>CM075184.1:10377843-11684093 GCA_037577475.1 Chaunax sp. Z400
GACAGAACAAGAAGTTCAGCAGAGAAACACTCCATTTTTTCTAAGTACTGATCCTGTTCTGGTTCACTGGAGCCTATCCCAGCTGACGTGGGGTGAGAGGTCAGGTACACCCTGGACAAGTTACCAGTTCATCATAGGACCAACACATTCACACCTACGTCCTACCCACCTATGTGGATTCTGGACTTAAGTGGATTCAATCCAGAACTTTCTTGCTGTGAAGCAACTGTGTTACAGTGTGCGTGTTATGTGTGCGTGTTACCACTGCTGTGAAGAATGTCTGTGCATTTCCCTGTACACGCTGGGATACATCTCAGTACTTTCAAACCTTTTTCTCCATGTAGTCCACTGCATAAAATTGTATCTGAGTGAAGAGATTCTGCTGCCTTGCAGTACTTTCTTGTAGAGGAGAAAAAAAAGACTGCATTATGTTTGATGTAATAAAAAAATGAAATATGCATTCAGGAATTACTGAGTTTGAATGTAAAAGTACACATTAATGTAAAACTAATAATATTTACCTTCAAATTACATAGAAAAATGTTATATAGCAAGTTTTTACAGTTGTAATTTTATATATATAATTGGACTAAATTCCATCTAAAATAAGAAACAGCCATCACTGAGGAAATTTTAAATTCTAATCATTATTAATAAATTACACCTTACCACAAAATAAAACTCACCACAAAAATAATTGTAATGATCCACAGTTTCAAGTTTACAACCAATACTAAGAGCTGCTTTTTAGCCGCAACAGGAGAAAATGGCAGCGTGAACATTCACACGCTTCAAAAATGTGCTATTTTCATATTCTGGGGTCAGCACTACAACCATGGATGATGCTACATTAAAACAAAGTTGGAGACAGATGTTGTCATCCCTCCGTCAGCAACGACTCCCAGAGGCTGCAGCAGTACAAGAAGATGCTCTCAGTCATTTTGCATTCTTGCAGACTGCAGGGGTAAAATGTCAGAAAATAATAACAATCTGAAGCCTCTCAATGACAGACGTTAATGTGCATAAACCAAGCAATTGGCCCATCTAAAAGCAATGTGTGACAGAGGTCCTCCACCTCCCACACTTTGCATTAAGATGCTGAACTCCACTGAATGTGGCCACGCCATTTGTTTAAGGCCGAGCACCCACTAAGTAATACACTCTGTCATCTGACAGCTGTCTCGGAGTGAGAAGGGTTAAAATGTTTTCCCTGAGGAATGTCGAAACATACAACGTGACAGGTGACTTAATGTCTTCGCCAGCCGGTGAGAGCGGTGCGATGCTGCTGTCTGACAAGCAATCCATCACAGAGAACACACAGACGGAAAGACGCGTGCTGCCACGCAAAGCCTCCATACGACAGACACGCTAAAACACACTCCTGCAGCGCGTCCCCACCGACCGCACTCACATTCATGCGTATCCTCGATGGAGACAGACACTCGTTCATGCACTTGTTAGAATGCTGACAGTCAAACAACACAGGAGGAAGAACATAACCAAAACCTAAACTCAAAGTAGGTGGCCAACAGAGAAAAGGCAATAAATGGCAGAGGAGGAGAGGGACAGGAATGGTGGAATGTGGATTTACACCCCTAGTAATCCCAAGGTTTGTTTACACTCCCAGAAGTGAAGTGAAATTTTAAAGGGCTATCTCTGAAGCGTGCTGGAGAGCAGATTCACCCAATTACACAGCAGCCCCCAGTGTGACATAGTAAACCTGCTGAAGGATTGACTGTGTGTGTGTGTGTGTGTGTGTTTGTGTGTGGACACCAGAATGTGACTGGTGAAAACAGAAACTGACTGAATCCATATTGCAGTGTTAAGAGCAATGCAGCCGCGAGATTAAAAGAAGGCTGTGTGATGCCACAAGTCAGCCGCCTGCAAGACAGAAGGGACAGACAGACAGAAAGCGGTTTAGTAATTTAGTATCATTCTGTGAAAAACATTCTTTTTTAAAAACAGAACCTGAAGAGGAAATAGGAGAACTGGAAAAAAAATTACAAGCAGCCTTCAATTTAAAAGCATGGCAGACTTTTTTTTTTCTTCTTCCTTTAAATTTCTCCTTCATTGTATCAGACAGCTGAGGCGTGGCAGTCAGCGTAAGAGCCAGGCGAGGGCTTTAGTTAATGGGGACCGACATCAAGAGGTGGGCCTCGCCTGCACTGGAGATTTGATCCTTTCGTCTTATCAGCTTCTTTTTCAAATGACCTTGCTGCGCGGACTTTTATGCCTCCCCCCTTTATTCTCTGCCGGTGATTGGATGGGCCTCTCTGGTCTCAAACCTCTGCCACCTTGATGTATGTGTTCCACCCCCATTTATGTTGCATTGACCAATCCCTTTCCACTACCAGCTACAGTATGGCACATGAATCTTGGCTGTAGCCACTTGAGTATGTGCTCACACACACACACACACACACACACACACGCGCACACACACACACACACACACACACACACACACACACACACACACACACACAAAAGAGTTAATAAAGATATTTCCCGAGCCCTTTTTTTATTTCAATGTCAGTATTGCTTTGTTTTCCTAGCAGTTAAATTAAGTTTACACAGTTCTTTGTGAGAACAAAATGTAACTTTAAAGAGTGTTATTATGTCTTTCAATGGGATTCAATTGCTGCTTTTAATTTTAGGCACTGAGTGCTGGGTGCCTGCAGGGTTCAAATAGCTATTTGGTACCTCTGACAATTAATAATGCAGACATAGAGGGATAAGAGTACAGGGGATTCTGTTATCCCGCTCTTCCTGCTTAACACTGTAAAATCACCTCAAGCATGAAAAAATGAAGCAGGGCATACATACACACATAATGTGGACTTTTGTCTGCAGAGCCAAACACCGAAATTTCTTGATTTTGTTTTTAAAGCAACGGGTAAATGGGAACGACGTGCCGCATAATACGAGATATAGCAGGAGAGAGACACAAAGGAGCAAAGAGGAATGAATGCAGAACAGGAAAAGTGCAGAGAGGAACAGGCTCTACAACACAACATTAAATATCCACAACTCTCCTCTTGAATAATTAATAGGCGAGCTACGGCTGTGTACTAAAGAATGCACATGAGAAAGCATCCTGGCATCTTAGCAGATATGAGTAAGCAATTGCCAAGTCAGAGGTGCAAACTGCATCCCTCCTCATTTTCAGTTACAGCAGTGATGTAGAGAGGACCTCCCACTCACCAGCATGACTTCAAACATTCCCTTGTCACTTCTGCCTGATACATAACACAGCTGATAAGGACACACACACACACACACACACACACACACACACACACACACACACACACAGCAAAGTTAGATTACTTCCACAAGTCTTTGAAAGGGACATTTTTAGATGTAATGGATTCGCTATAACCAAATTGCACAAAGTCCGTTAAATGTTCTGTCTCAAAAGAATCGCCAGGAGTTAAGAACTAAAGCTGTAATACTTCAGAGCTCCTGTGTTGAACATGTAAATTCATGGAGAAATATGCAACAAAATGCTTTTGTAGCAGTCTCCCATCCAACATTGTAATTGTTGCTCAATTACGCAGCACAGCAACGACACAGTGCAGCGAATGATCACAGCTCTGTGTGTCATCTGTAGAATAGGGCCTCAATAGGCAATTAGCAAGTTAGTATGACTTGTATGAGTGAGAACATGATGCAACACCAGATCTGTCACCAGTGAGCTGTGATATGTGCTCTGACTAATGAATGCAGGAGGCGTAAGCAGCGCACGTCACTAACCTCACAGGTGAGGCTGAAGTGGATGCTCTGATGCTCTACTGACACATTGATTTTATTGGCACACATCTGTTGATCTAACTCATCTCATTCCTCATATGTCACGTAAATATTGTGCCTTTTTAATTTACATGTTAAAGAATGATATAATCGAAGCCGTGAAATGTTCTCCATCATGTCAAACCTCTATCCAGCTGCACATCGCCTCGGAGCAGCAGATTACACATGAATAACCAATGTGCTGAAGTGAGATACAAAAAGGGACACATGAATGTGAATTGTCGTATATCGTCTAAGGCGATAACACATTCAAGGTTATGCTGTGTGGTACGGGTGTGCTGGAGGTCATGGGGGACACAGGCTGATGGCCAGCTGCTGTAGATCAGTGCTACAGTACCACAGCTGTGTCAGTGATATTTTGGAAGGCTTTGAGGAAGAAAAACAAGCGTGGAAAGCTTTATTTATGCCACAAAACAAAAAGAAGTTAAATGAGATAGATCAAATCCCTTTAAGATAAAAAAAAAAATGTCCTCACAACGGCTCCGTTCAGCTGTGTGTCGACTGAAGCCCCAGAGAAACCTGCTTGACAGGAGAGACATGAAAGAACAAGTGGAGACGATGGCAGACTCTCGCCTCACGTCACCTGTGACGGGGCCAAAAAATCAGAGGAGACTTCCGTGACTTCTTGTTCTCTAGCTTTCTTCACTTCCATTTCTCTTCTCATGCACTGATTCACGGTTAGCTCAACAACAAATCAGAGTGATTTGTTTCATCATGCTCATTTATCCAAAAAGCCGCCAACAAAGGTCCAACTAGTGCCAACGGTGCAGAACTCACCTCAAATATTAGGGCAACAGAAACTAATCGACCACCCAACCCTGGGCAACGACCAGCCGTCGAACTCATGTGTCAGGGCTTTAACATGTACAGTCAACCCAACTCTTGAGTAGAGGCTGACTGTAAATTGTGGTCAGTGCAAAAAATGGAATGAGCTTTTTGACAGCTGTTGTGTTGACTGCGTAGTACCGGCTCGACTCAACTCGCCTTGGTATCGATTACTTGATATTCATTACTTTTCTGCAGGTGCAGGATGGTGCCTGCTCAGGGTAGATGCGCGCCGTGCGAAACTGCCGTGGTGTAGTCTTCAACGCGACACACACCTCTCGTGATCCTCTCATCAGCTGTTTAAGACAGGAACATCTGTACCTCCTCAGTATAGCGGCTGCATTTAAAAAGTCAAAGCAGGGCATTGACCAATCAGAAGTCTGTAACGTTTCAGGTGGCCTTTTAGTACCTGCTCGGCTCGCTTGGAACCGCAAAGGAGGAGGTACTAAAAAAGTAGTACCAGGTGCCAGGTACTTTTTACCTAATGGAATAGCAAAAAAAAAGTGTGTTGAGTTGAGCCGGTACTATGCAGTGAAAATGGGGCTAAAAGACCATGTTAAGATGCATTAAGGGAATTCTGTTTTTTTGAAGATAGAACCAAATTAGGTACAAAAATTATTATGTCTTGCATTGATTTTCAACATCTTTTTAAATCTGTCTCTCCCCAACATTATGTAAGTACAATGCAACAGTAACACAGTGTCGCATTGTACTTCTAAAAAGTAATAAATGTCCCCTTTGTATTGCGAAATCATTCTAGAAATAATTTTAGAAACACAGATTCAAATCAAAGCCAACGGATACAGTAGGAAAGGATGTACCAAACATTATTGCCAAATAGAATGCAAATGATGGTCACAAGGGCAATTATTTTCATTAATAATAGCTCTGCTACTTATTCTCTTAAAAATGCCTTCATTGATTTCTAATTTGGTCGGTAAAAGGTCAGAAAATAGAGAGGCATGCACTTTATAATTCACTCAACCTCAATGTGACGCATCCAAATTGGCTGTTGGTTGAGTGAAATAAGCAGAGAAAAGCAGCACATCCTTAAAAATGAGAAGCTAAAACAAGGATTTTTTTAAGGGTGGCATTTTTCCTTGAAAAACAGCTAAACAATGATTCAATATTATTTTAATTGTTGACACATTTTCAGTAGATCAAGTATTCGATTAATCTGTCATCCTAAAAATAAAAGTTAGCTTGTACAATCAAGACAATGTGAAAGAACACTTACATAATCACTTTTTTCTGTCCCTAGAATATGAATGAATTCATTCATTCATTCGCATACCTACACTAAGCCTATCTGCCCACCAATGGCCATTAGAAGGAATTACAATGTCCTCAGCTTACACTGATCCAGGATCAGACCCTCTCCTCCCCTGCAGGGCTGCTGAGGGGAGGATGCTGTGTCCTTGTTTTCAGCCTCAGATTGATTAACTGACCTTGATACAATGATCAGCATCGTGCGACAGCATAACAGCAAAAGATGGGTCTCACGTGCAGAGCTGCAAAATATTTCATCACACTCTAATTAAACAGGACAATAACCCAGGATTGCACTTTTTTTGACAAAAGCTTTTTTCCACGTGTTAAATCAAAAGATGAAGACTTACAAATATTTTTTTAAAAGATGCATTTAGTCAAATAGATGTCATTGTTAACCCGTGTCCCTCTTGTCCCACTGTACCACATCTAATCACATCCGCTCAGCGCAACAACACAGAGGGTGACATTTGTGACAGCCTTGCCTATTTGCATCCGTCTCCTCATTATTACAAATACAGACACACAACAGCTTGTACTTTTCTCTCATTTAGATTCTCTTTCATGAACTTTGTTTGTTATTTAGCTCATTCATTTTTATTTACTTCATTTGTGCTGCTTCACGGCCAGATAGAAAAGATAGAGTTTTGTTTGAGAAATGTCACTGTGGTTAGGAAAAAGGCTGCTTTTTTGTCCTTAGTCTCATTGAGAGTCTTTTGCTATTCATCAGGGCAAGGCAGCCAGGCCAGAGAGGGAGGCAATCTTATGCAGATCACATCGAAGGGCTTCATTACCTAGAAGCCGGCTACTTTTTGTTCTCCCTCAAGGGAAGAGTGAGAGAGAGCATTAGCTTAGCAAAAAGAGAGTGATGGCGCGCAAAAGCAAGGAGGAAAGAAGCAAAGGAAAGGAGAAAAAAAGTGTGTATGAGAACAAGTGGGTTACAAAGAGAGTGCATCTCTGCGGGCTACCCAGGGAGAAGGGAAAAACTGCACCTCAACGTCATCTTTACGACTGCATGGCGGCTTGATGCTAACACAGACAAGGTACGTGTTTTAGTGCACAAGTCCACTTATATGTCCTTGAGTGAGATTTGCATGTGTGAATTAGATACACAAGCATTTATGTGTACAGTGTGTGTGTGTATACCTGATGCTCAGGAAAGAAAAATGCCCCAGGAGGTTCTAAAAGACGTACAGTATAGGCCTACTACAATATCTGGACCAATGACTGATGATGTTACATACATTATGCAGAGGCACATTGGATAATAATAACATTTGATGAATTAGTAATATATGTTTGTATGTGATAGTGAGCAGCTGTGACTGTTCGTGTGTGCGTGTTTTTAATGTGTTGTTGTTTTTTTTTACTTCTGAACAACACGTTAGCAAGGGGATATCTGACTTTCTGTGTTTCCTTGTCTGGGCTATGTATGGCTAAGTGTGCAACAAAGAGCTGCAAAAATAACTGAATTTCTGTCAGCTGCTGGGTGTAGGGAAAGGCAGGAGCAGTGAAGACGAATAGATTTACAGCAAGAAAAAGTTACCGGGTTACTGACAGGTGACAAATATCACATGCAAATAAAAACCAAGCGCTCAAAAAAAGACCCATTCACAGGGAAATGCACAACACACACAAATGCAGATGCTGCTGCCAAATGAGGCGAGATAGATAGGAGTAGCAGGTTATTTACAGAGAAACTCCAGCATGTCAGTTAAATCCTTTCTGCCTCAGAGGCCTGTCCTATCCCTATTTAGCACGGCCACAGAAAAGGGCAGGCTGGCACGCGTGCTTGCCTGGCAGTCCGACAGGCCTGAGAGAGTCAGAGCCTTGGCCAGGTTCACTGCTCTGACCCTCTCTTACCATAGCTCAGCCTGTGAGCCGCCCACCACCATCAACACAGCCCCAATCTGCAGCATCCCTGCCCAGCCCAGGAGCGTTTTCGTCAGATGCCTCGGCCCGGCACTGGCCCAGCTCTGGCCCAGCTGCCCACTACGGTAAAGGGCCAGGGCCAGCCCCCTGCCACTCAGTCCATCTGCCAAGCTGCAGACCAGAGCCTGGGATCAGAGAAGAGAGAGACACAAACACTAGACGCCCTTGCTTTTAGCTCTCTGCTCAAAGCTCAGCAGAGAAATGCCAGATAAAAGTTGCACTATAAATGTGCATCTTTCACTTATGTGGGTTGCTGTGACCCTGAAATACTGCTAAGGCTTATTGAAATTTAACCACGTTCAATGCATTCACCCTCAGAAGTTCTAAGACCAAGATATATCCAGTTACTCTAAGATGAACACAGTACAACAATAATTCCAAGTATAAATCAAGGAAGGGGATTTTTGTAGCACATCTGGTCCAAGTCGAGCATGAAATGCTCACGAAATAGCTAATTTTTCCCTGTACTGATCTGAAAGATGCCAGTGTGCAGAAAATAATGGAATAATGTGAATCAATCATAGATAGACAAATGTAACAATGATATCCTTCATGCAGATTATGTATCACTTCTAAAAGTACATGTGTATTAAACGGTCTGTGATCACGGACGGGTTTCTGCTGTATGTTGGAAGCACGAAACCATCGGCTCTGTCACAAGCCTGCTTCTTGCTCATTTCCATACATCCCCTCTTGATCAAGTCTGCTCATTTATCGTCCAAATCTGTGATGACAAGCCTTTACTTATTTTTCCAGATGCCAGCGGTGATGAAAGCATAATCAGACACATCATTAAAGCCCCTCATAGACGGTTGTGCCTGTTAGTCCTGTTACCCACACCCATAATAACTCTGAAAATGCAAATCAACTCCAGGTAATCTATTAATGTCACCTCAAGTTTATGTCTGCGCTTCAATTTAGCAGATTTTGTCACATTTGGCGAGGATCGGTGCTTCCTTGCAGGTATTCATTCTGCTGCGGTTTCAAAGAGCACGGCCCCTGCGAAGAGGAGACGGGCCATCTGTCTGCACGCTTGTTCATTAATCGCCCTGATAATGAAGCACATTCGCGGCCTAACACTCCTGAGGCACCTCTCACACGAGTTTCATCCGGCAAAATAACTTTTAGCAAGTTTGTTTCGCAGTGTAGTAATTATTGTCATTCGCACCCCCCCTTAGCGCAGAGTTGTTGGTCGAGAAACCTCCTTCTAATTACCTGAACCATTACTTCAGGCCGACTTTGTAATTTCCAACTACATCGCAACCCCCTTGTTAGCTGCAGAAGGGTGGCAGAGCCTCATAATTCCAGCATATGGTCGACAGACACGCACACATTTGTCAGCTTGTACTGGCCTTAAAGTCGAAGACCCCATTAACAGGAAAACAGGATCAACTAATCCTGTGAGATCTGTACAATCCATGCAAATTAATTTTAAGTCTCATCATGGGCAGGCGCGCACAAATAACCAACCATGTCACTTTTAATTGAAGTGACAAACACACATACATTTCTAATGAGTATACATATGAAACAATGGAAGGGTAGAGCTTAACAAACTACCTCTGCCAAGGCCCAACAGTCCCATTTAATTCAATGAACCTTATACATAATGAAATTTACAATCCTGCAAACCAGAATTTAAGGGGGCAGATGAAAACATATTTACATCTGATGGATCCAAATCCGACTCCTTTTTAAAAAAATCAAGATCCAAGCATTATTCCCTGAGAAATTAAAAGAAAATGTCGATAAACACTCTATCTGAAAATGTAAAAGAAAGTGAAAAAAGACCTGGATCCGCTCCTTCATCCGTATCTAATGTCTCTCGGTAGTCACACACTGTGGGAGGGTAATGCCGCTGTTGTTTGGGTGAGTGTAAGGGGCCGTTTACAACTTTATGTTCACAACTCTGGCTGAAAACGATAACGACACAGCCTCGCTTCACGCATTCCTATTACGGTTCCTACCAGCCTTATTCGCATACAAAGAAAGCAAGAACAACAACACAAATACAATGTCAGACTGTCTGGTTTTGTTTGTGCAGCAGACTCAATTGAGTTTATTAACGTTCCTCCAGTGTAGATTTGCTGAACCATCACGGTGATCTTATTCTGTGGTGTTGATTTTGAAAAGTTACACAACCAACTACTGCCTTGGCATAGAAGGTGGTGTAAAGGTATCCAGAGGGTTTTTGAAAATGCAAAGAAGAGCCTTAAAAAACTGTTTTAATGGTGAGTCTTTCTTGCTGCAGTGTTGCTGGATCTTTGTGTAAAAGGTTTTCTTAGCTATGTTGTTTTCCACTAGCCAGCAAACACAGTGAAGCTTTTAGCAACAAAGGGTTTTTTGAGGAAATTGTACATAAAGTTTTAAAAGTGTGCTTGAATAAGAGTGACAAAATGACTTACATTTACCATTTGGCCAGTAATACAACTCAAATGTTATATTAATGTTATTGTGATTATTATTTATACTTGCTCAGACATTAAGCAAAATAACTACATGAGGTAATATGTTGATGTTGTGTTACATCTTTCAAATCTGCACATTAAAATGGCCAAAACATTCAATTAATGCAGATGTAAAAAGATGACAATTTTCCTAAGTTTTAAAGAAGTTTACATTTTGGAGATGCATTCCTTTTCCTCTTCACAGCTATCAGATGGTATTTCCAGCACAGTAACCACAAAATAAAAAAAACAACATTCTCCTGACTCCACACTGAGATCAAACTCTATTCTGACTGGCCATCTCTCCTGCAGCACAACCGCCACCTTTGCTCCCCATTTCCTCCCATTGTTACACTGTACTTCGACTGGCGATCCACTACACATTTAAATGGTATAGCATCCCCATTCTCGGCTTTCAGGAAAATGAAAGTCAGAGAAAAGTCAAAGAAAGCTACACATCTTATCCGTCTGTCCCTTTTAAAGGAAGAACAAAAGGTCTTCCTCCTTCATTTCCCATTAACCTCTATGCTCCTCCGCACACAGGAAACATGGCGACCTCAGTGGCCCATGTCACATATCTCATCCGGCTGTGGGGACCGCTTCCAATGAGGGATGGTGACATTCAATGAAGGGGTTTTCTATCTCACCAGAGTCTTTGACAGATTAAAGGTGGGTGTTGATATTTGTCCCTGGTCTCACTGATGCGTCATGGATACACTCCTGATAGGCGAGGAGCTGCTCAGACATTGATGAAGTCTGGAGTGGAGCTGACAACCTTTATAAGTGGATAACATCATCAAGAGACCCAGCCTGCTATGGTCTGGATTAGATTTTTGATTATTTGATGCAGGTGGCTTCTCGCCCAGCAGAAATTCATCAGCACGCTCAGCATTGTCTGAACTCAATACCAGATAATGCCGCATCTCTTAGCATTTGCCATGATTACATGTTTGTGCTTCCCAGTTCCATGTCGGCGTGGAGATTTGCTCATTCGCCGCAGACTTCACCAACATCCATTTACTCTCCTCCCATTCCTGTGGACTTCATTAGTTATCCACAGCTCAACACACTCAGTAATCCACTGAGTCCTGCACAAATTCTAATTTGAAAGAAGAAACACCACTGGAAACTGGATGATTTAAAAATATAAGGCTAAGGAGATGATTTACTTTTTGTTTGTTTGTCCGGAGCATATTCTCCTCATAATGCCGCAGCCCATGAAAACTTAACAAGAGGAAAACTAGTTGCTGAAAGAAAATCCTTTCAAGCAAACAACTGAGCATTCGTGAATGTTTAATTAATCAGTAGTGACAAAAGGAAACAAACAATCAACAAAGAGATGCCGATTTCCATTTCTTATGCATTATTCCCACTGGCAAATCACAGAATGCTGTCAACTACCACTTTGCTGGCTACCCCATCACTATGGCTGTCCCTGCACTGCACTGACAAAACCCTCTGAGAGCAGCAGTACCTTTCAACTGAGATCCAAAACAATGAGCAGCAGGGATCAAGTAACAGAGTTCAGACAACAGGAGTTCACTGTTAGTCTGTGTTTACATGCATTGTGTTTTGTTTTTTGCTTCCAACACAGCAGTGTGCTAAATAAGATGCAGCTGCAATGATCACGAGAAGCTAAAGATGGATCACCGTTACTTCAAAGAATTGCAACGTACAGATGGGATTCACCGAACAGATTCTGTTACATACCTAACGCCATCTGCCCTAGCATGTTATGTAAGCTTTGTGACAGGTAACAAGAGGAAGCTCAATGAGGAAACACGATAACAAGCGCACGCTGCCCTACAACAGACCTCAGCATCCCCACTGAACTCCTCCAATGTCAAAACGGCCAAAAACACACACTCTGATCTGCTTCCTGCTACTGATAGAAACGTTTTCTACAAGACACCTACTGATCCGGGGTCAGCGCTGAGGCTACCGTGATGAAAAAAAATAGTGCACTGATCCACTTAGAGGCCTCCGCCAATCCTACATGAGCAACACATTTGAATTAAGTGATCATCATGCAGCGGCCATTTAAATGCATGGATGGAATAGGAATGTGAATATATGAATGCATTAGCATACAGTGAAATGGAAAGTGTTTGCAGCGGTTTGTCTTCCAGTTTGTGGGGGATTGAAGAATGGCGGCCTGTGGCGGTTATCATCAGTCGTTGCTGGTAAGTTAAGTGACAGAGTGCTGCTAACAGTTTCCTAATGAAAGCTGCTTATGCTTGTATTCAGCTTCTTCTTCTTCCATCTAGGATTACACTAAATTGTTTATATAATTCAAAGCTATTCAAGCGATTATTTCAAAGCTAAAAAAGAGATTAAACGACCATTTCTCGATGACTGTTTAAAAAAAAAAATGTTTCCACAAATATTTAATTGAAGTGATCACCAGCGTATATCACAAAACTGATGCACACATGAAAATGTTGCACATTTTTTCAAACAATCCACATCATAAGATAGTGTGGCCCTTGACCCGCACAATGCAGGAATAGCATTTTTTTAATGCTCGCCAGTATGGCGAGTGCTGTATCTACATATGCTGATGCTGTTGTAGCAAATCTGAAATGTGCTAATGATGCTTGGTTCTGTGTGAAAGCTCTCTAGCACGAACCCCCCTGTTTTCCTGATGTGGTGAGTTCAGTGTAAGGTTGTTTGGCTCATGTTTTGCATTTTGCATTTGTTTGACTTCTTTGTGAGTGGGTTGTTTTGGAGAGGATGTAACATTAGCATTACACAGCCTTATTAAGAGTGTGTTGACACTGACGCCAGCTGTTTAGCTGCAGCACTGAGCTATGGGCGAAGTTCTAGTGATTTGATTTGATTTATCGTCCTTGTTTTTTTTGTGTTTTTTTTCCATTTGCCAAGATACTTGCAGCAAGCAAGCATGTAAATAGGCATACTGATTTCCTCTTGTTCGTATTTGCTCATTATTTCCATGCAATAGCCCATTAGAGATCAGCCAACTCTGAAATCTCACACACTGATTAGGATGCTTTGTGAGGCAGAGAGCAGAAAGGAAGTCTGTCTATCGTGACTCACCAACAGCAGACATTTCTGGAACAGAGGCTCGGTATGGGCCTTCGATGAACTGCGGCGGATTGTCGTTAATGTCCTGGACTTTGATGATGAACTCAGACGGTGGCTCCAAGGGCTCGTCTGTGTCGGCGTTAATGACCTGGGCTGTTAGAGTGTACTCGGCCTTCTCCTCGCGGTCAAGCCTCTTCATGGCGTGGATGTCGCCTGTTAACTCGTTGATGGCGAAGATGGTGCCTGCTCCCTCACCTGCTAGGACATACTTGATGCTCTTGCCGCCCACATCCAAATCTGTGTGTAGCTGCAATAAAAAATAAATAGAATATTGTGTAAAGCTAACAGATGAACCACAGTTCTCTTGATCATACTGTGTAAAGCAAGAAAGGGGGCTTTTAATGAATGCAGGTTGATATGCTAAACACATTCTAGAAGTTATCACCATGTAAATGCAGATTAGTGTACAGTGTGACTGTAATGTGTTGCTTTTGTTGCTGTGCTTTGCACCAACTAGTGTAGCAGAGATACTAAACATGGCTCTACATAGCCCACACTTTGCTAAATGAGGCCCACTGGGGACAATATCTCTATAAGTAGCACAGGAAATGGACCTTAGCCTACATTGTTTCTCGTTATACATCGCAAATTCATCATACGAACACACTATTGCTCCCTGCAGTCTGACACTCAAAGAAAAAAAGTGCATTTGTTACACGGTTAGAAACAGAAAAGTATCAGAATCCATAAAACATTAAAGAGGAAATTCGGCACATGATGATTCATGCTCACAAATAACTAGCCCCAAAGTTACTGGACGATAGGTTCCTCATTATTTTTGCAATTACACTTTCATTAGCTCACTAAAGCTGCATTACATGGTAGGCTGAGTGGTTGGCTCCAGCTCACCGCATGGGCTGAGTATAACTAATGAGTCTGACAATGCTACACAAGGCTGTTGAAGCATCTGCGGGCATTAATACAGGCAAAACCTTGTGCTGTTTAAAGTTGGAAGGTAAATTGGGTTGGGCAGTGGAGAGTGCGGAAAGTGGAAAGAAAAAGGTCAGAGAAAAAGAAAAACACCAGAGCTTTGACAAGAGGGAAGCAGAGATTTCTGCTTGTATGCGTTTAAACAGAAATAGCACTACTTTAACTGTAAGTCACCTTTCACATAAGCCTCTTGATCCCCAAGGTGAGTGACTTTCAGAGGGGAGGAGAGAGGCACTGAGTAAAACATTTATCCAGCCATGTTCAGCGTTGCTGTGACATGGCTGGCAACCCTCTTACTTTCATATACATGCCTCTCAAAAATGCACAGCTGCACACACACAACCAGACATGCTCTAAAACATCCGCATTCAGCATCTTTCATTTCATTTCCTGCCACCAGGTTTCAACAGAGATTCCTGTGGGAGTGTCGATAGGGTGCAGAATAGGAAGGTAAAAATCTGTCTGTGAAAATCCCGACCTCCGAAGCCCCCTACTGTCTCGGAGGTGTTTTTTGCAGACACTGACGAAGCACATTCACTTAAATTGTCACACCTTGCACTTTTGTTTTCCTAATTGTGCCATCATTTCACATGAATGATGTAGCTCATTAACACAAATGTCTTGCAACATCCTGCACACTGAGAAAGTCCTTAAATGAGCTAAAATTAATGATGGTCTGTCATTGCTTTTTTATCCTATGTGTGATTCCTTGTGTGTAGGGGTTTGCCTGCCGCTCGATATATATGACTGAATGTGTCTTGTTTCCCTCTTAGGGGTACAAAGTGACTGTTTTAGCTTTGATATTGGTTTTGGTTGTGTCATATATCATGGCAATCTTTAGAAACACATCAACAAACCAATCCTGTCAGATTAGACATAATAATAATAATACTGTTAGAATAATGTAGAAAACATGTATTCATGTGTTAATCTCTGACCTATTCTCAACGTCTCAAGCTTGAGAGGTTCAACGTTTAACAAAAGTTTGTTAAAGTTGACCTAAAGGTCAATGGGAACTGTTCAAACTCTAAGTCTACTGACGAGGACCTTATGATATGGCCAAAAGCTCAAGAACAAGCAAGTAAGTGTACCTTGACATTGGTTTGACACTTGCTGTTTCAAATCGAGTAATCAAAAAAATGTTGATCCAGATGCATAACTTTTAAAATCCATGTAACTAAATGAATGAGAGCACACTTTTTGACGAGAAGCGCAATTTAGGTTTGAGTTTGCTGCTTGTTTGACATTTAGTTGTGGAATCATCATCATATTTGTTGACTGTGTAAAAACTGAAGTAATAAAAACAAATAAAATACACTGAAAACTGTTCTGTACTTGCCAAGATTTAAAATCTTAGATATGGAAACATGTGATTAACTATGTTGTTTTAAAAATTACCTTGTTAAAAAAATTAATTTAAAAAAAAATCTTAGCCTACTTTTTTATATACTAGAACCAAATTTATTTATTTCATTTTCTTGTATTTTAGCCACTTTTTTTGCAGTGTAATTGACAGACAATAAGAAATAAACAATGAATAATCTAAAAGCAGTGAGAAATCAACCATTCCAGCGCTCACAAAAAACGTTTTGTCCTGCACTTTGGAACAACTATTTGGCCAAATGAACTTTTAAAATAAATTTTAAAATAAATTGGTTCCAATCTAGAAATAAGAAGACTAGATTATAAAAAGAGGAAATAACTTTTAAAACAAGATAATTCATCTCATGTTTCCAGATATAAGATTTTAAATATTGGCAGAACAACTTGTAGTGTGCCGTTAAGTTGAGCTGGGTGTTACCAGAAGCTGCACCCACACTTCTTAGCCTTCACACTGGAAAGCACAAATGGTCATCAAGGAGTATCTTAACTTAGAGGGTGGGGGGGCGTTTTCACTAGACCCTGTCGGGGCAACTAAAAGAGCCCCGACATCAGTGGTTTTCAGGAAAGCTAATAATGGATTAAAACATACTGTAGTCATGATGATTATGTACTGCTGGATACTGGATCCACACAACACTAAGTACAGTATTCTGAGGAAAAAAGTGGAATTTGTTCAGACACAAATCAGTGCCCTGCTGATATGTATTTTCTATTTGAGTAACAGTTATAGTAATAGAGTTGTTAGTAGCCTGTATTTCTTGGCTGTAAAGTCAAAGAAAGCCTTTTGATCGGTTAGATAACCCTGAAGTTCACTACAGCCATCATGTGTGATTGTATTATTGTGTTAATTCAAACACAACCTGTCATAAAGAGGAAATAATGCAGCTTGTGTCTGCAGACTGGGGGATTTACTGACTACTGTCTTAGCTGTGTACAGACATTGATATATTTTGAAGCTGCAGTTCAGAATAATAAAGAAAGCCTTGGCTGACTGAAGCAATACTGTTGTGCACACTCATGCACACACACATGCACACCTCCATTTGCCCAACCGCAACTCCCAATCAGGGCCTGCACTGCTTATCCTGTCAGCACAGGAGGAAATATGTCAGTCCCTGTTCAAGATGAGCTTTTACGGCAATCACTTGAACAATCACTGCATCCTAATGAGGAAGGTTCTACAGATTCTACTACCTCCCGAACACCCAGCCCCTACTGCAGGCACATGGGTTTCACATACTTAAGAGTAGCCCTACAGAGGGAACTAATGATGTTGCTCCTTGTCAGGGCAAATGGTAGATAGGACATGAGCTCGTCCTCTGAATGTAACCAGTAGGACTGGTGAGGGAGAGGGAGACTGGAGAAAGGAGCAGGAGGGAGGATATGCTGTCACTGGGATGCAGCTTGTCAGCTACTGTCTGCTAGAAGAAACTGTGCACAGTATTTCAGAATATTCATAGTCCTTGGTAAAGGTCATAGATTACATCTTCTGCTGAATTTAATTTGAGAAAAACACAGCTACACACATATATAGTATGTGTAATATTTATTATTGGAGTTAGAAGTATTGAGAAAAGTAAAGTTACCACAATAACACTGTAAAAATAATTCTGCATACAGTCATGCCCTTTAAATTTTACTCTGGTATTGTATTGACAGCAAAAGTACCTCAAGCACCAAAGGTCAAAATTCTAGGAACAAATACTTTTACTAGTCTTGTGTCTGAAATATCATATATATAAGAAATTATAGTTAATACTAATCCCTCATTACATAAATAGCAATATACTGTATAACTGTAGCTGGTAAGGCTGGAGCTCGTTTGAGTTATTTTATGGAATTATACAGTTTGTTAGTTTGGGCCAATGGTTCACTACCCACGGGTCTGGGCAGTTCAAACGGTCACAAGTTAAATCTAAGGGGTCATGAAATCATTTATTGGATTGGAAAAAGTAAAAAAATTAAAAAACGTGATTTAGCATATTTGTGGTATTCCCACAAAATGGAGTAGAAACATTGAAAGAACATAAAACGTAACTACTCAAGTAAAGTACAAATAACTCAAATTAGCACTTAGTACAGGACTTGATTACTTTACACCACTGTTATTTATAATAATATGAATCATCTGATTTTAGGTTAAAATGATGGAAATTGAGCTGTGCTGTATAAAGCCTTGCTGTTAGAACTAAATGTCATGTTTGTTGTGATCATAATGTGGTGATGATGTCGAGCTCGTTCAGCCAAAGCTCCATGACCATACTGTAGAAGATACCCAACATTAAATATGCAGTAGATTGCATGTTGTTATGTAAAATGTAAGGATACCCTCAGGCCACGCACTGTGGACTAGTTTACACAGCATCGTTTGTAGAAGCCAGATGTTAACCTTTTTGTTTTGAGTTGAGTTAATTATTATGGCCCAGTTCTCCTCATCTGGTCAACAGGATCCAGTCTCACACAAGGGATCTAAATTCCTTCAAGAGAGCTTCATACAGCAATGAGATATTAATAGGGGATAATTGATTGCCAAAACTGGTAAAATTAGAGCTGCGAGTCTTTTTTCCATCTGTAGAGCCTTGGGCAACGGTAGCCTAAATAGTTAGGCAGATAGATTCTGCTCAAACATACGTATCTGGAAATGAATTGCATCTTCCTCCCATTTGTTGGATTTTGAATCTGTTAATTACACCTACATGAATAATCTGTAATTCTAAATATTGCAATAACATTTTGAATGTACGGAACAGATGGTGCAATGCATGATATATGATACGCTTAGCTATTCTTGGGAACATTTTCCCTCCAGTCTGTCTCATGGCACGTAGCGTTTCATCAAATTGGACAGAAAAGTTCCCTTCTGGTGTGAGCTACAACAGACTGTATTGGAGGAAACCATAGAGAGAACATCAGTGGTGAACATTGGACATTAAAAGTCTCATTCAGAAATGCTATCACCTCACATTCTGTAGGCCCCTCAGACACATATAACATTGTTGAGTAAATGCCAACATAGCTAAAAGATTCATTAATGTTTACGTCTGTTGTAAAGAAATATAGATTTTTACTCATTACTCAGAATAAAACTCTTTAAATGCTGGGTTATCTATTGCTGCCCTTGCACTGGCCACAAAGGAATTCAATCCATGGGGACATCTGTTGGAACAGAACAATAATCAATACTGGTCCTCTGAGAGGTCAACTGCAGTATTCAGAGGCCAAAAAGGAGAAAGAGAACCTTGCATGTTTCCCTCTTCATTTATTATCCCTGTAGACAATCTCCCTTTATTGAGACAATGGAAAAGAGATGGTGTCATGACCCACATACGAGTAAAGGTGACGCTTTGTAATTGAAGGCTGCTTCATTTAGGAAGGCTACAGTAATTACAGTCGGTACAGAGACTCCAACTGTTACACTTTCTTCTTTTATTGGACAAAGAGCTGAAACATCAGCAAGCTTTTTGCCTTCCAATCCATGTGATTGCATGTTTTTTTGTTTCTTTGTTTGTCTGCAGCATATCTTGAAAAGGTGTCAATGGATTTAGGTGAAATTTTGTGTAGGGATGGATCTTCAGCCAATGAAGAGTTGATTACATTTTGAGGAGGATCTGGGTACGGCTACATATTCTGGATCACATTTTCACTTTCTTCAACATTGTGTGGAAGGACCTTTGTATTTTTTTTAACAATTTTACAATATTAAAAATAGATATTTATTTAAAAAATAAAAAAATTAATAATAAAAACACCCAGCCATGGAAAACTCGTAACGTTCCACTAGTAGGCAGTATCCATAATCTGGATATGGGAGATTAAAATATATATTTGGAGGGGATCAATATGTATTTGGTCTAATTATGGTAAAAGGGAGGGGCAGAGACATGACAAAGCCACCAATGTGCAGCTGAGATAATGCAGATTTACAGTCATTCAAATAGATGTCATGTATGTTTAAAAGTTAAGAAGTTATGTCTAGATTACAATATATATATATATATAGATATATATATCCAGATCCACCATTGTGGTGGAATATTCCAGGATTCTTCAGTGATATTACTTGTTTGGCAGATCCGAGTGAAGAAATGTCATCATGGCAACATCACATTGTGTTTGCTATGTACAAGTGTTTAATGAAAATGGCGTTGGCAGAGGCATGAGCTCTTTGAACGCTTTCTACTTGTTTTATTTTCCTCTTGGCCAATCATGACTTAATGAGACAAAAGAAAAAAAGACAATTTGCTCTGGATTTATGTGCAATCTGTACCAAGGTCAATCAGAGCTAATGTGTTCTGTGTCCATCCCTGCACTTTGAGCAATGGCACATGTGTTGCATTCCCTGCCACCAGCACATTATTGCTTCTGGACAATAAGTCAAAGTCAAAGCCGCTACCTTTAGTACACGAGGGCAGAACAATTAGATTTAGCCACCCATGAAAAGCCTTTTGTTTGTGAGTGTGGATGCATGGGAGGATGTAGTTTAATCATTGGAGGGTACAGTGTCACCACCGAGGGAGAATGGGGAATGGGAAAATAAAAACAATTCTGCATAACACATCAGGTTGCCAGCTACATTAGCTCTCACTTCAAGAATGACCTATCGTATGCAAGCAATCTTCAGTATAGATTTTTACAGCTTGCTCATTACATCCTGTTGTTACAAGCAGAAAGCATATACAATCAGTCTGTTCACTGGTGTGTGCCCGATGCAGAAAACAGAGATAAATATAACTTATGGACTTCTGGAATAAAGCATTTGTCCGATTCGTTGTTCTACGTGTGTCCTCTGCAGAGATTAGTGGAGAGAATTAAGCCTGGAAGAAAAACGTGATTGGACAAAACAAGTACATAAAAAATTTAAAAAAAATAAATATACAAAACAATAAAGACACAGAGCTGTGAAAAAGTGTAAATGAGCTTGGCTACCGAAGCTGTGGCACACATGCCGAGTGTTAAATAGGGGTAGATTTTTTAGCATTAACCTCGACTACTGTCATTATCCAACCTGTGGGCCCAGAACTCATCGGTATACACAGCATGCTGAAGGAGGGTGGGTGTAGAGGAGTGCCAAACAAAACAAGCTTAATCAAGGAGCACAACAATTTTCTCTTTCTTCTGTGTGGCTGACCTAATCAAATCAACGAATGAGATTGATTTCACGAGGTGCAGATGGATCCCGTAGCAAGTCTAATTCAATGTGCGAGCTTCTCCACTCCGATGTGTGGTTTCTCGGTCCAGATGGTGCAGCTCGGGTTTGTAATTCATATTTCAACATTTTACCCCCAACCCCCCCTCCTCCCACCTCGTTCTTTCTTTCACTCGGTCACAGGCTCGTTTTTTTCTCTTTTCTCTTGCTTGTAGTTTAAAAATTGAGTAAATGAGTGTTGATGTGGAAAAGTAACACGAACTCCACTGTCAAACATGGGATCCTGTGATCTCGTTAAATGTCACAAACAGCTCATGCAGACCACTGAGCTTCACGGAGATGTCGTAGCTCATGTTTAGCAAACTGAACTGAAATTGAATGTAAGGAGACATATGACTTTTTTTGGCTAGCAGGGGAGGATCTGCTCCTAAATTTGTATTTTATTTTAGCTTACTATTGCAATATTGTCAGATATATAGTATAATATGATATATAGTATAATATAATCTATAGTATAATTTAATATAATATATAATATATAGTATAATATTCGCCTGGCAACTGAGGGAACTTCCACCTGTGTATGGGTTCATAAACGTGCATGTGTGTGTGATTGTGTGTGTACATATGCAGAGGACAATAATTTGGTTGTGTGTCAACTAGTATGTCAGTCATCCATATAAAATGTTGTACAAATATAAAACCTAAGGCACCTTAAATAAATAATTGTTCTTAAGCATAATACTTTGCCCCTTTGATAACTGTAAGACTATAACACATTTCATATTGAAATCACATACATAAAAATGTGAGACTAAATATTTCTGCCTCAAATAATAATAATAAAGAAAAATAGTGCTACTATTCCAACTGGTGTAAAACTCAGTAAACAAACATTCAGATAACAGTAGTAATAATTCAGATTTTCTTTGCATTTCAGCATGTTTTAAGGTGTTTCATACAACTATATACTGTAGCAGATATACAGACATGCACCAAATTTCCATAATTGGAAGAAATGCAGTGCTGTAGCCATTCTTTGTGGCTTATTCCTGCGGAAAAATGCAGATGTGCTCCACAGTGCCTGTTCTAGCTGTCAAAGTCATTGTTCTCAGCCTGAGAAGCCTTGCAAATTAGCCAGTTTCAATGCCAACTGTCACTGCTGGAAAGCCATGCATTGCTGGTGTTGAAAATTCTTGCAGGTATACAATACGTTTTCTGTATGGGGACTTGAATAATAGGCAATGACAGCTTTTGCTAAGCAATTTTGTTTGTCTTACAGCCAGTCTCTGCCGTCGGCTCTTTCGGGGAACAGCACTGCAGGCTGAGGTATTGTTGTTGATATTCAATAAATGCAAGTGATCAGGCGAGTCTTTATAAGTCTGAAAGTCAAAATCGGCTCCATCACAAAAGCAAAGCTGTCAGATTTAGGAGTGAGTTTTGGAGCGAGACCAATTGCTGCCAAAAAAGGATCATGACCTGTATGTGCAAAAACATCTAAGAATAGGAGAATTCAGCTCATCTCTGGGATGATCAATACCTCGGCTATGTTATTTTGACAAAGCCTGTTTTTGTCCATGAGTATCTTATGGCAGCGTTTAAACTGACAAAGAGAGACACACAAAGGATTTGCACCCATCAGCCGTAGGTTTTCCACAGTGAAAGCCAACATATCTCTCTATGGAAAACAGCTTTTAATAGACAGGTATTGGAAAGCAATATTTGCAAAAAAAAACAAAAGACAAAAACAAAGGCTGCATAAATGAGGGCTTTATTGGCTATATTAATAATCGCCTGTGCTCTCTCCTTTGAGAAGCCTGTGATATCGAGTATCATTAGACATGCAAATAACAGCTCCAATTTCCCGTCCCTGGGATTAAGAGGGAAAAAGAAAAGAAATGAAAAGGAGGCATGGATGTGGCAGAAACAATTAAGCTATCCTCTTTGCAGAAGCACTTGGCAGCCGGCTTCAGACTGGTACGGGGGTTCTGGAGGGGTCGTTTGGCTAGGCAGCAACGTCAACACGCTTGTCTGAGCGAATGTGCAATTGTGCACCGCGTCGCTTTAGGATGTCAGATCACCTTGGAGTGGACGGCAGCTACAAGTACAAGAGCTCCTTCTGCGTGTCATGATGCCACTGTACGTGTTCCACACTCTGTCTGCAACACGGGCCCAGAGAGGGAGGGTGGGGAGGCAGGGAGGGAAGAACAAAGGAGCAAGGAGCAGAGAAAAAGTAGACAAAAGAGAGGAGACAGTCATCTTTTGTCTTATGGGGGCCGTGATGAGATGATCCTTTAATCCCGTCCCTCACCCCACGCTGACGAACGCTGAGTGCATGACGACGTCGAACAGCCTTCCTCCACCACACTAAACAAATATCCAAGGCTTCTCTTTCTTACATCATTATCTCCTTTAGCTAAACAGAGCAAACTTTAACATCACGGCTCCAGTAGCACAAAACCAAGAATCAGCTAAAGAAATTATACCAAAGCCCTCCTGGAATGCTACACTTGAAATAAAGCACAACTACATATTTTCATACACAAAAGTAAAAGTAATTTACTCTTCCCTTCTGTGCAAAGAAAGAAGTAGTGGGCTTAGAAATTGCCTTTCATAACCTATTTCCCTGATTCCCTTGTTACCTTCACTTCATTTCCAGGTTATCTTCACCTTTCTACATTTTGCTATCACATAACAAAACTACCAGAGCTGGAAAAACCAATCTTTGTCTGTTAAAAGGTTACCTGAAGAAAAGTGAGAAAACAGGTTAGGCCTAGCGGGTATTATAGCAAAAAGATCCATTGGCTGCAATTAAAGGTGCTTTTTTTAAAAACCAGTAAAAACAGGTTAAATCTCAATGAGGGACTGGGGATGCAGCCCGCTGAGCTCAGTCAGTCATCCTTGAGACGAAGAAAAGACCGAGTAAGAAAGTCAAAAGTGACTCGCTGAAATGCCTCGTCTCCTCACATCTCTCCCTCTTTCGCTCTCTTTCCCTCTTTATCACTCTCCTCCTCCACTTCTGCTCTCACTCTGCGTCTTTTTCTGGAATTGCCCGTCGGTAATGTCAACAGAGATTTCACGGCACAGTGCCGGTGCATCAGCCGGGCTCACATTTCTCCTACCTGTGATTTACATCAGAGAAGAGGCTCATCGGGGATTTTCCATGCCAGCCGAGGGAGGGGAGCAGTGACGGTGACGGGGGAGGTGGTGGTGGGTAAGTCGTGGGAGGGGGCGTCTAGTGTCCCGGGGCTTGACGCAGTAAGGGCCTCTAACAATGGTGGCATAGACAGCACAGCTGAGAGATGCTTTTACTGAAGAGAGAAGCTGCATGAATGCACTCAGACCAGGCTTCTTAAATGTCACCATCCTCCACGGACCCCACTGAGTTATTTCAAGCACATTTTGTAGTAGGAGTGCATGCATTTGTGATTGTCTGCATGTCTTCATGTGTATAACATACAGTATATGGATAATGTGGTGTTTTTATGTTTTTGATAAAAACCTGAAATATTATCCAGACGTCTGTGATCAAAATTAAAGGGTAATTACATCATTTAAAAACTGATTAACGTGTCAAAGGAATAATGTATAGGATATATTCACTGTAATACTAATAATAACACTAATAGAGAGGCAACATTTATGGAATATCTTTAATATCTTATCTTTATCCTCCTATTTTGAAATAGTAAATTACAAATTACTGTAACGGTGAGGTTCAAAAAAGGACCCAAACGCAGACAACACAGGGGGCGGAGAGTGCAGTTCAGGGATTTAATTAAATAATAATCAAAAAATCCACAACAAAGGCTAAACAGTGAAAAAACAGGAGGTAACAGAATCCAAGGCACAAAATCCCAAAACAATAAGCAAAAACTGAGGCAAAATAGGGATCATGGAGCAGACATGGTGCAAAGCAGGGAACAGCAGGACAAGGCAGAGCAAGGCAGGGTAAAACAGAGCAAAACAGACAAACTGACAAAGGAGGTAAAAAACACAGGCTAAATACACAGGTAACGAGAGGAGATGGGGAACAGGTGGCAAAGGGAGGAGGAGACAACCAGAGACAGGTGGACATGATCAGAAAATCACAGTGGAGGGAAAATGAAGAGGACACAATAATACACTAACAAGACAGAGCAAACATAAACACAGCGAAAGGGAGCGAACAGGAACTAAAAACATAGAAGACTAAAACACAGACAGAGGAACCAAAAGGGTAAAACACATCTTAAGAAAATCAGACAGGAAGTGTAAATATGAGACACAGCATGGAATAAGGCTTACAAAATAAAACAGGAGACAATGGCACTTATTCATGACAACAGATAGGATCAGATCCATGAAAACTACACCATATGATTATGGTCAAATTTTACATTTTGTATCTCAACAGAGGTTGTTTTTATTTTTTGGCCAGAGAAAATATATTCATTCTGTTTTTGTGACCCCAAAAGAAGAAAATTCAGGCATACAAATAGGAAGTTGTGAAAGGGCATGTTCAAGATAAAATGGGAAGTCAAAGTAGGGATCAGAGCAACACGAAAAAGTTATCCTCATACCTTATCTCAGACTTTGAATTCTAACATTTTCTAAAAAAATTTTTTTTAAAAAGATTTCTTTCAAGTCATAATAAAAAATAAGTTTTTCCACATGTGCCACTGTCATTCCATATCAAGCATTCTTTTGAATTGGAAAAGTGATCGGACTGTTGGCAGCTGGACATGTGAGGCCATGCATTTTCTCTAAATATAAAATACACACTACAGTATGAGTAAAAAATGAGGATTGCTTTAGACATGTTAACTACACTTTTTATTTTTTTTTATTTTTTATTTTTTATGTATTTGTTAGGTTGTTGGTATTTGTTTGCTTGTTTTATTTCATTCAATCATATCTATTTTCTTCATTATCTTCTCTGTTGTGCTTGTACACTATCTCTGTGCATGTATGAAAAATAATTAATTAACGAAATTAAAATGGGATGTTAAGTTTCTCTTTTGAAAGTTTCTAGTGCATTAAACTTTATTTAAAAATGCTCACATGCACATATTCTGGAAATGGACACAGAAACTTCGGAGGCAAATAAAAGTGACTAGTAATGGTAACCATGATCTCTCTGGTCTGACATTAAGTGTGTTTGATAGTGTTATAACTGTATTATTTTGTGTGTTAATTCAAATGATGGAAATCTGGTATGTCATAATGGACTGATACATTTTGATTGTTAAATCAAGGTACCTCAAGCAAAAGACAAAAATAAGATATTTGCTCATTACCTGTAATCAGGTTTTGGCTTTATTTTCTAAGGCCTTTTACATAAGATTCATATTTAAGATTAGGAAGTGAACAAAATCAACACAGCATCTCTTTCCTTATAAACAATGCCCCAGTTATTTGTAATAATATACATAATACCCAGTGGGGATGTTGCTCTTTCTATGCTGTAAAAGCCATAGCCTCTCGTCCCCCTCAAAATGTACATGGAAGAATTTTCTGATTTAGTTTTCGTCAGAGAGGAACCTCCATCATAGCAGGAATGACCCTGACAGGCTAATAATGTCTGTTGTATCAGCCTCATATATCTGCGATTACATTCTGAATCCCGGCGTGTGCACCGTCTGACTGTTTGACAGCATCACCAACACAGGTGGACACACTTAAGTGAAATGTGTTCTGATGGTTGTCATGTCCGGAGCTAATGAGTCGGGACACAGCCTCAGTATGACATGCTATTTGTCTCCCATAATAAGACATGAGAGCTCACAGACATTTGAGGGAAGTCGGCTTCGAAAAAAGACTCTTTCCTGGAAAGACAAACACTGAGGCTTGCCAAGAAGGCTTTTTTTTTCTGACTCAGTGTGCGTGTGTGTGTGCGCCTGAGTGAGTGTGAGTGCATACTTGCCTCACATGCTGCCTTGTGTGGGTGTGTGACGGATATGTGTGTGCATCATTGCTTGCTAAAATGTCTGGACAACACAGTATTTAATGAGAGTGTGTTTGCACCGTGTGCCTGTGTTCATGTGTTCGGGACTGTGCACGTTTGTGTGTGTCCCTGTACAAATGCACCCCCCCCATATTACAGCTGACTAGTAGATGGATGCTGGCTGTCACACCTGCCTGACTTTGTTCCTGCCAGGTGTGGAGGGGTCACAGGGAAAGCGCCCAAACACTCATCAATCTCAACCATTGTCCAACATTCTTTAGGCTCTGGCAACAGCGCCCAATATCCATTTAGTTGCTCCAGATGCTGGTAAAAATGCTTACATACACAGAAAAGGGGTGGCGAAACCTATTGACCTGCATGTGGACATGGCTGGATGAGAAAACTAAGGACGTCACAGGAGCTGGTGACAAACAAAGGTATATCTTTGCATTTGCTCTGTGAGGTCGTCACTGTCATCCGGCAGGCAGTAAGAGAAATTGAATTTGGTGTGCGCCCAAATACTGCTGTCAAGTGTGATGCTGTGAGCAAGTGCCAGCATACTCCCTGCAACCTGGGGGCTTTTCATTTAATAACACCAGAGCTAAATGGAGGAGCATGGGAGTCAGTGAGAGGAGAAAGGGGGTCAACAGGAAGCAGGTATAAAACAAAAATATGCCATTGCCAACTAGTTTCAGCTGAATTTTGGAAGGAGGTGAATGCAGGCTGCACTAACAGTTTGGCCCCATATCCAAAAGTGAAATAATGTGCACCGTTTAAGTCGCAAACACACCATTTTGCTTTTGTGAACGTACCAAACTCAATTATATTTGAAATGCATTCCTCACATCACACTAGCGCCACACAGAGAAGCCAGAAAAGTAATTTCCATCATTCTGGCTCATGCAGAGTTTTGCATTGTCTTTGATAGAGTCGCCAGTCGACTGTTGTGAGGAAGGGAAATGGAGATACAAAGTAGAAACCTGACATATACATTTTCCTGCTGGAGTTTTTGCTAACCACTCCAAGCTTATTTTTAGATGTGTGTGATTGTGTGAAGTGTTGATGGCAGAATATAATTGCTGGAAGATAGAAACAGAGGGATATTTTAATGCCACTGAGCAAACACCAGCTAGTGTAAAATTTAATATGGAAAATCATTCCAGTTGTGTTTATGGTGTGTTGGTCAGCTGCTATTGCTGCGGGTCACGCTGTCATATTGGAGAAAGATCTCTTCGTGCAGCAGCATATCACTTTGTTTGACGCAGCGCAGTTACTCAGGGTGCTAAAACACTCTGTAAGCAGCACCGTTGTGAAACCGTGTACAGCTCTCGCTCTGCCTCTCTCTTCTTTCGCTCGGCGGCGTTTCTCTTCCTGTCTTTTCTACATTCTTACTCCTCAGCTCTTTCTCTCCCCTTTTAATTCTGCCTCTCCCATGAGCCTCCTGAGGGTTGGGAAATAGTGTACACAAACATAACAGGCCAACGGGATAGACGCTCACGTTGTTTACGGGAGGAAAGAGGAAAAAGAGGAGGAAGCAATCATCACAGCATGTGCACCCACTTTAATTGTGAAGAAATCAGAAAGTTGGGAGAATTCCCCGCAGTATGCAGATGCACTTTGAAGCTGTCACTCACACGGTGTGGGGCTTTTGATTAGGCCCTGTCTGTTCACTGGAGGCTCATGACCACACTTGGCAAGCAGGAGCCATTAAAATCGCAGCAACTCTGGCTCCCCCCTTAGTCTCTCATTGTCTTTCCCTCCCCCAACTGGCTCACCCACTGCGACTTGATACAGAAGGTAACACCATTATTAACTAGTGCTTGTAGTATTTAGTATTCCCAATCCATGCCACTTTATGCTTCTACTCTTCAACTTTCATGGACACATGGTTAGTTTGGCAGAACATAAGTTTTTTACTCCTCTAGATTTATTTTTATTATATTAAAAGTGTAAAACTCATTATATATGTTTTCAACCCTCTGAGTTTCCTCTCGAATAAACTGTGTTAATTTAATCTGTTTGTCATAAGGTTCCATGAATTTGTTCACACATGACATCTGAACACACAAAATTAATTTTGAGAATTTTATTTATTACATTTTGGGTGTTTTATTGAACTTGTGTACACCGTCGGTGTTCCCGGTCAAAAATGACTGGTCATTATGATACTTACATAAAGAATATTCCAAAGGTTCACACACTCTGAAAGGAGATATTCTGCATAAAAAGTATTTTTCTCTTTTGATAGTCAGAGTACATTTTTCTGATTGTACTTCCATATATAACTGAATAATGAGAAACATTTGAAATATTCTGACAATGCACTAGTAGTGCAGTCACTATGAATGTGAAAAATTATTCCTCTACAAACAGGTTGATCCGAATAACATCATCTCTCTTCAGCTCTTCTTCTCTTCAGTATGAAAGAAGTCAAAGTGACCTGGTTTATCCGTGGTTACTCTGCAAGCAAGACATTTTAGTTGCTAATCAGCTAAAGGAAAGCACAGCCTAGTACTAACATCATGTTAACTGATTACATCACTAAAAGCATGATGGGAACCCTGGTTGCAAATCACACGACTCAAATGGAACTAAAGAATTAAACAATAGGAGCAACAGGAATGTAGTAGAAAGCCACTCTGCCCTATCCATACATATCCTGCAAAACTGTGATTTTTTTTTTCCACCACAGAGAAAATACAGTGGTTGAGGTTCATCCGATCCTGGTGTGAATCCATACAAGACAGTGTCAAAGTTTAGCCTTGATTTTTCTGTTCTTGTTGAACGGTAAAATCTGGATGTTTCACCTGTTTTTCTGTTACTTGTCGCTATCTGTTTTGTCTTTTCTTCGTCATGTGTTTGTTTTCAAGTTGGCTTATTCTCAGCAATTGGTGTTAAAATGTACAAGTCACAATTATTAGCTTACCTAGCTAAGGCATGCAGTGACTAGGTGACTGGTGCCTCTAATAAACGGAGAGTAACAGCAGCCCGCGGTTCAACAGGTTAAAGAAAAAAGTTTGCAAGTTCGCGCGGTCGAACATTTGGAGAATGACATCGAGTGCGAAGCAAAGATACGGCGTCCATGTGCGATTGACAGACAGCGAACCAGAGAGTGACATTTACAGAGAGGGTGACACTTCCGCTTCACCACCCACTCCTCTCTGCCTCGCCGAGACCCGGGGACATCTTCTGTGCACGCTGGGTGTCACAGCAGATGGATGACTGGCTTCAACAGTAGCATGCCATATCCCCTTCTTACACTAAACTGTCACACCCCCTCCTTCATGCCGTCCCAGCCTGCTGAGCCTGCTACTGCAACTTGGCCAGTACTGAGATTCTCACACACACACACACACACACACACACACACACACACACACACACACACACACACACACACACACACACACAAACATACAGAGACAACAGCAAGGAGCCCACACACATGCAGGAACTACGTGCACACTCACATAAGTGCAGACACTCATGACTCTCTTTCCTTCTGTGATTCACACCCAGTGGGAAACCAGTCACAACCATCCTACTAACCAGCTCGGCCTCTTCTTGGCTACGTAAGGAGCCTAAGTCTCCCAGATTCTGATGCCACTCCACCTAACCAAACAGCCTTTATGGCCCAAACAACAGCAACAACAACAGCAGACTTTGGTCATCACTATGGGATTGTTTTTTTTTGTAAAATAATAATAGAATACTTTTTATAAAGTGGTTTAAAATCCACCAACACTTTCTTCAACTTTCAGATTGCTCTTACAAAGAACACGTTTGACTTTTGCATAAGTGTTACATCATTTTCTGAGGAATAAAAGACGGATGATGATGATTTTTGAGAATGATGACTAATGTGAATAAACGCAGCAAAACCACAATCTGTCTTTTATGCACACACACTTTTAAGCTGTATGCCCAAGTATCCCACTAACAGTCATTTTTGTAAGGACAGTTGCAACCACTGCCAGGAAATGATCACAAACAGCCTACTGCTGTTTCCTCTGCCTTCCAATGAGAGAAGGAGAATAAAAAACAAGCATAAACCAAATGCTAATCCCAAGACAGCACACAACAGATGGACTGTAGTTGAAAGTGTCCTGCAGAATTTAAGATCTGTCCATATGTAAAAAGCATGCTCCCCTCGCTCAGACTCTTGGTGGGGACAGAGGCTTGTTTGTGTTCCCTGTCAGAGCCTGGATGGTTCTGAAATTAAGCCTGTGACAAAACAAGCACAGTTACTCTTCTGGAAAGAGGGGCTCTACCAGCACTGCAGAGCACCATTTATTCTTATCAATACTCGCGCATTAGAGTTCATTTGCAAAAGCGCATTAATGCCTCTGGTAAAATCTACCCCTCCTCTGTCTCTTTTTCAAATCTTTCATAAATCGCAGAGCATCCCTTCTTCCAGCAGCGTCTTTGCAGAAAGCCACACTTTTCAATTTCTGGAGAAAAGGACAGGGGGTAAAAAGCCTCTTCCAGTATTACATCTCTTCTACTTTATTACCAGTCTTCTGGGAAAATTGGGGCAGCATTGCAGCCTGGCTATCTGTTTACATTTTCTTTACAAGACTATATTGGAATTATAATTGTGTTCTATGGCGCCTTCTTTTGGTGCCTTGCTCTGTTTGAAGGTCCTGTGGACCCGGGGAGATGAAGAAAAATGGACCCTTTTTGAGGGATTCGATTACTGAGGAAGAAAATGCAGCTGCACACTGGCTGCTTTTTTTTCCCGTTCTGTTTTCCTCCAGGTGTCAATCTCTCGGGATGCTCAATATTAGAGCTGGAATGGAGCATAAAAAAACAACAACAGCATCAACACATTAGAAAATATTTTCCTTATGCAATTAAGGTGTCAGACAAAAGGAGATACGACTGTTAGATTGGTCATTACGAATTATGCAATGGAATTCATGCAACTGACCACTGGTCCCTCTGGAGTGATATTAATTCCTTTATTGACTCTTTTTCTTTGATGAAGGTTACCAGAGGTCACAGTGTTGCATTATTTTGTTGCTGTCTTGTCGAGCTAAAGTTGAAATAGCTCTGTGCTGAAAACTGTCTTTATAAATACTAAACATAAAATGCACATACACAGTTTTTGAATCGAGCCGTTGATTCATAATTCAACAGAGGGGTTCTTGTGTTGAAACAAACTGTGTATGGGTGTAACTTAAAAAAAACATTTCTAAAATTGTACAGTATGTATGACCAGCTTTAGGAATATTAAATATGCAACATCTGGTTATATTGTCAAAATAAAGGTCACTGAGAAACATTCAGGATTGTGTTTTGGACTCTGAACTTTGTGAAATGGTTGGTTTAGGTTTAGGAAAAGACCATGGTTTGGGTTAGAATAAGTCAGTTACTTAACCTAAGTTACCTTCCATAGCTTAAATAATGGAAGTTACAGCCACCCCAACTTCTTCCAGACTTGGATTTTTCTTTTTCATTCTACCGCTACAACTACTACCTGTAGAAACGCGTCTATACTATTGTATAGCTTGAAGAGTAGAGCCACAAAGCTGCTGCATTGGACACATTGGAAATTCCAACGGCCTTAATTAATGTTGACGAGTCAGCATTTCCATTTTGCATTATAAAGTATTCTGTACTGTGCAGTCATCACTGCTTATTTTAAAATGATTTATTATCAGCTGTAAATTGAGAGAAACATTTTGAGAAATTAATTCATTTTCTAAATATTTTACAGCTTCGCATTTTAAAGCCAGAAAAAAAATCTTCACACTTGTTACGACACAATGTGATATGTAGGTTACACAAACACTGCATAAATATTCCATCAAAATTGTTTATATTCCTGCAGCTCAACTATATCTTGAAGTGCAGTGGAGTGAGACACTTGGTGTGGATCCTTAGTCTTACTTGGAATACATTAAAATATGAAACCACAAGCTCAGAATGCAACCACAGATAGTAGTTAAGAGAACAACCATGATGAGTGCAAGCCTACATATCTTCTGTCCATAGAGGTGATGATTTCTGATTTTACTATGGCTATTATTTGTGCTACCATTTTAATGAGATTAGTTTTATACATCAATTTCCTGTGTAATATCATTTTATCAAGAAGTAATTACTTGCTTGGCAAATTGCTGTGCAACATTTTCTAAATGTTTGGAGGGGAGAAGATCCCTATCAATTGTTCATTTGAATCATGCAAATGATTCTACAGAGAGGGGAAAAAAAATAACTTTGCTGCCAATGCTGACAGCTGGATACCAGCACTGCTGCTGGAAAGGCTCCTTTACTACAGAGCAGCAGAAAGGCTGACAGCAGTTTGCAGTCAGAAGAAGAAAAGTAAACTCAACCCGAAGCTAATGGGATGGTTTTTGTTGTTTTTGTTTTGGGCTAGTGGTAGAAAAAAATGCTGCTAATATTTGACAAGTGGAGCATGGGTTGGTGAGCAGTTGTCCATTTGTTGGAGCTCATGCATTAGCAGAGGATGAGCTCCCCACAACTCCATTATTAATTCCCCTGATAGAGTAACAGCATTTTAGCCCCCTGTTTACTTAATATGCAGGATCCGGCCCCGTCTATTTGCTGCTAATCAACTGATAAGACGAAAGGCCTTTTCTAAAGCCCCTGGAGGATGAAAACCAAACTCCTTATGGTCATTAGTAGCAATTATGTGCCGTAACTGGCACACCCCTCTCTGCTTTTGCTGTGTTGGCTGCTTAGGCACATTTGGATCCAATGTGGACGCAGGGGACCCTGAATGCAACTCAAGAGCGTTTGACGGAACACTTTCAATGGCTGAGGCTGACCACACTTCATGATAAGCTTAGTTTCCTGTCTGATTGCTGCCATCGGGACGGTATAGAGTGTACAGTGTGTGTGTTCACTCTATTTAAAAGCATGGCTACAGAATATAAAGTGGCGTATGACTCAAAACACCTTTCTCCTCTCCTCCACTCTGAAAGCATAAACTTACTTTTCCATAATTGCAGTGTTGTCAAAGGCATCTTGAGGACACCACATAAACCCACAGTGCGTCCACCCTGGTATGCTGCAGCACCTCCCAATTAGCTAACTCAGCTCCTTTGCTGAGGGATTCAGGAGACTTGTGATTTTTATGCAAAACCACCAAGATCAAACGGCCTCTGCCCTAATCCCTTGCGTCGAACCTGGGGAGTGTGATCCTTATCGACAAATGCTGAGCTGCCTCAGAATAGGATCCCATTACATATGCACAGAGACCTTTTTGACATGCATTTTCCCTCCACACCAGTGATGCAACAAAGGCAGGAATCCCGCTCCTATTTTTGCATTGTAAATGTTAGCACACATGTTGTGTGCAAAAATCCTCCTCGAGGCACCTGATCTGAATTCCACCTTGATCTGATGCGGTATTTGTTGAAGGAGTATAGCACACTCAGGGATCTGCTCAGTTATATCCCTCAATCCTATTTTCATCTACATGTTGGGTTGGATATGATCCATTTATGAATCCCCTGACATCATTTCTTTGAAGTAAGTAAAAGGAGTATTATGGATGTAATGACTACTGAGCTAAACTGACATATAAGCAGCTGCAGCATCACACACTCGATCCTTTGTTTATGTGTGTGAGCAGCAGCACGCGCTGTGAGGACTGCTGGTGTACTGTATGATTCAGGTCAACAGAAGGGCCTCAAAAAGGACAAAAGACAAACACAGACCACTGAGCAGTGAAGAGGACAGCCATTGTCAGAAAACTAATAAAGAAGCAGTGTGTTGATACAATGCAGTGGTTACACATCCAAAGACATCAGCTCGCTATTTACAAAATCATCAGGCATCAACGAAGAAGAAAAAAAAAATCATCAAGACGGATACGACGTGAACCCCAATTGGCTCCCGATGGCTGTGGGTGATTATGGTACCACCACTCCATGAGTGTGTGTGTGAATGGGTGAATGCTGACTTGTGTTCTAAAGCGCTTTGAGTGTTCACTCAAACTAGAAAGGCGCTATAAGTAAAGTCTATTTACAGTTTGCATTTTGACTGTGCACACAATATGTGGTCAGGTGCATGCACACACAGACGTGTGTGTGTGTGTGTGCATGTGTGTGTGTGTATGTGTGTGTGTGTGTGTGTGTGTGTGTGTGTGTGTGTGTGTGTGTGTGTGTGTGTGTGTGTGCATGCAATGGTACACAGACAAGCTGAAAAGATAATGTCATGTTTTCTTATCTGGCTACTCAATGAGACGCATAGACAATGTGTGTTTGCGTTGCATGTGAATCTGTGTTTATGTGCCCGAGTGTTACTATGTGCAGAGTGAGACACTGATAAACATGCCACATCTTTTGCGAGTGGTGATTCAAGCGGGTGCTGGCGTCTGTAAACACCGGGAGCGCTGCACAGATTGAGATGGAGGGAAATGAGGACCCGTCTGTCTGCTTCGTCCAGATGGAGGGTACAATGGTTCTGGGGGTGGCCCAGGTCGTTTCCCTCGATGACAAACCATTCAAAGACCTGTGGAGCCATTAAAATATTGCTGTCTCCCCACAGCAGCTCCTCGTCTTCATCAGCTAACAGCATCAATGCAGCTTTATGACACAGTTAAAGCATAGAAAGCAGCATAAAAGGGCACTGTGCCATTTGGCAGAGTGTTCCTCTTCTTAGAGGCGAGGAGTTATCTCAAGAGAAAACACAGATCCTCACTCTCGTCATATCTAAAGTATCTTTACACTTCTTCTTTTCACTTATCAGTATCCAAAGAGAATTTCCTCAAAGCATAATACATTGAGAGTGTTGTTTCTGTTTTGTTTTGTTTTAAAGTGCATTACACAAATCACATTCTTATTTGCAAAATCGTCATTCGTCAGCATTTATTTTTGTGACTAGATTGCCAAGAACATATCCCAGAAATTCCATTAATTAAAAAAAGGCAGTACGGTGGTGCTATATGGACGTTTCTCATGATCTCCCTGCATATGTTCCAGTGTCCGCCCACAGACGTGCAAGTTAACTGGTGCATTGAATTGCCTGCAGGTGTGAATGTGAGTGTGAATGTGTGTCAGCCCCGTGTTAGCATGGCAGGCTGTGAGGGGGTATCCCGCCTCTTGGCCAGTGCATGCTGGGATAGGTGCCAGCCCCCTGTGACCCTGCAGGAGCAGCATATGCTTTAGAAAGAATATGCTCTTTTTATAACACATATTTTTAATGCCATTACATCTAATTATTGAAATGCTTTATAAAATCTAAAATTAACTTCAAATTAATATTTTAAGTCAATACTTACTTTGTATTCTCCATGTTTTTTTTATTACCTGTATACACTTCAAACTGTAACGTCAAAAATAGGACATGTAAGTTTCAGCTATTCTGACATTGACATTTTTTCATTCCTCAACTTGTGACTTTGATTTTTAATTGTTGCAGATTCAAATTGAAGCAGTAAAAATAATTTGTTGTATCACTTCATTTTCTATGGCCGCACAGATAGTTAACCAGCTGGTGGGCTGAAATCATTATCCACTGCTCAGTCTGGTCTGCAATTTGTGCAGTCTGTATGTTCTCCAAGTAGAAAAAACACTAAAAACTAAAAACACTCGTTTCATTTCATTTGTCATCACCACAAAAAGAAACCGTGATCCCTTTCACAGCATCCTTTATGGTGGCCCTGACGTGCAAATCACAATGATAAATAGGAAAACACAACAACAACTCACAAAACACAACCACAAATCACAAAACACAACCACAAACTGCAAATCAAAACAACAAAAGAGAAAACACACTAACAAATCAGAAAACACAACGACATTAACGTCTCCTGGACAACGTAGGTACCTGCTAGTGACAAAGATCATTGCTGATTGGTGGCACTGGGCGTCTTGGAAAACCAGCAAAGGACCCGGGACGAGGGAGTCAAAAAAGTTCAAATGTATCACCATCATTGTGGCAAAAAGGTAGCTGAAAACGTATTAAATGTATTAAAATTATTATTAAATTCTTTAATGTTATTTGCCATTTGTTTTGTGAGTTGTGGTGATTTGTGATTTGCCGTTGTGTTCTCCTATTTGTTGTTTTGATTCCCACATCAGGGGCACCGTACATCCTCCTTTGCATAACATGGAACAAAAACAACACCATTTAAAGGAAACCCATAGCTAGTGTTTACAAGCTACAGTGGCCTTCCACTTTTTAAAATACATGCAAGTTAGCCTAGCTTGTTAGCTTCAACTTTTCAGAATGGAATATAAACTTCTCCGAGCAAAAAACGCCATCCAAAATTTTGAAGGTAAAATATAAGACATTCATAATCACACTGGAACACCAACATCACACACAAAATGAAATAAAGCAGGGAAAAATAAAACAGCATCATGAACACAGTGAACTCTGAAAAGTCAGATCATTTGTTTCTTTGCTCGGAGACAGAGCTCACCGATCATTGATTAAACTGTCACACCAGGCAGCACAGACCAAACTGTGAATGAATCAACATACTGTGCCTGCATTGGTTATTTCTCACCTCAAATATTTCAGAAACATATTTTTTTCTGTGTGCCGTTTGGTTTTGTGACATTATTCTGTGTTCAGGAAGCCATTACTCCACTAAATCTTTACATAGCAAATAATTGATCGTAGAGAATGCCCTGTAAATGATGATGAGTAAAGTTAGAGATGGCTTGAATTGCAAACAGTACAATAACAAAGAAATGTGTGCTCATTGAAAAATGCACCTCCTCTTAATATTTGCAGAGATTATGACATTCTCCAGTTAGTCAATGGCTTCTATCTTGCTGGCTCTAAAATATCAGTCAGCTGCTGTAATGGGAGCATAAATATGTACAAAAATGATTTTATGCAATTTTGAAAAATTTGAAAATAGCTGCAGCGTAATCAGAGTTCAGTTTGGCTTTAGATTCTGTTGAGAATAAAATCATTGGTCATTATTTTAAAAGCACTTTTCAGGGTTCAATCATGGCATCGTGAAATCATAAGCAATCGACCAACACACCCCTGCAACCGCTTTGATAATAAAATGATCACATTTCTCTGGCATTACACCAGTCCAGTGTTTGATCAAACTCATCTACGATGACGTTACACTAATTGGATGTTCTATTATTCATACTAGCAGAAGTTTTTCTTGGAACTCTGCCTTTCATTAAAACACAATAGAGAAGAGTGGGTATTAGCAAAGACTTGTTCATATTTCATCAGCTAGGCCATCGGTGTATGTTCAATCCACAAGCACAACAGCAGGCAGTAGTGGCTCGGATAAAGACAATTAGCCAGACTTCGATAACAGACGGCCCAACCCGCTAAAAGCTTTTCACATGTTTCTGGCATCCTCTATTCAGTGTCCCTCACCACCTCATTTTGTTGCCATCAAGAGAGGAGAGAGCAGCTGAGAGAGGCGACATAACATGCCATGTCCCTTGTTGTGCATGCAGCGCTGGCACATAACGCACGTTCTCCAGGATTCTCTGAGAATAATTTCAACATCCTGCACACTCGGCCATGATTCGCATTAAGCATTCATGATTCATCCGGATTTCATATTATAACGCTTTTAATTTTTCATGCATCTACCCCCCCCCCCCCCCCCCCCTCTTTTTTTTCTGATCCTGCTGAAGAAAAGAAAAGAAGAATTAATCAGACATTGCAGGAGGAAAGAAAGAAAATCCAAAGTGTGACTTTTACACATACAAAAAAAAGGTGTTTTTCCATCGTCACCACCTGCTTGAGATATCCAGGGTATTTTTCCTGAAGTCAGTTAATTTATAAGCCAAATGTGTCACATGCACCTTGGAGACACAAACACAAGGGAGTTGCATTATTAGAGGGATACAGGTGTCTTTGCGGGTAGAGTACGGCTGAAGAATAAAGTATGGGGTGTGTGTGTGTGTGTGTGTGTGTGTGTGTGTGTGTGTGTGTGTGTGTGTGTGTGTGTGTGTGTGTGTGTGTGTGTGTGTGTGTGTGTGTGTGTGCCCTTTTACATTCCTGGCCCTCCTCCCTTGGCTATTATGTGCGCTACCTTTTTGTTATTGCTGCAGAAGGGATCATTAAACCAAAATAATTCATTTGTGAGAAAGGTCAAAGCTACAGTCTGGTGGTGCCCTGATACCAGAATTAGGAGTGGTTGCACTTAGAGAGGGGAGAGAGCAAGGACTGAACCATTGATTCTTCTTGGATGTTTTTTTTTCATTGTCGACTCAGTGATTGAGGTGAGCAACCCTCTGCTGAGCAGTGATGATAATCATCATCTTTAATACCTGTTATAGGTAAAGACACCAATCTTCATGTAAATGTCACATACACTATTTACTGAGGCCATTTTGTTGTTATTGTATTTCATGAAGCGGTTAAGAATGCTAGAGAGGAGCAGGCAAAGGAATGAGTAGAGAAAGTAAGGAGGCGGAGGAAGAGGGTTAAGGATTGTCATCTTTTAAGTGCCAGAAATAGGCACTCCACCCCCCGAAACTTCCTCCCCATCGTCTCCGCTGCTTCAGCCCACGTGTGCTCCCAGCTAACCGTGAAGCCAAACGCACATCCAGTCACACAATAACAACATCTCTTCTTAACAAGATTACTCCAGCAGTCCCAGTTTGGCCGATGGGACGTGTATCGGAGCAGAAGCACGGGGATAAGCTGCCTGCAGCCGCCTGCAGCATTTCACATACGCTGGGCTTCATCCATAGGAGAGGAGCTGCATGGAGAGTGGAGCCAAACATCGAGCCCACAAGAGCACACTGGCACGGGGAGCAGAAATCTGCTGCTTAGGCCCACAACTGCTGTGTCAGAGGCAAGGGCCAATTAGCAGGTTTCAGATAATCATAATCTTTTGATTTGAATAATCAGATTTGAATAATTCTAAACTCATTTACTGTTACTGATGTTTGGCCAGTGTTGAGCCTGGGAAGCACTGTTCATAAGTAGGCAGAATGTCCAACATCAGGCTGTAAACAGGTGCCTTAATTTAGCTGTCTGTCGTTGCCTTTTTAAGATTTCATTAACAAGGGTCTGCGTTTGCGCTTTAAATGTCAACATAAGACAAAAGCCAAGATGTTTAATCCTGGCATTACAAATGCATCTCTTGATGGTTTGAGAGAGATATAATCCAAACAAAAAAAAAATCCCCCCTTTTGAAACGAAACCAGACTCATTTAGCCGAAGCAGCGCTCGAGCCAAGAGTTTGAGGTGAACTGCTTTAATTCCTATAAATTAGTTAGAGCAAAGTTCGAAGCAGAGTGCCAGATGATTTAGCCTGCTAAGCGATCCACCTCCGCACAGCCAGCCCAGGCCAAGCCCGATGAGCCAAGGAGTGTGAGGGAGGTAGGAGGAGATGAGAAAAGAGGGAGAGGGAAGCAGTTAAAAGGTGGCTGGGGGTGGAGGAGAGTTGGACTTAATTAGAGGAGAGGGCTTTCCTGGATTTCCACTGGAAGAGTTTGACACCGTTGACTGAAAAACACTGACATGGGAGCTAATCACAGCAATGCAGTCCAAGGTGAAACCATAAAGGGGCCATTTGTTATGAATTAGCAGTTATGCAGAAGCTGAGGAAAGTGGCCCCCGTGTGAGCTACTCACTGTACAACATGGATTTAATCACGCTGAGCCACAGATGTGAGTGATAGCAGCAAGCTTGTTATTTTGCTCAGGGACTCCGAAGCTGTGTGAATGGATGTGCTTTCCTGTTAAATTATAATTGCAGCTGATGCATGTACACATGAGAGCTTCCAGGGACGATACACGTCATGTGCTCCCTTATGATACACTGAGCTGAAACCCCATTATGAAAACACATAGGGAGAACATGCAGAACATGATTTAATGCATATTGGTTGCCAGGTATGTGAGAGGGAAGAGGACATTGTGGGCTGCAGGGGCGGAATGGGGCCAGAAAAAAAAATGGCTGGGGAATTTGCCCGGGGTCAGCCTATTCTCTGGACAAAGCATTTGTTGGGAGGTCTAGGTCTTGAGAGCTTTATGAAATTTTATGTGACTACGCTACATCAGGAAATGAACCATTAAAATTAAAACTAGAAAGACCTTGATTTCCTCAAGTAAAGTAATCCCCTAACCTGAGCCCTTGAGTACAATAAATAAATTATAGTGCACATAAAAGTGGCCGTATGGACCATTTATCAGTGATTTAAATCTGAATAGATCAATAATGCAAGACAATTTGGACTCACCAATTTGCTGGAGCCAAGCTAGACACATGGAATAACCCAAAATCAACGACTAGAGGGCAACTAAAAACACTCTAAAGGCCAATTCAATGAAAATTGTATGTGAAAATATATGATGAATAATTTCTATCTGCACCAAAGTATAAATAAAAAGATAAATAAACAAACCAACACCAACACCAACACACAACAACAAAATCTCAAGCTTGTACACTTTTTTGTTGATCGTCGCTGAAGCTCTTCTGCCTTTTACTGGTGGTGAAAATGGAAGAAGCTGTCTAAGGCTTCGAAAAATCTACATTTGAAGGGAAACTGACCTGATCATGACAATCTCTGTCAACAACAAGACTATCCTCAGCCTTGATGAGGCGTATTGAAATTAAGACTATAACACTATCAGAAAAACATTAAAATGACATAATGTACATAATGTTAGGGTGTTAATATACATTTATTAGTATATTAGACATAGTAGCACTAATCAGGGGTGGACTTTACCTGTAGGTAATGTAGGCAGCAGCTGTTGTGCTAACAGGCTCATTTCATCTAGACAGTATCTTTACCAGGTTGAGAATTACAGGTAGAACATTTGGTCTCTAAGCCATTCAATCTAAAAACAGAAAGCCATCATATTAATGTCTCATAATTGATACCTACAGTATGTAGCTGTTAGCTCCTCATCAACCTTACCATGTCACTGGTGCTTTGCCTGGGCTCTGACTCTGGGCTCTGTGCTGGCTGTGACTCCGTGTCGCTATGACTGTTGCCCTCATCTCTGCTGTCTGTGTCATGTTCAACCATGTCACCGCTAATACTGGGGCCACCAGTGTCCTCAGCACCGTCTCCACTGGTGGCGGTAGAAGCAGCAGCAGCACCAAAAGATAAATGTGTATTTTTAGACACTTTGCTGCATCTGCTTTAAGTCACTTCTTTTTTTTCTCCCTCAACCTTTCAGCGCCACCTTTGTGTTTCATCGCATATTTTTCATCCATGATTTTTAAAGGGCTCGGGGGGGGGGTAGGTCTGCATTTCATCTGTTCATACATTCTGATGAACAGCAATGAGAAGGGGGCTGGGACAGACCTACGTGGGCCAATGTTTACTGGCTATGAGGTGGGGAGATGTGAAACCATTAGGTAGGAAATAGCCAAAAGTATGAAGACATCCTGCCACCCCGATCTGGGACAGTAGCCATACAGTATCATGGGCCGATTTACAGCTGCAGGTTTTTTGTCTCTATTTTGATACTAGGCGGTTTGTCGGCCCAATTGTACGGTGGCCCACAGGGAAAACTCCCGATCCCTCCCGTAGTGAGCTGTGTTCTCCATGTTTCCATGTGCTGGCGTGTCTAGTAAGACATAGAGGGAAACATTATGAGTGACATCTACTTTACTTCTATGAAATGACCACCGACAGACTGGAGGAAACACATTTACTTGGCAATAACATTTAAGATACAAGCAGTGACAATGTTTCATGTGAAGGTAATAACACCGGTGAGGATGAGGTCACCTGTAAATTTGAAATGTCACAGATTCAGTCTGCAGTTTCTGCCCGCTCCAAAAACACATAAAGAGCAGTTTAGAGAGAAATCGTTCATAAATATTACTGCGCTGACAACCTGGCAAATGTTTACAAAGATACACCAGCTATAAAGCTTCATGGACGCACTGTATTTACTGTTGCACACGTAACCCTCGTGTCTAAATGTATTCCATCCAAGCCTACTTCCCCTTATCTCATTTTACTCCATAACGCTTCCAAATTGACTACTGTCCAAAACACACAAACACAGGTTGTTAATGGGAACCAGGATGACAACACAAAGCCGTCGACGACCTGTCCAACTCTTCGAGGGCAGCACTAATGTGATCCCACAGCTCTATCTGAGCTACTGCTGGGCCTAGTGTTTTATTACAGACTGGGAGGGACAAACAGAGGGAGGGGTTGGGAAGCGAGAGGGAGACTGTGACCACGGTCCATTGATATAATGGCCCTGGCTGCATTAGTGATGTACTGTGCAGGTGAGTCTCTGGCAAAGAGAGCAGTGTGGTAACAGAGTGCGGGAGAAGAGGTGGGAGAAGAGAACAGAGGGATGTTAGCATGTTTTTTTCTAAATTACTCAAGAGGTGGAAATGGAGATCTGAGGTCTGAGAGACAGAGCAGCTGCTAGACTGCAGCTCAATACAGATCTTTGTGGTGCTGCCTGAAGAGAGATTACAGAGCTGTATTCCAGGAGCTGTTGTGGGTGTGAGAAACCAATTGGAATGGAGTCCAACAAACACTGATGGGCTTTCTTTTTCTGGATTTAATGACAGCTTTTCGATTCCACCCTCTCACTACGGCACTGAAACCTGTGTCTAATTTGGGCTATATTTCAGAATGTATTATATCGCAGCCAATGCTTATAATTTATGTGTCAAATTGGCCATCAATCACTGGCAATAATTCGACTAATATTCTCGTTAACTCCCACTCCAATTCCATCAATCAGCGGCAGAGACAGAAATTCGCTCAATTGTTGGAGCCAGAGTAAATGCAGATTAAGGTGGGGGGATATCCGCTATTTAAAGGCCACATTGGCATGACTCAGGCAAGAAGGGGGGGTCAGGCTTTGTTCTGCTGTAAACCAGTAAAACAATGGTCACTGGAAGGACTAGAGAATCTCAGGGCTCAATCTCTAACAATGCCATTGTACCACCCCATCAGCCCTGAAGACAAGCTTACTTTAGCTCGAGTCATTCTCTCCAAAATCACAATGTCACAGAGAGAGAGACAGAGACAGAGAGAGGGAGGAGGGATGGAGGTGGAGGTGTGGGGGCAGAAGAGAGGCAATCCAGCCGAGCAGAAGTATCTTGCATCAGTATTTATAGATTGTTGTCCTGCATCTTGTAAAAGTGGTCCAAAGTGCAGAAAGCAGCAAAAAGGTCTGAATTGAATTTGGAAAACTATCACAGTAAAAGATGTTTACCCGGTTGGTAAGTACACAGAAACAGTATAACTCCAATCTCAGGTCCGAGGAACATCCTGAGCCAATGAATCCAAGCTCTGACCTCTCATCAGTTTCACCTGAGAGTGTCTTCAGAGGGGAAAACTAAAAGAAAGGATGGAACCGTTTTAGTCAGTGCCAGAAAAGGTTCCTAAATTTTGGGGGAAATACAGCAAACATCACCTATATTACAGAAAATCACCTCCGTTTCTGGCAAAACAGCCTGCGGATTACAACAGCAGTCTGGTACTACTGTGGCCCTCTTTGTTGTGAATCCTGTCAAACAGCTTGTTTGGAAGAATGAAGCTTGTGTTTCTTTTTCCCCCAGCATCCACACCCACAAAGACGGAGCTCGTGTTTTTTTCTTCCGGACATATCAGTTTTCTTTGGTGAATCAATAATCAAAGCTTTTCTTCTTCTTCCTTTCTGTATCGCTGTCAGTCCTTGCAATCTCGCAGTTCGGAGAGAATTGATGAATATTAATGGTTGATTACTGATTCTCTTTGTGAAACAACACATACATTGCTGTGGCAGATAAAAGTGTCGGACAATGGGATGAGGGATCAGTCAATTTACTACATCAGTACTACGATTCAGAAGGCTTGAATCCATTATTATCAGTCCTCACACACCATATGCTAAGTGATCGCCGGGAAGTGATGGAGTCTGGAAAAGTTACTTCTGAGGCTGGGAGATATTCACGCGCTAACTGCCATCAATCTGCCTTACACTACAAAGGACATACATTCTGATTTCTCTTTGGTGCAAACACAGCAATTTGTTCACTGTTTGTCTTTTGTTCCAAGAAAATATTTTGTCTTTAATGGCCTGATGTAAATTAGTTGCGTCTTTGTATGTTTGAATAATCGAAATAGCTTTGATTGAAGAGGCAGAACGGTTGGAAAGCTGGGCTGACGTTGCAGACGGTTTGTATAGGGCTCCTGCCACAATAAAGAAAGGTCTTCAAGCAAGATTGCAACAACCTTACACACCAAATAACTCTCATTTCACTTTAAAACACGGGCTACTCTTTTCCATTATGGTAAATCAAGAACTGCTTTGCCTGAAATTACCCTCCGTTTGGCTTCCAATGGTCTACATGAGAGTCTTCTTGCGTTGAAGCGGTATCGCTCACTCATTGTCAACAATGAGCAAATGTCTCATTGTCTGTGTGAGCGATACGTTCAAGCCTATCTACCTTCACACTCCATTTGCCTATTTCTGTTCTTAATGATGTGTTATTTCTAAGCAATCCCTGGCTCATGATGAGTAATCCTAAAATCCCTTCAAACACCGTGTTCACGTTAAGCTACAGCCGAGCAACAAGCTTTCACAGCTGTCTCCCCTGCTTCACTTTAACAGGTACTGCATGTCTGCCTCTCCGACGCCAACGGGACTGACGGGGGCTGACGAGCGTGCCGCTCACTGAATCACAATGTCAAGAAACGATGCGCTGAAGAAGAACAGCAAAAGGGAAGGGTGCTGTCACGCCTTGTGGCTATCCTTCTCACTCTTCCACCCACTTTCCAGCATTTATGCTAATAGTCTCTGCTGAGAGAGAACACAGAGGATGACACACCGTTAAAAATCGATGGCACAATATCTCTCTGTCCCTCACTCTCTCGCTCTCGTTGTTGGTGCAGTTGAGGGAAGCCTGGTCGCAAACAAATTTTGGGGAAGTATACATAATTAAACCTTCGAGTGCACCAGAGCCATAAAACTATAGAATGGATTGTCCAGTCTTGGCTTTGGCTTCCTTGATTACAGGCCTACAGCCAAAGACGATGCCGGCCTCACACACAGCAGAGGACATTGTGCAAAATACGCAGAGCTGTATGACCCATTTGAATCACACCTCCCACCCATTCAACTCATTTTTTAATTAAGCGTGAGAAACACAGAGAAAAGGGAAGAAAATGAGACACAAGGACTGAGAGGGAGAAAGATTTATAGTCTTAAACCAATACTGTGCCATTCTGGTTCAACACAGGACTTATCTTAGCTCTGCCAGGCATACTCATGGGCTCTTAACCTTGCAGTGAACGCAACTCATCATCATCACCACCTCAAAAAAGGCAAGCCAAGCTCCTCTTCATCCAGATCTGCCCCCTCCCCCCAACCCTGCGACCAATACTTCCACGTCCTTCATGGAAGATGCCTGTACCTATGACGGACATGTACTCCAGTCAGATTTGTTGCAAAGCATCGGCTGAGGCCTTGAGAGAAAGCATCACTCATGATCTCATGAGATCAACTTTTGTGCCACCAATTCTCTGACCACAGTCTCAACCTCACACTCTGGCCAGAGGCACAAAGCACACTAAGCACGAGTATGTGTGAATTTAGAATTAGAAATCACAACTCTGTCTTTCATTAAAAGTTCTCTCATGCTTTTGTGGCTTTTTTGTTACCTTTTATCATCTTGAAAAACATTTTCAGGTTAAATACCTATAAATATGTATCACTTTGCCAGGTGATATATCAACTCTTTGATGCCCAACATCTCACAGCTGAGACCTAACCTTTAAATTCCAGGCTGATGTATGGTCACTGAGGCCCTGGTGAGTGTTTGTTTGTCTCAGCATTCTGATGAGCAGCCATTGTCGAATTCAGCAGAGGCTGCCTAATTGACTCACTTGAAAAATTAATGCAACACTTAACAGCATTTTTGTGTTCGTATGGTATTTAGCAAACACAGGTGCAAATCCCCGCCTGGTAGCAAATGTTTAATTGATGCGGCCATATGACAATGCTAGGAGAAGAAGAACAAAGAGCGAAAATAGAGGGAGTGGAATTATAAGTATTTACTTGTAAATAATTAACTTATTTTTGTGCAACTAAAAGTAATAATCTTTTTCTGCCATGTCTGAAGGTTTGAAAAAAATATTTCAATGCATTACAACTGTAATATGTCATCAACAGGAAAGAATAGCCTCCAGTTATCAAATATTAGGCATGAAACACTGTTTTCAAAAGCTATTACTAAACAAGATCAAATATTATGCTTGATGGCATGCATTCCTGCCTATGCAAGAGTGCCTGGGTTACTTTCTGGGGGAGGGGGGTGAGTGGCTGCCAGGCTGACTCTCCCCAGGTGAGTCCCAGCAATACGCTGTGAGCAAGCTGCTTTGGCCGGGCTGCCCAGCAGCAGCCTACCCCTCCCTTGAAACCTGCCTCACACAGAGCAGGGAGCAGGTGGCCCTTAGCTGCAGGATTAGCCCACAGTTCTGTTCATTAGTGAACCGCAATGGAAAAACTATCCATAACTAAAAGAGCCATCTTTTATCGATGATATGCCCAATTCTTATACATTCATTAACAAAGAAATATGGGAGTAGGCAAAATTGGGGCATTAAAATTAAAAAAGAGGACAGAGTTTTCATACATTTGTATTTTCTAGGACAGTAATTGTATAGAAACATCTGGTCTATCTTTCAAGGACATCAAACAAGGGAAAAAATTTTGCCATTTTATTTGACGGGATTTTAATTATTTCCAAAAGCATTTTGTGATCCCCCCTCGCCTCCCTTCGCTCTTGTCCCCATATCTCTGCTTCCCCCTGACAACCGAAAACCCTCCCACTGCCCATGGGAGGAAAGAAAAGATGGAGGGAGCATTCAAATGGCAGAATTAATGTTTCCACACGATAAGCGAGCTTAATATAATGCTGACAATCACAGCACTCACCCTGCCAACTAGAATTGGATCGGGTCCAGAAAATTCCTCCAGCACAAACATTTGATTCCAAACCCATCCTCTCTTGGCGCGGCTCAGTAATCTTTGTCCTTCGCCAAGACCGCTCGCCACCACTGCAGACCCACCAGTTTGTGTACTTTTGGGCTGGCCTGTGATAGGATTCATAGTCACGCAGGGAACACAAGTAATCCACACCAGCAGCAAAGACATCCACAGATCCATGAGCATCTCCTCAGACTGCTTTGGCATCCTGTTGTTGTCTGATTGTTTGTTTGTTTGTTTGTTTGTTTTACAAGGCTCTTCTCTCTCGGTGTGTAGTTTCCAACTCCTTTGCTCAGATCAACAACTCCTTCTTAGATAGCAAGAAAAGGTTACTTGTGTCCTCTTTGAATGGCAGAGCTCGCATTCATGGTGTGATAAAGGTCACTTGCATGGCTTGGCATGCCTCCATAGCAGTTGGTGAGGGGGTGAGATGCGCAGCACAGCATCCATTTGGTGTTAATCCAAAGGGGAGACCTATAAGGGAGCAATCACAGTTTGTCAGTTTGCTTTTAGGCTTGTGAGGAGTTGTCAGGAGGCGAGGAAGAAAAATTAAGGTTAGGATATAAAAAAAGTGAGCAAAACATTTGATTAAATCAGACAAGACAGCTAGACAAATAAAAAAACTGTTTCTAAAAGGAAATCAAAAAGATTTTTTTAAAAAGATCATTAAGCAAGAAAGTAAGTAAGTAAGTAAGTCAATTTAATATTAAAAATTAAGATGTCACTTCATCATTACACATTATCTATCAGTAGCAGCAATTACCCTTTTTTTCCGATCCTGTTATTATTTTATCCTGTTACAATTTAACAACAAATGGGTTTGTCTGTACTCTGAGGCTATTCAGTCCACAATATCAGATTGCCTTGCTTTAATCTGTTGTTCTGGGGATTATCCTGGAAAGATTTTGAGCAATTACATTCTTGCAAGAGTGTCAGCTTCAGATAGCGAGGGTACCTGCAGGTGAGCTCGACAATGTCAACAGCCCTGCAGTTCGCCGGTTTAATCCAGATGAGACAATTGTGAGAGCATTTTGAGACATATTTAATCATTGAGTCAAATATGAGGTATTACATCGGAACTGCTGTTTTATGATAAGCGTGGATATAAACTCTTTTTTCCTAGCACAGAGAGACTAATCAAATAAAAATAACCAAATTAAATATAAAAGAGTGGCACAACTGCAAAATGAGATAATAAAGGATGTAGCCTGAAGAAATTACTTTCAGCCTCAATATCTTTTTAACCATAGATGTGAATTATTCACAAAAAAGCAAAACCACTGGGGGAAAAAAAGCACAGACACAAAGGCCTGAGCTTTGCGTTGTCCCTTACTAAAAGTGATGCAGGTGGACATTCTATCACAACACCAAATGGCTTGCTTCCAGCACACTGTCAGTGTTAGTTCCGCTAACTTTTATCACACACAGTGTGTCACTGCGGTCATATGCTGCGTGGTTCTCAAGGACAATAAGCTGTAACTTATTCCACCTGAGCCAACTGCGGTATCATGAAGTGTGGAGTGATCCGAGTTACTCCAACTATTGGCTCTAACCGAGAGATGAAACGATGAAGGACCCGGTTAATAAAAAGCGGGGTGTAAAAATGATCAATTTATAATCTATATAAAATCGAACCATAAAAATATGACATGAAATTCTAATTTTCCGTCTTTTAGTTCATTTTAAGACAGTGCTGTGCGTGACTAAGCAGGCAATTTCAGCACCACGGGTGTAGGACAGCTCCCCGCCGGAAAACAGCCGGTTCAGACAGCTCAGCCGAGAACCGGGCGCCGGCAGCGGAGGAGCTGTCCAAGGTAGTCCAGTCCAGGAGCTGTACATCATTTCATTTTATAGGAAGAAGCGTAAAATGATTACATTAAAACACGAAGTTTGAAACTACTCCTTGCCTTTTACGCATCTGCAATAGTCTGCAGCACATATTACCCATGTTCGCCCTCTCCTCTGAAGTTTTACGCTTTGAGGACACATTGTTTCCAATCATCCCTTCTCTGTGCATCAAACGGGGCACTAGAGCGCATAAGCAGTCCAATTTACGGATGATAAGTCATACACAGACAGCAAATCTGCGACTCAAACCGAGAGAGATGCAAGTGAAACATGAATAAATAAGGTAGCCTAACTCTCAGACCTTTCTGTAGACTTGCTCTGTCGCTCCGTGTCATCTCGTTCCGGTAAATGTGCACCGTAGAGCTACCCGTGATGGAGAAGGTGGCTACGAGGAGTCCTGTTTAACCCCTGCGCTAAATACTAATTTGGGGTTTTATAGTATGGTGCGTTTTACTTACTAGTGAGACTTGCATCCTTTCCCGCTGCTGCATCATTTCACCGTTTTTCCTCCTCAAAAAAAATAAAATAAAAATAGCCTACGCGAAAGAAAGTCCAACACGTTTAAATCGAGGCGATGGGGAAACGAGCAAAACGCGGAGAGACGAGAGGTTAGAAATCCTTCCTGCAATTTGTTGGGATTGTAGTTAGGAGCTCCGACAGGCTTGCTGGCCGACTGGAAAAGTGAGGAGGAGATGGAGGAGAGATGCATGGTGGCGAAGAGAGCCTCCCCTCCGCGCCGCTCATTGGGTTGATGAGGAGCCGGGTCAACAGGCGCAAAATTAATGCTTACAGCTCCTCTCCAGCCAAAACGCACAAATTGGTGGAGATATTATAGGCGCGTGCTACAAAAATTCTCAAATCATTGTCTTAATTTTCTCTAAGGTCCAACTCTTTTTTTTTTCTTCTTCTTTTTTTTATTAAGCCAATAACGCATGAGTTGGCTCTCACTTCTCTTGGTTATTAGAGGAATGATAGCCCATTAGATCACCAACACGTAACTGTCATTTGATAGGGCTAACCAATGGACAGATGGACACACACATAGCAGCCCCGTTGGCACAATGGAAAGTAAAACTAGTCATGTCGGATTGTATTACACCTCCGTGGGTCCCTTTATTTGGATTCTTGACACATTATTGCAGGGGAAGAAATTCTATGTGTAAAATCATGAAGCACAGACTATTAACAGTCAAGGAGCTGGAAAAGTGTTACGCAGGTCTAATCAAGACGAATAGTGAAAAGGTCATGCTCATCACTGCATAGCTGAGTGTGAGCTTCAGTCTGTATGAGTGACAGCAGAGGGGCCCATGCTGCTGTCTTCGGAGAGGGCCCTCTAGTGTTTGTCCGGCTGCTTGGCAGGCCTTTGGGGTTGCAGGTTTTATTATAACGCGGGAAGAGATGCTGGTCATACAAACACAGCTTTTATTCAGCTCTGAGAATCTCTTCATGAAGCTCATTTCAGGCCACAGTGTACTGCCTCAGTGTCCCTCTCCATCCAGTGGTAAAGTCTATTTACCTCACCTCAACCTATTGCGCTAGGTTTGCGAGTGTTTAGATGCATATTAAGGGATGAGAAGTCCAAGTCGAAGAGTAAAAGAGCTGGTCTGTAAGCAAATCATGTTATTGTGCCCAACAACCTTAACACAACAGAGCTGCTCCTCTTAGGCTCTGCCGGGTGGAGGCCTTTTGACCCAAAGTGCCAGAGATGCCAATTAGCAAAGAGATCAAGTCTACCATTATTTATCTCTCCTCTAATTTTCCTCCCACTCATGCTTTGATGTTGCAGCTGTGTTTCATATGGGAATTCTCCAATCATCTCCTTTAAAAGCCCTTGCTGCATAATACATTAGACTGTAAACGTTGAGCCATGTTCCTCTCGCTCTATATGAATGAAGATGTAATTGACGGACACTTGGCACAAATTGAGTATGTGCGTCCAGGGTTAAATAGGGGGGGGTGTTCATATAAAATCACTATAAATGTTTATGTAAATAAAGAGCCACAAAGCTCATCACAGTAAATGAACCTGTTGGTATGGTGTGTTAGATGCACTCTAATTTCTCTCTCTGTCAATCACAAGCCTTAATGCATGTTTAATACAACAATATGGGTTGTGTTCCGGTCAAATGTGTCCGATTTTCAAGTTTTCTCTCTAAGAAATGTAGTTAATTTCATCTATTTGTCATAAGGACCAATAGTTTGAGTCCATGACTTTGTTCACACATGGCATCTGAACACACAAAATACATTTTGACTATTTTTATTAAATTTTGGGTGCTTTATTGAACTTGTGTACACCCTTGGTGTTCCCGGTCAAAAATGACCGCCCATTAGAAACGCCCCTTTTTTTGCTTCCACGGGAACCTATCCCTAGTAGAATTCGGCAATCGTCAAAAACAAGCACAACATTATTTCAATGATATCTACAACTTTGTCAACTTTCGATGACCAAGAGATATTAGCTCAGGTCAATGAGGCCTACAGGCCATACATTTTTCAATGGAAGTACAAAACTTGTGATGTTCACAAGAACTTGAGTTGATAAAACACAACATTAGGTGATAATATATGTATTATTATAGATTTATAATTAGCTAGAAAGGATGGGTCATTTTTGACCAGGAACACCAAACTAGTTAACAGGAAACGAACACAACAAATTACTTAAATACTGAGTATAACCGCATCAATGTTCTTGAAAAAGTCGTGTAAAACCACTTAAATCAGGTGAATCTGAAACTCCATTCAAAGTTGCCTTTTATGAGTGGAGTTTGGTGCAAATGAAAAGGCTCCAGCTTTAAATTAGTGATTAATTCTACCGGCATGGTCTCTGTCAGTGATCAAAATATCAGATGGCTTTGTAAAAGGCAAAGTAAGTGAAGGGGAAAGGGTCTTTAGAACTCAAGCATTCTCAATTGATCATTAGTTGCTGCTTTACCAGAGGTATTAATCACAGAGCCGTTTTAGTGTGTGCCCCGCAAGTAACCATCAGGGAGTGTTATTATATGGAGGCTTTGTTTCCTGACTTAGGAATGACCAATCATTCAGAGCACAAGTGTGGCCACTCTTATCACATCAGGGTATTCTCAGGTGAAAGTATATGAGCCAGAGTGTATGAGCCAGGAAGAGCAGTCGTCATCAAAGACACATTTTTGCAAGTATCCCCACCGCCGCCGCCCCCACACCCTAATTTGGCCAAGTTTCCAACTCAACACCTATCACTCATTTTGATGAGCAGTCTCCTTTGAAACAACATCCAGCCCGAGGTTGAGATAACCATCAGCCGGTACAATGCTTTTAGTCTGATGCTCCGTCATTACTTTGATTTACTTTTCCTTTATTGCTGTCATTGCTGGTGAGCCCCCTGCTGTGTGACCACTAGTCTCATCTTCACAGCTATGACTGGCTTATGACTGGCTAAACTCATCTGTGGCTCATGCTGCAAAATATTTTCCTCCTTGGAAAGATACCTTCAGGCGAAAATGGCCATAATTAAAAACAAAAAACAAAAAAATAAATAAAACAGAACAAAACAAAACAAAAAGACGACAAGTTTTTGTTTTGCTGACTAGTGATCCCTTATGATCATGCCAATAATTACACCTCTTAAAAACCTGAGAGGTCTTTGGTTCTTTTGGTTCTCAGTTAAAAAACATCATGAGCAAGCTAACAGTAAATGATGAAAGGAGTAGTGCTAGTGACAACAAAGCAGCAAATAGAGATAACAAGTTATTTTCTGATTGGTTCAAAGTGTTTCTATTCTTTGAGCACGAATAAAACACAGCAACACCTCCATGCAAACCTGCAGGAAAGAGCCACACAACCAGATTTTGTGTGAATTCAGATGAAGTGCATGTTAACGCGCATACACTCCTGCAGGTCTTTATGCATGCATGACAGAGACAGAGGAGAGAGAGAGAGAGAGAAATATGTAACCTGGTCGCTATGTTTTTAACCTACAGTCCAATCGCACACACAGGCTGGGGGCTAAAAGTTCACTACCCAAAGGCTGATGCACTTAAACATCCCCAACACAGTTAAATAACAAGAAGAAGAAAGAGGCACACACACGGGGTCTCTGCAGATTCCACCTTCTTCTTCTACGTACTTCTAATGGGTCATACGTGATGAGTGAGAAGTGATGCTCACCTGCACACAACCATATTCTAACATAATTCTAACACTTTTGGAGGTATAACCATACACAGTGGTTGCACTTGGAGCTCTATATAGAGTGGACTACTGGCCTTGCATTCTCTGAGTTCATTTATTCTCAGTTAAGAAAAAATGACAAGCTCCGCCTCTTCTTCTTTTTTTCCCCTTTTTTAAAAATAATTATTTTTATTAAATGGAAGAGCGTGTACTTATCTTACCCATCATGCATTGTTTTATTGCCGGGTGACCTAATGAAATGCACCACTGAATATAATTAGGAACACTTCTCTGCTCTTAAACCTTGACGAAAACATCTGGGATGATGTGATTATAAAATATGCAACAAATGCAATGTTAAATAATACATCCTTTAGCCATGAAGCCGTAGCATGTCCCCATGTAGTTCGAAGTTCTACTTGTTGTGTTTTTCAGTTTGATAGCTATTCAACAAAATTGATATATTACTAATGGCAGTAACGTCTGAAGAGATGTCTAATTTGACTGAATCAGCACAGTTTAAGCTATCAAACTAATAATGATACTAATGTGATTTTAAACTCTAGGTTTTCATGGTTTATTAGTCAATTATGAGGTTAAACTATCATGGGACTAATTCTTTAAGGTACATTTACATAATGGGGAAACAGAGCTTCCTTGGTGAAAGTATACACTCTAGTAGTGCCCATGTAGTTTTTAATATTGCTCAGCTGATATTATTTTGTCAGACAATAATTATGTTAATTATAGTTTCCCAGAGCCCATAATGGTATATTCAAATGCATTGTTTTGTCCAACAAACTTTACAATGAGAGAAGGGTAGTAAATCTTTACATGGGACAAACTTATACCAAACAAATTTATAGTATTTCTGCCAGAAGAATTACTGAAATAATTAATCAGTTGCCACATTTAAATTTTTAGTTTCCCATTGATTCTGTCATTAAAATCAAATAAGCATTGCATCTCTAATACAAATACTCTTATTATTTACCCCATTACTCTCTCAGAATCAAAGACAGAACTATCATGATGTTGTTACAGTGCCACAAAACTTGTTAAGAGTGTCATGTTATGGTTCTCATCTCATCCACTACAGTCAGTTTATCCTCACCGCAATCTTTCCATAAAATTAATCAGTTAATTCTAGTTGCCTGAGCTCAACCGATCCCCAAACACAGAGAATTAGAAAATGCTCATCATCACATCCTTTGGTCCAGTTATTGATCTGTTAATATACATACAGAGCACATCTGGAAAGGACCCATGAAATATATATTTCACTCATCTGGTACTATTTTACTGTAGAAAAAATGTTGGAAGTGGGACCATTGAGATTGAAAAGAAATTGAGATCAGCGCTCAGCGCTTAGTTCCTCCTTACAAAATTTTCCCAGATGATCAAGTAGTTGAAACTTCCGGTTATGAATGTGGCAATAGCAACAAATATTCTTACTAATGTTTGTGATATTACCACATTTATTGAGGCAGAAAAAGGGCACAATGGCATTAGATGTTAGGGAGATGTGGGAGTTGGCAGGGTCTAACCTGACCAAATTTCTTTCTCCTCTTCCTCCTCTTCACCTTGTCTTAGTCATTAGACAAGTGCTCCACTCAACAGGCATGTGGTTGGTGGGTTGGGGTGAAAGACTTAGCAATCCTCATTGTTCTACATTATCAAGTGTTGCTCTCCACACTTTGACAGTATAATATTAAGAGCACAATAGAGGCTGGTTGCTTCCATTTGGCTCCTTCAAAACTGCCATTTCTGCCATTTCAGACAGGTTTTTTAAAATCCTTTTTAAATGTACTGTGAATTGTTTAAAATGTAAAAAAAAAAATGCAAATCACTCATGACCTCTTTTGAATCATAACACACAGCAAAAAAAAAGAAAAAAAAAATCCAACTTAAATTTGAGTTCAGCATGAGAAAAATATGTAAAAGACAATCTGCATGGCTGGGGAAATTTGGGTGACGCCTGTGTTTGAGTAAGTAGCAGCATGTGGCACATTAGCATTCCTAAAAGTCACACTTAAATTGGTTGCAGATTGAAGTTAATTGATTTAGCTGATAGTTTTAAAGCTCCTGAAGATAATTAAGTGCAGTGTTGAGAATTTTGATATGTTGACATTTTGAGAATGAACAACCTGTAACGTGTGGGTACAACACAACGTTAACTAACATCTTAATCATGCAAATTGAAAAACACGGCAGATTTAATTATCACCGGTCGAATTATTGGTCCCCATTAATTACATTGGGCTTATTTATTCACATTCACATATCTATTCCACTTACTTCCCAATTATGCTGGACAGTCCTCAGACCCCCGCTGATGTAACAAACAGTAATTCCATTCCTGCTTCATTACTGCATGCATGTAATAAGACACTGAGAGGATGGAGGGACAAATGAGTAACCAAGGTTGAAGAGCTCCAGCAACACGTAGAGCATCGTAAATGACTGACTGACTTTCTTAATACTATCATATTCACATACATTAATTCTAAAGTGAAAGCAATGAAATGTGTGGCGAGGAGCATCAATTTACATCTGACAAACACTTTAACTCACATTACACTCAGCTGACCCACAAATACAGTATATATATATATATATATATATATATAAGAAACATGATTATTCTGTGGAGGCAAGGAGATTCAGTGGTCAGCACTGAATCCAGGCCCAGGGCCTTTTTGTGTGGAGTTACATGTTCTCCCTGTGTCTGCGTGGGTTTCCTCGCACAGTGCAAAAACATGCAACATGCAAATGGTGGCTCTAAATTGCCCATGGGTGTGAATGTGAGTGTGAATGGTTGTTTTTCTTTCTATGTGTTGACCCTGTGATGAACTGGCGATCCATTCAGGATGTACCCTGCCTCTCACCCGGTGTAAGCTGAGACTTCATCCCCCCCATGTAACCCTGCAAGTTTTATAGAAAATGGATGGATGGGTGTTTATTCTGCTTTTCTAAAATGACAAGTAGTGAATAAATGTTGCTTAAATTATGATTAAAAACTGATCTTAATATATGTTTGATCAAAGAATTTTTAATTCAGCAATCTGAAGAATTTATATGCTGAAATATAATTATATTTATATATATAAAATATATTATATTATATATATTATATTATATATATATATATATTATATAATATTTTATATTATTATTGTTATTATTATTATATTATATATTATTATAATACTAATATATATTAATATTATAAATAAGTTATTATTATTATAAGTTATTATTATGTTATTATTATATTATTTATTATATTTTATAATATATATTATATTATATTATGAAATATAATAATTTATAATAATTTAATATTACAATGAGTAATATTAAAACTAGGAGGGAACTCATCAGAGCGCATACCTCTGTCAAGATCCAACAGTCCAGTTTTATTAAACCGTAATTGAACCCGCTTCTAAATGCCAACAAGACATGTGCACCATCAAAATGGCTACCCTGTGGATTGTGCCCCCTGTAATTGGAAATAAAATCATGGATCCACCTCTTTATTTAAAAAAATCTGTGGTACCAAATTTGGCACATGCCCCACTTCTCCACCAAGTTTCACAAAAATCTATCAAGTAGTTTAAGCATAATTGATAAAAATGCTGAAAACAGCCCCATCTCCCAATGGTAAAGGAACATAAAGAAATTCATCAATCTGTGCCCAAGCTCCACCCTTCAATCCAGTTTCATGGTAATCTGCTATAGAAGTTTCCCATTCAAGTGGATGGGAAGGTATGTCCAAACTATTGACTGGTACAGTACATTGTGAAAACAAGAAAAAAAAAATCCCTGAATCCACCCCTTTCTCCAAATCAATTAATGTAATGGATTCTGCCCTGGCATATGCCCAGCCATCCAAACAAGTTTCCATCATGTAGTTTTTGTGTAATCCTGCTAAAAGACAAACAAACAAAGGTTGGTTGTAAAGGTTGTAAAGAGGCAGTGGTGTGGTGATGTTATAGCATGTCACCTTTGCCACAAGTCAGTTTGTCAGAAATTCTATAGATCTGTTTCAGTCAACTCTAAGTGTTGTAAAGTGGCACAACGTGACTATGCAAACTCATGGAGCACTTATGTACAAATCTGTTCACATCTGTTGCATCATTTTCTACAGAATTCCAAACATCAGCACACAAACTGTGTGTCAGAAACATCATGAAAAGCATCAAATCACCACCCATGAAAGAATCAGCTGGGGCGCTGTAAATCAGACTGCTACAGGACGCTAAAGCAGCGGAAACATGTTCTTTGGAGTGATGAATCACGCTTCACTATCTGGCAGTCTCATGGACAAATCTGGGTTTGGCAGATGCCAGGAGATCATTACCGAAATACAAAGGGGCTAATGTAAAGTTTGTTTGGGGCCATTTTTCAGAGTGTGGGTCCTTTAGTTCCAGCATGGCTTTTTAATTCTCCTGGATATGAAAACATTTGAACCAATCGCAAAAGTTTGGGGAACATCCTCTGCAGTTCTGGTATGACTGTAATCCTGTGGACCAAGCCAGGTCCATAAGGAGGTGCTCGATGGTATTGTCATCCAACATCAATGTCTGACCTCGCAAATACTCTATTTGCTAAATGAGGACAAACTCTGAGAGACACAATCTTTGGAAAGAATATCTAAAAAACTCATGCAAGCATGGCGTTCTGAATTGACTCTATGGAACAGCTATGCATCAGTATTGGGTACATAGATACTCAAAGTTAGCCAAAAGGAAATCACCTACATGACTGAAAGTACAGACGTAACTTAAAATTTGAAATGCTGGTCAAAGAAAAGTCAGAAAATCACACAACTAGAATTTTGCAAGTCTTTCTAAAAGTCCAGTTTTTAATGAATGGGATAAGTTATAATGGTTTCAACAGCCTTAGTAGGTCAAAATGTGTTGCAAAATGACACACTTCGTCAGTATATGAAACCAGAGAGGTTGCAACCTACCAAAAAAGAAAAAGAAATGAATACACTAATTGGCATATTTTTTACTCTAACTCTCTCCTATCTGTCTTCATTAGACCCATAAATAAGGTCAGGCTGGGTTGGTAGGAGACTCCAATAGAGTCACTAATTACTTGTTAAATTGTAGTTGGTATCCTAATCCAAGCAATTAAAGTAAAATAAGTTATTTTTGGATTACTTCAATAACAAATATACAAATAAAGACAACAGAACTACAGTGTACTGTGAGGCTTTCTGTTTTATTTCTGTTTCTTTTTTCTGTGTGGAGTTTACATGTTCTCCGTGTGTCTGCGTGGGTTCTCTCCGGGTTCTCCGACTTCCTCCCACCACCAAAAACATGCAATATAGGTGAATTGGTGACTCTAAATTGACCATAGGTGTGAATGTGATTGTGAATGGTTGGTTGTTTTTCTACGTGATCCTGTGATGAACTGGCGACTTGTCCAGGCTGGGATAGCTGGGATAGGCTCCAGCCCCCACCCCCACCCCCCGAACCTACACAGGATAAGAGGTTACAGAAAATGAATGAATGAATGAATAATTGGTTGATCATCATACTGGCCAACCTCCAGACATCAGAGCCTAAATCGGGAGATCAAAAGACTGATCATTTGTCATTATATTAACTTCACCTCTTGTTAGCGGCAGTGCACCCCCCCTACCTGTAAACATATAAACTCACTGAGGGGAGGGAGAGATGCTGCTCCCAATTATCAGTGTCCTCTTCTCGTGCCATTATCAGTGAAAAATTAGTTCACTGCAGTGAGACAATGAACTTGTGGTGTGACAGTGTGTGAAAAGTGATAATTGCATAAGTCTGTCAATGTTTGAGTTAGCAGCCATGTTTGAAGTCCTTATAATAACCATTGTTACAAAATGTGTCAGCCGTGTTTATAATTTTTTTCGGTAACTTTAACAAAGTAAAAGTACAAGTTCCCTTTTTTTGTATCCTAATTTTGCAACACAGGTCCATGTATTCAGTTACTGCCCAATGCTGCCTGTGGGTGCTCACTCTTTCCCAAAGTCAGAATCTATTACAGAGAATTTGGTGACAATGCATGATCAATCAACTCAGACTGAAATGTAGAAGCAATCAACTCAATTTAAAGTTAGATATCCTGACAACATCTCTCAGTTGGAATGGACAAGCCCATTTTGTAGACATTGATTTGATTAAAGGTGAGTTTATTTCACTAAATGTCATTAAGTTTTTAAGGCAGCTCCTTATGGAAATTCCCACTCCACATCAAAGAAGGCTATGTCATAACTTAACACGAATCTTTGGCTTATTTATTAACATTGGGCCGTTTCTCCATCTCCGTCAGCCTCCCTTACACTTGTGATGCTTTATGAGGGCGGGGATATAATAGCACAGCTGAATGTGGCCAAAAGGAAGCAAATTGACATTAATCTAGTGTAATGTGAGAGGAATGTTATAGATGAAGACAAGTGCTAGAAGAGAAGAGAAGAGTCCTATGATTGGATGAAGACATCGATAGACATTGATGGTTGTAATGAATAGACAGAGTGCTGCGGTAATGACACTTTACCTTTAATAGTGCTCATTAAGAAGACTAGCCACTTGGTTAACAAGGATGAGAGATGAGCTCTGGCATTTGTCATCAGGCTACAGAGGAGGGAAAGGTTTTGATGATGAGAGGTTGAAAAGAAAATTGTAAAATTGATTAGAATGAGAAAAAAAACAGACGCAAGATGGTTCCTATTCTCATTTACAAACCAGGAGGAGGTCTAAACATATTTAAATATGGGCCCAGATTCTAGGCACACAGTCAGAGGCATCACGAACAGAGAATGATGTCACAAAACCAAACTGCACATGAAATATTAGAGGTGGGAAATAACCTATGCAGTAGCAGAATGTTGATTCATTCACAGTTTCATCAGCAGTCTGGTGTGACACTTTAATCTTCAGAATCAGAATCAGAATCAGAAAACTTTATTGTCTGTCATGACAGAAAATCATCTTAGGCGTGGCTCAACATACAAAACAAAGAAAAACCCAGACAATTGACATACAAATATGCATTCCAAGAACAGAATGAAAACAGTTTCAATCGGTGAGCTCTGTTTCCAATCCAAACACAAATGATCTGACTTTTCCGAGTCCAGACTATGTAACTGGAAGCAGTGGTGTTTCTATACAGGAGCCGTTCGAATGTAAACATAAAATCTTATAAATATAGACTGAAATTTTTTAAAAGTAAAGGAATAATAAGGCCTAATTATTTTGTGACAACACAGTGATCCTATTTGATTTTTTTTCATTGACATATGTAGCTTACTTACTCATAAAAATGCAGTGTTAACATGGATAAAAATAAAATCCTGGATTCTTACCTGGATCTGCTTTAAATTTTAATCAACTCTTCCTTTGCCTAAGGCCCATCCGTCCACATAGCTTTGTGTGATATGTTGTACACAGACAGATAGACAAGCATACATGGGTGATCCTGTAATCTCCGCCCAACTCTTTTGGTGGAGGTTAAAATGTTGTGCAACCATAGGAAATTGTGTTTTGAATATACCTAAATTAAAATGCTGTGACAGCTCTGATAGACCACAGGATTCATCAAGCCTGTAATCTTAACGATTTAAGTAACTGAGTATCTCAGAATCTGTGCTAATAATGCCAATCTCCAACATAAACAATCCATGTCAGAAGATTAATTAATTTACTAATGGTGTGTGATTTGTGTGTAAATATTATTTGACACAGTTCACACAGTGAACACTGTGTATCATGCACACCTTAGCTAAATAAAGTCACAAAAATGAAAAATTATGCATCCATGTTTTCTCTTTCAAGTGCTACAAAATTTTAGCATAACAAATTTATGAATACACTGTTAATTAAAAACAATCAGTATCTTCTTAGTAACAATGTACTGAATCAAAAGACTATGTGAAAACTGTGTGCTAATGGGAGCTGAGAGAATTTATGGAGCTTCATAGAGAGTTTCTCCAAAATTTGTACTCTTTTGGTTGATTCTCACAACCCTCATGGCATCATTTCCATCAGCAACAGGCAGCTGCATTTAGTGATAAAGCTCTAAAAGCCTACTGTACACTACCTGGTCCACGGTAAGCAGCAGACAGGCACAGCCAGAGACTTGCTAGTGAACATAGTGGAGCATTTATCAACTGAAGAAACGGATACTTTCCTCAGAAGTCAATACAGACCAAAAATAGGGCTAAAAGAGAGTCATTATTGGACTTGCATTTGCCAGGTAGACCCACACCAAATAAATACTAATGCTACTCAGTAACTGCTGGATGTGCAAATATACAACTGATTACTGAATACATTGCCATCTAAACTTAATGGGGTAACATGTTGAGTTCGCAACTTGTCTCTACTGGCCAAAAAATAATTATTGCATGTTTAACCCTCCTGTTGTGTTCATTTCCTGTTAAGTAGTTTGGTGTTCCCGGTCAAAAATGGCCGCTCCATTATGAAAATAAATCCATAATATACATATTTTATCACCTAATATTATGTTTTATCATTCTATCTATTGAACTTCCATTCGTTATTTAATGCCTGTAGGCCTCATTGACCTGAGCTAATATCTCTTGGCCATCGTGCTGCTACAGAATGAACTGTGAGCAAGGCCTCAAAAGAGCTTCATATACCAGAGCTGTGACTAAGTTGTATATATCATTTAAACAATGTTGCTGTTGTTTTTGACATTTGCCAACAGAAGTGGTTCCCATGGGGAAAAAATATTATTGGGGAATGTTTCCCATGGGGGTTGCCATGGAAGTCAAAAAGGGGCGTTTCTAATGACCGGTCATTTTTGACCGGGAACACCAAGGGTGTACACAAGTTCATTAAAACACCCCAAAGGTATTGAGATTTCTCTAAATTAATGTTGTGTGTTCAGATGCCATGTGTGAACACAGACATGGAACCTTATGACAAACAGATGAAATTGACTATGATTGATTTGTTATTTTGATGATCGTACAGTAATTTCATTTTCAAATGTGATGATATCTTCCCATTTAATTGCGCAATTGAATATGTACATTGATGCGGTAACATGCAGTTAAACAGCAGATTGATTGAAGCTCATGCAACCGTATCACTGTGTATACACATTATAATTTGATAGAGATGTTTTGATTTATCTATCTATACATCTTTGGCAGAACACTTTGCATTTGAAGATGGACTTGAAATGGCTTGCAGCTTGGCAACTCTGGGACTACCTAATCCTTTTTTTCTTGCACCAAGCTGAGATCTGAGAGGGATTTCCAGTTCTTAATTAATAATTGGTATATGTGACTGGTTCTCAGTAAGTTGTAGTCTTTAGAGAACACCCCTTTCCACAATAGGAGAGAAAGAAGGCGACCGTAATCCTGAAGGAATTTCACAGCCACACCAAAAGTGTTTTGTTCAGGAAATTTAATTGCCGCACTTAGAAAGTTATTCCTGTGTGTATTACATAATCATGACTCTGTTCTAACATGAAATTGAAAGCAAATTTTAGTTTTTCTCCGAGCTTCAATAATCTTAATGGAAAAAATGTAATGCTAACATCCTAAAGCCCAGTTGTTCTCAGTGACTAACATCATTTCTTATAATAAAATGCCACTTTTCCCAACTCAATCAAATCGCCTCTATGCTTGGTACTGCATACAGAAAGACTCCTCGGGTCCTTATAAAATCAGCCATAACAGACAGGTGAGTGGGGATTACTGTTTAATGACAATGAAATATTGTACCATGACATATTACCAGAGAACACAATGTGATACAACATTTGGATTGTGTCTAAGGAAACAGCTGAAAGATAAAATGTAAAAGAAGGCCATAATAAATTGATATCAAAGTTGATGTGCTGAAAGCAGCAAAAGGAAAGAAAGGTCCTTCGGGGTAGGAGTGTAAGGAAAGGGCTTGAGGAGAATGGAAAGCACCAGGACAAACACATCTAGGCTATTGATTTATTGGAGGGTATAGTCTTAGAGACGGGTTCAGGATTGATCAAATGGAAGGTTATCCTTACTCACAGAGGCAAGCTGTTTGCCAATATCCATCACTGGAAACTCAAAATGGATCCTTGACATTCCTTAACACTGCAGAGGCAGGAGCGGGTCATTTTAAATTCTCTGTGCGAGGAGGGATTGTTTTGGACTCTCATGTCCAATGGAAGGCTGTACAGTATCCTTCATGGAGGTGAAACCAGGGCCAGGTAAAGATAAACGAGATTTATTGTTTTCTTGTCTCAAAATGTAATATATTATTTAATCTAGCTGCATGCCAACCTATTTACATGTTCATCTTCTTTTCCAATTACTAGAGCTAGATAATCTGACAAAAAATGATCACACTTAATTAATATTGATACATATTCTGATGTTGACTCTATGATTTCTATTCTGATCCTTTAGTAGTAAATTCTCTTTGTAGTAAATTCATGCAGGATTTGCGAAATGAGAATGAAGTGAAACTAAGTAAATTAACCTTTGAAAAACCACAGAAAATCTCATTTGTTCTAAACCCCACTTTGTGGAACATCTGCAACATAGGGATCTAATAATTCAGGTCATTTATCTGTTTCAGTTTTCAGATATGGATGCCAAATATGAAGCATTCTGCTAACTGCTACATGTTCACTGCTGTTCACAAGTGCTGTCACATCACCCAGACCCGCTCATGCTCTGTTGGGAATCCATACTGCCTCCTATTTGTGTTCTGATGCCACTGCAATGAGCAAACTCAAAGATTCCCAAGGCCATAACAGGTTGTGGTAAGCTAATGCATATCACATAACTGGTGGTTGGTGTTTTGAGTCATCAATAATTCCGATGCACTCCCTAATTACTATTCCCAGGTCACTGTTGACCTCTTTTCCAAATACATTGCTGAATTTCAGGTTTATGTGTTATTAATGAATAACTTAAATGTGTGTCCAATGAGAAATGAGTTGAATCTTTCTATTAAATTCCTTCCTGTGCACTTAGACTTATTGCCTAAGTCAAATATTCACAGTATATGTAACTACTGAATGCTAGCCGGGCTGAATAAGTTCATATTTGTTAGATGTTAAAGTCACTGCGGACTGTAAGTCATGGCTGTTTTTTCAGTCCATTACAAGCAGTGTATTGCAGTAAAGTGTATTCTCTAAACGAAGGGAAAAGAAGAAAGCCACTGCTAGCTAAACATTGCAGGAAGGGTATTGCTGTCTTGTGTTTAAAGTGGTTGGTAATTGAGACTGTGTTTGCTATGTTTAAGTGTCATTGCACAGCAAATGTTTTTTTCTGTCTAGTTCATGGTTCACTGTAATCACTTAACCTCAATTTTGTGTTTGTCTTGATCTGCATGCTCCATCTCTTCAAAGATTATGTAATCTTCATTAAATTCCTCGTCAGTAAATAAGTATTCTTTGGGGGAATACTGTGCTGTGTTTTTGGGGGGTGATTGTGCCCCTTATTTTGGGGGATTCGTCTTGCTGTTGCTCATTCATTTGTCTCTCTTGAAATGAAGCTCTAGCAAAGGTTCAGCCAGGAAGACTATTTCTCTGCACACTTAGGCCGTAGTTTATTTCTCATTCACACCTCTCACACAAACTCAGTCTTTATTTACTGCTGTCATTGTCTAGGCTTTTAGTTGAGATATGAGCTGTTCTCATCAGATGGTTTCATCTATCCAATAGCACCTTCATCTTGCTGCTGTCTTTTTAAATATGACCCTCTGTATTTATAGTTCCATCATGCATGCCTTTTTGTGCACCCTGCATCTTCCCATCACTGCCCAGTGTTCGCAGACTCTCAAACTTCATCATTTCATCAGCCTGAAAAGTCTCAGCAGAGTCATCAGCCACCACCATCACTAGGGTCCCGACTCCATGGGGGATATATCTTGCTGCTGCTCAGGGCCGATGTCCATGGATTCGAATCTCCCTGAAGACTCAAAGCCACAAAGACTTTCTTTACTTTCTTCTCTTGACTCTTGTGTATTTAAAAGTTAATATATTTTATTTGATGATAATACTAAAGGAGACAAATGGATCTTCAGTAGAGTTTACCAAGTTTGCACATGGGGCAACAGAGAAAAACATCTGGTGAATTTAGTTCAATACTCTTTCTCCTTTACATTCTGGTTCGGTCTCTACAAACATTTGAAACAAATATCTGGTTCTTTAGCTGCCAAACTCTCTACTATGTTATTCAGCAAATACTTTTTCAGGCTGCCGTTAGCTCTGGGAGTGCAGTGCATTGTGGGATTTCAGACCTTCTTCACTGAAAATGAGCACAATGAGAGTGAACCAGAACAGTTGGGGCAATAAAACCTCAATTAGCTAACATCACGCCACTCCATATAGCTGAGGGAACTGCGGAGTAGGGTGATAATTATAATCTCTTGGTTTGTCACCACAGCTTCTTTCACAAACACAAAGTCATTTGAGCCATTATTATCATTAGGTTATTGATTACACAGTAAGCCTTGCATGGCTAATCGGGGCCTTACATCGTAAAGTAATGGTGTACTCATATATCTATAACAGCTCTTTAAATTTAAGGTCATTGTGACTGTGCAGCTGTATTTCTCTGTGCCCATACTTTCATCCATCTATCTAAATTTGGTACAAAAGTAAAGGCTTGGGGCGTGTTTAGCTACCTAATACTTTGGAAGGGGGCTGTCTGTTCTCAAGGTGGCTATATATTTGATTTGGGAATGCTTTGTTTCTGTGATGTGATTAGTTGTTGGTGCATTGTCGAGGAACTCAATATACCAAATTATCCAATTTCTTATTGAGGACACATCCAATGGATAAGTGAATTTTGTCAGTGTTAACTCTCTAGGATAAAATTTATTATGGTCGGCTAGTTTTCTGCAGACCAAACCAAATAATCACAAGACAACAACAAACACCAGTTACTGTAAGGTACTGCCAAGGAATGAATTTATAGGTTATGGTTTATGTAGCGACATTACACTGATGCATGTGCCGTACACAAAACTTTGACCCTAACTGTAAGAACAAGTGAAGAGGAAAGCCAACAAAACAATGTTTTATTGACATAACTCTGAGAGGGCTTTGTGAATATCTGCTGTATCCTCAACCTGCCCAGTCCGCTCTGGGAAGTTATGGCCTGTTGAACATTAATTTGCGTCTGCATTCGAGTTGACACGAATCACCACAAGGTTTACTGCCCTGATTGTTTCATCTGTCGAGGCATGGGAGTAAAATGAGAAATAATTAATTCCTGTGAACAAAAATCCATCTTGTCCATTAATCTTGTGATTGTAACAGTACACTGCAGCAGAGGCAGCGGTGGTAACTTGTCACATGGGGGAATATGAGGTGAAAGAGATACAGTCATCCTACGTATTGACTGTGAAAGCTTGAACACACTAGTGATCTTTCTAAATTCTTTTAGGTGTGTTTCTCATGGAGCTGAAGATGAAATGAATTATATGGTAAAGATAGCTGTACATGAATTCAGGCATACAGTAAAGACTGTCATTCTTCAAAACATTGAGAGACTTTTCCTAATTAAAATAAATTATCAAATTGATTTCTGCAATTTTTTGTCTGTAAAATGCAATAAATCATTTTCCTCTTCCTTATTTTTTTCCCCTCAAAGCTAAAGGCAGAGAGTTTATATTGATATAGAGAAAGATACAAATATTCATAAATGAGATGATGGAACCAACAAATGCTTGGTATTTTCATGTAATAGTTAATTTCTAACACTTTAATGTCACCCCCCCCCCCACACTAGTATTTATAAGCAGTAGATAAATAATATACACAGAGCTTGATAGTTCATTCTTGATCATAAAAAAAGTTAGATAAAATATGAATAAAAAACACCACTTAACTTACTAAATTATTTCCTGAGCTATCATGTTGTGGTCAGCAGCAGATGGAGTTTGCTGATCTGCCAGGGAGAGAGAAGACAAAGAAGTGTAGAAAATGTATTCACTAAAGACTTGTTGAGAAATACATAGACAAATGCCAAAAAAAAAAAAAAAATACGTCTTTACAAACTGAAATGTGCTGAGGATAATGTATCTAGGGATTAAAAAATGCATGAAAATGTTAAATTGAAGGAGTAATGCTTCAATTTTTGATTGAGTGAAACACTTAATTAAATGATTAATCAACTAATCGTTTTGGTGCTATTTGCATGCAGTTGATATGATTGGGGAAATAAATGTTTAATGTAAGCTGCCTTACCTGCATAAAACATAAACACATAAATATGAAACTGTACCCCGACCACCAGTGTTGAAATCAATCAATAGCTGTGACCATTCATTACTATTTTATAATTTCCTGTGACGTATGTCAGTAAAAAGCTGACTCTAAAATGCATGTTTCTCACAAATAATAATCAATTTAAAATATTTTGGAAAACAATCCATTAAAGAATCATTAAAAAAATTGATTTTCCTTGAAGTTAAATTTTAACTGAATTTAAAGTGAATCATTTTGGATTCAAATAAAATCCATCAGTATATACATCAGGACATATACTGTATAGACTGACCCAGCAGCTTACAATTTATGACCATATAAGCCCAGTCTTGTAATTATAATATAAATATCTGAAGAGATTACATTATTTTATTTTCTACAGAATAACGCTGTATATTTGATAGCAATGTTTTCAGTCAACAAGTTTTAGCTATATATACTTTAGCTACATATGTGCTGTGTTTGGTCAAATTATAATTCCTCTACACTGAATCTCGTCTCAAAGAGAAGGGCCAGGTGTTTCTCAGATAGTGTAATTTGTCATCTGGTATGTTCCGGTGATGTGTAGGCCGCTATATCATAGGAAGAGTCCCACATTTTCCACTGCAGGCAGTTGTGTCACGCTCATCACGTTTGACAGCTGTTCAAACTTCACTGCATCTGCTTATTTGGAGGGAAAGTCTGCTGCTATCATTAGCACATTCACAGCATTGCCATATTGCCCCTTTTTGCATCTGTTCTCAGAAGTAAACTGTAACTGATGGTATTATCTAAAACTGTGATTCAATAATCTGACTAATCCTTTGGGGCTTCTTAGAACTGGATGTTGTAGGACTGAACACTTGCTGTGCTCTTGGAAAAGTAAGGAGCCTTAGAGTCAAGAGCTGAAATCATAGCATGCAGGATAAAACTATTTTTGGGATTAGGAATATTTCATTTGGAACATTAATGAAGATACTATGCAGAAATGGAGGAGGCCTTTATGTTTGTATACAGATGGTAAACACAATATTAAGTAAAAACAAATTATTATGACTCAAATAGGTGTTTTTTTTATTAAAGAAAACACTTTATTATCATTCCCATTAAACACAAACAGCAGTGTTGCAGTGTGACAGAGATTAAAATGCACGCTGGTTTAGGGGATGCACTGGATTGGAAGGCTCATTGTATTTGGAGTGGAGCTATGTTTAGACTGGAGGAGCACTAAGGTCATAAGAAGCTTTGGGTGGGTAAAAACACACCACCTCCTATCCTCCATCCCTTATTCCTTCACACTTTACTGCAAACCCTGCCATTTCAGAGATTTATAAATAGTATTAAGCCTGTTCTTGGCTCTCTTGTCGTTATGGCCTGCTCAGTTTGAGTGGCGGTTGTCACAGACAATTTCTATCATACTTTTGTAGAAAAGCCTGTTCACCAAGGAGTAGAAAATTCCCTTTGAGGAGGCAAACTCTTGGTTGAAAGAAAATTGAGCAAAACAAATGCTGATCTATTCTGGCAAATAATTGTAAAAGACATGAACATTTCAGTGTTACAGTTCAGTTTTTCCTTATCAACACTTTGTCTGCTAACAAAAGATTTCAAGTGTTAAGACAACAGGGCAGTACAAAAACCTGCAGCCACTTTAACCCAGTTTATATTCTTAAACATGTCATGATTTATGCATTTGTATTTTTCCCACATGGACAGCATCATCTAACCTATGGCATACATATCTCATTAACTGCAAATCGGTGAAAATAATCTTTACATTTCACCTCAAATTGTGCAATAATGTTGCAATAATGTGCAATAATGTAAATAATGTTTACAATAAAACATTGTGGCCAGACACATATAGGCCTAATTGCCAAGGAGTTAAACCAAATACTAAACAAAGCTGTAATGTATATTTCAGTGCTCTGTTGGATTGTTTTAGGCAGAAACTCAATGCACAATCTGACAGTCATCAGGGAATGTCAGAATGGCAAATCCCTTCTTGTCTCAGATCTGGGAGAAATAAATGATGTAATTGGCAGAAAATGTCTCGGTTGTGAGCCCTTGTGTTTTGCACAAGTTCTCTATTCGTTCTGACAAAGGAGTAAAATTTATAGACATACTGCAATAACTAAGAAATAGCCCTCACTGTGGGAAGGTTACATGGAGCTCTGCTCTATCCACAAGGCTCTTTGCCCTCAGGTCCATGACATACCCTGAGATGTAACACTAAAGGCAGCTACTCTGCTCATATACTTCTCAACTGTTTTTGCCTGCTAGCTCAGTAACAACAAACATTTTTCTCTGCTTCCATTATTCAACATCTCACGCTCATTCTCAGGGATGGAAACAGTAGGAGAATATTATATTATAGCCTACTAAAGAACTGCTGCTTTGAAACAATGCACTTAACAGACAAGTCCGTTAAAATGTACATCATGTCCTGCATTACATGTCAGAATAAACTCAAGGTAATTTAACCAAATGGCTGACAGTAAATCAAAACGTATGCGCTCTTCTAACAGAATCAACAGCAGAATAAAACATCAGCAAAGCAGACAAAACACTGATCTTTAAGATGTACAATGTGGACAGACTCTGCAGTTCTTGCACACACATAGACGGTGTTACAACCAGGTAATGCAACACAGCCTAGCTAGCAATGCAGAGCAGCCTCTCTGTTCCACTGTGCTCCTCAGACACTGAGCTGCATGAGGCTCTGCAGTCACGACGTGTCAGGGATCATTGTCACAAACAGCACGAAGGCCTCTCACAACTCGCTGCAGGTACAAGTTCCAGACTCAGACATCACGACTCGAGGAACCCATAGAGCATGTTAGCATTGAGCTTAACACTGCCTGTATGTAACAGTTTGGGTGTGTTTGATTTGTTGAGGTACAATCATGCTAAACCTGTGCCATACCAATGCCTCTGTTAACTGTATCTGTGCTGTTATACAATGTTGTAGGCACAGACAGGTTGTAAACCGACTCAACACTCATCCACGTGAACATTCCCACTTCTAACATGAGACAGAGTGTCTGCTGAGTGCAGTGCATCTCCTTTCTGGACGTGGGGCTCTCTAGAGCTCATCCCTCCTGCAGCTGTATCCAAGAGTAAATGCACGGTAATTCAGTTCTACTACCCATGCTTATTGAAAATGCTTTATGTCACATAATTTTAAAGGGTCTTACATCATATGGTATATTTCAAGCAGAAAGATGGGGCCTTTCGTGTGATTGTTTTAATGAGTTTGAGGCACAGTATGCAGGATTTGTGCCACAGGCACGTTTATTACCTGTTTCTGGCAGTCTTGAGGAGGCGCCTGATATTCTCAGGGTTGAAAATGATCCAACTCTTCATGCACTCCCAGTAGAAAAGCATCTTACATTACTGTCATCATTTTGTCTTCTTGTCAAACTGTGAAAACAGGAGGGTCTTTCTTCTAATCACAAGCAAGATAAACAGTGGAAAAGATTGATGCTGCACCAACAAAGTTGCTGAGATACAGTATCGGGCTGAGACTGATATAGCTGAAATGAAGGGTAAGTGGCACAAGTGGTTCTTGTCTTCTTTTATTACAGTAGATAAAAAGCTCTAACTGACCATTTTTTAAGCCCTGCCTTGGTTAGTCAAAAAAACTCCTTGAGTACTTGGTATGTAAAGAATGAGCAGCATTTTATCCTGTATTGCAGGTTAGTCTTCCATTACTACTATAACAACGTTGAAAAAAAAAATTAAATACCCTAAAATTTTAATTCTATTTTTTTTGTTCTCAGAAATAAAAATGTGTTTTTATCCTAAAGAAAATGTTAGGGTATTTTGTTGTAATATAGCCATGTTTGTTTGTTTGTTTGGTAACTACAGAAAAAAAATCTCTTGGACCTCACTGAGGTTGGACTTTGTTATTGACTTTGTCTTCATGATAATGATGGCATCCAGGACCAGTAATCCACAGTGTGGGTGGGTTGGTTGGTCCCGAATAGAGATTTTTCTAACAACCTCAAACCAAACAAATTAAGGCCGTTAGCCAATGATGTGCTCTTTGGCGTTGAATGTAACCCTTGCTCCGTGGAAGCATAGTTAGCATCCTAATGTTGGCAGCTTATGTCAGAAAAGTTGGTTCAATCCATCACTGGTACATGTGTTTTTGGTTTTGGGACAGTGATCTATTTCCTGCCGGTATCTAAGCACCAAAGACTATTCATTCTGTTCACAATAAATATATTCTTCAACTCTCTCATCTTATTTGTCTCTCCTAATTTAAATAGGATCCGTGCAGATGTCCGCTTACCTCCAGTTTTTTTTGGACCTGTGTACTTGTCCATTCATCCATACACAGAATATGTAGACTCCAGCAAGTAGCAGAAATAGAACTATTGCTTAATGAAGTGTCTGTAGCTGTCCATGTGTATGTCCATTTTGGATTGTATTCAGGCCCTTATGCAATCAAATGTGCACCAACTTATTATGTGGAGAAATCTGAGTGCAAAATTCCCATTGGTTGACTATTTGCCCCTGCATACCTACCCTGCATAGCTGGGGCTGTTAGCTCTTTTTATTTTATTAATTACAGATATAATACACAAGATGTGACATTATGTCATAACTCATGAGATAACCATCCACCTTCTAACACGGGGTATTTTTTCCAATCCCCTGTAAGCTGTCAGCTGTGCAACTTTCCAAAAAAGGACAAGAGACTAGGAAGACTTTCCTCGAGTCAGCAGCCTATTTACATATGGGTCAGATAAAATTCTAAAAAGTGATTGACGTAGGTCAGTGTACCATAAGCTACCATTGTGAAAGTTATTGCTGAGCACTGTATAACATTGATCTGTCAGTGAAATATGTATGTTAATCACAATAGCAAACATAGTTAGTTCACTAAGTTAGAGCTCAATATTAAGGTTGTTAATACTAATGTTATACATAAGTTTTTAATAGTAACTGCACATTTCCACTTCCATAATATCTCCAGCAGTCAGTCTACACAAGAGTGAAGCCCAGGGAAATCAGCTCAGCAGTAACATTAGTCATAATCAACCAACATATTGTTATTTGAGGCTTAAGGGTCGCTTTTAAAGACCCAAATTAGTTGCCTTGCTCACTGCAATCAGTCATCATATAAATCATACATGCATACAGTACATACATCACTTCTATTCAGCTTACCTCATGCCGTTTTCTTCACAATAAAGCAAATGAAAAAAAATATAGTCTTGATCAGGGAAAGTAAGAAAAGAGATTTAAATTTAGAAGTTCGGATCTAATGTGCAATTTTACTAAATTACCATGATTTCTCTGCACTATAGGAGTAAATCCTACAGTGAATCCTACATCCTTCTGAAGGCATTACGGCACAGTATACTTCTTATTTGCTTAACAAGACTCTTCAGCCTCTATTGTCACATGAACGCAAACCACTTGTTGTATTGCATTAATTACTTTAAAAAATGATATTAGTGTATTAATAGAAAACATATTACAAAGACAACTTCCACTTTAACCAATTAAAACACTTTTAAAAGAAGACCCAGGTAACATGGCTGCTATAAGGTTCCATCGCTGGATGTCATATCTAGTTTTCTATATCTACTGTACAAATGTGGTTTGGGGTAGGTTTTACTGAACAGTCAGTTGTCCTTATTCAGAATATTCCTTTTGGCAGCATGGCTTGATTTGTGATCTGGGATAACAACCTAAAAATGCACACAATCACCAAACCAAGCTGAACATATAGCAAAATGCCCTCTACTGATTGAATATTCTCCCTGATGGAGGTGTGACCAGATATTCTCTCAATTTTCACCAATCCCATAGATTTATCCCATCAATACAGAGAAAACTTAACTGTGGCATTTATTGTTATTTCAGGTACTGGAAAACACAGAGCTTTTCTTTGTCTCCTAAATGATCACTGTATGTTCTCCTTAATAAAACACTGAATGCCTGAGTCAGTGTTTTTTATTTTATTTATAGACCTTCATTTGAAGACATCAGCTGTACAACTACTCACATAGTGTTTTGCCCCTTTGACTTAGATTTTTCTCTCCATTTGAAGTCAGAACTCACTCCAAGCTATGAAGTTCAAAGCAAACGGACAAGAAGAAAATGCTGCGATGTTTCAAACAAGAATATTAACAACTTTACTTTTCATCTAAAGTAGACCTTAAATGTGTGGAATTTGAATCCAGCAAGAGTAGAATAGAATCGAATTAAAAGTCAGGATAAAATGAGAAATGCCTTTTTCAGCTTATTTTAGCTGCACAGAGCTAAGATTTCATGTCAAAAGGCCAGGCCCCCAGTGTTTCCGGGGTCTCACTGATTACTGTACCAAAGAACAACTCTTGGCGAGACTTGAATAAAATGTATCAAAAACATATCTTTCTGATTTCCCTCTGATGTCCTTCAGCTGCTTGGCTGATTTTTGTGCTAAAGTAACCACTAGCTGTTACTCTCAGATACCCAGTGAACAGACCCAGCAAAGTTCCAATGAACACAGCTAGACCAGGACTAAACACAGTTTCAGAGACAAACTTACGTCAGTTTGGTGACAGGGCAGCCAGTGCTGAGGTGATTTATGGAGTTTTCTGGTAGGCAAATTGCTTTATTCGTCACTTGTTGTTGCTGCTGTTAGACAATTAGCTTCCATGCAGCTAAGGCTCGTGGTCCTATTAGCAGACTCAGCCCCAAAGTGCCAGGAGCCAAACCCAGCAAGAAAGCCACCTTGGTACTGTATTCCTTATCCAAAACTGATCACTGTGGGCATTGGTCTCAGGGAGGGTAGGTCAGTGCAAACTCCAATCAATATGAGCAACAAGTCCCACCCTAACCTGTTTATACAGGAAATAAATATGTAGAACCACTCCACTTTGCATTTTATGAACATTTTAATTCCCTTTCTTATAAAATAGCTTGAAAATGATTAGAGACATGGAAAACCTTAACCATGGAACAAGACTTGAGCTAATGTTTCATTTCAATTTTCAATTTCAATTTTCAATTTCAATTTCAATTTCATTTATTTTATTTATTTGCTCTGGAAAATGCATCTGGCCACCCAGCAATTCTGACAGATTTTCCTCCATCCTGGTTTGTGACCTGCCAATCACAACTGTTTATCCAGCATGGAGCACATTTGTAGTGGGGTTCCTCTGTATGAAGTACGCTGGCAGAAAGTAAAGCAGTCCACCAAAATCTGTTCCTAAACACATTCGAAGCAATAAATAAGCAAACCTGTTGCTACATCTTCACTCATATTAGATCTACAAGGTACAGTACCAGTCAAAAATTTGGACACAGTTTCCCATTCAAGTGGATGGGAAGGTATGTCCAAACTATTGACTGGTACTGTAGATCATGTCATCCAACATGAGAAGACTGGGAAATGGTTTATGGTGCTTTTCAATTCAAAGAAAACCACAGTAATATAAGCGAGTAGTAGACCAGTGTCAGCCTCCAACCACAGCTACTGTTATGTATAGCCCTTCAAATATAATGCCAGCCCCTTTGGCCACAGAGATACTTAAAGGTTGCCATTTTTGGAGTTGACAAAACATTAGGAATACATTTAGGTTAGCTGACGTTAGAATTAGTTTGATCAACAGTCTGAACCTTTTTTCTTAGGTTTATAATCAAATGCGTTAAGAATACTCTGATGGTGTCCTACAATCCATTCCTTTTACCCTCATGCTTGAAAGCTAGTGTCCATCTAAAATAAGTGCTTATGAAGCTTTGTTTTTAATGAAGGACGATGTATCAATTGTGCCTGATCTTTGAAGTAATAGTGCATATGAATATGACAAAGTATTTGAGATTGAAAGAAGTTACTGTTCAATTTGCAGACAATAATTAACATCTGGAATAAAGAATAGACAAATATGCAGTAAAGTACACAAACAGCACAAACAAGACTGTATAATACAGTCTAGATTGTGAATTGTCATGGAAATTTATAATGGGTTCTTGAAAAGTCATGGAAATGTTTTGAAATTTTGTCCATGAAAATGTGTGGGAACCCTGTTGGTGTTCAACGGGCGGTAACGAACCAATGGCACCAGCTCCAAAACTATTTGCAGCCGTCTTTGCCCCAGTCTCCCTCCTGAAATAACAAATACTAAAAATACCATATACATGACCCAGCGTGGGGGGAGTGGGAGGATAACACCCTCACTTCATGCAGGGACAGAAGGTGTTGATATCTCTGATGAAGACGAATATTCAGTTGCTTTAGAAAGACTCCTGGAAAGATGCCCGGCCTGCACTCACTGTTCCAGTCAACCTGGCAGCGCAGTGAAGTCGGGGTCCTACGCACCAGGCTCAAGAGAGAAAGTTGGGTGGAGGGAGCCAGTGAAGATGATTGGGGTGGAAAGGATCACATGTGACAAATATAAAATAATTTATAGTCTCATTTCTAGGTAAAGACATATTTTATTTTCTATTACAAGACCATGAATTTCCATTTGTTACCTGAAGGCAACATTGTTGGAGATGTGTGGTGACCAGCATGATGACCCTATGTTTTCTGTCTACATCAACTTTATAACAATGGATGGATTTTTGGTCTAAGGTGACAAAAAGAGGCCGACCCAGTTGGGTCTTTTGATGATGAAGGCAGTGAGCTTAAGGACACTGACAGTGATGAAGAAAGGATCCCACAGTCAGGCTCCAGAGGCAGTTCTGCAAGTTTGTCCAGTCTGGAATTACAGATTTCTGGCACAATGATCCATATCTATTGACAGTACACTACTATTCTATAGATAATAGTCCAGTAGTAATGTTTGTTTCTTAGCTTGTTAGACTGGACATATAATGGACATCTTGATAAGGAAGCAGTTTCATGATAGCAAATGATAATGTAAATAAATGTAGAAGACATAACAGAAATCCATTTCACCACCGATGACAGTGTAAACAAACAGGTGCAATAATATCAATCAATGGGCAATGAAATTGAATACCTTCGAGATGAATGGAGTTATCTGTGCTCTGCTACACTGTCACTAGTGGCAGTACACTGCTTAAATATACAGCCACACTCTGACCGAATAGAGAAGATGTCTTGACATGCTGTGGTCAACCAATCAGCTTTCTGGACTTGCTACATGTCCGAACTACACATCTGAGATTTGTGAGTCATGCATGTTGGCACCCCTGTAAACCTAAGCGACCTAAGTTTACCCAAGACGCTCTTATCCGCATAGGAACATTTTCATGTTTCTCTGCAAAAGTCAGAATTCCTGCTTGTAGAAGATGCAATATTCATCTCTCTTTCATGAGCACATGCAACAGCCTCCAGATATCCAGCACTGAATGAGAACCAAGAAAATAAAAATTGAGAATATTAGAACATTTGAAATGCTGAATGTTTAGTTCTACATAAAGACAGTAGGAACCGTAATGACACATTGTTGCCCTGTGGCAACAAAACATTAACATTTACACAAGAGTTAATTATAGTGTAAAAATTCAGGTTTAAAAACGAGTATAATTTGCAGTAAAAACACTGTAATTTAACTGTGTCTCGGTGTATTTATGTTCTACATTCTTTCATTATTCTAATGCTTCACCCTTTAATTAGACTGTTTTTGACCTTGGACTGTGTTTGTTGAAATATGTGACCAACAGCAGGGCTTTGGAGGAAAAATGTGATTCCATTAAAATGTTATTTATATTTCATAGAAATATTTATATAACTTGTAATTTTACGTTTAAAAGCTCAGTGCTGTGCCATGTCCTGTCACGGTTCAGGCTACCTTTGGCCGCGACTGCGGGCACACTCTTGTTGCCAGGTGGATGGAGAGAGCCGCCGGCCATTAGCAGTGTCAGCTATTGGAAGTGAAAATAGAAAAAATGTGGGGCAGCTTTGCCGCCCGTTTGAAGTAGAGACAGCTTGTTTGTGAAGTGGAGGCCGAGTGCTTGGCTTTCATGTCCTGCTCTCATGTGACCTTGGGAAACCTCAACTTCATAAACCATATTGACTAAATTGCCTGAGAAAAAAAAACCACAATCTGACAAAATCTATTTCAGCACTTATGGGGCTTGGATGACTGAAGCTTTATGAAGTGAGATGAATGAGAGAGCCCTGGGAGTTGTAAGGCCCTTGACACGACTTACAAACAAATACTGAAATGTTCTCAAATATTGACTCATTACCTGAGCAATAAGTAAGAGGTTTAAGGGACTGATCTGACAGTTCATTTCAGGCTGCATAATAACACCAGCGCTCTGACATTTGTTCACGATTCTTTTAAAGATTCTGTCACACTCCATCAGCCCTTTCTCTGTGATCCCGTAAACGATTGTGTGATTAAACATGAATTAAAAGTGAAACCATGAAATTGCGAGTCCTCCACCACCTCCTCTAAAGTTGAAATCCTGTGCTCTTTACGGGGGGTTTTGACACAACTGCTGATCCAGCTCTCGGGGATGAGGGCTTGAGAGACTTAGATGTTTTTTTGTCGTCTCTGCATTTCTTGGGAGGGAATTGGCAGATTATTTGGTCAACCTCGATCAGTTCCACCACAGCTTAAGGGGATACATGCTGGCTGACTAATATTGCCCGGAAATCCATCAAAGTCAGAGGGCTTGTCCTCCTTTAAAAACTTGTGTGTTCCAATCAAGAGCTCAGTAAGTCAAAACCATCACAAACATAGGGCCAAACTCCGCCTGCAACTGACGCTGACAGATCCTGATAAAAATAAATTATGCTGTCTTCAAGCATGAAAGTACCTACTGTAATGTCAAATGAGACGACAGTTAACTTTAATCTTCAAAGCGCTGCTATAACTTAAAGTAGACTTCATTTGCTAAATATCCCCAAATAAAAAAGAAGAGATGCTTTTCACACTTGCAAGTGTTTTGATGTGGGACACAAAATGTCTCAGTCTGTCAGATAGTGTAATTGTTATACATCACGGGTTTTGTAAGTATACAAGTCCCACAGTTATAGGATTCTTACAGTTATTATAGTTATTGAATTCTGACACAGTAGCCCCATTGTCCATTGACACATTTTTTGTTTCCCTATAAAACCATCATCAGGTGCAGGTAAAGGTTTTTAGCCACTACAGCTAATCAAGAGCAGCACTTTACAACATTCACCCATTCACACAAACATTCATACAGTGGTGGCATTCGTACCATGCAAGGCACCACCTGCTCATTAGGAGCAGGAACCATTCACACAATCACTCACACACCAATGGAACAGCCACTGGGAGCAATTTGGGGTTCAGTATCTTGCCCAAGGACACTTCGACATGTAGACTGCAGCGGCTGGGGATCCAACCTCCGACCTTCTGATAAGTGGACGACTGCTCTACCTCTCACAGTAGTAAATGTGAGATATATGTATCATATATGATACATATATCTCACATATGTAGTAAATACTATGGAGACAATTTTTTAAAGTTACTTTTTTATGCATTTGCCTTTAATTGTATAGGACAGGTGAAGATCTTGACAGGAAATGGGGAGAGGGAAAGAGGGGGAGACATGCGGGAAAGGGCCATGAGTGGGAATCGAACCCATGGACACGCGCGAGGAGTGCAGCCTCTACACACGGGGCTCACACTTTAACCACTGCTCTAATCTAATTTTATATGGACAGCCGACATTAATCTTGAAAAATAAAGAAAGAAAAATAACAACACAACCAAACTAGGAATGTATAAGAAGTTTTTTTTGTTTAATTGAAATGTAATTTTAATAATAATTTTGGAAATTATTTGTACAAATGATTCATTATTGCATGTAGACATTTCTTGTCTTAAAACCTTGAATTGTGACGTGTTTGAGGCTCCACCAAAAAGAAAGACAAGTGACAGCACAGGGGCACTTCAGGAGCCAATCAGATTTCAGCTTGGGCCAGTGTCCTTCTAGTGCCACCCCTGGATCCACCCATGCATTATGTGCCACAGTATATGTAACTCCATTCTGAGATATTCATAAACTGTTACGATCCATCAATTATCGGTCGTTTCTCATTTTTTACTTATTTTTACCGCATGTGTATTGTGCTATATTAGTGTCCATCAACAGCACCCTCAAACATGTATTGTGTTTCTCCTTTGACCTAGATTTTGTCGCTATTCCACTGTGACCACGCTAGATATTCTGGTTTAAAATGATATATTGTAGTATGGATTTGGGACACAGTTTAAGTGAACCTGAGGACATAACAGACTTGCTGCCTTGACCCAAGCATGGAGAAAACACGTAAAATATATCCAACATTCTATGAACAGTGATTTAAAATCCTCTAAACAATCACATTTCTTGACATGTGGAGAGCTCTCAAGGCTTGTGACATCATCAGCCATCATTCATTTAACCGGATAATCAGTACATAAAACTGGGGTTGTTGGCTGTTGTGCTCCTCTAAACGGCTCTTAAAATACTTAGCCCTTATTTTGATGTCTATTCAAATATAAGATGTTGGACATTTTGTTTTCTCTCTCTCTGTCTCTCTCTAAAGAAATAAGGTTCTTTGGACTTAAAGGTGATTCTTAGTATGGCATAGCTTGTGGTTCAAAATAAAGGATCCATTTTTCACGTGTTTGGGGATAAATTGTAGTAGAAATATTTTAACACATACATTTAAGTTTGAAACAGAAATAATGAGTCAAGATAGAATGCACTGTATTATAGATGTTTGCCTTTCTTCATCTCAGATACATTAGCTATTCTCCTCTTGCCTCCAGCCATTACAAATTTGAGTGCTCTGCTTTGCTCAGCAGGCCACCTAGCACACAAGCTCTGGCTTGCACAGAAACACACTTTTACACACAGCATCACATCCCTTCTGGTCCTCAGATACTGCACGTGACACAAAAACAGTTATTTAGCACAAGTCCCATGGGTTGGCTGTCTGCTCGTTTGTTAATGACAGGCATTTGGGGTAACCATCGATTTCCTGTGGCACTAATTAAGAGTAGACTCATTAAACCGTTTGCAATACATCCTGTGTTAACTTTGCAGGTTGTTTTTTTTGTTTTTTTTCATTCTACTTTGATCGTTGTTTGTCATTTCTCTTGTTTTGGTGAGTGCTCTTACTACCATTGGGAGACTGATCACAGAGAATAACAAGGATAGCGAGAGCCACCCTCGGAAGCAGCCTACCTGCAGCTACACTGCTATATGTATAGACACATAAATGTACTATATCTGTTTTAAAAATTAAAAATCATTTTTACCTCTAGGCTGAGTTTGTTCTGTAAATTAGGCAGATTATTAGCAAACAGAGTGCATTATGTCTGTTTTACCCCAAACTGTGATGCACCTGCAGGCCAGCACAGTTCTATGGGTTTAATATCAGATAGAGATAAAGAAAGAAAACTGTTGGCTCTGATTTCGTCTAAGCTGATTAATACTCAGAGATATTTGTGCTGACGTTCACATCTATTTAGGAGTGCAATCTGTATTAAAAGCCCAGAACTTCTTATTACAAGCAGCCATATTGATCCATCCAACTGTCCTCCTTGTGTGTGCTTTCATCCGGTGCAACATACTCTATGTTAGATATCTGTTCCCTGTGTCTGCTACTGACCATGTGCTGCTCCCTAATCACAAGGTCCTCTGGGAATTTAACTTTGTGAAGGATTGTAATGTAATTAAGATATATTAATGCCCCTGTGTAATGTCTACCACTGCCCTTATAAACATAGAGGCAAAGCAATTTGTTTGTGGCACTAAAAAAAATTTGAATTATAATATTTGAAGCACCAGTGTTTGTTTCCCAGAAACAATGTCCCCAGTTACTCGGGAATGCACAGACCGCAATGCCAACAACTTTTCATTGAACTACTTCTTTAACAGGAAATAGCCTCAGCAACATGTTCAAATTACCCTGTGACCAGGACAGTGGGCCTCAGGTATGTTTCCTTATTATCTTCTGCACAAAGCAAAAAGAGGAAAATAAGAAAATCCTACATGTGATTCACAAAATCTGTGCTGACAGCCAAGTGTATTCATATGCAATGAAAGTATGTTGATGAACTGTGTTTGATCTTAAATTGGATGTGCGTGCCAGGAAATTTATAATTAGCATATGGAAACACCCTTATAAACCCATTTAAGGGGAGCAGACTTATGTGCCATATAAACCACAAACGAATAAGCCATTTTACAGGTAACATAAAACTTAGAGAAAAGAAAAGAAAGAAAAGAAATGCCACCTAAAGGCATCAGATAAATTGCATGGAAACAGATCACCAGTGCAATTAATGCTGTTTATGCAGAAGTAATTACTCTCAATGAAATTAAAATAATGGTTTGATTGGGAAAATGATATCCAAAGATTACTGTCTGCTGCCAGGTGGAGGAGGCCAGGGAATAATAAAAAAGCAGGCATAAAACAAATACAGAAGAGTGCCTTGGAGCCACCATTGGTGAAGTTTTTTCTGTTGGGTGTAGTTTGATATTCCACTAGAAAACACAGAGTCGTGGAATGGCCAGAGAAAGAAAAATAAAATTTTTGAAGAAATGTTGAACCATAATTAGCATTTAAAGATAAAAGTGGCCACATTTTAATTAATTTGTGCAAAAGAAATAAGTGTCTACAGAGCCAGCACAATGGGATTCATCAGTCATTTTTCCAACTTCATTAAATTTAAAACCCATTTCCTCACGACTAAAGCCTCAACAGCTGCTTTCTCATGATGCTATAGGCCTATGTTCAGTTGCTATAATGCCAATGCTAGCTATTTTGCTAGAGTATGGAAAATCATAGCAAAGAGGCTTTATTATGAGAAAAATAGCTATGAGGCAGCACTCGATTTAATGACATTACTATTTATCGGGCCACATCTGAGACAAGTACTAACTAGCTAGCATTGACAAGACAGCCATTAAGGTATGTCATGGAAATGCTGATGTCAGGGCTTTCATCACACAGACGTGGTCATGGTATGAAATGAGTTCAAAAAACAACAGGTGCATCGCCTTGTGCTGTTTCCGCTTGCACACGGATAAACCAAAACACAGGAAGAAATTGCATCTTGCAACCCATAAGATTAATCAAAACATGAGAACATATTTTGTCTAATGCATGCACACGAGTGCTGTTTTTTTCTCTGTATGGCCACTCTGTGGGGAATTCATGATGCCATAAAGCGGTGAAGCAGTTACCATGTATGACCACAGTGGCTACTCTTCACCTCATTACTTGTTTCACACATATGGGGCATTTTAATCATGTTTTAAGACTTCCTCTTTCCTAGAGGGTGTTGAGCTTGCACATTTTGATTTCTTCTTCTCTGAGAATATTAAATCAGCTTAGTGACATACCACCTTTTTACGGTTCACATGATAAATCGTGCTCCGTTGGCACTTTGTGAACACAGCATTTGTCTCTGCTGGCACTTTGTGAACACAACATTTGTCCCATCATAATGGCATTCACTCTTTTTCTCCAAATCGCACTCTGCCAGTGGGCAGCACTTGGAAATAGAAATGGAATGAACAGCCTGCAACAATATCAAGTGTTACCAGTCAACTCAACAGAAAGCTAATGAACCATAACAAACAGCTTGTAGGGTGTAGCAAGAGAGAGTGGGTGCATCAAAAGCCCCTCATTGGCTTGAGCATACTTAAGTGAATAAACTATATCCTAAGGCTGGCAGAAAACACACATAATCCAGATACATGCATAAAAGCAAAAGTGAGAAAAATAGTTGTTTCACTGAAAAAAAAGATGTCACATGACAAAAGATTCAACTCAAAGGCATTGACGTCTATACAGTGACTTGCTTTTCATATAGCATATGTTTATTGTACAGCATTGAGGAAGAAGAACCTATTTCAGCAACTTAATGCTTCTTTTATTGTTTTAAAAATTAAGTTCAATTAAGCTCTAAATTCAGTCAAGAAGATTTTGCACACCTAGACTTGTACATTATTTCTCATACCACGCGGTCATTAACACCTCTCAAGCATGCTCTGCCTTAATTTCCTGCTGTGTTCACACCGATTGCATACGAAGTCAATTCAAAGCCGCGAGTAGATGCGACTTTGCCCTGGGAGATGAAAAAAAATGTGAAATTTGCGTTATTAATGTGATTCTCATGACTTTCAACTTGAGCTGTTTTCACCTCTTGATAATGTTGTGAACCCAGACATTGCAGTGTTTTCCATCACACAACACATCCACAACAAATACTACTTTGGTCATGGTTGATGATGAAGGAAAAGGGCAGAAATAAATGCTGTTGTATCATTAGCGTTACTTGCGCGAGTAAGGTGAGTAAACTCAAAATCCCATGTTGACTTTTGCCGAAGTAAAGCGAGTATCGAGAAGCCTCTTGTTGGTATATTTTTGAATGGGATTTTCTCTTTACCTTTAGTTCATTCATGCTGCTGTTATCACCACTCAGTCTTGCCAGATTTACCAACTTCGCAATTTCATCAGCGTCAGCAGCGTCATCAGCCACCACCACTACCAGTGTGTGGACCTCGATGGGGCATATATCTTACTGTTGCTAAGGCCGTTTGATCACAATCTCCATGAAGACTGTAAGCGGCAAAGCCTTCCTGACAGACTAATAATCAAGTATCATCTGCTGTAATAAACAATCTTTATTTTCCATTCAATTGTCACTCCTGATTGAAACCAAAATGAACAACTATTTCATGATAATAGCACTGACTGGGTACAGATTTTTTTATATCACAAGTAATACAACTTAAATTGATCTTGGAATAAAATCCAATGTTGTAAAAAAATTACAAAATTCTAAATTACAAACAACTGCATAAATCCTTCCTCTATGGTGTTTCTTACCTGAATTTCTAAGTTTGTGTGGAATGCAAGTTTTTGCCTTCTGAGCAATTTTACATACTTTGTCAACAATGTGATTAAGTCTAACATTACTTTATTCATTACATTTTTGAGCAGAGTTGCCTAAAATAATTGTTTTAGAAATAAAAACTATATCAAGTCAATTTTAGACAACGTTAGCAGGCTACAAAATTCTGGTTCCAAGAGTTTTATTGTGAAACACATGCAAGAAGACTGAGTAAGAGGAATGCAGTAATTTAGCAGATCAAAATTAGCTCATGCATCAAACGAACAGAGCAGAACAGAAAATATTTAAGTATTTGATATAAATTTTGTGAAATAATGTCTGTTCTAGCATCAGCTTCCAGGCTGACCTTATTGCAAAAATCAAAGGATCAATCTATTGGATTGGTGCATTCAAATAAAAAATACACAAATTAGGGACTCACCTGTACTGTTCACTCTTTAAATTAATGAAAGCAAAGCAAATCAATATATTAAATTATTAACATTATTAATAATTATTAGAAATATTAATTTACCTAATTTTCTGATGACACTGCGGTGTTCAGGTGCACCATTCATTATGTGCAGCAGTGTGACAAACATCATTCCATTCTTAACACAAAAAAAAGAGATGGAGTTTGACCCCAAATCTCTCAGTAATCAATCTCTAGTGATCATCCATAACTATGCCATAGCACTGGTGGACTCTTTCAAGTACCTCAGCATCCACACTGTTGATCAATTATTGTGGAAAGTTCATGTGGATGATGTCTGCATGGAGACGGCTCAGAACCTTGGGGCGTGAGCATTGAGCATTGGTTGAGAGCCTCCTACGCCATAGTATCTTTGCATGTTTCGGTAATCTGACAATAAAATCAAGGGTCCAGATCACCCAACATATACAGACAGCAATGAAGGTCATGGGAGTCCGTCAGCATCCCAGTCTTCAAGCTATTTTCCAACAGGTCATAATCAGACAGGCCCATAAAATAATTTCAGACCCAACTCATGTTCCCCACCCTGAGTATCAGCTCCTCCTCCTCTCAGGTAGACGGCGCATGGTCACCCTATGGTACATTTCTTTGTACCCCTGTCTATTAAAACTCTTAACACCACATAGACTGAAAGATGTAGATGTCATGCCTGTTGTCCTTTATGACTGTTCACTATTATATTACATACTGTATATAGATGGAGGATGAATGTATCTATGGTTTATATTGTTGTGTTGCTGTGTTTTTATACTGTAGACTCCATGTTGTCCAAGGCAAATGTCTCATTCGGACATTAAAGTTTCTTCTTATCTATTATGGCATCACTGCTTATCCTTTGCTGGGTCACAGGGAAGCCTATTTGATGCTGACACTGGTCGAGAGGTGGGGTACACTATGGACAATCCCCAGTTTGTCACAGAGCTGACATACAAGCTCTTTCCACACAGAGATCATACAATAAAGTTGCAAGATAGCATTCCGCCATCCTGTAAGCACAAGAGGTCTGACATGCAACACAACAGCGTCTGCATCTAGTGTGACATTTTACATATCCGTGATGTAGCGCTTTGTAAACAATGCCATGACATGCCGATTGTTAACTGTCCCTGTTATATGGCAGTTGATCTCTTCCTGCGCTTGACGGGAAAGAAGCTCCATGCATTGTCTCCCCAATTTATAAATATTTTCGGCCGATTTCCTCCTTCGCTGACTCAGTTGCTAACTCCTGCTAGCAGCTTTTTAAACCTCATGGTTGTGGGTCACAACCTTCAGACATTGTCAACACTTCACTGCCCTGTCCTGTACTATCCTGTCGCCTCATTGCCTCTCTCCTTTTATACGGACATTGATTTGATGACTAACTTTGCTGCCTGCTCAATGACCCTGCCCTTTCCACCTTCGTAACTTTCATACAGAAGGGCGAGGCACAAAAAGGGCACAAACAGACCCTACTTGAAAAGGCTGTTTCTAAAGGATGATAAAGAAAGATTTTACAACCTCAGTGGGAGGAAATAAGAAGAAATACGCCTCAGCCTTTTTGACAGTATGAACAAAATAGAATAACAGCAGACTTGAGGAAGTTTATAGAATTTCAGGAGAGCAAAGACACATCCTGAAACAAAGGATAAAAGTTATTATGCCTTTGCCTCCTTCTCCTCTGTCACCATTGTAGTATTCAGACAGTGGTATGAATTAGAATTCATGTCCTGTGCCTCCTCACTCTGAAAAGTATCCTTCTCCCCAAGTCATCTTTCATAGCATTGTGATCCTCAGCTAGTCCTCCTCACAGAAATTCTTGCCTGTGTTTCCCATGCAGGTGTTGGACTTGCAGGGTGAATGGCAGCATGAATGCTAATAGGGCGTTGTAATAAGGTCTTTGAAGTATGCAATACACTGTTGCAGAATCATAATGTGAAAATCCCTCTTTGAGTCGGGAGACGCGGCTTTGCTTGACTCTTGCTAGCCTTCTCTCTTTCTCTCTCTCTCTCTCTCTCTCTCTCAACAACCCGTCTTTCTCTCATCTCAGCTCTGCCTCCTCACTGCACCCAGCCCTCCCTACCTACCTCCCCATCTTCCCTACATCTTTTAATAATCACTTCTGACAGGAAGACTTGACTTCCTCTGATAGGTCTTAGATGACAAGAAGGGTTTCCAAATACCAACACATGGGATGTAGTGATCCGTGGGAAAAAAGTGAGGGAGTGGACCCAACAGGGAGGGGGCTGGATTATTGGTTTAGGAGAGAAATAGTGGGAGTTTAGGAGGATTTACGATGGGGTGTGGTTGGTCTGAGGGGGTAACTAAGGTGCATTACACAGGTAATGTTCTGGTTCCAGAACAGAGAGCTGTTTCATAGTGTAAGAAGGCATTTTTCTTCCTCAGTTTTTCCTCTCCACTGTAGATTCCGAGAACCATTGATTAATTCAGCGTTACTAGTGAAAGTCACAAACAGACATTGAAGCACAACACTACATTAAAATGTATAGTAGTGCTTTAAGAGGCATTGTATCTGTTAGAAATGTTTCAATTCATTGGCTTGCTCTCGATATATGACCTTGCATTGTTTAGAAAACTTCAGTAAAAGACTGTCAGGAACCCGAAGTTATGTGATTCAGTCTAGTTCAAATTCTAATTATTACTGTCATCACAGTTGTATCAGTAAAATAAAACTCCACATCTACAAGTTTTAACTTGTTACTTATTTGTTGTTGCCATTGTAGTTTTCTTTAGCCTGCAATATCTGATCATCTACACACCCAGAAGACAAAGGGCAGTATTAATATTCATTTGGAGTTGTTTGTTTGTTTGTTTGTTTCACAAATGAAAGTACAGTAAAGACGATCCTTTCAGCTCTGGTTTGGTCTCCGACAACTCCTTCAAAATGGCTCTCTAGCGCCTAAATGCTCCACTTTGTTCACTAGCTAGTCGTTAACTGTTGGTTTGGGGGATTTTTAGAGCTGTTTCAATAGAATGAGTTTCCTGCTATGGCTGAAAACACCAAAGGCCCATTTATCTTCTCTCTACATACGTAAATGGGTACATCCATACATAAACGGTATATCCATCGACCGGTGCATACTTCAGTACATCCTCTACGTGAACATTGATACAACCGCAGTGGGGTTTTTGACAACAATATTATGGTGATGGCCATAATAGGTTGTCATAATGTACCTAGTAAATACAAAACGGCAAAAGCGGAGCTGACGATGTACTCGGCAGTGGTCTGTGAGGCCATTAGATACATCAAGACCTGAGGATGGAGAGTTTTTACACTTTATTTCTTGCCTTGTCTTTCTTCGTTGTTTCCTTCGGCCTACATATTTATTGTGCCTTGCTTGAATTGTAGCTACACTGCCTTCAACCATTTCATCTGTATCTGTAAGCTCTCTGAAAACGTGTCTAATTACGTACCTAATGAATGCAGAAGACATACAGAAAGGCTCCGATGTCTCCATATCCATCTTTAACGTATAGCATAAATGGGCCTTAGCATGAGAGCAGTGACAGTAAATCAAAACTGTAAAATTGTGCATCTGAAACCCAAAACAATGAGCTGAAAGATACAAACATACCTGAGAGGAAGTGCAGAGTAGAAGTGATGATTCTCCTTTGGTTCATGATTATGAGTTACTCCATTTACATACGTGTAGTCATGTGATCCGATGTTTATATAAAAATAGAATGTTATTGTCATTTCAAAGAAATTTCAATATTTTTATTCAAAGAATCTACTACTGTGCAATGTATATACTTGAAAATGCTTCTATAAACTCTAACTTCAACTTTGTGCTGTTCCTTTCCCAATTTTTTTGTCTCCACATGAGGTACCCTGAGGTACACCAAGAAGAAGACGCACTTAAAAAAAATGAGTAGAACATGCTTGAAATCAAGCGAGTTAGTTTTGTAGTGCAAAAAAAAAAATGTCAATAGGAGTGACAACATTTCATGCATACACTGTTCTTAGTAGTGATACAAAAAGGTCCAAGTGATTCATTTATTGTACATTCTCTCATTGTCTCTTTCACTGAGTAAAATTGTACTTTACCTGGATATCTCGTTTTGACAAGCTCTTTGTAAAGAGCTCCCTGTGCTGTCTGCATGTAGGTGGAGAGAGCAATAAAAGCAACGCAGAAGGGTTTCTGCAGTCGAGAAACAAAGTGAGAGTAGACAGAGAAGCACTGCTGTGATGTGTCATGTCCAATTATTGTAATTACAAAAAAATAGTATGTTTTTCTGGTCGGATTTTTTGCTTTAAATTTCTACGATACCTGCTGTGGTCTATGTGCATATTTGCCTTCATCTCCCACTCATGTCTACCCTTCTCCCCATCCATCTCCACGGTCACTTCATCATTTATGCCGCTGTCAATCACCCAGTCATGCTTATAAAGAGGCTGAGTTATGAAGTGCCTTTATTTGCCAGGAGTGCCATTGAACTTGACCTGTGATAAAGCCTTGACAGGGAATGTGTTAATGATGAAGCCATGCTGACTGATGTGCAGCCATACAGGAGTCAGGAGAGGAAGATATGAGAGGTTGACCTTTGCCAACTAAATGCATTATGGGGCTCCACTTCTCCACTCATTTGTTGCTAGGCAGAGTATCGACCCCATCCGCATCATCACCAAAATAATTATAGTCGTCTGTAGCGGCAGTCTTCATTCTGTCAGTCCTGTCCGTGTCTTTTCCTCCTCTCTGATCCCCCGTTCTGCATTCTTTTATGAACAGAAGACTCATTCTCCTCTTTTTGAGTTTGTCTCTTCCTTTCTTTATCTCTCCAAACAGGTGATTCACCCTGTCTCAGCTTTGCTCTCCTTACTATCTCTCAGTCTTTCTCATTACAAAAGGTGATCACCCATTGAGCTCATCAACCCAGAGTGAACTCCTCTCACCCGCTGACTGATGAGTCTGAGAAGGGTGCTGTCGCCGAGCTGACAGCTTCTTCTGTGGAGAAACATATTAATGGCTCTGCTTCCGACTAAAATGCTATGTGTGAAGCAATGCGTCCCACCCACCCTGCCGATACCGCGGCGCTCTTTGCTGGTATTTCTTAAATGCCAACGTCAGTCATGAATAGGTCAAGACAACAAGCTCTTAAATAAGGCTTTGTCACTGATTAATGAGAGGTGGAGAGGACTGGGGAGGCCTCTGACTGCCTCGCGCAGATAAAACAATGAATGTTTTGTAAATAGCCACGGGTGCCTTTCCCTCCTTCTCTTTCTCTCTCTCTTCTTTCCTTCCACCGGTGGAGAGAAACCTCACTGACAGCTGCACTGGGGATCGCAGAAACACATGTTCCCAGCCGCAGGACTGGGGGAAATCCAATCAGATCGCAGCAAGCCTACAGTGGCTCAATTTGCAAAGCCAACAGGCCTTTTACCAGTATTGTTGTAATGGTATTAACAGGTTGGATCTCAGCCAAGAAGCACTATGGCAGTAACATGCTGATGTTATTGACTACTTATCCATAAAAATGCATCTCTTCTCACTGCATTATACTCACGCATGGTACAAATCGACTAATCTGAGCAAATTAAAGTCACTTAGAGGAGATTGGAGTTCACCCATGGTTTTATTAAAATACACAAATCTAATCAGAGATGACGTGTGAATTGGCTGGCTAAAAGGCAAAGATGTTGCATCATGTAATACATGGCAGAGAAAAGAATGTTTGTTTTGTTTCGTTTTGGTTATCAAACAGAAGCGGAGCATTCATAGAAGTATGTCAGCACTGATGAAATCAAACAGCATAATCAAACCAGAGTTATGATAATGCATAAAGTCTTGGAGCCTTTTTTAAAGTTTGAATCATCCATAAACAGCACGGATCACACAGCAGTTTGTTTGATGCATCAGTCTTTCAGTAGAGATGTTCCCTCAGTGCACACCTGGATGGCACAGACGCCTCAGACTTTCAGCCATGTTACTTTTTTTTTTTTCTCCACAAGTAATTAACTTGTGGAAATGATTTACCCTTGAATGGTTGTCAGATCAATTTCTCATTGGAGGTCCTTGTAAACCCACTGTGGCACCCGTAGCCTGTCAGATTCCAGCCACTGGGCTCATCAGGTCCCACATGAGTGGTTTCAGATTGTCTCACACACGGTAACATTGAGTCTTTAAACAAAGGCAGGACTCCCGTAGGTTCAGAGAGAAAATGTACAAATGACTACAAATGAATAGACTGCAAGGGTTACAGAGTATAAACAAGCCTAGAAATAATCTGTAGACATCTAATCAATGTGACCACTTTATTTTTATATATATATATATATATATATATATATAAAAACAACAACATATATAAAAACAGCTGGGATAGGCTCCAGCTTCCCCCCCCAGCCACCACCCGCCCCCCGCCTTTTTCTCCTGCGACAGTACACAAAATAACCAATTAAAGAAAATGGACGAATTACTTGTAGTATTGTATAATTGTTGTTGTTTGCACTCTATCAGCATATGGTTGAGGGTAGGCAACTACAAATATGACAGTGTCCAGATTATGTTATGCTGTTGTACAGATTATGTTCAATAACATTTTTAATGCCCCAAACCAGCATTCATTAATTTAATTATTTTCTACAACATATGCACATAGTAAGGGTGAGGAAGACATGATAGTTATGGTTTAAAAAATTGAACATAAACTGTTGGATTGTGGTGGGACATGAATTCCATGAAAGTCCTAAAATTCCACCCCCTCGCTGCAGAATTAAAGGCCACTTTTTTCGTGCACTTTTTTACTGTTGAATGTATTGGACACAAAATATGCACCTCAGACCCATCCAATATGTAGTTCCTATGGACATTGGCCTGCAGCCCTGGATCTGTTTCTGCTAATATACTTTAGAGAAACGCCTCGTGCTTAGTTTGCAAACTAATTCTTGTTTGTTGAAAGATAATTTGGATCCAAATCATTTTGAGACTGATGGCATCCATCCTCTTATGCTCATCATCAAAGTTCATCCCAGTCTTCTTCCTTATGCAGACCTTGTCGCTCTATTACGCTTCACACGGTGTTCTCCTTTGTTCTTGTTAGAACCCTTTACACCCTCTACACCCTTTAATGCTGTGATTGTTGTCCTCAAATCACCACACATAGGTAGTTTTATATAAGAATTGAACAACATGAGAGAGAAAAAACAGCAGAAATTTCCAAATCTTCTGCAACTATCTTGGCTCATAAATACATCAGTATATAATAATATTTTAAACTAGTAGCTCTGTTTGACAACAGAGGCTTTTTTTTTCTTCTCTTGGTGATGGACTCACACCAGGTTGCATTTCATCCTGTTATGATTTAGCTTGCCAAGCTTACGCAGACTCTATTGCTTTGCATATGAACGTTTCAGCTGCTTCATTTGGCAATTTCATGCCTGTGACGTGAGAAGAAATTGGTTAAATTGGGGGGAAGTGTCTCTGCAAGCAGAGAGCCGCTTTGAGTCTAGATGAAGTCAAGGTCTTTCTCTCATTCCCATCATCTCAGTCTGTAATTGTTGACTGAAGGATACATGCTTAAACCTCTTCTGTTGTAAATAAAACATGCTGCCACAGATAATTACACAACCGACTGTGTGTTTGTGTATGCATGCTTGCACCTGTGTGGTCTTTGTATGTGCTTTTATTATGAATGATTTAGTGGTTTCTGGTGTTGAGACATTAGGATGATACTTCTTGCCCTCTTGCAGTCTTCCTGGCAGCTTCCCAAGGACAGGCAGCAGAAAGCAATTGCTATTAGTGCACATATATAGTCTGAGCAGATAAATATAGGCTGCTTTTAGCAGATGAGCCACAGCACCATCAATTAAGATTAGGGCAAGAGCTATCACAGTCTCATAAAGAACAACAAGACAGCATTCCCTCAATGTCAGAGGTAAGATGAACATGTGCAAGCCGTTGGGGGAAAAAAATCAAAGAGAACCCGATAGCTCATATACATAATGTTCACATTGACAAATAGCTATTGATGTTTTTTCATCAATGAGAGTGACATGACTCAGACAGCTTGGAGGGGATCCCGATCACAGCAGTGAGATGAAATCATGCTGGAATTTGGCACGTATGAGTCTAATTATTTTGTTTCAGGCACCGGTGTTATTTTGTTTTTAAACGATGGGGTGGGAGGCTACAAATTTCGACTTTATCATCCAGCGAGGGAACAGTTTCCGGAGTTGCCTCAGTCCTATACTGTTTGAGATGGAAACTTGGACAATGCTGAGGGAGAACACAAAGAGCAGCTGGTTGTGTGTAAAAATGAGAAATGACAGGGATGGAATTTGTCTTGCTCTGTTGTCCCGTCTCCATCCCCCTTGTTCTTTCCTCGTCCTCGTTTTTCTGCACTGGATGTAGCAGTGAGTATGGCAACAATCTCCATGTCAGGCTAGAGAGATGTGGACAATGTGTGTGCCCTACGACTCTCCAGTGGTTTCCAAGTAAAGGCCATCACTCTCCCTAATTAGCCGGTCTCTTTTGGGCTGTGACTAAAATCACCTCTGTGGCTCCTTCCTCCATTGGTTCACACCTAATTTTAATTAGACCCCTCGGAATATTAGCCGGGGTCTTTGTTCCGCTTCCTCTCATTAAGGAGACAGACAAATGAATCTCTCTCTCCATTGTCTTCATCATTTTCTTTTCCATGCTCTTTTACTGTGATATACTGTATGTAATCAACCCCCGGCCTAGCTAAAACCATGACTGTAGCATTTGCACATTCTGTCCAAATGTCCCAGCAAAATCAGTCCGCTGGTAGGGCTACAGAGAAAGTTTGACACGGACCACAAAAGCCCTTAAATACAGAAGACTGCAAACCCACTGAGCAGATAGACAAGAAATACACTTGACAAACCAAAAATTCACATTCATCATTAAAGTTCATAGGATTACATAGGCCATAAGCAAGACAAATCCATATCTGACAATTTCCACAAAACCTTGTGGAGGGGAGGTGCATTGGTCAGACAAGGTCAACTATGTGTTCCCTGTTTGTCTCTCCTCCCTTTCTAGTTCTGCTCAGGTGTTCTTCATCTTGACTGCTCATGAGGTGCACCTGGCCTGAGAGAAGGGCTTAAAAGTTCCAGCATCAGAAGGGGGAGCCTTCTGGTGTGGGGACAACTGGTTATCATGCCTCTCAACAAGGGATTTATACTGCTGTGTTATTAATTTAATGAAGCTCTAGCTTAAGTTCAGTCAGGAAGACTAAACCTTTGCACATTCTGGCTATACTTTATTTACCATGCTGTTCCGCCATTCACACCTGTCATGCATGCACAATCTTATTTCCCTCCTATCACATACTCGGCTGTCAATTGTTATCAGCTGTTCTCATCAGCCGGTCACATCTATCCAACAGCACAGCGACACACCTTCATTGTCAGCCTACCATGTTGCTTTTAAATATGGATCTCTCTGTTCCTCTAGTTCTTTCATTGCTGCTGTTTTGCAAACCCTCCACCTCCCCATCACCGCCCAGTCTTCAAAGATTCACCAACTTCATCATTCATCAGGTTCACCAGGGTCATCAGCCACCACCACCACCAGTGTCTGGACTCCAAGGGGGACATATATCTTGCTGCTGCTCAGGACAGACGCCCTTCGATCTCAATCTCCCTGAAGGGTCTAAACGCCACAGTCCTCTGACACCAAAGACTTTCCAACATACTAATTATCACATATCATTTGATGTATTAAACATTCTTATTTACTTCAACCACTTGTCTCTCCTGATTGACGTGTCACTTTGGTTTATCTTTGGTTAATGTCTTGTCTGATTGTTTACTGTTGTTAAATCCCATGGATTTCGTCATTTTAAAGGTGTCTGTCTGCGGTTGATTTGGGTCAATGCTGGATTATTGTTCATTCCATTGGCCCACTTAAGAGCTTGGCCTAACAACATGTCTAGGGTTGTTTGGCCTTGGTGGAGGTAAGCATCTGATTGAGTGCCATTCTAGTTTAGCATGTATTTTAATTATTTTAATTTTGTATTTTTTTTTAGTGTGCAGAAAAAAAATCCCTAAAATCCCTAGATGTGACTCTATTATGTATAATGGTGTATAATAATATAATAAGTACTGTCTCGGTCCTCCAGTGCTACTAGCACAGATTTACATGTGATGATATACAGTACACTGGTGCATATCATATCATATCAAGGTGCATTGCCCCTTTCTGTATATATGACAAAAAAAGTCCACAAACAGCAGCGCTCATAGCCACAGAGTTCGAGTGAAAATTATTAGCATCTTCATAGTTTGTGGTAAATGAAGGCCATTTATAAGGGATGTCATCATGGGGTCTATATCCCATTTGTCACCATTATCTTTTCACATTTATCACAGTTATTGTGGGCCTGTCAACAAAATAAGTGTTCACTGTTATGACTTTCTAATACCGTCTTTAACCAAAGCTAAACACACTCAGTAGAGTTTTATAGAATTTATAGGACTCATAAAATAATTAAATTCAAATTCTAACCACACTCAGATTCATATGACTAATTGAAGGCTCTCTAATTGTTGGATATCACAACACTTGTATAGGTAAGGCACCTTTCCTTGTTGCCTTAATTAAGCCAATGTGCACCAACTGTGGGTGGTAGTCTATGTATGTCTCAAGGAGCAACAATCATAGCTCATTAAGAAAGTATGAGCACAGAAAGAAAACATGACCAAGGTACTCAGCCTAGTTCTAATTTAAAAAATGCATTCTTGTATTTTGAGCCTGCTGGAGAAATGTGTGTCTCATGTCTTCCCTTGTATGACTATTGAACAATGATGGCTTGTGACATACAGCTCTGCTTATGTGTTCTTGACATTATATACTGGCCTTTACTGTTTACATTCTAGAGTATTTTTGCTTTATGACCCCTTAAAATGATCTACTTGTGGGCCTTTATTACATCTTACAGCCTTAGTGTGGATATAATTGGCAACTATTTTAATATTTTCTGTCTTTAAGGGAACAAATCACCCTAAAAATGAAAATTTCGTTCAATCACTTAACTTTCTACTTCCACAAAACATTTCTTTGTCTAGCAAAAAACTGAGGAAGATAGAGAATTGTTTTAAAAACCTAAGAAAACAACCAGAAAGCAAACTTTAAATGACTCTGGACAGCTTGTGCAACATAATCAATCTCTCCAGAAGCAAAGATCCAATGATTGCGAGTTGTAGTGGATCTCGTCCAGTGGTGCATGTACAAACGTTTGAGTTTGTGCACCTTCCTTCTGCTTTTTTGCTTAGAAGTGAATATGTCGGATTGAAAAGTTGATTTTTCAAATCAGTTTGCCATCTTGGGGCTTCTGGAGACTTGGATTATACTGAACGAACTGTATGGAGTCATTTCGTGTTTGTTTTTAGTGGGTTGTGTTTTTGCTGTGAAGCTCCAGAAATGTGTGTAGGATCAGGAAACTTCACCCTAATTTCTATTGGCATGGGGATTAGTAGTAGATCATAACAGAATTTTAATGTTTTGGTGACTTGTTCTTTTTTTGACCAAGGTCTGTTCACTGGAGATATTCACAATATGCAAAATACAAACAGTACACTGCAATCCCAAGTATCTACCCTTCTACCTACCATTCTAGCAGACCTGTGCCCTTAAATTAAAGTTGATCATTTACATATACACACTTTCAAAAAGGAAAAGCACAGAAATAGACAAAAGAAAAGGGAAAAAATGGACAAAACTAAAATGTATACACATTATGGGGTTATCTGCTTCCATTGTTTCTACAAATGTCAAGAAAGGCTGCCAAATTGTATAGAATCTCAGAACAGACTCTTGGAGAGAGTATCTTATCGTGTCTAGCTTAAGATGTTGCATCAAGTCTTTCATCCAATGAGAATAAGCTGGGGGATGAGGGTCTTTCCATCTGAACAGTAGGCTATGAGTTGCCTGGCTAACAAAGTGCAGGAGGCCAGCATGTTGCACGTATTGTTGCTTAGATGCACACCGTGTGGTGCGACGCCAAATAAAGCAATAAGAGGGGATGAATCCATTGGCTCCTTTAGTATTCGAGAGAGAGTACTGAAAATTGGCTGCCAGAAATGATGTAGCCTTGGGCATGTCCAAAATGTATGTAAGGCTTGCGGGGGCTTGCTTGCATCTGCAGCATGTAGGATCTTTTGTACAGTGAAGTCGGTGTACTATTATTATTATTAAATAATACTACAGCACGCCGTTGACAAATGGATGACGAGTAAACATGGTAAGTAACATGGTGACCTGTTCTTTTAAATAATGTCATTAACTGAAGAATTGTTCACGTCCAGTGGTGCATGAAGTGACCAATACTTCAAAAAAGTGACCTGTATTTCACAAGAACAGCAAAATTTAGAGGTAAAATCTTTTTTTTTGAAAGGGGGGGGGGGCATTCAAAGGTGGTTCTGCTTTTACTTATAAATATCTGAATGTGACATCATTGTCTATATGATGATTCACATCTGTGGACAATGTGGACAAGCAGGAGTGAAATACTGAGAGTACATCATGTGAATTTGATCTGTGCCATCCTTGGAACACAGACAGCCTCAAGCCTGCAGTTCTTCTTTCTAGCCATTGCTGTTCACACTGAGCATCCTGACTCCCCACCAGCTGCCAACCTCATTTGATGGCGGCAACACCTGTAAAGAAAAAAACAAAACAATAGTCAAAACACATTAGTATCTAACGGTGGCAACTCACCAGAGTTCACATAAGTTCACAGTCTTTCTCACCACTATGTAAACATCTGCAACCATTTAACCCACGTGCATTTCCAGGCGTCCTGTTTGTCTTTGTTTGTGTGAGACACACACATGCACATGTTTACCATTTGTCTACGTAGAGCAAGTGTGAGGATGCACTCATGGGTGGTTGAGTAATAGATGCTGGTGCGCTGCCAGTGCCGCTCGCCCTTGTACATGAATTATAAAACCAAGAGCAATTATGGCTTTTACACAAATTAACCAAAGCAGGCTGGATGTATACTGTAATTGGGTCAGTGGTTATTTCCTGCAACACACCTGGGCTTGCAGTAAATGTTGGGTATCAATTATGAATGGCTCCTGTCCTACCCAGGGTGTGTAGCAGACCATGGCATAACACGGCACATACAAACACATTAGTATGCAGATGATGGCTGGAATGATTTCCATGATGATGTCTTAGTGTCTCTTTAATTTGGATTAGTAGATGTCAGGGTGATGAAATGTAAGATTTGCTTTAAAGTGTTACTTTCTGTTTTATTACATCCACTGAGGCCAGTTGAATTATTTCATTTGCACTGATTTCTGTGTTTTAAAGGAATGCTGATAAAACGTATTAATGTTGAATTACTTTGTGATTATATAATGTGATTGTGTCATTGCCTCAGGCTCAAAATAAGACACTCAATTGCTATGATTTAAAAGTTTAAATCTAAAGTTTTGGTGTCTGTCAGGTCTCTCTCCTACCAAGTAAGATGTACAAAGGTTTTAGTCAATAACAAACAAACCCACCCAAGAAAAATGTCTCACACCATAAATAAATTAAGTTATGGACTAAACAACCAAGAACCAAAATATCACTACAAAAGTTCAAACCTTAGGTCTTCCGGCAATAAATAAATCCCTCAATCAAATAAGAGATGCACTGATGAATACAGAGTTCATAAAGCAGAAAAAAAGTAAAACAAATGAACAAAGCAAACAAAATCAGTTTCAAGAATCAAGAGTCAGGAGGTCCAATTTACAATCAGTCTGGCAATCAAGAGAACATTATATATTTAAAGGTCATGTTCTTCCAAAAAACAGATGGATATTCATGATTTAGAAATATTAAAAATGTCGACATCAGCACCATTAGTCAGAAAGAAAGACAGAAAGCACTAATGCAGTTGTGTAATTATGTTGTGACTTTAATTGAAACTTGCAGAACAAGTTGATGTCAAACAAACAAAGCACAGTTGATGAGGTTCGAGGTACAGACTGCCACAACTTAACACACGCATTAGATGTGTCTGCAGCAAAGATTGTTTTCATCAAACAAATACTACCTGAAATGTGGAAAACATCAGCTGGCTCTCCTCATCTTGGCCTTTTCTGTACTTCAGAAGCAGCAGCGTGCCAAGCAACAAACTCGTTGAAACATGCAGAGTACAGTTGTGCAAGTTAACCACCATATGTGACCCAAAAGGACAGTTCATGCTGTTAAGGAATGGTGTGAGACTAGACGCAGCAGGAGACACCATTAACTACACACCAATAAATTGGCTGTCAGGAGTATTTTCAGGGGCTGCTTATGCTTATTTGTGAAGCTATACTGGAGTACAATGACTACTTAACAGTACTCAAATACTTTTAAAGATCATTTACAACTGTCATCACCCTTCTGCATGTCTTAAATCACATACTGTCACTAACTGGCTGAACTCAGTCATGTTGAATCTACTCTGTGCCAGTCTCTGACTAATGTGTAAATTGTTTATATGCCATATGTAATTTTAAAAAAATGCAAATTGTATACAGTTAGGCATTTTAAAAATGCAGGATTGTAGTGAAATTTAATGGAAATGATACAAAGAAGTCCAAGGAATATGCTTTACTGATCAGCAATGTATAGAGATCTGTGGAAAAACACAGAACATGACTGCATCTATGTTATGAGAATGATGCATGGAAAAAACAGACTTGCCGTTTTATCACAAAAATTTAACAAATTCAATATAATTCATGACTAAAACTGGTGAAAACCACCCTTCATTTAGTCTCTTTTTTGTGTTTTTGTCCAATGTTAAGACATTTGGGGGAACAAAAAAAAAGAAAAGAAAAAGAAAAAAATACGTTAAATGTAGAATTTGCATTTCTAGAACACCCACTGGAGTTTTTGTGTAGGAAGGCTTTGCATTTACATAAAGTTTTAAAAAATTTCTCCTGTAAAACTTTGAACGAAATTTGAACTTTGAAATCATGCCAACTTATCCACAACTGGAAAGAAATAATAGGAAAAGTTCAAACCATTAGCAAGCAATAGATTTAAAGGGGCCATATAAGTAAGAAGATAGGAAGTGGTTTCATCATGATAAACAAGCGTGTCGCTGAAATGAATATAGAGATATGATTATTAAAATGAATTAATGTCTATGTACTGTACATACTTTATATCATCATATGGCCTTTTGGCTGCATCGTTCTCAGTTACCCTCCAGTTAAGTCAGGAGGCAACATGTCTGAGTGGAATCTCCTCAGGACCAGCTGCATCACCACTGATCAGTGGAAACTACTCATAATGACTTTTCACACATTGCAGGGGATTAATCCTATTAATCATCTTTTTTTTTTCTTTTCATGAGCAGGAGGCATAACACAGGGTATGCAATGCACCACGGGTGGGCATCACACCCCACTACCCACCTTGGTGAATAACCTCACAATGTAAAGATAGCTTACAGTAAAGATGGATATTAATGTATACACTAAGCTATCATGATGTCAAAATACTGAAAAGAAAAATGGAAGCAAAGCCTATGAGCTAGTTCAGGCAGACAACTCGATCTGCACTGCTGCAACACACATATGTACATGACATGCCTCATTCTCCTCAAACGTCGTCAACACACCCTCCCAATTTGGAGGTCTATTTAAGCTGCAACAGTTTCCCATCTCTCCCTCTGCCTGTAAATGCTGCTGCTGTTTCAGCACCACCACCACCCCAGCATCCACCTGTAGGCTCCGATTAGGGGGTTCAAGAAGTTTTCTCATCACTCCCCAGTATATCTATATAAACATATCTGTGAGGAGTGATGAGATCGGAGCCTACACGCCAACATCAAATATGTTCTGCAGCTGTAATAATAAACATTTCAAACCTCAAACATGTTCACCAGCTTTCACTACATGTCAACTTTGATAGGCTTCTATAAACTCTAGCTAGCTAACATGACACATGTTAGCACATGTCAGAAACAGGAGCTATTGGCAGTGATGCTTGCAGGCTCCCTGACTACACAAGGTAAAGTCTGGCATGCAGCACAGAAGCTTGAAAACGTAACATGAGCATATATTACTGTGCCTGTTAAAACCTCAGATGCCCAATCTTGCAAAATATTATATTAATTATGAATTATTATTTATTAGTTATGTACTATGTAGAATCCTGCTTTCCATCAAAACACACACACACATATATATATACATACCAGATATCTTACATAGCCTCATATTGCATGACTGTGGAGTATACAGACACAGCTTTACGCATCAGCCAAACAAGAACCAACAATAAAAAGAGTCTCTGCAAACCTATTGGTGATTTCGTTTCTCTGAAAACTTGAACGTGTAACAAATTCGTCAGTCTGCACCTCCATCAGCTGTCTCAGGGTTGTTCACTCTAAACACACATCACACTGATCACCAAACACAGATCACAGAGCCTGAGAAACTTTTACACTCTTCATTGAACAGCCATAAACACAATCTTCAAAACCTCTCCAGCACCTGATTCAATCCCAGGCCTCTGATCAATGTGATGGAAGCCAAGACATTTTCTTCCATTTGGCCGCCTGAAGTAACACCCACACCAGAGTATATCTATTTTAACATTAATTTATGCATACGGATTTACACACCCTTTGATAGCTGAAGTGAATGTCTTCAGTAATGTCTGTATATCTGCATGTGTAAACACTTTCCTTGGAAAAAAAAAACTGTGTGATCAAAGGCTTTGCTACAAAATTGCCAAATATACTTAAGAATTGTTCACCTGGCAAGTCAAGACCTGGAGGAAAGTTTCCTTATTTAAATTCATTATTCATTCCCATTTCTGAAAGAACCATTAGACAATTTTAATGCTCTGTGCTCCCTCATTTGCACAGTGTAACTAAAGAATAAGTCCAAATAATACCTCTAAAGGGTCTGAGAATCTGTGTTTAACAGTGTCATAGCCTATGGTTGAGTAACAATCCTGAGCAATAACAAATGGCATGTCACATTGGCAAAACAACCCAGCCTGACACATCTTTTCATATAGCTATTAAAAAGGAATTAAGTCAAAGAAAACTAGCTCTGCTTTTGGTTTAAAGGGAGATAATGAGCAGGCAGCTGAACGAACTCCACAGACCCAACGTGCTGCAGTTCCTGAGTAAAAATTATTTTACAGTGCTTCGACTTTCTACATAATAGTATGATTAGACTTGGATATGAGTAAATGCTCTCAGGTCTAGTCAAATGATTGAACCACACTCAAGCATATGTTCCCATTTGGATATTAAAACAGGAATGTGTGTGAGACCTGCAGGGATGCAGACATTTGACAAGTCAGTGTACTTGAACATATGCCAATGAACATAAGATGTATATCAATCCTGTCACTGATAAATTATGTTTATATTATATATTTTTCACCAGTTATGTTGTGATAATGGGAACAATATAATGCAGCTACATATATTATTATAAATCCTGCCTGATTTGTGTTCATTGGAGGTTTTTGAGGTACAGAGGAGCTGTATTTATATAAATGTCAAAGGGAGGCATCAGAGGAGGATATTGGATTTTGACACTGGAGACTTACATCATTTAGGAGACAAGATTGGTACCACAGGTTACCCACTGGGAATTGGAAAGCCATTCTACCCCTTGCCTTTTTCCAGGTATGCTACAATCCGCTGACAACAGGCTCTTGTTTTAAATGTTAGCTTCAAACTGATTTTAAACTACATAACATAAACTATTGTTTTTGAGAAAAGCAGTTGTAAATTTAGAACATTATCATCATCAATTTGATTCGTTGTTTAAAATGTTAGTGAGAGAAGTTTTACGGATCGGTACAAAAAAAGACATGAAAAATACAATACTGAAAATAATACTACACTTTATAAATGACTAGATCTACTAAAATATAATTAAAGTGCTGTGGGCTTTGTGCATTTAAAGGTAAATTGTGGGGATATTGCATTCTAATATCAAATCATATAATGTAACTGGACTGTAGCCTGTATAATAAGTAAAATTAACAGGCCGTTAAAGTAAATGACCAGTTTTCAACAAGCAGCCATAATTAAGTGACAATTAGATATGTTGATCCATCTATGCATGTATGGCTCATTACAGTGTTACCACGCACTGTTACATATACTGGTCTTTTAACAAGCACAATAAAAATGTCACGACAATATAAAAGTGACTCAAATGAACCTTTAGTCACGTCTTTAGAAGGGGTAATTACTCTTCTGACTTCAGACTCGAGAAAACTGGACTGGAATAAAGACAATGCTTTAAGTGGTACATGTAAAAATGCATCTGTGTACACAGAGAGTAAAAGGCTTTGCCACACATAAACCTAATCATAAAATCATAAAGATTTACATATACACTATAAAAAAAACGTCTGGATATGATTACTGTAATCGTATAGTCAGAGAAGAACACCATGTTGACATGGAGGGAATAAAGAATTACAAGTCTGAATTATGATTTTCTGCTGGTTTTCAGACCTTGTTTCTCTCCAGCTACTTTATATGTATTGATCGTGACTTTCACAGGCTGAAACAAAAGCAGGATACAGGACTTTAAAAGCACTCTAAGAGCCGGATTGCGTTGTCACAACTGGATTGCAGCCATTACGATTTTGAAGACAAAGATTCCTGTTGAGCTGCAGTCTATTCTATCGCCAGGTAGTCCCATATTAGGCCTCTGGCAGAAATGCCATTGCGCCTCCTCCAAAAAGCCCATCTACTGCTCTGCAGGTGTATGAGTCTAAAACTGAGTATATTTCCAAATCAAAATGAACCTAATAATTCCTTCTTCCTGCATTGTTCTGACATTTTTTTTGTAACTCTGGCAAAACTAAGCTGGGTTTTCAAATATTCCAACATTATATATGAAACTTAATTAAATCTCACACCGCTTCTCCTCTGTGATCCCAACTCCACAGAAACACTGGTACATCGACGAGCTATTAGAGGCATAATATTAAAAAGGTGACATTTGCAGCCAGGGGAGAGTCAGTGATGATGCTCTGCTGTGCATGTGCAGTGGTTATTGGGTGTTCTGTGTGTCACGTTTGTCTTAAAGTATCGTCAGTCTGACTGTGTTTACACTCAATTCCATCGGCTGTGCTACAATAACTATTTCTCTCTCGCCTGTCTGTATGTGTTTGAGTGTGTGTCAGAAAACACACTTGAATGAGTTGAAACCCCATAAATTGTATGCTCTAAACTCAGTATGGCAGTGATGTGAAAAAAAAGGATACAGAGCAATGAATTAACTCTATAACTGCCTATAATAGCACCATTCATACTGCTGTACAAAGCCAAAGCGCAGTATCTGCAATTTTTGCATAACTCATTTTTTTGCCACAATCAAAAAGCTGTATCTTCTCTTCAGTCTGTTAGAGTTTTGTAGTTCTACTGCTACATTTTCCAGAGATATTGAGATTCTGACACTTTGTGGCAGAAAAACACATAAAATTGTTTTCTGCAGATACTGCACTTTGGCTTTGTGTGACAGCATACTGCAGTGCATGGAGGCTGTGGTGTTGGGCCTAGTCGACTGGGAGCATGCCTCATTGCTTGTATTTTGGGTAAAGCTGCATTGCTTTGACACTGTGGATTATTATTATGGGTCTAAACTAATCCGCTGCCAAATATAGGAGATTGTTCAAGCTCCGCTGTTCGATTTTACTGCGGCACAGCCGATCAATACTGGGGCATGTGTCCCAGTAAAATGGGTCTAGCAGCGCCTAGGATAGACATACAGGGAATCTGATCCCAGTTTTTTTACATTGCTCTTATAGATAGATAGATAGATAGATAGATCATATGTAACCTTGTCATGTTAAATAGGAAAAAAAACAAGAGGTTAGTCTCTGTTTATGTGTGGTATGTGTGTTTGCTGCACCACTAGCTGAGTAATTCTTAATGACTGTGGTATTTTCTTTGTATTTTCAGATTCCAGCTGGCGACATTTGGAGCAGTTGTTAAGTCAGTAAGAAGGACGGAAATTGCCATTGGCTGTGGGATGAGAGGTAGTGAGAGTGATGTTATGAAATAAAAGTGATTGTCATTATTGAAATGTCATTATAGAAATGAAACAAAAAAAGGCTCTGTAATGAAATCAATTTAAATAAAGAAAACTCTGGTACTTTAAAAATAAATGTTTTATTTTTTATTTAAATTATTTCAAAATATTCCGTCCATTTTTATATTTTAATTAATTTGCACGGCGGGGCAGTGGGTAGTGCTGTTGACTCACAGCAAGAAGGTCCTGGGTTCCAATCCACCTGAGGACCTGGGACTTTTCTGTGTGGAGTTTGCATGTTCTCCCCATGTCTGGCTTCCTCCCACCACCAAAAACCACCATCAATATAGGTGAATTGGTGACTCTAAATTGACCGTATAGGCATGAATGTGAGTGTGAATGGTTGTTTGTCTCTACGTGTGGCTCCGCGATGAACTGGCGACCTGTGCAGGGTGAACCCCCAAAGTCAGCTCGGATAGGCTCCAGGCCAACACCCCTGCACTCCCCAACCCCACCCCCCCCTGCGTTGCTACACAGGATAAGTGGTCACAGAAAATGAATGAATGAACACTTTGGTGGTTCATACAAAGCTGAGCTTAAAGTAGCTTTTCTGTACAAAAGTGCGCTAGATTTGTTTTGTTTTTTTGTTTTTTCAGTTTTACTGAAAGCCCAATGAAAATACTGCTCAGATGTGACAAGAGAATAAAATGCATTTGAATTGGAGCCTTTGATTGATTTTGTTGCGCTAAAAGGATGATGTGTTTCCACGGCTTTATCTGTTGACTGGCGGCGCTGTGAAATCTGATGCTTTGGGCTATATGGACCGACGTCAGGATCTTAAGTGGTATAACTGCAAAAAGATTTGGAGGACAGAGAATGAAACATGCTGATGGCTCAACAGACTCCTTCCTGCAGGAAACGGGATCAGCAGGGGTATTCAGCTATGTGGGTCAATCAACATAAAGAACAAGGAAAGCATAGAATCTGTAAATCAAGGCTTTCACGTTTCCACTGGCGTGATCCTCTCTCTCTCTCTCTGGCACTTCTGTTTATGTTACTGAGCCCTCATCACAATGCACACTAACTTCAATTATGGATTAGTGTCCAACTTAAGGTGAGTGAGTCCAGAGGCATGAGCCTTGAAGTGAAGGATGAAGCCATCTGAGACATATGGTAAGCATGCATGTACTTCAGTGCTTTTACTCTCCACCTCCACAAGGCATTGTTTTTTGTTTTTTCTGCTGGTTTGAGAGGAGCTTTCCTTGAGCTGTTCATCTGTTTCTATGGTGATTCTACTTTTCTCACTCTCTTTCATTTCTTTCTTTTTACTTCATTTGAAAAACTTCGGGCACTTTTTGATCTGCAATGTGCAGGTGTTGATATTTTGGAATAGAGGCAATTAATGAAGTATTTTCCCCTCGTTAAACTACTTTCAACTCCGCAATAGGAATGAATAGCCCTTGTCTCTATGGAAATCACCTTTCACAAATGTTTAACTGTTAACTTTGTTGGCACTGCAGCTATTATATGAGAGTGGGACACTTTTTAAAATATTAGTTCAGACCCCCCAACTTTAACCATGTTGAATATGTGCTGGTGTATCCACTCTGTGCTACTGTCCTAAAGCTGTGTAAGTGTTCATTATCAAATCCATTCTGTGCATTTATTGAGAAATGTGCCAAAATCAATAGAATTCCAGACCATGTTTTTGTTACCTTGTACCTCATCATAGTCTGACCTGACATGACCTGTCATTGATGCCCAGATACCAGGTAGCTGAGTATACTTGGTAGGAGGAAGGGAAACATGACAGGAAACAGGAAGTAAGATGGCAAATGAGACTAATGCTGTGTCCCTAATCGCATACTTCCATTAGTATACTCAAATGTAGTATACATAGTATTATATGCATGTGAGTATACTTCCTTGCGTAGTGCGTTAATTTAAACAATGTAGTGTTGTCTCAAATCAGATACTGCAGCGGTGTACTTAACGGAAATGACAGTCGCAACATTTGACCGCAAATATTACGTTACTTTCAAACAATATCGATTGGCTTTTTCATTTGACCAAAATGAACGCTTAAATTTGCTCCCTGTTTCATCTGAAATTGTACTTCTTTCGTACTTTTATTTTTATTTTACTTTCACAAGCTTTATAGGTCTCATTAGCCCCTCCCCTTTCCCCTACGTAGCCATGATGGCGATCGTGGAGGGTGAGAAGTGTCCATCGGTCCACAATCAATTCATGGGTCATTTGGAGTATAACATCCAGGTACTCCTAGTATACTGCATTTTGGCATTCTTAGCAGTGTGAACACATGAATGTGTATGCACAGTGATCTACAACCTATTGCATTTTTCTCAGTATATTATATACTGAGGATTTATAGCTATATAAATGTGCCACCTGTTAAAAGGCACCAGAACACAAGCAAAGGCATAATCTCTGTTTTCTAGCAGAGGACCAGAGTCCTCTTTGATTGTCCCACCTACATTCCCAATGCTGCATCTGCACCATGAAACTAACAAGTAGAATACACAACAATTTGTATTTATATAACCATTTGATTTCTAAAATAGCACTTTTGACTTTAAAAAAAACAAAAAAACCTTTGGCTGATTTTGTCTGATATTTTTCTGCCTTAGGCAGCCCATAAGCAATGTTCCAGAGATGGAAGACGTGTTAAGATGGAAATCACTTGAATATCCTCTGTGAGTATTACTGTCTTCAGTGTCATCATCATTCTCTAGCTGTCATGTAGGGCTTGCAGGAAGTCAGGTTAGGTTATGGAGAAGGAATGAAAGTAAAATCAATCTCATGCAAAAAGTCCAGAAAGTGTATATGTGAAGTTTATATAAAAACAGAGACACTTGAACCCCAGTCAAGTGTCAGTGATTAAATTCATTGTGCTAGTCATTTTAAAAAGTTGTCAGGTAGTGTCAGTCAAAACTCATTAATTGTTGTGAAAAAATTGAGCAAAGATTCATTTTCCAAAAAGAAAGTTAAACTTTATATATAATATGAATATATGTGTATATTAAGAAAAACAAAAAAACAAAACAGAGTTTCTTTATTCTATGCAGAGTTCTGCACAAGCCCAAAATGGAGACCTGAACTTAGTTGACGGTTGCTGCTAAAATTAAGAAAAAAGATGATATTTTAGCTTTTTCTTCTGTCATTTTAACGTACCCTGTTTTTTTCACCACTACTAGCACCATGGTGCAATGGTTTTACAAAGTAAAAGTGGTTTCCTGTTTTGTTTGGTATTTTCTATACACAATATGTAGTCCTGCCCATGTTATTAGACTGCCTTTTATGGATAAGGATACACAAAATGTAATACCTTTTTTATATAACCTAAAATATACCTTTAATGTTGGCTCCCCAGGCTGATGCAAAGCTAATGTCTCTTTCCCTCTCGCCAGTGGACAATTTATATCTACTTAAAACACATGTAATGATGCATTGAGAAGTTTGGCACAATAAAAGAAAACATGCACAGTATATATTAAGACATGTCACTCTTTAAGTTTAATAAAATAACTCTAAGCTGCAGACTCTCATCATTTAAGGAAGAACGTATAACAAGAAGTACTTTAAATCACTAACCCTCCAAATTATTTTTATAGCTCGGGTTGGTAAGATTTAAGAAGCCAGCAAAGGCAATGAATATTTTTTATTGATTTCATGACTACCTTGAATCAAACACATGAACAAGCACTGCCTGACTGTACTGACAGCACTGTAACGCCAGAATTAATAAGACAACAGCCTCATAACTGAGATTCATATCAGGGATTTGATCTACAGAATCAGTGACAGAACACGTTCTATATAAACTTGAGTCAACACATTACACATGTACAAACAGTATTAAAAAGTACTAAATAAAATGTAGGAACTAGTTTTTATAGAAAACTTAACTTTCTGGGTTAAAGCTTTGCTATTTTCTTTTTAAATGAGCTGACACTGTAAAGCTGGGTGATGTATGCAAATAGAAACAGCCAGTGTTGATGAGTCAACATAGAAATATGAGTACAGCCTTGTGACTGTATTCTACTCAAAAGCACTTGGCAGGGGGAAGATATTTTGCAGAGGTACAGAGGTAGCAGGAGTTGATCTGCTGGAAGTAAATCTAACGAGAAGAAGAGGCGAGAGTTCAAGCTGTAACTTGCGACTGCACCGCGACAGCATGAGCAAAGTTCTCCAAATAATTCTACTGATGATATTTTACAAACTGAGGCAGAAGAGAACCGATGTAAAAACATAACTGATGTAGAGAGGAGTCAGGAGCTGGTGGACAGAGTGGCTGCCTGTTTGTGTTTGAGTTTGTACGTATGTGTGGCGCACTGTGTTGTGTGGAGGCTGCGTTTTGTCTGCAGCTTGCCTGGCCAGTATCACAGAATGATGATGACATAGATGAGGATATTCCTTCATCAGGACAGATATTGATAATATCCATACCGGGTATTCGTCTCAACCTGGTACCCAACTAAACTCTTTTTCAAAATAAAAAGCTGAAATAAAAAAGTCTTATAAACACAAGTAAAGTAGCCATCACTAACATACCTCAGTCTGAAGATACACTGAGCAACAGCAGAAATGCATAATCTTAAAAACCCCATATTTTCCATTCACTAGCCCTAATCTACTGAAACAAACAAGCATGTGATACGTAGAAATGACTTTTTTAAGTACCCACAACCAAAACATGTTCAATCATGAATAACCATCATTTAGTCATAACATAGAAATAACAGTCATTGGTTCATTTCAGAGTAAACGATGATGCTGGTGAGATTTTTTTGTGCATGATTGAGACCTGGGCACGGCGATAATTTCATAATAATTCCAGCACTGCAGGAAGAATGGCATTTCATCCCACAAGTCCAGATTAACCGTCTTATCCATTCCATGCAAAGGAGATGTGACACTGTGATAAATGCTGGAGGTGATCACACACAGTACTGGTGTTGTTGTTCTTCGTCTCACCATCCACACTTTTTGACTTGTAAACACGAAGGCAACAACCACTAATTTGCACAATAATGATCTTTCTGTGTGTGTTCTGTTTGAAAGCTGTGTGAACCATAATTTGCCTTTGATATTTAATATGAACAGGATGGCATGACATCAAAAAAATATATGCGTTTTGTTCTGTTGCACAGTATACTATCTGACCCAGGAGACAACCTTCACTGCTGTGGGTGCTTAGTGCTTCTGGGTTAGCCTTTGAACGTCAAAATGAACGTCAACAATTAACATTGCTATTGTTAGTGCTCACCGTTGTCAAGTTAGCATGTTAGCATTGGGAAATAATTGCTACACCTTCTCTGCCATTGCTAATAGATTAAGCAATAAATGGGCACTGTGGATGCGCAATGAGAGCATGGGAAGAATGGGCATGGCAGATATGCAGGTAGTGTGGGAGGGATGAATGTGTCGGAGCGTGCATGTCTGTGTGATTGCCTGGGGTGTGGGGTTGTCAGGAGTTCAGTCAGTCGTCGTCTTTAAAAACATCACAGGGTCATTGCTCTATGGAAGGCGTGATTTACACCTGTCATGAGGTCATCATCTGTTGCCCTGTTGTTACCTGACAGTATAGAAGCTAAGGGAATCTGTAAGTTGGGAGAGAACACTTTGCTTGGGTCTTCTCTCCATGCCGAATGTATTATAGAGATCTGATTCATCACACAGAATTTGTAATTCTTCATAGAATTAGCAACCTTCTAGTCAGCCCATCCCATCATTTCATTTGCTCCAAATGAAATTTTCTTATGGACATCATATACCATATTTTTTGACAAACAATTGATTGATTGATTTTTATTTCTGGTTGATGTTAGGAGATATTTTACAGATATGACAAAGCATGCTTCTACAATAACTTGTCGACCCTAGTTTCAATCTGCTAACTTCTAAATCGCTGCCTTTGAGAATCTTTGGTCTTTTAAAAAGTACAACTTGTGAGAAGTTTGAGTATTAATGTATCCCCTTGTCCTCAGTATCCTCTGAAGTTCACCGCCTGCTGTCTCTTACAACCCACAGGCCCCTGCTGCTTATGAAAGTCATTCAGAACAATTTTGCTCCATCGTCCCTCAGCCCCATTGTTCAGTACACTATGAATACACTGCCACCCAAGATAATGCTAGCGCAGCAAGGCAATCTCCATAGAGAGACACCTCAAGCGTGAATCAATACCCCTGACTTCTATGAGACAAAAGATAAGACCAAGCCAAGAGCCACTTTACCAGGGACATGCACTCATGACTTTCCCATGTATGGCAAAAGTCCAAAGACACTGGATCAACGACTGCATCAAACAGTGACAAAGCCTGGCTTAGTTCAAATCCACTTACATTTCAGTCCATTGAGGAAGCTGACATTCAGTAATATGACACTGATCATTGAATTCTAAATTCCCCATCATCTGTAGTACAAATAAAAACATAACACTGGATGCTCCTTTGATTAATGCATGATGTTTCAACTTGTCACCTTGCCATTTTCTCATTTTCCTCTCTGGAAATGAACTGCACTCTTTGTGGCTTAATACAACATATAATTCTGCAAAACAAAATAAAGACTGCACACAAATATACACCCACACAGGAACAGAGTGGAGGCAGAAGGAGGGAGAGAGGAGAGGAACACAGGAAAGCCTGAAAAATTAAGTTGTAAAACACTGAAATCAGGTCATACTCGTGCTCCCTATAGAATTCAGCAAGAAAGCAAAGTCAAAACATGAACATACAATAACATGAATTTATCTCATTGAGACTTAGCTGATGTGGTAATAGCTCGTTTTTTTTAACTTTGCTCTGAACTGCTAAGAATCGCAGTGGATTCAGTCACTCAGATGGTGACTGCTTGTCACAAGTACAGAAAAAGTGTTCAGGAGGAAGGATTGTGTGGGTGGTTGCATGGGCCGATGGGGGAGCCACAAATCTGGGGTGCTCTGATGAGTTTGTTTGGAGCCCAGCTGTGTGTTTGCCTGTGACGCCTAAAATCCATTAGAAATCTGCTGGGGGGTCAGGGCTCCACTTCGACTGCAATGGCTCTGTGCCTTGGAGAGGCCTGAGTGGCTCACCTCAACCTCATTTTCTCCACAGAGCGGGGGCTGTGAGGCAATCAGGCTCCACAGGATAGATGCCTGGAGAGCCCTAAAGCATCAAAACATGCTGTCCAACCATCTCAAGGGAGTCTAACACAGGGTAGCCAGCTTGAAAAAGATCTTTAGGTGAAGGCTGATTATGTAGTGTTGGGTCTGTGTGATGCATCAATGGCTTTGTACAATATAATGTTTGAAGTCTTGCTTGCTTTGAGGGTTTCTCTTTCATGTGTTGTTTTTCAGTTGATGACAATCCAACAGAAAGTTAAGGTTTTAACCTGGAACTACCATGAAGGAAAGGAGCTCTGCTCAAAATGCTACAACCACAGCGATTATTATTATTATTATTATTACAACTATTAATTACTACTATTAATTATTGCTACTACTATTACTATTTTGACTATTACTATTACATTAATTCAAGCTGATGTCCACTTTGGTCCTATTTTTGTCATGTAATTCCTATAAGTAATAAAGACACTGTAACCCAATATTCTTTTGCTGAATGGTGGTCTGACATCGACAGAAATAAGTAGAGGCAAAGAGTAAAATAATTACCAAAAGTGTCCATTTTTAACATCCTTCCATCCATCTTAGCTGAGGCACCGACTTCCTTGTTAAACATTTATTTACCGTAGGTCCCTTAGTTTTCTACATTTTGGATATGTGCAAAATGTATATGTGGTTTCACCTTTAAATTAAGAGAAAATTCAAATGTATGGCTTCTTTGAAACCCTTCTTAATGCCTGTTTTTCTTACCCAGTCAGAGTTCATCGCAGTGATGTCACTATGTTCCGAGAGCCCAACAACTGCTTCAGGTACATTTTCATCTTCCTTCCGAAAGTAATGTTGGGCGATGGTGTTAGTAAATAAACTTTTCAGAACACCACAGTACCGTTGTCATGTAAATGAGTACAACCCAACTCTGACTGAAAACGATGATGACACAGCCCCACTTTGCAGTTTCGTGTGTACAGGGATCGTTTCGGAAATGATGCTGTGAATGCAGGAAATTTGGAAAACACAAAGTAAAAACTCAGTTTTCGGCAAAAACGCTGTCGTGTAAACGGGGCCTTACTTGCACAGCTTAATTGCCATGGACTAACTAAAACACTTTACATTATGCCAGCATTTTATTGGAAGGAATTATAACACATTTTTCTTTTTTTTCTCTGAGAAACTTGTTTCACATTTTTAGGAAATAGTTTGGAAATTCAGGGATTGTCAGTTAAGCATTGCCATCACAACTATGGTATAAGACTATACCATAATTATTAATTAAGTAGTAATTCTGTTAATATTTTGACTCCACTCATTAAGGCTCAACCCACCCAATCAGAATAGTTCTGCTTTCAGAGTAGCTCTGCCTCAAACACATCTTTGTAGCTTGAAACCAAGGTCTGAAATCTTGACTTTTTATCCATTACAAATGCTCATACAAAACAAGAGGAAGCTAATAAACAAAACGCCCTCTGAACATTACAGGAGGACAAAATTATCAGCAATAACTACCTCAGAGAAATTGTCAGATTAATCGAATGTGTTGACATCCAATCCAATTGATAGCATCTCCTTTCATTCCCCTTGTAAGTTATTGGCAGGCTGGTGGTTAATGCCAGGTTTCCTTGGCCAGTCCTTGAGCCATCACAGGGACAAGCTGACAAGACAAGAGGGATATGTGCCGGAGACAATCAGTGCCACCTGCTGTGCAGAACAGGCAGAAAGCATTTTTAGGAGTGGCAGATTTGCAAGGAGCCCTCCCATCTGTGTTGAGAGCTGGTAAAATGACCAGGTCTTGACAAGACTTCAGTTCACGGGTCACAAAACATGTCAGAGTAATGGCAGAGAGGTTGAGAAGCACACTTAGCTTGACAGGTTCCTTTTAATGCTAGCTGCCTCTGAGCTGTGATCCTCGTGATGTAGTGCACATACAGATTAACTTTCTGCAGACTTGGTTTGCATGTCAATTTCCTCTATGATGTCAATCTGAGGCAGTGAAGGGATCAGTGATGTTTTCACCCCTTAAACAGTCAGCATATATCCATAAAACACCATTTAAATTATGATTTTTTTTAAAAACCACTTTTATGCTTACAGAGACACCAACGCTGTCCAACAGGAAGAGATTAAAAGGCTTAAAACGATGACTTAGATATTAAGGTTTTTCAGCTAATCGATGGCTATCCAGCATTATTAGATAGCAAATGATTTCTCTCTCATTTATAGCCCTTTCAGAGGTGACTTCATCATTGGTGCCTGAAAGACACGGTGCCCCTGAGTAACAAATGATTACCTCTGAATGAATCCCTTAAGTCTCACAGCTAATGCAGAACAATAGTTTGCGAGAATAGGGAGGCTGTGCTTTGCTTCACGATCTATTTTTTTATACTGAGCATCATTTTTTGCTTCACTGATCTATCACTAAACAACAGCTGCTGAGCAGGTGCCAGAGAGACGCACTGCAGGGAGGATGAGGCCAAATGAGAGAGGGAGATACATGGAGGCAGCAGCATAGAGGGATAAAGAAGAGAAAAGACGTCTAAAATTGAAGACAGAGGAGTTCTAAGAGGTGGGGTCACTGGCGATAGCCTGAAGCTCTTATACGGTAGCCCACTGAGAAGGAGAGTTAGAAGAGAAATCCTGGCAGGTCTGCCCCTCTCATGACGGATAACAAGTCACCTGCAATGGCTTCCTGGGTGGCAGCCATTAGACAGACAATTTGCAATCATCCCTGGCCCAATTTCTCTCTCCTTCTCTCCCCCTCTTTCTCTCTTATTACTCGGCTTCTCGCTCTGGTGCCCCATAGACCTTTGGCAGTTTGAGTGACAGGGACCTAACTAGTCTAGTCACACAAATGTGAGAGCGGAAATGAGGAGAAAAGAGGGGAGAATTTCATTCATCTCACAAATACCAAATAACCTCTACTGCCTGCTCCATTTACATACAGCACTCTCTCTACGCTTTCTCTGTTGGCCAGGTGCACGATCCTCTTTCCAAGTCACCTCATCTGGAACTCACAGACGCCGTGTGACACCAGAGGCATAAAGCAGGTGTAAGTACAGCAGATTCAAGAGCAGGAAGCCCTGGACTTGGGACAAATATCCGATGCAACATGTGGCTTCGTAGGATGCTGCAACAGATAACTGGTGCGGGCAAATACACATATGGCCAAAAGTATGAATGTGACACATAAATGATTGTTGAACACTCCTCTCCATGCTCTCAACAAGATCTGGCCCTATTTAGCCAGACACTGTAGTGGTGCTGGACCCAATTTAAAGGTACCTGTACTTGAGTATGTCTGCTATATGCTGCCAGATACTTTATCATCCTACTTCACTGGACTCCACAAGGAAACATACATTTTCTTCACTGGATTTATATTTTAAAGCTTTGTTTTCTACTTATAGTTCTATAGCCAGCACTGCCATGTTTCACAGGTTAAATATAATACAAGATTCTTTGTGTTTTTATTACCTTTTATTAGAATCGGCCTTTTATTTTTTACAGAGGTGATCCACAGATCGGGCAAGCCGCTTCATAAAAGTTAACAGTGTGATTAATGGCCGATGGGATGTGGTTGGATGAAATGATACATGACAATATTGCATATTTAATTGATGTTATTTGCATTTTACTAAATCACAACAGCTTTAGGTTAATTAACTGGTAGAGGTTGAGTATTTGACTTAGCAGAAACAAAACGTTTTTGCACACCAGTGTAGGAACGTCACTGATTCCTGCTGATGCCTCACGTCCATATCTTTCATCTTCCTAAGTGGTCAGTTTTTCAGTTTGGTAGTTTATAAAAAATGTGGTTCTGGGTTTTTTACCCTGTTGATAGTGCATCTCACCCAGTTTTTGGCAGTAGGGACAGTACAAGTACATTCAATACTGTTCAAATTTAATGACTAAATACTTGAAACCCATTAAATGGGAGGATGAGAGCAGACGACAGAAATCTCTCATATAAGATGACCAAACTGTTCCTGTTACTGTTCATGCAGGACATTGGGGAAATTTTGAAACCGAAAAGTACAGCATAAGTAATGGACCACATATGGCCATGTCGAGTACACCACGCCATCATCCCAGTGGCTTCAGGTTTGGTTTTAATGTTCCCCTGGGTTGTTTTTCACGGTAATATGAAATGTGATAGTTGAAAATTGGATGTCAAGAGCTGTGGGAGTGTTATGAAGTGTAAGCGTACAGGTGCAGCCAGAGTGATGAGGCACACAAAAGCCAATTGACAAAAGACAGTTGCTGGACAGAAAGAAATAAACTCCACCCCTGACCACCTACAGCCATCAGTCTGGGTCTCTACTCATTGGAAAGTCTGCTCTTAAAATTTTGCCTATTAGAGAAAAGAATCTGAGACATGTTTGAACCTGAAAAAGCCATCATATCTCCACGAGGTGAGCAAAAGATCCCCCGACTCAGCTGGTTATCCAGATGTTGTCCTGTTATTCAGCGTGTGGGAGCACTCTGTGGCACTGACACCGTTTCATCTTTCCACAGAAAGCAGTGTGTGGTGTGATTATGTTGGTGGTTTGTGTTGTACTAGCGCCTTGCTACTGTAACAACTTGCATGTTAGCAATGTGCAGTATGCTGATAAATCTCACTTAAAGAGAAAGCTCACCGGCAGCTCGGCCCCGATGCCATCCTGAAGTGATGAACATGTTTTTAACAAATGCAAAACCTGCAGGCCAAGGTTTGGTGCATTGCATCGCTCTTAGCAGAAACTAAAATATGTTGTGTTTAGTAATAAAGATGGGCTGGTACCTCGTTTTCTGCACTGAAGACAAACAGATCGAGTTGTGTTTGAAATGTCAAATAGCTGGAAGACTAGCATCAGTGGAGAAGCAGCTATCAGGCCTAATGTAGTCTTACTCCAAAGGTTCAGCCGTCTGTTGTTGCCTGCTGTTGCACACCCACACCACACCTACTCGTCTTGATACTCCCGTCTTCACACAACAGACATGCACACATGCTTGCTCACAGAGATGCTAATTTGTAGAGAAAAGAAAGCAAATCTTGAGCAATGAATCAACACATCATTAATACCTGACCAGCCAGAGACCAACATTTTGTCTGCAGTATTTGTTCCTTTTCTCTGGCTTTTAGTTCTGTTCCTTCTCCATCCCCATATTGTGTTTGTCAGTACAAAAAAGTACTGCACTGCAGACTGAGTCATACTTGTCTACCTTTCAAATGTTTCTGAGGGTTTTATAAAGGAACACACTGCACTGTGAGTGTTCATTTCCTTTAATAGCACTTGAGCTGTGCCAAATAGGGGATCGTGAACACTGTATGGAAAACATCTAACAGAACAAAATGGTATTTAACAACAGTGTTGACAACAATACCCGAGAGAGTGACACAAACCAGAGTGAGATAGAGACAGAGACTCTGAGAAGTAGCAGTTTTCCATTCAGAGTCATTTACAGGAGCTGCTTTTAACCACTTTTTTTTTGCTCACGTTTACATAAAATTGGCTTTTATGACTGGATTTTTTTACTGACATTTGCAATTATTGACCAATTTAAAAACATTTTAAAAACATTTACCTAGTTCTTGAGGAGTAGTAAGCTGAGCATCAATCATTCTTTGCTCCGAATCGCATTAAGAGGTAGGCCTGCCTCGGCTGTTGCTGCATTTTAGTCCTGTAGGCCTACAGTATTCACACTGACCTTTTACCAATGAACCAAGAGGAGTTAACATGAGGTCTTATGTCTATATTTTTTTTCTTTGGTGTCCAAAAGAAAAAAAAAAGTAATTATGAGCATTATTGGTATGATGGTAATGATAAACATGTAGAGACAGTACAAAAATAAGACGTCTTGTGCAGTAACTATTTAGGGCATATTACTGTGCAATAGATGTTGCACACGTTTTAATGGACCTGCATACTGTTAGCATGGTTACCTAATAATATGCATAAAAAGAAAAATTGTTTTTTATAGATCAATTGAAAGATTATTTCCTGAACAGATTTAATGATTAACAGATGGCTTAGCTTTTGAAATGATTCTAAAACTAAAATCTAACTGCTCAACAAGGCAGGTGTGGCTACACCTTAGTTTTTGCATTTTGCACTTATATTTCAGCTAATGAGGATAAGAGCACACTTCTCCCTCTGTGCATTTTAATATATCATCAATATATTTCAATAAATCAGTATATTATTGGGCAGATCTAAGTTTTTCTGACTTACTGCACATGGCTGTCCCGTCAGCAACACATACTGATGGTTTTGATAGCATTCATAATATAAATAGATGCAAGTTAATAGTCTTGACAGGAGCTATAATCAATATTTTTATCTCATAAATCAAAGCACTGGTATATGAAACGGTTTGCTCATAGTTATGAAGCCATAAAGCCATAGACTGTTGTTATTGAGCTTTAACTAAATCATAGTCTTCCAGCTAATCTTTTCCCATCCCTGTAAATAGCCTGGTCTCACCAGTAAGATGGGTAGATGGGTCAAACAAATGGGTCACAGGACTGTCATCCAGCCGACTCTGATAATCCATTCCAAAAGACAGTGTCACCATCAGCTCAGGACGTCTGTCAGTGTGAATGTAGTGTAAACGTACATTAACAGGCAACATGCCTCATCTCCTGCCCTCCTTATTAAAAGACATTTTCACATCATTACATCACATCAGAATCATCTCCATTCCCACCCAAATACATCACCACATGGAAGATGTCAGCGGACCACTAAATCTGTCTTTGAAAAGAATAAAATTATATATATATATATATATATTTAGCACCTGGCAATATCATGAAAAAAGAACAATAATAAAAATGCTGATCCCCTTCAGTATACTTCATCCTGCTAGTGTTTATTTGTGTTTATGTTTCATTTTTGTCTCAATTTAGTGTTTTTATCATCTCTGTGCACTGAATTGTGAGTGTTTTTATGTTTTATGCTCTTTTTGTCTGTTCTCCTTTTTGAGTAGAATTGTTTTCCTATATGTTTAGGTTTCTTGTATGAGACTAAAAGTAAACATTTATCTATTTCAACTTACGTCTGTCAGTTCATTTACATGACAGATCAAAATGACATCAGTGTATAATAGGTAATGCAAGTAAATGATTTCAACCAACACCATGTTATCTTTTTCCCCTCAAACTAACAAAGCAATTTTATGCCCAAACCGAACTAAACTGCGACCGTAGCTTATGTGACTAAGACAATGAAGGTCACAATGCAAGAGTCACCTGGCATCATCCAGTCCTGCACATCTAAAAGTCATTAAGTGTGGCAGATATAAAATGACATGTGAAAACTAAAAATACTAACTATGGTCTCATGGTCAAATACTCTGATGATGATTATAAAGTCTACCCTCAATCCTACAATGCCTACAGTGTGCTCCTGTCATGTGCATTTGTGTCATATTTATAGCTAAAATGAACTGTAAATGATAGCATACTCTTAGATGGGATATGTTTGGCAGCTTTATAAACAGCATCACTCTTTTTGGTGTCCATGTGTGAGCTTTACAAGGCTGGCTACGATCCACATTGTCCTCACTACCCAGCCTTAGCCAAAAGATGACACATTGCACGGATATGCACTTGTCTCAGTTCAATTTGCATCTTGTCTTATGTGGAGACCACCCACTGCAGTGTAAGCGGGGGGGGGGGGAATTCAGGAATGTTTAGTGAGCATCTGGCACTCCCTGATGTCACTGTTTAGCCATCTTCCAAGGATTTAAACTTACACATATGATGCTTTAATACCACCTTAATTAAAGTAAATAATGCACTCTGATGCTCTGCTATATTGTGGTATCTAATTTTATTTTGCAGTGTTATTATTAATTGTGTGATACTGGTCATCTATCCATCCATCCATCTATCCATCTATCTATCTATCTATCTATCTATCTATCTATCTATCACTAAGGTCCTCACAAGTAGTTTTAATGTCTTCAAATGTCACGATGTTTTTATATTAGCGATTATTGTAAAGTGTAAATGTTGTAGACCTTCGAATACAACAGCGTATCTGCTTCTGATATCTAACCCAAAGTGTTCAGCTATGATGAGGCCTGTTTTTCATGACATGATATTAAAGCCTCCCACACCTTTCATGGTGCATAGAGAAGAAAAAAGGTGAGGAGGTCAAAACTTCATTAACGTTTGAAATATAATGAGCAATTTTGTTCGACTGAGGGTTTTTCACTTTGTGGCATTCATCAGGGTCGTTCTGGTGTGACAATGAACTTCTTCTTTATACACGAGTGTTGCTTGACTTTGGACCTCTTCATATTCTCTCACTTCCTTTCACTTACAGTGCTGTAAAACTCTTCCTTGGGCCATCTGTATCTATTCCTACACAGTAAATGTATGTGAAAGTTGTGAATCTGTAATTACCAGGTGATATGTGCTTCTGATGAGCTGTTTGATGGCTCACGGACCCTCTCAGCACATTAGTAATCATATCTAACGACTTCAGATACTGCACTAAACAGTTCGCCCTGCAGCATTTCCCCGCTGCTGCAGCCAGCGCTCAATATGCTGCCCAAGGCATTACTGTGTAGCACATGATGAGATGTGTTTGCATAGGAGGGAGAAAAACATGGTGAGGAGAAGAGAGTGAGGATGAAGGAGGGAGAGGGGAGGGAGGGGGAGCTGCCTGATCTCAAGCGGCAAATTAGGACCTCTCTGAAATCGATAACAAGGGAGCCATGCACAGATTTTAAGAGTTGGCAAACGTGTGCGGCTAAAGGGATGCAAACGGATATTGATGCTTGACATTGATTGATCTCTTCTTCTCTCAAAAATGTATACACTGAGTTGCATTGCAGGTTTGTTTTGGGTTTGTTTGCTCTCTGAGTGCACATTTAATCTTAAATACTATTTTGTCCGTGACCTTTTTCCTAGAAAAACAAGCTCAATTGTTATTCAACAGATACTGATCGAGAAAGTTGATATCACAGGTATCTAAAAGGAACTTGCTAGGTCAAATGACAGTAATATCTATCTGGCCCGGCCACACCCCCGTTTTCCACTACTGGCCGCAGAATATTTTTTCCACAAGATCTGAAAATCAATAAACAAAAGTGACATTCAGGCCTTCTTGCATCTTAAGCAGGTCCACCCTGTCACAGAGGTGGCATTACAAAATGCATCTAATGCACCCACTCCAGTAAATGTAACAGATAGGTCCACATGGCTCAAATTATATTTGCTGTTACATTTTAGTATAATTAGGTCCCAGATGGGTGTGGTTTGCCTCAAAGGTAAAACCAGAGGAGCTACAAAGGTTAGGCAATCACAGGAAAACCAATGTGGGGAAACATTTAGTGATAGACTACTTCCTTAATATCATCTGAATTGCCCACATGAATTAAAACCCACTTAATGCTAAAAAAATTGCCAGTGCAAAACATCCCTGTGTCCTAGAAATTACATTAAAACACAACTAATTTGCAACAAAAACACATTTATAAAGGACATACAATCCCTACCTACAATATGTTATGTTCAGAGATTATGTTTATGTCACAGAATGAAATACTACATTTAGCATAAAAGAGGCACAAAGAGGCGGTTGGGGAGACCACACTGCAGAACAGACAAGCGAAAATAAAAGAAGTGCACACTGCATTTGAGGAGAAAATGGCCTAATACTAGTGACATTATCCGACCATGCAGCAAGATAATTTTACTCATCAAAAAAATCTCAAAATAAGTTTGCTCCAATCCAGAAATAAGAAGGCAAAAAACAAAACAAAAAAAAAACTACTAAATAACTTTTAAATCAAGATAATTATTGATCTAAGATTTTAAATATTGGCAATTACAGAAAAATTTGCAGTGCATGGTTGAAGGTCTGTGGTCAGGTTTAGGAAAGAAAGTCCCTTTGGTAAAGGATCCATCCTGTCTGATTAATGAATAAATGAAACACATTGTCAGTGATTTTTTATTATTTTAATTATGTTATGAATATAAATGATCGGCATTAAATGTCCTCTTATAAACATATTTGTTGTTGCTAATTAGTTGTATATAATTAATTTGTGTAATTTATTAACAGACATGGTTTGTTGCCATTATGAGCCAAATCCGTGTTGTTTTGCAATATTTAGTCATTGATGTTTTTCTTGGCAACTTTGTGTCACTTCTCCTCAGAATTGCACTGTTTTTGTCTCAGGTGCGTTCACATCCCCGCGTTTTATAGATGCACAATCGCACAGACCCAGCAGACTCGGCCAGGTGCTGCAACAATGAGCTTTTTCTCCCATCTTAATTTTTCATCACTCCTTTGATTTCCTGCAGCCATCTGATAAACGTGACATTGTGATAGTCTTAAATGATTAATTGAGCTTGAATATGCACGTTAAAATTTCCATTCATTATGCTGCGTCACATTTTATCTGACGCACATTTAATCATTTTCCATATGCATATTAATGATTACAGAGGTACCTGTGTAATGGGAGTGAGTCACTTGATGTAAATGTCTTCTTCTGTACGGTCACACCGCCAAGAGCAATGTCTGTTACACACGTTCACTCAGTGGAGAAGTCTCAATGTCATTGTGTGAGTTTTATAGTTATATTTAGGTGACTAAGAGCTTTCTAACCTTTTTAGCTGAAGCAGGATGTCAAAACGTACATTAACAGAAATAAAACTTATGTTCTTATGCTGAAATGACCCTTTTAACCAAAAACCAATGAACCAATTCTAACCAAAAATATTTAACTGATAAATATTGCATCATATAACGTTAAATCTGTAACTTGGAATTTTCAAATTACACCAACAGACTGACTGATTTTGTCTATTTTGTGCGTGTGGTTGAGTATTTCTGTGTTTTCTTAGTTTTTCTCCTTTTGTACGCTTAAGATTACAGTATGAGCAAAGTATTTAGCTGCTGTCTGTGGAGGTTCTGGTGCCACCTGCTCAACTCTAAACAGCCTCTCTCTACTGAATGTTCTGCCAACTGGAAATCGGTTCAATTAAAAGAGGCATGATGTCGTCATGAAACATCCTGGAAGGAGGACAATATTTAAAGAAGCAAAAAATAAGTTACCTTAATAAAAAGTGATGGAAATATGTGTTTCCTCCTTGGACATGGTTTCATGAAAGAAGATATTCAGGGGAGCCCAGGGGAGTCTGTTAGGAAGTGTTTCACAGGCAGAGACCTACTAAAGATGAATCAATGACGATGAGCCTATTACCATGTTGGAAATAAATGCATGAGATCACAGCCAACTCTTTCTGCTATAATCAACCAAACGTTGACAGTTTCTCAGACATTGCACAAATACATTTATTTAACCTTCAATCAGAGGGAAGATAAGGGAAGAAGTGCACTCACACATATAATTGTAGGTTTATTTATAGAACCATTCAGAATAAGCCACGGCAGCGCTATGTAAGAGAGATGTTCATATTGGCGCAGTGTATTCCCCAACACTTGGTGGCATTAAAGAAGTTAATAACCTGTAAGTTATTACTGTTAATTAACATTTGTATGCTTATCCAGTATAGACATGCAGCTGAAACAAATGATCTACTATTGTAAATATGCATTTACACTTAAAGCCAGTGTTTTGACAAGTTTGACTTCCAATTCAAATGCATCATAGGGAGCCAGACATTAAAATGAGATTTGAGATATACATATTTAATATTAGCTTACACATATTCATTGTAAATCCTATTTTCTGCATTTAAATGTTTTTGAAAGAACAGCCAGAAAATAACAGCACTTCATTATTTTCACCTTAATGTCTGAAAGTGTCATGAAACCTACCAGGAGGATTATTTCTCCAAGCTGAAAGTAAGTGTAGGCAATCTTCAAGAAGTATTTCACCACTGAAAAGATGATCTTGTCATAAAACTGGGCTGTCTGCTGTGGAACGACGCAAATATTTCTGAAACTGATGCTATGTGACCAGCGAAAACATAGAAAAAAGTTTTTCTCTCTTGCTCAAAAGGTAGAGAATGTATAACTATCAGAATTTACTGGACCAATGGACCAATAAACATTTTGGCTCATCCATTTTCAAACAATATGGCAGCCAAAAGTCATATTCCTGTTCATAAACTTTCTCTCTTTTCTTTATGAAAACATTTTTGATGAGAAAAAATACAATCAAGCAGTAACAGAATCTCAGAAGCACTGCCTCATTATAGATGTGAGTTTGGTGATCTTTCTTTCTTCTTTGTGCCCATGGAGGTGGGCATACAGCAATGTGGAAGTACACTCTCTAGTTCGAACAACAGCCATGAGCAGGAGGCAGGAGGTGCAGGAAAAATGGAGAGAAAGTTGACATTTTTTCAGCCCGTACTGTAATGATACAAAGGTATTTGAGAATCCGGTTCGCTCTAAGTCTTACTCTGAGGCAGGAAGGCTTTTAGTCCTGGTTAGTTCTCAGTCCTTGGTGGATATAAACCCTGGTCTATCAAATTTACACCTGCACCAGTGGATGTTCTAGATCACACGGATCTCTCTGTATTCTCACTTCCTCAATTAATGATCACTTATGTAATCACAGTTTAAACACACACACACACACACACATGTGAAGGCACGTTTCATCATTATTCTCATTTACCACTTTACCACTGATTATGAATTGTATTGAAAGGTGCAGCTGGTGGAAGGGTGAACATATAAATGGAAAGCCTTTAATGATGGCCTTTTTTTTTTCATCAATCCTGCTCAGAAACAGTTTCCAGATATCGCAGTAATAATCAGTCACACATCTTTTGCATGTCTCTGCTGTGTTTATGGATTCACGGTCACAGTGATATTTGGGACATGAAATTAAATTCATGACCAGACTTTCTCACAGCACAACCAACCATTCCAAACCATAATGAGAAACTTTTATCATTTTACCCATAACCAATTAATCCTAAAATGTGGACCGTAACAGACTGCAAGAATAAAATCAAAAACAAACAATACAATTTCATTTTAATACTGAATTGTTTTACTAACTACACACTGCGGGCTCTTTTCCTGGAGACATGAAGATCTCAGAAAGCAGTCGTTTTTTAGGCTGGAGCTTCTTATACATGTCTGACTGTGTATTCAGTCTCCTGCAACTGATATTTTTCTTATTCCTTGAGAAGCGCAGAGGAAAATAATGGATGGTGGCATGAAATGGGAATACGGAGCAGCGGGGTCTGTGGTGGAGAGTGGGATAGAGGGGATGAATACCTAAGTATTTAGCTGGATTCTGAACCACCACCCCCACCCAGAAGAAGAAGAATTTCCTCTATGGGACATCAATCCCATTTCTTCATGCCTCCTGCTGGCTGCAGGTCAATTATATCTTTATTACAGTAAAATGCAGATCATTTTCCTGCAGGATGTAGGCGCAGAAAGACTGATGATCGCGGATGGTTGCAGAATCTCTTATTTCCAGGATATGTGATGCTTATACAGGAGGCATGTTGCGAACGGGGAGCTCACGGTCATAAACAAAGTCAGGATTTCACTAATCCAATCATGACCTGCTCTGAAACCCCACCATAACCTTAAACCACATTAGTGTGGATTCAGCTTGACACTTTGAAGCATCAGCACCTTTGTCTAGGTGAGAAAAAATGTGTTGTTTTTGGCACCCCACACCTTAGGATTTATGCCAAATCGGAAAAGTTAAAGATTTCTGGGTGGTTATTCATTTCATGCAGTGTTTAAAGATCAAGGGTTGAGAGACCAATATGGAGATAACTTTTTGCATTTTAGAAAATGTGCCGAAATCTTTTAATTTGCCAACTGCGGAAAATACGGTGCATTCAGTGGTTTTTAATGCCGTCATCTATTCTTCTTCTTCTTTTTAACATGTCCAGCAATCCTGGAAACCCTGGATGAGGTGAGGAATTCACAGGTCCAGGAAAAACAAACATCGGAAAGGTCATAAGTATGTGGTCATAACCATTTTTTCAGCCGTGGAAAGTGTTTAATGTGATGCTTGTCTGTTTAATTAATTTTGATGTAATAACAGCCCATAAATTTGTTTGTGTTCACACAATGGGGCTAAAATATTTAGATCAGCCTGATGAAAACAAATATCTGTAATAGAATCTACTCTACATGTCAGGTGGCGCTTGTGAAAAAGTCAATTAATTACAATGGCCCCTCTGTGCAGAGTTTACACAGTAACCTTATTGGACCACTCAGTAATAAAACTGCAGGCTTCCTCATTTTTACTGGACCAAATACCCGTCCATCAATTCTCTACTACTACTCTACTGTTTCTGGATGAGAGGGGTGAAGCCTTTCCCAGCATGCATTGGGCTCAGGGTAAAACTTGGACAGGCGGGCTGCATAATTATACAGAAAAAGACATTCACTCAAACGGGCAAGTTAGTTTCTAATTCATTTCCCTGATATCACTTGTCTCAGTACTCGCAGTGGTGGAAGAAGTACTCAGATCTATTACTTAATGCATAAAGACTCAGGTAAATACAAGTCTTAGATAACACTAGAATAGCCTATTTCAGAATGATGTTAGTCTATACAATTAATAAAAATATAGTTATTCATGCAATATTGTATTTAACATGGTGTTGGGTAGTTTCCACACAGACCAATGAAACTTGTAGAACTTATGGAAATAATAATAATAATATAATTTATTTGTTGAATATATTCTGTGTTGCTAATCATAATCTGAAAGCAATTTATGTTATCAAATTAATTTAGTGGATGTACACAGATGGAAACGCAGTTAAAAAATACTTTATTACCTCTCCGATGAGTTTGTTTATCTGAACAAAAGCGACTTGATGGGTTTTCATGAAGCTTGGTGGGAGGGTTGGGCATATGACAGGGAAGAACCCATTAAATGTGGTTGTATAGATAAAGGGATGGATACAGGGATTGTTTGGATTCTGGATTTTTTTCTCCATTTTTTTAAACATTCCAATAAGAGTGTTTTTGACTGTTTTGGGTTTTTTTCTCAACCACGCATAAAATTCTTGATGGATTAGCATGAACCTGGTTGGAAAGGTGGGCCATTAGCCAAGGAAGAAACGATCAAATCTTGAAATGGATCCACATAAAGGGGCAGCTGTGTTTTTTTTCTTTTTTCATTTTTTATTTCCTTTAACATTAAGAGATGGGGCTTTTTTATCCTTAATTAAAAAACTAAACTAAAACTACTCAACCGATTTCCATAGGACTTGGTGGAATGATGGGGCACGTATGAGTTAAGAACCAAGAGGCATATCAAGGAATTTTCTGTAATTTCTCTGGAAATATTTAATAAATCATAATGTAAAAATCACATATGTAATAGCTGACATGAGTGTGTATAATGTGGAGCAGATCCAGGTAATAATCTGGATCAGCTGGATCAAAATATGCATGAGGGTGACCTTCACTTTACTTTAGATATATGGTACCGAATAGGATTAGAATCTGCTCATTGTTCATTTTGTGATTCTTATATAGTATAAAACATAAGTATAAAGTAACATAAAGTAGAAATACTTATGTGAAGCACAAGTACTTCAGCATTTAAATTTACTTAGATACTTCCCACCACTGATTAGTCAACACCAAATGTAATCAGCTTCATTACAGATTATATTACTGTCATTACTCAGTACAGGTCTGTCAAAGGTGCCTTTACACAAACAAACAATCATTATCTACAGTCATATCTTCTGTAAAAAAAATAAAATAAAAAAATAAAAAGCGTAGAAATAGAAGATTTCATGGTTGAACAAGCAGCAACCTTTTGAAATATTTACTGACCATTAACAACATGAATTACATTATTGTTAGCCCTGCTGACTGTGTGCCTATCCTTTCTGAATATAAGCTTGCAGTGACAAGCCAGATACGGATGCACATACAACATTATTATCGGACCACCTCTGCAACACTTTGGATGGATGGATGTAACCCTTTTTTTACTGAATTCAGAATTGCATTCCTTTACACCACACATGTAACCTTCCAGGAAAAAGAAAACCATTCATGATGTTTTCCTTCTAATTATATTCACCATGAAAATCAGATATAAATACATAGCTGAAAGTGATTTTTCAAAGTAGATAATAAACTTTTACAGCTCTAATTGCTAGTGTTGTATAACAAAATGAATCCTGTCAATCATCATGCCTGACACCTGGTTTCTAGCAAGAAACAAAACTCAAAATAATTACAGCTGACCTTTCTTAAATGTGCTCTTTATGTAATTTCAGTCTTTGTGAGTTTCCCTCTTAGCATTCTCTAAAAGAACATTCTAAAACATCAAACATTAAGCTGTGTGTGCAACTGTTCTGTAGCTGCATGTGTTTCTGTGTGAATATGTGCAAGCTTTCATAGCTGTGACTTTTGTCTTTATTCACAAGCTCATTACATTAATCTGAGCCAATGACCCACAATGCAACGTTTCCCGGGTGCTGCTGGTGCTGACTCCTTGTCCTTGTTATGCCAGATGCCTCATGCACTACAGATGTTTACCGAGCACGTGCATCAGCTTCCCCACGGCGATAGAGCGGTACGAGGATAGATGGAAGACGCGAGAAGAAAGCCTGCCTCCCACTCCTGCGCAAGGTTAATCTCGTCCTCAGCCGCAACTGGCATGTCACCTTAATGAAGCCCCAACAGACAAACACTTAATAAGAGTTAAGAGTAAATTAACCTTGAAGACTTTGCACGCTTCGCTCCTTTATTCAGAGACGCTATGCCTCCATTTCCCACGATCAAGGACGAGCGTGCATTTAGCCAGAGGAGGTCAGAACAAAAGCATTCCCTTGGCAGTTGCAAATTTCTCTCTGACATCTTTGTTCCAGACACAGCAGCGAGGAGAGGATGAGCCTCTGTTGCTCCCTCTTTAACGTCGTCTGAGGCAGATAAAAAGCTACAAGCTGCTCTCCCACCCACTCGATGTTTTTTTTCTTCTTGCTGCTGATCAATGCTCTTAATGACGGTAATCAATCAAGAAAATGAAAGATTCACTCTCCAATATTAATTTTGCTCAGCATCGATTGAGGAGCGAAGAGTATTACTGCCATTAATGCCTTTTGAAGTGCTGTATTGAGTTGCCTGCCTCTAAAAACAAGTCGTTCATCTTTCATTTCAACAGTTTTATTACACCTCTAAACATAATTAGAAACAGATAGAAGTCACCTGAGGTAATATTTAGTAGAGTCTTTGAATGGGGTGTGTTTTCATTTTAAGACAATTACATCAAAGTCAGATTTCAATTCACAAGTGTAAATGTTTTGCTGCAATGAATTTGCTCATCTGGATAAAATTCTGTTGCGCAGAGACGAACATGACTGCTGTAATTTACAAACCTTTTGTCTTTTGCATTTTATCGTTTTGTTGCTTTGAGTCATTCTTCTCTTCACTAAGCCATAATCACATGTAATTTACAAGTGCAATATTCACCTTGTGCAATAATTGCTAGAAAACATATTGCTCCTATTTTTATTATAGTGTTTATTTTGTATATTTAATGGATGTGTCTGATCGTCTGTTTCAACTTGTCAACATGTCTGTCTTTTTAACCTGTTTCATTATTTGCACTGAATCAGACGTAACACTCCTAATTTCCTTGCATGTCTTCGTACAATGACAATAATGACTTTCTATTCAATTCTATGTAGAAACACAATGATCTCAGCCTGCCCTATATATAGCGACGACAGCCGATACTAATGATACGCCACTCAATGAGCCACCGGGGGCAGACGACGTGCCAAACCGACGAAAGGATTGATGCTGCGAGCCGATTCCGATATCATGTTATTGTATCAGCTGCTGAAAAGGTGATAAGGAACTGCAAAGCTCTGCTCTGCTCTTATGTGACTTTTTAATTTCATCTCAGTTTGAATGCAGTGATGCAACAATGACACCTTTCACCATCTTATGGCCACATGACACAGAAACCTGCATCAGCAGGGGGAAAGCTTTGTTTCATATGTTTGAATAGGTTCAGGTTACTTAATTTGTACAATAGGTACAATAGTACAATAGGTAGATTTAGTTTGCAGTATAAAAGTCCAAGGCATCCTTTGACACATTGACACAGAAAACAGACAATAAAGGATAAAACATGACAAAGGGGGGAAAATTAGCTGCTCCAGTGTTAACCAAACTGTTAAATATGTAATAAATAACAATAAAAACCCATAGAAATGTTCAAGCTGCACAACCAGACACTAAAATCAAAGCAATCTAAAAACTAAGAATCAATTAATGATAGAAAATAACAAAATAAATACATGGTCCAAAGTGATCTTGTGCAACGCTTGTACAATTTACTACAGCTTGTTTACCAGTGTAGTGGCAGCTGGAACAAAAACTGTTCTTTGTTTATTTTAGATCATTTTGATTTAGAACACACACAAAAATATTGTTTTTTGTTCTGCGTATAATGTGCAGATAATAATCCCAATTGTGGTCATTTTCTTCTTATCTTCACATAGAGTGCCTTTCCGCTCTGTTATTAGCTGGTATAACACAGTATAATACTTTTAAGCCAGATTGCCAGAGTGTCTTCTTTATCCCCATCTTCCCTTTCTTTTGTCAGTAGTGTACATGCTCCTCAGCCACAGTGAGAAAAGTGGAGCAGGTTTTGTTGATGACTTAAGGGATGGAAAGCACACCGGGGCTTCTAATGCACCTAGTATTTAAATAATCCCCGGGTCTCCTCCATCCTTTTGATGCCTTTGTTCACTTTGAAAAGTTATCACCATACAGCCTGCACTGTTGGCTTGGGGATGAAGAGAGACGGAGAGAGAGAGAGAGAGATGCTGGATCGCACTGCCATACCTTTTCTCCTGCATCCAGTTCCCAGAGCATGAAAGAACATCTGAATACACATTCGAAAATCTTATCTCACTCCAGCTGTACTGCTGAATTCTTCCTTTTTCCAGGCACTCTAGAAAGTAAAGCAAAAGGGAACCCAGGAAAAATCAGCCATGCTTATATTCCTGCAGTACTGAGGGGAGCTATAATGAGACTCACTCATCCATAGTGGAGAGCTTAATAATTCATTGTGGTAGCTTTGCAGGTGAACCCTATCACATTACAATTTAAAAGCTCAAAAGCTAGCGCTGAAGGGGGAGAGCAGCGAGGATGAATGCTGGGCTGGAAAGCCCTCTTGCATACAGGTAGATGAACACACACACACACACACACACCTATACACACATGCACACACACCTATACACACACCTATACACACGCACACACACACACACACACCTATACACACGCACACACACACACACACACACACCTATACACACAAACACACACACACACACCTATACACACAAACACACACACACACACCTATACACACACACACACACACTCTAAATGATCTCCAATTTTCTCTAAATCAACTCGTAGTTTCTTTTCAAGACCATCAACACCATAAGCAACACCCGAGTGGTGCTTTAGAGTTGTAAACACATACAGCGTTTATTGCGAAGTGGCCTTCCTGTTCTTCTTAATTCGAGAAGGGCGCATCATCATGATAACCAGTGTAAATCACTCCTCGTCTGGAAACAGCAAGTTAACATTCTGTAGGCACGCAAGAGAGAGAGACATTTTACTTGTTTTTCCCTCTCAAGGGCAAAAGACTTACTGTCCAGTCTCAGTATAATGCCCACCATTCCCCCCACCCCCCACCCCCACCCCCCCACCCCCCCACACACATACACCACATACACCCCTGCTGGCAAGGTGCCATAAAAACTTTTACAAAGAAAAGGAACATTAGTATTTCTGTGCTTTGACACCCTTGTTTTCACGCGGACCTTTGCTCTGATTAAGGATCTAGAACAGTCTGCTGGCATTTTTTATTCCCTCCTAAAAGTCATTTTCTCGCAGCGAACCCTCAGACATTCTACAAAGATGGGGTCGGCTTTGTCAGTGACCTCTGGCACCGACTGTCTGTGGAACGCATCCCAGATGGGTTGGACTGTGGCCCGCACTTTTTCCAGCTCCCTCTCTCTTTCTGTGTCTCTTTTGTTTTGTTGCCCCCCCCCCCCCCCCCCCCACCCCCCACCCTTCCTTCGCAGACAGACCAGAGAGCCTGGGTCGCTTGGCACTCGGACTGCATACTGGAGTGACCTTGCAGGGCTTTCTAATGGAGGACTTGGCATTGTTCCACAGTTTCTCAGCCAGCAGACATGCACCCCCCCTCACCGCCACCACCTCCTCTTGGTCTATAGATCCAGGCTATGCTCACCTCTAACCCATTCTCCCCCTATATCCCCACCCAAGATCCGGGACACATCACCTCGCTGACATGAGTTGTCAACATCAACGGCAGCAGATAAAAGCTCCCTGCCCTGTCTCACTGCGGGGATACGGTCGAGTCACAGGAGAATTCAGATCGCTCAGAGGAAACTACACAATAAGATGACAATAAGCACTCTTGTGTGTGTCTTTGTGCTCAACATGACAGTGTGTTTGCACATGCAACCATGAGAAATGTCAAAATATGTTGGAATAACGCTAGCCAGCTGTAACCCTCAGGAAATAAGTGTGATGGGATTAACCGATAAGTAGATAATTCACATCTAAGAGTATTATCTTGGGATAAAACACTGCTTAAGTCGCCTTACAATGATATGCTGCTACAACACACCCCCTGCAGTGAACCAACAATAATATAAAGATGTATCTCTTGTACAGATGAACTTGCAAATGCAGCTTTTAATGTGGTGAATTCATATTTGATCACCTAATTAATAATCATACAATATAGTATTGTTTAAAGATGAGCACATGAAGTACCTTCAGTCTCTAAAAGATGAATTCAACAAATTAAATTCTATTCAAGGCCCCAAATTGACATCGACTCTACTGAAGCTCTCTAAATACAACATGTCAACACATCTAAAAGACAACAAAACGTAGTAATTTTTAATACGTGTGCTAGACTGATTGTTCTGTTGTCAACCTTTAGATGAAATTCACAGGCCTTTGGTACATGAACTATTTTTAGCTTGTTTTTTTTTTTTTCAACACTTGCACTAGGACACTTTTTAGTTTGTTTTTATTATATATTTATTTATTAATTTTAAGTGCTGTTTGGAATTGTGTTTGTTTGCTAGTGTCTCTTTAAATGAGTTTTTAGTGTCAGTGTTGTTTCTTGTTTTCGATAAATTCTTATAGATGTATATTTATATATGTCTATTGTGTACTGGGCACCTCTGGGATCTCTGGGAAACGCTGTCTCATTCTGCTCTGCACAACAGATGTACAGCAAAATGACAATAAAGCTGAATTGAATTGAATTAATCCATCTCTACTACTCCACATTTCACTTTCATGATTTTATGTTTCCATTTTAATTAAATGGCATACTTCATTTTATATCAATGAAAGTACCATCATTGTTGATTTATAGCCATAAGCTAACAGGTGATTCCAGCTGGATTCAATCCCTACCCAGAACCTTCAGACCCAATCTGTAGAGCTATTTTTATCTGTCAGAGGGGGCCGACTATGGAGCCTGATCAACATCTCTGCTTTCATTGCCAGGGAATGGGATGAGTTTGACTCTGCCACCTCTGCTGTGGCAGAGCTGCTAGAGAGCACAACACATAAATCAGCTGGTCAATTCATTTGAAAAGGGTTGGTGAGAGTTCTAACTATTTATAAAGACACATCTTTGCTAGAAGCAACAAGACATCCACAGCAAGAGAAATTTAACGCCACACCAAAGCCTGCTAAACCTGCTTCTCTGACCTTGATACACATGTACAAGATGGTTTCAAAAACCTTAGACCAGATCTGAATCAATATTGGACACGACCAAGATTCCCAAATTTCTCCTGAGCTCCCCAATCAAAAGCCTTCTCATTTTGCTTTGACTTGGTACAGACAAAAACCCAAAATGCCATTTAAAGTTGGTGTCAGTAGGATCAATGTGAATACATTCCTCCAACCCTTCTGTTTGAGGGTCTAATTCACCATCCTAATGGTTTAAGACATTGCACAAGTCCTCTACTACAGCTGCAATTCTATTCCGTCTCATTTAGTAAATATCCTTCAATTAACAAGGTTTACTGCAGCCCAAATCATGAAATGATGAGGCACTGACTAAATGTTAGAACTTTGCAAGGCCATCCTCAAAAAAACGTCAGACAACCTTATTTTGCACTCCCACATATGTAGTACCGAAAAGCTACACTCCTGAATCAACCAAAAGGACCCAGCCTAAGGATTTCAAACTGTACTCAGGCCTGCACAGGACTTTATAGATTGTGATACAGCCACGGGACATAGCCAGCTGAGGCATGACAGCAGAATCTTAAAAAATCAATTCTGAAACTCACAGGTAGCTCCAGCAGAGATCATTTCCCCTTCAAGCATTGCTGCAGCATTTTGGGGGAGCTGTAATGGGAGAAGAAACACTTTTCAGAACCTGCACAGAGGAACAGAGGGAGTCACAGAAATCAAAATAAAAAAATTATAGAGGACTTTCTGCAGGTGTCCCTGTGATAAAAAAAAGGCTCCAGTTACGATACATTTCTACTGTCGGCAGGTGGTTCACTCGGATGTGCAGGTCAGCCAAAGAGATAAGACACAGATTTAGCTCTGTCACCTTAGAGCGGCTGAAAAATTACAAAAGCAATTTGAATAGGAAAAGGTGAATGAACCACATATTTAACACAGGTTTTCCTGTAGCAGTACTTTTATTGTGACTTCAATGTGGCTTGATGAAAAAAAGAGATACAGGGTTTCTTCTTTGTATAATCTTACACCTACCACACATTAGTATTGCACTGTTTTAGCTGAGAGAAAGACACATGTGATCATGTCTGATGTCCCTGCAGGAGCTGGCAGCTGAAATGACATGAGCTGCTCACAGTTATTTTTTTTGAACACTGTAAATTCCTGACATGTTTGAGACCTTTCTCCTAAATCTGCTCCACTCACAGCAGGTTAATGAAGACACTTACATTAAGCTGCACTTGGCAGCTTCTGTATAGCATTTGGTGTGAAATTGGAGATGTACAGTACATTACAAAAGTTTCTGTAGCGATCAGTCATCTCGTGTGACTGCTTGAACCACTTCTTCAATATGTGCATATTAAGTGTCGTTAATGACCCTGCCAGTAATTACTTGACATCATTCAACTGAACCTTTGTGGATCCTTTTCACACAGAACTTTAAAGGACGGAACAGAGAGTAAAAAGAGGAAAGAAAGGCATCTCATAAATATTCATAACATTAATCACTGATTGTGTGCGACTGAGTGTGAGTTGTGTGAATTATTATCATTACCAAATAATTGGCTACAGAGCTTAAGTCTCTCTGGTTGCTCTGGACTGCTTGCTTAATGCTAAATTGACTTATTTCTGGTAACCCTGAGATGGCATGTGCTACAGCTGTTAATATAATAAATGATGTATCTGCTGCCACTGCTTTACAGTAGACTGTATAGAAACCTACAGTAGATGATGTGGTCAGTTTTGGCAAAAACAGCTATTTATGTTTTGGCCAGCTGAGTCGGCGGGTATGATCTTACCTGTTAGGATCTCATAGCCTATAGAGGACATATACACTGGATAGACATGCCTGAAATGACACAGGGGATTTTATACACTAGTTTAACTTGTTCTGTGTCAGAGGGGCACTGGCTCCAGCTGAAATCTGATTGGCCGCTGAAGTGCCCCTGTCCTGTCACTTGTCTTTTATTTTTGGTGGAGCCTCAAACACGTCTTGTAACTACAGTGATGCTGCGTTTATGTCATGTGGTGGGGAAGCTTACAATGGGAAGGATTTTCATTTTTGTGACTTTTGATGCAACTTGGATGTCAATGAGAATCTTATTTGTAAGTGAGAATTGGTCATTCCGATGTGACATGAACATGGCAGAGGTGGGAAACTGGTAAATATGATGTGACTTGAACATGGCATGAGACTGCATCTGCACAGAGTTGTGCAGAAGCGCACAGTGTTTCCATCCCTGCAGGAGCTTCATAGTGAGTTACTATACCCCACATTAGAACGATTTAAGAACATAAAAATGATATTAATAATATTAATAAAAATTTTAATGAATAAAAGGAAGTAAGTCTGCTAAATAATTCACAATTACATACATAAGGTTTAGGGTTAGGGTTAGGTTGATAACATTTTCCTCATAAACAGCTTGTTGTGCTGCCCCCAAGTGATCAATAAAGTAAACTAATGCAGGTTTAAATATTCTCTGGTTGTGATTGGTTGATTGACAGACTGTTTTTTAGTCTACAAGATTGTAACTGATTCCCTTTCCTCTAACAGACAGCCAAAAACTTATAGGATCAATAATGTCAAGGACTGTCAATAATGACTTGGTTCATTTATTGATATGCTGAGAACCCAAAGAATTACTTGTTTGTCCAAATGCTCACATCAGATCAGTACACTTGTCTAAGTACAGTGGCATTAGGTTCACCGGCCATCACATGACTTAATGATGTTTTGCTGCAAGTCCATATTTCCGTATGTATTTCCCCTCTGATATTACCTTTAGGGATTTAACCATGACTCAAGCAACTTGTGGCACCTGTATGTTTAAAACAGATTCATTCATTCATTCAGTCGGCTGACTAATCTGACATAAACCCAGTCTGGGATCCAGATAATCTCTGATGAAAGCACAAAACCCAAAGTGGTTACCTGATGTCCCCGATGTTGTCAGACATAACTGATGTCACTCCTCTGTGCAGCCATTTGGCTCCAGATACTCTTACAAAGAATACAATCTATGTGATGAAATATGGGGAACACTATATATATATATAATAAGATTCTGCAGACATTTATCATGTTTAAGATAGTGTAGATATTGCAAAAGGAAGTTATGTGCACAGGAATCGCATTTCAACAAGAGAAAAATCAATGCAATCTCAGCATGGACAGCAGAGATGCACTTTAAAGTCAGGTGTGAATGAAATCAGATCAAATCATACCTACACAGTCTGGTGCATGTAAATGTCCCATGTTAAAGGTGACACTGATTTTGATTTGGTAATAATATTCAGCAGGTCACAATGTCAATGCAAACTTTATTTAATCTGTGACCAAATGTCATCAAATGTCATCAGTCACCATCCTGATGCATCTCACTGCTTTCATATATCCCATCCCATCTCATATCTTGATCTAAACATATCATAGGATTAGCTGGGAGTGTCATGGACAGACATTATTCTCTGTCACATGATTGTTCCCTCGAGTTCATATTGAGCTTTGCCAGACTTAATTATAAAACTATGACCTTCCATGGGAGAAAGCCAGACACCATGTCAGTTTAAAATTAATTTATTGTGATGGCAAAAAGGAATGAAAATGAATGGAGCAAAAGGAAGGAAGGAAACAGGATGAAAGACAGGGGGGAAAAGAGAGGAAAGACTGAAAAGCAAGTGGCTCTCCATGGATGGCTTGTCATCTGAGGTGAGACTGAACAGAACAGAGGTAAACAATGGATGTTTGGTAAAAAGCAGAAGCAGTCAATCAGGCAGCAATAAAAAAAAGTAAAAAAAGAAAAACAGCCTCAAGTCTTTCTGAGGGGAAGCTGCCAGACTCCATTTGTCTGAGCGTGCAGCACACTCTGTCACCTGCCATAACTACCCATCAACCCCCTGGAATTTTCAGCCCCAACAATTCTCTGTAGTTGTGTGACTTTTATGTGTATGTGCATGAATATGTGTATCCAAACGTGCATGTGTTTGTGTTTTGGATGGTCCAGAATGGTGTGAAGGCTGCCTTTGAAGTCTATGAAAGAAACAGGTTCTGGGCTGTGTTGCAGCATGTTGAGTGTTGACCTGCTCTGAAGGCTGTGCCAACACAAGGCTTCCGTTTGGCTTTATCTAAACCTTCACTTCCTTTGGCTAAGAGAAGTGTGCATTTTCCTCCCGTGAAGATCAAGGTATTAAATGATTGACTAAAATAAAATCACCAAAAATGAAAAAAAGCATAAGTTGTTTTTTGTTTGTTTTTTCTGGAAAATTATAATAATTTATTACATCCTTCTTCTCTAAATCCAGCAATACTTTGTTTTCAACAGAAATTCAGTGTTTCAGTCGTGGCCGCACATTTCCGGCCGTGACGGTGATGTTTTGGCAGGAACCACAATATTTTGTTTGCCAAGGCTGAGACAGACTGTGAAAAGTTTCATCAATAGAGATGTCTAATAACTAATAAACATTGCAGCAATGCAGACACAGGTCCATCAATGAATCAATAAACATCTGAAAAGAACATTACAGTATGTGGATGTCAGGCCTGCTGCGAAAACAATTTTGGTTTCTAGCTAATTTCCCCTTCATGACTATAACTCAACGGTGTGACCACTTTGAATGACAGCTAGCCACAAGTCGTCTGCTAAGTCTTGCCGTGTTTTTATTTTGGTGCATTTTTGAGAATTTGTGATGTAAAGTAGTGCAGAGTCCATTCTAAACATGGCTGTTAGGCATGGGTTGTTTGCTTGGTCTGTGGTATTGAGGTTGCAGCTTTCTTGAAAAACGACTTCGCACTTCATTCTTCCTTTGGCTGTAAACAATACATTTGCCATGATAAAGTTGCATTATCTAGCAATGCAAGAGTCTGCACATCATATTGGTGCTAAGGCTGACAGACATTTTATATCATCCTTTTATAATTAATAAGCGACTGCTACCATCAGAAACATGTTCCGCGTTAAAAAAGTAGAGAGGACTTCCGTCTGTGTCTTGTCAAAGCACTCTGGTGTTTTCACTTCAAGTGCTCATGCAGAGCTGTTGTACTGCTGCGAAAAGAGATGCCCAGTTAGCACAGCTTACAGAGCACCACATCATTTGGTCTCTGGCTAAGATACTCCCACACTTCAAACGATCGAGGACGAGCACTTTCAGCTAGCTCTCTGGAGGAATCATGCTTTAATCCATGGATGTGCTATTTTGGACCAGGTGCAACCATCATGGCGAGGCGTCATTGTCGTGATCAATGACGTCACTTAGGTCGATAGGTCCCGGCTTCCGCCTCTGCACAGAGTGTTGCTCACCTTGTTGTCCTCAATGTCTTAATATTGAACGTGTAGCATATCCAAATTTCACCAAATTTGATAATGCACTTCCTTGGGCCCCCAGCAACTCAAATACAAAGTTTGAAGTAGATCATATGAACGGTTCTAGAGGGAGGCGAATGAAAAACAGACAGAGATTCCTCACATTATAGTTAGATAACAGGTAGACAATATGTCTTGTTCTGTAATTTAATTGGACTACCGGGCTGGCAAAGAAGTCTGTGCTACCTTTTTTCCCATTTATGGATCTTGGCATTTCCAGGATGGACAGCCAATACAACCCCACTGAACTAAACAAATGCCCTTCAGGGACCTTTGGGTATCCTCTCCAGGCACAGTAAGAGCAGTTATCTCCTCATCTGATGTGTCCACCTAATCCCTCTAGGATTAAAAAGGGAATTCTTGGATACACTCCTTCTTATAATGTTTTCTTTCCCAGTATTAGATCATAAAACTGGCCGTCATGTAGAGTTCGCCCAACTGCTTTGTTCCTGTGAAGGACAGCAATTCCAGGTGCTGCAAGGAGCGATGCAAATCAGTCATTTTATTCTGAGAAAGATAATTTATGATGTGCTCAGAGGGTTACAGATTCAATCTCCAACATGTTCCCACTGTCATGTCCCATGTTTAGGGCTGTCATCAGTCTTCATCAGGCACCCCGCTCCATCCCTGCCACCCTTATCTCCAGAGTCACAATTTATCCCACAAATAATTGATTATGACAGGTTGCATGCAAACAGAGAGGGAGCTAAATGTGATTAATCACTTTGTTCGATTAATTACAGCTGATTATGCATTTTAAGCGCCAATCTCACAGCAGATGATCATTGGAAAGGTGCCCATATATTCCCTAGGCGTTAACCTGGGATTCACCACTCTGTCTTTGGAAAAAACACATATCGTGAGTCATGTGGCAAAAGCTTTTTGCTCTTTCAGGCAAACATTTTATTCTCCATTGCAGTAAAGAAATTAGTTGGAACAAGCTTACATAGTAATGCTATTTCCGTTTATCTTTTTTGACAGTTAAAATCCTTGAACCATTTGAATTATGTTTTTATGTCATTTAAAGTCCAACAGCAAATGTGGAGAGCCTGTTGCCCGTCTGACTTTCCTTGATATTCAAAATAATACAAAACCATTCCCACTTAAAATTATAAATCAGATCACAAGCAGGTTCACAAAAAAGCAATCAAGATTCAGTGAAACATGTAATTTAATCAGACAAAAAAATGAAACATATTAAGGTTAAGAGTGGAGTATTCAGGCCTATTTCCTTGCCTATTATTCAAATGAAGTCGCCATGAAAATGGTGAGCACACACCTGTCTGGAGTGACAGACGGCGCAAACTGATTGAGAAGACAAGAAAATAACTGAGGCCAAGCATGTGTCATGCCTCTTAAGTCATTGTGTCTCCAATAACATGATTGTGAAGGAGAGAAGCCGAGGTAGGTTGTCAATCATTCACGTGTTTCATCTCGTTTTCATTGAGAATGCTGCTGCAATGCACAGCATCAATTAAGATTCCCTTACGACAATCCATATCAGTAAAACATGCTCTTGTCAGATGAGGCATTAAGTCGATTCCCTCCAAATTACAACAAATTAAAGGAAAATAGAAAATAGCTGCCGATATGTAAGGCATAGCTTCACTAACTTCTAATTGTAACAATAGACTACTGAGGGCAGTTAATTTGATGAGCATCAATTCTTGAGGGGGAATTTACGTCCTGTCTGCCTGCCTGGTCTTCAGAGAAAAACCTAATGGTAGCCCTGTTAGACACCCTGCCAAAAACAGCCATCAGCTGCCATCAATTTTAATTTGTATATTGAGTTTTGCAGTACTGTACCTTCCCTTAATGCTGCTGTATATATTTGTATAGTTTCCTGTAATCATTTAATGCATTCTCATTGTCCCATCACTATCAGCCAGAGTGGGCTTTGGGAGTTCATGGCATAGAGCAACAGCAGCAACAAGCTACCAGAGGATCTGGACTACAAATTCAAAGGATAAAGCTGAGCACCCGTCGTCTTCCTGCTGATCTAGTGAGTCTGTGAAGTCTGTCTTCAAGTCGAGTCCTATTCTTCAGAGTCTGTCACAAGGAGCCAATACTTAGTCCCATCACAATGATAGATGGAGGTATAATCAGGCGCTGACACTCTTGACTGAGAATCGCACTCGAAGAAACACTTGAGTCAGCTCGATTGATCATGTGTTTTTGGAGGCTGGATACTTGAGAGAACTTAGTTTGTGACAGTTTTCCTTTGGAAGGTCAGGCTGCTCAAGCTAAAGGCTGCTTCATCACGGCTGTAACCTCCTTGTAGGCAGTTGGCTCTATGATAAGAACAAGTTAAGGTTAAAAGGATTTTGTTAGATTGACCCTCTGTCCTGCAGTTGCATACATCTGCCAGTTCTAGACAAGAGTTATAGATTTAGTACTGACTACTAGAATGACAACTTGAAGGTTAGAGCCTACCTATATCAAATATTGCAGCTTCCAAAGCACTGATCACAAGGGAGTGAATAATTTTAAAGATTATAGTGAGCAAGATGGCTGTAGTGAATAATTCTTGTTCGACAACTCCATCTGTCGGGTTTTAGCTGAGAAGCACCTTTTGTGCAACAATGAACAATGCAGTCTAAGGCGTTTAAAAAAAAGAAAAGAAAAAATTAATTACAATCTGTAAAGGGCCATGGTTCAACTGGAAAAAATGATGTGATGATGCAATAATATGAAAACATATTTAAACAAGTCAAGTCAATTTTATTTATATAGCGCTAAATCACAACAGAAGTTATCTTAAGGCGCTTTCCAAAAAGAGCAGCTCTCAAAGTGGGGTTAAAGCCAACGATGGATGGATGGATAGATGGATAGATAGATAGTGTTAGGATCTGGCGGTACACCTACCTCTCCCTCTTGTGTCTACTGTGTTCCTCCTCCCCCTGTGTGTGTTGTCTGTCTCTCCCAGTCTGTGTCTGTTACCAGGGCGTGGCTACCTGTCACTCTCTCCTCACCTGATCCTGCCTTTACCATGACTTCTGCTCACCTGACTCCAATCCGGCTCATCACCACAGCTGAAGACTGCTGTACGTAAACCCCGGCGCTACACTCCATTCTTCGTCAGATCGTCCATTTATCTTTGTGGTAATCGAGCTTATGACTGCTATTCAGGCATTTTTGTGATTTGCAACCTGTTTTTGGATTCTGGCTCACATTGTTTCTCTGGCTCAGGTTCATCATTCTGCTTCCTCTGTTAGAAAAGCCTGATCTGCCGCTGCCACGCTGTGCCCCGCTGTCTGGCCTGCTGCAGCACTTAGTCTTTTGTTAACGTTTTTGGGCATTAAAGAGTTTTTGTTAAGTTTCACCCTACAACTGTGTGTTTGAGTTCTGCACTTTGGGTCCAAGAAAAGAGAGACTGGTTAATACCTCTAACAGATAGACAGATAGACAGATAGATAGATAGATTGACAGATAGACAGACACAGGCATGTACAACAACAAACATTAACAATAAAAGCTATAATACTACAAAAATTGCAATTATTTTTTTATAATAACTATTGCAATAATAATAATAATAATAAATTTTACATACCCACTCTTGGAAATATCAACTGTGATTCATAAATTGAAATTATAGAGTTATATATGATTTCGAACTGCTTAATGTGAGAATTTCTGACTTTAATTTTCTATAATCAGTATTTTCCCATTAACCAATCAACTGAATGTGTGAATGGGATCACTTATAGTAACAAATATGACTAATTACCACCATACTGTGCAGTTTTCATCAGCTCCAATGAGCAATTTAATATATATTTTAATCAGTGCTTTGGTTTTCTAGTGCACAACTTTACTGTTTTGTTTCACTCCAACCAATCCCATCAGTGTTATTTCTAGAAGCAGCAGGTACCTGCATTCACTGAAAAAGCTCTGCTTATCTGACTGTAGCCTACATTACCGGCTCAGCTCCAAACAGCAGGCACACAAAGGTAGCAATTAGCCGGTGAAGATAGTGTAGCATTTAGCTACTGAATCCACATATTTCTCTCAGGAGGAAAGCAAAACAGAGCTAAAAGGACAGACAACACCGTACTCAATGCTGATGTTGCTACTGTATGTGTTTGCCGAATGAGTGTGTGACATTTAAGTGCTGTCAGTGTCGTGTGTTTACAGCTTGTTATTCTTCCCCCAAGTGATCAAAAGAAGCATGAACCAAAATTTGGTTTATTATTCACTTAAATTTGAGTGTTTTTGTTTCAGTCTGTGTTTATTTACTGGATTCACAGCACAGATGTTCACTGTAATCTAATATAGACACCTATGTGTGGAATGTATTTGTGTTCCATTCAGACCTGGACAGAATTGAATTCACTTATTCAGGTATTCCATTTGTTTTGGTTATGTCCTTCGATTCCCCCCCTTTTTCTTTGTCTGTTAAGAGAAAGGGCCGCTTTATGCTTGATATTCTTTCTCAAGTTGAAACTCAAGGCCGACTTGCATAGGTGCAACTTTGCCTTAGTCCTTAAAAAACGATTCACCTACCTTTCTCTCTCAACACTCCATTGACTGGAATGGCTTTGAATTTAAAATTTCATGTGTGTTGTGTTTTAACACACAGCATTGCATAACTCGCACTGGGCTTCAACACATTTAAGGCACTCGTGGGCATGTCTTAAGATCGTGTTTGTAGATTCCAAAAAACTTTGACCCCAGAGAGATTCAAATGGACCCTCAATCACAGCCACAAAAGTTTTTAAAAAAACTCACTCTCAAATTCTCAACCTGATTGTAAGAATGTTGCTACTACACATTTCTTCCCAGAGGAGATATGTTGAAACTTTACATCGCAACGTTTAATTGGGCAGAAAACTACAAGGTGATGCCGTTGAAAAGATCATGCTGTTTTACCTTAAAATTGAACAAGAACAAAATGGTTTTGTTCTCTGTTTTGCTGGCACCATTTTATTCTGGTGACTGGGCTGCTGGTGTACCATCTACAACCCTGAGATTGTAAGCTTAAAGTAAATTAAACACTGGTTTATATGACATGACATATGCTTACATATGTTTGCTTTATTTTAAATTACAACAGAGGACTATATTTTTGCCAAAGTATAGAATTCATTTATAGAATTACATTGTGATACTAACACATCCTAAAGTCATACATCCACATGTTTTACTCTGTTATGAGTGTTATTATCTCAGAGGCAGCAACATGTAGCGTTACAGTGTCAGTGTGGTGACCCTTCGCCCTTGATTTGAGGCATCTCATTGGTGGATGGCTCCTAATGATGTCTTGCAGTTTCACCCGACCATTTTTAGCCTCAATTAGAAACCCGAGAGCATTTACTAAAAGAAAACAGGCATTTATTCAAGAGCATAAGAAAGTCGATCAAAGGCATGTAAGAAAGCAGCACAACATGATAAACACAACAGCTAGTCAACCTTATGACCCTGGAGAGATCTTTGAAAATACAATTAAATGCTGGGAACAAACCAACATGTCAATCAAAGCTGTGCATCCTTGAAATCCAGATAAAAAAAGGACTGCTTGCTGTGGTGATAATGTGCTTTGTAATAAATCACTGAAGACACAACAGAACCAGCATATTTATAACTGTTCTTTGGTTTTACTGGATAACCCCTGTCCTTTTTTTAGCAGAAGCGCTTATGTTTCATTGTTGTGATTTCTTTGTATCAAAGCCTTTTTTTTTTATTTCTGTACCAGGTGTGCAGCATCATTTTTTATTCCCCTGTTTGTTCACTATTCCTAATATCTTCCTAATGCTAGTCAAGGACGAAACAAGTTTGTGAAAACAACCCGTCAAGACAAATGACATTTCCCCGGGACTCATGACACGAGCATTTGGGTCATCAGATTAATAAAATCATTAAGCTGCATAAAAGCCCTTGCCATTCAACTTGGCTCCCCATTGGTGTTTCACCTTGTCTGCCTGGCAGCGAGGGGCCCTCTGTCTTGTTGAGAAATGAGTGAGGTTAGTCTCGGCTCTTCCAGCTCTCGTGGAGCCCCTCCATCGGCCGGCACGTCTGCCTCGCTCAACGCCATTGATTCTGTGACGGAAGCAAAAGCCAAGTTTGTCGCTTCGATCATTAATCTTGCTGCAGCCTCACTCTTAAACAACACCACCACTTCTTTCCTGCTTTTTTCCCCATATCTGGCATTTATTGAAGGCACGGGGCATGGGCTAAATGAGGCCTGAGTGATGTATGCAAGGAGTAGAGCTCTCCATCAACTGACAAGGGCTTGAAATTTTCATAATGATCAGTGGCATGAGAAAATTCCCACTGAGGTCGGTATTTCATGGAAGGGGAGAATCTGTGCTGATGTTTTGGACAGATGTCAGACAGATGTTTAGATCTTCATTTTACACAGTGATGGAGATGCTGAGGCTGACAATACCAGGGCTTGCATTTATTAAACTTCAAAGATTGACACTCAGCCAGTTTAGGAATCTAAAGGTCCCACTTTGTGAGTTTGTGAACTAGCACACACACATACATCAAAACACTTACTCCTACTTAAAGCAAAGTGTAGGAGTAACCTTTAAGAGCAATTTTTTCAAGTCATCAAATGATTAATTACAAGTATTCTCTGAGTAGAAATAGACAAGCATTTACTGAACGTCTACCATAATGGAAATCTATTAAAAAGAAATTTCTAATTGTATGAAATCCTTCACATTTCCATAGCAATTAAAGTGTGAAACTAACAACAATGTACTATTTATATTATTATATAAATATAATAATAATTGACTCTATTTGCTTAATTTATAAATAGTGATGAAATAAGGGGCTGAAATGCAAACAACAACCCTGAGCAGGGAAGAGATTCTTCTTTATTGTCAACAATGAAAGTACTGTGTATAAAAGGGAGAATTTAAAGTTATTTTCACACTGAAAGTACAGACAATAAGGTGGCATGGGAAGTGATTATACACAAAGTCAATGTCAGTATTACTTTGATTGCGCAGCTAATAGGAGCAAAAAAGAAACATTCTACTGACTAAATGTAAATAGTTGGCTAAAAACATCTCTATCCTGAATTAAATATGCTTCACCTAAATTCATATTCATCATGAACAATATATTTTGAACATAAACATCTCCAAGGTCTACGAGGGCGTGCTCACTTCTGCTTATATTACAATTCAATCAGGAGAGAGAGGAACATTAGAATGAGACAATCAAAGTAATAGAAATTTATTGTGAACAGAGTTTAGTCTTAGTCAGATCACCAAGGGAAACTGTCCGATGAATTAAGTGTTTCTGGTATGAAGGAGACTCCCCCCCCCCCCCCGGAGCCTAGACACTGTTGGTGGTGAGGAGTGGAGCTCAATGTTAGGATGACTTCATGAAAGGACCTTTTGATGGGACGATTTGGTTGGAGGTGGCCAGTGTGGAAGAAATCTGTGTATGAATTAGAACATTTATGCATGTCTGCACAGGAGTTCAGAAGAGGGACGATTCTCTTTGCCTGGAAGGCGGGGTTATCAGGAGATGAGGGCAATTCTCTGTGCCTAAGGTGGTCAGGTGTTCGGATCAGAGGACAGTTGGTGGCTTTATTGTTTTGTGGAAGGCATGATTTACAGCTGTAATGAAGTATGCTTCTGTTGTCTTGTGGGTCCCTGAGTGTATATAAGCTGAGAGAATCTGAGAGTTGGGAGGGAACACTCTCCTCAGGTCTTCCCTCCATGCTGCATGTATTTTAAGAGATCTGGTTCATCACACCGAGTCTGTAATTCTTCAGAGAATTAGCAACTCTCAAAATTTAACAAGGAAGAATTTCCCTTACACCAGGTGTCCCGGGTTGAGGTGGTGAAGGAGTGTGAGGTGGGTTGCGGACTTTGCCGTACTGAAATGACAGCTGAATGATAGCAGAGAGACTGAGTGTATTTAAGGTTTGACAGTTTGCAAATGATTGGCTGACAGGAGATTGCGACAGGTTGTGATTGGATTAAAGGAGGATGCGGTACTTAAGCCCATAGCGGGAAAGTGCTTGTGATATAGAGGCCATGCGCAAAGAGACGGGCTGAATGTTCGTTATCCTTCATTTATCTTCACTAAACTATAACTTAAAGGCAGAATCAGTAGGATTTTCCCAAGAAAAAACACTGTGTTGACTCATACAAATGTAATCCCTCTCAATCATCATGGTTACCCACCAGAAATATGTGTGCCTGTATCTCCTGAGACCCTGCCCTCTGTCGTCAGCCTTTGGGCAGTGGGTGTGCAGCCCCCAGTAGGCAGTGCACAGGGTGTGAGGGCATCAAGTACATTGAGCTGCATCCTGGCAACCATGGTGTTGTGTCCCCGATGAGTCCAGGAGATGAGGGAAGTAACACACTAAGTTTAATAACCTGTATTTTTCAAAAAGAGGGAAACCAGAGGCAGATAATCAGAAAATAAATGGTTTATTTATAAATTATCAACTATTAATTATTCAACCAAAAATGACTCCTTCAAAAGGATGGCTGATCTGCAACACAAGCAGAGAACAAGTTAAATCAAAATACAAGACCCAAAAATAAATAACGATAACACCATTTCTTCAAAGAAGAAAGATAACAATCACCTAGGCTACTTGAGCTTACCACACAGCACTGCCAACTGGCCCACTGGCACCATACCACTGGCAATCAGGGCTTGTAAAGGCATAGCCCTGATGGCTAAATGACGTCACCTGCGGGGCAAAGGAAAACACACAACAAAACCACATACACAGCACTAGGGCCGTAACACACGGTCAGATGGCGTGTGATTCTGGTGTTGTTGAGCTGAAAAGGAGGAGCCAACATTAAATGTTGCATTTACAAACCTTTAGGAGAGCTTTGGAGGATTTCAAAACATAGGAAATCTGATAAAAATCTTTAATCTGTATGTTTCTGAGATGGACTTTTTATCTATCATATAAAGGAACAGTCATGAACTGACAATTCCAACATTATCTATTCATCCCCATTCCAACGGAAAGTTTATTAGTCCGCTAAACATTTCTGAGGTTTCACAGCAAAATAGAGAAACAGCGTTCTCCTGAGCAACTCAAGAAGATGGGACCTGAAAACAGAGAACAAAAATTAAAGCAAACATAAAGTGACTCCGTGGACCTTGTAGGGTGTAATTCAACAATCTCCAGAAGCCCCAAGATCCCAGATTAATTTTTTTTAAAATTATTTACACCTATTTTTAAGCTGAAATCTTTGCTATAGCCTCTAAAAGTGTCTGAGGAAGGTCAAAGAGCTCAAACATGTACCAGAACTTGAAATCTCTGCATACTTCCATTAAACTACTGTCCAGATGTGTCACAAACAACAGAGAGACCTCTGCTGAAGTCGTAGCAGCAACGGTCAAATGAGACAATTTTCATTCCGAAACTTCCCTTCCACAATCTGATAGATACAGGCCCAGACATGACCAAAATGTTCATTATGATGCTACAGATTTTCAGAAGCACAGGCTACTGCTTCAACAGTTATTCAAAGTGAAAACATAACCTGGGCTCATACCAGAGAAAAAAGCAAACAACTCAAAAATGAAGACCATTATTTTTAGAATTGCTCCATTACCCCTGGGAGAGCACCTCCAACACAAACGTTAACAAAAATGTCTTGTTGCATGTCCTCAAAACCACAGTCAAATATCAGTTGTGTGACAACGACACACTGTGTGGATGAGACACTGACTGCTAGCAAATTTCACACCAGGTAATTATCTACTGGTTTTCTTTGCCTTTGGGGCGAAGGTGGGCGAGGCTGATGGGGGGGAAAGGGATGGTTGAGGGAGAGTGAGGTCTCTCTTGCACCCTTAAATGTGAGGGTGAAAATTACACAGCTTCCTCCATGGGCTTGGAGAGCCACCAGACCTCATCAAGCAGCAGGTGAGTGCTTTTTTGCATCTTTCCCCACAATGTCATCCCATCCAGTATAAATAGAACAGTATGGCGGCACAAGTCACATCTCATTTGGAGTGTTGTGTTTCAGCGCACCTCCGCTGAGACGCTGGGCACCGAGGGCAGCTGGGAGAAAGCAGAGCCTCGCTAATAGACAAGAGCTAGGCCGCGAATTTACAGACCCCGCAGAGAAACCATTCTGCGAGTCCTTCCGTTGTACCCTGGTGTGTAAAAACACACACCGAGGTACATTAAGGCGCCTGTTCCCTTTATGCTGGTGGAGTGTAGGCACTACCTCAACAATTGTTTTCCATCTGCTTGCAGATACATATTGCATATTAATGTTAGACTGGCCTTTTATTAAAAATCAGGCTGCATCATATGAATCATCTGCAGTATTTTCAGTGTGTAAGTCACACTTAAATTAGGCTCCATTGTGTATTTATTAATGTAAGATTAACACACAAACCTTAATCATGAAAGGGGATCCAAGTGTTAATAATGATCTCTCATTTATACACATGGCCGCAGATCCAACAGTGTGCAAGCGCTCTTGACTGATTATGATGTTGCCTCTGTCGAGAATTTGAGAACCAGAGTGTGTTCTGGTGCTCGGAGGCACCTCTGCAGAGATTAAAAGGAAGCATGCATCATTCTACCTTGATCAGTGGGGTCAGATCTAAGAGCAGGAATATGGATTTAGCATTATCCTTCCATCCATCTGTGCTGATCATCTCGTTGGCTGCAAATCAATATTATTGTTTCTAGTTTAGGCTGTTTGACTCTCGGGTCATTCTGTAGAAACAACAGTGTTGGAGGTAATGCGTAGTTAATGTAGTGCTTTACTAATAGGATTTTGTTAATATTATCAGATTTTCTATGTCAGGTACTGCATCAGGGTGCATATTAGAGACTTAGACTATTGTTGTTATAATGATTGGTAGGCATCTGCTGGCAATCCCATAATACCCTGGGCTGAATCTGATAACCAATCAGATGCTGTGTTTCTGACTCAGAGCTTTCATTAGACTATATTTTATTGCCCACCACTGGATTTCTAATGCAATAAACACGACCGTCTGTGCTTTGATTACTCGCTTTGACACATCATCATTTTATGTAGTCATGCTTAGTATTTTATATAATAATACATTTACTTATATAGTGCTTTTTCAAAACAAGTTACAAAGCACTTTACAAACAATAACAAATAAAAAATAAATAATATTAATAAAACTATATATATATATGGGGAAACATACAGTTCATGACAATGTATGGGGGGAAACAATTCATACAAAATTATATTATTAAGGCTTTAAGTTATGCATAATTAAGGCCATGGCAGCATCACCTGACCTCATTCCATCTGGATTTATTCAACCAGCCTCAGTTTCACACTCACTGCACCTCTTAGCTCATTTTTGTCGACAACTACTGTAAATGACCACACTGAGCCTCTTGTCACCCATTAAATGTATATGGAAGGTATTTGGCGAAACATTTCTGTTTGATCTCTGCTTGGTATTTAGGTTGTTACAGCAAAATCACCTCTACTTTTAGCACACAGAGACAACAAAGTAAAGACCAGGACAAGCACAGCAAAAGGCATCAAACCACAGCGAGTCAGTCGATGTTTATCCGTCCAAAAGTTGATGCGTTCCTTCAGCCTTCATCAGATAAACACTGCACCGCAGTGTGCATGGCTACGGGCCAATGAGGGGATAATAACGTCAGTATCCTTCATTAGATATACAGTAGGTGCAAGAGAGAACAGGAGAACAATAGAGGACTCACCAGCATCTCAAGAGGCTCCTAGCAAAACATGGATTAGGCGGAGATTATTAAATGTCAGCTCTTAAGACGAATACTTTTTACAGCCCCAAAGTAAATCAATACTACTTATCTTTGATAAAAGAGGCAGAGTAGATATGCAAGCATAGCAGTCTGACAGCTTTCTCCTTCTCTCTCCGCCAAACCTTTACTAATCGAATTGAATACAATCCCAAAGGAATGTTTTCAAAATGCATTATAGAGAATCTGTGAATTTTACATATGTATGTGTTTGTTCTTTGTTATGTCAGTGTAGAGCCCAGAATCGCTCTTTCCATTTCTGCTGCAGCACAGTCTCGCTTTTAGTTTTTCATTTGAAAAGAAGACTTCACAAATAGGATTTTAAATTATGGAACGTTTCCAATGTGCAACACAAATCAAACTCTTTCATATATATAAATGTCTATTAGGCAGTTCAAAGGCAGTTCCCCCTCTGTCCGTCTGTCTGACTTTATCTGTGATATTTCCTGGTGCATCTCCTCGTGCGCTGCATCTCTCTCTATTTATATGTATATATTTCTGAGTCTTCCTTCCTCTGCTGCAGCACTAATATCAATGATTTCTCTGAACATTCTGCTTCATGCTGAAAAATCCATTTTCTCAAAGGCGACACATTGACATCTGCAAATATTGATGGTAAACAAACCAATCAGTATGGCTGTGTCGATAGCTATATGGAGCCGGCTCGCAGACCTCATCTCCCTGCTTTAAAAAGAAGTGCAGCTTGCACCACACTGCACCTGATCCCATGTTACTCATGCAATCATGCAGGCATTGGCAGTTTGAAGTTTCAAGTCCCTCCATCCAAAGAGTGTGTGTGCTATTACGGGATCTTGTCTCTGCATGCATATGTGTGTGTGTGTGTGTGTGTGTGCGCATACATTTTTGCATATTTGTAGTGCACCCTCCGAGCTCCCTCAGTGCCTGCATCCAAATCATAATTACAATGTAATATCACGCGTAAGGCAGTGCCCTGCTGTTGTTTCACTTTCTCCTCCTCTTCCCTTCCATGAATATCAAATGCTCTCATGCTGAGCTCTGAATGCTGCACAGCTCTTTCCCAGGCACATATAAGGTGTGTGTGTGTGTGTGCGTGTGCATGTGTGTGTTTGAATGGGGGGTGGGTAGTTGCATAGTACTTTCCTCCTCTTGCTTTGACAGAAAAAGCCTGTGGCGGGGCCTTGGTTTTAAAAATATGTCTACTATCCCTCTGGTCTGTTGTTACCCCTGTCCAAGCAAGACAACCTTACATCCCATTCTGCTGTCGTCTGTTGGGTGTACATGATATTTCTTATTCATGTCACATAAACAGCAGAAATCACAAAGGCTATATCAAATGCAGTGTGAGGCTATATGCCAGAGTCTTGGTATGGCTGTGGTATCGAATAGATGAAGCCTTCAAGGCTGTTGCTTTGCCAGTGGCTTAGAAAAGAGGGAATCTGTCAAAGGAGTTATTTTTGCGAAAGACAGCTCAAATACAACTAGTTTGTTATTTTAAATTCTTGTTTGCTGTTCAGTTGTCCACCATGCACAGCACTTAGCATGCCATTGGCTTGTCAGTGTATTTTCTCCAATAGATACAGAGTTTCTACCTTTTTAATGAGGTTTTTTTGCTCAGATAATGGATTTTTTTTTTCATTGTATCATTTGACAGATATTGTGTTTTCAACCTACCAACACAGTCAAAAAGAATGCAGCACTTTTGCCCGCTTCGCAGTTTATCAAGTAAAGCACTAATTCAAAGAAACTGCCTCAGCAATAATATAAACAGATTATCCATTCAAATCAGGACTGGGGTTCTCTTCTATCTACGAATCAGAACCGAAAAACACGGCGTACACAATCTGATGTTTGCTCTGCAGGAAACAAACACAAACAAACTCAATGGTGTTGGATGGCTTGGTAATATCAATTTGTGGGAAATGAAAACATATTTAAGTTTGTTAAAGTGGCACCTAGGCAGGCAAGAACATTTAAAGAACTGGATCTCAGCACACCTGGCCATCATCATCAGTATCACAGTGTTTTTCTCTGGTTGTGATGAAACCAGGAGGGAAGGCTTCTAACTGAGGTTATAGTTAGAGATTAAGAGTAAATGCACTTCTACCTCCAAAGTATATGTAAATGCAGTTGCAGATTGAACAGCAGCAGAAAAAAAGAAAGTGTGTCAAACCTGAGGTTTATCCTGTGAAGAGCTTTTAGTGTCACCTTTCTGGTATTTTCCAATTAAGTGGCTAATTTAAATGTTTCAAATGTGAGCAACCAACTTAGTCTTAAAGCAATATCCATTTTTTTTAAACTTTCTTAGTTGTTTTAGATAGTTCCCAGAGAAAAGACAATAGAATACAACATATATCATCAATTAAACAAGTCCCCTAAATATTACATTGACAGGGAATTCATCTGCAACTGCAAATGCCATTGAAATTAAAATTTTAACTAACATAATAAGGACATGTTCAAAAGTAACACATCTGGCAATTTGCAAAATGTTGACAGTCTATTGAATTTAATAGTAAAATGTTCACTGGCATCATTTTTCTTCAGTTTGCCTACAGAATCCATTCTTAGAAATGCTATCTATGCTCCTAGTAGCATTATTGACCTTCATGTTTACCCATTCAGTTAAGGTTAGAGACACACTGTGGTCTTGTTTGATAGTGAAAAAAAGTCTGCAGTGACTGAAAGTATAAGACAGGGTCTGTTAGTTTTATTAACATTAAAGCAAGTCTGTTTTTCCCTTACCTGAGCCAAAGTGCCCCTGTTGTTTAAACCCAACCATATTTGTGAACAATGAGTCACTGGAGTCACAGTGCTGTCTTCAGTTTGGTACAAAAGTGAAACACTGCCATGTATGTTTCTGCAAATAACGAAGCAATGTGATCCCATGAGATGGCGTATAAATATGCATGTAGTACGCCAACTTAAAGGACAATTCTCTTGTCATTTTCATGCATTTTAAGCTTTTAACACTTTCGGGATTAAGCTTTTTGCTTTGCTTTGTCAATTCAGGGGCCTTTTGGATGGGTTTGGCATCAAAACTATTTGGTTAGGTTCAGGAAAAGAAGACCGCTGGTTGGGTTGAATAAAGTTTACATATGCATGTGACATAAGTTATGCCAGTTAAAATAGGTTGATGTTTACATTCAGTTTCACATGGAACACTGAATCTTTTTTTCTTTTTTCTTTGGCCATGACTCAGGAGATTATGCGATTGTCCACTTATCTAATGGTTGGTGGTTTGACTCCCCATCTTTGCAGTCTACACGGCAAGATACTGAACCCCAATTGGCTGCCAATTGTTCACTGTTCAAGTGGTGTATGTGGATGATGAGCAGGTGGTGCCATGGTAGCCTTTGCCTGGGTGAACACTGGGCAGTGATGTAAAGTGCTTTGAGTGGTTGGTCAGACTAGAAGACTAGACTGATACTGTATGAGTAGAGTCCATTTACTTTATGGCATTTACCCCTAAAATAACATGAGAAAACCTTAATGCAGACGTAGTTAAATCATATATGAACAGCAAAACATGCATTGTGGTAATAATGGCTGAAGACATTGAATTGTTATTCGTATACTATTTGGTGGGACCAGGCTTGTTGAAACTTTTTGTTGTGACAATGATTAAGGTCTGAGTAGGTGTAGTTACAAAAACCTTAGGTAAAATATCTGGGTTTTTTTGCCTCAGAGATCCCTGCAAAATAACAATTTTCAGCTGAAGTGGTGCTTTGCAGCTGTCTCACCTATGTTTCACACTTAAATACATGTAATCTGAACCTAATATGATACGAATTGTTGACACATGAAATGTACAAATGTTGCCTATACGTAGTTTGCAGAAACATACAATACCAACATTTTATTCTGGCCACTGGGTTTATTATCTATAAAATCAATTTTGTCAAATTGTCTCGGGAAGAATAAGAATTTATTTTTAATAATCTTGACTGCAGCTGCTAGTTTGCCCTATTCTGTGACTCGAAGACATTAACTGAACCTTACAGGATTCAGTCATATGACAGAGATGCTGCGGTGCGAGTCAAAATCCATTTGCCTGTGATTCAGTGGAAAATACCAAAATATTGAATCAGATTAATCTAATGAGGAACATTAGGAGGAAAACATTCACACTGTATCTGGCTGCAAACAAACACTTTGGCTATAATTCATCATTCCTGCTTAAACTTTTAGATGTGTTAGAGGAGTCAACATGATCATTATTGTGTCCCTGAATATGACCAAGTAAAAAAACATTACAGTAGCCAAGATGGCTCTCAGGTACATGCTTCTTCTTCTGTCACAGGTCAAATGAACATTTTTCAGAAGAATGGAGGATATGGAAAAATAAATCAATTCAGCAGCATAATGTTAGTGAGGTGCTTCTGCTGCTTGCTGTCTCATGAGAACAAGTGAGATGATGGCTGCAAATTAATTTGTGACACTCAGAATTCATTTTCCAATCCCGCATGGTATTTGACAAATAACCCTTCAGAAAACGAACACCTCAGACGATAAATACAATTATTATCTCTTCAAGGGATAATTAGAGCTTCCTGCAAAGATGGAGCACCCTTGATCCGCTGCTGCATCGCTGTAACCCCAAAAGTAACATAACTAATGAAAGTTACATTAGTCAGTGACCCACAAACAAAAGGAATTTTATATTAGTTTGACCTCAGGTGATTCTGGGCCTCTGGTTATAAGTGGAGCAAGAGGAAAGCGTATTAACAGCAGCAACTTTCCCAGAAGCCAGGGAAAGTTTTACGACTAATAGCCAGTTATAAAGTGTGGCTGTGAAGTTATTAAACACACTTGAGGGTATTAGCATATTAACAAACAAGTTTTGCATATTGGTTTTGCATTTCTTGCTCTCTCAGAGATGTCAATTCATCTTTTAAGTCTTTATAGGAACTAGAAAAACATGCATAATCCTAATGTCTCCGGAAGCCCCAAGATCAGCCTTTTCTGCAGCTGAAATCTTCGTAGCCTCTATGCTAAAAGCATTAATGCATCATCTGAAGGAGGTGCACAATTTCTGTCTACGTGAGCTGCTAGACGAGACCATCAAGACCATCTCTGCATACCTCTGCGCTAACACAAAAAAATGAAAAATAACATCAGATCCCACAAAGGCACTCGTTTCTGCAACTTCAGCAGTGCTGTCTCTGTAGCGTGTGTTGCATCTTCTGGCTACCAGGTAAACTGTTTCGTCGCCGAGGAGTCCAGATGGGAACAACACGTGTTAAGTTTGGATACCAGGATTTTAAAAAATAGGGAAACAGACAAAAATAAATCTCATTCTAAGGAAGTCTGGTCTGCAACACCATCAGAGAACAAAAGATTAAACAAAATATACCATCAAACATAAATAATGCTAACATCTTTTCTTCTAAAGAAGGAACCACACTTAACCACAAGCTTTTAACTTACAGCTCAGGTGCTGCCAACTAGCCCTCTGGCACCACACCATTGACAATCAGGGCTTTTAAAGGCCAGGCCCTGATTGCAAACTGGCTTCAACTGCAGGTACTCTCCACAGCAGGTGGAGAGGAGAAGAAGTGTAACCTGCAGGGGCAAAGGAAAACACATACACAAACGCACATGCAAGCACAGCACCGTCAGATCAGCACTGAAGCATCCAGAGATCCGTTGATCTTGATCTCATCCAGCGGTGCATATCCAGGCATTTGAAACAAGTCCCCATCTACTTCAGCTGTTCCAGAGAATGGTGCAGCACAGCTTTGCTATAAATCTTCAGAAATGTGTTGTGGACTAACAAATTTCTTCCGGCTTTCCATCATCGTGAGGGTAAATAGATAAAACGACTGCATTCTCATTTCTGTCTGAGCTTTTCTTTTAGTCTTATTTTGTTTTGTGTTCATTATCTCTTCTCCTCTCTGCAACACAAGGTAGGATGCAGAGAGGCTATGACGGGATTTGTCCAAGTAAAATTGGGCCTCACTGACAGTCTGGCATTCAGTCTAAATGTAAATGAGATGGTTTTAGGAGTGTGGTGGTCAGGTAGCTTACACCTACAGTAGAAAGTGCTTCTTTAGTCTTTATGTATCACATGGAGACATCCCATCACTCTTTCATGGCTTTTAGATGTCTCTAAGGGCTTGGATAATCAGTGGGTATGCTTTTAGTGTATTTTATCTTTGTGTTTACATTCTTAATTATTCACAAAAACATGTTTATTTAATTGAACTGACCCAATGAAGAATGATCCCTTAAAATTAATTCATTCGTTATGTTGTGCCCTCAAAAAAGAAACCTTGAGCTGTACTTCTCTTCCATGAAAGATGTGTAGCATTATATTAGCCAACATTTCAACATGGCTGGAGAAAATAATACAACCTACAGTATATTACATTTCTATTAGTCTATGTGTAGAGAGATTTTCTGAAGCTTCTCTTAAAGGCTCTAAGGTAGTCATACATATTATAATGTGGGGTTTTTTGTGTAAAGCAAAACATCTCTCAAGAAGCACTTTGCTTTTGTGTTGTGGATAATAATATTGCATACATTACCAGGACTATATCTTTAAACTTCCTATTAGACATTATGTTTGAGCTGCAAGGTGCAGATGATGTACACTCTGAGGCAAAATTATTCAAACCCTTATTCTATATTAGGTTTTAGGCTAAACATATTAGTATTTATCAGCTGTTTGTGGCAAGTATCAGCAAAACTCAGGTGAGGACCCAAATGCAGACTAAGTCCAGAGACAGTGAGGATGCAGTTCAAAGATTTAATGAAGAGGTAAGGTGAGCCAAAAAAATCCTAAAATGGTACAGAACAATAAATCCAAAAGAGTAACCAAAACAAAGTCCAAAAACAGGCAAAATTCCAACTGACAGAAAACATACTGACAAGCACTGGGAGAAACACTGGAAACACTGAATAAAGGCTGGGACGTGTGATGAGACATTGACAATGAACTGGCAACTAACAGAGGGAATCACACAGACTAAATACACTGGGATAATGAGGGAATGACAAACAGGTGGCACAGGGAGGTGGAGACAACCACAGGTGGAGATCATCAGACTATCACACACATGGAGGGAAAATGAGACAGGAGAGACAAAGACACAGAGGGAGAGGAAACAAACAGAACTGAAAACAGAAGACTAAAACCAAGACAGGGGAAACAAAAAGGTCAAACCAAATCACAAGAAAAGACAACAGGAAGTGGAAAACAAATGACACAGCATGGACTTAAGCTTACTGTACAAAAAAATCATGACATAAACCTTGCAAAATCAGAGGAACCAACAGACTGGGATAATATTTTCCCTCCAGTGTGTGATTGTCTGATGATCTCCACCTGTGCTTGTCTCCTCCCTGTTTGACATCCCCTCATTATCCCAGTGTATTTATTCTGTGTGATTCCCTCTGTTAGTGGCCTGTCCGTCATCGATGTCTCATCACACGTCCCAGCCTTTTCCCCTTGTGTCTCCAGTGTTTCTCCCAGTGCTTGTCAGTAAGTTTTCTGTCAGTTGGGGTTTTGCCTGTTTTTGGTTTTTGTTTTGGTTACTTTTTTTTTAGATTTTTTGTTTTGTACCATCTTTGGATTTTTTTTGGCTCACCTTAGCTGTTTATTAAATCTTTTTACTGCATCCTCACTGTCTGGACATTTGGGTCCTCATCTGAGTTTTGCTGAAACCTGACAGTACGAACTGGCCAAATATGGACCCAGCAGACATTTGCTTTGAGGATGAACTGTATGACCTTTCATACAAGCTCATATGCCTGCATGGAGTGGAAGAGAGCTTGCCAAGAGGGGGTTAGACAAGCTGCTCTAAGCCTTGCATGAAGAGAGGTTTCCTCTACACCCTGGCTGAGGAGTTCATTACCACAGTGGCTTAAGGACTTTGTGGATAGCCCGGACTCTTTGCCAGCTTGGTCTAATCTATCACACGAGTTAAGAAATGTATCCAAAAAAGCAACAAACTCAAAATCAGGTTTAATTAATTGGTTATTTTCAACACTTTGCAACCATTCTTGATGGATTTCAATTAATCTTGTATGAATATGGACTTGCCTTCACGTCACCTTGTGCTCTCCAACAGTCATCATTTTGGCAAGTCATCTATTTAGTTGGTAGGTATGAGGATGTGTTGGATTAAAGTCCTTCGTACTGTTCACTATGGATAATGACATCATAGCATGCAGCAAACCACCCTCACAGTGGGGAACACATTGATTTTGGTTGCACCAGTGGTAACATAACTGTGACCTTATCCTGAAATTTCAAAGGTGAAGAACATGCATACTTTTTGTAGACAGTTCTAAAGTTGGAGGATCAGAGCGCTGTGCAGTTCCCTGGGGGCAGAACTGATGATACATTCAAAGCTAGAGAATCTCTATGTGCTTTTAAAAAGCATTCTGTGATGCAAACAAATGATCAAAAAGCAGTGCAGAGTGTTCGGGTCCAGAGAACAGAGTGAAGCTTTAAAGCAGCCGAGGGGGCTGGCGGGCAGGGCCATGACTTTAACTGCAGGTGTTGAGAGGAGGGTGGGGCACAGAGTCGGGGTAATGGAGGGGCAGAGCCAGGTATAGGCAGGCACATACCAGCGGAGGGACGTGCTTCGATTCGTTGTGTGTGTTTGTGTGACTGTGTGTTCACAAAGGAAGAACGGGCATCAGAACACACACACAGTATCCCCTGGAGGCAACCGGATAGTGGGGGGTTGAGTGGCAGTGAAGCACCCTCCATTTGCCATCAGAGCACCACCTGCAGGAGGAAAACTTTTCACAACACACACATACACAACATGTGCATGGGGCCCCACACACACTCTTCTATGCACACACACTCACACACACTCACATGCTGAGGCCTCCTCCGGGCTCCTTTCTTCAGACTGTCAATCTGCGGCCCCCTCCCTTCTTCGGCCTGTTGGCCCGTTCAAAAAAAATTTGGCTTGCAAGAGGTAAGCATGAAGAAAACAAATTTCCTACCATAAACAGCCTATGGCTAATCTTTGAAGAGCTTTTTGTGCCATGAATAATCTGTTAGAGTAGTGACACAAAATGCAAGGGATAGAAGACATTATGCTTGAATAAAAACTTAGCGGTAAGACTGAATGGAATAATCACAAAGCTACATGTAGCTAGAACTCCTTCACATTTGTGCTGCTGGTGAGGGAATGTTTTATTATGGATGTGGACAAAATACGTCACAGTTTCTCAAAGATGATACTTTTTTTAAGGAGAGCAACCATGACCATTACCTCAAAGTCTGTATTAGCACTGAGCTGTTTGTGTCAGTGTGCATGTACACGGTTCTTGTTGCAATGAAAAACAAAAGAGTCAAGTCCTCTGGGTACCTTTGATGGGGAGGACATTTAATCCAAATTTATGCAGCTCAGGTAGAGCTTCAGGTCAAGGACAGTGTGGGCTTGGATCCCACGTCCATGTTGTAAACAGAGCAGCCACACACCTGCCAATCACCGGCACATTGCTGGAGGACCGGACACGGATCTGCAATATCCACAGTCAGCAGGCAAACAGGATGTGTGTGTGTGTGTGTGTGTCTGTGTGTGTGTGTTTGTGTGCTGAAAGAGCTTTGCATCTGGAGTGCTTTTGACCTCCAGGGTGAGACAATTTGGAGTTCCTTCAAGCAGTATGAGCATAGACGGCGTTGCAGACCTTGCTGAACCGTCCTCCTCTATCACACCACCGGTTAGTCCTAATCAGAACCGACATATTGTCTGTCCGTCAGTTCATTCAGCGCGTTGCCGTGAAGCCATGTTGGCTTCAAAGCCTGTGCTAGTGCCAGAAATTGCTTTCTGAGCTATTGGATGAAAGACAAAATAAGAGCTAAAGAATGTGAAAGTGCAGCTATAAATTGCCTTCCTGCATGTGAAGGCTCTGTGTTGGGTTGATAGAGTCATAATGCTACAGATTCAAAGCACAGCTCACACCAAGGCAGAACCATTACATTCAGCAGTGCTCCCATGTTAAATTAAAATCAGATGGAGCACTCTTTCTCTCCCTAACCTCGCTACCCATCTCTCTCGCCTGGCCTTGATAAGTAGATGGGATCCATTAAAATGTCCAAATTAGATTTTTCTTGCATTACTTTTCAGAGAGGCAAGTAAAAATGACTAAAAACACAGTAAATAGAAAAGTGATTTGGAGGTACATGCAATAAAGCCCAGAGCTAAGCAGGGGCTTTTAAATTATTAGGTGAACAGAGGGCACAGTGCTTGATGTTATTTGCATTTTTATTTTTGATTTACATTCTCACAAACCTAATCATTTCATTTCTGCAAATGTGGGCCATTTGTAAGACTCCTACATGATGAAGCTTTCCAGTCTCCCATATGCAGAGAATGGCACTCTAATGAAGCAAGGTGATCTGCAAGGTATTTCAGAGCCTGCTTTTCTGTTATGCAGATGCGTGCTGCAGTTCAGAGTGGCAATATCAAGATGTGCAAAGAGTTTTTCCCTTTGATCACTGCCAAGGAGCAAGGCATCAGAGTTGCTGGAGTAAAGGACACCCTCGCAAAAGTCCTCAGCTACATGACAAATGACTTTACTTCCACCTACCTAAAGAAAAATTTTAAACAAGTTTATTAAAAGACATCTTCTTGGACAATTTCCATAGAGGGGATTAGCTGGGAAATAGTGATGGAATTTATTATCGCCTGAAATAAAATTTTCTTCACAATAAAGATATTTTAACAGTTTTGAAATTTTGAGTGCCCCTCTTCACCAGAACTAAAACAATATGCAGTCATTTCTGTGATTTACTGGGTCTAAAAATCAAATTGAGATTGCATATGCATATAATAGATCTAGTCATTATTACCATGGGGAGATATGAGGACGCGGAGTTCCATTCCCCTACAGCTGCAGTACAGCTTCCATCTCAATGTGATTGCTCAATTGCATGTTTATCATCCATGACATTGGTGAAATGTGTCTTTCTCAGAGTCACCTCATAAAATCCTCATTTACAAAAGTTTAGCTGAGATTAGTCCATTAGCCAAATTACCTAGCCAAGCAGTTGATTTGCAAACGCAGTGTCTTCAATCTGCAGCACAGCATGGAACCTCGCTCTGAGAACAAATAAGAGAGAGAGTGAAAGAGGAAGCAGGAAAGCACTCGAGCTGGGGGAACTATCAGGGAGCTCTGCAGAGGTGGGCGAGTTATCCAACCTTTGCCTTTTCGTTGGGTTCAGCCTGAAGGAGTAAAACATGCATTGCCTATAATGTCAGCTACCTTCATAAAAGCCAGCTCATTTCTAGCCTGACACCATGTCTCACTCGCAATTAATTAAAGGATGAGGTAAGAGTTCATTGTGAGTGTCCTTCACAGCCAAGGGGTATTTATCAGAACGAGGCTGGTCGTATGCAGCAGGGATCCCAGTCACCTCCCTGATTAGGAGTCTGATTTCTGACTACATGGCTAAAAGGGGAAGAGACTTTTGAAAAGGGTTTCTTTAGGGCTCTCTTCAGAGGGAGCCTCAGTTTGGTCGCCTTCATTTTATGTCAATAAGTCAGTGTTTGCAAAGGCACGCTCACCATTATCATTCAGTGACCGAGGGAGAGATTAAAATGCATTCATTCAGAGGCACAATTACTCAATTTTCTTTCCCCAACTCTTTCTCGCTCCGTCCCGTCTTCCTGCTCTGCTCATTGGGAGAGGTCTGGTGTCTAAACTAAGGCTTGACCTTACATTTGAATAAGTTAATACAGAGTCCTGTTTGTGAGGAGAGAAATGGAGGGAAGCCTGTATCAGTTCCATACAGTTGGCTCTAGGGAGAATTCAGTTCCTTTCATCTGTCACTCTCAAGGTGTCATTCTCCTCCCCAGGTTGTTATCGCTACGCAGGCCTTGACAGATTCAAGACGCTCCCTCAAGGGGGAAAAATAAGAGAAGAAAAAAAAAGTCACAAAGCTCAGCCACGACTGCATTTGGAAAGAGACGAAAATGACATATCGTTTATGCGCAGACGTCGACTGATGCTACATTACACACCGCTCTCATAAACAGGAAGAACCAAAGCACAATGCTCATTTTGTGTCATTCAGGAGTATTTTGTGGATTAGTTTGTAAGGCCTTGTTAATACCCATTGTAATAGTTTTGTTATGCATTAGAGAGCCAATGTAAACAAAGCCATGCATACTATGGGGTTTCCAGTATCCCAAAGTCAGCTGGGATAGGCTCCAGCTCTCTCTCCATCTATCTCCCCATCTTTCTCTCTCCCTATCTCTTTCACCCCAACCGGTCAAAGCAGACGGTCGCCCACCATGAGTTTTGGATCTGCCTGAGGTTTCTGCCTGTTAAAAGGCAGTTTTTCCTCGCCACTGTTGCCAAGTGCTATTCATGGGGGATTGTTGGGTCTCTGTAGAATGAAGAGTACAGTCTAGACCTGCTCTTCTTGGAAAGTGCATTGATATAACTTTTGTTTTGATTTGGCACTATCCAAATAAAATTGACTTGACTTGACATAGTTGCACATTTAACATCCAGAGAAACGTTAGCATGTACAGTACTTGCCTCTCCTTGAAGCTCTCTTTAGCAGCGAAATGCTCCAGCTAGTTTTATGTTGAAAAGAGCTTCCTGCTATGGCCGAATATTAAACTACGGCAGAGTTTGGAGTGAAGTTGTAAAGAGCAATATGCGTAAAATATAGTGAAAGACACTGCAAATCTTCTTTCTCCAGTTTGATCCACTGTTATCATGAAAGCATTGACTATAGCCGCTATAAATGCCACTCTAAATGTTAGGACACTATGAAGTAACAGCATGAGGCCAAGGCTCTTAAAATGTTTATAGGGTTATCAGTTTCCCAGAATTAAGGCAAACCAGAAGCAGTTTCCACTGATGCAATAGTATCATCTGTGAGAAAGTGGAAACATTTTTATTCACCTCATCCACCTCATCTGCAGCAAGGCCTGTGCTGATCAGAGGCAATATATTGCATAAATCACTCTCGGGAATCCTGTGAATTAATTCCAGCACACTAAATATGCAACGTATTGCATTCATTATTGATAACTACAGTCTTCTACCTGCAATGGAGTAGAGGTCTGCTTTTAAAGGCGGACTGAGAAAGTGCCCTGAAAATGCAATAAACAAACAAATGTGAAGTACCTCTGATCAGGAGAATAAAAGCAGTGTCATGACACCAGCGTTCTCCTAAGGTACCTGTGCTTCTCTGCACAGTCCTGTTCATTTTTAATTAATTTGCAGGAAATGTTTTTGTACATATCAGGGAGGACTTTTATATGTAAGTCGATGTAAGTCTGCCATAAATGCTAGAGCACATATAGGCCTATTGCAATGTCCATGCAGTTTCAAGGCTTTGAATTTGAGCGATAATTGTTGCCGCATTTCACCTTCCTCTCATTACTTAAGGAAAAACCCTACAAATCCTAATATATCATATATGGACAGCATGCACAGGTCAACATGCCATATTCTCTGTTTAAATATTTTGATTTTTGATTATTAACTTTCCACATCTCCATGTAATTTGCTTTACTTCCCAAAATTGTGAGCATTTTGCTCTCTTCTAGTTGTGGTTAGATGAAGCGCAGGGGTCCTGCCACTGTTTTGGTGAGGGGGATTAAGACAATTGACTTCTATTGTGAAAAGTGTTTAGTTTTAGATTGCATCCAGCTGAATGGAATTCATGTCGTATAAATTACTTTTGTTAAATAGATTTTTCTCCTGATCCACTGCTTTGGCCCAGACTGAAATGACTTGCCATGAATTTTTCCACAAACATTCTTGGTCATCAGACGATAAAGCCTGTCGATCCCCTGTCTTTTCTTCTAACGGCTGTAATCAGGTGAACGTTTTAATTCTCCAATTCTTTGTTTCATTCATTAATTTGATCTTATTATAGTCAATATTCTGTAGTCTGTATTCTATAATCTATATTCAATGGCAGTTGCAAGCCCATGCTTGTAACTGCTTGGTGGTCACACTTGGTCCTAAGTGAATGTAACCGGACCAACAAAATCAGGTCAATTGCATTGTATTTTTGGTCGAGCAATGCAGCTGTAGGAAGCATGATGATGATGATGCTCCCATTGAAAGCAGTGCATCATGGATGAGGTAACAGGGCAGCCGGTTGAAGGGATATCACCAGGGAGCTGACAGTTTCTGATAAGAAAACACACCATCAGTAATAACAATGTACTTGCTGTTGGGCAAACTGAATGTCATTTCCAGTAAAACAACATCTAAACATCACATTTTAATGTTTTCTGTTTAAAATGTATAAAAACTGAAAAATAGCTTTCACTTGAGAGGTTGCGTCTCCAGCCTTATCTCTAGCACACAGCTGATACTGTAGGTACGTGGGTTGTTTACTGGATGTGACAGAAGTGAATGTTTAAAGGATAGAAAGTCAATTTTAATTTTATAAATCACAACAAAAGTTATTTCATGACATTTTCCAAAGAGCCAGTCTAGACCTTACTATTTATGTTGCCTATAGAGCATGCACTTGGACAGTCTAGGAGTATTTTAACAGACAGGAACCCTGAAGTAGACTCGTCCTCAAGGTATGCAGCCATCTGCTTTGACCAATAGGGTTGAGAAAGAGAGAGAAAGAGGGGGTGACATAGATACACAGCAGCAACAATAATAGCTGCTATATTGATAGAGATATGACTAATAATAATAATTTATATTAATACAAAGGTTGTCAGAAGAGCACCTACCTCCACCAAGGCCCAACAGTCTGTTTTAACTAAATTAGACCTTTATACAAATTCCAGAAAGAGAGGTGCACCATCAGAATGTCTGCCCACAGAGTTCTGTTTAAGTGAGTGAAAAAAAGAAATCATGGATCCACTCCTTTAGCTTGATCTCCCAGCAAGTTCCATGAAAATCTGTCAAGTAGTTTTTGTGTAATCCTGCTAACAGACAGACAAGGAAAACTAACAAACCAACACTGGTGTAAACATTACCTCCATGGCAGAGGTAATAACAGCTGTAATAACTATGATACAGTACTGTACAATAATAATAATGTTACTATGACTAATAATAAAATGGTAGCACCGTGTTTCAACCAGGACCACAGCTCTAGGTCCAACCACAGTCCATGGGAACCTGTGATATGGGAGAACACAAAGACTTGGGGACGAAGCCAAGTCAGTAACATGTATTAATGATGGATAAATGGGACATGAATATGTAGAGGAGAGGGAGAGGATGAAGGAGAGGAGCTCAGTGCATCTTGGGAAGGCCCCCATGCAGTCCCCCAGCAGTCTTGGTCCTGATCCCACTTTCAGTGCCATCATTATCAGCTTTGTGACAGCAGAAAAAACCTAATCTTGGCTTTCTTCCGAATTATGCCGTGGGTGAAAGGTTCAGAAGAATGCAAGAATCTCACTCTGAGTCAGCTGATCCTGTATATAAGGCTTATGAAATCTTGTGAGAACGTGAGGCACCTACAAAAAGCAAAACAGCGCTTTGGACCGATGAACAACAACAGGACATCCGAGCCACTTGAAATCAAAGCTGGTGGTATATTTTTCACGATTATGATATTTTAATAGTATATTGTATGGGATTTAAGGCTAAATTGGTATTTTGGTAAAAGGGCACATGCTCAAAGTAACGTCCATGTTACCCAGTTTAGAAAAACCCTTTCATAGAGAGGGTGTGTGTGTGTGTGTGTGTGTGTGTGTGCCCTGGACTGAGATAAGAAGATGGTTCCACAGGACAGGATCCTTTACCTGACGGCTCTGGCTCACTTACTGTTGGGTGACTATAGGAGCCACAGGTAACCCTGCATCCTGGGAGCGTAGTTGAGTAATAAATACTACGAGTAATACTATGAGCTCTAACATATGATGGTGGCATTAGAGGCTTTTGTTTGTGAGGAGAAGTCATTTGATGTTGTGCGATGCAATAACTGGATGCTCACTTGCTGTCTGGAAATGGTGTCAGAATGCAAATAAAGGTGTTTTTTTTTTCTTTTGGCTATAAGACATCAACTGAAATATTAGTCTGTAGGAATATTAAACGCAAAATAATGAATCTTTAAATGCTGGAAACCTTTTTGCAAATAATGCTTGTGTGGGTTTAAAAAATCCAGCTTACCTATGTGAATATTTTACTGGACCTGATCTGAAATGATGTGACTGGATCAGCCAACACTTGATTATGACATCAGCCTCACCTCCATTTGGCACATCTTTGGCCAATCTCATATTATCCTCTGCTCAGACGAGGGAGCGGCTTCTTCAGCGGAGAATCCCTCCTCTAACCTCCCTGGCTTTTCTATTCCATCTCTTATAGGGAGAAGAAAAATAGAAACGAACAGTGATGTGAGCAATCCCCTGACACTCAGAGATTGCAATAATCTCTTCACTTCTCTACATTCTTCGATTCCTAATACGTTCCTACAAAAACAAATTTATGATAATCCACCAGTCGCATATCCATTGCTGTTGTGAAATCCGCATGAGGGCAGCCAAACATGCCTTTTCTTTTCCTTCTGTATTCGTAAGTATGGAAGCACAACAGCATTGTGCTCTGTAATAATTACTTCAAGCACACTTTTAGTCTCACACTTTCACAGCCCTATTTAATGTAAATTTTGGATTACCATATCCCCGCAGTGATTTAGAAGTTCACATAATTCAACACTCTCTGGATCTAACGCCTGAATTCTTTAGAGTCCAGGATGAACACATGCTAATCTGCCTTGATGTTATAGAGATGTATGTACATATGTAGAGCTCTCACAAAGGATTGTGGTCCTCATCACGCTCAGAAGATAGCACCCTGGTGAAACCAACATATGTGAGGTGGGTGTTATGTTACTAATGAAGAGACACTTCTGTAGGTTTCCCTCAGCTCACCACTGGCAGCCTTTCACATGCATGTGTGTGTGTGTGTGTGTGTGTGTGTGTGTGTGTGTGTGTGTGTGTGTGTGACTGTTGGCAAGGTGAATTGTCATTTACACTTTGTCATTATACCAATCGAGCAAATTAGATATAATTGGTGAGTTTTAGAGGATTTTTTTTACAGTTTTTTTGTGCTATAAGCTAACCTGCTCCTGGCTCCACCTAAATATTTACCGCTCTGACATTACAGTCATATCAATCTCATCATGTCTCTGCAAGAATGCATATTAGCATATTCCCCTAAATGTCAAGCTCATCATTTAAAGACAGTGCCTGGATGAACATGATTGTTTACGTTTGCACATCACTATGGTTAATTGTGTCTGCTTTATAAGTTTAAGTTCACGCTGCCAATAATGACACGGTGGTAGTTTTCATATACGGCTGAGCTGTGTGCAGTTTGGCCGCTAATAGGTTTCTTGTGAGCGGGTCTGCCGCTGCTCTCTAAAGGTAATATGTCACAGTCAAAGTCCCCCTGGCTGTGTGGTCTGTCTCACCGCCGTCCTTCCCCACTCCATCAAGTCGTCCCTCTGCAAAGAGTCGCCTCTGGGGGGGACGCCTTCCCAGGAGTGTCTAGAAGTCTTTAGGTAATGCTGGATACAGATATAGCACTGGTGTGTGTGTGTGTGTGTGTGTGTGTGTGTGTGTAGCATTGATAGTGTGTATAAGAACGTGTCTGGTTAAAGAAACTGTTTTCCTTTAAACTGCCCTCTTTAAAAAAGAGACAAAGACACAAATCTAATCCGAGTATTTATTATAAGGTCTAACATTTAAGACCATCTGCTGCTTCTGCTTCTCTTTTTCTCAGCAGCTGCAAACCTCTGTGAAACTGAATGTCATAATTAATCACTCTGATTCGGGATCACTGGCATTTCACCATCAAGCCCATATGCTCTGAAATTGATTCTGTGTCCATTTTTGATGCCTAAATCAACTTTAAATAGTATGATATAATATGAGATGTGTTATATTATTATAATATAAGTGAAGTTAAAGTATAATTGTAGCTACTGCAAAACAATTATACACTGATACGTTTGCTATCCTTGGTCTTACTCTCAGATTTTATCATCATCTATTGTGACTGTTGATCAAGAAAACTCATCATTTTCGACGTCTTGATAAATGAGACTCCAGCAAGAAAGATGTTAATCAGTATGAGGAGTGTTTATGGTTTAATACAACTTGGCTTTCATTTTAGTAGCTCCAGCTATTAATTATAATAACACAGCATTCAACACAACAGGTGCTGAGACTTTAGAGAGGTATATTTCTAAAAAAGAAATAGGTGCAGCAGGTCATCATGAGCAATCGATGAATCCAGTGTTTGTATGTAAAACTGTTATGGGTGCAAGAGCCACACTGGTAATAACTGCAGTAAAGAGAGTTTTTAGTAGGGTTGAGATCAGATGTACCAGCATTTGTCTCAAGTTTTGGGACAATTTTATTTATTTATTTATCTATTCCATTGTACCATATGCACCCTTGACAGCAGATGTACCATATGATGAAGTACCTCTGTGTGGTACTGTGTCAGAACACATTTTAAATGTGAATTGAGTGTGTTGAGCCCTGTCAAATAAGAATTTCTGTCACTGATGGGACAGACAGTAAAGATTATCTATCTATCTATCTATCTATCTACATGTTGTTCCAAAACAAATGCAATCTATATTATCAGCAGCTAGAGGTCTGAATCAAGAGATTAGTATGAAATTAAAATTATTTAAAATTATATAAAGAATAAAACTGATAAATGAAACCAATTTAATACCATTTAACGTGCATCTTTTTCCAAATTTTGATTTGATCGGGTGAATTTTTAATACAATTGTGTTAAGATCAGAGTATATTCGTGAATGTAGTGTTGGTGATGTAGATTCATGTGATGATGAATCCAACATGATGTTCACATATTAGATATAGTTATGTTGTTTTGATAAAAGTAACAAAAACCAAAACATAGCAGGCTGTTGAACCAATCCTGTATCTGTCAGCTGAATTGGCTAACATAGCCTCACTCTCCCTTTTCAACAGAAGCCTTGGACCGGATTGATTCTCTCTCTTTCTTCCCATTTCAACAGAGTGACTGAGAGCCATTGATTCCCTCACAGTTCAGGCGAGACCAGCTGCTGTGTTGCCTGGCGAGAGGCAGAGACGTAGTCGAGCGAGAGAGAGGTCACCGATATGATTATCCCCGAGTGTCAATACAAAGGGGAGAAGCAGGAAAGGCCCCCGCTGAGCTGGAAAATGAATGGTTCTGACCTCATCAAACCTGAGGAAGAAGCATCTCCACTTGCTAATTAAGATTGAGTGGGAAAAAGTCATCAGTGTACAAGGCCGGCCATCTTAGCCAAAGTTAATCAAGCTCATTTCACTTCACCGTTCTCTGCGTTTGTCAGGAGACGACGCTCAGGACGGCACAGGAAAGGGGCGATGCTTTTGGCAGAATTTTACAATCATGACAACAGCCTTCGCTCAATAACACCAGTCCATCCCTGCCTTTAGTCTCCAGTGTGAGACTCACTGGATTGGCTTGCATCCTTGCAGCGTGTGCTCATTTCATCCACATGGTAAGGGAATGATGTCCCAATAACAGGCTCGTTATTCCCAATTAAACTCTCTAACATCCATCATAAACCGCCACTGCAAACCAAGCACAGAGCCATTATTGGTTCCCATTAATACTGTATATACAAGCAGATGGTGACAGAGTGGAGACTATGCATATGTGTGTGTGTGTGTGTGTGTGTGTGTGTGTGTGTGTGTGTGTAAGCGGGTGGCAGTAAAACAGCATAATCCAGCTCCATATCTGTTTAAATATTTCAGAGTTTGCACAGCAAAAAAATTAGATTTATGACACAGATGCACATAAAGCACATGCAAACAAAAGCACAGAGACGCATGCAGCCGCATTATAATGTGGACTGAGCAATTAGTTCAACAAATAGCCTATCATCATCGGCAGCCACAGAGTGAGGTCTCTCCCCGTGGTTAGGAAGGTAAAAATCCCTGACTGAAATCTCATACAACACCATCACCCTGTCTCTGACACCTTTTAGAAGCTCTCAGTGGGTGTCTCGCTTTCACCTCTGCAGATGGGTAGTAATCACACTTCCAGCATCACAGAGTACACCGCCGCTGACAAGAGACACTGCCCATCCTTATCAGACAGAGAAACATGGATGACCCGGATCACGCAAAGCACCCGGTGATCCTTGAGGAAGGTGTCCTCCCTACAATGTGCTCCGTATGAGTAATGGGGATATTGGAGGACGGATCTGATTATCGCACCCCTCCACAACTTCCCGACAAGAAAAAAATAAATAAAAATAACCGCTCCAGTGTCAAAGCTGTAGTCAGATGACAGCTAGCGCAGCGTGGTGCCCAAGGCAGCCACCCATCCGCATCTTACATAGGCTTTTCTGAAGGTCAATCTTCAGCTGCCCTCCACATGGCTGCAGTCCTGTTTACCTCTCTCTGAAAGCCAATTACATCACTGCGGTGCTGTGCCAGTCAAAGCTGTTATATTTCACACGCAGACACACGGCGACATGCACTTACACAGATGCAAGCGCGCACACCCACACACACAGGCAAACACCTGCAGCAGCAACTCTTTATTAGAAGACACGGATAATGCCTTTTTGACCTGTCTGAGGTAAAATATATCGACGAGCACTCATGGAATGATTATTTACAGCTGAGGCACATCAGGAGGCAAGTTAGTGAGAGCATGAAAAACGATGGTTTATTTACCATGGGGTTTTATATTGGGTTGAATGTGAGATGATTATAAACCTGTCTTCATTATCTGAAAAATGGAGAGGCCTTGCTAATGCCTGCTGATTTATTCTATAACCTCGAGGGTTTAATTCTTGATTTATGCTACTCAATGACAGCTTGTATAATCATACAAGTGTTGGTAAAATAGTGATGGATGGCAGGTTGTTGTCCTCTGCAGTACTTTAGCTTCTACCTATTACACGGAATGATGGCAGCCTGTATGATCATGTAAGGGTGGGAAATCTTCTCTTTCCCAGATAGATGTTTAGATTGAAAAAAAAACACTCATGATATTATAAATCCTAGCATTTAAAAGCAGATCTAAACAGCTGTGTTTTGTTGTCATCCATGTGGCAATGACCAAGAGACACATATATGAGAAAAATGTACACACCACACAAGCACTGTCCACGTTCTTCTCTGCCATCTACAGACAGCATTAGGGAGTGCTTGACTAACGGATGGGCACCTGCAAAGACATTTGTATGTATGTCAGTCTCTGCAGTGTACCAGTCTTTGTCTCATCATCTAGCTCATGTCGTATATCTGTCTGCTATTAGTGAAGATTTAAATAAACAGAACTTTTTGTTCTCTTTCCTGGACTTCTTAACTGAACATGTATGCCTCAAGAAACGTGTAGGTTCACATGTTATTTCCTGCAAGAGCATCAGTGGATCCAGCAGAAGTAGGGCAGCAGATGTGTATAAGTATCCAGATGACCACCATCTGCTATTTGTGGTGTTGCTGTTGCTGTGTGGACCAGAAATGTTGCAGGAAGCACAAAGAAAATGCGCAGGTCTCTGTCAAAGTAAATGAACAAAAAAAAAAAAGCATTGTTTCGTCTTTCAGCTGCTCTGTCATCAAGCCTCAGGTAACCTTGGATCGAGCTTTCTGAGGCAGAATGATGGGCACAAACAAGAGGAGAAGTGTTTTGCATGCAGACAGAGTGTGATAACATCACTGATAAAAGTCAGAATGTCTTCTATTGAAAGAAGCAGCTACAGTTATCATGATTCTGGGACAATTAGGACACCCACCAAGTCAGTTTTTGAAAATGATAAACAAGAAAGGAAAAGGGAAGGATAGACAGTCGCTCTGTGTGTGTGTGTGTGTGTGTGTGTGTGTGTGTGTGTGTGTGTGTGTGTGTGTGTGTGTGTGTGTGTGTGGCGGGTGGGGGGTGTAAACAGGTCTTGCTCTACCTACTCAAAAGGAGAGAAAGAGCCCTGGGGTGGAGCAGACACGACGGGCTCCATCTGGCGCCTGGGCAGCCAATGAAAAGAATAGAGAGCTGTGCGAGCCAGGAAGAAGGGGAACATCATGAAAAGCTCCAACTGGATTTGTTGTCCAGTTCATTGGCACTGGCTGCAAGGTGGCTAACGAGGCAGGTGGCTAAACAGGAAGGAGAAGTAATATCAGCAGCCTTAAATCTTCATGCAAATGTTGTCTGCTTTCCGGCTGGTGTTCTTTAAAGCTCCAAAGAAAAACAGGGATAGCACACGAACTGGGTATCTGGTAAAAAAAAAGAAAAAAAAAGGGCTCCTGTGCGGTGCTGGGGCTTGTTCACTCTTTAATAATGACTACCCTGTAGCTACTTCTTCCCATGGGTAGACAAAGTGTAGTACGTGCTCCATGCGCTACGCTCCTGAAGCATTATGGGAGAGGAAATGATGGTAAGCAGAGAGCCATCTGCTTTGCCACTTGCCACATCTGCCTATGCCAATACCACCTCCCTCCCTCTATTTCTCAGGTGACGAGTGGAGTGGATGTAAACACACAAACACACACACACACACACACACACGCACACATACTTAAAGATCCTTAAACTTGTAATTGCCAGATGGGCGGCTACAGAATATAACTGTAGAGGAATCTCACATTTCTGCACACCTGAATCTCCCTTCCTGATTCACACGTCTGCCGCATTTTCTCATACATCATTCCCAGCTGTGATAATCGACAACCGGAGGCGATGTGGATGTGATGCTGGCCGCAGCATCTCACTGACAAGGGACCTAACAGGCAGAAGGGAAAAGATGGTATGTTTTTTTAACCACCGATCTGTTTTCATTTTATCACTGCAGGAGAGCAGCAGGAATAGGCCCCAGTGTCCTTGACAGTGGCGACATTGAAGAGATGGATGTACAGCCGGTCAAAGGAAAGTCATTTATTTCCGTTGACCCACTCGGTCAAGTGGATTGAAGCTGAGCCTTTTGATTTGGCTTTTACTTTGCCTTTTTTTCCCCCCCAACAGAGTCCACACTGCTCCTGCAATTACTGCAGACAGAGAAGGTGATGGGTCTAAGATTTTGTCCAGATAAAGGAGTCAGGATCCTATATCTCCTGTTGATACCATTAAGCCATCAATGAGACCAAGAGGGGAGGGGGAGGGGTCAATGAGGGACTGTCAGTCAAAGCTTACTACCTGGCTCCTGTTTTAAACCATCTGCCATTGAACTCCCACTGGCCTCTTTGTATCTGATCCCAACCAGCAGTGGAGGGTCGATGGACTCAAGTCATTTTGAGGAATATTTACCATTTAATGTCTTATCAAATGCAAGAAGAGAGAAGTGCACATATTCTTGGATCGGGTTGTAGGTGGAAAGCGCTTAAGGGTTATTTGTCAAGCCAGGCGGCACTGACTGCCAGCCCCGGAATAGAAAGCCATTCCAAGTAGCGATTGTCTGACTAAGAGAGCTGAAACAACTGCAATCCAGCTGTCACGCTTTGAAAACACACAGGGATGGAGGAGCTTCATGTAAGAGGGTGCGGTTAATTTTTAGGCTGCAGCTGAGAAGCATGGGGGAGGTATTTTAGATAGTGTTGTGCAATTTAGTCACTGTGGAGCCAGTTCAACTCTAAGCCAATGTCAGTGTCAGACAGAACACCTAAATCTCTTCATGGTGCGACTTATCAAACAATAACAGATGCTCTGCAGATCCATTTATAGCTGTAAGAGATGAATATTGCGCTGTGACTTCAGGGAGGTTGCAGCACATGTGTCAACTTGTTGTAATACTCTAATATTTGATCTATTGCATAAATGTATGAGGAGTTGTCACTAGCATTTTACTTTCACATTTTGTTCAAACGCTTGTGAGGAGATTATGTCGGAAACTGAATCACAGATTACACTTGAATTCATCTAATTCCACCTCAGGTGACAATTTAATTCTGAAAAACAGAACTAAAACAATCTCACCCGACGTGCTGAGACAGCTGTCTCAAATCAAAGCAAAACGCCCCCTTCTGCTTTTCACTGCGAATCGTCTCACAGAATAGTGCTGTTCTGTTTGAAGTTGTGTAATAACTATGTCCTGACAGACTCGTGGAATGGAAGTCAACACTCTGGTGCTTGAGAAAGAAGTGAAATGAGTCTGTTTTTTCATATCATCATCGACAGTCATGGACTGTCCATAACTATTGTAATTTCTCTGCTCGAGACATCTATCACAGTTATGGTGCGTTTTCATTTTTTCCACAAACAGAAACTGTCTGTGGTAGAAAAACACCATCTGCTCAGTTAAATCAGTGTTTTACAATAGACCATGCATAGACATGTTTAATGTATAAGACTAGTGGGATTCTAATTTTTGGGTTTCTATTATTATTATGGTATGGATTGCCATGAATTTTTTTACAGACCTACGTAAAAGGCCTCCAGAGAAATCCAAACTATTTTGATTATGAGCTTTTTTTCATCTTGTACGTCCGTCAAGGCAAAAGTTGCTAAGTATGTAATGTTTTCACCATCACTTGTACTACAACTACTACTAATAAACTCTTGTTTCTTCTTCTTCTTTCAGCTGCTCTGGATTAGGGGTCACCACAGAGGATTTTTCCATCCGCATAGTTGATCTGGCACAGGTTTTAGCAGGATGCCCTTCCTGACACAACCTCCATTTATCCGGGCTTACTTTATGTAGGTATAGTAGTGCGTGAATTTCAACAGTTTAGTGTTGTCTCAAATCAAATGACAGCCGCAACATTTGACCACAGATATCACCTAACTTTCAACGTTTAATCCAAAAAGGTACTTTGTTCACACTTTTATTTATATGTTGCAGTTTGATAAGACTCGTAAGCCCCTCCCCTATGCTCTACGAAGCAAAGATGGCGATCATTGAGGGTGATAAGTGTTTGAGTAGTATGGAAGCATGCGATTTGGGACACAGCATGGGTTTAAGTACAAGATAAGCTACTCTTTGGAATTTTATTTAGGATTTTTTTTAAAACTTGGAGCAAAGGTTGGGCATGTGGCAGGGAAGGGGAAGGGTTTTGTAGGGACGAATTCAGATTTTATTTAATTTTTTCACTTTCTTGAGTGAATTCAGATATGCGCTCTCCTGAGTCCCTTCTAGTTAGCAAATGTTATCATGCTAACTATGATGGTGAGCATGGTGAACATCAACAGCAAAAATAATTAACATTTTCATTGTGAGAATATGAGCATACTGATGCTAGCATTTAGCTCAAAGTACGGCAATGCCTGAGAATGGTATCGTCTGTGTGGCCAGAGCCTATCATCTGCAGCATAGACCTTCACTGTTATCCACCGTTGAACTGGTTGACATGTCCCCTCATTACCATGAATACAGCCAATATATTTCATGGTGATTCGATCCCACATATACCCTTCTGCCTCTGTATGTACTCATTAGAGCACCAAATGTCTGTCTGTGGCTGAAAATAGTCCCCAACAAATGCACTGTTACTCCTATTTGAGCAATATGTGGGGGGAAAACGACAGCCCTGCTGCTTTTATTTATTTATTTTTTGGATATGAAACTGTATATTTGTGACATGTTTTAAAGCTAGCCATTTTGAATAGCAGCAAATGAGCTTGAACCACAGACAAGGTGGAGAAGTCAGAAAGTATTGAGAGATGACCCTACACCACGTTGCTAGTCATGTTCTTTACCCTGGGATTTGTTGGAAATAAGAGAAACATAAGAGGAATATTTTGCCATAGTTTGACCTCATGCAAACACAGCCCTTTGCAGACTATCAGAATATAAATACAAGAGCTTAGATGTGTGTTCCAAACTCAAACATCTTTCATGATGAAAGGCAGCGTGAAACAAAGAGAGATGAGACCATCTAAGTACCAGTGCTGGTAAAGGAGTCAGAGTAATATGGGAAAGGATGAGCCTCTCCATCTCTAGTGTAATGAAGAAAGACTGAGAGGGATTGCATGGGCCAACAGCATCTGAAGACGGAGCCATTTGCTATTCAGCGGGTGTTACATTTCAGACTGAGCAAGTAAAGACCTACAGCGCATGAGGTTAGATTGCAAAAAGACAAGAGGAGCACAAGGTTAAACGCCTCTCCTCTTGCTCCTTATCCCCTAAATGACATAGCTCATTCATACAAGCAGCTCTTATTCAAGGGCACCAGCAGGTCTTGTGAAAGACTACAATCAGACTTGGATGACAGTCTTATGAAGACACTGGGTGGAATAAACAAAAAGAGGAGAATGAAAAGCTGCCTGGTGAAATGGCATTTAATTAAAGACTTCATCACTGTCCAAAAACGACATCTGTACAAGGCAACTGTCGGAAAATATTTTTCTTTATATTATAGTACAGGGGTTAAAGGAAGGCGGTTCTTGCTGAGATTTCCCTCATGTATACAGCAGGAGGGATTTGGACAGAAATAAATATAAAAGTTGTTCTTCTCACGCTGTAATTCTTTAAACCTGTTGGCAAACACCATGAGACGAAACATAAAACTGAGCCGTCTGGGCCTTTTCGCAGTAAATAAGTGCTGATCAGCTAAACAAGACCATATCAAATTGGAATCCGTAAAAAGGAGTTGGTAGAAAAGAAAGAATGCGTATAATCAGTGGAAATGGAGCTGAAGTCTTCATACACCTGTTTTAGATGTGTTTGATATGGTGTAGTCCTTGAGGAGCAACACTGACTTCAGTCACTGGCTTATTACTGTATGCAGTAGAAATGGATAACTAAATGAAAGTGCACTACAGGCCTTTCTCTTCTCCAGATTTCAATCTTGGGAACCAAAATCATTTACTCACATCAAGAGGCTGCTTTGTAAACCACCCAAAGGCATCGCATCTGACACTGAGTTTATTTATTCATAATACGTTCGCACAGACACTTGAACAACAAGTGGATTTGTGTCTGAACAGCTGCCAACACCAAGGTGCACCTAAACACATCTGCACTTGGAAACTTTTCCACACTGGGGAAGGGAACATCTCCTACCATGATTTGCTACAATGTGACAGTTTTTCCTTGATTAGAAGTCCTTTACGGTAAAATGATTCCATTCATTGCGAGAGGTAGGGAAATAATTAAGGTGAAACTCACTAAGGATTTCTCTTCTAATTGGCCATATGGACTGGAAAGAAAAGTTTTATTGTTTTCTTTTGTCTTTCAGAGCAGATGTGCAGGGTCTTAGACTTTTGGCTTTGGAAACACTGCCATCTCTCCCTTGACTATTCCAACCATAATTACTATACCATGTATGATGCTATTTTAGTCCATGCTAAGGTTAGAAAGTTAACTACAGTCACAATTTTCCTTCACTTGTCAACAGGCTGCTCTGACAGATGTGACGTCAGTTTGATGTATGACCTGATGTTTCTACTCTTTACATCCTTCCTGTCTTCTCTGAAGGCTTAGTTTGACTTTGTTGACTTCTTTCTATTTCTCTACTTTCACAGTCCTTTACCACTTCATATATGTAGTTTACATTAACATTTTGTATTGGGACATTCTGCATATCTTTTCTTTGTTTTGGGGGGAATTTGCTTAATAGAATTATGAGATGCTTTGAGTTATTTTCAAGAGATAAATTAAAGATGGATAATTTATGTGGTCATGTGTTTTCTATAATCGGATAGATCATCTCATGGCAGTCAAATAAGCTGTGTGATGAGCTGTATCATAAATCATAAAAAGAGATGGAAACTATACTCTAGTTTCCATAGAATATTATACTGAATTATTGTACCTTTAAAGAAATTTCACTTAAGTAAAAGAACTTAAAACTAATAATTAAGTCAGCTAAAAACGACTCCGATTACATTTTTACATTTTTTTCAGTTTCTCTTAAATTAAAACAAAAAACACATTTAGACTATAGATGCATTAAATGTCAATCTTAACACTCATGCAGCACCATTATAAAACCGAGCCCTTGCATCCAAACGCCCTATAAATCCATTTGTATATGCAGATTTTGCAGCCTGTGCATGCCACTGATTATGAATTATTAATACACCGTGGTCTTCTTCTGTATAACCTCACTAGAATGAACCAGAGACGAGACAAACAAATGACCAAACATATTAAAATCGGTACGGACACCGCAAGTTACATGAGGCAACAGAAATGCAATGACTGACACTTTAACAGCAGAATAAAACATCACCAAAACCGACGTCACATAGATAAAGAATATAAACTCCACAGCAGCAGCAACACATACATTTTGAACCAAAAAGAGTTTCACAGTTTAACACTACAAAGAACACATACTCAAAACGCCACGTTGCTAATGGATGTAAACCCGAGGCCTGTTCGGCAGTGTTTGTTCTGTTTGCTGTCGTGTCTCGACAGAAAACAATTGGCAAAAATTAAACTTCTGATGTATCCTTGCACATTTTTAAATGTGTATCCTCCTGTTCATCCTCCCGCCAATCACATTGATGCTTATCAGAGATCTAGTGTTGTTTTATAGTGTTTGTAGAAGTCATGTCATACTTGATATTGACATCCAGCAAGAAAAGAAATCTCAGTTGCCGCCTTTTATTATTCCCACTTTGTCCTCAGCAGCTTGCCATAGAAACTTTGTGACAAACTGAAGCTCCCTGGCAGAGCACAAGCGTTCCAACACTTACACATGTCGAGAGTGTGATTTATAATCCAAGAAACACCAAAACAGTCAAATATTTCTACAATATGACAAAACAAGTGAAATAACTCACAGATATTGTTTTTCTTCTTTTAATTTATATGTGTTAAACTGGGATTTTGGCTTGCAGTAGAAAAGGAGGAGGTTTTCCAGGACCCATGTGATCCCTCTGTAATTGCACAGTTAATGCCAGAAGCAAGACCTGAATAGAGTTTAGTGTCATTTTTGTCTTTGATGTAGGTATCTAGAGCCAAGCCAACATTTTTAAATGACTGTCACCTGCTGTGCTGCTGTATATCCCCGAGGGAGGCTGTGATCATTGACAGATTGCTGCAAATCAGACAGACGCTTGACTACCTCTCAATGACAGAACCCTCGCTGCTGGGGGGAAGTTCCTTTTTCTAATTATCCGTATTTTTGTATAGATTTCAGTGAGAATGTTCAGACATGAATACATGAAGGTGGTTAATGTCATGGTGTCCAGCCCACAGGATATCAAAACACAGCTTTGACTCTTTTCTGTGCTATAAGCAGAGATTCAAGGGCAATTTCTGCATGTGTCGGCATCTTAATTGCAGCATGTCTTGCCTATTTCCTTAATAAAATTATGCAAATCGAGTTGTGGTGTAAAAAAGACCCTGAAAAGTGCAAGCAAATAGCTGCTTCATTACCAATTACAAGTGCAAATTGCCTCAGCTTTAAAATTAATCCACCAAAGCTGGAACCTTTGCACCCCAAAGCTGCTTTAAAGATGAAGCATTCTCTGATCTTATCTGAGTGTCTAGGATGGAAAAAAGACCTCTCTCATTTACCTGGCTTGTTGGTGACAATACTGTGCCTTAGCAGCAATGGTAGGAGTCATTTTGAAAGGGGAAGACAGTGACTGTGGTAAGAACCTTTTAGGGAGTGTGGGTGGTGAGTTTTAGTGGATTAGACACAATCCCAATTTGCCTACTGCAAATCACCATTAAGCAGGCAAAATGGAGAGATTTACGTGTCATTTACATATGCATGATGATGACAGACACAGAGGCTTTATTTTTTCGGTAATGTTCAACAACTTCAGGCTTGTTTTGCTGTTTGTTATTCCAGTGAGGATAGAGCATAACTTCTTGGTCAATCAGGGACAAGAAAACAGACCCACAGTTTGAAGTCCACCATTCCTGCACTGGAGTCACATGTGGATTAAGTTATTACTGGTTCAAAATAAACATTTGCTGCTGTACATTAAAAGTGTCAAACACAGGGTAACACAATGTAGCATTTATAGTGAAGCTGTCAGAGTAAACAGGTATTTTTCCCAGAGGTTAATGCTGTTATCATTACTGATGTGTCTACAAACAGGGTCATGTTCGGCATTTCTTCTTATAGTTTATTGAATTTCAAATATATAAACCACATTTAAGTACAAAGTACAAAAAAAACAAATGCTAAAAGGTAAATAAAATGATTGAGAAAAACAAGTAACACTAATGAACAATAACCAAAGTATCAGTATTAACATGACATGTGAAGACATGCTTTGTTTCCCTTGCTGAGCCATAGTCACATCCACCCAACATGACATGTTCTGCATTGCAGTGTTTCTTCTTTTTCTGATGTTATGATCCTGATTATTTCAGTCCTGGATTTAGTGACGAATATCACTTAAGTAAAAATATTCCCTACCAAACAATTCAAAAGTGACAGGACTAAAACTATTGTATATTGTATGATTTAGTTACTGTTACTTATGCAATAATGTGCAGGCAGCATTGAGGTGTTGAGAATTCAGACTATTTTGTATACTAGTGGTTTTCCCCTCTTAACTGTACTGCATTTGCAACAACAAATACATGTATCGATGAAACATAACTTCCTGTTTTATGCTCAAGAGATCATGTTTATTTGACTGAATGAAACACTACATTAATGCACAACACTAGAGGCACAAGGAGGTCGTTGGCAAGCATGACGAGCATTCCTGGTTCAGGACTGCAACACCAGAATCCACGTTTGAGTCAGGCGTCCAGGTAAGGTTGAATACATTTGGGAATGATTGTGGTTTCAGTGAAATGTTAGAGAATTGAATAAAATACACTGTCAGTCAATATTTTACAGATCCTTTTTGTATCGACACGTTTTACGACTTCGACGTACCTTAATAACATCACCTCTTCATGTCATGAGACAACATAATTTCTAGGTGACAGGACTGACAATAACGTAGCATGAAAAGGAAATATCTAAAGTACAAGTTCCAGACCTCTTTTGTGCTGTTGAGCTGCGTTTCTAGGGGTGAGTTCCTGTTTTCTTTATTTAGTGATTGCGCATTAGGACGTACATGTGCATCTGAGCAATGCTTTGCACCGTAACATTCCAGAATACTGCAATGCGCCAGCAAAGGCAGGGAGGGAGACTGCAAGGTACTGTAATACACATGGATGTAGACGGAGCTGGATTTAAAATGGCATTTCGGATGTTTTATAAGGAATGAAATGCATTTGATCCATTAGACCTAAGAATACCCACAGTGAGGTTTGGTAACACTGAATGTACACAAAACTAAACTATTGTTTACAAGAAAAACTCCACAGGGCATCTTAAAGTGCAGTATTGAAATGTAATACATTCCTCCAACGCTCAGGGCCTCTGAGTGGTTTATACTGTGGGAAGCTCTAGCAGATCGACAGACCATCAGTTGTGCTACTATTATAAACCTGGTCGTTAATCAGAATGCAGTTTTTAGCGGCTCACAGGGCCTGGATGTAGAGATAAGGGAAGTGTTTTTGCAGTGTGTCTTCAGCCATTATTCACAGAGGCTCCATGCAAAGACGAGTATATTGTTTTACAATCTTTACCAAGTACGAAGAAGTCCAGCAACAGCCAATCTAGTTTGCAATGACTGTGGGTTTTCCACCACTGACTTGGCATTTGCATAATGGAATTATGGGCTCAGCCATGCTATGTCTTTAGTGGACCATTAGGCAGGCCTTTACTGGATTGTAATTAGTGGCTTCTGCCCTTCACCTTCATTAGCATGCAAATGAAAATTCTGAACACGAAGAAATATTTGGCACATTGGGAGAAAAATGCCAAAGTGATTAACAGGCAGTCCGTAGTGGAATTGTCTATTTCTATCTATCACAGTTTAGAGCACTTGAAATGAGACATTGCAGAGTGGTCGAGTCCTAACAGGTTGATCTGACAAGCAGCAGCTAAAATGACTAATGACTGAGATTCTGAACCAAGAGTCGCTGGACTTCATCGGAAAAAATTCAACCTAGCAAGATGCATTTAGCCTTTAATCCTGCAATTTATTCTCTTTTAAATAGAAGCCATTTATACACACTTAAACCGCTCCGTTCTTCCTGTGCATTCAGACAACACACAGTCCCCCCTAGATATTTTTAACCCTACCTAAAAAGACGTTGTACTCTAAACCATCTAGTGCAATTTGTAAATCTAATGCACTCATTTGAATTAAACACTACTTACCATGAATACCATTGAACTTTGAAGACATGTCAGACAGGACCCTGCCAAAAGTAGCCTTTGACAGATACGCATTAATCATAGCAGGAAGCCGAGTGAAAACATCCTTTCAGCAGTGGCACATGTCAGAGAGGGGTGAAGACTGGGGGTCACTCCTCTTTTCTTAACCCTGTCTAATTAAGAGTTGAAAGTCAAACAGGCTGAAGGCAGAACAGGTAGCTTTACGCTAACACACTGTCAAGTGTATATAGCTGTAAATTAATTCAATACGTATAGGCCTTCTGTGAGGATAGATAAGTTCATACAGTACTACAGCTTTTAGTCATTATTTACCTAATTAACACTTTCTGAGCAGTCATTGTCTGTGGTGTCAATGCAGGAACATGATATACAATAATTCACAATTAAATAAATTAAACTGTAACAGGAGAATCCTCGTTAGTTCTGGTTATACATTTGTATAAACATAGAGAATATGTTCTGAACACAAAGTCAGATGACAAACTGTAAACAATCATGAATCTATATTTGAAATAATGAATAATAATTTAAAGCTTGTGTTTTATTATGACTAACTATGGAGCAAAGTTTTGTTTTTTAACGATATTTTACTAAGGATAGTATTGCTAAATATGATATATATATATATACAGTATATATCCCTTCATCATCATCATCAGTTGAGCAATATGCTTCTTTCCATCTTCAGTGGAATGTGTGTGGAGTGTATGTCATTCATGTTGCCATAGATGCTTGTAGATCAATGACTTTAATCAGTCGTAATCAGTCACATCGGTGTGTCCGATCATAACAATGCAGGAAGTACTATGTTCTTTATGGGGAAGGATACAAAGTAAAGTTGCTGAAGTTGTGATGTATGTGACACCAAATTTCACTTTACACCAAACCATTCATGTCACACGATGTACAGCATATAGTTAACCCTTGTTTTTTACATCATCATTATGTGAGGTCCCAGAAACCTAATACTATTACTGAATGTGTAAAAAAAAAAAATAATAATCATTGCACAGTCCTCCAACTATTGCTTTTATTCTTTCCTTCTTGCATTATTCAGCCCAAGTATTGAGGTGGTTCTGTTTACAATAACTTTAATTTGATGAAGGCACAGAAACACTCATAAAGAATTGATAGCACATCAAATGAAGGAGTATTTAATCATTTATATGTTACACAGATATACAAATACATGTAGGCCCATTCTTTCTTTTTTGCCACAGAATAAAAAACATGTATGGGATAATATTTTATCACGTTAATTGAGTTTGGGGTCATTTAGGACTCTTAGGAACAAACTGTTATAAAAACTCATTAACTGGCATCCAGACAGACATATTTGAGATTAAAGTACTGCCAGCATCCATTTAATCATCTTTTACAGTTCTTAGAGTACAAACAGGAGTAAATGTTTCGAGCTGTGACGAGCTGGGATCTCAAGGACCCTGAACACATCATCAATCTGTCCTTAAACTTAACTCAGTAGTTTTTCTTGCCCTATCTTTATCATACTGTATTTGTCATGTTTAAAAGTGTAGTTTTTATTATGGCATAAACTTTCTTTAATATTTCCTGTAAATTAGGAGTTTTCTGAGCAAGAACATAACAGCTTACAGAGAAGGCTCCAATAAAATCCATCACTGGATAGTCCTTAAAATAAAAAGCACTGAGGATTCTAATCTAAGAATGTAGTTTTAAACTATTGCTCCGTATTTGTTTATCTTTATTTATCTTAAAATTTTATCTCATATTTGGCTAGATATTGATGCTGCTGATGGCATAAGATAAGATAAGATAAGATAAGATAAGATATCCCTTTATTAGTCCCACAGTGGGGAAATTTACAATATTGCAGCAGCACAGTGTACAAAAAACACAGCAGGAGGAGGGGAAGTAACATTTTTTTAAAATACAATACAATAAAGGAGGGGGGTGTAAAGTGTCTCAAAAATATTTCACAGTACTATTAGAAAAAAGTGTCTCAGTAATTCACACAAGTAAACCTTGTGTGGCATGAAATGAGAATAGATTTGTTTTGGGTTTTTTTGCTCGGAAAACAGATATGTGTGTATCATTATTATTTCCATTCATATTCAGGTTAATGCAAAGGTGCAAATCCTACGTATTAGAGTCACAGATCCTCTGCAAAGATGTAAAGCATGTGCTTTTCATGCAGGACCATACCTGCCTTAGTGATTTGTCTTCATGAATTCTATTATGCAATCTCTGAATAACTCATTTAAAACACTGCAATGATCATTAAACACAAAATTGTACAAGTATAGCATTTGATCAACCATGCATTAGCTATTTCTTTCATATTGACATTCTAATAAATACAGATTTGCTGCATAATCACACATAGCAGATGTCAAGTGAGATATTCAAGGAGATGTTAAAGTTGTTAACTACTTGAGTATGAATGGCAAATTCTTTCTTTGAACCTGCTGCCCTCTGTTACATCTGCTGTACTCAGAGTTCTTTGGAGCATTTAGAGAGACTCTTACTTTTCACCATGCATGCTTCTGAATAGCAGAGGCAGCACATTACTGACAAGTTGTGGTTTAAATGCATTTTCTGGAGATTGGTTTTCATAGTCAGCCACTGCAGGAAGTTGCACTGAATAAATTGGATTAAAACAACTTAACTATTCAATTTGGAAATGGCATTACACCAACTCATCACACTTGAAGTTGCCAGTAACAGATTTCTGTTGATTGACAAGTCATCTGTTATGAATATGGAATTAATTTAATAGATTATTACAGATAAGAAATCCTCCTGGATTATAAATTTGAAACTGGATTGGTAAATGTCTGATAATCTATATTAATTTGCGATAGAACTATAGAATCTATTTTCCTTTCTCTGTCCAGAGGAATGATCTTCTGAGATTTGTTGCCACTTATTGTCCCATATGTCTAGTTCTTATGTGTGTTTATTGGTTGTGTGTTATTTTGCCATCAGTTTTCTCTGTCAAAAAACATATTCTACAAAAATATGTTGAATAAGAGCTGATTACTGAATAGTGTGTTGAAGAATATAATGGGCTGACAACCAGGATGATTATTACTCCCTCTAATCAAAGTCTGGAAGGTCCAGACTACAGTGTTCAGTGAGAGAAAGAAATTGAACATAATGATTTCAGTGCATGAATGCAAAATCTTGTTATCAGTCAATCTGTCCATGACCTCTCATTATAGAATTAAGCTTCTGCAGACAGAAAAAAAAGACTTAAATTACCCACCACAGTTCTCAAGTCAAGTTAAAAACATTTTTAGGACCAGTGGGTACATTTCATTTTATATTATTTTTTTCCTCCAAAAAACCAATTGCATCATTGCTCAGAATGGACAGCTTGCTCAATAATTCATACAAGTAGTTTTTCTCCTTAAGCAAGCTCTCTCGTCTCAGTACCCTGCCTCAACCTTCGCACTGGCCCCTGTCTTATTAATCAGCCCCCATCGATTTAGTGTTGAAACTAATTAAAGCCCTGACATGTGCAGTTGATTCCAGACATCTGTATGTGTCACGAATGCAAAAGAACGCCCTCTCTGCCACTCTCTAACTCACTGCCAGTGACACCCACAGAATAACATGTTCGACTAAAGCCTAAGAGAAGTGACACACTTTGTGTTTTTCAGCAGGTTAATTGCCACTTTAAGACAGTGTTCAAATTCTAACAAGCATCTCTAAAATGTCTGTTTTTTGTGCTGATTCTTAAAGAAGAAGATATGCCTTGTTGCAACGTGGGTTTTATTTTCAGAGCTCTGACAGTTCTATTAGATGTGATCACACTGAACTAATAGCTCTCAATGTGGAGACATTGCCAAAAATAGGTCCAACGGTCAAGAGGCATAACCAATCAGGCAATCTGACAGGTTGCATACAAGCATAATGCAGACATTATACATTTAATAAGTGGAGTGGCATTTTGGTTTTCACAAAAAGCATCATTAGCCATTCAGATAAAAGTGAAATAAATTGTCGCAGCTTTTCTTTGCTTCTTTGTGTTGGTGCCAGTTTGCCTCCTTCGGACCTCTACACTGTTAAGAAAGCTCTGTTTTCTCAATGGTTAATTATAGTGGCACGGTAGAGTTATAAAGTGGCACTAGCACCTATACCCTCTCCCTTTCTGATTTATGGATTAGTATTTTTCCCCATCACCAAAAACAGTCCGACAGTTCACTGATGACTGGGTTTGACTCTGTAGTTGTGGGTTCAAGGTGTCAGGTGCTTATCGGGCAAATAAATGCAATGTATGACATATTACTAGTTATAATAAGCTACTTTGCTATGTTGATGTCTGGAGTGAATCATTACTTATTCAACTGCTTTTTGCATAACCTTTACAAAAAATGTACAAGTACAACAAAGGCATTATAAAATCTAAGCACAGAGTGTCACATTTATTGCAGTTGATTACAAAACCAGTGGTGGTCAATACTGTATTGCTCTCAGTCACAGACAGAGCCTCTGATTGGTCGAATGACTTAAATAATCATGGACGACATTCAATGTCTTCAAAAAGATTGTGGGCAGTTTGGACAATTATCTAACCACTTCATTGTAGCAGTGCTGCTAGACCAGATTTTAGGAATTACTCCAGTACAGAGCTACAGTATTATAACAACATATAGCAAATATATAGCATATAGGATATTCAAAATGGAATGACAGGCTGTTGTCAATCAAATCTGATCAAGTCACACTAACAGTCTTAAAGAATAATAGCGTACTTCTTTTTTTTTGCTGGTATTGGTCTGTTTGTGAGCAAGATTACACAAATACTACTTGATGGACTCTTGTGAAACTCGGTATGACAGGGAATATGAGACACAACATTATTTTATTAAATTATTATTTTATTTATTAAATTATTTGATCTCACTCTCTAGGTTTTCACATCACTCGTGTGTAAGTTGCATACTGGACATGATTGACATCCAAACTAGTTGTGATGTCAAAAAAGTTTGTGTTGTGCTTTTTTTGAACAGTATATAAGTAGCACAGCGTCTGACTAGTCATGACTTAAGAATTAATCAGATCACAGATACATCTTCCACCTGAAACAGATGATTGTGAAAACAAAAACGCAGTTTGACAACACTAGAACTTGTATGCAGAGACTATAATGTTGCAGGAGCTGAAAAAGAATATTAGCTACTGCTAAATGTTCAAATATGGTTTTTATATCATCAAAGAGTGTTGATAAAAGCAGGCTGTAAAAAAAATAAAGGATAAATAAGATATCTTCAGTAATTGTACAGGCTGTGAAACTGCTGCCTCTTCTCGACCGTGTAAGGCTGCAGACTGCAATGAGCAGTAACCCAATGTACTAATTATGTGACATGTGATACCGAAGAAATTAAGTCAAGGCTAAATATTGTGACCTTTGCTCTGGGCTGTTTTGCAGTGGCTTTGTGTCTTTTTAAATGTATAGTTTGTGCAGTAAATGTTCCAAGCCATGATAAATAGTCCAGACCATTCATTAAGTAGTATAAACATGCATAATAGGCTTCATGCCCCTAAAATGAAATGTGCTACTTAAAGTAGCTGTGGTAGGTAAACAATTATCATACATTCAGCCCTTCCATGATGAAGCTCCCCTCTACCTCTATTAAGACATGACATCTTTATACAGTTTATCCCTGCTGTTTTATGAATTCACAATTACACCTCATTAATGTGTCATTTGCATAATTACGAGGAATAAGGACACCGTTCACAGTGGGACTACACACTACCTTGAAGAAAAAACAGATGCAAACTTGAGATGTAAGATGTAGTGGCAGATATAGCTGGTATATTGTTCCTCTTTTTTAGTGGGTTTAATGAATTTCCAGCTTAAAAACTGGGAGAAAATTTACTTGAGGTCGGTGAAATTTTTTGTTTTCAGCAAGCCCTAATTGGCGGCTGGAATTCACGGACCTGAACATACCTTTGTTCACATTTAATTTTCCCTAATATTTTCAGCAGCATCAATTACCAAAATTTGATTCTGTCTCATCATGGGCATGAAATAGGGTGTGAAAACGCAGCATCCGCAATAAAGGCTATGTGAGGAATTCAGCGAAAGAGATTATTCTGCCTGCACAGGTACTTTAACCCACCCTCTCTAGGTTATTTGTAAGATAAATGAAACCACAGAAACAGATGACAGGTCTTTAGCTCAACTATAAAATGCAATTAACCAGCAAATGAGGCCAGGCAAGCCATTCTGACCATTCGGCATGAGCAACAGCTAGAGGGATAGGAGGAGAATGGTAATACATACCCTATCTGCAAACTGCTCTGCGCTCTTACTGAGTTGATGAATAGCATTTGACATTCTTACAACTGCTGATTTGGGTATTCAAATTATTTCATTCAGATTTCTTAGAATTTTTTCTCATTGCTTGCTAGCACATATTATAAGGTATAAGCTGTGTTCGTGAAAATTAAAACACATTTTCTTGTTAAATTATTCTGACATGTACTACTACACCTACAGTTTTGGACCACAGGAATGGACTTTTTTTAATATATTCTATTGTTCATGTTTTTACAACTCTTGGTATGTTCTCACCCACCATGAGGGAAAATTCTGTCTCATATTTTGCACAAGTTTGACCCTGGGACCATTTGTGTTTATTCCCCCCCAAACAGCTCCAATACCTGTACATTAGCCGCAAGCTAGCAAGCAATGGAAGGCTGTAGGTGTGTGTGTATTTGTGTTCAATTCAGCCTCTGACCAAACTATGCACTCCTCAGACACTCCAGGTCTTTTCCCATCTCCTCCGCATACGTTCATGAAGTAAGTCTTTAGCGAGCGAGAAAACAACTGTGGATCCGGGCAGAATCTGACGTGATTCATGGTGTTTATTCCACCAGAAGCTCTGGCTCTGCATGCTGAGCTCCATGGCTTCAGTAGCTGTCATTCTGCAAGCACCAGCTCAGTCCCTCCGCTCTGCCTGGCCTTCCCCTAACAATACAAAACACAGAGGTTTTTCTCTAAAGTCACATCATTTGTGTCAATTGTGTTGCAAAAAATAGCTTCATGTTTGGTGAGAACATACCATCAAGGTATAATATAATTTTAAAAAATCAATAATTATATTATGCATTCATTCATTCAGTAACCACTTATCCTGTGCAGGGTCATGGGGCTGGAGGCAGGGTACATCCTGGACAAGTCGCCAGTTCAACAAACTCCAATGTTTGCACCATAAGCGTCTCCAGCCTCTAGAGGATCTAAAGATGAGCTAAAACTAATGTCAGCATGCTAACATTTACCTAATGGGAAACCTGACATGTTAATATTAAGCAGGTATAATGTTTGCCCTCTCAGGTAAGTGTGTTAGCGTGCTAACATTTACTAAGCTGCCACTAAATCCAAATTAGTCTTCAGGAGATCATCAGAGACATCAGGACAATCCTCTGGCCACCATGAATACCTGGAATTTCATGGAAATCTATATCACAACTGGTTGGATATTTTACCAGAAACTAAAATCCAAATCATGCTGACGGATCTAGATGAAAAGTCATGGGATTGCCAACATCAGAGGGAGTCATCCTCTTGAGAACCATGCCTTATTAAAATGTAATGGTAATCCAATAGTTGTTGAGACATTTCAGTGATGATTGACAGAACAAGATTCCCATCCCTAAAGCAAAACTGCTGCCAGATAACTGTTGATTTAGAAAAATCCACAGGCTATAATTGCAAACTTCATCATGGTTGCCTCTCCATCACTCACTCTGTTCAAAATATAATCTGCAATATCGTTGCAAAGCTACATTTCATCAGGGAACACGTACAGCTTGGTGCATACCGCCCACCTTCCCTATCCGCAGACAACCCGCAAGCCCCAGTGGTCGGATACCTTGCCAAGACCTTTTGTTCTCAGCCATAATACATCTTTATTAGTATAATCCCGTTGCTCCTATGATTTACTCACACTCCATTTGTCTTTATCCAAATCATGTAGTTACAAACAGACTGTCATTAAAGGCAGACGAAATACTCTCCGGACAACAACAATAGATAATTGCTTTAACTTTTCAACTAACAGTTCAGCGCATCAAGTCTGAAAAGCCTTTGGCAAAGAGACAACGAGCAGCCCACGGTTGGTGCTAAGCACTGAAATGAAAAGCCTGCTTGTGACAGTTACACTGTAACCATGCGGAAGAAACCTGGCTCTGCTGAGATCCCGTTTCTCTTCCCCTCTCTGGATACAACTGTGTGCACAGGGGTCCTGAGATTTATGGCAGCAGCTCAGCATAGCTGGTAGGGGAAAGTCTTTGGGGGTTTTTACATCCCTCCATTTGTTTTGCACATTACTGATGTTTCCCTTAATGTGCTCGGAGCATCCCCTTGAGAAGCTTAGATGGGGCTGTTCTCAAGTTCAGGCTTCATTTAGTTTCCCCCTGTTCTTCTCTGGAGATAAAACCTGACATACAGACCTCTCCGGCTCTCCTGAGGAGCTATTAATACAGGAAAAGGAAAAGAGGAAAGGAGGTGGCGAGCCCCAGATCCACCTGGCACTGCCATGTTTATTCGGATCATACATGGGAAATGGTTGAATAGGCAAGCAACTGCTTTTAGTAATAGTGGCAAACTGATGATTCCAAGGTCCCTAATGAGCAGTGGATCTTTCTGTGAGCCAGAGTTTCTCTCTCACTAATTATATCTTTATAATAATGATATTATAATGATATAATATAATATAATTATATATATGTACACTGTGTAAATCGTAAATCACACAAAAAAGGTTCTGTAAAGTTGCCGATCATCTTTGATGTAGGATCTAGAGTATTCATGAGATTGCACAATGCAGTAACAATAGCTTGAAAATCTCGTTGCATGAAATGTTTTCAGCATTCATGACCAAATGAAAAAGAAAGAACACTTGTTTCTGCCTATCTGGACATTTTCTAGTATTTTTTGCAGCGAGGGAGGCTGACCTCATTCTCTAGTTCCTTCTCAAAACATTTCCATGCCATGAACATGCTGTTGAAACAGTGCACTTCTCTGACCTGAAGGTGTTCTTGAGCAGGCTGTTAGTGGACATGGTGAAAAGCTTCTGCCTTCATGGTGAATCTAACTCTAATTGCACAAAGCACAAAGTGATAATGACAGCAGCCATACTGAAAAAATCACCCCAAATTAGTTGGAGCAATAATAGAAAATTTCATGGTCTTTACTTACCCTTGACTTAATCATTTACCTTAACAGTAATGGTCCGATCATAGCTTAGCAAAACCTCAGCCTAATAACTCACATAAAGGTTGTTAGCTATAGCTAAATATGGCTGATAAAATCTGACTGTGTCAGTTGTTGTTTCGGCCAGAAAAAGTAATCACTGGTCAGTGGCTAGAATGAGGAGGAGCCATTTGTCTCCTTCCATCTGAGACTTAATCACAAAGCACAAATAGAATTTGGTTCCCAAATTTCAAGAGGCACTGATATAATTACGAGCAACATGTGTCACTAAAATATAAGGCTAACAGAAAGAGGAAGAAACACTAAGGTGGTCATCAAGTAAAGAGGTCAAAGTTATGATATATTGTAGTTTATGTTGGTTTTCAAAGAAAATCTGCATTTTGGATTGTCACTGCCCACATGTGTATGTTACTGCTTATTTTGTAGCTTTAGATCTACCCATGACCTCTATGTAAGGGTAAAACACACGGACAAGGCCAGAACAGTCTAGATTACATTCAACAGCATGTGCTGTCTCTACAACCAGATAACGTTGCCATGCCTCAGTCTCCTCTGGCTAGCCTTGCAATGCTTAACATAAGGACAATGAAGAGAAAGCGATAAATCTTTATTGAAGCAATTATAGAGCAAATGTTATTTACACCACCTAATTGGGCCGGGGTATCTCTCTGCTCATAGAAATTAAAGCTCGAGGGGAGTTAAAATGGACACCAATTAATTTTTGCTGACAGAATCAGCAAAACAGCAAATGGCAACAAAGGAAGTTTCCCCAAGAGGTAGTGACTTTAGCCGGAGGTGAGAATAACTCGACTAATGTAGTCACAACATCACACTATTTCCATATAAATAACTTCCAAAGAAATAAGAAACTCATTTGCGCAGCTGAAAAGAAATCAATTACGGCAACAAACAGGCTAGGTCTATTCCCCTAGACCTTGAAAAGCCCGAATGACATGGTTATAGTACACTCTAATGCTTAGCTTGGGTTCTAGTAGAATATGCATAATGTGCACTGACGGACAGGGAGGGGTAACGTCAGCTAGTAAATGTCAAGTACACATACAGGACCACACACAGCTTATTAAAAAGCTGTCACGAGGAGAGAAGAAGCTAACAGGATGTACCAGTCTTGATGAGGATTTATTACCCACTGCCATCTTTACTAAATGGCATTCTTAGACTCTCAGAGTCTTAAAATAAATCACCCTCCTGATGTGAGTTTATATGTGTGTGTGTGTGTGTGTGTGTGTGTGTGTGTGTGTGTGTGTGTGTGTGTGTGTGTGTGTGTGTGTGTGTGTGTGTGTGTGTGAAAAGTTGTTTTGTTTAAGATAGTTTTTGACAAGGTCAGGAATTACAAAGGGCACAGAGAGTGGCGTCCTTTTAACTTTGGTGTCTTGTTCAGTAAATCAAATCATCGAGAGTAAATATGGGCACCATGGCTTATCCTTTATCAGACTTTGGCTCCATGTGATAGTTGCCAATACGAATTAAATCTTATAGTGTCTCCACTTAAATACACAAAGCACAGAGCCAGTTTCAGCAATCAGGAACGCCACAGGAGTGAGGGGTAGCCTGAATAATTTAGGGGGCCCACAGCTGAACCCTGTGGTTTGGATATTTATTTTTCAAGAGATCTCGAGTTGTTGTTGTGGGGCCTGAATTTTTGGCAACCTGCAGGCAATTTAAACAAGTCATTTCTTTGATGCACAATGACAGTTCATGAAATAAGCTTGTCTCAAAACATTCCTGTTAGACAAGAGATGAAGCCTCACCAGATTTTTTCACGATGTAAAAAAGATGAACACAGTCGTTTGTGCTGGAAGGTTACTGGAATGTTACTTCTCTGATTTGTGTTTCCTTAATTCTGCAACCAGACTGTCACTCACAACTGCAGTGATTTAACATAATTAGCACTGGAAATAGTGCTCTAGTCCTTTGTTACTGCTAATGAACCCGCTCCACTGAGGTGAAGGGTTAAAAGGACAAAGATAGAATGTTCCAAAGCCTTCTGAAAATCACAATTCTTATTGGCAAGAAGTTGTGGAGCCAGAGAGGTAGACATTAGATCAAACTCACAACATTTCTCCAGTTGCCAGTGCTGTAGTCATTGTTGGGCTGTAGTCAGGATTTCACAAAGCTTAATAAAAAACCTGATTTAGAGATATTTGTCTTTTTAGAGTCTACACTACTCAGAATAAATGCAGGCCAGCTGTGACATCTCCTCTGAACATAAGGTATATTTCATCATGTATAGCTTCATGAAGTTATCATTCACACAAATGAAAACACAGTTTCCTTTTAAGTGCTAAAATAAAAACCTTCTCATCTGCTTTTTATTGCATGCTGGTAAGGATTCTGCACCTTCAACAACTATGAATTGAAACAGGATGTGTGTCAGCTGTTTAAAGGATAAAGTGATGGGATTCAATCTGCTGAGCAAACTGGGAGCAGTCTTCATTTGAAGGTGAAATGAGTGGGGCACCAGTGGGAAAATGCAATATTGTCTGCTCTTCCCCAACTGGACAAGGTCAATTAGCAAAGGACATGGATTGGCAATCAAACCTGACACCAAAGATTGACTATGGTGATTATAACCATGCAGATGGGGGGCTTTAAAGGTTATTAATAATGATTTATGGAATTAATTACAGAAGTAAGATATGATTCCGTGCTTTAAATACATTAGAAAAGTCCAGCAGAGAGAACATTTACCACTTGCAGGAACTCCAGTTATAAATGTAACATGTTCTCTGACTGGATGGTTTGTCATTTGGGTTGTGGTGGAGTTATGATTATGATTACGGAGGGTGATGATGGATTTGCTGAAGAGATGCCATTTAAATATCAGATTCCTTGGATTGAATCTGAACGTTTGTACCACAGCATTATGCATGCATCATGTGTAACACATAAATTGTCCATTAATAAAGACGTGGTTTATTTTTAGGTTACATTAAATGTCAAAATGCATCTTGTCTGAGTTTGTTCCTGTGCTTCACCTCACTGGGACTCTGAATCTGTGTATTCAGCTCTGTGCAGACTTCTGATGATGAATTAGATTACCTGTACATGGTGTTTTGTTTGTTGTTCGGCTTTTACTACTAGTGTGACCTACTCAGGTCTTTGTGTACTTCTTCAAACAAAATTGAAAATGGATTGATGGTTTTCAAAATGGCTGGCCCAGCACTGTGAAATACTTAAGGACAGGCTAAGGGCATCACAGGATGTGCTACTTTTCATTTAGAAATGTAGTAACATTCATAATGTAACATAATAACATTTAACCACATTACAAAATAACTAAAACATGCAATAACTGGTAGTGGAAACAACAACAACACTGACGGCCCAATCCCATTTCTTATTTTCACCCTTGCCCCTTAGCCTTGCCTCGCCCCTTGAGACAGAGTTACACGGGGTAGTGGTTGAAATATTCCTCTATAAAATGGGACAACCCAAACCCAACTAATTTTTGTTATGTTTATTTTTTTTTTAAATGTCTGTAATACATATTTGAAACGGTGGTAAACTAAAATGACCTGACCTGATATTTCTGGTTTTCTTTTGTTGCTTCTGAAATATTTGCCACGATCTTGCCAATGATTTGCAAGGCATTCTGGGGAATATCTCCTACCCCTCCATATGGAGTGTGCCTCTGAAAAACCTCCATTTGGAGGGCCTTATAGCCCTAGCACTTCGCCTTTCCCCTCTGTCTCAACAATAATTGGGACACCCTACTCCTACACGTGAACGCGCAAAACAGAGGGTTATGGTTAATCAGTAGGGGTAAGGGGTGAATTGTGATTGGGCCGTCATCACCTTGATATGTTGAATATTTAATCAAACAGTGGTATTTTTGCTCATCTTGACATGAGAAATTAGCATTGATTTGGAATCGTATTCCCAATTCCCATAATCCCTTTATTATAGCAGCTTTAACTAACTTTTTTTTTATATTACAGTTTCTGACTACACAGCAGTCACACATAGCAACAATCAGAGGACTAATAAAAGACTGAGTTTTGTTTTACTGTCATGTCTAAAATCTAATTCTAAGACAGTGAGGGGGCTGGGCAATAAATATTTTGCCCTAATTAACCTTCTTACTTTTATTAGCCCATATCAGTAGGAACAAACTCCTAAAATATGGAAAAATCCATAATGGTAACTCGATTCTTAACTATAAATGCTCTCAGACCTCAAACAAGTAGCTATATCAGTGTTTGATTCAAAATCGAGTTCAACAAATGAATGGGTTCAAAAGAAAAATTGCAATTAAATAATCAAACGCCAACAAAGATAAACTCAAGTTACACCTCTTGCGTCTAAAAGACAAGCTTAGTGATTCTCTGAGTTACTTCCTGTAGTTTGGCCCATGTGCTGCTGTCAGCTCCAGGGAAAGGCCAGCTTGGGAGTCAAATAGTATGATTGTAAAGCCATGGAGTAGAGAGGATGGAGTCAAGCTAATTGTCTACCACTCTTAAACTGAGTCTGTTCCATTGGTGATCAATGAATGAAGAATTTCTTAATAGTATGTGGGCAGAATAGGGAAGCTTTGGCAGCCCAGATGCAGCCCACAGGGTGCCAGTTTAAGATTACTTACTCTGATTTTAACTAATTGTATTGGTTTTCAACTAATGATGAAATGAGAAACTGTTGCACCTTTCTCTCCAAAGCTCAAACTGATTAGCACAAATTGTATTTACTTGAAAATGCTGTCTGTTCTAACCACAAAGGAAAGTGCAGCCCTGATAAGTGAAGTCCTTTTGGCCAAGTGGCATTTCAGACTGCAAGACAGTTCTTCAAGCTTGTTAATCATTCCCCAAGCACAGTCAAAACTGACATGATCATTTGATGCATTACTGCGGAATGCTCCAGTAATTATTCTTTATTTTAAAGCCAGCCTGCCCTCCTCATCAACCATTTTTTAGTCATTTATTTCTTCATTTTGCCTCAACTTAGGAACATCTCAGTCGCACTCAAGCATGGAGGAAATATGACCAAGGGAGTGCTGCTCCTTAGCTGATCTGGGATGGATAATCAGTGAGCTACACTTTTATAATATTCATTGATATTTGAAGTGTTTGTGTATTCGGGGAAGCTTGACTTGGAGCAAACATGACTTTTGTGTGCTTCACTATTGTATATTCAAACATACACCCACATGTGAGCCGCAGTGTCAAAAAAAAGGTCTCCTCTTCACGCTCCGTGGTCATAGATTGGGGTCAAAGGGCATTGCTTAAAGGCACCTGATTGGTAGTTTTTGATGAAGGTCAGAGAATGACTCATTTTCTTCCTATACAGAGATGTTTCCCTGTCGATCTTGAAGTTTGAACTGGATGACCTCAAGGTTTCTTGCTCGCTTTTACCTCTATGGCAAATTTTATTTCTTGCTGCAGCTCTTGTCAGTATTGTCAGAGATCACAGGGTGTAATTGAAGGTCAATGTCAAAGATTTCCCGGAGTACGATGAGTGCAATGTGTTCATGACATTTGAATGCCAGATTTCAGTAAGATCTCACTCCCTTAACCATTGAATTCCTTTACCCATCTTTACGTATATTCACACACATCTGTGGGGCCACAAAGTGTGATTTATTTTGAAGTTATGGTTCTGGATAGCAGTTTAGTAGAAGTAGAAGTCCTGTAAATTATCTGCAGAGAAAATGTTAGGTAAAAGACAGAATTGTAGACAAACATCAAACTCTCCTGGTTGAATCATGAGTACAAAAGATGAGCAGCTGTTTCTAAAATATTCTGCCTCCTTGAAATAAAGATACAAGCTTTTGTATGTAAAAAAAAACTTTCTACATGTTTTTTTCCCCCTCTTGCATACTTAATGAAGTCTAGTCTCCACAGACAGCTGTTTAAATCAGCTGGCGCATGTCTTGCAGTCACTGTGGATGGATATCTGTCCTATGAGACAGGCAAGTGACAGACATCAAAAATGCTGCTCATAACACTTTCTATGTGAGCTGGTCATAATTCTTGTTTAATTGTCAGTTCTGGAAAAAATACTACGTTGCTTTAAAGAAGTTGTTCAAGTTAGTTTATCACCGACAAACATCTATCTGCTGTTTCATTATCATGCAAAGGTCAGTGGCAACAAAGGAATTCAAAGCAGCTCTGAACATCGAGGCGGGGGGGGTATAGATCCTGACAATGATTTTACGTGTGTGTGTGTGTGTTTGGTCTTGAGTGAATCAGAGAAGGGGAGAGTCATCAAGAAAGAAAAGCAAAGAAAGAGATGAGCAGGTATGAGTGAAAGTAGAGGAGGCAGAGAACCGTCGAGAAACACATCCTACATGGTTCAGGAGACTAATTATACAAGAGGGCCAAGCTAAGTCGACCACTTCAGAGAGTCTGCAGGCTACGCTGGGACCAAGCGACATGGATACCCCATTCAGAGGAGGGAAACAGCTTCTCATGCATGCCTTATTACCCCAAAGACCCACGTCTGTGGCAGATAAGTCACCTCCTCCTTCTAGCCTCGCTCCTCTGCGGACACAGATCCTGTAATGATACATTTCACTTCTGGCAATTTCTAGTTTGATGGGTAGAAATGTGAAAACAAAAAAAAGGAAAAAGTGAGTAATATGGGACATCATCTCTGACCCCCCATCAAAGAGTTCTCCTTACATCCTGTGGAAAGGCGACACAGTGCCAACCCCTCATTTTCCGGCGGTCCATCTCTAATGGGATTTGGGTTTTATATTAAGTCCACCTTCCCCTCCCCACCCTCCCCTTGTCCTGATACCGTGGCTTGAATGATTTGAATTTAAAAAGTGACTAAATCCACAGTGCAGGCTTCATATGGGATTGTGTGTGCCTTTCACCGTTAAGCAGGGCCTTCCAGGTAAGCCTGTCCTGTAAAATGACAGAAAAGGTGAGGGTTGCGGTTATGTAGGGCATCACTTACACACGTTCTCTCTCACAAGAGAAAGATCTCTAAGATCTTCTTGTGAGAGAAGCAGATTTTCTGTCTCAGACTTACTGCTGGTCAGTCTCCATCCAAAAGGCACCGGCTGAAAGTCACTGGAGGTTTTCCATGAACATGAAGAGTCAGTGTTCTGTGTTTTTGTTCTTCACTTTCATCATTTGCAATGAAGGGAGATGAGATCCTGTTAAATAAATGATATAACGTTGCAAGAGGAGAAGTCAGAGAATCACCAGTCAATAGGTTTCGTCCTCTGACTATTCAGCTCTGACCAAAATTAAATGTCTGTTCCTAATGTATTGATATGCATTTGTCAGTCTGTGCTCTCTGTTATGCAGGGAATCTAAATCTGGTATATTTAGCATCATAGCTAATAACAGCTGTAATACACTGGCCCATTATGCTTTATTTCCACTGCTTAGCGCGACTCACTTTGAACCTTTATGTTTTTGGTTTTCCAAAACCAACTTCTTTCTCCAAATGTTGTGGATAGTACCTGCAAATTAGTTTTGTTTTGTTGGTTTGTTTTTTTGTATTACTTCTGTCCAGATTCCATGAGAGGTGAGGCGAAACAAATAGGTGGATTGAAAGGACTGCGGATCACGGATTGGTCAGAGAATCGTCACTTGCAAGCCATGGAGTGATCAGAGTTGTCTAGGTGTGTATGTTCAAACTCTCCAGTCTTTTTCAGCAGTATCTTTATCTTGCTGCCAGCAGCCTCTTCTGAAATAAACATCTTGCTGTTGTAAGAGAGCCACATACTAAAAAGAAGAATGTCTTTGATACCATCCATTGTTCATGTGTTTGTTTGTTTGAGTGACATTTAAGATGATGATGCCACAGCAATTTCACATGATGTTGCTATGGTAATCTAAGCATCCCACCTACATAGAGGGGATACTGTCTGTAGGTCAAAACAAAATGGAGAAAAGTACCAGAAGTGTGTTGAGTGGAGCCATACCATGCAGTGAAAACAAGGCTTCAGTGTCCCTATACTAATTCCAACAATAACAAACACAAAGTCTTGCCTTCAGCCAAATATCTTCTCCAGTTGAAAAGGAAATTTATTTTTTCTGAGCCATACACTCAGTATCAAGAGCTATATTATGAACATACAGTATTGTCCCATCTGTATACGGAAGATCCCTGTGATTCATGTCACACCCATATCCACAACAATGCCATTGGCTGATTTAGACCACAAGATGCAGTTGAAATATCTAAGGTACAGCTAAGTGGATGTTGCGTTAAGTTGCATTATGTTGCTTTGCTTGCTAACCCAAGCATACCAACGATAACCAGGAGACAAACCATGCATAGTTACGTGTGGCCAACCAGTTCAGTGCCAAAAGAATCCACCCTCTCCATTGTCTCACAACAAATAGATGCCCACACTACAATAGCAACAGTGACTTACTCATAGGCCTAATGAGGTTTTCCCTTACCTTTCTCAGTGGAATACCTGGCAGTCAGTTGTTGCCCCTCGAAGCAACTCTTTCACATGTGTGTCTGTAGGAACCGAACAATGTTTGGACATCACTTGCGTTAGTGTAGAAAAGACACGACTTGATCCAAATATTGACATTAGATTGAGCGCTTCCTGTTTGACATTGGGATATCTGTCTGTGGACATAGTTTTCCAAAAGTCTGTGGTTCCGTCTCTCAAAGCACGTTTCAGTGTGTCATCCTCAGAAAGTTCAGTCATCTCCACCTGGGACGCTGCTTCATCTGTTGCTGAAGGGCATTTCAAACACTCTCATGCAGCACTGAAACAGATGAGGAGTGTGATCTGTGGCTGTTTTTGCTTCAGGTTGCAGAATCTATTGTCAAAGCTCTCCCTTTTGAAGATGGGTCTGAAAGAGCTTGAGTTTGTTGGTTTTCGTCAGGCAGCATTTTCAACTTCCCTTGCTGAACTAGATTCCATTTGTTCAGATGATGCAACATGTGGATCTGAAACCCCAAGTCCATTGAGGCTCCTTTACTGTAGCTCAGAATAGTCCTTCTGTTTCTCTTCCAGAAACAGCTTAATTTGGTTCAAGAACTAAAAAAAAACAGGAAAGCAGGTTACCTGTGTGGAGCGGAGAGTCCAGCTATGATGGTTTTGAACTGTCTGTGATTTGGGACATGAATGTGAATAAAATTCAAAGTTCCTTACTGAAATGTTGATCCAGGAGAAGGTTACCAGCTTTGTATAGCCTTACAAAGCGATTTGCAGATCCCAACAAAGCTGGCCGTCTGTGGCTATTGCTGTTAGTTTTGTTACCTGCAAATTTGCCTTCAGTCTCTTTCAATGCCATGTCAATGTCAATGCCATAGTTCCTGTCTTTTAATTGCACATTGTCAAGCAACTCTTCCTTAATTGTGAAGTCTTCTTCTGACACAGGCCATACATATATTGCCAATTGTGGCTTGCAACTCTCATCCAAAGCAATGCTGAAATACCTTTATTTCTTTAGATCTGCATATGACTGTGTTTCACTGAATTTGTTGATATCCAATATTATCTGTTCAACTGTATGCTGCAACAGCTGCAGGTGTGACACAGAAAGCTTCAAGTTGTCATTTTCAGGAGTGAGGATAACAATAATATCTCTGCGGCATGTCTTCACAAATTCCACTTCACTTGTATTCCATGCCACCTGACATGATGCATAATGCTTTTCAACACCTTATGAAACCTTATGCTTACAAAGTTCAGTGCCTTTGGGAAATTCCTGGGCCATGTTAGAATGGAGTTAAGAGAAATGGTGCTCCGAGTTTGAATCTTTCAAATGTGACAGTGAAGTGTGGCATATAAAGCATATAAAGCACAAGTTCCCCTGACTCTGCCATGGTGATTCAGTCGGTTCTTCTAGCTTGGCTAACAAACTTCTGCCTCTGTACAAGCAACATAGTGCTTTATGTTTGAGCTAGCTACATACATGACTTGTATGAGATTCCTATATCATCGCATTACTAGGAATGACAGAATTCATTTTAACAATATTGCCAACTTTATTGGCAGAATTGTCTGATATTCAAATGCACTATTATACTTTAAAATGTAAAAAAACAACAACTCTGAAGACAAATGGAACCACCGCGAGCTGCACAGATGCAGTCAAAGTCACAGCGGCTGTGACTCAGGAGGTAGAGCGGTTTTCACGGAACGAAAGGTCAGTGGTTCGATCCCCAGCCCCAGCAAGTCTACAAGTCAAAGTATCCTTGAGCAAGACACTGAACCCCAATTTGCTACCCGGGCGCCATAAAGGCAGCCCACTGCTCCTCAGGGATGGGTCAAATGCAGAGAAAGAATTTCCCCACGGGGACATTAAAGTATAAAGTATAGCTTAACCTCATTTCAAAGTCGTGTGGGATTTTAAAAGTCCTGTCTGACCCCAACTTAAGATTGGATCATCTTCATAAATGACCATCAGATGCCAAAATAGTGCAAATCTCATTCCCAAGATAGTTAGCAATTGTTGTTGTCATTCCAGTAAAGCTGCTTTCTTCTCCATCTTCTCCACCTTTTCTCTCTTAGAGACCAACAGATTGGTTGTTAACTGCAATGCTTCAAATTCAAAATTATTTCTAACAGTGGTCAGGTCAATATGTTGCTCCCTGCAGTTATTTTAGCCGCACACCAGGTCATTTGGAATGACACTTTCACACACCTTATGTGTAGGTGAGAGGCCTGCATGAACAGAGGCAGATTCCAAAAATGAAATGAAGTTTAGGATGATGATGAAGACACTGATGGAGCTGCTCTTTGTGGTTCCCCAGAGGTGACTTGACTTCGTACTATGGTAGCTTTAAGTTTCAGCATCAAGATCTCTACACATGATTTAATGTTTAACATCCTTGCTGATGAAATACTTAAAAAAGAAGAAATTCAGTGAAACAGTCCTATCATCACTCATGGTGATGTAGGGACCCTCAATATTGACCTGAGGCCATGCACATTCATACAGGATTGTATAAGAGAACACATACAACACACTACACATGCTTACAGAGTAAAGGGAGTAATTAATTACAATAAGGTTAGGTAATGTATCATCATTTAGGTAGAGCTGGATCCAGTCATGTGCCAAATACACAGGGGCTTGCTGTAAATACAACAGTTAGGCAAATTAATAATTATTTTCAAATATGTATTAGTATTATTTGAGATGTCTCATCATTGATCAAATGTAGAGAAGCATAAAATAGACATGTAAATTGTAGAAAACGTGATGACTAGTGAATTCAAAATTCCACTGTGTTATACTGTAAATGTACTGACATATAGACCACAATGCTGACCACCTTTTTCTTCTCTTTGTTTAGGTAAATCAGTGAAGGTAGGTAAAGTGTCATATTCTAATCATCAAGAATGTATTTTCTCATATGAGCTGTGAGTCACCATCATCATGATGAAGGGCAAAGAAAAAAGAACTTATTCACTTTTGCTTGACTCACTTAAAATGTATCTTCCTATCAAAAAAAAGTGTCTTATTCAGATACATGACTTGCAAACAAAGTGTTGTTACTTCAAGTTCAGTTCTCATGCAGCACAGCTTGAAAACTAAACAGTAATAAAGAAATTCTCACCTTCTGCTCAGGCTCATTCACGAATCAGTCAATAGGTGACTGAACAACTCATGTATGTAATACTATGGGAGGCCATTTAGGCCATATTTGGTTCTTTCTCACTCACACTTTGTAATACTCTCATACAGACACAACTACACACACACACACACACACTACTAGAACCTCTTACATCCACAAATACTCTCACACACACTATTATCAGGGCCATACTGTAAATCGTATTGACTTACACACACAGTTGTACTTCCTTTGAAACAGTATCATTTTCACTTAGACAGACCATAATATAAATGTCCCAGAGTATAGAGGTATGTGTATGTGTGTGTGTGTGTGTGTGTGTGTGTGTGTTTGTGTGTGTGTGAGTGAGAGAGAGAGAGATCGTATAATTATGACACTTTTTTGTGTTTTAACAGAGGGTCGACGACTAATTTACAACTCATAGGGTGATAAAAGCACAACACGTGCTCACAAGGTTCAACATTTCTGTCTGATAAAGCTCAGTATGGTTACCAAGGTGATGATTAACGTGTTCTGCTCCATCTAATTCTGTTCCTAAAAAGAGTGACAGTGATGCATACATTTCAACCTTATGGATACTCACCTGGAAGATTAGCATTGAAAACTCCTTAGATTTTCCCAAAATTCTTAAACTTAAGGTTCATGTCATGTTATGATTAAAAGTGTTCTTTAATATCATAGATGCCTGATGCTGCCACTTTGATGTCTAGGACACAAATAGTGCAATTGGTATAAACTTTCCCTAAGTCTGAAGTTAAATTTACCCCTCCAAACATACCCACTCACCATCCTTTGTATTTGATCCTCTTTGTTGACTAACTCATTGTTTGAATTTCCATGCACCGTGGCAGCTTCTCATTCAAAGCCAGTCATCTGTGAAACACATGTCCCACCCGAGGAAGTGTATGACTCTGCATGACCGAATGTAGACACGAGATCAAGTCTGAGATCTATTAACATGACATCCTGTTGTTTGTCTTAGCAATATTTATGGGGAAAAGCTATTTTCTATGCTTATCACTCGCACTTTTCTTTTTTGTTTGTCATTTGGTTTGTATCCTCTCATAAGAAATCTATAGAATTTCCTTAGGGACTTGACCTGAAATGCAGAAAATCAATAATGCATGACCCCAGCGCCTTTATAAACAGTTAAAAGATTGATTGATAGATAGCTTTTTGAAATCTTAGCAATTGGAGTAGCTGCACAAAAAAGGCTTAACACTCTGAATTGAAACTAGAGGGCACTCACTCAATGAAAGAACTTCAACTACGTGACAAATGATCATCGTCATATCAAGCCTACCAGAGGCAGAGTAGGATGGGTCATGGCATCGCCATAGTATTTGTAAAAAAGTAAAAAAGATCCATACCATCTTCCAGATAAGCCTCAAAATGCAATCACCTGTTCCCCTCCCCGGGGCCCACCTGTCCACAAAATGTCATTGAAATCCATTCAAAGCTTTTTAAATTATCCTTCTTAAAATCACACACAGACAAGCAAACAAACGGCACCGATCGCATATAAAGACACAGACTGTGGATATGAATGCTAATAGAGCAGCTTCAGTCTCTGGATGAATAACATTTGACGTCAGCAGTCGTGGGCATAAAAGACAGCTCTGTTACTTGAGTCAAAGTATAGCTACTGGTCAAATATTACAAGTAAAATGTGTTTAAATGTGTGCTCTTTTACTTAAGTTAAAGTGACTACTTGCTTCTAAAAGTACTGAAAAGTACATCTTCTTTTTCATGTCAATGCATTGACATGAATCCACTGTCTTTGTATGATTTTACTAGAAGTGCTGACAAGAATGTATTAATGAAAGGACTGTTTGGATGTAGAGAAGCAGATGAAAAATCGGGGTCAAAAGCCAAGATTCCTAACGGGGGCCCCCTCTCTGACACCCACAAATACCCTCTGTTTTTATTACCTCAGGCCAGCTTGGTTTTGTGGTAGAAATGAGACAGGTAGCACTTTTTCTTCTTTATTTTTTACCATATCATACCAGTCCACCATGGCATAAATCATCTCAATCATCCCAGTTGTATGTGCGACTCTCCGTTTGTCTCCATTTTGAAATACTTTCTCTAGATCCGAATGCAACTTCCAACGTCCAGGTTTATGGTGCCACCGGACTGTTTGATCTTTTGTGAGATGTCTTCCGTGTTAGTGAGTGCTCTTGTCACGAGTTTCTGAGGATGACAGTATCACCCTGGTGAGCCGCTGAAATTGATTGTGTGCTGGAGAGAACTCTTCCATTAAGGAGAAACCTGGCCTCAGCTCACACAGGCGTGGCAGCATGAGGGTCTGTAATTGTGGGGTGTCAGAGGAATTCTCTGTAGACATGAATTGACACTTTGCCACCTACAGCCTGGACAAAACAACTGTGATGTCAGGGATTCATCAGTCCTCTGAGGGAAACACCTCAGGCCCATTTGTTTGCCAAAAATTTGCCATTAGAACAAAGGAATGTCAAACGTCAATAATTTGTTGTCTTATTTTTAAGGACAGTGTCGCTTGTACCTGCTCTTTTTCTTTAGAGAGTTTACTAAATGGATACTTACATGGATACTGCATGAAATATTATAATAATAATAACATGCATATTAGATTTATATAAAACTCATATTTCTCCACGTTTGCTGATATAAAAAAAACTAAACTTATTCATTTAAATAATATTATCAGTTACAACATAAGTTTGTTATATCATTCAGTTCCCTTAAATTGAAATTCTTGAGGCTAACATTAAAGCTTGAGATGTTGCTGTGACTATTTTTACATGATTGATTGATTTCAATTGAACCCTGGTACAATAATAATAGTAACTTTATTTGGATTACACCCCTCATACAGAAACATTCAGCTCAAAGTGCTTTACATTGGAATCTTAAAAATCAATGCGTATGGCAGAACAAAGGTTTCCTTGCAACGATTTAAAATATCCAAGAAGTTGAGACATTTCTTATACCTGCAGTAACTCATTTTCTTTTCACCTTTTACACTGATATGGCAAACAGCAGACAAGCAGACATCGAGCAAAATGATGATCAGACATCATGGAGAAAATATCAAGGAGCTGTGTGTCTGGTCAAATGTCAAATGCAAGTACATTTTCCTTCTGCTCTGTCTTTGGTCTCAACCAACTCCTGAGGAAAATATTTCCCTTTTAACTGCAAAATACTTCACTATCTTTGCCAGCTAGCTGCTGAAAAGAGAATTGTACAATATTATAGTCGCTTTAGTTTTGATGACCTACTCATGGCAGGATTGTTATCTGTGGTGTGCCTTTTCTCAAATTTCAACATCCTTCACTGACAGTAGAATGTGGACAAATTGCTCATCCTGACTTTGAACATGGGATTCAACCAGATCTCAAGATCTGTAGGTTTGGTACTGAACTGATACTAGTGCATACTTTACTTTCTCTATAATAACAAAAATGTATCAAGTCACAAAATACAGTGTAACACCAGCATTGCTTCGAAAGGAAGAAGCTATTCAAAGACCAGGGGCCCAAGAGGGGTAGAGTGAGACACCTCAGATGGATGGTCTGGAGTTCGGACAGCTGGGCGAAGCGAGTCACGAGGGCGGACATGACACCAGGCGTAAAGTTACGCCCTTCATAGGGGTTCAACTCTTCAGCGCTTCTACTCTTCAGGCCCTTTTATCAGCGGTGACTGATAAACATGGTGCATTCCTCAGCTTTTAGATCTACTTTGTGTTTGACCAGGTGGCTCCTAAGTTAAGTTGCTCTGAAAAGTCTTACCACACTTGCAAAGGTCGCATAGGTACACTGTCTCTTTAGATGGCACTTCATCACGTTTACCTTGGACCACCATAGAGGGTACTTTTTCATGTTTTATCAACCATAGGGGCATGTCAGAGGTTACTTTCTGCTGTATGGGGGGATAACCATCCTCACTTTTGCCATTTTGCGGAGCTTCCTCGAGTGTACAGATAGTCTCTTTTGCACAGCCTGATCCATCTTCCTCACGACAGCAACAACAAAAAATGCAGATTAAGGACTTTCACCTTTTTGCTGCTTTCTCTGCCTTGATAGTAGCTAAATCTGGAACTGAAATAGAACCTACAGATGCAACACGCTTTCATCTGGCTCAGGGGAAGGTCTTTGTTTCTGTTTCAAGGTAGGTATCCACCACTTTGTAACTATGTGAGCCATTTCCTGATTGTGTTGCTTGACCCATACTCTGACCTCTGGTGACAGAACGGTTCAAAAAAGAAAAGCTCACTGAACTGTTCTGTGGTTCTGCTTGGTCACTTCCACTTGTAGAAGAGCTCCCTCGGTGGCAGATCTCCCAGTGGGCTTTGTCCTGCTTCATGTCAAGCTCTGTGGGCTTCAGTCTGAAGACATCTACAGTGATTTCACACTTGGTTAACAGGGTTATGCAATTGACAGGATATATCTTCTTTTTTATTCACTTTACAGAGTGTGACTGAATCTGATGGCACTTGAAAATCAGCCCAGTACCCCAGGAACATAAGTTCACTTTTAACAAACAATTATACGTCACAATTTATGCTATTATTTATGCCAGCAAACAGAGCACCTTATATATATATATATAGTGCAATGGGAATTAAAAACAATGAGGATTATGGTGGATGACTAAATTAAACTAGAGCATCTTTTTTTTTGCATCATAACGTCAATCTTTCCCCTTCACTGAGTGTTATAGTTGCCTAAACTCAAACATAGCAGAATTGATGATATTTATGGAGAAGTCATCTGTAGTGACAGACCCACAGTCTAAAGTCTGTCTTATGGTTGCAGTCTGGACACTGAGGAACTCAGATTAATCCCAAATGTTGCGTGCTGCATTACCTCTAAAATGGCCAAAAACAATGGATGCTGCTTTAACATAACAAGCTATCAAAGTATGGTTAATCTGTGATCAATAAATGTTAATATTTAGATACCCAACCTAAACCACTTAAACCTAAAGAAGTTTTTTTTGCATATCTCTGGAACTGTTCATCTGATCTACTTCAAACTTGCCATTTGAGTTGCACAAGGGCCCAAGGAAGGAAGTGCAATTTAGATATTCAAGACCTCTAATTGTAATAAATTTAAGTAAACAGGTGAACAGAGCAGAAGGAGGGACTAGGACATTTCGAAGTAAAGTCATTGTTCCACATCCACGGGTTAAATCGTGATTCTTCTAGAGAATGAGCTGCAGCTAAAAATCCTCACCCTTAAACATCTAAAGTGTGGGAATATTTTAGACTGGCTTTCATTCCCGCAGTAACTGCTCAGCCATACAAAAATCACAGATCTCACCATTACTGTATTTCCTGTTCAGATTATTGATGACAACTTAGAGTGTTAAAAAGCTCAGGTCCGGGGCGCTATGGAGCAAAGCTTCTTAAAATGCCCATATTGTCACATTAAAGTATTGCACGACTTTTGCAATGATGTTAAGCCTTGCAATACTTTAATGTTACAATATGGGCATTTTAAGAATCTTATGAACAGGTGCATTATTGCTGCCATGCTACTGTATACAGTCCTCATGTGTGATGTCAGATACTTTAAGGCAATATCTCACTTTTGTAGGACATTTTAACTTTTTGCACAGATGCCTCAACCACTGATATTGGTTTCCCAGGGTATCTATAGGACATAATTAGCTTTCAATTGGAGAGAAATCTAATCTTAAATTCTTCTTTCCAACACATCTTACACCAGTGTGATGATTTTATTTTCTCTGTACAGAATACTGTACTGTAAGAGGTAATTTTTCCTTTTGTGAGGCAGCTGACGAGAATTTTCAATCAAATACTTACAAGTCAAGTTTACACCCGTGAACACTTGACATCTGTGTAGGTAAACAATAAGTTAAGTTCAGCATCGAGTTTGTGCATCAGGTCCCATGAAATGGACCAAGCACTGATTTTATCATCATTACCATGTAAGCTAATCAGCTAAGCAGTGCATCTGCTCCTGCCAACTCCTAAAACTCTGTATGATGAACCGAGTGGACTAAAGGACATCCAGTTTGAAAACTGCAATTAATCTAAACAAGCAACCTTATGAGAATATTTAGTCTATTGCGCCAAGAGGCTGGAGGCATTGTCCTCAGAAAGATGGATTATTGTAAACTGATACACTTTAGAAGAATGGAGCCATAATTCTATGTTTGATCTGATGAGGATTTCACAATATTATGGAGATATTGGCCTTTTTTAAGGCAAAGTATGATAAAAAAAGATGAACTGAAAACCACTAAGCACAATGCAGAATTAACAACATACTTATAATCACTAATCGATCTTTAAAAAAATGTGCTATTTATGTCTTATATCTTATCTTATATCTTATATCTTATATGTTGTGTCTGTTATATTTGTTTATTTTCTTATCCAATTTTATTTTCAATAATGATTTTTCCCATGTAAAGCACTTTGTAACTGTTTTAGTTTGCCACTTTTATCAATATGCTAGATATAATTGCAATGCTATAGCAACTTTATGAGGATACAATACGGGACAGAAAAGTTCTGCCAAAATTTGTATTAAAGTATAAATATATTTTACCAGTTTGGAAACAACTAATATGTTCATTTCAATGTTAAATATTACATGGACATTACTGTGATTTTTTTTTAAAAGGCTAAAACCACAGAATCATTGTGCTACTAAATTGTCATCCTAGATTTATCAGGCCAGCAAACATGACAGCAGCCCACCAGCAGCGTTTCTATTGGCCAAACAGACGCCTCTTATAGTAAGTGTGAGGGCATTTTGGCACCAGCTAATTAATTGTAATAAGGCGGGCTGGCACATACATTGGCACTGACAGCCATGGGTTGAGAGACGAGGGCTCAGCACCCCCGCTACAGCCAGAGTGGAGTTTGAGCCGTCAGGCTGCTGCGCTCCAGAGACTCGCTCTGGCACTCACCTAGATGCACATCTGCTCTGATTAATCGCCTGCTTCACCCAATGCATACATTTCATTATCAGCTTTAAGTGGGTGAAAACAACAAGGATCGGGGCATTGAGCAGAGCTGTGACGAGTGGAAAGATGAGAGGAGATGAATGTTTAGGGTTTGTAGAATAAGCGGCTTTCTACCCTCTTCATTTTAACAATAAATGGTGTTTGACCTTTATCAACCTCTATTGATAACAAGATGCCACCAGTCTTATCTGCTAACACTCAAGTCCCTCAAGACTTTAATCCTCTTGAGCCTCGATGGCTTGACTTTATTGCTACAACTAATTAATCAAACACATTTGGGTTTTACCAATTTATCAAAAATGAAATGCAATTTTATCACAAAAGCCATTTAATGTTTGTGGGTGTATGGTTCTGTTGTATCACATTGGTTGCTCTCTGGTGGTGGTGTGCTCTAGTAGGACACAGGGTTGCTGAACAGTCATGAGTCGCTCATAACTAAAGCACCAACAGATGTATTATTACAAGGTTAAGAACCTCACTAAAGCTCAAAATGACAAAGGATTTTGAAAAGGTGGTGAATGCTGCATGCTTTCAAGCCTTCAAAAAGTAGTAAAACTGCTTTCAGCCTGGAAAGCAGTTTAGAAGAGACTTTACCCTCCATCACATAACTGATGAGGGATGGACGCCTACTCAGGCTCCATCCAAAGACAATTCGCCCAGATTCTCTTGTCCATCAGATCATTTATTTTACAGTTGTCCGTGTCTCTGCTTGTCTAGACAGCTCTTTGGTTTCAAAATATAAGATGGATATAAGAGCGTGGTTCAAACCATTCAAACTCACTTTGTATTTCTTGGTAAGTCTGTTTATGGATTCAACATAGAGCAACACTGTCATCCTCTGGCAGCTTCTCCACATTACTCAGGCTGTTACCCTTGGAGACTTCTGCAGAGTGCACCAAAGTTGTAAAGAGAGCAGAGAAAGAGGCCTGCATTCCATCTTCAGTGCACAGAAGTGGAATTTGTACTGAAATGGGTCGAGCAGATTTAGACCTGTGCCATTATTGTCAAAGAGAACAATGAGCACAGACCTTAGATTAATTGGTAGAAAAGAATGAGCATTTGTTGTGTTAGTTCAGAGTGGATTCTGTGCACATAATTTACAAAGGCATATTTGTTTTATTGCAGACTATGTCATATTCTATCACCAAGTATAGTTAATATGTGTCACCCTTCATTTTCCAGATATAGACACCCTCTTTCTGCAGAAGTAAAATCTCTTCTCACATTGTATAAACTAGTTTTTACTGATGCAACATTGTTGATTCCATATGGAACAATTCCATTTCAAGCATTAATCACCCTTTCAAAATCAAATTTGAGTTGCGCTTGCTGTCATTTAAACATCAAACTATGCTCTTATACTCCAAGGAAATGTAAAATCAAATCCGAGCCAGTATATAAGACATGAAAAGAACAGAAACACGGTTCTGTGAGGCTGTACCTATGCAGTAGTGCTTTTAGGTAAATACAATGCTTTGATGAACAGGTGGTTAACCATACAAACCATCTTAATTCTGCATTTTAGATTGCTGAAATATGTTATTACTGTAAGCACAAAGGCTCAGTACAGCTGAGGCTGATCTGAGTATCATTAGTTTGTATGGATTCAGTCAGATAGACATGTTGATGAGGACGATGATGATGGCACCATATGCTAAGTTGAATAATTGCAATCCTGAGGAGGACACAAATGTCTCTTTCAAATATCAAGGCAATCCATCCAATTATTGTTGAGACATGTCACTAAAAATGTCAACATGACGGAGGTGCTGGAGGTAATGAGGGGTTCAACAAAATCATTGGGCTTCATCCTCTGGGGACGATGAATATCTGCACAAAAATGCATTCAATAGTTGTTGAAATATTTAAGCCTGGAGCAAAGTGACGACTGATATCCCAATCCCAGGAACCACATCACCACCATGGCTAAAAGTAATAATTAGAATATAAAATAAACATAATTCAAACCGAGCATTGGTGATTTGTTCATACACAGTGAAGCAATGATGGACACATGTTCACATGAGTGACAGGAATGAAAGATTAGATGTATTTAAATGGTATTGCTTATCTGTGATGTTCAGTGTAGGCGTGTACAAAGAAAAACTCCCTGTGACTCAGGAGATCAGATAAGGATGAGGCAGAGAGACACAGATGACCGAAGACTGTCCCTCTGTCTCTGTCTGCCTCCATATCTGCTGCTGGATAGCCGTCAGTCTGTCCTCATCCATCTCGTTCTTTTACCTTGTTAACTCTCAAAATACCACACACACACACACACACACACACACACACACACACACACCTAGACAGATAAAACTCTAAATTGATTTGAGTTGATTGATTGGCAAGCAGATTGGCCTTATTGCAGGAGCTTTACTGGAAGCTGAATCAGTCTAATGTTTAAGTTCAACCAACCGAAGTCCATGATCCACAACTTTTTGTCTGTCTGTCTACATTTTTGGCAAAGGTTAGATGAGAAGAGAAGACACTAAACTGTCAGATCTGTTCATTAACAGCAGAGTTAACTTAGCATAAAGACTGGAAACTGTGAAACAGTTAGTCTGTTTCCACATGTAACAAAGTCTGCCTGCAGCACCTCTTAAGCTCACTAATTAACGCTCATTAATTAATGTGATAGCTCTTTTCTAGTCTGTAAAAAAAAATTATATGTACAAATGAGACGTTGTGGTGTTACAAGGCAATGACTCACTATGTTAATTATATATAAAGAGCTTTAGAACTGCTGGCCGGTGGATTATTTCAACAACACAAAAAAAATATCAAGTATTTCTTTAACCCCCAGTAAAATACACATTATGCTCAGCAACGCAAACCAAACCACGCCACATCTTACATAAACCAGATTTGGATCCACACCAAAAATGATTAGACAAATAAACAAACAAACAAACCAAAAACATTCATGGATCCACCCCAAAATCTAATGGGGTTCTTCATTGTTACAACTCTGCTCTGATTAATCACCTGCTTTACATAATGCATTCATTTCATTATCAGCTATAAGGTGGTGAAAACAAAAAGGATCAGGGCATAGACCAGAGCTGTGATGAGAGGAAAGATGATAGGAGTTCATTAAAATATGTCAAGACGTTTTTTTATGCAAAGCTGTTAACAAACAAACAGATGTCGCTGAAAATGCAATCCCCTTGTCTAATCCTTATATGCAGGGAATGGACATTAGACGTTTGCCATCCTGTTTGTTTTTATAGTTTTCCTTTCTGGATTGGGGAGACAGACACTGGGAGAACCTCATATACTGGATCAAAACTTAAATCAGATACATCACTACCTGATTGGGAGCCTTTGAACCAGTTCCACCCATTGCTACGACAGTCATTCCAAGATGATGCAGAATCTTAGGCTTGCCTCTGCCCTTCCGCTCTATGTGCCATTATAAACACAGATACAACCATGCAAAGATGCTTCATCATGCAGATCTCTGACTATGCCCCGTCTGTATGAGGGGCATATTTCTCTATGCTCTGCGGGTCCTTTAGTGCAGGAATAGCCCTCAGAGACACACACACAGCCCAGCACGGCCACCGCCCCACATTCATCCCTCCCTCCTCTTCGTCATGCTGACAAAACGGATCCATTCCTCTGCGTCTGGGTCAAAACGTTCTTCCAGGGTGGTTTGCCCCCCTACAAGGTACAGGCTACTCTTCAAAGACAACCGGGACATCCTGTACTCTGCAGAGCTCAGCAATAGCATGATGAGAAGTGGGATTCAATCTGGGAATTTTCATGTGAATACAGATTAACTGAATTGTGGAGGACAAACTGGAAAGATCTCATCTCTGAGTCTCGTTCTTTCTCCTCGTACATCAGGAGCAGTTGTCCTTGACAAATTGCTTCATCTGTTTAAATGATAAGAATTTATATAATTAAATTTGATTTTAGAACTGCCTGGATGGGGCAAGTGGCTATGATATTCTGCTGGACTACATCCCCTTTGTTACTCTGGATCTTGTGGCTACAGCTGAAGATATTACCTCCTGCATAGATGTTGCTACCACGCCAAGGCTGTGCTGGTTCAGTTTGGTGTCAAATGTGGTGTATCTTCAAAAGTTACTGAATTAGATCCTGAAGAAAACCACCAATAGGGCAATATTGAATCTTTTATTTTCTTGAATAACTATCAAACCAAACTACCTGTTGTCAATCAAGATTTTCATTATTATCTGGTAATAAAATTTCTGATACACTGTAGTGCTCTTGTGGCATCTGAATATGAAATCTACAAGAAACAACAACAACAGATGTACAACACGTGACATGCTTGTAGAAACACACCTTGAACCATATTGTTTCATTCAATTCAAGTCATGTTTAGTGTCTTTCCAACTTCCTTCCCCAGACTGACTCTCTCCTGGATAGTACAGCAACCAAATTGAATGCAGTGTGGATAAATGTATGGATTTCTCTGGGGTTGAACAGTATCGGGAACATTTGAGATAGTGAAGTGTAAGTCCACACCTCAACAAAATATATAAAGTATAACAAAGTTTTGGTAATTTTATATATATACATAAATGCATATATACATTAATGCATACATACAATGTTAGTCTGAACACAGTATAAAGGAGTATATTTCTATTGTGTTGTTGCTACTTTTTGCGAAATATTCTTTCATAATATTTTTTACCCACTTAGAGGGGGTGCAATTAGCTGTGAATTCACATAATAACCCTATAAAGGTGATGTGAAGTGTTTTCACACAGGCACATTGCTTTATTTATTTGGACTCCTTTTTTGTGTTCATCTAATGAATAAGTCTAATATTCACTCATCAAGCTCTGGATTAGCCTCCAAATCAGCAATTTAAGAGCTGAATGTGTGATGGTGAGGCTCGTAAACAAGTGATTTCTTCTTTATGACAGGTATGTGGGATTGTGTGTGATATTGTTTGGTCTGCTGTGAGGCATGACAACGTAAGAACCGGATAAGAGCGAAGCAGTCTGCATGAATAATTCCTAACCTTGGGGTAAGCGCTGTCAAACCAAAGAGTAAGAAAAACAAACGGGCTGAATGAAAACATCCAATAAATGATTGATTTAAAAATTAGTGTAAAGACCAACAAAAACATTCAGGACACAAAAAAAAGGAGAAATCAGCAGTAGATAGGGGGTGCTAAGCTAAAAATATGCTCCTGTGGGACCAATTCAGCGTCACTAGATGGCGCCAAGAGATTATAAATGGATGCAAACAAAAGCTTCGTTGAGGATTTTGCCTGAAATGTTTTATCCGACTTGTTGTTACTGTTGTCACTGTTTAGCTTAATGCCCCCACAGGGATCAGTAAAAATGTTATATCTCCTCTTCAACAGAAATATGTAAGGAGCAGAAGGATCCAGACAGTGATAGAAATAATATCCAGTCAGGTCCAGACAGACGGATGAACTGACGGGCTGAGAGAAAGATGATGTGGATTAGAAGGTAAAAGAGGAATGATAAGTTAACTGTGTTGGCAAAGCACCAACGTGACACCACCATGTGACACCTTTGGATGCAGCACGTCACCCTTCTGGTGGGTGTTGTGGAAGACGGATAGCTCACCAGACAGCCGTTCTGCCCCAGGGTGAGACTAAGTCATAGGGTAGACTTTCTGCATGTAAAGGCAAGTGTGCACCCTTCACTGTGAGCACACTGAACTGGATTCTGCCTGGATGGAACTCTAGACTGTGCTGCAAAAATATAAATGATAAAACTCTTAATCTTGTACCAAAACTCCATATCTGCTATACTCTCTTGATTTCTCATAAACTCCTTTTGGAAAAACTAATTAGAGCACAGGATATATGTTTTTCTTATCAGTGTACAAGTCTTGGACTTTGACCTAATTTGCTTATTGTTTTTTCACACCCGTTCACCACCTCAACCCTGGACACCTGGCCATCTCCAATCAAATAATCCGATCAGGGGTTTTCCTTTCATGAAGTCATCGAGCTCCATTCCTCATCACCACCACTGTCTAGGCTCCGTGGGGGGAGTCCCCTTCAGACTTGAAGCATGTAATTCATCAGACGGCCTCCCTTGGTGATCTATTTATTACCTGCCGGGGTCGAAGCTACATCTAACATACCAAAGTTTAATCTCTCACACAACCTCTAAGAAGAGTTCATGTTGCCAGACTGATAAATATGAATGAAGTGGCATTTATTTATTTATTTATTTTGTGAAAATAAACAGAAACAAGAATATATAGTTTGCAGATTTTGTTCAAAAACTGCAATTTAGACTGATCATTTCTGCTGTAGCTTTGTAATTAATCTAATGATACATACTGTCGCTGCCAAAAGCATTTCAAACACTGACCCCTGAACTGAGGCATTCTATACTCCACCTGCTGTAAATGTAGGTCCATTTTTACTGAGAGGAATACAGAAAAGACAAATTCAAAATGCAAAATTGGCCAATTAAGTTATCTTGTAAGGGAGCAGGAGTATATACTGTAGCACGACAGCAGCTTTTGTTCCATTCTATGATTCAACATGGAACATATGGAATTAGGTTGCTCCTCTGTGTCTCAGAGCTTCTTTTACTCTTCTTTTCTTCTTTGTAAAATTTGCTGTAGGTGTCCCCTGTGTTAACCGCATCCTCCACGAGTCAGAGAGAAACATGCCACTTCCTTCCAGCTTCTGTCTGGCTTGAATTCACTCTTGTGCCTCGCTCCCTTTTTCTCTGTGTTCACCATCTGCTGTGAGGGGTTTCTCTCTGACAGGGTCACAGCCTGTGGTTCTCCTGCCCCCGTCTCCTTCAAAGGTTTCCCATTACTGCTGCTGAGATCCTCACCCGGGAGGTTGGACATGAGTGTCCTTAATCCTCCTCCTTTCTTTTTGCATCACCTGCTCCCACTCTATCAAATGTCCCTTCAGCCTACATCATTCCTCTGTCCTACTGCATGTCTGCCACCTTCTCTTACATTTCCTCCTTCTACAGCTCTTCTTCCATTCCCCCCTCCCCGTCTTTCTCCACCTCCCTTCCTCACCTCCTCCTGTCCTCTGTCAGTGTGCACAAAGCATTAACCCTCCAGGGTCTGGCTCTGGGCAGTGGAGACGATTACATTTCCAGAGGAAGAATAGCACTTGTCTGCAAAGTGTCCACAAGGAAACAGACTGAAAAGTATAAATCCTGCCTGCATTTGACTCACTCCTGACAGGCAGGAGAGAGACAGGGAGGTCAGTAGGAGTATCTATTCACCTGGTCATCTCTAAAATGACATGTGACGCTTCTGTTAGTAAATTAGATTCTTTAAGTGGAAGATGGCTCTAAATCTCAAATGGATTTAAGATGTAAAATCTTAAAGAGAAATAAGTCTGGATAAAAGATACGAAGATAAGAATTTTTACTTTTTAGAATATTTTTTATATTTTTTAAAGCATGAATGAATGAAGCTTAGCGAAAACTCAGTCAGGAAGACTATCTCTGCACATGTCCTCTATATCACAAGCACTATCCCATAGGCTTAAATACCTCATTCTCCTCTTATCCAATCACAGCCTGTCACGTTCTCCTGTTGGCCAATCGTTTGCAAGCTGTCAAACTTTAAATATGCTCTCTCTCTCTCTGCTGTCATTCAGCTGTCATTGCAGTACGGCGAAGTCCACAACCTACCTCCACCCCTTCAACACCTCAACCCGGGACACCTGGCCACCTCCAACCAAATCCTCCCATCAGAAGTTCCTTTCAGGAAGTCATCCTAACATCGAGCTCCACTCCTCACCACCACCAGTGTCAAGGCTGTGGGGGGGAAGTCTCCTTCATACCAGAAGCACCTAATTCATCGGATGGCTTCCCTTGGTTATTTACTTCCTGCCGGGGTCTAAGCGCCAAAGACTAAACTTCTGTTCCCAATAAATTTAATGTTACTTTAATTGTCTCATTCTGTTGTTCCTCTTTGTAGTCTCTCCTGATTGAAATGGAGCAATTTTAACAATGCAAACAATCCATCTAAAAATTAAACATCTTCATGTTGTCTTGATAACTTAATTTTTGACTCTGGTTTTGAATTCTGCCTTTACATGCAACCCTGGTGATTTAAGTCACAATGTGAAGTCTTCTATTGGTTCTAAGTTCGGGTAGCACAACAAGATCCTGACTTGCCCTTGATTTCTAAATAGAAATAACATCTTTCACCTATTGTTATGACCTGGCTCAGATGGCCACAACAAACACGGAGACACACCATGTGGAAACAGTTAACCAAATACTTTATTTAACAAACTTAAGCAAATTAGACCAAATCACAACTTGACTAAATCAACTATTTAAATATGGAGGTGAGACATCAGTAAGTCAGTAGCGTAAGGTGTGCATGAGTGGAGCATGTATGTGCGAGAATGTTGTGAGGTGCAAAAACATAGTAAAACTTCAACGCAACATAACAAACCAAGACGCGGCGTGTGCCTGTGGAAAGAGCAAAGGGCAGCAAGCAGAGAGGCGAAAAGCAGGACCGAGAGCGAGAGACGACTGAAACCAGCCTTATGTAACCTGGAACCTGGGTGCCACAGGTGTTCCAGATCCATTAATCACCTGTCCCTGCAAGAAAAGGCAGATTACTAACACATCACCCCCAAGAGGACCCATGGGGTCATAACACCTATAGATCTGGGGACCTATCTGTTTTCGACGGTTCCCTCTTCCAGTGCGCCTGATTCAAACGATCACCGCATCATCGAGCTCTGCCTCATAATGCTTCATTAATAGGAATCAGGTGTGTTGGAGCAGGGAGACATCTAAAACATGCATGACAGGGCTCCACTAGGATTATCATGGGATTAGAGACTCATTATTTCAAATAAATCATTCATTTAATAAGTCTTCTGTTAGATCCTCATGTATACATCATAACCATGTGTGAAGCCAGGGAAGCTTAACATGATGATAATGCACCATTGATAGCAAAGCTTGTGGATTCCAGACCCAGGTGATGCAGAATGGACGTGTTATATCTACTCAGGCATCCTGCTGTCTGAATTATAGAACCAAGGTTTAATGATATCTTTTGTCCAGACACTTGTTGTTGTTGCATATACTGCATATTTCTGTTGACAGTCACATTAGCAGAGTGTAGTGTTGTTTCAGCTAACAGTGCATGAAGGGATATATCGGCAATTGTGGAAGAGCATTTGATACACTTGCTTGCTTGCTGATTTCCACTAAACTTGATGGGAGGATGCTTCTTGGGTCAGAATAGACTACAATAGATTTTGGTGCAGATCCAGATAAAGGTGCAGATCTCTTGGGCTTTGGCGGAGGTATTCGCTCTACTGAGTGCTGTTCTAGTTGTTCTATAGAACACATTTTGACAAAGGTGCTATACAGCACCCTTAAAGATTAGTGCTCTGAGTCAAATAACCACTTCAAGTGATACTTAGCACTACTTTCAGCCTTCCAGTATCTATGTTAACACCATTATCCTACTGTAATTGTCTATATGCTACCAGCTCTGTAAGGCTGTATTTAGGTACAACAGTGTTTTGAGCTAAATGCTAATATGAGCATGGTAACATGACATTGTCAGGAGGCTGAGCCTTTATAATGCAAATATATTGTACAACAATATGACACATTGCAGCTTAGGCAGCAGGGAATGTACATGTAGTATGTCATAAACCAGAGTATAATCAATAAATGGAATGGAAATGTCATGTCATTCAGACCTGTAGAAAGATATTCTACTTTAAACTAAAAACGTCGCCATCATGATGGTCCAACAAGGGAATTTAAGACCATCATAGTAATTAAGATTCATCTTTTTGAAAGCCAGCAGTGTCTGTATATAATTAATAGTGATCCATTTGATAGTTGTGATATTTCAAACTGGACCAAAGTGGTGGATAGAGTGTCACAGACTGCCATCCCGAGAGCCGTACCAGTAATATAACCAGAGAGTGCACAAACAGACCAAAAGGATTAGTGTGGATGACTGTGCACCACACTGAGATCTTTAAAGTAACTGATGGCTGATGATATGTCGATGACCCGTGGATCGGCTGTGTAGTTCCCATGTTTTTGTTGCCTTCTGAGAAAATAAATAGCTACCAGCAGTAAGTCACATCTTAAACCCACATAAGACCAGGGGAGGAGGCAGTAGAGACCCGACTGCATCATGTGACAGAGATGAAGACGAGGCTCGCCGCCTAGGGAGGAACCTACTGTTCAACCGTCAGTCAGAGCACATCATCTGTGATTACGCTTTGTAATGGTTATCTCCATGTTGATGCTTCCAGAGAAATGTAAAGCTGCAGCGCTGTGAGATATATGTCCACCTGTGTGTGTCTGTGTGTCAAGAAAGAAGAGAGAGTGTGGCATGATAAATAATAAGCATATACCTGTATGAGAAATGCTTTGCCATGTTTGCAGTTAATTCATCTCTCATATTAATTCTTAAATCCTGTTAATTTACTGATTTGCTAAAAACACACACTTTAGAATCAGGAGGTAAGTCATTATTCTCTCTTCATTCACACTTGTGTACAAATAATACCATCTAATCTAATTATCATTTTAGTGACTATTATGATTTGATTTTCCAGTCCTGGCACAAAATATTGAAGTCTCTGATCTTGGCTGTGATTACTGTTGGTTATAAATGTCCCACCTTGTTCCTCTCCATTCAGCCAAACAGCAGCCGCTCTTGCCAGCTCTTTGTTTCCTCCCGAGACGACAAAGCCACTCTGGCCACTGGCCTCCTGTACCCTCAGTGTAGATGAAACCTGACTTGGTTTTTTGCGGTTTGGTCCATTAATTCTTGGTGTCTCAGGGAAAATACTATGTTTTAACATGGTGTTATTTCTTTTAGCAATCGTCCATCTGTGTAAGATAACTAATGCTTTTTATCTGCTTCACTGGCTATCTTTTCATTCATTACCCTATATAGGTGCACCATGCAGTGCAGATTTACAAAGAGCACTAGGCAATCCTGGGGAAGCATAGAAATTAAAAAACAGCTTTTTTATATAATGGATGTTCTGGTTGTACACAATAACACAACAGGTTCCAGATATGAATCCACATTTAGTTTTGCATGTATTATCTTCAATTCTACTATTTACTGTGATTTACTTTAATAGTAGTTATACCTTAGAAAAAGCTTTTATAATATTAAAAAGACCAAACCCATTTCATTTATTGGACTCTGCTGCCTCCTAGTGGACTGATGAGGCACAAAATAATACAACATAAAATATCTCTCGGTTCCCTACTGTACGTCTTGTTTTGCTGTTTTCCTTTGTAGATGGCGACTTGACATTGGGGAAATTAAAATATCTTACTATAGATGCGTATAAATCACTAACTCAACCTGCATTGAGTCCCATTAAAGAGGTACTTAAGTGTAGTTTTACACTCCCATAATGATGGGTGACTAGTAATGGAGACATTTAATTGCCAAAATGCAAACAGCAGAGGCCAATCTATTATTTATTCCCTAGTAAGGGTCAAGTGCTACACTGGAGACTACACTTCCCATGATGCACCTAGTGGCATCTTGTTTTTAATGACCTATTGGAGCCTTTTTCTTGAGAGCTACAGAGGACATTGTGTTTCCACAGTAAGAGTAGTGTTAATCATAAGTAGGAGCAGATGATAGGTAATAAACAAATGTATAAATTCAAAACATTCTTGAGATAATTTATGGTGAAAGAAACTAATTTCTTTTGGATGTGTTGGTGATGTATTTTAACGAGACAGGGAAGATCTCCCCTCAGCAGCTTGCATGTTGATTTGAATACATTGAGAGTGAGGCAGAGCTCATTTATCTTCTCCTCTGGCTCTCGCCCATCTCTCTCTGCCTGTCAGTTAGTCAGTGTTGCAGACAGCACGCACAGCCTCATTGGCCAGATGCAGATTGATAAGTGGTTCGGGCAACATAAGTGGGTGTAACTGGCAGGATTTGATACGATGCCAAACACACCCCTCAAGGCTGTAGCAGTCACGCTCCATTTGTGCTGCAGTTTCAGCCAAAAAACAAGAGATTGTTGCTTCGTGTGAAGTGATTATGTCTGAATTTCATATTCACACTACTGTAGGAAATAAGGGAGAAGATGTTCTAGTTTATTTGTCCATTCAATAAAGTCACTCATGGGGTAAATGTTACAATGTTTACAATCGCTTTATTCTTTTAAACTACAGTTTTGATTTAAAAATAACTCTTTTCAGCAACAGCGGTAAACAACACACAAACAAACACAGTGACAAGTTTGTGCAGATTCATCACAGCGATGATATTTAGAGAGACAAACTTTAAAATAAGTCAAGAGTGACTCTTTTATCATTTCTACCTCAGGATGACAGCAGGCTTGTCTGTTGCCCACATTCAATAAAACAGCATTTATTAAAGGACCCTCAGTCACAGGACATCAGATGAGCAGGAGTCATTGTCATACAGAGGGCTACAGTACGAAACAGGCTGCTCAGAAACTCTATTCTGTTACCGATATCATTCCGATCATCGTGATGCTTATGGTAATCGGTACCTAAATTCATGCAGCAGGCTGTGCATGCATAGAGGCAAAGAGGACAAAGAGTGAGAAGAGAAGATCAACACAGCACAACACCTAAGTCTGACATGAATGCATCTTCAGTTGGACAAAATATTATGTATTTCACTATAAAATTCAAATATGTTAATATGTGCAGTCTAATTCCAAAGACAGATTGTTTGGAGGACGATAACCACAACAAGATACGATCTGATGATGATTCAGACATTTATTTATATATGCTGGTTCATTTGGAAAAGCATGTCAGACTAAAACACTGCTTATATCTGGTTGATAGATGATGTATCCTTAAGGCCCCTAAGACCTTGTACTGACTAATTGCTATGCATCAGCTGTAGTTTATAGTGAGGCCAGGGATAGTTTGAATGGTTACATCTGAGCTCCTGGTTCATGTAGTTTTCATTGAGGGAGATTTTCATTTTTTAAATATCTAAAAGCCAGAATAAAGAACATTTAAATTGGATTTCTGAGCAACTCCAAAAATAAGTTGTTTCTGACATGTTGGGAAACTGATTTGTTCATTAAAGAGAATCAGGTGGCAAGATTGGCTCACTCTCATGTCTGTATGCTAATTATGAAACTAAATGTAGAAGCAAAGCAAGATTCTAGGTGCTACTGAGTTATGCATGAGTGGGCAATCTATAACTTGCTGTATCCACCCGTGGAAAAGAGTGCTAATCTATGGCATCGAGTTAAAGATTAACTAGGTAGATATCCAGTTATGCGACAATGTTAGCAAATTATGTGTCAGTAAGCATGACTAGCCACCAACGGTAACAAGAAATGTAGCATTTTAAATCAACTCTATTAAAATCTTAATTTGAATACACAGCATAGATGGGATACTAAGCTATAATTAAACAAAAAAACATGACTGATGTATTTTAACCTCTGGAGCAAACTGCAGACATGTTAATCTACAGCAAATGAAAAAAAAAGTCTAAGAAAAATGTAATTTGCAGGAGTGAGTGGAGTCCTGCCAAAGGGTGGATTGGAGAGGTGAAAGGTTATCTTCTGAATACATGTGATGGATACTCTAGTCCTTGCAGATGACTGCACTGCAGCAGGCTGGGATTAGGGGTCAGAGAGCTGTAAATCTAGCTAACAGAACACGGGTCGTCCTTGCAGGGCTTCACGTCCCCTTGCAGCAACTGGATCATGACAGCCTTGGTTAAGTAGCTGGAGGTGCCTCTCTGTCCCATCGGTGGCGTGTTGTAGAACGCCTCCATGTCGTCCTGGCAGAGGCACAGATAAGAAATATCTTTTTGTAAAATCAAGAGATGTGTTTTCAAGCAGTCATGAAATAAGCATTATGTGTAGATACTAAGAGTGAAAAGAAATTTACTATTAGCTCAGCTAAACCGTTTTTTATTTTTTTCTGCAGGTCAGAGTCAACAACACCCTTTCAGATTCCAGATCAATCAACACAGGCGCCCCGCAGGGTTGTGTCAGCTCCCCAGTTCTTCTTACACTATACACAAACAAATGTACAAACAGCCACTCCAGGGACTTTGTTTTTACATTTTCTGATGACTCAGCATACTGCACAAAGACACAAACCCATCAGCCTATTTCTCTGAAATAGTAGACTTTGTGCAGTGGTGTGACGCCAGCCATCTCATTTTAAATGTAAACAAAACTTGTGGACCCTAGATCAGTGTGGGATCATGGTCCTGTGGTCATACACGGAACACACGTCAATCAGGTGTGTTCGCACAAGTATCTGTGTTCACTTGGACAACACATTCAGCTGGAAGGTCCATGTTGAGGGTTTATGCTCTCGCTTACAACAGAGACTATATTTCCTACGCAGCCTCAGAGTGTATGGTGTGAACCAGAGGATTATGATTTTATTTCATCAGGCTGTATTAGAGAGCTTAGTCAGATATGGGATGTCAGCACGGCATGGCAACCACACTGTTCAACTAAAAACTAAGCTGGCTCATCTGGTACACACCGCCGTGAAGGTGATGGGGAGGAATGAGTTTCAGCCCCTCCAGTCGATATATGAGCAGTCTGTTCTTAGGCAAGCTTAGAGGATATTTACCGACCCATCACGTATCCTGTACGCAGAATACGAGCTCCTGCCCTCTGGCAGACGATACCAAGTTCCCCACTGTAAACTCAACCGTTTTAGAAACTCATTTGTTCCTCCCTCTATCAAACTTTAAACAATGCTGCTTGAGGCTGAGGGGATTGTGTAATAGTTTCATGGTGTTTTACTGCCGGGTGTGTGCAATATGTGTCATGTGCTATGGATGTGCAATATTTGTATGTGCAATATGGATTATGTGCAATTTATGTTGTGATGTAGTAACGGGTTCTGTCTTGTTCATGTGTGGTCTGTTCTGCTACAGCTGTGGAGGCATCAATGTGTGCAGCATTTGTGTCCAAGACAAATTTCCATACGGGGACAATTAAGTATCGTATCCTAAATCTTAGCAAATTTATTGAATTGGAAAGTGACGGCCCCCCCAAAAGAATTTGGGAAAGGGGCCCCCAGATAGCCACTCATATTGGTACATTTTGCATTGAGAGCTAAAAACCCTTTTTAAACCTCCCATTAAAGCATTATACAGTGCACTGCCAAGACCTGTTGTTTGATGTAACATATTTACATGTAGTGCCTCCATTATTTTAGATTTAGATTTGTGTGTGTGCGAGGCGTTATTTGTCATTTCTTAAATAAATTGTGACATTTGATCAATGGGCTGCTTCCCACAGGGTCTAGGATCACCACAAACCTTAACCTACTGTGCAACAGGAGCCATCAGCCAGACAGCTAATGTAATGTAAGCAAGATTTAAAGATTCATGGACAGTTGACAAACAGTAAATGTAATTTGATAGACCCAGCCATGTAAGTGTCCCTGGTTCAATATCAAGATTTTCAGAGGGGCAGTGTACGCTGCTTTGCAGTTTGTGTGTTACAGTCGCCATCTGGTGGTGAGGATGAGTCACATTCATGTAATTTATTTGCCGAGGTGTCTGCGGTCAGCACATGCATTTAGAACAGTGAACAGACCCTTATCAGGACTTAATGGATATCCTGCAGCTTAGAAAGCCACTCTACCTGTTTCTCGATGCCTTCAAAGTGGCTGCGGTCCCTCTGGAAATCGCTAAAGGCTTCCTTCACCAGACTGTCCAGATTCACCTTGTCGCTGAACTCCAGCTCTGGGTTTCTCTCCAGCACTATGGACACCACCATCAGCAACTACTCACACAATAGAGATAGGAGAAGGCAGTCAGAAACTAAATAAATAAATAACAGCAACAGAGCAAACTGATTTTAAATGCCTTAGATAGCAGGTAAACAACTGCTAGAACTGGAGTCAAACTGAACAAATTGCAGTACTAGAACTCAGATATGTGATTGATTCCAGAATAAAGGATCATCTTCATGTTGAGTAGAAATCCATACAGATTTAATAGGATTTTTATTCAGCTTCATGCTTTTGATTGTGCACGTTGGTGCTGTTTGTGAAAGGGTTTGTTTTTACCTCTACAATGATTTGTCTGTACTCAGGCAGGACGATGTTCTTCAGCGTGTCCTCCACCAGCAGGGAGAAGTTCATCTCGTACATGGTCATGTCAGACAGTGTCGGTTGCTACAAGGAGACAGAAAGAAAATATGTCAATCATCGCAGCCCACTTGTACCCACTTCTCCTTTATTATTTCATCCTGTGCCATATTGAATCATCTGACTCCATCACTGTGAGCACACAAGAGGCGAGGGTTATGTGATCTCCCTCCTCCTGTGCATAACAACCTGGCTACCTTGGTACCTAGAGTAAGCGTTAAAACAAGTTAGTGATTGTGCCGTTCTCTGTAGACACTCTTTTTCCAAACCATTTAAGAGATGTGTAAAAAGTAAAAAAATACGTTGCGAAAACGCATCTATTACCTACCATTAACAATGTATAAATGGGACATATAAGTGTCTGAAATTGACTGTCCACATACAGAGAAAACTATTAGGTATCTGTAAAATAGGGAGCAGTGATGGAGTGATTTCAGATACGATCCCAGTGAACCATGACAGTGTGAGACGGAGCCAGCATGCATAAAACCAGGACCCTGACAGTGAAGCAGCTAAATGGAATTCAGCCATCACTAATTTTCTTATCAGCACCTGTGACAAGTCGCAAAGAGGAACACCATCAAACACATCTCTGAACATTAGCTCTGATAATAAATAATCATTTTGAATTTTGTTATTAGACCTTCACACTAAAAGACCAACTTATACTACCAAAAGGCAAAGAATGGAGACATGATTATAGTAAGTGATTTGTAATAATAAGAATCCAGTCTGTGTCCATCAGCCCTGGTTCCATTCTGCAGTTGTGACCAGATTTTTTGTGTATTTCGTTCATACTTGCAGGATAAAGTAATCCGGCGGATGTCATTGGGACTTGAACCAACCAATAAATGGGAGCAACATCTTAATCAGAGGGATTCTTTAAAAGACTGCAAAACACAGTCTGTGTGTAAAAGGTGTGCATTGGTCAAAACATTCATCCTGTAGCAGTGTCAGGGGAGGCAGGTACCTGGGGGAGGTGAGTCCTAGCCACCATTATACCATTGGGGGTCCTCTCCAGGATCTGCCACACACGATCATAAAAGCCCAGAGGGGTCCTGTTAAGAGAGCCATCGATCTGACGCCTGTTCAGCCAAGTCCTGCAGAGAAAAAACAAGCTGTTCAACTGAGTTCTAAAGACTGGAAAATAATATTGTAGATAGCCTTTGAGATAGAGGGGATTGGGGAGATTAGGTTATGGCTGCAGCAGATAATGGGATATGGATGTCAGATGATACAAGAAGTAAATGCATGAGGAGAATCACATCTTCAAAGATCATAGAGTTGAAAGGGACGAGAAAGCATGGGTGATGTTCTTGATGGTGTGACATTGTGTTTGTAGAGCACCTGCCGGTGTGCTGTGGCTGCAGGACATCCAGCAGGAGCTGCTTGATGTCACTGGGGGAGAGTTGGTGGATGTCCTGGGGAGGCAGGCCTCCCGCCCGGATCTTCAGCTCGTGTTTCATGGCCTGGACAATCCATCTGGAGATCAACAGTGCACACATGTTAACTATAGAATTTGCCTGATTATATGTATTGTTAGGACACCACTGGAACCACTCTGGACGAGAACTCCTACCCGACTCTGATCTTGAGCATGCCGCTGAACAGCTCTGGGTTATTGGAGACGATCCATCCGATATGAATGACCAGCTCCTGCTGAAGGACCGCCTCCCGCTCTCCACCGTGAGGGGAGCACTTGCTGTAGATGATGCCTTGGATCACCCCTGGCGACAGCGGATTGGAGATCACCACCTCCTCTTGCCCGAATAGGCCGAGGGTCACCTGGCATTAGCACACAGGCACACACAAAGAGCATAGACTGAACCCACGTGTTGTTGAATAATTCTCTGCAGTGCTGAAGAATGAATATATCTATCTAATTATTACATCTGCTCTCATTGTGAGTGTGTGTGCCAATGCAGGAGCGCATGTGTGCAAGTGTTCACGTGTGGCCTGGCCCGTGCACTCAGTTTTTCCTCCAAGGTGCAATTTCGTCAAGTATCTTTGTTCCATCACTCTAAAATTGGCCTGTTCTCTGAGAGTCACAGAAAAATGAGTAGGAATAAATTACAGATCCCAAGATTACACTTTAGTATTTTGTTCCTTCTGAAAGCCATCTCAAAAATTACAGCTCACCAATTTTCCTGATGAGGGGACATACTTTTATCCTTGCCGCCCACTGATGAAACCCAGGACTTTGAAGATGTCTCATTCATCTCCACATCCAAGCTGATTCTAACTGGGCAAAGATCAGCCTGGAGCTGGAGATGTTATGGAATGATCTACTCTGCATTCAAAGGGAATGCACTGTTGAATTTTAATTTTGACAAGTAATATAATCTAAACTAGAGCCAGAATCAAGTTAGTGGGGCGGTGCCACTGAGCTGTTATTGTAACCAGAGGAACACAGCCGTCTCACATCAGCTTTTCCAATCATGTTGAGAGGAGCCGTCCCTCTGGTGTGTAATCTATATGCAGATTCACACCTTGAGCTACTTCAGCATAATGAAATGCCTAAAACAGTTCGGAGGGGTAAAAATGAGGCGGGATAACTGACGTTCTCAAGAGGAGGCTAATCTCTGAATAACACTTGACAGGAAATGATGCACCGAAACTCATGAAATGTGAGGGAGTGGCACCAGACACATCCCTGGGTCACAATATTTCAACTGGCACATGGAGTGTATATAGGCACATGGGCATGGAGCATATATGATTTAGCGCTGGTCACACTGGCAGCTGAGATACACACACAATGGAGGTAAGGCATGATGAGGACAACACAATGCCCAAAGGATGACAGCGTGAGGAGCTTACATATTGCCAATTTCCTTTCTTTAAATTAGTGAACATTAAAATTATTTTCCTGACATGCCATTTTCCAAAACACAACCTGAAATAATCTGTACAGAGGGAATAGTCACGGTCAGCTAATCAGGCCCTGCTGTCTTTGTGTCCACTTACCTGCTTGCCATGCACTAAAACACTAGTAATACTGGGGGCAAGGCTGTCCACTAGCTTAGTTAAGAGACTGGCAGCAAGACGGACAACAGACCTAGTGGGCAAAAAGACACAAGAAGATTCCTTACATCATGACAGGCAACAAGTGACAGCGAGGACTTTAACAAACTGTCCTTCTGTTCGTTTTTATGACAAGGTCAAACTTTAGTGCAGCTTTGGTGGAGAATGTTGTGTACTGACTTTAAAGTTCAACTTATATTCAAATTAAATGAACTGCTTATTAAAATATGGAGTATTTGGAGACTGTGGGCATCAGGTAGCATTAGTTAAGTATTTGAGTCAGCATTATTAGAAATACATACAAATAAAACAAGATAAAAAGGTGAGACTTTGTTAATTGCTGCTTCCTTTTCATATTGTAGCAATTCAATGCCTTCACATTTAAAAACCCTCCCAACAGCACAATGAAATGTGTGAAATATACGAACTCCGGGAACCAAAGGCACCAACATTTTTCAAATTAAACCTCACTAAGGCTTTCTAACATGAAAGAGAAAGCGAAGTGTGTTAGTCCCGGTCGTAATTCATGAATTTAGATGTCAAAAGCCCAAATAAAAGGCTGACTTCTCAGAAAACATTTTAATGTTCACTCATTTCATTATTCACTACAGTCACCGCAGCCTCCTTTTTGCCTGCAGGAATCCTATGAGGACAAAGCAGTGCACGTAAGCAGCCGTTATCTTCACACGGTAGCCCACAGCAAGTTTTACACAGACACACATGGAGTCGAAGCCATCCTCACAGAAGCAGCTAACAAATAAAATAATTTCATTAATGGGCTAATGAATACAATCAGCTGAAATACGACCTCCTCTTATTATATGCTGAGAGGGACTATTATTTGGCGTGTATGTGTGCGTGGTCTTATTCGGTGCTTAAACCTGCTGAAATACCAAGCCACATCTCGAGCACAAAGCCTTAATATTTAGGCGTGATGTGGTGTCAATCCACTGATGCTTTGTTGGGGAACCTATTTCAAGCTTCACTTCCCGGCCCATGTTAGGTAAATGAGAAAGTAAATTGAACTGAGCATTGATGCTATTTCCCAGCAAGTTGGAAACCAGCCCTCAGGCTTTTTTTCTTTTTTTTTGTGACTCGTTGGCAGAATCAAATTTCTCTTTGCTAAAATCCCATTAATTAATAAAACAGCATACAATAAAATGTTGTCATGTCAGGCTACACAAACCATTGACACAGAAAACACTGACCACTAATGAAGGGAACAAAAGCACACATGAGAAGTTGTGACTCTATCGACTGTATTTGGTTAATTCTTTATGGATCAGGCCAGCAGTATGCCACAAACAAACTGAATTTCAGCAGCTTTGAGAAAAAAATTTTCAAGGCTGGAACAATAGCCAACAGCATACTAAAGACACATTTAACAAATGGAGTACGCTATTTTTATGACTGCGGTTTTTTAAAAGATAGTTTTATGCATATCCTTGGTTTGAAAAACCTTAATACTGAAGATGGGGTAATCCCAAAAAACAAAAAAAACAATCTAGGTCTCTCATATCCTCTCTGTAAACAGAAAAAAATATGTTATGCTGATGCAAAATATAATTATGACCTACATCTCAGTATAGCTGAGTCTAATGACAGTAAACTCTTATTACTTTAGGATGCAAAATGTGACAGTGTTAAAAAGAAACTATAATCCAAATGGGCTGAGTAAATCCTTTTAGGCTCGTGTTTTTGGTTTATTTACATAGAGTTACAACACTTCTAAAATGGCTTTATGTTTACTTATTGTTATGGTGATGTCATGGTTCTGTGTTTCTAAATTTTATTTTGAAAGTCTATTTCCCTTTGTCATCTTTTCATCTTTACATTTCCTTTGCACGTTCCCTCCTTTGTATATTGATGATTGCAGGGCTGCCAAGTTTCACCAAATGTTCAGAGTGAGATTCTGTGTTTTAGGGGCAGAGCGACCTCAAATATCATTGTCATATTGTATTGTTGTTGATGTTGTAGGTGTTTATGGCAGATTTTGATGCATTGATAACAGAGATAGGGGCTCCCTCTTGAAACATTGTAGCACAAGGCGGACTATCTTCATCCTCATGATGGATGAAAGGGTTCTCTCCCACTGTCTCCTCTGACCTGGCAACATTTTTGGATGAGGGCTGACCCGTCGCTATACCAGAATGAAAACAGATCTTTCTCGTTCTTCTCTGACATCTTTGAAACAGACAAAATTCATTCAATTTTTAATCTATGTCTAACTTTTGGGAGTTATGCATGGAAGTTGGACGATGGCATTCAGCTTAAAGTTACTGATTCCTGCAGCTTCGTTGTACTCCAACTAGGATGTTATGTGTGGGCGTTAACATAATGTGTCTGCTGTGCGGAAAGGATCTCCTGTCCTGTTCACCAGGTGCAAGCACAAGGGATGTATTTAGAATTTTTTTAAAAACAAAAAAACAATTTGACTTATTCTGGGATTCTCAGTGTGAGAAGTACAAGGTGTGACGTGTGAACTGTTTGATATGCATGAGTCTCACGGTCAAAGCGTGAGACTTGGCAGCTCTAATTGTTTTCACCTGGGTCTCATTATCCCCTGCTCCCTTTGTTTATACATAGTCTGTGTATTTCCTCCTTTCAGTTGCCCGGACGTTGTGGATCCCCACAACATGCTTTCAAGCCTTTTTCATTGTGTTCCATGTGTCCTTCGTCTTTCCTGTAAGTTTCACTCCAAACCACTTTGAATGTAAACAGGTGAATTTGCAAGGGGTGTGTCCACCCACAGCAACTCTTTGTGGGGCGAATAGGCCTTAATGGCACAATATCCAGAGGCTGAATTCCATTTCATTTGGAGTATACAGCCAGCCAAGTTGCAGTGGGTGATGCTGCAGTAGGAGGAACAAGGGTCTAAGCTTCAGGGATGGTTAATGGAGAGAAGGCAAACACTGACAACAAGCTCCTAAGTCAAGGTGCCTGCTAGCTTAGCCAAAGTGACGACTGTGTGAGTGTTAGCCATCATATTAGGCTAAACTTGGTGGTTTAGCCAGAAGCAGCTTCAGCTGGTTAACATTTTAGCAAGATGCTAAGCTACTAGCCTGCTTCTGCATTACATCACCTGTTAGCAGGATGATTAGCGGTCCGTTAAATACTACTATGAGAAGTTAAATATAACTTTTTAAGGGCTATTTGATAGCAACACTTGGGACTAGCATTAGTTTAACACAAACTGCAACTGTTTTAAATTATTCCCATACATTTATCAACACACTAAGTGTATTTTACACATTGCCAAATCATTTTTTTAATCCTATTTCATTTGCCCTTCTGTGAGATGTGGGCCACACACATAGCTTCAGTCTTCAGGTAATGAAATAGCAGAAATACTGACTTTTAAAAGAGATTTGACCAACAAATGTAAATGACAAGCCGTCCTGTTGATGCCATGCTAAAAGGAATCCCAAAGTGGGATTGGCTGAACCTCACACAGTTCTCAGGCGTGAAAGCTAGCGAGCCAGCTAACTGAGGGTGAACATGCAGAGTCTTCAGTTCTTCTGAGCCTGAATATTACCTGTTTCCCATGCACCAGTATTGTGGTGATGTGAGGGGCTATAGAGCTGGCAAACTTCTTGATAATGACAGCAACCTGGCGCACTGCCAGCCTACGGTTTAGTCAGATTAAATGATAGTTATTTTAGAGTGTCAACATGAGAGAAGATTTTGAAAGGATGACAGACACTTGGTTAAGGGAGACGTTTCATACAATTTTCCAACATAAGAGCCCAACTCCTTTTAATTCAGACCAATAATAAAGACTGAAAAGGTCACTAGTCAACATAATAAAATACTACAGATTCTGTATGGGCATCAATGCTCCTGAATGTTTTTTTTCATCTGGACACTTTTGGTCATCCTTTTTCTATTTGACAAAACATCTGGACATTTGCTCCATTTTCTCCCTCTTTTAATCAAATGTCTCACACATTTAAGTCGTTCAGTGTTTTGAAAGTTTTTTGAAAAGTGTGGGGCAAACTCAACAAATGAAACAACAGACTGGAAGGCAGCAGTGTATGCACTGTTTGTGTGTGTGTGTGTGTGTGTGTGTGTGTGTGTGTGGGGGGGGGGGGGGGGGGGGGGGATATCAGACCAAAGCTTTCTGCTGCCGGCTCTTCTGTAGATTCTCTCCAGTTCATCCATCATGTTCTCTGGAATCACAAATGTTTGTGTTCAGACATTTGGAACAATCATTCAGACTTATTAAGTCATATCTGCAAAAGTGAGCACTAGTTAACTGCACATACAAGAGCACAACACAGCAGCAGACCTGTGCTTGATCAAAGGACTAATGCATGCATTAACAAAAATTACAAGGATAAAATGGACTGATAATGAGATAATGGTCAGACATCTCACATAATAACATTTTCTTTTATTCAGTGAGGAACTCAGAAAATCTGCTGTTATATTTTAATACAACTAGTGACTAGTTCTCACTAACTCGGTGTGTGTGCTTACCATCCTTGGCAAGGAAGTCAGGACCTTCTCTCCTAAGAAGAATGCTTGCAAGCTGAGCCTGACTGGCCAAGCAGTCACAGTCCTTGGCAAAGACAAACACAGATAAATAGGAAGATGAGCCCATGGTCACATGGTCAGCCATATTGTGCCTAACATACTGTATGGGACAAATAAACATCTTTAATATTGCCAGACGATGACTGGAGAAAATTATGTATTGTTTGGTTCCAATGCTTATCGAAATAAAATGATTATTACGTTTGGTAGTCTGACCTCTAACATGCTTTTAAAAAGGAGACTTCAGGGTGTGAACAGGGTTTGAAAGTGTGCATACAGAGCAAGAGTAGATCATTATCACATTAATTTGATAATGATAATAATAATAACAATAGTAAGAAGAAGAAGAATAAAAGTCTGATGTCGATGTGGTTTTTCAGACCTTTATTATGACTTCTATCCTGATATAGGAAACATCAAGCAAACCAAACCATGATTCCAGAAGTGGTGGGTTAACTATTCAAACACAAATCACCACTTAAAAGCTTGAAATAACTAGATTAAGAGTCAGATTGATGATTTATTTAATCAACTGTGTGTAGATTAAGGTTGATGGTACCCAAAATCTGGGGTCCAAGAAAAATGAAGATTCATAAGATGCCATAATGAAACATGAACATCAAGTGAGCTCTGATAAGAGGCAGGAGGCAACAATGACTTCACAGAAGTCAACTTTAACAAATAATGAGGCAAACCTTTCAGATGAGGATGAGGAGGCAGGTGATCGTGAGATGTTTACCTCAGGTGAAATGAAATCTGGATTTACATGTGTGTCGATTAATTTAAAAAGTTTAGGGTAAGGTCAAAATATTTTTGTTGCATCACATTTCAATTGCTAAAAATGTTAAATTTAAGTAAAATACATGTGAAGGTGAGATTTTCTGTTCTTCTGCTGCATATCTGACGCTAAGCGTTTTCTCATATTACTATTTAATCTGTGTAACTTTTCCTGACAGTTTTATATCATGGTTGCAGAACACTATAGTTGTGTTGTGGATATCTTTTTCTGAGCAGATTTATGAGTTTATTTAAATCTTAAATATTTTCCTCCTCAACTTTACTTACGTTTCTAATTTGTTGAAAAGAATGATTTTTTATTAGCAGCTGTTAATCCTAATATTTACTAGATCTTTTCTCCAACAGCTGATCAACTCACGTGGAACTTCTGGATGATTTCATCGGTGGGCTTCTGCAGCCACTCCTCCACGCTGATCTCAGGCTGCTGTTCCAGGTCTGAGGCGTTGGGTGTGCTCGTCTGTCTCTTCACCTTGGAGTGTTTAGGCAGCTCCAGTTCCTCGAAGCTCTTAAACTCTGGAATCCTGTCATTGGAAACATTTCATTTTTAGGCAAAAAACAAACTAATGCTGGCATCTTCCCTTTGACATTATATTGTGTTACACTTAACTGATTTATTGGTCTAGAAAACATTTAAAATCAAGTATTTATGTCAGCTCCACTGCAGATTGATAGATTAGCTCTTGTATCTGTTTACTGCATCATGGAAATCCTTGGTGAGCTTTTTGAAATGCAAGTGTTGCTGGAGTTTTTGCCTTTTTCAAATGCTGTTCCAACAGACAAACTGATGGACACAAGCACTGACCTCTGACAAATCAGGCATAAAGACTAGAGGAAGGTCTTACTCTGCCTCGTTGACGCGCAGGAAGTCCAACTGCTCCACCACCGCTCCAGATATCAGGGTCTAAAAGAAGGAAAGTACACAAATGATTTGCAAAGTCAATATTCTGTCAATCTAGATGCTGCAAAAGATATTCCACAGTAATAATGAACAGATAGTAAGTGTATGTGGAGCTCATATCTAAGGCACATTCAGGAGCACAGACCCTCATAGAGCTGCACTCAGTATAAAAAAAATAATGGAGTTCATAAAAAATAACACATGGAGCAGTGAGGCGTGACCTAAGTTCACTGTTTCAACTTTTACAAATGGGTGCAGGAGAAATAACAAGTGAGTGTCTAAAACAGTGAAAGTGAAAGTTTGAGCATTTTAAAAGCATACCGTTGTAGGAGGAACAAGTGCAGTTCAATAGCACTTGATCCTGTGGTCTAAATGTTATATTAGTCAATCCAACTGAAGTCAACTCTAAAACAAAAATATGAGGTGTGGGAGAGGAGCAATCCTTCCCATAACAATGAGATGAGGAGAAGTGTTTCAAACCTGGAGGAGTTAGCTGTGATATGAATAGCAAACAGGTGAAGGAAAGGAAGAACTTTAAATAAAAAAATTTAAAAAAATGATATGAGGAAGTCTCTGCTGAACACCACAAACACACTGGGAGGTTGGAAGACCTGTTATAAGTTTGACTTAGTTAAACTGTAACAATAAAATTATCTACCACGGCCTTATTTTTCTACTACTATCATGAGGATTGATTTTCCTCAATATGCTCCAACTTCAACCAATACAGTCTGCAATGAAAACTATTATCTGTATAATAAACCGTTTGTGGTTCAGTATAAATTAATACTGCAATGCCATGACCTATGCTTTGGCAGTGTCTTCACAGGAGATATTAACCAAGCAGCCAGCAACATAAAGGAAGTCCAAGCGACACTACAATCAATCAACGGGACTATTTTCATGAGTCAGTGTTCACTTAATATAAAGATGTGCAAGTTTTATTTTGTTTGAATCAGCATTAAGTGATTTTGCTCCTCTTGGGGGCCCTGAAATCAAACTGAACTCACAATGAAGACATATCATCCCCTATTAAAACACTGAATGACATTCTAACTGCTTTTAAACAGCGCATGTCACCAATTTACATACTGAGAAACTAAAATCTGTTATTTTGCTATTGCTGTTGTTATGTGGAAATGTTCAACCAAACCCTGGCCCTATGCAAAATATACCCACTGCTGCAGACTTCAATAATAGATCAGCTTTAGGCCTTGTGCACTTTAATGTTAGAGGCCTTCGTCCCAAAATGGACGTGATGAAATGCTGGGTTGTTTCAAGAGACTTGGATATTTTAGTTTTTTCAGAAACTTACCTATACCTGATAATCTCACTTGGGGGTTATAATGTTTATAGATCAGATCGAGTTGTCAAAGATGGTGGAGTCGCGATTTATGTTAAATCAAAGCGTTGCAGCTCCCTGTCTCAGTTTATGACTAAAGCAAGGCCATTTGAATGACTTGCTGTTCAAGTAAATTTATCCAAGGACACTTACTTTACTGTTGCTGGCTGCTACAGACCACCGTTGGCCATAAATGAAGCCATCTCCTCTCTTTCTGATGCCTTACACACTCTTAATGACTGAATATATTCTCATAGGTGATCTAAATTGGGATTGGCTCTCTTCATTCCTCCAATTGCATTAAGGAATTGTGTACTTCTTAAAATCTCCCACAACTTATTAATGCTCCTACTAGACCCAACCCAAAAGATCTAACCAAATCTACATTATTAGAGCTTATCTTATTACAAATTCTCCCCATAAGTATACCTCAGGTGAACTATTCTGTAATAATGTCAGCCCTCATTGTGCTATTGCCTGTCTAAGAGTCTCAAATTACCTAAGTCTAAACCTTGCTATGTATTTAAAAGGCATTTCTAATGATTTCAGGAACAAGCATTTTTGCATGATCTATTGGTAGTTCATTTAACTCCTGGTGATGAGTGTGCATGGGAATATTTTCATACTACTGTCATGTCGATTTGTAATAAGCGTGCTCCTATAAAGAAATTCAAGATGGGACAACCCTTGGTTCACTGAGGAATCGTCCAACCTGATGAGGGGAAAGGAACACCTCCTGGACCAAGACTAGATCCACTAACTCCCCTGCTATTGCTAAGCCGATCACTCATAGTCTGCAGGCTAATTCCATACCCCAAATCTGGAAAGCAGCCTATGTTCTCCCCCTATAAAAGTGTAGACTTATTAACCCATTAGATTTAAACAATTACTGCCCAACATCTAAACTTTCAGTCATTGCCAAAATGTATGATCTAGCTTTAGATCAGGTCATAGAATGATAACACTGGCTATATTGGTAACAAATGACATTATCAATACCTTGGACAGAAAACGGCACTGTTCTGCCACCTTTGTGGATCTGTCTAAGGCAGTTTATTCTGTTGACTGAGAGCTACTGTTGGACAGACTCTCTGATGTCTGTATGAGTGATAAGGCTATAGAGTGGTTCAGAAACCACCTTGCAGATAGAACCAAGTGTGTATATGTAGATGGTCACACGTCAAGCTTCATGGAGATCATGGAGTCCCCCAAGGTTCAATTCTAGCCCCGTCTTATTTTCTGAATAATATTGGCAAAGACAAGCCATCATCTTTATGCTGATGATACAATAGTCTATTCAGTTGCCTCGTCCATGAGAGAGGCTGTTGACAAGCTCCAGTCTACCTTTAACCAGCTGCAGAATTCATTGTAAAGTCTAAAGTTGGGTCTCAATGTGAAGAGAATATTTTCCAGAGCTCGTTTCCAGATTTCAAATGACATGGCCCTTTGCACATTAGGGGAATCAATTGAAACAGTGGCATCCTACAAATACTTGTGTATCTGGGTGGATGACAGGCTATTTTTTTAAAGTGCACATTGAAAACCTATAGTGAAGAAGATGAGGCTGGGTTTTTGTAGTCGTAACAAGGGCAGGTTTAATGTAGCAGTTAGAAAAGTACATATTCAGGATTCGATTTTTAAGTGTGTTCGATTATGGGGACATTATTTATATGCATGATGCCTCCTCTGCATGGTGCAGACTAAACTCTGTTAATCACAGGTCTAAATGTTTTATTTCCAACTCATTGTCCTGTACAAGACGGTGTGCTTTATGATCTGGACAGCATCACAGGTACACTTTCAGCCATGAAGCCAAATTGAGCCAACTCTGTTCATATTAATGTGGTCTCCTATCACTCACAAACTGCTGCTTAATTCAGGCTGTAAAATGACAAAGATGCCAAAAGGTATCGAGTTGAGGGGAACTGTAGAGTCGGGTGATAATTCTGTGTGACTTTGTCACTATGAAACGTTCACATTGCACATATCTATGTGATCCAATATTAATATCAAAATATTGATAACAGCAGCTTTAAAGAAATATGAGGTTATGTTGTTTTTTCGGGCCCATCCAATAGTATGGAAAGCAGTTTACCTGAGCTATTAATTTAATTAACAGGCATGAATGTAACATTTAGAAAATAAGACCCATTATAATGTCAGTTTTTATTTTATTTTTAAATGTGATTCATAATTCAATTATAGATACCTTTTATGCAAGCTTTAGGGAGGCATTACAAGTTCTACTAAGGACCCTATCTGACCTCTTGTCAATGATATTGCTAAATTTATTAAGGTGGTTTTATAGCATCTAAAGCATTCGCTATGCTTGTTTTAATCATGCCTCCATGTATCCAGTAAGGTAGATTAATTCATTGATATATGTTGGCACTGAGTGTTCATTTAGCTGTCTCTACAATTTTGTCAGTAGGCCAAAAGACACATTAGAGGGATCAACCTCTAATCTATCATTATGATATGATAATTTGTAGTTTTGCCCTACAGTCATTTCAATATATTTAACAAGCCACAAAAGGCCTCATCCCAACAGTTTCCATCTCCGTTTTTAAAACCATTCAGGTTCAGTCAGTTTTACCGTTCGCAGGCAGACAAAAAGGATTTACCTCCCAAACTGAATCTAACAGGCCAAGGTCAAACCACAAATTATGACTGGTTTTGCTATTGAAATAAGGTGGGACTACAAATGAAGAGCTCGGACAACATTTTTTAAAGAAAGAGATGAAGCACTGCACCACAATTCAATGAAACATTTGTATTACATTTATATTAAGCCATTGTGCATTTTAAGGACAGTAATATTTGTTGTAATTGAGAAAACAGGAGCGAACAGGTGGCATATTTTACCCAAACGTCTGCTTTTATGAAACCTCTTTATAATATGCAATCAAACGTATATCAATAGTAATGGTAACATTGATTTAGTCGTCCATTTGTATGAATTGGAAATGTGACAAAGTGGAAAAGGATTTCCTTGAGCTGGTAAAATTCCAATATGTGGACTTCCCTGAAACATCTGTCCTGATGCTGACCTGAGCTGATGTTTTCAGCTGCTACTCAAGTGAAAAAACAGTGCTTGACGTAGCAAAGGCATGCTTACTTTAATAGAAATGCAGAAGATCAGTTTAGACTATTTTGTGCCTTCCTGGCAACAGTTAGGTGCTGTTAAAAGATACAGCATGGCTTAGTCTGTGGTTCAAAGTCATAGATCTGTACGTCTCATGGTGGATGAGCAGCATTATTATATTCGATATTTTCAACGTGCCTAGCCATAGTATATGACGTATCCTCCATTCCTATCGCTTTGAGTTCTGTATATTGTTTTGGATTTATGCTATGGAGAAGATGATCAACATTAAAATCATCTTTCCATGGAAAAGTCAAAAAATAATATTTGTAGAAAAGGTTAACTATTAAAAAGCACAAATGCTTATTATGATTAATGTGTGTGTAAAAGCCGGTGAAGCTACTATGTATAGTTTACTGACATATTGATTACTACTTTACCCATAAAAATGCTGTAATTATGGAAAACCTGCACTTCATTTTCTAACAATTGATTGTCAACATGTCCAATAATCAGTTGAGGGAATTCCTTGAAATTTGCATCCCTTAAATAAAGAGTGATTTGGAATGACCAAATGAAAGAATCAATACAAAATCTGATTGATCCACAAACCTGAAGTCTGTCGACATGAACTTTGACCCCTCCGATGTTGCCTTTCTTGAACGAGGCCAGCATGTCCAGCACTGGGTTGAAGCGGCTCCCTCTGGTGAGACAGACATTAAAATGTTGTTTTGTTTTTCCTACAGTGGAGTGAAGCAGGTGAATCGGTTCAATTCTGACTTAAAACATTTGTGTTAACCATCATATCCCAAAGGCAGTACATGTAAAAACATATCATTAGTCAGAAATCATCACAGCTTAATTCATTTAATAATCCTGCACATTTCACCCTCATTTCTTTATTCGATCTGTTGATGCCTTGTATGCAGATCATCATCCCAATCAACAGCAAACTAACTACTATTGAGTTCTGTTCTATGAGAGTGAGTGTAGTCATTTCAGATGCTGCACTCTGGCTGTTTAAGTGTTAGTAGCACATTAAACATATGCTCTCCTGGATAACGGTCAAAGCTGCTGTAATAACCCCACCAGCCAGGCTGTAGTGATACAAATGAGAAACATTATCGCACAGTCAGTAACTAAACAGTCACACCTTCCTGCTATAAAGCACACATAGATGAGGAGAGAGGTGCAGAGGGAGGAAGAAATGTTGGATTTTGCTGTGAACCTGAGCCAATATTGGACGGGAAAAGGGGGATTTATGGAGAGATATGAGGAAGAAGAATGATGTGAGGAAGGTATCAGGTGACAGGAAGACAGAAAAAAACATAAAAGAGCCAATACTGAGTGTGTTTATTACTTGATGTTATCCTCGCGGATGAGAACCAGGAAGAGAGGACGTCCCCGCATCTTCCAGCACTGTTTGATGAACTGCAGGGCGTTCTGCACACACACACACACACACACACACACACACACAGACACAGACACAGACACAGACACAGACACACACACACACACACACACACACACAGACACAGACACACACACACACACACACACACACACACACACAGACACAGACACACACAGATACACACACAGAAACACACACACACAAAGATTTAAATTTCCACTGTTTATGAGCACAACAAAAGTTTATCTTATACATTTTTTGAGTATAAAAACTAATTTATGTTGAAAATATAAACTAAATTGAAATCCTCCCAGTGTCCATAAACATGCACTATAGTAGACGTGGTGACTCTAAATTGCCCACAGGTGAATGTGAGGGTGTTAGCCCTGTGATGAACTGATGACCCGCTGTCAGCTGGCATAAGCTCCAGCACCCCTGCATCCCTGAGGTTAGGGACCATAAATCGGTAAATTAAACTTCAATTCAGTATGTTTTGTTTCTGTTTCTCTCTCCATATTCTATTACCTTTGCTGCACTAAAGTCAGTTCTCCACAGACATCAACATTAGTCCAGGTTTTCCAGTGACCTGGCCTATTTATCATAACTATATATCAAACAAGTACAAAAGGTCTCTTGGAGGAAATCATAATGAAGCAGTACACAGCTTGGACCTTTAGGCCATGAAGGCACAGCTAAAGATTCATTTCAGGAAAGAAAAAGGTCTTCATACCTTTTTAGAATGTTAAAATCATCAGTCAGTAAATGTAGAGGTTGAAGCCAGGGCTTTAAGCGTGTTTGGTTTCTTTCCAAATGCATATCGTTACTTGTCTTAATGAATGAGCTGGAGGTGCACAAGGTGTTCTTATTATAAACTTGCAGCTGAAGCAGGCAACAAGAGGCACACATATTAAGATATGTAAGACATGTACAGTAGGATATGAGGTCAAACTAGAAGAGTTTTTGTTAAGGACTTTCATTTATGCTATTTTGTTAATTATAGCACATTAAATATTTGTATATGATTAATAAATAATATGTAACCTTAAATTAATATTCCTTGTGCACAACTTGAGCCCTAAACACAACATGTGCATGCTTTGCAGACAGCTGGTTTAAACCTTTTATGTCACACTTTATGTTTCACACTATTAAAACCCTATGAGACCTACATAAAGGCATTTCTGTTTTTGCATACCTTTGTGTTTTGCCTTATAAAGTTGTCATTTTTTACAGTACCATCAAGTACTACACAGATTCAATTTAAGCACAACCTTAGCTAACTATATATGCCACTCAATAAACACTTCTATACACTATTATAGGGGATATTAGACCATGAAACAAAAAGAAACAAAAAATGCACCTTGAAGTTTTACTTATTTTATTGATAAAAACACTGTAAACCGTAAGTTTATCAAAAGGTTGCACACATTTGTTTGGGATGTTGTGGAAGTGTTTTGAAGTTTCTAACGTTATCTGTTCATGAGTAATGTCCATTTTTATGGGCAGTGTCTGTGGACGTTTTTACCTGTAACTGTCATTATATCATACCAATACCTCTAAACATGATATACATATATCAGGGTACTTCCTGCCCATAATTACACACAGGGGCACCTGGCATGTCTTTTAGCTCTGTACTTCTCCAAACCCCTGGTGTCCGAACATCGACAGTCACACATCTGAATCAGACACTCTGATTGGCTGTAATGGCATCCACTACAGCCAATAGGAGTGCCCAATTCAGAAATGTGGCTCTAGACGTCACTAGCAAACGTGGTGACTAAGGATTAATAATATACAGGCAGTTTTGGTTGATAATATGCAAAGGCAGAAGGTGAGATGGTGCAAATCTTTTACAAGTCTTCACATCACTTTTGTCGATGGAAGTAAACGACCCACGGATACAAACAGGCTCATTCGAAAGCACTGATTTTCTAGTATACAAAGAAAAAAAGGGCTCATCTCTAGCTCAAACCATCGCGGAGCTATGAAGCGCTAAACAAAACGTGGTGTTTGGAAGCGCCCACGCTCCGTTGGGTCTCGCATTATATCAAGCATAGATAATACAGAAGAGCTGAGTTTGGGTTAAACTAGCGTGTTATCAGCTTGGCTATGACAGGTAGCTTTGTGCTCTCTGTGGGGCCATTTAAAATGAGCATACAATCAAATCAAACCAGCTGCTTTCCATTCTTTATCACAAATGTCAGGCTTCTTGTCTTCAGACCAGACAATTTCAATGTATCTCAGTTATTCTCAGCTCCACATGCACATGCAAAGTGGTTCGTTTGTGGAGTCACGGCATTGCCAAGCTCCAAAAGTACCAGTCTGACTTACCTTAATGTCATCAATCAACAGCATAACATCTTGGGACAAGTAAAAGTCACTTAGATCAAACACTATTGGGTAGCACACCACCGTCTTGCCCAGGATGCGATAAATCTGCAGGGAGACAAACACACACAGACACAGACACACACAATATTGGATAAGACAAATGGCTCACAAATAGCCCCATATACATTATTCTGGGCAGTGTGTAAAACAACCCATCAATCCTAAAATAGAGGGGACACACAGACGCTACACAACCGCCCCTGATAACACACACATGCAGCGCATACACATGACTGTGTACCAATCTCCCTCTCACACACTCAGATTGTCACAGAGGCACAAACACACACCCATAGAGACAAACTGATGATGATAATGCCCTCTGGCAGTCTGCCTTTCTCCCCATAAATGTTCCATTATAATATTGTCTTAGCAATGCGTCGGGAGCCATGATTCATTTGTTTGGCAATGTCTTTGTTTGACAAAGCTGCTGTAGCTCAACTTTTTTGGTCGTGCTATGACCTTCATTTGGGAGAAACAGCAAACAACATCAGCAAGACTCTTTAGCACAGACATACACATGAACTGTACAAACACATAATCCCACAGCCACATGACACCGGGACACACAGACTTCCTGACAGCAGATTAGCATAATACAATGTGATAAATCTATTGAGCAGCATTTACTGATGCATACTGTATCAGTGAAGAAAAACACTCCTCTAGGAGCTAAATATGTTCTGTTTCTGTGGTCAGCTTCTCAGAGCTCTGGGAAATTCATGCAGATTAATAAATAGGAAGTGCTTTAGTGGTCACCCACAACCTGTGCAGCAGGGCAACACTGAGTGCACGTATGTGTGTGCATATATCAGTATGTAAATGTGTGTAGGTGTGTTTGCAAATGCATATACCTTGCAGGTCCCGATGCAGCCCACTGGCCTCTCTGGGCGCCCACTCAACCCTAGTTTCTTATTGATGGCTAGGAAACGGTATGCCTGCAGAAAGACACACACACACACACATTCATGAGGATACATCAAACAAACACCTTGTCAGTAAACACAACATTCACATGATCTTATTGCTATACAGCCTTTCTGTCTTCACAGACTTTTCAGACATTCCCCTGTAATAGCATCAGTGTTGCTTCGAGATTAAAAATATCCCATTTGATTTGAAATGTCATGCCGCACAGCAGTGCTCCAAATCATATTGAAAGTGTCAGTCCATCGTCTGGGTGTCCCGCTGAGACGCTTCTGTTGTTGCAACTCATAACCTGAAAATTACCACCATATGGCAGAGCCACCTACTGATATTAACTCTCCGAAAAGTTATGAGACATGACAATGACAGGTGCCTGTGCCACCAGCAGAGCACTTAGTGGGCCCTGGCACACCCATGGGTACCATGGCTGATAACACTGATGCACTGAGATGCAAACATCCATAAGAAAGGAAGCTGAGACCTACCTGAGCCCTCAGTAGAATAATTAAAGATCAACTAGCTGTCTGATGAGTCACTTGGCATGTCAAACAATGCTAAAAATATCCATCTTGGCCACCGTATGTAATAACAGCCATCTCAAGCTGAAGTCAGTTGATTTTGCTAACTTATTTAATCAGCTCTAGGTTGCTTTCAAATCAATGCTTTCTCCAAGCATTGATTTAAAATGTCATCTACAGCTGACAATAATGTCCAGCTGACTTGAAGAATCAGCCTCATAATTATTATGGATTATGATGCTGTATCTCCACAAGGGAAAAAAAGTCTTTTTGAGGGTAAAGAAGAATGCATGAGTCTGGTAAAGCTGATCATTTAGCATCTTTTTACATGTAAAAGTCTAATTATGGAAATTATTACTGAGCCCATGAAAACAGCTGCATGATTTCTGTGGCTCTAGCGGATCTTTGTCAATCACTGCTGATGATGTCATCAGGGTTATCTAGCATTCATCTTGGAGAACTTGGGAAACACTGTTGGTTACCATAATGGGAAATGTAATAACTACCTTTTGTGGAGCTCAACCCAAGGAGTAAAGGCCAGATTATCTCAGTCTCACTTTGGTTTTGACCATTCCTTTTTTGCCCCTCCTTTTTCTGTGATTCACCCAACATTATGGAAGTGCAATGCTATATAGTAAATCACTGAAGTAACTGTAGGACAGGTTAAAGTATCTGCAGGCTAAGCCAGCTGTAGATTGGACCTACAGTGTGTGGCCTGGTTTTGTAGACAAGTTCAAATAAAAAGCAGCATTAAATTCCCAATCTACTCTGTGAACAAATATCTCAAATGTGATGGCAGTTTGTCTTTTTGCCTATAAACATCATCCGCCCACACACTGTGATTCCATCTCATCGACCAATCTGCAGCAGAATTACTGTAGTTAAATCAAGTCAGAAGTCATGTCTCTTGACTAAGCCAGGTCCCACAGTCTCAAAATGAAATCTCAATTTAGATGCCAAGCTGAGGTCAACTTTCGTTGGTAAGTCTGTTGTAAGTTTAGTTGTAAGTCTGTGGTGTCCAGACAAAAGACAAAATTCCCTCAAATGTTCGATTTAGATTTTTTTGGACCGATTCAGCTCCAAACCTAACGCAATCTTTTAGAGTTCTATTGTACTCACCAGAAATGCTGGTATACAATTACCCTGGTATGAAGAGCAACACAAGGAAATATAAATCTGCACCAATCATGCAGTTGTTACAGCAAAGGGTTTACTAGTTCTAATAAAAGCAGGAAAAGGTAATGGCCCCCTCCCTCAGCCATATCTAAAATGTATGTTGAGCTGGCAGCGAGGAGAACACAAGTGTCCCAGTTACTAGAGCATTTCTTTGGTGTTTTAGATAAAAGCCTCTATGTGTCGCCTGCTGTCAAAATGTACTGCTTGAAATGGACATTGATTTCTCAGCTATATGTGCTCGGACAACCTCACCACAAGTTACCGTTTGTGTGTGTGTTAGACAGAGAAAGCTGAAGTGTTTGTACTATTGTGTGCATGTGTGAATTGCATTTTTGATGTGTCTGTCTGAGTATGAAACCAGACTACTTGTTCCCTTTGTAATAGCCTATAAATTTTAAATCTAAATATCTCCCAGTCTGTCCTATGATGAAACAGCATCAGTACACCCACATACTCAAGTGCCACTGCAGGAAATCTGCCTATCGAGCCGTCCGTGCCGCATTCCTCAATCTCAAAACAACTGCAATTCATGACATCCACCAAAAGGTGGTGCTCTGCCACTCTAGTGCACTTCAGTGCTGTTTTGAAAAAGCTGAGCTGAACACAACAGGAGGAAGCAAAGGTTGGTCCAATTAAAAGGAATTACATAGAAGGAACAGTCTTTATATACACATACATAAAAAAAGAATTGTTAATTGAGGATTAAGTGGCATTGCAAATCACTGCCCCAACAGGCCAGGGTGAGACCTGGAGCAGTAAAGCCAACAGGGGTTGGAAGAACCTCTGCACCTCACATAATGTGTTCAGAATACCAATGAAGAATGGCAACACACAGACAGCCTATCAAAGCATCCTTTCATTCCCTCACATTTCCACTGACCGCAGCACAAACATCAAGCCTGGCAGGTGGGAGATATAATAAAAAAGAAGCATTTAAAAATCTATTTCACACTTCTAAAGTGGCTACAAGATACAAGAGAATTAACTACGGCTGGCAAAACCTCCAAAAACCCATTCATTATAGGGAGATTCCTCACCCAGGAGTAGGTTTCTGCACATTTTTTATAACTACTTGTGTCACAAAATGTGAAAATATGGTGTCACAAAATGGCCATAACATTTACTTTCATGGCAACATGCCAACAGCTTAAACAGTTCATTTTATGTGCCTATTGAATTTGTAATTAAATCTTTTGGATCTGAACTACTGGTTTTCCCCTTTGGAGGAAAATGTGTAAAAATGCATTCAAGTTAATGGTTTCTGCAGTTGCTCTTAGCCAATTGAAATGGACGTTTGACCTTTTATCTGTGATTTTATACCAAACATGGGCTGCAGATTTTGACGCCATCTTCTCATTCATGTTAAAGAATGAAGGGGTTCCTTGGCTTGCCAGTATGGTGAGGGGAAATAATTGCAGCAAATAACTACTAACAAATTTAAATGTAAAGGGGAAAAATAAAGGGAAATTCCTTTGCCTGCCATGCTGGGTCTTATTATTATGGTTCATGATAACATCTGACTGTCCACCTCCGTTAGAGGGATTTGGGAAACGCAAGAATGAGCCAGTCATCGGGGTAACGTTGGTAGCAAAAAAACATTGTGTGTTAGTAGTCCTCAGATAAATGTTGCTAATTTCTCTACAACTACGTTGCTGGTAGACCCGTCTGTGTTTGCCTTGAGCCAGCTGTACTCTGAGCTGGAGACTAAAATTTTAGTCCAATGGTCCTAATTGATGAAAGTATTAGGATAAAAGTCAAGTGGAAAAATACCAGAATTCTCCTTTAAAGCTCTGCAGTCATTGGACAGAGTGTCTCTTTACAACCTAATATAGATGACTCCAGATGTCACTAGTAACTGTTACATGTGGAAAACATGACAGTCTCCAGAAACAAAATAGTCCACAATGACCATCAACTATGATGAAATCGAGAGAGAAGGTGCTAAAAGGAAGGGTATTTTTGGGCAAGCTGTGATTTGTAAAGAGATAAGCTTTGGGGTGTACGGTTGGGAATAACACATTGCAAAATGTAATTGCCACTCTCCCATTGTCAGGCATCTGTTGTCAACCCAATCAAACGGCTGTGAGGAACGAGGTGAGGTGAACAAATGCGGCCCGCAGCACCAGAGACGGTTGTGACTCCGAGATAAACAGATTCTGTCGAGGAAGAAATGTCTGGCTGGGCTTTAGATTTAATATTCCACACAGTGCCCGCTCTGACACAGAATTGCATATCCGTCTGAGAGGCAGAGCGTCATATAGCACAGAGAGAGGCAGAGGGGGAAAGAAGGGAAGAGGTATGACAGTACAAAGGGATATGATAGACCTGGAGGGGAAAGATGTTTGGTGTAACGGACATAATGGGGGCGGGGCAGGGTGTTGGCCTCGAGGGGATAATGGGGTGAGAGAAATGGAGACGACAGATATAGCAGGAGATGACAGAAGGCAGAAAGGCCCGGAGTAAAGAACATAGCCTGTAGAGATGACACGATAGGAGAAATTGTTTGTTTTATAGGAGGTGGAGTGGAGAGTAGGCGCCGCATAATTAACATGACAGATGAGGAACAGAGGCTATAAGGAGGAGATCAGGGTTTGAGTGATGGATGTGACATAGACTTCATACAATACACATGCAGATGAGAGGCAGCACCTGGAGGAGATACCTGGGTTTGAGTGACGGATACGATGGGAGTGAAACAGAAGCTGAGAGGCAGGTATTGGTCGGTGACACAGATGTGACAGTACAAACGGTGAAACATGCAGATGATGAAAAAAGCAGAGTGGACAGGATAACAGCTGCTGGTGATGGACTCCGTACTCACAAAATGTTCAATATACCTGAATTTGGGTTTTAATGGACCATTTGAAACCAGTTCCAAGCTGACAAAGTCTAACAACTCTCTTCTGACATCAGCTGCTAATGTTTGTGATGGCCAAAATTCAAAAATTGACTCAACAACAAGGATCACTCCAATCGCAGAATTAAGTCCAAAAAAAAAGTCCAACGTTTACTTGAAGGTTGAATGAAATTCACAACAAAGTAAAGACACATTACAAAGGTCCAGAGAGTAACACAACTCAAGGCATTAAACTAAGGGATTTGGCAATTACTATGTCCAAAAGGCAACTGAGATATTAAACTAGGAGTCTCTGGAGACTCCCTGATGGAGTAATTGTTGGGAGGCTAATCTGCAAAAAAAACAACAACAAAAAAAAGTAAGACAATCTGGCAAACAGGAAGTGAACAACAAGGAGTGTAATACTAAGAGGTCTGATTGGATAACAGAAAACAGGTGAAGAGAAAAACTTCCTATCATATGAGTGAGAAGTAGTGCACATTTATATAACATGGCAAATAATATTTTATATATCTTGGAAGTTGGACTGAATGCCAGTTTTTGGGTTTTAGCTCTTTACCACTCGGGTCAATTATTATAACCTTTGTTAATTAAAGTTAAACGTTAAAACATTTGATGAGGGGTTTGAAAGGTGGACCATGCTTTTTATTGGAACACAAGCCGTGAAAAATGAAAGTCACATCAGTCATTTTTATAGGATTTGGATGGTGAATTAAGTTTATCTGTTGCTTTAAGCTTTGACTTGTAAGGGTAGTATTATTAATAAAATGAAAATGAACCTTTTGTACCATTATAATTAGATAGAATCCAGATCATTTCTCTGTGTGATTGTGTGTGATTTTAGCACGACATCAAAACCTAAGCTACTAATAAATCCATCTGAGGATCATGAAATCTATTTCTGAAACAATCTTAAAATTGATCTGTCTAAGCCATGCATACATTTCAGCAAATCTTTGATAATCATGGTAACACATACACACATCAGAGTAAATATTTCCTCTTATTAATAGATGAAAAATGATTTAAGTTGCTGTGCTTGTGCCTGTCTGTGTCCTTTGTCAGTTCATGCCCATTAGAAAGTGTGATTGCACGGTAATAATCCCTAAATCATTACATAAAAGGTGTCTGTTTCTTACAGCCTCTGCCTGTAAGTCATGACTCATGGCATACAGTCAATTTACGGTCTAATAATACTAATAAGAATCAATTACTTCCTTCTGCGTGATAAATACACATGTCAGAAGCATTTAATGCACTTCTCTCAGTCACCAAAGTTTCAGCACGGTGGGTCCTCTGTGATGCAGGAGGACAGCTGCCAAAACGCTGCAATCAACAAATTAGCTGTCATTCTGAAAAACTCCTCTGGGTTTGTTTGTTATAAAGTCTCCATGAACTGGAACAGAACAAAACTAAAATGAAACAATGCATCATTTTTTTTTTCTCTTGTTCAAGAACAAACAAACCAAACCACAGGTGTGAAAAAAACATGAGCTGACTGATAAGCAGCAAAGGGAAATAAATTGGGTAAACAATGACTAACATATTCTCTCATAGTTTGATAGAGGGAACTGAGGCTTTTATTGTCTAGAAATGTAATCAATGCTGGAATTCAGTTATGCTTATCCACTTGGACTTTTTGATAGATATCATATATTGTTTATATATTATATTGTAAATACTAAAATACTAATATATCCTTTAAAGTGGACCAATTGAGGGATAGAGAGTTTTATTTTCTTTATCTTTTCTCTCTTTTTTCCTTTGTTTTTGTTTCTTTTTCTTTGTTGTTTGTACTTATGTTTAAAAATATAAAATTGGACATGCTTGTGTTTATGATATGTGCAATTCAAACAATGATAAAATGTCCCAATAAAAAAAGATGTTAGAATTGTTCAATTTTGTAACTGAGATTCCATCCAATCCTTCTTACATCTTCTCATCTGCAGCTCCTGAATCACAGCAGCTCATCTGCTTGGTTTGACCTCCAATTATTCAACAGCTGTTAAGGTAATTATGGAGGGAAACGATTCTGAATATCACGAGGCAACACAAGTCATTTGGAATACCATTCATTTCTTATAGAGCTCTCTGTATCATACCCTCCTGAGAACAAATTTGGACGCCGCTCAGCTCCATGCATCTCTAATTTATCAGAGTGACACAGTGATAGCTCAACCATTTTGTTGATTTTGTTGAATCACCGTTCAATCAATTAACCAATCAGCAGCACTGCTGTGATTGATGAAACAATCAAGAGGAAAATCTTAAGAGCAGGAAAACTTGAACTGACAAGCAGACGGACCAAGTGAGCCAAGCTCTGCTGGGGTATTGACAGGTGCAGCGACTGCTGAAATCTAATCAGTGATGTTTCAGCTGAACGTTGGCTAAACTCCTGACTCACGCAGAGATTGTCCAATCATAGCTTAGCAACTGTAAATAACAGGCCTGTCGAGTTTTGTAATAAGAGCAATAAAACATATCAATAGTTTAGACAAAGCTGTCTTTTTAGGACAGAGGAGCAAAAGAGGAGGGAAAGGATTAAACAGCAAATGAGTTAACCTCAGTAGTGGGATTACATTGTGTCCCTTACAAGACCAATAGCATATTATGAGCTAACTATTATTATGAGAGGTTACAGGTTATACAAAAAGCTTCATTCAGGACTGTTACAGAGTGGGAGTAACACAGGTCACGGATGCTATTGGCTGCCATGTCAGAGTCTAGGGTGATGTTTAGTGGCCCTGCCCTACACTGTAAAAAAAAACTGTGATGTTACATAAATTTTTCCGTTTATTTTTACAGAATTTCCCTGTATTTTAAAAATACATAAAATATCAATAAAATTACTAAAATATACTGTGAATTTACATGGCTAATGTAAAATAACATGAAAAATCTGTAACTGTGAAAAATCATAAATTTTCTGTTTTGTTAAAGAAATTTTTAGGTTTTTCACATAAAAAGATTGTTAAAATACATTTACAAATTCAACATAATTTCACGATTATTTCTTTTTTAATTAAAGAATGAAACTGTTGAATTAAAGTTTAATACTGTAAATACCTTTCTAAAATTAGATAAAATTAGTGACTTTTAACAGGAAAAGAAGAAATGGTTCCATAATTCTACAAAAATATTTTGTTAATTGACAGATATTTTGTGAAACTATGGAAGTTCTCACAACAAAAATGTTGAATAAATGTGTTTTTCTCAGTGTATACTGTCTATAAACATTGTTTAACTGTTAAAATAAAGTTTATTTAATTGAAAACAGACATAATTACTCTAATTTCACAGATAGTGACTTTTATTATAGTTCTGTAACTTTTAAAATTTAGATTAACATAGTAAATAATTGGTTAAAAGTGGTAAAATTACAGAAAGGTAATTGTAAATGAAGTGCATATTCTGTAATTTTATATAGATTGATTGTTAATTGACAGATATTAACAACTTTAATGAGGTCAAAACAGAAATGTAAAATGTGAGAAATTTTAAATTTTTTCACATAAGACTGTTAAAATACATTGACAAATTCAACATAATTTCACAAATAGTTCTTTTATAATTAAAGAATGAAACTGTTAAATTCAAGTTTAATTCTGTAAATACCTTCCTAAAATTAGATAAGATTAGTGTCACTCTACAGGAAAAGAAATGGCTCTTTATTTTACCAAGATTTTTTGGTAATTGACAGATATTTTGTGAAACTATGGAAGTTCTCACAACAGACATTCACAACTTTTATGGGGGTTAAATTGCATGAGGAAATACGAGTTTATAGATTTAAAATACAATTATTTAATGTCCTTATACACATTTTTCCTTTCCTAACATCATTGTAAATTTCCCCACTGTGAGACTAATAAAGGGATATCTTATCTTATTAGCTATTGAATAAGAATAGCATTGTAGTGTTTGCACATAAAGTCCAACATCAATTCTAAAATGCCTCCAATCATATTCAAGGTTGATTGTTCTTGCCATACTATTTATGTTACAGCATTCAAAGTCATGGTTTTCTTTATTTTATATAAAGCAATCTGTAGCCGTCTATAAAGTATAAAACATGATCAAGAAACCAAAACTGTTCAACTTAATGGATAATTGCTTATTATTTTTGAATATTTGTCATAATTATACACATTTCATGCAATGATTGCTTGGTAATACTGCATGTATAGTTTGATCATGTGACAAGACGACGATACAGCAGAATTGCCTGCGCACCCATGTATGCATAGTTTTCATAATGGAACCTTGAACTGTCAGTTTTTTCGAGACTTTTACGAAAATAGATGGTTTATACATAATGATTAACACAATAATGAACGTTTTCTGTGAGGATTTCTCATCTCCGCCATTAAAGGCGTCATGGGTAGTGACGTCATTGTGCCATTTCACTTATCGACCAGTCAGAGGCACAGTGCAACCCATGATGCTACCAGCTTTTCACCGTCAGACACAAGGCTGGAGCCTGCAGCCCATTCTGATTTATTGATGTATATTAGAGTAGGATTATAACAGGAAAAAATTGCATAAGACTTCCTTTGTAAAATGTGAATATCTTTCGATCAGTGTTGGTTATAATTTTCATTTCTTTCTCTCGATTCCCAAGACTTGGAAGAACCGTCCTAAAAAGCCATGAATCTTATTCATTATTGTTCTGTGTGAGTTAAACTTCCATGGAATTCAATTTGTTCAATTTAGCAGTTTGTTCAATTTTTTGTCTTTATCGTCATATTCTTACAATAAGAATATGACGAAAATAAGATGTACACTGAAAGGAGTAACGTTTACTTAAAAAAAAGCTTGGTAACAATTTCCACACAGAAATTCTTTAACATTTACTTAAGAGTAACAATTGTTTGTATCAAAAACACTGAAGTTTTACAAGCAATTTTCTTCCTTAGGCCCAAAACATACTCACCCTTTCAAAGTAAATTATTCAAGCTACCTTTCTTTAGAATTACAAAGTCCCTATAAAAATACTTGCCATTTCCAGTTCATCTAATTAGCTTTTTTCACCTTTTTATAAAAATTTTATATCTAATATTTACATCATCCAGCTACCACAACTCAAAATCATGAATAGAATTTGGATTTGTTTTATTTTCAACATGGGCTGGTTTTTATTCAATAAAATTGTCTTAACAAAAGGCTTCTATAAAACATGAAATAACAGATACTTTAAATAAACAACAGCACCTTCATTGTTTGTCAACACTGGTGCAATAGGTATTCCATACCATAGTTGAAACATTCTGTTTGGCATTTCCAAACAAAACATATCGAAACAAAATAAATTTTAACAACAAAGTTCATTTAAACTCATAGTCTGAGTAAACCAACATCTTTAAATACAATTCTTTTTGGTTAACAATTAACTATAACTTCTACTGTTAATTGTTAAATATTGTTAATAAGATGAGCAGAAGGCAAGCTTTTGCCATGTCATCAAGAACCTTTTTTCCCCCAATGATGCTCGACACATGGGCAGGAGTGAAGCCTTCCTGTGCAGCATTTCTATGGATGACGAAGACCTTTAAGACATGATCAGCATATAGTCCTCTTTGATGGCTTCTTTGTTGACAACCTGTGGAAAACATAAATTAGTCAGAAGTAAATATACAACACATAATTTCTTGAAAATTCCTTAATATGCAAGAGGTGATTCACAGTATGGAATATACATTTTATTTTTTCTACTACTGTATATTCATCCCATTTTTATTGTTGTTGTGTCTTTTACTTAACTACTGTTCTTTCTTATGGAACTTCCCGGCATAAGTTTTTCACACGATTGTACAGTGTGAAAATAAACATCTTGAAACTGAAAAAAATGACTGAGAAACAAATGAAGACATAACTGAGAAAACTGAATAAGGTAAATGTTTGTCTTTTACACATTTCAAACAATGTACCCATCAAAAGTTGGCATTTAAGTGTCTTCAATGGTAATTAAAATGTATGTCCTAATAGTTGTTAAACTGAGTTAAAAATATTTTCCAATTAAAAATGTATTTACCTGTAAGTGTAAATATATTGATATACGAAGATCAGATTGATTATTAGGTTTGCAAACAGAAACGTTTATTATAGTCAAAATACTCATAAGTAAAACCCAAATTTGAATCATTTACCTGGTAGACTTTGATGAGTTCATCTCCAGATTCTTCAAGAAACTCCATCAGGCAGCAGGTGATGATATCTCTTCTGCCTTCAACATGTTGCTGTTAAAAAGACAGAAAGGAATCTATTACAAAGAACAATTTTTAGCAGAGAATGCAATCATGAATAGAATGTTAGCCATTTGTAATGGAAGCCTGCACCAGTCTTCTAAAAGGGCAAGTGGAGAAAAGTGCAACTTCTTTTGAAACCCACTGTCAGAGATGCTCTGTCTTTGGGGGTTTGGTCACACTGACCTGACCTATGCAGAAGAATTAGAAAAACTCTGAATTTAGTTGAGTCTGACTGTGGAACCGCTTGTCTAAATTATAGGATATTAAACAGAGGAATTGAGGGTCAGAGGAAACAGCTGTCCTGCCATGTTTTAATTGGAATTTGGATATACAGATGACTGAATTTTCTTTTTTTGTTTTAGAATACATTTCTTTTAAGCAGGGGTGATATTTTCAATAAATTTACTGTAATGAATTTTGTCACACTTATCTATTCTCAGTGTATATGAGCCCAAAATAAGATGAGTGTAATTATATGTATTTTATTTTGATTCCAGCATAGGTCTTATTTTTGTGCCTGCAACGCCACCCTTTATCCCAAACACCTCCAGGAGTTTGGTCGTGTAGGTGTCCGGTTTTGATAAAACTGTTCACTCCAGATGAATTGTTGCTATACTTCTGAACTCTTCTGAACCAAAGACAATAAAATCATCAATTATCATCATAAAAAAAAGATCCCTTGCTAAAACAATTAATACAGAGAATAATGCAATAGGTATACAACTGAGTATTTTACTAAGGTATGCAAGACAAAAAAAACATAAAACAAAGAGTAGAATAATATATATAATCTATCTATCTATCACAGATGAACATTATCGTGTGCATATAATAGGTATGAGCAGCATGTTTCTTGTTTACATTATTATATGATCTCACCCAGCTGTCAACTTCGCCTTCTCCACTTTCACCTACTTTGGTTTGCTTGCCATATCAGGAATCAGGAATAACTGAACCTTGACTGGAAAAGTCCCCCCTTCTACCACTTGCTATACAATGTTAAGTGTTTAACGGTGAACTACAAAACTGACCTCTGTGGCGCCGTCGCTATCGACAGTAATTGGTACCATGTAGATCTCCATATGTGCTGGACCCGCTCGCCTGAGACAGAAAAATTTATTTAATATGTATGTTAATGGCAAACAAAACAGGACTGCGAAAAAGCGGTCATGGTGAGAAGAGGGTTGTCTTATAGAGATGATCGGTACACCTGTGCTTGACTGTATTCTCTCATCTGAGCTGAAAACATCATGTTGAGTGATGTATATGTCATATCCGACATACTACACAGAGTAGGTTAAAATTCCAGGATTTAATATAAACAAACAAACACTCATTTGTGGGATTATAGCAAATAGCAAAAACTAACGACTAAAAAAAACTTTCACCCGCAAATGCAGGTGTGTTTTTTATCCAGCCGGAGGGCGTCGGACACCACGACGCCTCCCCCTCCCCCAATAGCACATTTTTCCTTTCAAGACAGCAAATCTCGCTAAAAGGCGACATATTTTAATGAATAAACACTGTAGATCAATATTGTCCAAGACCCCCATGTAAGTAAGAGTCTGCTGGATCTCTGTGGTGCCTCCTGTGTACAGCGGGACCAAGTCTGAGAGCACGATAACTAGCTAGCGGCTAAGCTAATAGCAGTAGCTAAACCTTAACGATGTTAAGTATTCAAAACTCGAACAATGACTTAAGCTGACGACCAAAACAGGAATGTAAAAATTTAATTAAGTATATAACCTACCAATATGCTCCATATCCATGATTTCCTCCAACAAACGATGAACCAAACCGATCTCCGGTCCACTTGCTTGAACAGGTGCAGCTGTCTCGGTGTCTGAAAACAACGCGCAAATGACGTCGGCCACTGAGGGCACGGGTTGCCAGGTCCTATTACCGATCACATTTTACTTGGTTTTGTTAGGTTGTAATGTCACTTCAGAAGTTTACTTGAATATTACTTGGTGTGAATGATCAAATTTACATATCGACATGAGGACACATAATTACAAACAAACATCAAGTAAATTATGGGGAATATAAAATATGTAAAATAGACCAAATGGACCACATGAAACACAATGTTGCTCCTTAGTGTCAGAGATCTGTAATGTTACATATTTGTCACATCAGACTTTTATTGTAATTTTTTTACTTATTTGAAAATAAATCCGCTTGACAGTGTTTTTACTTCAAAACACAAATTTACATTTTTTTATTTTCATTTAAAAAAATATATAAAAATTAAACTTAAGTGGTTAGGTTTTACAATAAAAATGTTCTGGAGGGTCTCAAGAGATTAGTGTAGTTGTAGAAAACTGAGCAACAGACTTGTGTAATAATAAACTTAAAATCAGCAACTTATTTGAACCTTTGTTGTCTGGTTTAATGCCTGTTAAACCTTTTGGGGGGTTTAGCCTTGGCTTAATCATAACAACTGAAACAATTTATTTCTTCCGTGAAGCAAAGCTGCACATCACATTTCTCATGGAGAGTGGCGGTTGCATTAACTTTGCAAAATTTGCATGCTTGTAACATTTCACAGGCCAGTATTTAACCTGGTCAGTGTGAACATCTGGATCTCCAACACAAATGCTTCTGGGTGGTGGTGGTGGTGGTGGTGATGTGGCGTTAGGTGTTAGGTGTTAGGTGACCCCTTTGTGGACACAGTACTGTACAATCAGGCTCATTGCAACCTCTTCCTGGAAGCTTCTTTGTTTCAGTGGCCCCTCGACACCAAATAGTTTACAGCCACAGCGGTAGACTTTAACAAGGCCTATGATGGTTTGCCAGAGCAGGCAGAGGTGCCACCTCCGTGACATGATGTGGTACTTGTACAATGCAACATATGCATCAAGGAGTTGTATCCCCCCATGAATGTGTTGTACTCCACAAGAGGTTCTCTCCGGGTTCTCCGGCTTCCTTCCACCACCAAAAACATGTAATATAGGTGAATTGATGACTCTAAATTGACCGCAGGCGTGAATGTGAGTGAGAATGGTTGTTTGTCTTTTTATGTGGTGAACTGTGATGAACTGGTGATGAACTGGCGACTTGTTCAGGATGAACCCTGCCTCCCTACCAAAGTCAGCTGGGATAGGCTCCAGCCCCTCCGCGTCCCTACACAGGATAAGCAGTTACAGAAAATGAATGAAAGTTTGCTATCTTAGCATACTAAAATCTTGTTGCTGTTTTTTTCTTTTTATACCAGGAAGTGTCTCAGCTAAAGCGGAGGTACAATTTCAATACTGATATGCAAAAATTGTTTCATAATATTTTTTATTAGCGATTTTATGTTACATTTGTTTGAATATGCTTTGATCAGAAAATCAATTAATTCAAAATAATTGATTTTGCTAAATTAATCAAGCAGCTCATTTTCCAAGGAATTTCCAAGGTCACAAGGAATTTTCCATAAAGCCCGGTTAGACACCATTTTCGATACACCAATTCACACATTGTCAGATGACTGCAACTGGGCAGTTCAGTAGATGTCACTTAGGGACTTCAGGAGTTAAATATCTAGGATAAAGCTGTATAAGGATCCTTCGACGACACTTAAAGGGCTTGTAACACCTGTGTGACCATGGATTCTTAAACACTGAAATAACAACTTCTTGCAGAATTTAAACCAATAATAGAGGAAATAATTACAGGGCCAAAAATCATGGATGTGCATTATAGGGTTGAGGTTATAAAATCACTTATTCCAGAAGAAAACCAGATGAACCAACAATAGAATAAGGTGGCTTACATCCAAAAGGCTTCAAAATCTAATTATCTAACTGATCTAACTTCATTTAGCACATGCTTTTATCCAAAGTGATGTACATTTGAGTGTAAGTACAACACAAGCAAGGATAATACAGTTATCTAACACTAATACGTTAAACAAATAATTTTGATAATAAACAATACAAATGAATTCTTAAACAATAGCAATAATATTGTGGTTCATAACATTTTTACAACATGACATGATCATAAAACAACAACTTAACTAATCACATATGGACTAGAATGCAAATAGGAGTGACACCCCCCCCCCCCCACACACACACACACACATGCATGAAGAGGAAGAGAGAGAAGTACAAACAATCCCATGCTATCAAAAAGCCAAAAAAATTATATTATAGAGTTGCAAGAGGTTTCTGTTACAATACAGATTTGATAGCCACAGATTTCCACTCAGCAGATAAATAAGATGTATGTTATATCAAAGTTGGACTGAGATACTGGATGTGTTTGGGTAACTAAGAAGTAAAAAATTATGAGTATATTCTTTCATAAACTGTAATTCTTCTCATGGTAAAACAACCAAAATTCTGTTGAATTTAAGCCCACACAATGCAACCAAAAGCAGCCCAACTGGGTGGAAAACCACCTAATCTGGCAACACTGTTAAGGAGAAATGAACAGTAGCGGCATGTCAGATCGTTTGGATGTTAATACTAGGTACATATTAATTTATCGTAAACTTTCCAGTCCGCAAACTCACGGCCAGGAAAGGACATAACGAGGTAAGCTATCGTGCATTTTGAGACACTTTTGAGTGACTTTTAACTTTGAAAGTTCAATTTTGAACAACTGACCGGGGGGAGGGGCTCTTGATAGAAAGCGCGGGGTGGATAGAAATTTAGGCGGACATTGAGCTAAAGACACGGAGCTACCAACGACATTTCAAACGTTTAAGAAGAGATTTAGGACTTTTATCAAATTACCAGAAACATGGGGAAAATTTGAGGGGAGGGAAAAAGGGCCACTGACAGTCTGAACGCAGGTAGGAAGATAACAAAGTGGACAAACGGACATTACAAGATCAACATTATGAACGTGAAAATTGTTCTGAAAACTGACTGCTAATTTCAACAGGAAAGGAGTCCATCGGGCACCATCTCCACAGCTTCAAGGCAAGTACCAGACATTATATTGAACTCAAGCTTAGGAGTATTAGCTTGCTACTTAGCTATTTCCCACTTTGAATTTTTATTTTCAGCTTGGCAAAGGTACTAAATCTTATTGTGTCATATTGCATTTTAAAAAGAAGTTTTAGCTAAGCCAACTATCAAGCTAATAAAGCCAACTCCCCTCTCACATTATAGTGAGAGTTGACATATTAGCTAGCATAGCTAATGTTATATGGTTAAGGTGGTGTCAACTGGTCTATTTTTCTTTTGCTCATCAGATAACATTAAGCTGTGCAAGTTGTTGATGTGAAGAGGTAAGGTTTAGCTGAAAAGGTGAGTGTTGCCATTGTCAAGATGTCCAAAAATTACCCTTGTGACAAATGTAGTGTTTCTGTGAAAACCTTAAAAGGTTATGTATATCATCAAGGGCTACACAAAAATGAGGCAAATTGTAAGTATGTGTGTTGCATAGTAGGTTGCTTTAGAGATGACTGGAAATGTTACACTGATTGGTTTATATTTACAATTGATGACATTTAGTGGATGATGACTATATTGGCCACAGATATTCAAGTCCCTTTTACTCCTTATAGAGTCATTTGAGTCATACATGAAGAACAATGAGCAGCAAACTAACTGTTTTATCTCCCCATAGCCATGGATAGCGGGAGTGGCCTTGCCTCTTTCATAAAATCAACTCTTCCAAAAATAAGAGAACTACAGCCTTTGCTTGAGGCTTTGGAAGAGTTAGGAGTCCAGGACCTTGAGGACCTCAGCTACATTCAAGAGAGTGACCACCTCCAAGTCCTTAAGCCAGTGGAAGCAAGGAAGCTGATTTCACACTTCAAAATGACAAGCAAGTGTTTTCATTTGTACATAATGCAACTTTAATATTAAAAGGATAGTTCAGATTTTGAAGTGAGGTATTTTTCCATAGTCATAGTGTACCTACAGTAGATGGCAGTCTTCAAGCCCCCGGTTTGGAGATGCACTTGTGTAGGAAGCTAGGCAATGTACTGCTGTAGATGAGCTCATTGGCAAAATGCATTTTAGACTCCTAAAAAAGCAATATCAGTTTAAGAGTATGCTATATTAACAATATTTTCAACACTTTACCTTACCGTCACACAGCCTTTTCTGATAGGGAAACCATTGTTATATAAACCAAATATTGCTCCAAACCAACCAGACTCCTTTGGCAAAATCAGTAATTTTACCTTGCAGAACACAGGAGTTACTGGTCTACCGCTGGTCTACCGCTATTAGTTTGTTTGTGTTATTGTGTGACTTTGGTGAGTTTAAAAGGTTAGTTCAGGTTCACTAAAGTCACACAATGACACAAACAAAGTAACAATAGGTGGGGGTAGAGCAGACCAGTTCTGAGAGTAAAAATCACTGTTTTTTCCTGTGGAATCTGGTTGGTTTGGAGAAAGTGATATTTGGCTTATATAACGACTGTTTCCTGTCACAAAAGGCTGCCTGATAGCAAGGTAAAGTGTAAATATTGTACATATAGTGTACAGATTAACTGATAACTAGCTAAAATACATTTTGCTGCTGATTCTGTCCACAGTAATACATTGATTTGGAAATGGTATGTCTGTCAACTTCCATCTACTGTAGGCAATACACTGACTATGGAACAAATATTTCAGCTATCCCTTTAAATAGTGTGTGGGTTGAGTTATTTCCAAATCAAGCTGTATGTTGTTAATGTGGCAAAATATAATACAATTCATAATCTGGTATTACTTGTCCATTATTAAGGCCAAACAGATGTGTTGGGCAGTCCTACAAGCAACCAGTCTTCAAATGCAGCCAGTCCTCAAAGACAGCCTGATGCCATTTCCCTTCCTGGTGAGTACATGCTTGTATTACAGCACTCCCTAAAAACTTGGTATGTCAGCTGGGGTCAGTGTCTTACATCCTGCGTCAAAGGATGCCTGTTGTGCTCTCTCCTTGACTCTCATTAGGTCGTCTCGACACTTAATGGATAAGCAACAAAACCGTAACCTACAAAAGTTGTTTACTAACCTAATCTTTGCCTTAAAGCTTCTGGAAGCCCAAATATACAATAGACTTCTAACCATGTGATTTAGGGTCTCATGTACATAAAAAGAGATATCAGGTTTATCCAAATTCCAAAATATTGTAGCAGCGTGAATATACACTTAAATATGAAGTTTGCACTCGTTGAATTTGGGGCACCACTGCTGTAGAGTTCTCCTTTAGTTGTCCTGATGTATCCATAAAACTACCTCCAGACAGTATTCAGGTCACTCATCTTAACAGATTGAATGTTGTTTATATTGTTGAGATGTGGACCAAACAAATGGACTGAGACCGCTTGAAAAGGTAAGACTCGGTCTACTTCCAAGCTGGACTTGTTGCAGTTGGTTTGTGGTCTGAAAGCAATTGTACAAATCACAGGATTTTATGATAGCAGATATCTGACATTAGCATAAAACCTGAACTACTAATACTGATAATGTGCTGTTTTGCATGATCCCAAATGCCATGTTTGATGTATTTGTAGTGCTAGTCCCAACCTCACTCCCAACAGTGTCAACACAGATGTTACACAAGCCACTGCTCTTTGTTCAGTGTCTCAAGCTATAATTTGCTGGGAGTCTAACATTTTTAAGCAAGATTCAAATCATATGGGAGGCTCCTCATCCCTTGTGCAGGTCAAATATGTAGATATTAAGGATTAAATTGTAAATAATCTAGATTTACAAGGATATTGTTTTGTGTGTAGAATGGGTTGAAAAATGAACTAAGCCACCGCAAATTTTTCAATGTGTGGAAAAAACGAGAAAAAAACAACAAAAAAACTTTACAATGTATGTTGCACCATCATTTCAGCAACAGCCTAAGTTGTTCTTTGTGTACTTCTGCAACCCTTCAGGTGGCTACAGCACACCAAGTTCACACTCACCGAGGTCAACATCCAGTTCAAGTATGGGATTGACACCTCGTCGACTGTCAACACCTGACAACAGCTGGCATTTTGATTTTGAAATTCCTTGGAAGAAGATGCCATCTGAGGTCATCAGAAAGCTGGAAATGGGGAAGCGACCAACAAAAGCTGAAAGACTTGAAACAATACGCCTGATTGTCAGTGAAGTCTTAACAATATGCCCATCACCAGGAAAGAAACACCTCAGTGAGATTGCAAGGAAGATGGTAACAGTGTATCCTGTTGCATCCTGCCGGGTGTCTCCAAGTACTTCTTAAGCATTTCAACGAGGAGGAGCCATCTGAAGTGGACTGTGCTGAACTGCCAAATGCACCATGCATTGTTGTGTGTGGTATGTTTTGATAATTTCTCTTTTTCTATTCTCCTTACTGTTATTCTAATATTATATTATACTATTGATCTTTAAAGTGGTAGTTCCTATGCTCTGACATATGATGGCATGAGTTATTGACTGATGGCAAAATTAATTTATCGACAAATAGCTCATGCTACATCCATGCTGATAAGATACTGTATGTTTTTATATTTATTTTACTGAAAATAAGTTAAGTAAAATTATATTTATCGATTGCTAGACTTTGTCATTTACCTCAGTTTGTCACAAAACGTTACTAATACCCTCTCTTGTGTATGTGTATGATAGGGAGTTCTCCTTTGGCAGCAGATCATTTCATGCTGTCTGTGGACCAGACGATTGTCACCAGTCACATCACTGTGTTCAGCGACGCTGTAGTGTTGATGTTTGCCTCCTACTACTGCCTGAACATATGTTACGCAGCAGCCCTAGGAGCAACATTGGAGTTCTTGCAGAGGTAAGAAAGCAGAACGCAATTTTATAGATCAAAACAGTTAATAGAATGACCAGAAAATAGTTTACTCTCCATTATTTAATACAATCAAATATAACAGCCCTGCAATGGGTTAGGGTTAGTCAATTGTGTTGTCATTTTGAAGACTGCAGTTTGTGCTGGGGTCTATTTTCAGAAAGAAGGTTTAACAAACTCTGAGCCTAACCATGAACTCTTGAGTTGATTAACCCTGAGATCGAAAAACCCTGATCAGAGTCAGTTCAGTCAACTTGGAGTATGTTCACTCTGAGTTAAGCTTGTTTAAAATGAATGAAAAAAGCCATTTATTAGAACAAATAAAAAACCTACTTTAAAAAAAAAAAGAAGCTCATTTTGCCTGTTACTACACCAGTACTCCCTCGGGAGGAAGTAGGAAGCTAAGCATTGTACTGCCATATATGTTATACCATTCAAACAGCCAAGGCATCAGTGGAGTAGAAAACCCACACTTAAATTACTTCATGGGCAGGATTGGCAACACATACACATCGGCACAGAACACTGGGCACACACTTATTTATACTGAACAAAAATATAAACGCAACACTTTTGTTTTAGCTCCAATTTTTCATGTGTTGAAAGCAAAGATCTAAGACTTTTTCTCTGTACACAAAAGGCCTATTTCTCTCAAATTTTGTTCACAAACTTGTTTAAATCTGTGTTAGTGAGCACTTCTCCTTTGCCGAGATAATCCATCCACCTGACAGGTGTGGCATATCAAGATGCTGATTAGACAGCATGATTATTGCACAGGTGTGCCTTAGGTTGGTCACAATAAAAGGCCACTCTAAAATGTGCAGTTTCATCACACAGCACAATGCCACAGTTGTCGCAAGTTTTGAGGGAGCGTGCAATTGGCATGCTGACTGCAGGAATGTCCACCAGAGCTGTTGCCTGTGAATTGAATGTTCATTTCTCTACCATAAGCCGTCTCCAAAGTCGTTTCCGAGAATTTGGCAGTACATCCAACCGACCTCACAAACGCAGACCACGTGTAACAATGCCAGCCCAGGACCTCAACATCCGGCATCTTCACCTGCAAGATCGTCTGAGACCAGCCACCCGGACAGCTGATGCAACAATTGGTTTGCATAACCAAAGAATTTCTGTACAAACTGACAGAAACCATCTCAGGGAAGCTCATCTAAATGCTCGTCATCCTCACTGGGGTCTTGACCTGACTGCAGTTTGTCGTCGTAACCGACTTGAGTGGGCAAATGCTCACCTTCGATGGCGTCTGGCACTTTGGAGAAGTGTTCTCTTCACGGATGAATCCCGGTTTCCACTGTACTGGGCAGATGGCAGACAGCGTGTATGGCGTCATGTGGGTGAGCGGTTTGCTGATGTCAACGTTGTGAATAGAGTGGCCCATGGTGGCGGTGGGGTTATGGTATGGGCAGGCATATGCTACGGACAACCAACACAGGTGCATTTTATTGATGGCATTGTGAATGCACAGAGGTACCGTGACGAGATCCTGAGGCCCATTGTTGTGCCATTCATCCACCACCATCACCTCATGTTGCAGCATGATAATGCACGGCCCCATGTTGCAAGGATCTGTACACAATTCCTGGAAGCTGAAAACATCCCAGTCCTTGCATGGCCTCCATACTCCCCGGACATGTCACCCATTGAGCATGTTTGGGATGCTCTGGATCGGCGTATACGACAGCGTGTTCCAGTTCCTGCCAATATCCAGCAACTTCGCACAGCCATTGAAGAGGAGTGGACCAACATTCCACAGGCCACAATCAACAACCTGATCAACTCCATGCGAAGGAGATGTGTTGCACTGCATGAGGCAAATGGTGGTCACACCAGATACTGACACTTCAGTGCCTATAAATGTCTCTTTTCAAGATAAAACTGCACATTTTAGAGTGGCCTTTTATTGTGACCAACCTAAGGCCCACCTGTGCAACAATCATGCTGTCTAATCGGCATCTTGATATGCCACACCTGTCAGGTGGATGGATTATCTCAGAAAAGGAGAAGTGCTCACTAACACAGATTTAAACAAGTTTGTGAACAAAATTTGAGAGAAATAGGCCTTTTGTGTACAGAGAAAAAGTTTTAGATCTTTGCTTTCAACACATGAAAAATTGGAGCTAAAACAAAAGTGTTGCGTTTATATTTTTGTTCAGTATACGTGTATGCTATGAGTTTTTCAGGAGCAGTGTTTTTTCTTTATTTGAAAAAAAATCATTTTTCTGCATTGTAGATAAATACTAGCGACATCAACACTATAAAATATGTAATTGTATGGAATTATATAGGAAGCAAAAGGAGTGAAAACAATGCAAAATGTTTTATATTTTAAATTCTTAAAAAGGAAAAAAAAAGGCTCTGGCACACTGTCTTTTGCAGATTTAATAACGGGATATCTGTGTAAATAGCTAAGCTAGTGGTTCAGAGAGGCTCTCCTGTGTGTCTGTGTGTCACAAAAACACAGACTTGCTCTTCTCTTCATCTTCATTCTTTCTTTTTGATGACTTAACTCCAAGGGTTAGCGAGGTAACATCAAGGTTAACTCTCGGTTTTGAGGATTATGACATTGGTTCACTTCTTACTGCAGTGCATCACCATGGTAACTTATGCTGCATGCCTAACGTGCTCTTAGCAGGTTATGTTCCCGATAGGAGATCAGCATAGGTAAAAACACTGCCTATTGACCAATCAATTCTCATGAAAATGACATCATTTGTATGAGGTCCTGTGAAGCTTGGTGCGTGGCTTGTCAACGAGTCTCTGATGAGGGTAAAGTGAGAGAGAAAAGTGACCATCTGCCAACAACTGATTACAATCTGCTTTTAAGTATTTAAACTGTTAAAAGAACTGGATTGGTTGTAATGTAAGACACAGAGCAGCAGGTAAAATAATATAGAGTCATAAGGATAAAAAGTGATGTTCTTTTTTTATATATAACCTATCTGTAAATTAGTCTAGTTCTATCGTCCTAAACAAGGATATAAGACTATCAAACACATATAAACCATTCTACATTGTTGTGTTTAATCATGTAAATGTCATGCTTAATTGCATTATATATTGCAAACTCTTTTACAAGCAACTCTAAAGTTTGACTAAGATATATTGTTATTACCATGGACATAAAGTTGCATGTATTTGCACTTTATGATGGTGTGATCCAGATAAAAGTATCAATAGACATAAACTGGGTGACACAATCAGTTTTTGTCAGAATATTACTTTTTTCACCGGCAGTGTCCTCTCGCTTTCCCTAACAATTTTAGCCAGTTAGACTCGGCCAGGGTTTCAGTTGAAAGAAAATGACTAAAACTGTCAAGGAAACACATTAATTCAGTGGAATATACAAGTGTAACATTAATTATAGTCAGAGCAGTTGTCAGCTCCTCATTTGTAAAATATGCTGCTTTGTGAATGATTGTGATTGGTCATATTCTGCAAACACCACTTCTTTCATGTGAATGCGCTCATGTCTAGATCGGGAAACCCTGGGGAAACCCAGTTTCGTGTAACTGCTTAGCATGACTACAATTGTTAAGATTAGTAAAGCCAAAGAACTGAAACATATCCTGGATATGTTGAACCTGCTTCGTAATACAGGCCCCAGGTATGTGCTGCCACATCTCTAACATGTAACAAAGATCAACAAACAAAAATATAGATGTGTAGAAAGTTGCATGAATTGACATGGATATGAAGCGTCCATGGCACAAAAATATGAAGGCTAGTTTCTAAAGAGATAAGACAGAGTCTTCTCTTCTAGGTGGATTACATGTTTTATTACTGAAGTTAATTGTTGTGTTTCATTCCACAGATGTCTGTTCAAGATTAATCCAGACAAGGGATCGAAAGTGGAAAAGACCACATCCAGAAAACAGCTGGCAGTGAGCCCTAAGGTTCTCTCCCTCATCACCAAAATTGCAGACTATGAATGGAGGGAGTAAAATGTAGCTCTTTTACCCCAATATGGGCAGCAGTTTCAGTCCTATTTCATTATTTATCCACCCACAAGTAACCAATAGTTGGAGGTCTGCAGCATTTGGTGGAATCGCTATGTTCAGTATGGCTGAAAGTTTCTGATTACTTTGTCTTTACTTTACTCTTGTTTAAATCTGTTTGACTGTGGATTTGAGTACAATTTACAGCACCTGCTGTAAAAAGGACTGTGCCCGATTTATGTGGCCACAAGCACAAGTTGGAGGTCTGCGGCACCTCGTGGCCTTGGCATGTTCAGTGTTGTTATAAGGTTATATGAGAGAGAGAGAGACAGCGCGCGAGAGAGAAGAGTGTTGTCACAAATTGAAATTGAAAATTGTTGTTCAAAATGGGCTTTCTATTTCTAGAATCCAATCAAAAGGCAGAATCGCTGATTGTCCCGTTGTCCCAGTATTTATTTTGCTGTGTGTGTGTCCTGAGTTTTAAAAAAAATTGATGTAAAAAAACAAACAATTTTACATATTGAACTTCAAGTTTTGTAAATTTACAAGGGGGACATCTGTTTTATGTTCTGGTCTGTTTGTCAACAGAATTAAATACATTAAAGAACAGGAATTAATTCTGTCCTGATTGTTTGAGAGCTGTTATTGTAAAGCATTTGTCATTCAATCATGTCTGGTTGGAGGCCACATATTTTCTGTAGCTTTAATTAAGTGACCATAACAAATGGTATAAGGTATATAAGGAAGTGCTGCTTTCCACAGGCTCTTATTACACTGGATATGATCTAAAGTTAACAGAGGATTTATGTAATTATAATCAGAATTGTCTGTTTAATCTTTAGATCTTTGCTTTCAACTCATGAAAAATTGGAGCTAAAACAAAAGTGTTGCGTTTATATTTTTGTTCAGTGTAATAGTGTTTGAGCATTTTTTAAAAGTTAAATCCATTAATTTTCTAGGTAAGCATAGTTTTTTAAAAGTAAAGATCTTGTAAATTTACAGCATTCATGTGTAAAATTACATTAAAAAACTCTTATTACACTGGATATGATCTACAATTTACAGAAAGTTTTTGTCATTATAAGCAGAATTGTCTGTTTAATAACAGCATTTGAACATTTTTTAAAAGGTGAATCCATTAATTTTCTAGGTAAGCATAGTTTTTTAACAGTAAAGATCTTGTAAATTTACAGCATTCATGTGTAAAATTACATGTATAAACTCCTATTAAACTGGATATGATCTACAATTTACAGAAAGTTGTTGTCATTATAAGCAGAATTGTCTGTTTAATAACAGCATTTGAACATTTTTTAAAAGGTGAATCCATTAATTTTCAAGGTAAGAATAGTTTTTTAACAGTAAAGATCTTGTAAATTTACAGCATTCATGTGTAAAATTACATGTATAAACTCCTATTAAACTGGATATCATCTAAAATCAACAGAAAATTGTTGTAATTATAAACCCAATTACCAGTCATACAACAGTATTTTAACATCTTTTAAAAGATAAATCATGTATTTAAATGGTGGTATACCATTTTATTATATGAAATATTAATTAAATATCATGATTTTATACATAAAATTATGTAATAAAACCCAACTAATAACAGAATTTGCCTGTGATTTAACACCTCATAATTTGTATTATACCAGTGTTTTATCATATTTTTTGGCAATTTCATTGTGATTAAACATGAAAAAACTGAAAAAATACACAAGAACTTATGTCAAATCACAGTCAGAAACCGTATTTTAAATATGGAAAATTACCGTAATTTTACGTGACGGTAATTTTCTGTTATTTTACAGTAATTTACTGGCGCCCCAGCTGCCAGAATATTACCGTTTCTTTACAGTTTTTTTTTTTACAGTGTACTACATATTGGATTTGCTATCAATTTCTCCTCATTCTTCTTTTCCCACGTACAGTAGGTGAAACATATGAGCAACAGTAGAAACAAATAATTTTAAAAACCCAATGTTTTCCTTTCACTAGCCCTAATCCACTGAAAAAAACAAACGTGATACAGAGAAATTACTTTATTAAGTAACCACAACTAGAACATGTTAAATCATGAATAACCATCATTTAGTTATAACATAGCTAAAACAGTCATTGGTGCATTTCAGAGTAAAAGACACTTATTTGTCTTTGTTTGTCTAATGTCTTGCAAACAGCTTGCTAACCAGTGTGTGTCTGTGTTACCTTAACCAGCTCTTTCTGAGGCCAAATCTGGATGGGCTCCACCTGCTGGGGCGTCTGGGTCTGAATGCCATAGGTGTTCAAAAACACCTGCAATCTACACACACACACACACACACACACACCAAAAACACACAGACACAATTACAATATTAAAAGATAAGTGCCTTCCCTACCTGTTTAGAAAATGCACAACTCTAATACCAGTCCTAAATCATGCACTGAAAAAACTGATTCTGAGCCCTTCTAAATGTTACATGTTTTAATCTGGTTTATTTGACCTCATTTCCACCTGTCTGAGCACGTCCAGAGACATGACGCCCCTTTGTTCTGGAGGCAGGGATTCCAACTTCCTCAATCAGTCCAAAAACATACAACGAAGGTGAATTGGTGACTCTAAAATTAGCTACTATTAAAAATATAAAATTAACTTAATATTATTAAAAATGACCAAAAACTATAAGCACATTCAACTTCAAAAATTTGTCTGAATCTAGATCATTTTATCATGTCATGTGGTTTTTTCCAGTGCGTACACATAAATATATACATGGAATATATTGTGATTAAATTTCTTCAATAGAGAAAAGATTAAAATGACGTTATTTATCTCCTTACAAATATACTACGCTGTTATTCTACAGGTTCTGTTGGACTTTAAATTCATCAAGATTAACCTTGAACCCATTAATAGAATGTTAACAAATGTTTTTGGCCTCGTGTTCATGTGAAACTCATGTCAATGGTCTCTTTTCTAAATTTGAATCTATCATGAAGCTATAGCTGTTATTGCACTGTAGTGTGTATTTGAACGCAAGTGGCCTGCAGGGAGAAAGATGATGCACGGGTCCTGATGGAGACTTGCCAGCAGCAGTAATTGAAGCTGCAGGTTAACAAGCTTCATAATGTCATTTGACCCTGTTTGACACACATGCAGCCACACTCTTGAACGTCCGTGCCTGTGTGCGCACACACACACACAAACCCACGCACACAACGAGAAGAGTGACAGATGATGTCAGAGGTCAGGCTGAGCTCCAGCTTTATGAGCTCACCACAATTACAGCACTGAGAGCTGACTAGGCGAGAGGAGAAGACAATAGCTTTGCTTTATGGCCTGCAACACATTAAAAGACACACATACTTACACACACACACACACACATATTACCTCTGGCTCTCTGCTATCAGGGTCACGTGGATCACAACATCATTCTCTATGGGACCCTTCAAAAGAGACAGAGAACAGAGATTAATAGGTGGAACACTTCTCTGCTGCATGTTGCACCAGTGCTTATCCATCGTCTTTTTGTGTCATCATTTGGCACTGCTGTAAACGTACACTGGAAATCACAAATCACTTCAATCTATGAGAAGTCTGCACACATTACTTAAAATGATTACTTATGATTTCTATTAAAGTTCGAATGTGTGTAAAACCTAAATAAAACAGCTTGTGATAAATGTTGCCATATATTCAATTAAATACAGTCCAAGACAATGTATTTAAGTTTTTACCTTATTGCCTTCATTGATTTTTGGAAATCTATGCTTTTATTTTGAATCTGACTTTGTTTACAAGCATGAATGTTTTTAAAGTTTAAAGTTTCCCCTTCTTTTCTTTTAATTGAACTAATTTAATTTCTTGTTTTGGTAATTCTGTTTATCTATCATCCATTCCAATAAAGTAAATGACAAAGTCACAACAAAGATTTGAGTTATATTAAAATAGTAAGTGTGTGTGTGTGTGAGAAGGAGAGAGAAAGAGAGAGAGAGAGTAGTTAAAATCAAAATTCAGCTCACTCCCTTAAAACAATAACAACACAGTCTGTGTTATTGCTACCTCCGCTCTCACACACAGGTGAAAGCTAAATTCCGAAAAAAAACACCAAAGGTTGATGAGAAATGTGGAAGCACAGCGCTGGGTGGGAAAGAGCTGGGAATATAAAGGATGGGGGGAATGTAACAGGAAGAGCAGAAGTGTAGAGAGGCATGAGGACGAGTGGTGACTTTTTTTCTGCTTTGGTTCCCACAGTGAGATGATTTCAAATGATGTTCAGTGGAGAAGTAAAATACAGACAAAAAAAAGAATGATTATGATTATTGTAACATTTATAACATACTATATATACTTTGATAATAATAGTGAGAAGAAATCCTGCAAATGTGTTTGTTGCAGCTTCTTTAGTGGGAGGACTTTCTCATTTGCATATCATTCTTATACATCATACCGTCGTGAGAAGTGACATGTTCACAGAACTGTCTGACAGAAAAGTCAAACAATCTCATTAAATAACTGGGCTGAGTTTGGACAGTTATTCAGCTTTCATTCTAACATGTTACAGAAGAGACAAGTAAGAGAATCATCAATAATCTAATCAATAATGGAAGTTTATTTGCTGCCTTGTAAGCCAAGAACATATTCTATGTTTCCCTTATATGAAACTGTGACAGCAACAATAAATACCATTCCTCTGTCATTGTTCATAAACTACTGTACAGCATATGATTATTATAATAACTATTATCTAATTACCATGAACACACACATTGTCATTTATTTAGCGTCAATCCTATGTACAATGTTCCGCTACTGTAAATACTACCTACGTAATAATACTTCAGTTTCTAACAATTATAAAAGTGTGTATTAATCTGTAACTGAAAATTGTCCCCAACAAATAAACTTTAACTTCTATCTGAATAACTTTGGCTAAAATCAGCCTAAACTAATTATTTGAGAAAAATGATTCAAGCTCTTTCTTAAAATGAAACTATGTATTTGTTATCTGTTTTTATTGCTTTACATCTTCATCATGAAAAAGAAAAAAACATGCTTGGGGCAACAGAGATGGTGTGGGAGTCAGAAAGGATTGAAATTACAACTGGACTAAGTTTGACTGTATTGTTGGTTTTGGTCTTTCATGACATTTGAAGACAATAAAAATACAGACTAATACCAGCATTAAAACTGCATTGAACTTTATTTTTTTCATAAACTGCATCATGACAAAGAATGTTATTATTACCTTTGTAACATCCTAACAATGGGGTCAGATAATAAACAATAAAACTCCACAAAGTCTAACAGGACAAAAAGAAACACAAAATAAACATAAAATAAAGGCATTTATTCATTTCACTGTATGGAATGTCTGCTAAAAACAAGTTAACCAGATGTAACTAAAGCAAAATAAAAACACTGCTTTCCCTTACACAAACACAACTACACACAGAGAGTCACAGTGGGTCAGAATGGAGCAGCACGACCCTCATGCTGCCTGCGGCGTGGAAGACAGCCTGAAGGAAAGGGTTTCTGATTCTGAAAATTAGATTAGATTAGCAATCACCTTGCTGACAGTGTGGCAACACATTGCAATATATTGAATAGTAAACAGGTTCTGGTCAATACACGAGCCCTATTTCTGAGCAGAACAGTCTTAAAAATGTCTCTACCAAGTCACTACAGAGGAAAGACCCTTTGATTTCTGTGTTTTGTATTTCTGATGCTTTTCCTCTTCTATTTATTTCAGACAAACAGGGTGTGGAACATGCAAAAAGTCTGCATGCTGCGGTAAAAACTCACAGACATTTTATTTGTGCAACGGTTCGATCACAAAGATCTTCATCAGGCATTTGTCAAATCAGCATCACATGGTAAAACAAGGACTATACAGACAAACACATTCATCAACATACAGACACAAACACATTCTCTGCTATAATCTGTCCATCTTGAGAGCAGACTCTCCATCATGCAGATCACAGTCCACAGAGTGATGAATGTGCGCCGATCGTTTGTTTGATTTTTGCCTATTCTGGCCTGTAAATTGGATTTCTGAGTGTATATCAGTCAGTTTAAGTGTGTGTAACAATAATTCTTTCTATTAAAGCTTTGCAAAACTCACTTTTACGTATCTTTATCATATATTTTCACGTGTAATAAGTTTATGTGAGTTAACCAGTGTTCATTTTCGTTTTCTCCCTCGGTTTTTCCAATCTAAGCCTTATGCATACTGTTGCATTTATTCACATGCAAATGTGCCTCTGCGTCTGTCCTTCACTGTCTTTCATCTTCTTATTTTATTACTTGTAGAAGTACCATTTATACGTGTAATTTGTATGCGGGTGTGTGTGCAAATGTGGGCTGAGACGATGATCGTCAGTACGCTGAGTGACAGTCTATTTAGGACCATTTAGAAAGCAGGCAGCAGCTTGTGACTCGCAGGCGCAGCAGCCTTTCATCTGTGTGGGGATACACACACACACACACCACACACACCACACACACACACACACACACACACACACACACCACACACACACACACACACACACACACACACACACACACACACAGAAACTGATAGACACATGCATACACAAACAGCATGGCAACAGTCTTGCTCATGAATGGACTCATGGTCAGATTCAATGAAAATGCAATGCCGGGGAACAAAACACACATACAGTAAATAAGCATTCTTGTGGATACACACAGATAGACAGACACACACACACACACACACGCACACACACAGAAAATCTGGAAGCCATTTTGTTTGGTTGATAAGAATAAGGCCTAGCCAACAACGTGTTACCATGAATCAGAGGAGAGAGAGCAGAAAGATGGAGGGTTGCTGTGTGGAAAAAACACACATTAGAATACAAATCTACCCTGATGAATAGGAGGAGCAACGGCTTCCAAAACACTGCAATGCAACACTCTCATTGGCGCTGGTCTCTGAGTAGACGAAGGACACATTCGGGGCAAAGGAGAAAGTAAAGCATTAAGTCATGGAGGACCAGGAGAAACAGAGGCTACATTCACATCACCAGGCTGAAGTGACTCAATTCTGATTTTTTTTTTTTTTTTGCCTTAATGTGGTACAAATCTGACTTTTTCAAAACAAAAATTCAATCATTCCAAATCAGATTCGAATTACTTTCATATGTGGTCGTGGATCTGATATATATTCAATTCGTGGCCAGGTGACATGAATGCAAACAGATCAGAGTTAATGGGGCTTTTTGCATACATGAATGCATTAAGCGCCGTCATCATCAGTCAGCAGTGGCAGCAAAAAACAACCAGAGAGGAGAGATGACAACAGCAATGAAGATCGTTAGTAGATAGTGAACAGCTGACGATCTGCGTTGTTGTTATAGTGTTTGCCGTCTCTGGAGCAAAATGTCATGCACACATTCAGAACTATAGCGTGTCCATTTCATTTTAAGTACCATGAGTGGTCCCACATTGTGATGTCTTTAGCTGTTGGTGATGCAGATGACTTGTCAAAAAAAATGCATCAATGCATGCCTGCAGTTTTGGAGGACAGATACGTTCACATCATAGCGAGATTTGGGTCGGTTGTAATTACGATTGTGAACCCTCAAATTAACCTAATCTGATCTGAGCAACGAATCAGAATCAAACAATGAGGCTTTCAGTGTAAACGTAGCCATAGTCCTTCTGGCTCCACTCCAACCTTGGTGACACGATTGTGCAGCTGTAGAGAGGACAACGAAATAAGCCTTCAATCGTCTCTTTAAGCAACCATTTTTATAGGCGCACCAAAATCATCAATGCAATATGACTGAAACGTTGAGTCTCACAGGGAAGCAGAAAACATGAGACGAGTCGTTTCACCAAAGCAGCTCTGCTGCAGACCCTGGGTGAACCCAAAGGTACGGCGGCTGGTCTGATGACTGGTCTGATGTCAACACAGCACAGGCCAAACTAATCTAACGGTTAACGAGCTCTGTAGGATTCCCTGGAATTGGATTTAAGACAGCAGAAAAACAAAGCCTGCAGAACAAATGAGTTGTGATTAAACAAAGGTAATTACATTTCTGAAACTTTAACCAAGCATTGTGATACATAGTAGAAAAAGAAATTAAGTGAAATGTCCAGATAGTGAGGCAGACTTGATGAAAACAGACGTGCTGTTTAAACCATGTCTTCCTTTGCCCGTACAATGAACATGCCTGTCAATGCAATTATTTTTGAAGAGAAGAACATGCTCTCTTGTTTTTTACTATGCTGTCTCCACCTACATATTAAAACTACATGCCAACCTCCAGAATGAGCCACAAGCTCAAGTACAAGTTAGGGAATTCTACTGGAAATGTACAAATTGCTGTAGTAGAAGAAAAGGAAGGGCTTAGGGATTTTGAGTGAGGCACAGGAATGGACTTCATTTCAACATGAATGACGTCCTGGAAAGCACATCACTCTGTACACCCCATAATATCCAAGTACAGTGTGTATATACTGTAGTTTGTATACAAGAACTGCTGCTGTTGGGCAAACAGTTGGGATTGACAGCTTATGGGTAGAATATTATTGATCTGAAAGGGAAGGTTTACTGCTGCTTGTGTCTTTCACAAAGAAACCGAGAAAACAGACCCCAAAGCATTAGTTTCACATAATTAGCCATGAAAGAGTTTTCATTCAGAAATGAAGAAAAGGTGGATAATTCAGTACAAAAAAATCTAATTCTATCTAATCGAATTCATCTTCATTTAACTTCTCTTTCTAAGTCAAAGTAGGCTATGCTAAATCTGATGTAAATCTGTATATTAATATTTAAGGACTAGTTTATTTTGGGAAATGCCCTTTCCCCATCTTCCAAAGTTGTCAATGAGACTGATATAAAACACAAATAGTTGTTTATACATGTACCTTTTTCACAGTTTAAAAGACACATGTTATTCAGAGAGATTAGGTTGTTTTCCCCTGCTTCGGGTGCCTATGCTAAGCTAAGATAAGCTACGCTAAGCTAACCAAAGTTAAGCCAACTTGTCAGTAACTTTACTGTTTTCACTGACTCTCACTACTCCCATCAACATGGGATCAAGATGCAGCAGGCTGGTGTCTTAAGTAAAAAAAAAAAAAAAACTTTACAAAATCAGTGCATGGTGCTCCAAACAACTGAGCATTAAAGTTAGCAAAGTTAGCATTAGCTAGAGAACATAGTGGAGCATTTATATCTGGCTGTTTATAACCCTCAGGGTTTGGTGGAAACAAAAGCAGAGGTAAAAGGTCAGTGAGGATTGGGTTTAAGTTCATGAGGTGGACACAAACACAACTACACACAAGGTGGTGCTGGATTTTGTTCACAAGTTCACGAGGTGATGACAGTCTTTTGTTTACACCTTGTTTTTGGTGACTCTAAGTTTAATATGACGATGTTTTCCATGACTTTTCAAGCACAGAATGTTTCAGCTTCCAGTTTTGAGAGCTCTTCTTATGATATTAAACTACTCCTGCAAATACACACAATATCAAACATGTGTGTGCCTGAGGGGAGTGCAGCTCACAAGGCCAGAGCACTTAACAACGCTGCACACAAAGAGGGCAGAGTGAGTGAGGCTGTTAAGGCTGTGGTTTAGGGGTGAAGCAGTAAAGATAATATCAAGGCATGCATCCTGCTACCAACCATTAATTGAATAATTGAATACCTCTGAGCTGCCTACGACTTTGAATTAATATGGAAATGAGATTCATTTATTCATGAATTGAGTAGAACAACCTCAAAAATGCAATGAAGTATTTAACATTAACTTGAGACCCCTTGTAGGAGGAGTGTTTGGAAAAAAAATAGATGCAGTTTAAGCCGTCAGAAAAGTGTGTTAGTGCAGGAGGGATAAGCAAGACCATAATTACACACACCAAAGTCTGGCTGAAGACTTTGAACATGAAAATCAAAACAATACTCAGGACAGAATTTATTTAAATCTCTTGTTCTTATTAGATCATTTTGCAGAATTCATGTCCTGATCAAGTTTATTTTTGAATCACTTTACTACAAAGCAGAAGGACTGTGTACTGTATAAAAAGGGGTTTAATCAACAGTCAATCACACCATGATACATGAGGACACTTAACTCACAAATAGGAATTACACAGGTCTGTGCAAAAGGCATTTCTGCAGCGACTCAAAGGGCTGCAGCAGTAAAAGGACATTTGTCTGCAGCTGGTAACCAACAGCTCAGCACTCCAGCAATCATCTGTGCCAGGTAAGACTATTCTCATTCTCTTTTTAAAATGTCTATCGTTAGATGATAAAGCTGTTGTTATTTTATGTTTTCATATTCATAATAACCATATATAAATACACATAAACCCATTGTTTAGCCAAAACCGCAATATTTTGACCATTAAAACCAGTCTTCTTGAGGTCTGTTGGACAACACTTATATAACATCACTATGTGAGGAAACATGTAAAGAAAGTAGCGCAGTCATGTTTTAATCAATTAATGACAATCAGTTAAGCCCTTTAGCAATATTGGAAAAAAATACATGTTTTTATATCCTCCCACTTCGACTACTGTAATGCCTTGTTTGCTAGTCTACACAATCGAGCTATGGAGCAACCCTAACCCATTTTGGCATCAATGCACTGGCTTCAAGTCCCTTTAAGAATCAATGTTAATGTGCTTTTAGTTGCATGCAAGGCTCTGAATAATGTGGCTCCAGAGTATATAACTGAGCTCCTTAAATTATGTTATTCAAACGAGCCCCTCAGGTCTGACAGTCTGGGTCTTTATTCTACAGTCGAGTTTAAAACAAAGGGAGATAGAGATAGAACAGTACTGGCTCCTCAGCTCTACTGCCTCCAAGTTATGCTCATGATTGGTTTGTTTGTCAGCAGGTTTTTGCAAAATTACGGGACAGATGTCCTTGAAACTTGGTGGAAGGAAAGGAAACCACGAATATTTTGGAAATCACAGGGTGGATACACAAATTTCTTTTCACTTTCAAGCAGTCTTACAGACAACAAATGAGTGAACCATAGAAATAAAACACAATTTCCTGATTGTTTCATAGCGGTTATGTTCTACAGCACAAATTAACAGGCCCATACCTGCGTCAAGCCCTCCAGGAAGGTGCGCATTGCTGGACTTTTTGTGAATTCAGACAAAGTGCATGTCAAACACACGTGCAGCTATTTGCACATTCATGACAAACACAGCAGATGCGATTGCAAGTGAGTGGATTGCTCACTCCAGGTTAGGGATGAGTTGCTGCCCCAAGTGGAGGAGTTCAAGTATCCCTGGGTCTTGTTCACAAGTGTGGGAAGAATGGAGTAGGAGACTGATAGATGGATCAGGGCAGCGTCTGCAGTGACGAAGACTATATCGGTCTGTTGTGGTGAAAAGGGAGCTAGGCTACAAGGCGAAGCTCTCGATTTTCCAGTCAGTCTACGTTCCCACCCTCACCTATGGTCATGAGCTCTGGGTAATGACTGAAAGAACAAGATTGCAGATACAAGCGGCCGAAATGACCTTCCTGCAGGGTGTCTGGGCTCACCCTTAGAGATGGGGTGAGGAGCTCATTCGGGAGGGGTGGTTAGGATGCCCCCCGGACGCCTCCCTGGGGAGGTATTCCGGGCATGTCCCACTAGGAGGAGACCCCGGGGTAGACCCAGGACCCCTGGAGGCTGGCTCTCGGCTGGCTTGGGAATGCCTTGGTGTACCCGCAGAGGAGCTGGAGGAGGTGGCTGGGGAGAGGGAGGTTTGGGCTTCTCTGCTGAGACTGCTGCCCCCATGACCTGGACCCGGATAAGTGGAAGAAAATGGATGGATGGATAATAATACCAAATAAATAGGTACCAGATGCTACTACAAACTACAGGAAGGACAATATTTTACTACATGCTCTGGTACCTTATGGACTTAACAACTGTACCCTGTAGAAACTAATACCCTTTTGGAAAAGCACCATCTTGTTGTTTAAAGCAGTCTGGCATGGGTAGTATCTAGTGCTGGTCATTTTGACCATATTATTCTCTAAGCTTCCCTAGACTGATGTCCTATTAATGCCTTACATTAAAAATAAATGATCCTCCTAACGTAATAAATGTTACATGGACTTGCTTTTCCATCAAAAGAATAGTTTGACATGGTGTGATGGTTACTGTAGCTTAGCGTAAAGCCTGGACACAGGGGGAACCAGGTAGCCTGGCTCTTTCAAACAGTAAAAATGTGTATTCCATGCTATGCTTAGAGACCTTACAAATGTCTGTATCCCTTCAGGTCCTCTAGACCTCAACAAACACAATACAAATAAAAGTCTTTAGGTTTAACAGGATTATTTTACAATGTCTTAAATGTCAGCTACCATTTGGAAAACTTGCCTTTTTTACTGCATAACTGCAGAAACCTTCAATGGTCAATAGTGTAGCTGTGTAGCTCATGTTGAGACAGCACTATTTTTCTTTAGCTTCAGCTCGTTGTCAGATTAGAGAAGGGTGAATGAGGGTACCTCACAGTTACAGCTCACTCTGCATTAGATGGATTTCTTTTTGGCCAACTTGTGGATGGATTCTGCCTGAACTGTCTGTCTAACTGCACCCAAACCTTTACAAATAAGTTGCAGCCCTCAAGTCTTCCATTCCTGCCATTGTGGCTTGAGCCCTGAGGCAAGCTGTACATTTCTGACCTTCCCTCCACCTCAAATGAAGATCCCAAATGTGAATGAGTCAGGTAGCTGCTTGGAAAAAATACTGCAGACCAGCACATACAGGTTCCCTATGTGAGAAGGACTCACACAGGGAAGGGATGGAGGTAGGGAGCTGCATTCTTATTTGTTTCGTCTCAGTCTAATATCAGTGACTGTTTCCACAGTGATTAAATGTGTGCACCCACCTCACCCCTTCTCTGTGACTGGAGGAACAAACACTACTGTTTACCTGAGCGTGCAAAAACAGAGAATGTCTAATGAAGAAGTTGTATTAATAAATAGAGATGGCGCACATATGGCTCCAAAACAAAGGGGAATAAATAAATCCTTGACTCTTCATCTCTCACAATGAGAGATGATGGAAATTCAACCTAAATCTGTTGCCTCTGCTGTTGTAGCAAAACCCACAAGGTGTTTTGTATTTTTTAGACCATTAAATATATACACTAACCTTCTCTGAACTGGCTATAGAGTCGACTAAAACTACTTGGCAATTGAGATCAAATTAAACATAAATAAGTAAACGCACAATGTGGTAAGACATCACAATCTCCCCAGATGAGAAAGTGCAAAACAGAAAGAAAAGACATCTAGAGATAGATTAAGAGAAGTTATTAACACGTGTCACAGTACATCTCCTGCTGCAGGGAGGGCTGCAGTGGCTTGCAGCAGGCCTGGCTGCTTCCTGCCCCTCAGCGATATGACCACACTAAATTTCACCCAGTGAAAAGCCATTTTCCGGAGAACGCCGCTGTGAGCCCCCGCAGAACAGAAATGAATTTCAGCTCCGCTTCATTTGACTTTTCCCTAAAATTAAAAGCACTGAGTTGTGACACGTAGTTTCTGAGATCTTTCTTTCTTTCTTTCCATCTCTTCTTTCTATGCTCGTTTCTGTCATACCTCCTTTTACTTCTTCCTTCATGCCTTTTTTTACATCTTCATGTCTTTTCACCTTTTAATTTCCTTCCTTCCTTGTTCTGATCTATCATTTCACTTTCCTTTTCATTATTTCTGTGCTTTTTTTCCTGTACACCCTTCATTCCTTCCTTCCATCTGTGTTTCTTCGTTCCACCCTACCTTTTGTTGTTCTGCCCTTTGCTTTTTCCCTCCTTGTTTTCTTTCCGTCAATTCTACCTTCTTTTTTCTTCTTTCTTTCCTTCTGTCACGCCTTCCCTCTTCTTTCTGTCCTTCCCTCTACATTTGTCTTTCCATCCAGGCTTATCGTTCTTTCTTCCTTTTTAGACCTCATTTCCCTCCATCTTTCTGTTCTCATGTCCTTCCTTCTTTTTCTTCTTTGCATTCATCCTTTCAGCCCTCCCTTAAATCTTTCTTTGCTTCTTTTTATACTTCCTTCCTCTCTTCCTTTCTTCTACTATCTCTCACTGCCTTGTCTCCATTCCTCTCACAGACACTTGTGTCAAACAGTCTTCTCACCAATAATACATTCAAAACTCATATAGACTCTCAAACGTGATGAAAATGACTTGAAGCAGTAGATGAAGCTCTATGTCTGCAATCAGGTGACTGACAAAACACATGTGGTTAATATTATATACTGAATTATTAGTAATTATTGTTATTTGTCCAATGATCATATTTCTGGTGTTTCTTGTCTTTCAGGTTCTTTCTCACTATTTCTGCCCAAATTTGTTATGCTGGAACATTTTTATTTCCTGCTGTGTGGGTTTGAAAGTAGAATACATAGAACAACAATAAATGATTGTTTATAAAGATTAAAATGATTGAAAAGATTAAAGAAACAAACAAAGTTCAGGTGGGATCAGTGTGTGTTTGAGGGGGAGAGGACTGTGTTAGTGATAATATCATTAGATCCTAACGCCTTGTATTTTCTTCTGATCACTATACAGTTATTTATAAAGTCACTGATTGATTGACACTATTTCTGTGTGGAAAAAGAAGAAAAAAAACTTGATCTGGACTCGACAGAGACTCAGCGATGTTATTTCAAGGTCAGATCCCTCCCAGCGTGTCAGCTGGCAAAGAGCAGCAAGAGGGAGGCAGCCTCGGGCGAGCATCGTACCACAAAGGAATAAAACATTCAAAGACTTTCATAAAGTTAAAAAGCAAGGGAGGGAATTTATCCGCGACTCCCCCCCCCCAAAAAACAACAAAAAAAAACTATTTGGATGCAAGATAATCCCTTCTTTTCATTCCCTGCACAAACGAATGACTCTGGGCTCTGTATCGTCCTCAGGAAGTCAGTCACTGTGCAGCTCTGAGATTTATATTTTGATGAGGAGGTTTCAAAGTGTCAGGGTTTTAGCAGAAATACGTTTAGGGGACATGAGAGAAATGTTAAGTCATTTCACATCCAGGCTGTGAGAGAGGAAAATATCTCTTGTGTAAGTTTGTATCTTTTCAAAAGGTCATGTGGTGGTAATAACCATGAGACAATGACATGAATCAATCACAGCCTTAAGTTGAGGGAAATGCCTCCAGTTTGACAAGTTGGAGAAAAAGGAAACTGGTAGAGCTGGAGATGGAGATGGAAGGACCGACAAAGAGGGAGAGAGAAGGAGGGCAGCATCACCTCAGCAGAGGAGAGCCAAGTGAAGAATTGGATTGCTCGCTGCAGGCTGGTGTAATAGTAAAGGTGCCCGGACTGAGAAAGTGATACATTGGTCCCTGGACTCCGATCAGAAATATCCTCCCATGCTGGAAAACCCTTGTGAGTGAAGCAGCAGAAGAAGAATGAATCAATTGGTATGAAAAGCGAGCCCCAGCGTCAGCCACAGGAGCCTCGGCTCGTCAGAGCGGCCCTGTTTGATGTCATGCCTGGAGAGTTGGGAAGGCTGAAGATAAGTGACCTGATAATACCGTCTGTATGTGTGTGTGATGAGTTTGCATAATGATCCGAGTGTCGCAGCGCAAAAGAAATACACATGCAGCCACATATGAATTCCTATAGTGGTGACAGGCTTTCTCAAATGGAAGTCCATATGATGCTTTTTTTTCTTCTGTTTGTCATTCTGGATAATGCCTCAGATAATGTGCCTCCAATCTGCCAGGATATATGTGTACCATTGTGAATGAGTCCTAATGAACACATGCAGCCTGACAATGACCCTGGAACAATAATATGTCCTTAGGTGTTGAGCCATGCTACACTCAGATGATGAACAACACCAGTACACACATCATTACAAACTTTTGGAACAGATGGGCATTATGGTTCTAATGTGTTCTCTCCCATTTATGCATGCACAATCACAACAGCTCTAATACTGCTTGATGGATAGACGGTTAGACTTGCTGCCAGATGAGCGGTAATAAACCAGTCCCAGCAGTAGTGTTAATATTGTCAGCTATTAGTTTTATTTAGTCTTAGTTCTGTGTCAAATGCCATTATTAGTTTCATCATATTTAGTCAAAATCATCCTGTTTTTTTAGTCAAGTTTTACAAAAAGTTTTGGCATTTCAGTTTTGTTTAATTTTTTCATCATTATCTGATGGAAAACAGGGTGAATCATTAAGAGCAACTCAATTCATTGAATACATCCAGACATTGAACATGTTCTGATTTGCATATTTATTTTGAGCCACGCCCGGCTCCAAACCTCTAACCCATTTTAAGTTTGAGAATAAATTGAATTCAGTCCCAGGACCTCTAATCATTTGATTAACCAGTGTGCCAGCTATCGTCTTTCACCCTATACCCAGGTCAAAAAACCAGTTTACACGTCCTGCTGAGGCATAGTTGACCACCTATCACACCTGCTCACACTCCACCTCCCCAATGGAGGAGGTGAGATGGGCCGGTGGTGCACCTGACACAAGGGGGGGCCAGGATCCCACCTGAATGGGTGCAGCATGGGATACAAAAGTGCTTTCAGACAGCATCCAATGAACAGAGAGTTTGGATTGTGATTTTAAAAAAGTCTAAAATGTTTTGTGTCCTATTTCTTGTAGAATAAATTAAAGAAAGATTTTGGCAACGTTTACATTAAACTACATTTTAGTCTTGTCATTGCTTGTCAAAATAATGGCTTGTGAGGTTAACATGTGCTGCTACTACTATGCCGTGAGACCCACCTGCTCTGGGCCTCCTGCTGTGTTAGGTTTCATTGGTTCTCAAATGTGGTAAATGTATATGTTATATTGCATAATTTATTAGATTTTTTTGTGTTTTCTATGACATTGTTAAGCACTTTATATTGCAATTTTGCATGAAAGGTGCTTAAAAAAATAACGTATTATTATTATTATTACTATTATTATTATTATGTTGATTTAGTCACAGTGAGTGTTTAATGACGTCGCATCGTCCTAGTCATAAAAAAAAGGTTGTCACTGAATATTGTACCTTTTTTATCTCTTATTTTCATTTTTTATCATCTGAACTAAGCATCTTTAATTGTTTTTGTCTCTGTGGCCGTAACAATGGTGCATTAGTCGCTGCATCCTTCCTCTGTTCTTTTGGTTCATAAAGTGTGATTGATTGATTTATTGAGGTGAGGACAAGAGATGATTGGATTTGTCAGAACTGATACAGAGAATCTATTACTGACTGTGCAACACGACATTATTGGGTTCCACATTATATTTCTCTATCACAAAAAGGATTATGTAACAATGCTTTACATTAAACTGAGCATATTATAAAGTTTGACACTTGGTGAAGCCAGGAAGAATTCATTTCATGCCAACAAGTTTGGGCAACCCTGTCTCCTTCAAATTAAGTTACAGCACAACTAAATTGCACCAGCAAATCCAAGGAAACTTCTCTGCCTTTATTATGTCCAGAGATAACATTTATTTCACTACTGCAAATATCTACTGCACTGGAGGCACAATGAGGTGGTTTGGGATTATGGTGGGCACACAAATAGCACAAAGGGTTCTAGTCCAGACTCTGGTCTGTGGTCAGGATTAGACAAGAAATGTACTTTGGTTAAGATCAGGGAAGGATCATGTCTGTGGTTAAGTGTTTATTTATAAGTTTTCATCTTTATGTTACGAGAAAAAGTAAATGGTCAGTATTAAGTGTCCTCTACAGTTTCATTTACAGTTTGGGAAAGTCTTCTTCATATCATCTTTTCAAGGTGTAAAAGGGATTCCTCTTTCTTTTCATGCTTTTTCATGCTTTTCATGTTCTTAAATTCCAGAAAACCAGCCCCATTTCTTCTACACCTCAGTTTTTGTTTGCTGCAACAAATCTTGGGGTTAAAGCAGAGCAAATGTGTGCAGGTGTAAGTAGAGAGAACAGACCCCCCGTTGTGAACCTGGGTCTTACACTGTCAGCAGTAGCCAACACCAAGCAGCTAAACAAAGCCAAAAGCCTCCTTCCAAGCACACCTGGCTCCAAACACAAATCCTGACACTCTAAAACCTGCAGGAATAGGGGTTGGTGTGCCTTAAAGTATGAGGGATGTGACAGCCTTTTGTTGGTGTGAGGGTTTGGATGAATTGAGCACAGCAAATTTAAATGCTGGTAACTTGCTTCCCTTTTGCTTCTGTGTGATATATAAGCCATAAATAAGGTGACACTGTACAGCAGAGCTGACAGTGACAGTGAGACAAAAGAAAGAGGAAGCACTTACCCATCAGACTCCACTAATGGGGCCCCTGGGCCAAAGTAGAGGTGGATCGATTTTCAAAGGTCAATATAACAATGACCCTGTAGGGAAAAAATGATATATCACCCATCCCCACCCCCGTACCCCACATAACAACACGATTGTTGAATAAAATCTTCAACTTCATTAGATACTAAGTACTAAACACCTAAATAAATAGATCTGAATGACTTAACAACAAACCCAAACCAATAAAGACCTCAAGACAATTCATAAATAAATATGGAACTGGAATCAAGGACATACAAGAAAGGAATGATGTTATTTCTTGAGCTTTCGTTTTCCCTAAATGTTAGCAATTCCAGTGGAGATGCCGGAAGCCTTCAAATTAATCACTCTACCTCAAGCAACTTGTAACACATGAGAAAGCAGAGGTCTGAGAAGAACTGACACACAAACACGACGTCTGAGGCAGAAGCAGTATGTGCCCGTTGGTGCGAGTGTGACCTGAGGATGCATTTGAGCACGGGAGGTGTGTCACGACTTAATGCATGCAAGAGTGTGAATGTGTGTGAGTGATGTCCATTTCCCTGCAGGTTAATATCAGCAGCCATCTCTCTGTTGCTTTCACTGTCACAGACCACTGGGCTCAAACATTCCCTTCCCACCATCAGGCCATTTGGCAAATAGCACAGTCTCAATCTGTGTGTGTGTGTGTGTGTGTGTGTGTGTGTGTGTGTGTGTGTGTGTGTGTGTGTGTGTGTGTGTGTGTGTGTGTGTGTGTGTGTGTGTGTGTGTATGCTTGGGTCAGAAGAATCCTAAAGTCCATCTACACCATTCTGCTCATGGTCACTGTGCTCTTCAGAGAGGGACAGTCATATTATTCACCGGTGTCCTGCCTCTGAACTTTAATCTGTTCTGCTGTTTGAGTAGTTTCCATTTTTCAGGCGTCTGTACCGTATGATCTTGCAACACACCGACTGACATGGCTTCGGCTGTCACAAACTCTTAACATGTAGCTGCCTGTACATAGCACTCAATAAAACACATTTACACCTTAAAACAAACAGTGGAGGGCCCATCTCCAATCCTGTATGTGTTAAAAGGATAATGATCCAGATCACAAATTCATATAATGGGTGATAGAAAAATTTCTCAAAATACATTACATCATCATATACTAACAACAGTTCTGTCATTCAGCCTATGGCAAGTTTATGAAAACTATTTTTGCTGTTTGTAAACAACAGCAAACTATTTCCTTGGAGCAAATCAACCCATTTTAAGCTGTGTTCCAGCCTAAATATTTGCTAATTTCATATATAACATTGTGGTCGTACTACATTATCAATAAAGTTGTATTTGCCCTTTTACTGAGATCTGCCCACTTGAAACCAGCGAGAAGAGCAGGGAGAAAAGATTTACATAAATCCGACAAGTGAAATAACCAAAACGGCTGGAACAAAGTTGAGTGTTCTTAGGATTTCATAACACATCATGAAGCTGATGAACAGAGCCGCCAACATTCGAGTACCCCTAGAACCACAATGTCATAAAGAAAGCAGTTCATTTGTTCATTTTAATTCATCCTATTTGAAATTCAATTCATGGGGCTTTTTACTTTGCTGTTTTATTTCATGACAGAATTCAGAAGAATCCATATATTGTAGGCTATTATCATTAAAAGGGTGACTTACCTAACATATTAAAATAAATATTATTATAGGAGAGGGACATAAGAAAGATAAAAATGATTTGTTTGGATTTTTGTTGTTTGGATTCCTTTCTATATTTGAGAATAAAAAAAAACAGACAGCTTTCTCTGATTTGAAGATCTGATGTTCAGATGTAGATATTTTAAGCTGACATGCTTGTCACCTTTAAGTTTTTCAGGATGTCTGCTCCTCTGCTCCTCTGATGAAGATTCCTCACAAGGTGTAAAATAACGTGTCACTGATCTCCGCCAACAGCCCTCCAATCAGATGATCTCTCATTCATGTCTCATGTGCTGGAGCATTGCTAAACTTTCAGGCATTCATCCATCTTCTGCTCCGGTTCATGCTATCCAAATCTCATAACCTATAGCTCCAGCTCATCGTACGGCAGTCTGCTCATCAGAAGGCGTTTAAACAATGGCCGTTGCTAAGCAACCTGGCCTGAGATGAATGCATGGCAGTTCTATGAGGAGTAAGAATAACCCCTTGGCAGTTCTCGGTATAAATGATTATATATTTTCTTCTTTTTATCCTACAACCCCCCATTCACTTTATGGCATTCATCCATCTCGAAGAATGATGGAGCAGCTTTAGAAAATGTCAGGTGGGAAAAATAACAAGTTTTTCAGGCATTTAGCAGCCACCACAATAACGGACCATTTCCTTCTTAGACATCCAGCACAAAGAGAACAATGCAGGTTGGGTCATTCACCCTCAACTCCTACGAAATCCACATGGGGTGGGGGACCAGGGCATCATCGACAATAACGCTGTGCAGACCTATATTGGGGTGTTGACTCACAGTGTGACCAGAAATAGTAGCAGCACCCAATAGAGGGCGTTAATGAATGTTTCTAAATGGAACTGTGGAACTTTATTATTACAAGGATAAACCTCTTCAGATGAAACATCTTGTTTTCAAGGGGATCCTTAAGCACCAGTATACAAAAACCACAACACATAAAACAAACAAGCAAACACATTCAACCATACACAGACAAGGGCTCTACTCGGCCTAGCTACTCCAGAATCACAAATGTCTCTAATAATAACAATAATACATGAAATAAATGTACACAAACCAGTACAAAGTTCTTACAAAGTTGTACTATTTACATGAACCTACACAAGTATTTCCAAATCTCACTTATAATTAGAAGCAGAGCAGGTTGTTTGAAGATGAGTGAAGAGAGATGACTTAAATTTAAATTATTATTATCATTTATTATTATTATTATATCCTTTATTTTACCAGCTAAAGAAATCCTCATTGAGATTAAAAATCTCTTTTCCAAGAGTGACCTGGCCAAGAGAGCAGTGCAGAAACTGCCACAGCAATTAGATAAACATAATACAACACACACATACAAACATTTACATATATGTACAAACAATAAACAATAAACAAAAGGAGGTAACGGCTTTAAATTTAAAGGTGCGACGCCCATTTCCTTGGGAGATCATAGGAATGTGAGGAAATAATAGGGTACTCGGTGTGCCTTAAGCTGTATGACGACCTTTATGGAATCAACAACTGTTTTAAGTCATAAGGATGGTTAAAGTAAATGCATTTAAAAATAAATTGCAACCAGCGAAGATTTCGGCATTAACCAATTTAGAGACTCATACATAAACCAATGATGAGTTCTATAAGGACACCTCAAGACAAATCTACAGAGACTCTTATAAAGAACACTGAGAGAATGAAGATGTTTCTCTGAAGTGTTCTGATATTGATATTGACTGATATTCTGATAGTGTTCTGACAATATCAGCATAGTCTAAAATTGGTAAAATCAACTGAGAGATTGACTGAGTCGATATGAAACTAGAAAGATGACGTGTTTATGGCCTTACTTTAATGTAAATATAGTGTACATCTCTATTTGTCCTCCTCCCTACCCCTGTATATTTCAGCCTTACTTCCTCTCTCCTCTTTCTTCCTTTCTATCCTCCCTCTATAGGTTTGTGCCCCATGCTGTACTATCCAATCGGGGGCCTCTACTGACCCACGGCTTATCTCTGATTGATGACTGATGGCTCCTGCACAGTGGACGACAACGCAACTTTTCCATTAACCTTGTTCTAACATGGAGACACGTGTGTGTGTGTGTGTGTGTGTGTGTGTGTGTGTGTGTGTGTGTGTGTGTGTGTGTGTGTGTGTGTGTGTGTGTGCGTGGGCGAGTGTGTGTGTGTGTGAAATCCGAGAGAAGCCAAAGTTTCCTACAGTTTTACAATGACAGAGTTGAGTGGCGTGGTTTTAATCCACAAAAGTGCTATTTTTCCACGTGCTTCAGTGATGTATGTGGGTGTTTGAGAGTTGTTAAATTCACAAAAAGTTAAACGTTCAAAGAGACAGATGGAGAAAAAGATAGAGGGCAAGAATAAACAGTTAATCTGACACTGCCAGCTTGCCTGAATAGCTAAGCAGATTAAGGGTATAATATTAAAAGCAAGTGTGTGACATAACCGACTAATTTAGTTTTACAGCCATTCGCAACGCCTGCTGTGTATTATTGCATTTTTGTCACTGGGATGTCACGCCACCCTCCCCAGGGTGCATTTGATCTGACTCACCCTCACAGCCTTGGGAGCATGTCATCTCTCATGCAGAAACACCCAGAGTGGACCTCTGCACTGATAGCTGCTACATATCAAAGAAACAGCACTTATCCACAAGCTTTTAAAAATCATCCATTTACAGCTATCATTAGAGCACAGAGGGGCAAGAGGCACCATAGTAAAGCACTTTTGCAAATTTTTCACCATTTGCCACGTGGGTTACACACACCCCTTTAGTTGTGTAGTTTTATTTTATAGCTTCATATTCGATTTAACAGGCTTGGCCTTTATCACGGGAATAAAAGGTTCCTGCACATCAAGCTTCACGATGCATTAAAGTTGCATAAACACCCCATTCACCAAGTCCATCACAACTTCCCACCTTCCCAATGCTATAGGTGGCTGAGCGAAAACCACATTCACATCTCACAGAGATGCACCCAAGATAAAAACTTAATGTATTACATCAGCTATGTACAATATGGACATTTGCTGTATAATCATAATCTAATTTTAGATTGTTCACGTAAAATTGATGCTGCGTTGGGCGCATTCCTAATTTGTACCTCTCAGGCATGTGCAAGAATATAAAGCATTACCATGTCAGCTCCAACACATGATCAGGACATTGCAGGGTTTGGGAGTCAAAGCGAGTTTTATGTAGGAATTGGATTAAAATGAAGTGACAATAAAACACTTGAATAACTGGATAAAATAAATAAGAGAGGTGGTGGCGGACACATACATCTCTTCTGCAACTTACACTTAATGCTGTAGAGATAAACCTTTCTCTACATTAAATGTTGAAATGTAATATTATAGATGCCATAGGGACTTAAAGTTATATGAGGGAGTGCAACCTCGTCAGCGCCTTGGAAACACATTTCTGGATGTCAGAGCTGATGTCAAACAACCTTATATATGCTTATATGTGGAATAAAACAGTACGGTATCACAGGATATTCGATTTTATATTGTGGGACATCTTATTTTCTCCAGCAGTGGAATGAACTGATGCATGGACTTTAAGTTGGAGCATAACATTTGGAAGGAATGGAGCTATGAATAATACACATGCACACAAGGACACATGCATACTTGCATAACTGCACCTATACAGAAGCACAAATCTCTCCCACATATACATAAAGACAGAGATGGTGATGGAAAGATGGATGCATGCAACACAGGCATACGTCTTTATAGGCAAGTTGTTAAGCAAATTACAAGCGTCCACAAAGGAAGAAAAGGGAGCATACAAATCAAGTCTTAACTGCATGTGAAAGCTCAGCACGCCCATGTGCCTTTCCTGCCTGCAGACCTAACTCTAGATGTCAATGATGGAGAGGCAACATGACAGCTGCTGCACACACACACACACACACACAGACACACACACACACACACACACACACACACACACACACACACACACACACACACACACACACACACACACACAGACACACACAATATTTGCTTAAAACACAAAACAACAAGTTAAAAAGCTGTTCCTCTCCTGTCTAATTTTTTTTTTTTTGCCCATCTCAAACCCCAGAAAAGGTGAGAGTGTATGAAACGCAGAGCAAGAACAAGAGAAAAAATAAGTAAGAATTAAAGACTGAGATCCAGGGAGAATTTGTATGAAGTAATGAGAAAGAAAAAAGTAGAGAGTTGAAAGTAGCAGCGGAGGTACAGGGAATGAAGAATAACATCGACAATCTGTGCAGCTGTTTGACCCTGTAAGGCATTCAGCCACATGAATAAACAACCACATCTAATTTTTGCTGGCTGAGGGCAGGATTTGTGGCATTCACGTTAAATAGAAAAATTAAATTCTCTTTGCTTCAGCTTTCAGATGATTACCGCTTGAAAAGTCTAGTAAAATAGAGTCTGGTAATGGAAAGTGATTCTTCATATTTACTGAATTCTAAAGACAAATGAGAGGAACCTCTGACACAACTGTTCACATCATTGTACCTGCAGAGTGAATGACTTTCATCACATCAGCACCCAACAGCAGACACAATTAAAGACTAGCTGGTGGATTATTTAGCAGCAAAAGAGCAGAATATTTCTCTTGTGTAACAGAGAGTGATTATTAGTCCTATTACAACCAGGAGAACTAAAACACACAGAAACAAGTGCTGATGTTCACTATGTCAGCAACAAAGTTGGGGATATATCAATGCTGTGTTTCTGGCCCTAAAAGCAGGACTAGTATTTGATGAGTTAGTAATGCCTTTAACTGATATTTGTCTTTGTCTGGTGCAGGTCATACAAATGACTAAAAATGGACTAAAAAAACGAATATGGATTTGGATATGAATAATCAAAGAGAGTTTAATGAATAATGAAAAGCGTTTTGGATACTTTCTTAGTGATAGTGTTCAGGATGTTGTGATCCTCAAGTCTGCAGCAATAGATTTACTGGTGCCCCAGGCAGCGTCTTCCACACCTGGGCTCCCATCAGGCTTTGGGAAAGTAGAATGTTGAAATTAAGACAAGTTTGTGGTATTCTACTATGAAAACTGGATACCTGACTTACAGATGAAAATTGACTTGAATGAAAACGCATTAGTAAATAGTTTATGCAGCTTCTAGGGTTTCCTCTGCATTATGCAGACCATTGCTCATTAGTGTTTCCCCCGCTAGCCTTACCAGTGTGTTCACGCTACACCCAGAGGCTTCACACTGAGGAGATGCCACATTTATAAAAATAGACTTTCTAGGTTTTGGGAAATACAAAATCTTCATGAATTTAGAAATGCTCCAACTACTTGAAAACTTAATTTTGTGCTGATGTGGATAAACCATACCGACTGAATGTGAGCAAAATGACATGAAAATTGGCCTAAAATGTAAAAATACACAAATTGAAGAAACCAATTATGAGATGCACACCTTTAGGTCCCGTAGAAAATACATGAGAAATGTCATTGCTTTTTTGGAGATGCAGAAAGGCTATTCCTGTAACGTATTGATGGATGGATGGACAGACGGACAAGGGTAGCCCTTAAGGCCCCTGCCAATAATGCAAAAGGTAAACGACTTTGTATAAAAGTGAGACGTCCTTTAAGCAGCAGCATCGAGCTCTCATAATGCCGCCACGATGCGGCATCGCTTTGAGCTTCTTTATACTTCATTCCTTCTACACTGTAACCACAGATGTACCAACGAAAATCAGCGGATTACTTCTGATTTTGAAAAAAATAAACAAGATGATTGTGTGACAAGATCTGGTGTTGTGTCATTTTTCTATGATTTCTTTTGGAAGTTCATCTGTGACTGACATCTGAGAAATCACCATGTCTGGAAACTGTAACTTGCATTGATTATAGTAATATGTTTGGTCTGTATGTTCATATGTGTCTTAGTTATGACTCTGAGAAAAGTCAATCAGGCTCAAATGGTTAATATTAACCCCCCCACCCCACCCCACCCCTCTGTGTGCACCCATCCATTACCTTGACAATTGCCTGTGTGACAATAGTGCGAACTAGCTACTATTCTTCCACCTACGCCTACTGTCCACGAATGAAACTGAGCACACTCACTTAGCCATCGCAGTTTGCATATACTTCAGCAAGTTGTCAGCTCTTTAATGACCTTATGAGCAAGTTATGCAGACTTTAAATTACGTTTCAGATGGCCATGAAAAGATAGCGCCTCATCACTGTGACATCAAACCACAGGGCCTTCAATTTTCTCTAGAAATGAAGCTAAAGTAAAACCACTCACTCTCATATATGTGGACTGCATGTGGCTGAAAACATCATGCTAAATGTGATATAGGCCTCTGTTGATAAGCTGCATGCTGAGCAGTGCCTGCTGCCATTAGAGGTGTTATTGTGATAAAAGTAACCTCAACAAAATATGCAGCCTATACCTGAGGGGAGTTAAGATTTGCTCACACTGCATACAAGTGTGAGTAAAGAAGCTGATTCATAAAAAAAACAATGCTGCCAGCCAAGGGTGATTCTGTGGTCAGGCCTGGGCTCAGCTCCCATGCATGTCAAATTCTACTGTGATTGAAATGGGTGTTTTTTCTCACTTAAATAGTTGCTGTTTTTTCCACTCAAACAATATTCCCTCATTATTTGTCCATTTCTCACTTGGTGTTCACACCTTCCTCTTTGTCCTTTTTCTCTCCATCCTACTCCATTGGGTCACGAAAAAAAAACATTAAAAACATTCATTCATTCATTCATTTTCTGTAACTGCTTATTCTGTGTGGGGTTGCGGGGGGGCTGGAGCCTATCCCAGCTGACTTGGGGCATGAGGCGGGGTTCACCCTGGACAAGTCGCCAGTTCATCACAGGGCCACATAGAAAGACAAACAACCATTCAGACTCACATTCACACCTACGGTCAATTTAGAGTCATCAATCCACCTATATTACATGTTTTTGGTGGTGGGAGGAAGCTGGAGAACCCGGAGAGAACCCACGCAGACATGGGGAGAACATGCAAACTCCACACGCAAAAGTCCCAGGTCCTCAGGTGGATTAATTAAAAACAAAATAACACTTATTTTTTGGGGGTGCATACAGTAGATAAAATTTTGGTGTGCTTGAGCACCCTTAAAAAGAGCTTTAAATTGGCAAGGCTGCCTGCACTATGGAGCTGCAGGTATAAATGCAGTTTACCTACAGAGAAATATAACACCACAACTAGTTGTACCAAGACAGTGAATTTATAGCACTATCTCATCAACTTTGATGAGGTAAAAACATGCTTTTTCTGATATGATACCAGCAGCACATTTTAAACAGGTGCAACTAAAGACTGGAAAAGTTGTGGAATGCTCAAAAACACCTGATTGGACAACACCTTCTTATCCCAGGTGAGATGCATCTTTTCCTGAGGTTTAGAGTAGATCGATGTGCAACATGCAAAGCCTTCCTTTTCTAACACATGGTTATCATGAAACAGCCCATTAAATAAGCTTAGGCTGAAAAAATAATCTTATTTTTACAAACTATGATGTAACCTCTGGTTGTGGTGGTAGGCATGATAAAAAAAAAAAGTTTGGGCGGATCACATTTATACAAGCAGACAAGTCTTCATTAATTAAAATGTAACTTTTACAGTCAGGTTGGTTCCTAAATTAAGATACAAGAGACCTGCTTTTTTTTTTCTTTTATGGCTACAAGATGAAATGGAAGTGAAATAATAATGTTTGAAAATCAAAAACTACTACAATATGCAGCAAGGCAAAATACAAAACGAGAAATGTCTACACGCTGTGGGTAAATGTCAAGTCCTTTAAGTGAGGAAATTCACAACTCTAGTTAGTCCTTCTATTAAAAATACTCGTATGCCCCCGAGAATGAAAATATGAAATTGTTCCCTTTTAGAGGCAAACCATCATCTTCTCATTCTGTTTCTCCACAATGGCTTTCTACTGGCTACTGGCTGTCTTTGTTCTCTCTGCTGGTCTTATTTGATTCTGTCTGAGGTTCTAAAGACCCATCCTCCTTTGTGCGCCTTGTTCTGGCACCATCTTATCAGCCGAGCTACAAAAACAGAATCCAACACACTGGAGCAGAGTGGGATTTATCAATCTCCACTGTACAGCTTAGAGGACAAACATCAGGCTGCTGTATCCGTATCTCCACCCTTCATCTGTGTGATCCTCAGAGCTGCTGGCTGTCTCAGATGGAGATTAAATCTCAGACATGATCGCCATTCGGAAAGGAAATGGTCTGGGTTTAATCCATGTCTGTAAGACTGATTTGCCCTCGGCAAGGTAAAAAACGATGACATCTGCTGATTAGGTTGTGGATGGATCAATGGCCGATAGAATTTTATTAGATATTGGAAATGCCTGAGGTGGAGTGTGTGTGTGCAGAACATGCAGGAATAAAGGAGAGTTTCCTATAGTTTTGAAAGCCATATGCACATACAGGGCTCCGGTAGACATTCTTACAGTGGCTGCATTGGTACAGTTAAGTTTTTAATTTAGATGCACTAGCGTATTACTTGGGTGCATACAATAATAAACTTTGAACATAAATTTTTTATCAATTCCTATAAACATTGGTAATTTCTTAACAAATTATGTAATTGACATGCTTTGTTCATTGAAGGTGAAGATACACTTATAACCTTAGGAACATTATTTAATTCCAGTTCATACTGTCTGAGTAAATGGTCTGCGATGTGAAGGCGAAGCTCACAGTTTACGTGCTCAGACTGTACAATTTGATCACCAATATACAACTGACTGGTTACACTGTACTTGTAAAACAGGCCCGTCCCTGTGGACTCGTTGGGCTATTGATAATTGTCTGTAAAGATTCATTTGAACACTCGGAGGTAGGCAGAAGTGTGTTTACCGAAGAAGAGGTAGAGAACTGCTTGCTAATGCAGGGTTCACAGTACATGCTAGGAAGCAACGTGCTGCCCTGATCATCTGTGCCATCCTGTGTGCTGAAAAGTAGGGATGGGCGAGTAACCATAACTCAGGATTTAGGACCTCTCACCAAATTAATCTTGTCATGTCGGTTGATTCGATTGATACTTTCGCTCATGGTGCACGCATAAAAAAATATTATGTCATGTTCAGTCATGTGCCCTCATCCTGTCCGACTAACATTAGCTGCTCAAAACAAAGGTACATGCAAAGCGGCATTGGATGACACGAGCACAAACACTGAGTCAACAACATGTGCAGCTCCATACTCTCCTCCCTCTGATGCTCCACATTCAGTCAGGCTATTTCAAATAAACTACCGGCTCTGAGGACCAGGGATATGCAGGGTAGGCTCAAGACATTAAAGGCGGAAGGAGGGGCAGCCTGAATGACCTATAGGACAAACCCAAAGCTTTAGCACCTCTCACAGCTGCTGTTAACTGTGGACCATCAACTCAAATAAGAAGGTTCTCTGTGATGATACACAACCACTGCGGTTTAGAAACAGTTTAACCCTCAGTATCGATGGGAACAAACAAGCTTTATTTGAATCTGATGTTACAGATCCACCCAGTGCATTGAGTCCAGACACAATACAGCTGTCATTCAAGTATTATAAATTTGAAAAAAAAAGTATTTTAAATTTTATTATTTATTTATTTTATTTTAAATACATTTTTCCAGAAAAATAGAGTTTGAGGGTGCAGTGCAGAGCTTTTGAAAATTTGGAGTGAAAATTCTAAGGCAACATGAGGGGAGAAATGATTGTTTCTTCTTGTATCCTTGATGGATTCGTCCTTCCATGGTCCAGATTTTGGTTTCAGTAGCATCTCTATCAGCTTGGTGACAGCATTAAACATCTTCTTTTGCCCTGGACAGTCTTTGGTTTTCTTTCACTTTGTGCCGCAGGTGAAAAGTGCTTTGACCTTCAATCAATCAATCGAAGCCAGCGGATTCTGAATACATGTTGTAAGAAATCTTGCGACAAAATCCATCCATCCATTTTCTGTAATCGCTCATCATGTGCAGAATCGCACGAGAGCTGGAGCCTATCCTAGCTGACATTGGGTGAGAGACGGGGCACACCTTTGACAGGTCGCACGTTCATCACAGAGTCACACATAGAAAGACAAGCAACAGGCAATTCAGAGTCAGCAACCCACCTATATTGCATGTTTTGTACTGTGAGTCGAAGCCGGAGAACCCGGAGGGTAGTCCCAGGTCTTCAGGTGGATTTGAACCAAGAAGGTTTTTGCTGTGCAGCAACAGGGCTACCCACTTCCCCACCATACCTCCCTCGTGAGAACATGTGCCACGTAAACAAGATGGGCCGATGAACAACATCAGGACATCAGAGCGGCGGGAAATCAAAGCTGTTTAAAGCCGTATGATGGTCTATTTGTCGAGATTTTGATATTTTTGGAGTAAGTATACTGTTTTTAAAGAACAGACATGTTGCTTATTGGTATTACTTTGATATTTTTACAGAAAAAAGATCATTTTAAAGAAAACTGCATGTTGTGTAATAACATAAGGCATTGCATTAAAGGCTAAAACGGCATTTTGGTAAGAAAGCGCACACTAAAAGGAAGAGGGTGGAAAAAAACCTGATACTTCTTATCTAATTTAGTTTTTTAAAGACTTTTTACCATAATAATGCTTTAGTTAATACCACAACCACTGCCTGATTAAAACTGAGTGCCAGATGTCCATTAATTTCTGGTGACCGGTCAGTATAACAAGCATCTCTTATGCAAGTGTTTGTTTTTTGTTCTAAATTCATTTTAACAGGAACTCTAAAGAGGTTAAGTTGAACAATGTGGATGAAAGCTTAATCAGAAAAATGCAACAGTGAAGAATTCAACAGAAAATACTTTCAAAGATTCTAAATAGCTCTGGAGTTGTGAACATACAGTACAGCTCTCTCTTACTATGCCTTATTTAAGCTTCTACGTTGTCTTTCCTGTACAGACCAAATAAATGTTTACAGCCAACATAAAATCCTAACAGCTGCTTTTCCATGGTAGGTTGGCAGTCAACTCTAAATGATCTTTTATTGTGTGTACCATGTTTGTTTATCAGACCAAAGGCACTTAAACGCAGTGATGAACCATATTTACAAGGGTGAGCACAGCTTTACAACAAGCACCACATGAATCCAGACTTGCACTGAGAATCACTGTCCGTAGTACATATGATATGATTATTGATGAAGATTAGCTGTGAGGTAATTTTGTAGAGTCTAGATGAGAGCCAAGTGATGACAGTCAATCACAGTCACATTCCATCTTACCTGGTTGGAGTATCGCATGCTGACGTTGCGCTGGTCCTGGTGGGGCACGTAGCGGTGGATGGGATCAATATCTTTGGGGCTGATCAGCTCATCCACTGGAATGTGAGCACACATGGAAAGGTAGAAAAAAACAAAACATTAACACATACAGAACACATGGTAAAAGAATACAAGGCCCCACCAAAAAATATCAATTCATCATCGACAAAACTACACTCACACACACAACTGATGGGTCCTTGGATTCTTGCCAGTGAGGGATCAGGTTTCATGAATAATGAAAAGTAATTGATTTTTTTGGGAAAATTGCAAAATGTTTTCTGTCATAACACACAAACATGGTACAACATATCTCATCACATGTCAACTTGAGCTCATATTAGTTTTGCATTATTAATGCACTTGGAGACTGATACTAGCACAAACACAATGAATGCACGAGGTCCCACGGAGGCATACCCAGCAGCTTGGCGATGTTGTAGAGGGCCTGACCACACAGGAAGATCTTCCCATCGTGACCAGAGTTGCTAGGGAAACGCTTCTGGCTTCCATGTTTTTTCTGTTCCGCCTCTATAAAGTCAGCCGGTACGTAGTAGTATTTGGGAATCACAGCATGGCCTGGTAGAAAAGACAAAGACTGTGAGCAGAGTGTGTGTGTGTGTGTGTAGTAGTTACATATGCATAACTTAATAAGACTGCAGTGCACATAGTATGCAGCAGTTTCATACAGTTTGTATGTGCAGACTGCCTCAAGTTAACCTGTCCTTATGATGACTTTTGAAGACTACAAGAGATACTGTAATTGAAATAAGCAGCCAATGAGCATCTCTACCTTGGAACTGCAGTGTACCAATGATAACATCAGAAACACAAAATCAGACAGCTGGGGTTTCATACGTAACACACATGGGGAACCAATGCTTTCAGCTTGCGGGGTGGGCTTACAGTCAAGTGAGAGACATCAGAGGAGAAGGTGTCGCTACTATTTTCAAAATGATGACAAAGACATGTTCTGCTTTCATGTTGCAAAGTCAGAAAAGGAGACATGGCGAGCCTTCCTGCGTTTCCAAATGCTGTAAAAATCCAAGAAACACAGAAAATACGGGTTTGCAGTAGCGAATTTGCAGAGCTGCATTTCCCCACAAATCTTACACTCGAACCTGATGCATCCATTTACAGTGGGGGGCCTAGTGGGTACGAGCTGGTCAACCTGCAGTGTGCTAGATCATGTTAGCCAACGTTAGCCTTCCAAGTTACATGATAATTGATGCAGACAGGGCTTTGTGATGCTGATGAAGAAATGTATAACCTATAGTAAACTTAATTCAAAACAGGTAGCTAAGCAACTGAATTACATGATGGCTACATTCATTGCAAGAACTCAGAAAACCTCCCTGCTGTTCTTTGGTGTCAGTTTGGCTGAATAACCCCGGTATTGCTACTTAGCATTGTGTAGCTCACAGCAGCCAGCAAACCAGAAAGCAAGCAGAAGTTTGTGTGTTCAGTGAGCAGATATACTTAAGCTGCAGGTGGGTGGAGACAGAGGCAGGGAAATTTAGATTTTACATATACTAAATTAAGTACATCGGAGCCATTTTTGAGGCATAGGGGGATGGAAAGAAATTTATGGAATTTTGATGAGAATGTTTGAGTTTTTAGGGGTTTAATCAATGCCAGGAGAGGAACCTCATACTAGTGTTAACTCAAGAAGAGCATGTTCAGGTTTTGGTATGTGCAATCACATACGAGTCAACCATGATACCACTTTTTATTGCTCTTCAAAAAAATACCTCTAATATTTTTATTTAAAACTCAAACAGGAAAAGCAACTGGGGTATTTTTTATTTGCCTGGACTGCTGATGAAAAATGATCAGATGAATATATGTCTCAAAAAATCGAAATAGATGTATCGGAGCATTATGTTTATGTACTAAACAGGCATTTTCATGAAATCCACCAATGAAGGCACGTAATGGGCTCCAGCTGCTGAGCCGCCATAATGGAACAAAGTAGTTCCTGATTGCTTAGGGTACTAATTTGTGCAAACTCAGTGCAAACTTTAAGGTAAGTCATTAAAGTCAGTGAAAGAAGCGGACTAATTAGGGCCTCCAGATAATGAAGTAGAAAAAGCTGTTATGGCTGTGGTGAGGGATGCGTCCCTGTCACAGCTCTAGCCACTCATAGCGTTTGGTTTGCAGACCCTGTATCCTGCTTCCACTTCTGCCCTGAGCACAAACTAATCAGCAACTGACCAATGAAAATAATAGAGCCATAACAGTGGCTCTCTGAGGTCATCCTATAGGCACAGCTGAGCTTTTAATTTGAAGCTAATGTCAACATACCAGTATATAATGAAAATCTGAACATGCTGATGTTTATCAGACATATTTCTGTACGTACATGGTGCTAACCACCATAGTTTAGCATAAACATGCTAATATTTGCTAATTAGGGCTTATGTGAATGTATTTACTTATGCAGGTATTCGATTAAGTGGACAAGTTCAAATTCAGGATTGACCAAAGATAGGTACAATTCATGCTGAGGGGACTATAGATATATATAGATATATATATATATATATATATATATATATATATATATATATATATAGATATATATAGATATATATATATACAGTATATATATATACTGTATATCTTTAAGAAAATGAAAAAATTAAACACAATCAATCTAATAGTATTTAAAATATTTCACTCAAAACCAAAGGAAAAACTGGAAAATAAAAAGCTCCCCCTTGAGAAACTGGCTGACAAGACCATAATATAGGACTGAATGATGATCTATAATTCAGTCGCATTATCAGGCAAGAGTTTGGTCCCTTTAGGTAGACAATTATCCCTTTGAAGGTGCAAATAGCGGGGGTGAAAAAATGGCATGTGCCAGCAGTAGTCTTTATACTACAGGACATGCTCTACTAACTCCTGAAAGTGTGGTCTAATAACAATCTAATCCACTGACTCACATCTTCCAGAGCTGCACATTACATGTTTCTATGTATCATCAGAACAATGGGAGCCGAACAGAAAACAGCAGGTTCTGACAGCAGAAGATGTATTTGTGGGTTTAGGCTTCCTATGAGTAGCAAAGGTAAAAGAGAAAAAAAGTACACTTGTTTTTTCTTAAAAGGCTAGGTGTGCAGGTTTAAGGGGGGTTTAAGGGCAGAAATGGAATATATTATTAACAATGATGTTTTTATTGGCGTAAAATCACCAGAAAATAGGAATAACTGTGTTTTTGTTACCTTAGAGTGAACCTTTTACATCTACAGGGGGAGCAGGTCTTTGAACCTGCCATGCTGCACCACCATGTTTCAACAGTAGCCAAGTAAGGATAAACCTAAGACTGGCTCTAGGGTCAGTGCATGTTCTCCTACACACCTGGATATGGAGGGTGAGGTGAGGGGTCTTTAGTTGGTTACAATCTGCAACCTCACTGATAGATGCCACTAAATTCTTCTCACTGGACATTTAAAATCTGAGCCAATTAACTTGAGGAGATTCATACAGAAGCTATACAATAACACTGTGGAGATGTCTGGCACAACTACAGTCAGCTCTGTCGCACATCATTATCCTATCTACACTCCAATTATTCTCATCTATAACGAATGAACCGATGGAAACTCAAAGCTCATCATTTCTCCCCTCACAACAGTTGCTGCAGGTGAATATAGAAGGCAGGCTGTTTGCTCATGAGGAAAGGCTGAGTTCACTAGAACGTAACGCCCCTGTGAGCCTCAGTCACGGTATGTGGTGTATGAATATGGATGGCACGATTTAAAGAGGGAAAGTTTTTCATTGCGAGACAGAGAGAGAACAGAGGCAGACTCAGGGGCTCCAGAGGAAACATATTGATGTACCAAATCAGATTGTGTGTGTGTGTGTGTGTGTGTGTGTGTGTGTGTGTGTGTGTGTGTGTGTGTGTGTGTGTGTGTGTGTGTGTGTGTGTGTGTGTGTGTGTGTGTGCATACCTGTATATTTATGTAATCACTCACCCTCATGAGACTGGAAGATGATGGGTTCAAGGAGGTCCTGGTATTCTTTGACTTGAGCTTTATTTCCTCTGAATACTCCTGCAACACAAACACGCACAGACAAACGCGCACAAACAGGCACACACACATTAATGACAGCAAATCAAACTTTTGGCAGGAGCTTATTTAAACACACATGTTTAGTCTAATGTTACAATAACATTCAAGGAGAAGGAGGTGATGTGATCGCCCATGTTTGTTTTTGTTTATGTGCTTGTTTGTTTGTTTGTTTGCACAGTATCTTGAAAAGGTGTCGGTGGATTTTGAAGACATTTTGTGTAGGGGTGGATTTTGGGCAAAGTAATGGTTGATTACATTTTAAGGCGGATCTGGGAACAGATGCAGATTCTGGATCACTTTTTCACTTTATTCAACATTGTGAGACATCATCATCGGGCATTTTTAAAAAAAAAAAATTGTCAATATCATGTGAAATAATGATACAATGGGCCAAACCAAAAAAATAACCAGGCATGGACAAGTGATGATGTTCCAGCCCTATGTGGAATTTGATCCAGATCCTAATCATTACCCGGATCTGTGAGATTAAAACATATAGATAGATAGATAGATGCCTTTTCAACAGGAATGATTTCCAATGTGATTAAATGATTTATTGGCAACTTATACTGCAGCCTCTTGAGTTAAGATGACAAACACGCTAGCAAACAATTGGCTTTGTACACATCCGACAGAGCTATCCTAGCATTCAAAAGCATGTTTATGGCCACCTGATGAATGTCCAATATCGTCTCTCCTATTTTTGTTCATTCTCATCCAGCTCCTGATGGAAATATTTCCAAATATTAAGTTCTCCAGCTGGTCGCTAACTTTGTCTGCCGTTTGATGCTGGAATGTAGTTTGCAGTGTATTGTACAGGGTTTATCAGACCTTTATCATAGGGTTAGGGCTGTTAGTGGAGTATTAATGTGCTTTACATTGACAAACAAAGGAACAGGGTAAAAGTTAACAAAATAATGATGTAAAAAACAGGAAGGTCCCAATATGTATATGTCTTTCAGTCTATTCACAGTGATTGTTAAGCATTCTTTTAGTTGTAATTCTTTATGTTTCGTACTTTAGCTTTAGAGTAATTTGCCCTGCTTTTTGCTAAACTTGCTTTGTTTTAGCTGTTGGCATGAGTTTCATGTTTATGCTTTTTGAGCTGTTAAAAAATGGCCCCATAAAGATGAACAGTTTAAGACGTCTGAGATGGGACAGCTGGCCCTAAATCAGATTGTCTGTTGGTCCTGAAAGTGTCATCGGAGTATAAATCAGAATGAGAGGTGATTAAATCATTCTTGAATTTATGTTGTTTGAAAAACTTTTCTCCTTGTCTGATTTCTGACCATTCCCTTAGGCTCACACAAAAAAATTCACACATCACATCTCTTTAAAAAAAAGCCTTTCTAAGTCCTCTAAAACCTGACAAACACAAGAATGTAATTTCCCATCAAATGCTACAAGTCTTGAGTATTCATAACAGCACATATGGATAGAACAAGGCTTACCGTCAATCATCATGTAGATGAAAAATATGGGAAACTCACACTCGATTCCATCAAAAAGCTAGAGAGAGACAGAGAGAGGACGAGTTATTGCTTTTCCATTTCAGAAACAAGGAGAGAGGTCTTCTTTGACACAGCAGATGGCTGAACTATGGTAACACTGAATATGGAAAAGTATTGCACAGGGAAAAGATACAGAAGACATGACATTGTGAATGAATACTGACACACAGTGAGAAATAAATGCTTCCTTCCTTCCTCTTGTGGGGATATTTGAAGGTCTCACATGTCACAAAGTTTACAATAAAATAATGAATGCATGAAGCATGCTGAGAGAAAAGTTGGACCGTTTTAAATTTATAGGTAACTGTGGGGCTGTGGACCCGTACAACTAATTCAACAAAACAATCTGTGGTTATAAGACCTAAGAAGTAGAGGAGTATATTAAATATAAAAAAATATGCTGTATGCACATATGCAAAAACTATGCTCTACACTCTATAAAGGAGTATGCATTTTAAGATGACAATTAAAAAACTTACAACTAGGCAACAAGGCAGCTCAGTTTCTCCATTTCATCATTACTATGACTCCTTGACCATGAAAACCTGCCCCGAATATTTGGAATCACATTAGTTTCATTATGCAAATGATTCAAGAGTTGTAAGCATGAAATCATTGTACATAAAGTGCCTGGCTGCAACATTTATGATGTGTACTCAAAGTAAGGCAAAGGTCAAGGCATTTTATTTAATGCTGCAAAGAGTAATACCATGATAAGAAGTAGAGAGGACAGGAAATTAGATTTCGCTGTTTTTAATTTATGATAATCATCTTGTCATGCAAAGAAAAAAAAACCCTTGGCCATTTTAAGTGGTGTTTTGACTGAAGATAGAGATATTTATCAAGAGCGTTGCGAACTCTATGCTAAGGCTACATGATGCTTTGTGAGTTTACTGTGTTATGTCAAAGTAAATAGTTCATTCTGTAGAGTTTTCTGTAGATTTTGTATTCAGCTCATCTCTGGTGTAGCTACAGGGAAAGTATTCAGAGGCTCACATTGGCTTACACTGATGAAATGTGGTTGATGCTCAGCTTCCTGGATGGCATAGTGCCAGTCAACACTCATCTCTGGTGTTCCTTAGCACCTCTGATACATCTGGTGCACAGTTTTATGTGTTCCTTGGATGAGTCTGAGAACATCCTAGAAGCTTTAACCAGCCCTGGAAAGACCTGCTCTTGGTACTCATGCAGGCTTAGAAAACACTGGAGAGACAGTTTACATATGAAGGTTTTTTTTTCTTCTTCTTTGATTTGTGATGGACCCTCTTGTGAGTTTGAAATAAAGATTTAATTGAATTCAATGAACTGGCTATGGACTGGCAGGGACAGTTTGAGTGACATCATCCTGCATCATAAGAAGACGACATGAGACTACATGGACTTATGTGGGCAATCAAATTCTATTTATTTATGAAAATTTGGTGCCATGTATGCATATCAGCAAATGACTGCAGAGTTTAAAAAGTGAAAAAGATCTAATATGCTTACTTTTTTTTCTTCTTTTTTTTTTAGTTAGCCGTCAGTCCATACAAGACTTTATGCTAACACCTCTGGTTCCTGTGCAGAAAAGTAGTATTCACATGAAGCAGACCAGCACTAAAAGGCAATAGAGTATTACTGTTTTCCTTGGTCTGAAACTGAGCAAGCAACCAGAACATATCATCGGCATACATTTTCCATGTCTGTAGAACTCTAATGGAGAGATGAACCATATTCTCCCAAAGATGGTCCCTCATTTGGGATTATGGCAGTGATCCTAAATCTTCCGTGGGTGTTCAGTTGGGGTCTATGATTTAGATCATTTTCATTCCCATCAAACTGAGCCCCGTATGATACAGTAGTATGTGGATTTATTCATTCATTCTAATTTAATTAAGCCCCTCCCTTATCTCTCAACACCGCATGTTATGATTGACTAACTGAAGGTCTGATCGACTTACTGATCGACGTGAATGAGTAACCGATGAGTGTATGCGTCTGTCTGGTTGTTTTCAGTTAGCTGATAACAGAGAGAAAACAGCATGTGGCAGCAGGTGGAGTGAAATTTCCATGACGAACACTTGAATTGACATGAACACCATCACTTCTTCGCTTCTCTGAATCTCATCCAGCTAGAAGTCCTATTATTGATTGGATACCACATGTGAGCTAGAAGTCCTATTTTTGATTGGATACCACATGTGAGCTAGAAGTCCTATTATTGATTGGATACCACGTGTGTAGTGTCACACACACACACACAATCTTCATATCTTCTTATATCATTTGGTTACATGTCACATGTAGAGAAGATAGTCAAGTGCCAATCAATTAATTCCAGTAATTCAATACCATCTTGTTAATGCTTGCCTAAAGAGGATCAACACACAGTTATGATTGATCGATAGATCGATAGATATACATATAAATGTGTATAATTCTGAAATATCATTCTCTGTTTATGCCAATTAATATTTTCAGGGAACAGGTAGGTTATCGTACATTTATTATATGCCATCAGTTTAGCCACATAGTGTAGCCGTTGCCTTGACTTTAATTGTGGTCTGAGTGCTTCTAGATGTATGGTGTAATTAATTGCACATTTTTATTTACTTTTATACCAAACCTTAGCTATATCTGTCTTGCAGAGCCAGGATGAGTATTTCCTATCTGACAGCCAAGATGGGCCAAAGCCTGTCTTTCTGTGCTTGTCAGTGGCTGCAGCTGTTTCAGTGCTCGGGGCAGGGCTAGCCTCCCTCCCCTCAGCAGCGAAGGAGCTATTAGCATCCTCGCCACTGGTACGAGGTACATGTTGGGTGGTGGCAGGTGGCGTAGTGATGCATTTGAAAAATGCGTTTGAAAAACGCGAGTATTTTGGCCTGGTTTACACTTTGGGCTCGAAGTTTGTCCATCGGGGCGGCTGTGGCTCAGGTGGTAGAGCGGTAGTTCACAGAAAGAAAGGTCGGTGGATCGATCCCCAGCCCCTGCAAGTCTACAAGTCAAAGTATCCTTGAGCAAGATACTGAACCCCAATTTGCTCCCTGGGCGCCGTAAACGCAGCCCACTGCTCCTCAGGGATGGGTCAAATGCAGAGAAAGAATTTCCCCACGGGGACAATAAAGTATAGCTTATCTTTGGTTTTGGGGAGGTTTTTATTGCATGTAAAGTACCGACTTCCTCTTCAACTCGGGTTACTGTCACTCAACTGTGTGTGAAACCACGCCCTTGGTAGGAACACCAGATCAGAGCAGAGGAGAGCAGAGTCATTAATCAGGACAGCAAAGTGCATAAAAGACGCTCATGCTTTAGAAACTTCCATAAATAAAATATTTTATGCCTTTCTTTTTGGGGGGCGGGAGGTCATCTCCTAATGAATGGTAGGGGAAACACTGGACTCCTTTCTCAAAGAGAGGGGATGAGCATCACTCTACTATATCAGCTTGTGTGCCAGAGTGATAAAACTGCTGGGATGGAAAAGCTGTCTGATGGGTGATATAAGCATCGTCTGTAAGGTTGTGTGTTGTCTGATCTCACCAGCCCTCAGAACAACAGAAACACTGTTAATAGCTCAAAATAATTTAGATGGCTGTGAGGTAGACGTGCACTCCAGACCCCGTTTACTGCTTTCTCCTCGAACACAGGGCCCCAGCCAGACGCTAGCATCTATTATCACTACCTTCCTGGCTCAAATTGTGCCTATACCCACACTTTCAGTGAGGAAAGACAGACATTTGCAAGGGCGCATGTCCGGGACACGGACATACGGCGATGGAGGTGTTTGGTCAGAGGACAGTTACGCAGGTTAGCATAGACACAGGTGAGAGTAACCTGCTTCTGAAGCGAGCAGAGGTGACTCAGGGCTGGTGTGATGTTACAGGAGCTTCTGAGAATGTCCGAGGGGGTATGTCCAATAGTTAGGCATGGAAACAAATGCCCTTTTTTAAGTCAGCAAATGTCCTGTATTCTCTAAAAACTACGAAACACCAAGATCAGTTTGTAAAAGCATCAAACAAGCTGCAAATCTCTATTGGCCTCTATACAAATCCATCATTAGAAAAAGTGTGTGCATGTGTGTGTGTGTGTGTGTGTGTGTGAATTTAAACCCAGCTCACTATAAATGTCATCAGTCGTGACTATCTTTGTCCCTCATCTTTTTCAATAATCTCCACACCGATGGAAGATAACTGAGATTACATCCTAATGCTATTAATGCATGGCTGTTGGAGGTGGCACACACATCTACATCTGGGAGCTGCATTCACTGTCACCAGGCTGGGATGTGTTTCTTTAAGTCATTATTATGCTTGCGTACATGGCTTAGAATTGTGTGTTTAGGAAAGATGAGAGGTAATTGATAAGGTATTGGGGTGGCGAGAGAAAATCTAGGATAATAAGGGGCATGAACAAATGCAGACGCAGAGGAGAGTTGATTTAAAAAAGAGTTAATCAGAAAAAGGGAGAGCCGAGGCAGTAACCCAGCGAGGCCTGCGCTTTTTGGCCTGTTGAGGGTGTAAACAGGCTGGGATCCCTGGTGTTTTGTGCTTGAGCAGCTCGACTGATTGGTAAAACTGTCTATCACACAGGCTGCTGGTCTCTGTCAATGATAAACAAACATGGAGCAGAGACGTCTGCACTGCTGTTACACACAGAGAGCCTGGATGTTCTCTGTGGTCTATCTGTGACTTCTTTTCCACCAGACAGAGCTCACACTATGCCAGACGCTCCCTTGGCATTTCATCAGTCTGTGTTCACTAATCACTCAAATGAAATGACATTGTACTTTCCTTTACTGTACTCTGTTTATAATGTTGCTATTCTATTATACCTCTAAAACCGTTGTCTCGTGCATAATCTCAAAAATATGGGCAATCATTTTGTTATTGCTGAAACGTGTAGTATAGCACCACCTGGCACAGTTTCCCCTTATATATGAGTCAATTCATATTACTTTCAGTAGTCAGCTGTAGTTGCAAACATATAATGTCGGAATTTGCTGCAGGTATGATCATGAGTTTAAATTATAATGAAGCCAGGATATAACTTAACTGGCATCTGTGTCTTCCACAATAAATGCGTCTGCCTTCTGGTAGATCTAAGGACACGATGTAGAATGAAGGAACAGAGGCATTTGCTAATTCTAAGCCTTAAAGCCTATCGGTATCGTATTAGCAGCAGGATTAACCAAAACTGATTTCAAAGTATGCCAAGTGGTTCAGAGGCGGTGCCCTTTGAATGCCCCCATTTCCACCATCAATGTCTTTTTTTTGTACTGTTTAAAGAAGCAAGGCTGCAACATTCTACAGTTTCTGACAATTCAAAGTGTCTCAGTAGCCGAATGGTTATGGTACAGGCCCACATGGCTGCATGACCTCCAACACTGCCATTTCAATTAGAGCTGTTGACATTTGTTGCATGTCATACCCCTCTATCTCCCCCTCATGTCTCCTGTCTCCCTTTGCCTCTGCTATCCAATGAAGGCGAAGAAAAACCAAGAAATGATCTTGTAAAAAAAAAAAGAAGTGACTATTCTGCAAATAAAATAGAAGCCCAGAGCATCTAATTTGGAAAAAGGGATGTTTTTTCAAACATTTTTCACAGCCAGGGAGCAGCTGTGAGAGCCATGAGCAACAATCTGCCGAGTCATGCAAAAGCACATTAAAAAACAGGTCACTGCAAGCCACAAACCATTCAAATCACACCTAAGCTATATATTCCATGTATATATAATTGACAAAACATGTATTTTATAGTTCAAGAGACAAAGCAAGCCTAATGATTAGGGATACATGCATCATATCAGCATCAGTGATATCGCAGCAGATAAATAGATTAAACAATGCTTTTATTGACCCAACAAGCGCAGCAAGCAGAATCTTTATAATATAGCAACTTTTCTTAACAGGTTTACAAGGTGCTTGTACAAGTAGACTATAATATAGCAAGTAAAAAAAAAACAAAGTTGGTTTTGGTATCGTGTAAGAGAAATGAACTACAATACAGATAAGGTGAGGTTTAAAACAGAACATAATGCAAATACACAACACCCAACCATTATTACCAGAGCAATGAGAGAAAACAATAAAAACATGATAAAACAATATAAAATCATTACAAAATGCATCAGGCACTTTAAAAAAAAAGCCTTTCAATTAATGGGAGTTTGAAAAGAGAATTAAGAGCTTGTTGTTCGTGGGCAGGCTGTTCCACAGTCTGGGGACACTGACAACAACAAACGCAGCATGCTGCTTTAGTGCTCATGACTGCTGCAACTGTCAGACCAAAACCATGTAGTCTAGAGAGCCAGACATGTCGTTGATGTCGATGTTTTTATGACTGCAATTTGCAACACCTTTTCCACAAGGGTTAGAGAGTAAGGGAAAAAATCAATATGTTTTAACACAACAACCATTATGGGAGCTATGTAATATTAAATCATCCATCTCTACTCACTACATCTCAGCTTTTCTTGCCCCCAGATGTGCATTATGTACAGGTTATAGACTTCTTCAATACAAAACTGTGACATTATTGGTAGTCTAATCTGCATCTTCCATGAGAAGCAGGTAAAGTACCTGCTATTGGTATTAAGAGTGATATTCTGAAGTGGTGTCAGAGCCATTATCACCAACTGAAGTGACTTTGACTCTATAAATGATAACTTTAATAAACCCTTTTTTTTAAGTGTAACTTGAACTCTGTGGCTTTCTGAACAGACAAAAGCTACTCTTGCATGAACAGAGTCCTATAAGTACCGCTTCCAAACCTTAATTCTTGTGACTCTGATTACTGGAGATATTAAACTGTGAGTGACCCACCAGCAGATGAGACCTCATGGATGAGAAGTAAAACATATTTGAGACCAAACAGAAATCCCTAATGGCCTTTGACTTTGTGCTCGCAGCTCTTGCTATTCTCTCCCATCTGCCTCTCAGAGTTCATCACTTCTAGAAGGTTAGTTCTGCAGCTAATGCAATGATGTGCTTAGCATTAAGAGTCCAGCCTGTGTTGTTCACTCATCGGACGCTCGCTGAGCTGGTTCTAAAGTGAATGCATAGACATTTCCCCGGGATCATAAGGGATTCAACAGGGGCAATGAATGCCTGGTCATTCAAAGACATATATATGTATATGCATGAGCACAGCCACTGAGAGGCACCTCATTCACACACAAACACACTGAGATTGGGCAGAAAAATACTTGGAGGATCAAACCTGAGTCACATAGTGATTTCTTAGCATTATCATAAAAGGATAATATCTTTACAGGTTTATACATTACAAAAAGTTTTCAAATGTCACACTCAAATACTTCCATTTTGAACTTTTGTAGGTTCTATGCTCTGCCAAACACTGTCACTCTGCCTTTCATTTGAATTAATGAATGGCTGCCTGAAATGAACTTGAAGTTCATTTTTACATATTTGGTAATTTTCTAACTCTATAACTTTAATTTGAATGAGATATGTTGGTATTGCAATTCAAGAAAAAACTGCATATGGAGCCAGAGTGTGCGACACTTTTTTCACTTAAAGTCTACTACCAGTGATCAGCACCTCACTAAAGCCTTTGGTGTGCGTTACTTCTCCCCAAGAGTTGACATGTCTGAATGCAACTTGTGTGGAGAAGGGACCCTATGGAGACTGTCCAAACACTCTGGTTTGTCTTTACGTCTCCATGATGTAAAGTTTAGCTTTTGTCATAGTGAGAGACTATTTCAAGCATCTGTCTGCAAAGATGGTAATGTAATAATTGATTTGCTCATACTTCTAAAAGGCCATTCTCTATAGTGGAAGGAGGGACGACTCTCTTAAAATACTTTTTTTTGACAATATCTTAATGTTGTATTGATTTGACATAACCATCACTAATGTTTTACTGGTAAAAAAAATGCCCAGTTGGGAAGGGCGAAGGGGCGACCATACCTGCCTAAGAGCCAGGAAGTGTATACCATTTCATACCATTGGCACAGCTTGTAATGCATCTCTAGTGGGGTTCCCCAGGGGTCTATCTTGGATCCACTGATTTTCTAAACACTCTCTTTGAAGAATATCATCGGCAGTGCTATGTTAATAACATGTACAGTATGTTTAACCAAAAAATCCTGTAGGTTGAGCAAAATTTCTTGATTTTTTTTGTGTGTTTTCTGATATTATAAATATTGTATTTGTTACAATTGTTTTAACTTTAGCACTTTCAACCTTCCGGGTCTTGTCTGCAAGACCTGTCATCTAAAATCAAATGTATGACAAAGGAAGAGAATGAAAAAAATGAAGAAAGTAACTAATAAAATATAGTACAGATAAATGGAAAGAGAAAACAAATGAAAAAAAATATCATTATTCATGTGTCCCACTGGCACCCACCTTCATCTCAGCCGGTTTGTAGTAGCGGCGATTCTTGTCCTCATTAGCAGTGCGGTAGCCATCGCGGATGAAACGTTTGAAGCCATATTTGCCTCGCAGCTTGCGGACAATCTTGTCCAGGGTCTGACTGTAGAGGGCATCATCGTCTACTGCAAAGGCAGGATAGCTGATAGTTGGAAGCAAGGCTGCATCTGTGTTCTGTAAGGAAGAAAATATTTAGTTTAGACAAGTAAACGACCCGGTCCTGAGTCTGTTTTTTGCTGAAATGAAACACTGTTCCTCAGTGATTTTCTTTACAGTGTGTCAAATATTTAATAGGATAAAATAATTGAGGGATTAGAATTAAATCTTAATCACAGTCCCTGTTAGTCACTGTTAGTCACTCTTAGCACGAATTACAAGTAAGAATTGGAGGACAGGAACTTTACCTTATTTAAAAGCCTTATTTAAAATCAATTACTGCCTGACTGAATTTCAATTGGAATAAGTGCGAAGAATGAAGACTGTGATAAGGCTTCTACAGTACATCTTATTCTGTCATTTCATTTTTCTTTGGTTTACTCTATTCAGAAATGAAAATGAAGGCTATTAAGCGCTAGCCTCACTGCAATCAACTATGAATATTTAGGGGTTATAAATAGACAGCAGAGCTTGAAGAACTGCTGTCTGTGCATTACAGTCCATAATAAATGCTGTGATATGCTTTGTTACATGGGCAGCTATGGACCAGTTTGGCATACAGAGGACTAGATTTCATTGCAGGATGTGGACTGTTTAATTCTGTCATTGTTTCAAAATTGACACAGAAGCCAACTGCTGCTCTGTCGACTCCAATCCACTCTTATTCTTTGCCTTCTTATTTAATTCCAATCTGCATGTTAACGTTCTTGGCAGCCACAGCTGAAATGAGATATCAGCTTGCAGAACACATTCAGTGCAAGTAACGTAATGTGAATGGAAGACTGAATTTAAATCTTGTGCCATAGCATAGGAGATATTGGTATTATTTTGATTTTGTTGACATACAGTGTGTTGGTTTCTCACCCCCTGCTGTTCTCCATCCTTCAATTTCCTTAGCATTCATCTATAAAATGCCACCCTGGTTGTCTAACTATACTCATTTCCTTTTAAGCTGATGGTGGCTATTCTGCTTGACGTATTCAGCACACAGAGAGAGACGCAATCATTTCGGTGACGGCAAGTGGTCGTGTCGAGAGAAGGCTGTGATTTGGTCCTGCTATTATTCTGTGCTACACTTTTTTCTTCACTCTCCACTTGACTTCACCTTCACCTCACCTCTTATATAATCATTTTCTTGTCAACGGGGAAACCATCAATAATCACGGTAATGATCTCACTATGAAGGAAACACAAATATCCACTATCAATTGATGAGTTTGCTTCGTATCTCTAATTAACCTTTTTGTGTTTTTGCCGAATGCGTGGCAAGCATCTATTTCAGCTTTGATTGGTAGAGATGATGCACACAGCTGGGTCAACAAAAGGAGCAGGTGGCATCAATGTACTGTACATCAGTGAACGTTTATGTCAAATCTACAGCTGAAGAACAAGCTAGCTCTGAGCAGAATTTTACACCTCAACAACAATCAAACACCAATCTTTTGTTGATTTGAAGGTTTCAAGTCGTTCACAGCGTGATTTTAGCAGACGGACAGACGGACTCACATGTGAGCGAGACTCTCTGGGCAGGAGGGAGCACAGGGTTTGCCTGTTCCTGTTGTGGGCGTCCAGATCCACAAATATGACCGACCACGAACAGCCCTGCAGAGCAAAACACAAAGACAGCATCCCAGTCACAGCTGAACTATTCAGTCAGGCACAATAAAAACACACACTCTAATGATTTGTTCAACAGACACACACACAAAGGTGCTCAACGAGTTCTCCATCATTTTTCATAAAAAAAACATTTGACAGCAAAATAGCTTAACGACCCACTTTAAAGCTCCCACCATCACACACACACATCCCCCCCCCTGCATGCTTTTGAAGTACAGTGTGGGAGAACATGAACAACAGTGAGTCAAGAGTCATCCTATCACTTCAAGTGTCCCCAAGCGGTGCTACTACAATGCAGCATGTCCATCCAGAGCACTTAAACACCTCTGGGAGAGGCAGGGGGTGGGGGTGGGGGGCAGTTTATGCTTTTACTTCTTACTGTAAGTGATCAAAGCTTTTTCTGGTTCTAAAAAGTTGTTCCGGTCCGCTTCATCCATCCATCAGAAGCAGTTACGTAAAACTAAGTCTCCTGTAATCTGCTAAGGAGTTTCTAATGTAAGTCAAATGCATTATAAATGAATATTGCGAGAGTCTACTTTTTTTTTTCCCCCTCCAAAAACAGAGCAACCGCCAGGGCTTTTAGTCAAATCAGCAAGCTTTTCAATCGCAATTTGCATAGTGCAGTGGAATGCTGGTCACCAGTGTAGACAGCTGTGTGACAAGTGAAATGGTCCTCTAAGAGAAAGCTTTTCTGGGTGTTACAGCAGCAGAGCATGTTTTTCCTTTGGATGTGTGCTCTTTTGACTGGTTTCCTTCGGTGGACTAACATTTTATTTTTAACAAAACAGCCTTGAATGTGTGACCCTTTAAAAGTTCCACCCACAGAAATACGATGAAAAAATTTGACACAAGTTAAACAATTATTGTCAGCTGAGCACAGTTTACGACATATTGCTCTCTACCACATTATTGAGATGTCCATTTAAAAGTGCATTCTGGGATAAAAAAGGGAAATTACACATTTTTATAGACACACGTGTAACGTGTGAAACCTGAGAAATGAAACATGTAACTAGTCGCAGCATAAATATGTAAGTATTTATCACAATAATCAACTAATAGTCATAAAAAAATTACAAGAAAAAGTGAGTATTTCATGCTCATTTTATTCTGGATACACCTCCACATGTCCACAGCTTAGTACCTTAGCTTAGCACTCATTATTAGTACCTGCAGTATCACACTGGATTTACTCAGTGACAGTGTGTCGACCTAAAAAAAACAACTAATGCAAGAATTATATTAATAAAATTCTATAAGATATCTACCGTGGAATCATATTAGACTTATCACCTTATCAACGATCTAAAATCAGATGAACTGGTATTTGATAGCAAAAATTCAATGTTAGTAAAAAAAAAAAGATGCAACAACAAAAAAGATCCATGGTGTCTCAAAACTTGCTTTGCATCTGTTCTGACTGATAGTACAAAAAAATATAAAGTTCACAAAACTCCAGGCTAAGTGTCCATTTATCTAGTACAAAATGTGAAGCACACCCACGAGAGTCTGCAGCCGGTGTAAAACGTGATGGTGGACTTGAGAATGGACTGAATGTACCAGTCAAAAGGGTTGGGGGGGGTTTGGTGTTGGAACAGAATCAGCTTGGAAATCAAGATTGATAGAGATCATTAATAAGAAACTGGCTGGCTTGTTCACACAGAGGAACAAGAGATTGGATGAGACACACACTCGCGCTTACAGAGGTCCCACACAGCATGGATCATAAAGCAGCCCCCTCTATAAATGAATTCTTTCAACAAGCTGAGCTGGATGAGAAAATCCATTTCCAGGGACGGTTAAACCCCTCATTTTGCAGCTGATCAGAAGAGAAAAACAAACAGAGACTTTAATATACACTCATCCTAACGGCCCCAGACGATGATCAGAAAAGTACTTCAAGTTCAGAGGCATTAGACGGTTGCTCTAGTGGACAAAAGAGGAGGGAAAGACAATGAGGGAGGAGGCTTGCTGAGTCCAAAGCTTCATTTTTCAATCTATTAGCAGGTGTAATCAATGGCCCTGCTTTTCCTTTAAGCACAACAAAGAAACGTAAACACTAATGGACAATGGAAGGGAGATTCAGAGGGGAACCAGGAGCAAAAATTTACTGAGGCTATCGATCAAAGTGTGTGGAAACACAAACCATTTGCAGAACCGCACACAAACGCACTAAATGAATCCCCTTGATGGTCAGACGTCCACTTGAACAAAACGATGACAGCAGCAGCACTGATTAAACAGTCGTGGTGTTCCATGAATTCAGCCACTGAGGAAGCTCATTCTTTGCACAGGAAGTTGGCGCTGCAAATATTACGCAAATGTTTCTCCATGTTGTGTGGAGCTGTGATGGGCCTCTACAGTTCTGAATTGTCCGACTGTAATATGGCGTGCCATGTGACACGATTAGATGACGGACAAATACACGTGTGTCTCGAGGATCATATGAGGAGGAGGAGGAAGTGTGCAGGAGGGGGTGAATTATTCAAATACCTGGTTTCCAAATAGGTTGAATCCATTGATGGCCTCCAGAGCAGCTTTAGCCAGACCCACAGAGCTGCAAAGATAAGAGACACTAACAATTACACATCATGCAATAAGCAGATTTGACTGACATTGATGCACTATAAAGAAAAGATGTGCAATATTATCTTCTAACAAATGTGGTTCTGTGATGGAGGCAGTGATAGGAATCATTAGCCTCTTTCACTTGTCGGCTGAAAGCCCAAAACAGAGCCAAAAATACATTCAGAGCCGCACTCAAATCTTTAAGTGCTATCTCTCATGATTCAATAAAGCTGCCGAGATTGTAGTCTACTGTGGATAATGGATCTCCTTAATAAAAAACCTTATACTGAATTTCATGCTGGCTGGCGACTGTGATTGTAATGCAGACAAAATGTGAATCAATTTCACTGTCATTTTGTTTCTCTCTCTATCCTGCTTCAGATTTCCTAGAAAAGAAAAGGAGGGGGGGAAATGCCACAAACTTGGCGATGGATGACGGTAGACCTGCTGACACATCAAAATGTATTCAATACCATTAGTGAAGCCTGAATCGATGCTCAAAATACAGACGAGGGCTGTCTAATTCAGCCTGGAGCTGAAAACCAGTTGTGTATCACACAGACACACACACACACATGAAAATGACCAGCAGTGCTCAGCGAGGCTGTCAGCACCTTCTCGTAGATGGAGGAGATGATGACTGTTGGGAAAACAGTAGGTTGAAAAGTGTTTTCTGGGAAAAAAAGGAGGAAAGTAGCATCATGATGCAAGAGTTTGAGTTGACAGTCGGAGATAAAGATTCACATGATGACATCATTGCTGCAGACTGGCATCAGCTCATACTGTAAGAATACGTTCTGTTAGTCTTACACTAAATATGGTTACATTAGAGTCAGCTGTTTTTTAATTTAGTGTCAGTCTTAGTCCTGTGTCAAATGTCTTTTTCAGTTTTTATCGTATTTAGTTTAATCTGTTTGATTTTAGTCAAGTTTTAGTTAATGGAAAAGGGTGGCATTATTGTCTTTTCTAAGACATGAGGTAAAAAAAAAGAAGATATTTTTCTCCTTTTACTCTTATTTCACTTAATTCCCATCAGATTTATCTGATCATTATCTGATAAGAACAGACTGAATGATTAAGAACGCAGCGCTGCAGAAAGTGTCTGCTGTGATGCTGTGAATTTAAGAAATACATCCAGACATGAAACACGTTCTGATTTGAACCACCTTCCTTACCATTTCAAGTTTGAGAATAGGTTGAGGTTTCAGCCCCAAGACCTCTCGGATTTTAGACCCTCTTCAGGGGTGTTCAAGCACACTTATATTTCATCTCAGCACCCCCGAAAAAATAATGATTAATAGTAGTGTCTTTCTCTGAAATCATTTTAGCCCTCTAATTATGTGTCTCCTCTCAAACAGACAAGCTCGCAAAATCTAACATTACAGGGCTACTTAATCAACAATTTTAAAATCCTGGTCGTTATGATTACATATACATATTTTGATCCAGTGGATCAAAATGTTATTTTGATCTGCACCACACTATACACACTAATATATAGTATGTATGTTTTTTATATCATGATTTATGGGCTATTTTTCATGAGAGAATAGGTTGTATTGTTGTTAAGACAATATGTCTTGACAATGCTAAAGAAAGTTACCAATAATCCTGAATCTGCCCCTCTATCTGGGTCCCCACAAACATTTCTTGCCTGGCGTCTCTACCAGGTGTTTCATGGAAATTATTTCCTTAGTTTCTGCGTCATCCTGCTAAGTGACAAACAAACCAACAAAGAGACAAAGGCGCAACCATAACCTCCTTGGCAGAGCTAATAATAATATTCACATAACATTCACAATTTTCATTTGAACTTAAGTGAATGAAAAATTGACTATCTTGAATTATGTTGAAATATGAATGAACATGGCAAAGCATGAGCCTATAAAATAAATTTTAACTCATCATAAGATATTTGAAGGAAATACTGATGCTAAATTACTACTTTGAATAAAACAAAGTCCAGCCATTTGACTGTGGTGATAAAAATGAGGCAGAGCAAATCAAATGACTCATTTGATTTGATTTGATTTGATTTGATTTGATTTGATTTGATTTGATTTGATTTGGATAAACGAATACTCTGCTAAAATTCATATATCCTTTCCTATTCATTTCCACAGAGCCTTTTCTGCCTACTGGCACTCTGGGACTAGAAATAACAGTTCAATTTGATTATTTACCTGGATCTTGTTTACATGGAACCCTTCTGAATGTGCCCCTGCCACAGTTCACTGTTTGCATGCAGCATGCTAATTGTTATTACGCAACGACATGAATAAGCTAGTTCACCGATTGTGGAAATCCAAAGCATGACCTCAAGGGGAGGAAACACAAGATGCACAAGACACAGTGCTTCTTCACGACATTGAATTTGTTATCTTTCCTTGAGGATATCTAGACAAGCTGCTGCCAATAGCCTTGGATTGTTGGAGAAAGGAAGAAAAAAACATGGTTCCCAGAGATAAGCAATGGCAGAAATTGAGGATCTTTATCGGGACACTGAGAGAGGAGAGGGGACCAAATTGACCTTGGATGATAAATCAGTTTGCACCATGTAACAAAAACTGCTATGTGAGTTCACTGGTGGAGGAAAGTCCTGGTTTGGCATGTGATCAAAACCCTTATCTTCATAACAGTTAATAGTCCAGACTGTTGATCCAGGTTTTCAGCTCACGTTTGTTTTAGAGTGGAAGGTGGAAGGGTAAGAGTTACAGTCTAAATATGTATGTTAACACTAATAAGACATTTTATGTTGGAACTGGAACCGCTTCATTGTCCCTGCTTCAAGTTGTTTTTTATTTATTTATTCATGTGACATTTATTTAACCATATAGTCTTATATGTCTGGTTAAATAAAGCTGCAACAGGATAAACATGGCCAGAAAGAAGAGCTTGGCTTTCTAAAAACTCACTGGACACCAACTAAAACACTAACCCTAGAGAGGGGCTGATATACAATATTTTAATTTAGAATAACCCTAAAAACTAAGAGATTCAAAATCTAAATTTTTATTAAGCTATTCATTTTGACAATTTCCAAAATAAGTCCCACACATGCACCATGGAATGACTAAAATAAAAATAAATAATAATAATAATAATAAAAACACATTGGTTTATCATTTCTGACAGAGACTGATTTATTTTTGGATTGTTTGTTACTTTCTGATTTTATTTGCCTCATTGTAGTTCTGAAAAGTTATAACCCTGGTTGGTGGGCATTTAAAACCAACATTTCCTGACTAGAAAAGAGAAAAATGTGAACAATCACAACTTGTGAGTTTCAGTCCTTATCTATAATTTAGTGTTTAAACAATTCAGTGGATTTTGCACACACTACACATGAGTGCTCTCAGCTCTGTACCAACCCTCAGTGCAGACAAACAAACATGATGTCTGATTCCAGCTGCCGCTTACAAAAATGCCTTTCCAGACAAAACGACCTTTAATATAAGGTATAAGTTCTCTGATATTTGTCTGAACTTTTTGTGTTTTAAAATGTTGAAGTAGCTCATGAAATAATGTTTACTTAAAGCTTCTCTAATCATTATTTTTATTTTAACAATAGACCAAACTTGAAAGGGATGACTCAAAGTGACCAACCCAAAAAGAATCAGCTGTTCTGCAGTTCCGCTCTGTTCTATGGAGCATGTTGGAGTCTTTTAGCTCATTGTTGTGTCATCCTTACTCAGCACTTGCTTGATGCATAAATGACACAATGTTTGCGATCTTAACTTAATATGGTGATATTATGCTAATGTGTTTACAGTTCACACTGACATAAATTGGTGAAAAAAAAGGATACGTGCTAATATTATGTTATAGATTGTAACTAATATGTGTTAAAGTATAGAACTGGTATAGACCGGGCTCATTGCTTTTGGAAAATCAAATGTATGTCTTTTGTAACTTGACTTTGTGACAAGTTACAAAACTGGTTTGATGTAATACAGAGTTTTGTTTAGACAGTAGAAAAAAAATGTACGAAGGCAGAGCTGTATTTCCTATCAAATTAATCTATTTCCTAGAAATGGAGCAGCAGGCATTGAAGCGTTTTGCTAAATTGAATTAATGCTAATGTTGTTAACTCTATGAGGTTCTTATGTCTCTGAAAACAAGTAATGCAGGTTTAAATGTCTATTCACTGGTCTAAAAGCAGACAAATATGACTTATTCAGGGATTCATTGTAGAGACTGAATTGAAAGAAGTCAGTTTTAATCAAAACATAGTTTTGCACACTGGAGGAATCCACCAGTCAAAATGAAGACCAACGAAAAGCTGATAAGTGGAAGTGTTCAGTATTTAATGAGTATATATCTTGATTTAAAGCAGGCATTCAGAATCAAAAGATTTCCCCTCTGATGATATTGTCAGAAAGTATAAAAACATCAAATATTGATGGTAGGTCTGTGTTCTGGTTTTGTATGAAGTTCAGTTAATTTAGAACATAATGAACAAACAAAGAGCCAACGTCTGCCTAGCCCTCTGTTGTGTCCTACGAAACCCCTTCAAACAAACCTAATAGAAATAACATGTCGAGAGTGGAAGGGATGAATATCCCATCAATCATCAACAGATGTTAGGCCAGAGGACAAAAACATCATTCACGTTTTCATACCTTCTATAACTCTATCAATAACCTTAAAGCCTCTGTGTCTCCTTGATTCTATTCTTTCTCCTGTATTATCCTTCTGCAATGCATCCATCTCTCCCTCCCTCCATTTCTAGCTATAAAGAGTTCATTTAGTTGTCCGCTGCTCTGTTTTTGCTGTTGCTATTCATTGTTTACTTCAATTGACTTTTTAAGGTAGGTTAAACCCCCAAGTTTTTTTTTGTTTTTGTTTTTTTGGGTGAAATAATAACGACAGAAAAAGGCTGATATCATACAAACATAAGACAATAGATGATAACACAAAGCACAGTCAAAAATTTGAACTTTGACTTTAATTAAATTTAGTTTGTCCAAGACCCATGAATCTGTATTTGATTAGTTCCAAGCAAAATATGAAATCAGGTCGTTGAACTTAATGAGAAAAAATATTTTAACTTAACATTTTTTTTTAAGTAAGCTGAAAATAACAATATTAAGTGCACAACTCCCTATTTCACCATTTTGACTGCAGTGATGTACGTAATGATAAGACTCCATGAGTAACAATCAGAAATGTGTGCGGGTAAATGTGGGGTGTGAGGAGTATGGTATGTGAGGAAAAGAAAACAGAGAGAAAATGTTATAATGTGCTAATAAATACTTCAACCCGCATGTTAACGCCCACACACTCTGCAGCATGGGCAACAAAATCCAGCAAATGTTAACAACCCATAATGAAATTAACAGAATGGCAGTAACACAGTTTATTCAAATAAAGCTCAGTCAAACCCTCCCTGTAGTTTTGGAAGTGTAGTAAACTGAGCTGATACAGCTGACGGCAGAGATACAGGTTGGAAAACAGTTGTTGATGTTATAGATAGGTCACCTCTATTATCGATGCAAGGAAAATAAGACCGGAAATCAGGAGTGTTCATTTAAAGAGGCTGCATTTCACCATTTGGCAGTTTCACTTCGTAACAACATGTAAATACTCACGTTTTACTCTATTTTCTGTGTGTTGCTGAGGTTTGGACTGACCTGGAATGCAGCTCAGTGCTGCCATTGTTGTATTTGCTGCCTCTCTCCCACATGCCGTAGTCGGGGACCCTGTAGGCTCTTTCCACACAGAACACCAGGTTCTGGATGAAGGAAACCTGCACACAGAAAACACACGTCAAGCACAGGAAGGCACGGTACATTGGGAATAGATGCAATATATATATATATATATAGCTGGATATACACACAGACACATACACATGCATACATGCACTCAGATCTAGGGCTGCAGGTAGTGAACGTGTTCCCATACCGAGACATACAAACACAATCACACAGTGTATAATTGAAGCTGCAGCTGCACACGCACAGCGGGGCCTAAACTCTCACTCACATACACTTAATGTAATGGCTGACCTTTGATACCGATCTGGGGTATGTTGTGTAACTTTCCCCTTCATTATAAAAGGTTAGCAAAGTAGACAAGAAGCTTATTCCTCATCAGCGCTCAAGGTCAAACTCACCATGCAGCAACAGACGAGGTGTAATTAAGTAGATAAGTGCTGCAATATGTGAAGCACTGGCTCCTTGGCCTTATTAACTTCTAAAGACGCATTTTTATTAGTGGCCTATCACACAAACGGCAAGATTTTAATTAGTGATGTATCGCTTGGTCATGACAGACGATAAAAAAAGTGATCAGTGGTGTCCCTTGATTTCACAACAAAATGGTGGCCTCGTAATTTCTGAGTGGTAATTAGCAGAGTTAGGATGTTTCTTGTATCCGTCTACACAGAGGGTGGAGACAGACACCATGTCTATGGAGACATGTCACAATCAATGGGCAGACGTGGAAAAGAAACTGAAATGGAGAAAGAGATAATGTGTGATGCCTTTAAGGCATTGAATCATTAAAAAACCTGAGTGTGTGTGCGTGTGCGTGTGTGTGTGTGTGTGTGTGCTTGTGTGTGCTTGACTGATGGGAGATTTAATCTAAAATGACCCAGGAGGAGGAGAGAAAAAGAGAGAGATGAGAGAGTGAAAGAGAAAGATGGAGAGAAGAAGATGCAACCTAAATAGGCCAGTCTGTGAAGGAGGGCAGGGAAATGTGGAGCAAAGCAGACGAGGCTGGGAAAGACAGAAAGGTGTTTGCTGCCTCTGTCATGATGAGTGGAGTGATTAACCAGGGGAACTTTTAGTATCTTAATGGTATCTTAATGAACGTTGCTGCCCACCGGCCAAACAAGCCTCTCTTGTCTGCCAGCTAGACGACTGTCCCTGCCACTTCTGATTTTTATTTATTTATTTATTTTTATTTTGGAGGTGGATTGCACACATGAGCACATTTGCAGAAGCATACTACACATTGTTACTTTTACCCATGTGCCAGCAGTGCTCACACTGAAAAATCCATACACATGTACTATGTGGGAAGAAAAAACCCTGTGACACACACAGGCTAATGAGATGCTCCATTTCATTTTGTATGAAACTGAAAATGGCATCTGTGAGGAGGTCGATAGTGCATCATCTCAGAGGACGCACAGCATCCTTTCCATACCACCTCGAGAAAAAAAAAATGAAATACTGCAATGCAGCTTCCAGCTCAGTCAAGTAAACGCCAATGGACTTCACAAGCAGTGACAGCTATAGCAGCAAACTCATAAATGATAGCATAGTAATGTGATTAGTCTAAGTGAGACGCACATCACAAGTCCTTCTGCTCACTGGATCTGATGTTAGTTAATAGAGGAGTGGGGGGGGGGGGTGGGGGGTGGGGGGGCGTAGACTGCTTCAGCTTGAATCACGAGCAGCATTTAAACATGCAAATAGAAGCTGCTGCACAAACAGGATGAAAAAAAAAAAGTTCTAGTGTCAATTTGTTTAGCATCAGTGGTGAGAAATGGAGAAAGAGGAAAGGTCATTAGGGAGGAATCACTGTAAAAAAAAGAAAAGAAAAAGTTAAGCCTGCACACACTCATTTGTTTGTTGCAAAATGTTTTCACGATGCTCTTACTTTGTTAAGATAAACCCATTCTAGTAAACAAATGGATTCCTTTACCAGCGGCACAAATTTCACCCCTCTGTGGCGGTAAGTAAAGCTGTGAATTAGCAGACTATAAAAACTAACAGAATTAATGAAGTTTCAACTGCTCCTCCGGGCCAGACAATAAACAGCACAGTGTATAAATTTAACAGCCGACGTCGCCTTGTTGTTTTATTAAGGCCAACATGAAAAAGACAAAAAAAAATATGACACCGCATAGATACATTAAACTCTGAATACAACATTCAAAGCAGCTTTATCTGGGATGGTCTGAGCAGGCATGCTGCCAAATAAGATGTTACCGGTTTGATTCCCAAGAGGACATTTAAGCCTCCATAATGAAATCATCTTAATGTTTCCCTGTTGAAACTCAATCGAGCGGCTCAGCAAAAACATAAATGTCAAGCTATAAAAGTGAGATACTGTCCCCTGATCCTTTGTTTATGTCAGATTGAGGATATTTGTCAGGGAGTTAGGAACAAATAACTGGCTTTAGGGTGTAACGACTGGCTTTGGTCTCGCTTAATAGCCTCTAGATGCTTTATTGCATCTACCTTCTTCAGAGGATAGCATCACATAATTCAAGATTTATAAATCTCATTAGGACCCCTAATGAGTTTTACAATAATAGTTTTTCACAGGAAGTGTTTGCATGCGCGTGCATACAAACTGATGAAGGGCAAAAACATTTTCTTACCAACATCCGAATTACAATTGCGATGCCTAAAAACCTTATCAACTAAAGTAAGGAGGGAGAAGAATATCATCTACAGGTATGCTAGATGTTTAGTAGGCTTTATGTTCACCATTTTCACTGTTAGCACTAAAAATAAAAAGTAATCGATATCTAAATACGGACGACATGTGGCATTTTTATATATGTCAGTGGCATTTTGTCACAAGCCAAAGAAAAAATGAAAATGATATGCTGGTGGAGGTCAGAAGTCAAGGGGATCAGCCAAAGTGAGTAGGATCCACCCCGGCTTGAAAATCAGCTGATAGAATAGTTGTTATTCTGCTTCTTACGCAAAGTGGTTATTTCACATGCAACTGAGATTTCTAAACATACAGGGAAAAGCAGAATGCTGCACAGGAAGCATTATTTTTCCAGAGAAAATGTATTTTTGCTCCATATGTCATTGTTTATATCAGAAAAGATGACATTTAAACCATCTGGGATTTAAGATGGATACTGATTGTTCCTGGTGGATTAGCTACAAAATATCAGACCAATAAACAGGACAGGGTTTAGATCCCTAATGTCCACAATCGATCACCTGGGCAGTCATTGTCTTGTCTTGTTTACCTCATCAGTGTTGTAAATGATCTGCAGACCAGAGCAGATCATCTCCACCAGGTACAAAAGGAACAGAGAAACGGCGTCGATCTGCATCAAAGACAGAGAGAAGAAGAAGAGTAGATGAGATAATGCTGGAAATACTGGGTGATATTTCCTAATTTGTTGATGCAGCTGTCTTTCATTCCAACTTTGTGTACAGATTATAATACTGACTTCACTATGTGTCCAGTTTCTCACCTTGTTCTTTTTCTCTTTTTTTTTGATACTTTATTAATCCCACAGGGGGAAATTCTTTCTCTGCATTTGACCCATCCCTGAGGAGCAGTGGGCTGCCATTACAGTACAGCGCCCGGGGAGCAAACTGGGGTTCAGTATCTTGCTCAAGGATACTAGATTCTCTGCATCCTCCTCTCCCTCTTTACACTGACACACACAAACATATTTTATGCAGCTAGAATCTGGCCATAAAAGAGAGTATTTATGATGAAAATAAATGTAAAAGGACGTTGGATTTAATTTACACACAATGACTCAACCTGACAGAAGAACATTGCATTAAACGTCACCCTTTACATTGAACTTATGTAATAAAATTAATTGGAAATTTAACAGGTAATTGAAATACTTAAATATTTAAATATTTTATTTTAATCTATAGAAAAAGATTTCTTTAGGATCATATGTGTCATTAAAAAAGGTCTCTAACATCTTTATTGGCTCCAAATCCATGCTGCTACCAAAACAGAGAGATTAAGTAACGTAAGAGACATAAAGTAAGGAGCTGTCATCTAAAGGAACGTCTTCATCTGTTTCTCCTCTGATACAGAGGAGAGGAGAGAAATGTAAAATGAATGGAAGTGACAGCAAAATGTGAAACAAGTACAAAGTAGGTAAATAACATAAATAAAAGGTCTTGTTTCTTTCAGAGCTTCAAGGAATTTAATAAAGGATAATATACTGATTAATATCAATGCTCTTATTTTTCAGGGGTGCTGAGATCACATTTAGGTGCGCCTGAGCACCCGTACCTTTGGCTGGTATTCTGAATTTAGCTGGAGAAGAAATCACAGCCAAGAAATAAATTTAGGAATTTACAGAATGTCTCTGAGATTTATTCAGCCTCGATTACTTTCTTTTTCTTTGTCACAGGAATTATTTTGATTTTCTATCCGGCTCTCTTGATGTATTGACCATCCTTCATGACAGATGAATTCTCCATGCAAATCCTGCACACCAAATTGATCTCTGTCAATAGCATCGACAGAGGAACGAGGTGTTTCAGTGCCAGTTTCATGCACGTCCACCTTTGAATCAATTGGGTGGAGTCGGGTTTCCAACCGTGCTCGTCAAACAGATGGATGAAGGGATGGAACATTTTAGCATGACATTCAAAAAACAAAAGAGACTGATTGTCTAAACTGTTCATCCCACTGTTCATTCATCTTAAGCAGGGTTCACTTCTCATTGAGTTGCATCAGATACGTGACCAGAGATACAGCATCAGAGGAGTGTGGTCTTTTTAATACAGTGCATATGTCTCTTTGTAGATTCCTCTGGGCGTTTCCATAAGGTATAGAGCTAAAAGACACACAGATAAAGACTGTGGATATGTATGTAGTCAAAACATATTTTCATTTTCCCTCTACTGTGGGTTGCCTCATTTCCTCATGTCAGTTCGCTGACTGACCTGCAGGTGGTGGTAGTCGCTGTAGGAGTGCACCTCGTCACCAGTGTCGACATCGAACACTGAGTGTAGACACTTGGAGGGGCTGGGGTCCTGCTTAAACTGCTCCACCTGGTAGAGAGAAGAAAGATGAAGAAGATGATGATGGAGGAAGAGTGAGGAGGGCCTGAGGGAGAGGGACGTTACAGCAGCAGCAGCCTCGATTACATTCATAAACACATAACAGGGAACCTTGTACTGTATACTGAGTGAATGCATGGTGATCTCTGTTGTAAAGCCTGCTAAGCTCCAATGGCTGCATTTTTTTCTGTTGCCTTTTCACATCTCCCCTTGTTACATCACAACTATTTTCAGCGGAGCGCTTCATCAAACTGAACCATGCATTTCAGTATTTTCATTTGAACTGGAATTTCAACTTACTCAGAGCATCTGGTTCAACTGCCACCTCACATTTTAGTGTTTACACTTCAACTTAGGCTGTCTTTACACTACATGGTTCAAGTGACCCAATTACGATTGTTTTTCCTCCCATGTGCCACAGATCGGATATATGAACGTGTAAGCAGGAAAGTGTAAGCAGGAAAGAAGCACATGGAATCGGATATTCTCAGATCGGAATCAGGCCTCTTTCATATGTGGAAATAAATCTGATATGAATCAGATATGTGCATTTATGTACATTTTAAAGAGCTGCTTTTACTTCCGTTTCAGCCTAAACATTTTCGGGTCAAACCCACGTACAGTATACACTTGCGGGATGTTGTCCAAGTGTTAACCAGTGTAAATGTATGGATCATTTCTAAAAGTAGATGTAAGCACGCGGTCAACAAAAATCGGATATAGGCAAGAAATCGGAATTGGGCATCAAGACCTGCAGTGTAAAGACAGCCTTACTCTTCAGTTGCTTTCAGGAGTTTTACTTCAACTGCTTTCAGTGCTTCATATACCACTTAAACCAGAAATACTAAGTCTTTTTGTGTGTGTTTTTTTTCTTTTCTTTAACATATCATTATGAAATAAATGATGCACAATGTAAAGGCTATAGAATTATGACACCATCTGCATTTAGATTGGTTCTCCATGAAACTCATTTACTACAGTATGCAATTTTCTATACCACCCAGCGTGAAATCTCCAGGGAAAAATGACTGGCAATCCAGTCTCACTTGGCTCCACACTAACATTTTTCACTGGTTGCACTGGTGTGCCTAACTTTTTTAATGTAGGTGCACCATCATATAATTTCGGGGCATCCAATAATACATTTTAAATATTCCCCGGTCAGTTCCCATAAACATTCATTAACATATCTCCTTATCTTATGTAAATGATTGCAAAGTCAGTTGCAAATGAATGTTTTTCTTTATTGAATTTAGAGCAAAAAAAATCATGTGAAACGCTGTTATTTAAAAGTAAACGTAAAAAGAATTCATGTTAAAACTCAAATAAATCTTATTTAGGTAACATAAAAATCCTTTATTTATATATATATAGAGAGAGAGAGAGCAAGTTGCTGAGTATGGACAAAAGATTGTAGATTCCTTTATTGTCATTTAATCATGCACCTACTGTATGTACAAGAATGAAATTGTGTACGCCTGTACCAGCAGTGGATTCATAAATGACTTATAAGTTACAAAGACAAATGCATTGTTTTGGTAGAAGAAGCCGCCGCAAACGTCGGTCACGCCGCCATATTGACCACGTGATGAAAGTCAAGTACAAGCATGTGAAAAAAGTGAAGATCTGACATTAAGTCTTTATAAACACAATGTTATCATTAGTTGTATCAGTGTACTGTATGTGAATTACACTGCAGCCTAGATTCTCTACAGTCACAAATAGACTAGCTCAATGTGGGTTAAATGTGCAGCAACACGTTATAGACCTACATCTCGTTTCTAAATTGCTGAATCTTCACTACTATATTTTTATAAGCTCCAATAATCTGGTCATGAGTCACCCGTGCTAAGGCTCCGTTTCACTCCCCCTCTCTCTCTCAATGGTCTGCCATGGCAACACGTTACCATCCATTGTGAATGAGCATCTTAGGACCAGGGACGGAGGAGACATGTGGGATGGTTACCACAGATGGTGATGTTGGGGCTGGGCTGCACCTTTGCCAGGTGGAACAGGCACCACAGCAGAAAAAGCAACCAACACACTAATTCATTAAGTTGCAATGTCTCATTATTTCTTTATTCTGCCTGCAAGGAATACGTGAGCAGCACGTGGCGCAGGTCTCACATGTGCGAGATGTCGGCCAACATAAAATCCCCTATACGCTCACAAATTAATCTACAGATGATATGCTTCTAATATTCATTATTATTTTGAAACTAATAATGCTTAGTCGCACTTAACAGATTTTTGGCTGCATGTGCAACCAAATGGTCACAACCTGAAACCCTAGCCTGCTTGGGTCGGTCATCGAGATTTGGAAAAAAAAGAAACAATTGGAATTGAAAGAAGAATTGGAATCAGAATTATTAAAATCCAGACGATGCCCAACCCTGCAGCCTACCATCTTTTCTATCTGCTTTCATGTCTCCATTATAGAGTAAATGAATGAATACACTTATGTTTTTATCCTGGGTTATGGGTAGTTTCTATTTATTTTCCCCTGTTTGAAGTGTCTCTTCATCTACCGTCATCTACTTTAGCTAAAAACCTGAATACCTTCAAACCATCACACCCATACTGTACATACAGAGCTCAAAAGCTTCAAATGTACATTTTAAATATTGAAATATTTTCACTTCAGTTTTTCAGCACAAATGAGCACACGTACACTTTCCTCAGTCAAGCGATCCACTTATCCTAAGCCTCAGGGCCACACTAACTTTTTCTTTTTCTTTTCTTCTTTTTTTTTTTAACCTGTCCTGTCCGGCAACCTCAGCATGCAGTATGAAGATCTGGGTGCCTTACAGTGCCACACAGATTTTGCTCTGCAAAGGAGGAGTCTGTCATACTCCTCCTGTTGCATAATCTGCATTTTATTTATTATTGAATTAGACGAGGCGACCGGAGCGGAAAGGGGAGGGTTAGGGAGACATTGGAAAGAAAGGGAGAAACAGAAACAGAAACAGAAAGGGATTGGGGAGACAAGGGAGACAAGCACAATACAGCAAAACAAACAACAACAAGAACAACAACAAAAACAGCAATAAGCAGCAGCAGTGATTTATATACAATAGCATATTGTAGCATAGCTTATTGCGTGTGCACGTGTGTGTGTGTGTGTGTGTGTGTGTGTGTGTGTGTGTGTGTGTGTGTGTGTGTGTGTGTGTGTGTGTGTGTGTGTGTGTGTGTGTGTGTGTGAGAAAGATTGTCACTGGATGTGGTTTTAAGTGGGGCGTCGTTACAACCCCACGCCGACCCTCAGCGGTAGGCAGAGAAGAACCCAAACCACCATGGCGCCCTATGGTGCCACAGAGCACCAGGGCCTGAGGCCACGTGCCCCCGGGTGAACCACACGCCCACCCCAAGGGAAAGCCACACTAACTTTTAACACAACTATCTCATATGGAACTATAACTGCCAACACTGACATTAAGTTCAACTCCCTGATATGTAGGACTGTATGAATCCATAAACACATACATAAACATAAGCACATGTCCACACATACTGCACAAAATCTGCTCTTTCTCAGACATGATGAACTGGAACAACCGACATGTCTGTCCTAGGAGCTATAACCCAAGCAGATATACAGCACAGCACAACATGGGCTGTTCTGAAGCAGGTAAGGGTCAGAACCGGGGCAAACGCACTATTTCTTTGTAAACAACAAACACATAAACAACATGTTGGTGCTGTTATGTGTTCAGTGGTTTGTTGGTGGATGTGTGTGTGTGTGTGTGTGTGTGTGTGTGTGTGTGTGTGTGTGTGTGTGTGTGTGTGTGTGTGTGTGTGTGTGTGTGTGTGTTTTCTCCATCGGCTCCAAACTACACACCAAATTACGGCTTGGCCACCAGCCCCGTCACACACAGTTATAAATAATTGTCACTTTGGCCCATTTTTACCTCATTTGTTTCACTTCTCCCACCTCTCTTGGTGCGCTCTCCATCATCAAGCCACCCCGCTTGCTGTCTCCATTTTTTTTTTACCTCCCACTCTCTCTCCTACCTCTCCTCTCCCTTCTTTATCTTTGTAGTCTCTGCATCTTTATCTCTCTTCTTAGACTCCCCCTTTTTCCTCTTGTTCTTTTCTCTGGCACACTACCTCTCCCCACTCCCTCTCTCTATTTATCTCCTAGTTAGGTCATAGTGGAGACCCTTTGTCCTACTTTTATTGAAACTGCTCCACTTCCTGCCATCCCACAGCGACTCATAATTGAGTATGAATGTTACATCTGTCAGCATCTAAGAATAGGTGTTGCTGTTTATGTTTCTATAAAACCTGCTTCTGTGTAGTAGAGGTCTTACTGATTGTCAAGTGGCTCTCCTCTCAGGACATTGTTAAGTGCTGCCATGAACCAATATCAGCTTCAAATGAGTGAAACCATTCTGTGCCGTCTATCCCACAGTAATACCGAATTGTTTAAGTCTGACTTCATGCATTTAATTTGGATCTATTTCCACTGAGCGGTCAAGCTTTATCCAAAACCAAACTCATAGCTCTGTAACAATAACCACCCTCTATGAAAACATAATTAAACCTGGTGGATCTGAATTTTTATGTAGATTAGTACCAAATTACACACACTCATAAAAACCAACCCCTAAATATGACTATATGATTTTTTTTAATCAAGATCCATGCATTATTCCCTAAGAAAATGTAGAAAAATATCTCACAATGTTAAAGAAAGTGGAAATAAATCGTGGATCGACTCCTTTACTCAGAGACATGCCAAAATTTTATGTCTATTCTGGCCTAAAACCCATCTTCCCACCAAATTTCATGGAAATCCGTCCTGTAGTTTTTGCGTAATCCTGCTAACCGACCAACCAACCAACCAACAAATCAACCAACCAACCAACCAACCAAAAATGAGGTCATAGAGTAACCTTAACAATTAAGTAGGGTCCTGTTTGTGTCCACTTGACTTAATAAATACAAGTCTAATATTCACTTCTGTGGGGAAACAAAGCTATAAGTTTAAATGCTAAATTTTCACCATGTTTGCTTGCTGGACATGTATTCTTCTAAATGTACTAAATGTCAACACATTTCATTGGTTTTCCCCTTCAATATCCAACCAATGCTGACTTTCTCTGACCTTAACAAAGTGCTTTAGTGGCTTAAACCTAAGAATGTGTAGGACAGAGGGCTTGTGTTCTCGAGCGTTGAGGTCCTGTTTTTTTTACGCCTGAGAAAATGCCTGCATTGTACCTCTTTTCCATATACTGTACATCACAATATAGAGAGACAGCAGCGGCCTGCTATCCTCTGTGATATTTGCCCTGCAGTGCCTTTGTGTCATTTCTCCATTAAAAACGCCATGTTCTCCATAAGTGGAGGAGACGAGGTCATGGCGAACACTGCTCTGTGTAATTAACTGTGTAAACGCAGCTTTGCAATTAAGACACAGGAAAGCTCTCCCCTAAATTAGGTCTTCTAGGTCGAGACAATGAAACAGAATGGCTCTCTGAGGCACACACTGTACACATACACTGTGACAGAGCAGAATGATCTGTGAAAGGATCAAAAATACTTATCTGTTTCGATTACAAGCACACAAAAAAACGGTGTGTTTTGCCATTTTTCATTCACAGCGTACTCATGCACATACAATTGGTTTCCCGCAGACTTGGATTGAAATGCAACCTTCAGAGCTGAAGTCTTTGGCAATTAACACATTGCCTGTAATTAACCCCTCAGGACTACATCAACAGGTACCCATAGTCATTAGTTATGATATGAAAGGGGATCCAGATGAGAGCTTTGATGAATAGCGGCTCAGGGATACACCTTTTATCCGTAATACAGCGTGTAACCGCAGGGAGCTCTTATGCAATTATGCTGTGTGAAAAAAAGAGCCGGGTGGAGGCTGGCTACAATCTCACCTTATCAGCCTGTCTCATGTAGCAGTAGAGGATCCCTCTCATGCACTTGATGGCAGAATGCTCCAACTCATGGGTCCGACCCATATCATCATCAATGCGCCTGCATAATGGTATGAACGGGGAAAGGACAAATAAATGGGTCAATACATGATGAGCAAATGAACCACACATGAACTGACTTTAAAAGGATAATCATATTATTTCAATTGTAGTAATTTTGGTTGCATCACTACAAAAAAGTCAGATATGGTTAAACACACAAGCTGTAAGTGAAAGTAAGCCTGCAATTAATATGTGCATTTCTGCATTAAAATGTCAAAAAATAACCAGAACTGAAAAACGTGACATGATGTGGATAAAACATTTCTGCTCAAGTCACATCAGATAGATTTTCATCACTACTGGGGATTGTTTAACAATGAAGACAACAATTCCCATGACCCCACACTATTGAACAATGTCATGAAACCACATCTTTTGTTGCTGTTTTGATGCCGAGACCCTTAGCGACAGAAATGACATACTGCACAATTAAGTCCAATTATTTAAAGCACTTTATTCAAGTAACACTGATGAAGGTTGAACAAGGAAACCAATCTGTAATCAAATGGTTGTATTTGTTTCTTCTTTTTAAATAAGTTTGGCTACTTGGGAGGCTTCCTTAAAATCTTTGTGGTATACTGTAGCCACAAAACTACAAATATGAGGTCCAAATAATAATAAACTGGAACCATCCTTTAAGGCAGGTCATCAAGTCAAGCAAGATTTAATTTGTATGGTACGTTTCATGCAAATACACAAGAAACACTACTACTACTCAACCAAAATCAGTGTGAGCATAACATAACTATTAATATTTATAAAAGTAACTCCAATACATTTAATGTTGACAACACAGGTCCCAATACAGATGAAAACTGCAGTAATATGAAACAAACTCAGGTGTGTTTAACCATTTGGTTTGGTTTTCGTTCTGCTGGTGTGAAAGCTTTCAATTGAACAGTGATAAAGACCAAACAACCCAACCTGAGAACACCAGAAATGTGGGTTCTTTATCTGTTCACCATTACTCATGACATATGAAGGTCTCATAATAATACCTATAATTTGTCATGTCCTCTTACCCTCTTTGTGTCAGACAGGATAAATTATGGTGCAATAAAGTGCCAAATGATTTGCTGTCTGTCTATTTTTCTTTTTTGCCACTTGGGTAAACGTGGGTCTGATTATGCAGTGTGACAGTCACCTAATCACACATGTATGAGTTGCCTTTCATTTCATGTGATTTTATATCTACTCCTCTTTATTCATTTAAAAGTGTGAATATTAAATGTACAAGGACCAAAAAAACCAACAATGTATCATTTTTGTCCTTGGACAAAATGACGTCAGCTACAGGTACCTTAGTCAGTGTTTATCGCAGGAATTAAACCAGCAACCTTTTTATAAGAATGTAACATTTTACAGTGTTTCTCCTACCATTCATTTGGAGGGGCTGGTTTAAAAGTAAATAAAAATTTCAATTTATTAGACCATACATCTTGAAGCACTCAGACAACAATTAAAGTCAAGGACACGGCTACACTACGTGGCCAAGATGATGAAGAGAACTGATGGAATAACTAAATGTGCAATAGCCTACCTATTCACCGAAAATATTCATTGGCATAAACACAGAATGATATTTCAGAATTATATATATATATATATATATATATATATATATATATATATATATATATATGTGTATATACTATTTCATTTTGAAAGTCGTCCCTTGGCCCCATTTCCCCCGTGTTTCCCCCTGAGACAGATACCGCTCAGAATCAATAATGGTTGCAGCGACCACAGTGGGAGTCGGCGCATTTCTGATGGGTCTGGCAGATCTCAGATGAACATTACTAAGGTCAGGCTAATAATGACTTTGGATATCAACAGAGTAAAGGTGAAACCTGTTTACATTTTAGTGGTACAGTGTACATGAATCATTCTGACTTTTAAATGTGTTCGGCCTCCACGTCAGAACTGATTGCAGGCAGAGGATACAAGAAGGCAACATTTCATCTACCTGCGCTGTGTGTGTCTGTGTGTGTGAGTGTGTGTTTGTGCATGTGTGTAATGAAATGTAAATAAATGTGAAATGTAAATAAAAACAGAATTGGGTGTGCTCATGAGTTGCACAACGTGTTCATTCCTTTTTGCATCACTGTGAGGAGATCAATCATCTGTTGCATCATTGCACCCAGGTTGCACACACTATGTCATCATCATCATCGCGATGTGATGATGTTGTTTTACTCACGTCTACCTCAAGCCAAACTAAGTAACACCACCAAATACCTTGACCCTGGAGGCCTACTCCTAACATTTGAAATCATGTGTTTATCATCAGCAGTTTATGAGTTATAAACAAAATATTACTTTCCATAATGGCAGAATCTATTTACCCATCTTTTACCTTTCACAGATACATGAAATCCATTTGAATGACTCTGAACCTGCATTATCTCAGATACATATTGGTGTCAATGCCATGTCTCTACTCCTCTTTGATACCATTCAGATTATGATCGGATTTGGATGTAATTGTGAACACTGCTGGAACATCATGACTTGTCACTGCCTGAGTATTTTCATTGTCATAGTCCTAGCACTCTTATTTTTCATGATATTGGCAAAATGTAAAAAAAAAAAAAAAGACCAGATCTTGCAAAGTTGAAGAAAGTTTAAAAGTGATCCAGAATCTGCATCCGTACCAGAATCCGCTTCTAAATGTAACCAACTCCTCCTTGGTCCAAGATCCACACAAAATGTAATCAAATTCTGGCAACATCCTATCAAGATATCTGTCAGACACACAACCAAACAGACGGACAGACAAACACTGGTGATCACATAGCCTCCTCCAACTGTTGTTGGAGGTAACAAATAAAATATAACAAAATAATAGCCATTATCTATGATTCTCATGTTTACTTGGCAAATTCACCCATTCAGTCTAGTTACTGAATCTCACACATGGACTCAGACAGACACACAGCAGCTGAAGTAAGTGATGGCACTAGCCGAGCCTGTCAGATGAGAATTATCTTAATTAAATCCCAGTGACAATTCTAATAGGAGGCAGCCATGACTGATGACTGAGATCTGCCGCTGGTCACATCACTGCACCACCCTCTATTTTTACTCCTCTCTTACCCTCCATCTCATTTCTTCACTCAGTCTCTCCATCCCCCATTTCTTCTCCGTCTCTCTTATCTCTCCATGTGTCTATCCCACTCTCAAACTGTCTTCCCACATCACCTCCTTAGTATCACCTTCTCTCTGTACTGTCCCTCCGACCCTCTGCATCCATCCTTCCAATCTTTGTCCTGTTACAGGCTCTTTTCATCAAAGCGATCTTTTCCTTAAAAACGAATCACCAAGGAATGCAGGCATCAAGTGCAGGGACGGTTGATAAAGACGTTTGGGGCCTTTCGATGATTCTCAGTAAAATTCTAACTAGACACCGTCACCTTCCCATGATGCCCATAATCTATCTATGTATCAGTTTGTGTTTTGAAGAAATGCCTCTAAAAGAATGCACAAAATTTGAGTCCAAGGACACAAAAGCCCCCGCTACTGGAAAAACTCTATTTGTACTTGTTTGGACAGACCGTAACCTCTGTCAAAGCAGAATAATAGGTGAATGACATGTGGCTAAAAATGTAAAATTGAAGGAACCAATTATGAGACGCACACCTTTAGGGCCCCTACAAGGCAGGTCATTGAATTCTGTCCCATCGGTTTTTGAGGAGATGTGGATAGACTTTTCCACATTAGGGACATACATGCAGACGGACAAGGGTAACCCTATATGGCCCCTTTGGCAAGGGCATAAAAATAATCCCTATCTGATTAAGAAGCAAAGTAAGCATGAAAAAAAGAGAGTGGAACAGAACGAAAGTCAAATAAGAAAGGATACAGGTGGCTGAAAGCTTCTGCACAAAATACCCTGGAAAAACATTTTAAGTGTATCACCCATCTCAGTGTTCCTTTTACTATATTGTATGCTGTGGTGTTGGAAAAATACACTCTGGTCTTATAGTAACATTATTGCACTTCCTCACAAATCTGCACTGCAGATCATTTTTAAAATATATTTTATCAGCCTGAGGTCCACATCATCAAATGTAACTGAAAATTCCCCTACTTGTCAATAGGATTCCATATGTCATCACACAAACTGATGTATCTATCCTTTATTGTATATATAGCTAAATTAAAGCACACTGTCACAATGGCTAAAGGAGTCCCCACATCCACCTCCACACCAAGAACATAGATGTCAGTGTTTTATTGGCCCCAAGATGAATGATCTGCATGTAAAGGGCCATTTCCTGAAACCCTCCCCAACACAACGATTATGTAATCATAGCTTAGCAACCATGGCTACGTCTGGCAGACCTGTCAAGGTTTAGATTTCTCCCAAAGAGTTTGATGGATCTTGTCTCTTGAATTTCCTTTGGGATCAATAAAGTATCTATCTATTTATCTATCTATCTATTTATCTATCTATCTATCTATCTTTTGGCCTTTGAACAACAATCATGTCTGCTCGATCATAAGCTACAGTCTCAAGGATGTCTGTCTAACCAGCTTACTGCCGACAGCAGTAACACCAGCATGGATGATATCAGTGTAGGTCGATGTTATTAAGGAGTGGTTTATTAGGGACATTTACACTTTACCAACCCTAGCTAAACTTGTAATGTTCGTCAAACACACTCGTTAATCTTCATCCTTAAAACAGTTTTTCAGCACTTAATTATTTTATAAACTAATAACTAACTTTATTGGGTTGTAAACTATTATTATTTCTTTATTTATCTATTTTTTTATGTGTGATATTCGTTTTTTGATGATATAGAGATACCATTAATTTATCTTGGATAAATGATGTACCAAGTTTCAAATGAATAAAAAATATATGACACAAAATTATTTTATGTGTATATTGCATTATAATGATGTAGCTACGTAGCAACAGCTGATCAAATCTGCTAGCTACAGTTGTCATTTCAGGGCTACAAACGAGAACCATGCTTTTTGTCTCCTGCATCTGTGAGGGTGTAAGTGTGTGTCTGTGTACTAACCGGTAAGCCATAGCCAGGGCCCAGGCACCAGCAGCACAGTACAGGGAGTCCCGGACCTTGGCCTCCTTGCAGGTGGAGCATGTTTTGACTGGGAAGAGGCCAGTGGTGGGACTCTGGTAGTTCAGAATTGTTGCCTTGACTGGACGGAGAAAGACAGAGACAGCAGAAATGGTGTTGCAGGCCAAAATGACTCTTTATGCAGCTTAATGTTGTAAAGACACGTCCAAAAGGCTGACATTTACATGTATTCATTACTGAGATTGCTGAGAGGAAACACACTTTCATGCTCCACACACATGAGCTTACTGAGTTTGTTTTCACCTCTTTGGGGGGGGTAATGAACTTTATCCCCAGCATCACACCTAGCTCAATCTAGCAGAGGTATTTTGATGCAGTTTTTAGACATCAGAGCTACTCTGGAGCCTTTTTACTTTGCAGTGTCAGCTGGACACAAGCTGAGCTCGGGTAACAGAGTTCCAGGGTAATGAACTACTAGCATGTATTTTCTCAACTTTTTTTTTTCTTCTTGCAGGCTAATCTGCATTTGTGAAGCGTTAAAATATCATATTTATCCAGCTCCTCGAGCAGGGTTACATCTCTCCTCCTCTACTGGCATTGCCTGACCTGCGACCTTCCTCAGGCTGTGCAGCTGTTGCCGCCTGCTTCATCGTCTCATTCCTCCAGTTTCCATCTATTTATATTCTGCCTCCAATAAATCAAATAAAATAAAATAAAATTATGTGAAACTCAATTTAGAAAAAGGTTGGTCGAGGGAATTTGGCTGACATTTTTCCTCTTTGATGAAAGCAAGCAAAGGTTTATGGAATAAAGTCCCTTGAAGCAGAGCTCTTGCAGTTTCTGTTATGCAGACATCTGAGCACTGCAAGAATGTGGCAACAGATGGATGCTTTTCAAAGTGTGAACACCGGAAGTGTGAATGGCACAAACAGTAGAGACAAGCAATAAGTCCTTGAGGATTATAACAATGGACTCATCAAAACATTGTTTTGCCTCAGAATAATTGGATTGTGTTGCACGAGCTCACAAGAGTCAGTCTGTTGATGCCAACATTTGAAAGGAATTCACAAGACATACAAGGATTTGTACAAATTAACTTGATCTGATTCATGCAAATGCAAGTTGATACAAGCACAACTTCCATTTGGGTTTAATATTTTACTTGATATTTGTAACTATTTGGCCAATTTAATGGAGAGAGATCAGGTATTCAGGCATTTCTATGTATATAATATGGGATTATGTAAAAGGTCTACTCTGCTAAAACTCACAACACTGTTTGAGCTGCAGCGTTTCTCCGCTTTTGCAGCAGCATCAGAGGGGAAACAAATAAATTACACAAGAACACTTCCTCATGTGTTGCATATTTGTACCTCACACATCAACTTTCACAATTATTATATTCATACATGGATACATATATAAAGAAAGTTATACATTGCAATTAACATACATATATCAATAGCATATAGAGAAGAAATAGAAATAGTCAATAGATAGCAATCATTATCGTCATCATATTGAAGATTGCCTGACAAAAAAAAAAAAAATCCCAACGTCTTGGTAATAGAAAATACTTCTAAAACTATTTGATTTCTGTACTTCAGTAGGCCTACTTATACAGTATTTACTCCAGTTGAGCTCTTTAGCCTGAAATTTGTAGACGTTCATGGTCCCCATAGGAAAAACCCAGTCAGTGCATTTATACACAAGTCAGCAATAATGTAAATCCCTGTAAACATCCAGCATGTTATCAGTAAGATTTTATCCTCTACATTATTTTGGAAGCATTGCTTACACATTGTGGCTGTGGTGGAGATAGAAGTGTGTCATTGCTGGAGGAGAATGATGACACAGTGAGAGAAAAGAAGGACAGACAGACAGAGAGAGAGAGAGAGCGCCGATTTTCCTCAAAGCGTGACTGTGTCTCAACAGACTGAAGACTCGATGAGGCTGCTTAGTGTTCCTTTTAGTGGATAGAATTATTTTAAATATGAGAAGACATATTCGTGTGTAATTCTCACTCGCTGTTACTTCCCCAGTCTCAAGGCTTTGCAGTGCCCATGTGTAAATAGCAGATTGGTATAATCAGGGTATATACAGGGCAAATAAATCTGCATTCACCAGGAGAAATCCAGCTGGGGGAACCAGATTTCCCTTATCTCCATACTCTATTACAGAAACCATGTTCCAAGTTCATATGAAATTGAATCGCAGAGACAACTGGTACAGATATTTATGCTCTGCTTAGGTTGATTGTAATAACTTTTCATGTTGCACCATCAGAGTTTTGATCTTTCCACTACTTTGGAGTATATCTGCAAAACTTGTGGCACACACATGCTGGCATCACATTAGCATTTAGCTCAAAGCGAGCTGTGCCAAAGTGCGGCCTCATAGGGCCGCTAATAATTTAGCTGTTTATGCATTTATTCTTCTGCTTTGTTTTATTATGTATAATCCTACATATTGCATGAACAGGATTAAATGTCTTACACCTGATTCCTTTGATTGTTTTGAAATTCAAACATTATAATTGAAGAACAACATTTTCTCAACTCTTTTCAGTTACATACTGCCTCTTACTCATTTGGCTAAATGAATGGCAGCGTTGAAAGCTAAAAGGTGTCTTTCAACCAAATGTAGCCCAGTTGTCTTGACTTATTAAGACCTCAAAGTCACCAGATCAATACTGGGATTTAGGTGCAGCAGCAAAATAAGTCAATATCACTGTCCACAGCGCCAGCATCAGGTAGTATAAAGGGGGAAGTGCCAAAATGCATCTATTATTTAGGTGTTACCGAAATGACTGGGAAGCACTGTGACCAAGAACATTTCTTTGGAAATACGGGAGCCATTTTTCAGCCTGTGTGCATGACTGTGAATGTCTGACTGCACTAAATGGATGAGCAAAGATAAACTAAGACGGTTCAAGTTCACCGAAGTTCATGCTCAGCATTAGTTACAGAGGACAGAACAACGAATGAAAGCTCTTAATATGAACAGACCGTAGCCCTCGAATAATATATGCTGAAATATTACATCCTCAAACAGAAGGCCTCCGGGAAAGTAATTTATCTGCTTAAAACACACATGCGCAAACGCACACAGGCACACGCACGTACAGCCTCGTCTCCTGCGGAGGTCTCCTCGCTGATGAGTAATCTGTCTGGAGGGATAACTTCATTTTTCATCAGAACATAATGCGGGTGCAAATGAAGGGGACATCCATTCTGCACTGTCGTTTGTTACAAAGCAAGAGACAGGGAGCAAGAGAATGATAGAAAAAGAGACAGAGGGAGACAGAGATGAGGGAAAGAGAGATTGAGAAGATGTGTGTGGAGAGGAGAGGATGTATTTGTATCAATGAGTAAAAAGATTGAAAGTGATGGGCACTGGGGCAGAGGCGGGGGGGGCAGGAATGTCAGCCTATCTGTGTACAGCACATGTTTGTGTGTGTATTAGTCAATTGAAGGTGACAGCGAGAGGAGTTTCATGGAGAGAAAGGATATTAATAAACCTCTCAGGTAGTCCACCTCAATGCATCACATTAATTTAGTGCACACTCAGATGCATGCACACACTGTAAAACTATGACAGAGAGAAATCTGAACAGTATTTTTCAGTGTCACATGGTGATGTGCTATAAACCGCAATGTAATCTGGGAGAAATAACGTGTGATTACTGCACTGTACGAGAATGCCAGTGATACAGGATTGTACTGCAAACCTAACTGTACACAGCAGAGCATCATGGGAAGGTGAAAATAAAAAAAATAAAAAAAGAAACCCAACAAACTACAACATGCTCAGCTTTTTGACACACGTGTCCAGAACTGCATTGATAAGGCTCAAAAACTGATGGACAGAATTCAGTTACATTTAACACACATGCTTTGTAGGAGCCCTAAAGGTGTGCATCCCATAATTTGTTTCTTTATTTTACTTTTCTTTCTTTTTTTTTACATTTTTAGGCACATTTGAACATAGGTGATTTCTATGTCATTCTCCTATTATTCTGCTATGATAGAGGTTCAGAACACTTTTTTTTTCTAGTAGCGGGGGCTTCTGTGTCATTGTTCTAAATTTACAAGAATACAGTAATGAATGGTATATTTATTACTAGTAATATATTGTCATTTTAAAATACTTTTTTTTAAATGCAGTACTTTGCAGGTGACGCTGCTGTCAGTTAATTGCTGTAAATTTACAGCTAAAGGTTTTACAGTGAAAAACAGAGATTTGTATTATTACTGGTCTGAGGACAGGACGCTGGCCCGTGCTGTAAGTAACCCTCAACTTATTAAAGTAGCAGTAAACATGAAGAGTGAGCTATGAATAGACCAAGACAAATGTCCTTGTTGGTGTATTCATTTTTGCGCCCTTGTAAGGACACTTGGTCACAACATAGAGTTAATTAAGTGTGAACACACACACACACACACACACACACACACACACACACACACACACACACACACACACACACACACACACACACACACACACACACACACACACACACACACACACACACACACACACACACACAACTTAATCCCCTCCCGATCCATCTGAAATGCTCAGCAGTAACAGGACAGTGTCTGCATATACACTCATATTGACTGCAGCAACACAAGAAAACATAAGAGGAAAGAAACAGAAACAACTGCGTCCCTCACTAGTTGACCTCAGTGTTATCTGTTACCACTAATACATGAAGAGACTGTGGTCAAACTGTGACAGGACACTGACAATATGTTGGAGCTTCCTATGTCCAGATTTTGTGTGAAGTTCATGAGAGACTTTATTTGTACCTAAATGTTTTGTTTTTGCTCATGATAATTCAAAATACAGATCTTTACCTTTTCTTTTAACAATTATGAACATTTACTAAGATTTATGTGAGGGATGCATGATAATATCAGCAAACCATCGGCATCAGCTAACAAAGGCATTAAAAGGAAATATCAGCATGGATCCAAAATTAAGATTTCTGCCAAATATGACCGGATGAAAAGATGACGCTTTAATTATTTAATTAATTCTTTTTCTTATTTTGCCCAGTATATGTGTGGATTGTTAAAAGCATTGTACATCATGTGCCAGTGGCCCATCATAATAAGAGTAAGCATAGAAATATGTTAATTCTACTACAATATCGACACATCAGATATTGGTAAAAAATCCAACACCATGGACCCCTAAGGTATCCTGAAGGAATTAAAAAATGTACCACTGTGTACCACACTGTATTATTTGCTAATATGCTTGGGTAGTTTGTTTAGCATTTTGTTCCATACTAACTTTTCTTGATTATCTTAATTTAATCGGTGAGAAAAACAACACCCCAAACATAACAATATGTCCAATTCAACTCAAATTTCCACTGTTTTGATTTTGAAGTTACTGTCAAATTATTTTTCTCATCTACTATTTATTCATCTAATATAACTGCAGCTGTTTCAGTTCAGTAATCCATATCTTAGAGCCTCACAGGTTAAAAGACATGTTTATACAACAAATATATTTTACACAAAATACTGCAACTAAATGAGTGGAGGTGTTCTGACGCCACTCAGATTAGAAATGTAAAATAGCCAAAGTTTCATCCTTTGCAAAACAGCACTGTGGGAGATATCATTAGATGCACAACATAAAAAATGAGCGTTGTTCAGTCTAAGACTGCAGTTTCTCTGGATGCAAATCAACTGTTGTTGGGGTTTTCTGCCTAGCTATCCATCAAACTAATGTCCCACTAAATCAGCAGCTAATGTTTCAGACACACACAGTCTGCTCTTTCACAATGGGCCATTTCACTGCAACGACATGGTGGAGAAAATGAGAGAAGATGATGAGAAAGTAAAAAGAATACAGAGAGATAGATGGAAGAAAAAATGATGAGATGATATCCGTACAGTGGCACAGGAAAAAATGGAAATACACAAAGTGTGATAGTCATCATTCACACCAGTGTGAACAACAACTTCTCTGTCTACTCCTGCTGATGCTGTCATAATGTTTGCTGCAATAACACATCTGTGACAGGAGTCAGTATTGAATGACACGCTCATGCAACGCCTACAGAAACCCACTTGTTTCAAAACAGAAAAGCTCACAGAGAAGAGGCAGCAGCTAATTTTGTTTTTTTGTTCTGTTTTTTAAAATAATTCATCTCTGATATATGATGACTTCCTTTATTTCCAAGAGTGAAATGAGAAGATCAATTTCTCAAGTGACAGGTAAAATCAAGAGATGACCATCTTATGAGAAATAAATTGTTACAGCAGCCAACTCCCCCATAAAACCATGACTAATATCATTTCTCCTCATCTATTTGTTTAAAAACAATAAAACATGTTAATTGGTGAGTTTTGCCGGTGAAGAGAGAGGGACTGTATGATTTGTGCATTTTTAGTGCAGTGGTCCACAGAATTTTTAACATTAGCAAGGACCTTTCAAGTGCTAAAAATATTCTATTAGACCTTTCTATTCAATAGATTTAAAAAATTAAAAAAAGAACACAGTTCGCTTAAATGAACCCTGTTAGATTTATGCACATTTTCAATAACTGTGCACTTTAACATGCTGCTCACAGTTGATAATCTAGATATGTGTATTTGAATGTGTATAAATGAAAATGTGGTTAAACAAGAATGATTTTTGCATTGCACGTTGGGAACTGAGCTTGATAATATAATCACAGGAGTCATGTTGCATCACAAGGGCTAAACTACAGTAAGTGATGGATTTAGCATTTGTGGAAAACAGTTTCTCAGGTATCGTTAACCCTGATTTGTTAGGAGATTGTTAACAGTTGGGAGGAATCAAGTCACTGAATTTAACCTGACAGACTGACTTGAACTGGTCTGAACTGCCTCAAAACTGCAAAAGATGAGGAAGTGTTGGGAAAAAAAACAAAACCAGACAATCAAAGGGGAGAGAATGAACGAAAGACAATGAAAAGCAAAGCGAGGAGAAAGCAGCCCAGATAACCTTATGTTTTTGCAAAAAGCTCATAAAAAAGAAAGAAGAAAATGTGTTTCTCCATTCCTTAATCGGTGGGAGCCAGATGGCAGAGCAATAGTGCCTTCTGCCTCCAGTATTATCAGGAAGCTGAGTCAATGGTGTGTGGCCACATTGCCACATAAATAAGAAACCATAGAGGTGAGGGAATGAAAGAGGAGGGTAGAAAAAGAGAGAAAGACAGAGGTGATGGCATGATGAACTGTGAGAGACTGAGGTAAACATTACCCTGTGTCTTTTTTTTTATTGATACCAGAAGACAAGCCCTATCACAACAGCATTATAAGCCTAAGACCACCGGGGGCGGCTTTGCAACAAAACAGTAAAGAAAGAGATAGGAGGAAAAATGTAACTGTTTTGATTTGTCATTGTCACCCCAGCCTAACCCCTCTCCATCTCTTTTCCTCCCTAAGACTGAAAGAAAGCAGGTATACTGCCATGCAGGTCTGGGTGCTGCCGATAACAATGCTGGCTTTGTTCCCTGCAGGAACTGGACGAGCACTTCCAGCTGCCACCCCAACACAACAATTAAACAAGCCCAGTGTTCAATGTTTTCAACGCTGGCGGAGGCTTTGCTCCCTAAATCTGGGGGGTTTAAATGCAGCTGATGCTGCAGACGATGCTGTGCTCACTGATAGCAGCAAATCACTTCCAACTCAGAGCTACACCTGTTGCACACTCAGCTATGGTTATTGTCTTCTGTCGTTTCTGAGCATGCATACACATGCTGCCTAATGAATACCCAGCAAGCATACCCAGACAGCACATAACACACACATAAACAGTCCTGCAGAGGAGCACGCACACAAGCACACGAACACACACACACACACACACACACACACACACACACACACACACACACACACACACACACACACACACACACACACACACACACACACACACACACACACACACACACACACACACACACACACACACACACAAGCTGCCCTGTCCTCATCGGGACAGACCAATGGGCTGTGTCATATCTGCCAGGAGAGTGTTCATGTGAGAAAACGGTGGATCCAGCCGAGAACACGCCTGGGTTAGAGGTAACTACCCAATACTTAACTCATCTTAAACTGGAGACTAACACAAGAACACACACAAATATTTAACAGCCTATATAAACAGCTGGAAGAAGCTAGAGTTTAGTAAATCCACGACCTGAGCCAAAGCTTTCAATATTAGAAACATCAGTCATCAGGAAAAGGCTTTCTGCAGTATCAAGGTGGGTACAGTCTGTCTGCTCATGGAGCTGGGCGCAGGTCATGTGATCTTTTTGTTTTTGTTTTCCAAAGAAAAATACAGAGAAATAACTGAGTGCATGTAAGTTTGATATTTTAAATTTAATGGCTAATTATACCACCACCTTCTGTATGTATGCGTGTTTTGTTCTATGTAAATAAATCTATTGTAAGTGAATATATGTTTAACATTATTATGGCTGTTTTTGAAGTCATTGCTGAAATGTCTCTTACTGTGTGTACATTTAATAAAAGCTTTTGTTGTGGCTTGGTCTGGAAACTATTTACTGATTGCTCTGTTCAGACGATGGCGTTGGCAGAGGTTTGAGCTCTCCGAGTGCTTTCTAGCATTAAAGCTCCAGCTCGGCGTATTCTTGCCTCAGTGACTGTGGTGAGACAGGAAGTTCATGCTCTGGCAGATCGTAGAAGACCTGTAAGCTGGAGTTGTCTAAATCTAAATATATTACATTTCTTCCTTCCTGTATAGTGGAGTACAGGATGTTAAACTGACTTCAACTCGATGCACACTTTGTCTTTTGAAATGTGTGTTGAAATGTCCCATTCCCACCTGACTGTGATGGACTGACCCTCCTGCTTTGGCTTGTAAAAGGGTTTTCTTCGGGATCTGCTGCTCTACATCATTGCCACTTGTAGAGAAGGTCAGTCCAAGGAGAATGTCATACCTTTTATTTTTCAACACTGACAAGCTTCCAACAGATGTGACATGTGCTACTCTATGTGTTTTTATCAAAGTACAGCATACAGACCAGTAATTATGAATGAAGGTGAGTTTTTTTTTTCTTTTTCGTACAGCTACACAAAGTACAGAAGTCTGCACAAATCTGGACATAGCTTATCAAAAATGCACGATTACACGTCATCTGTCTTGAGAAGGAACATTTTAGTGCACTTAAAGCTCCACATTTCCACCCAAGAGCATGTCAGGATTTATCTACCGTACTTTATGGTACATTTTTGTTACAGGAGCAGCTGAGAAAAGCCAAGCTTATGTCCACAGTGGAGAAATCACAACTAATCTTTGGGGACAGCATCCTGAGCTGTATTACCAGACTCTAGCGGCCAGAGGCAACGAATGATCCTGCTTTCTGCACACTGGACTCTACTCTATCAGCTTAGAAGGAGTGGTGTGTTGGGGCTGCCCTCTCTGCTGCACTCAGGCTCTGCTTGTATTGATTCGACTGAGGAGAGAAAAGGAGGATGATGATCGTTCATCATCAGAAGGTAAAAAAAAAAAACACAAGGTAGACTAATCTACTTCAATTCATGAGTTCTCAACACATACAACTTTTAAATGATCAAGGTTTTGTTGGGTTTTTTTCAAACCGGTGTGGACACAAAACAGTCTCCCAGCAGACACGTTGACTTGTCAAACTCATGCATACCTTATACGATTAATACAGGGAGTGATCACTGTGTGTTCAGTGCCAAGGTGTGGCTATTGTGCATGCTGGCTCACTGATATGGCTTACTGGCACACCTAAGCAGAGCGGGACATCATTAATGCTGTTAGTTCCACCGGTGGTTTTTGTGAAATGAGTCAAAACCTAAAAACCTGCCATGGGAGAGATCTATCCTCAAACTACCTGATCTCCATGTGTAGTCAGTTTACTGGTATTACAGCTCCAAAGCTGACAGCCATTTGCTAACAGTTCACATTTGGTGATTAACATTCTGTCCCCCAAATGGCCGAGTCACAGAGGCATTTATGGAAGTAATATTTCAATCCAAATTCAAGTTTCTGAATGGAATGGATGCCACAGTATCTATTCATCCGTGTGAGCTGGGAGGGAACGCTGACTGGCAAAGCGCTACGGTGACACCTGCATGTTATTTACTAATCAGTATTAACTAGAGCAGTGCCAGCTCTAAATGTGCCTCAACACGTGACAGTAACGTCATATCCCACATCCAGCAGCGAAAGAAACGGCTCATTTATTCTCCGTTTATGTACGAAAGCAGATACGTCTGAATCCAACGCTGTGGCAGTGAAAAGTTTCATCAACAACAAATATGGTGACAGTAGCGGAGGTTAGTAAATACAAAGCAGCAAAAGCAGAGGGAAATGCACTCGTCGGTGCATGAGGACGGAGCGTTTTGTTCACTTTTTCATTTCGCTTCTCTTTTTTCTGCTTCGTTGTTTCCATACATGTTTGCCGTGCCTTGCTTGAATTGTAGCTACACTGCTCGCACCATATCCAGTGGTATTGCTCTGTTTCAGCAGTGCCCCGAAGCTGCACCCCCGCTGCTGCACAGAGCGCTTTCCGCCTGTTTATTATAATGTACTAATATTGAGCGTGTCGCATAACCAGATTGGACCAAAGTCGAGAAATCACTTCCCTGGGCGCAACTCGCGTGCCAAGTTTGAAGTAGATCAGATGAACAATTTTCACGATAGACTTCACAAGATTTCAGATTTCACAAGTCTGTGTACTTCTTAGGTTTAGAAACTACTAGCTAGTTTAAAAATAGTGATTTATAAAAAAATATTTCATTCATGCAGAGCTAGAAAGGCACTCTGTAGAGGGAAAACCTTTGCAAACAATCAACACGTCTGTTTTGCTTGCCTGACCCACGCCTCACCCTTCACAAAGTTTCATGGAAAATCGATTCCATAGACTGGCTGCAATTTGAGGGTATTAGCAATGACAAAACAACCGCGGTCTTTGCAGTTGTAGACATTATCTCCACAGCGTGGCCGTGCTTTGCAGGCTCCATGTTGGGTACAACTGTAGGTTTTGTGGGTCATAGCAGTTTTGTCTGTTAGCTTTACATTATGTTTAAACCTACAGCTACAACCTTTAAGGCATCACACCACTGATAGGTTGTCAGTAGGTTGTCAATAGATGTGTAGTTACCAGCATTGTAGTAGCGATCCAGCTTCTCCCATAGGGGCTTATCCTCACACTGGAGAGTAGACAGCTTGAGAGGTTCATAGATGGAACCTGAGGAAGGACACATCTGTTACACTCAAGATATACAAGTGATGTTATTCAATATTGACCTACAAAATATATTTTTTCTTCTAATCTTATGCCTTATTTGTCTTATGAGTCTTTTAAAAATTCCTTAAAAATCTGTCTTAATCTTATCTGCTTTCAAACATTGATAAACTATCCTCAAAGAAAATCTATGAAAGGACATCTTTGAGTTTTACATGCTGAGGACTTTTTTTTCAATCTAGAAAAAAAAAGAGTCTTCTTTCATATAGTCAAATGTGCAGATGAAAAATAGTCTGCATTTAGCTTGTGAATACCTTCATTTTCATATTTTTTAAAATTTTCCATTTATATAAAAGCAAATAAGAAGCAGAGAAAATAAAAAAAATATATAATACACATGCCATCAGTAAATTTGCTTGTTCACTGCAACACACACACAAAAAGGGCTCAGCACACAAAACGAGATTCAGGCCCGGAGCCAGAAATTCAAATGTTGATGTGGCTCACTGCCACATATTCCAACATTTTCCTCTGAGCTGAGAGAGAAACGGAGTTTGAGGGAAATCCATAGCCGCTACTTTGTCTATTTTCACTTTTCACTTTGCTAAGATTTGCATTTTAATAGGTTCGACCCTGGGTCAATACCACAGGTACTGAAAAATTCACATCTGTCTGAAATTAGCATAATTTCCATCAGCTTAAAAGTTGCAGAGGACAAAGCCAATCCATCTCTTTTTAAAGATAACACTTTAAAAGAGCATAGAAGAAGTCCAATATTCCAACATTCAATTTTAACTTATAACATGAGATCAGACAAATGTCAGCTATCATTGTTTGACTGCTTTTAAACAGTCTCATGGCGAGCATCAGTAATACCGACCTCTGTCATAGATGCACTATACAATATGACTTATTAATACTGTACATGTTTTCTGTCTCTTCTGGGTCTTTCATACTTACTGTGGAGGAACTGAAAGATTATCCACATATTTTCTCATCACAAATAATCCTAATAATTAGGCTTCATAATCAGGTAAAAAGTAACCAAACATAAACATACATGTAATATATGAAAAATATTCATCTGAAGACAATAACAAAAAAAAAAAGCTTACTTCTAATTTTCAATTTTCAATCCATGAAGCAAAAATATTTTCTTGTGATTATGACATAATTATGTGATTAGTATAAGCTTCTCATGTCCAGATATGAAACTGATTTTCTTGTGATCTTGACCCATTTCCTCTCTGGCCTTCTGTGTGAGGCTGACTGCATTGTTTTCCTCAGATCTGCTGCCACTACTTACCGAGCCTGTGAACTTCCCGCCGAGGCCGGGCAGTCGCAGCCACTGAACCCGCCATTCTCAAAAGATGAAATTAAGGTTGATTTCGTCTCTCTCAGCTAAATCACAAATCTACAGCAATTCACATGGAGGAGTTAGTAGTGCAGAGTTAGATGTTAGAACTGCAAGAATCAACAATGAATTTCACCATGCGGGTAATGATGATTATGAACAACATGCGAGAAATTACAATGCATTTTATTTTCTTTAGAATGGAAGTTATTTTGACCCATGAGAGATAAAAAAAGTCATGATGAATTTCTGTATGATAGCAATGTAATTATGAGAGATATTTTGGCAGGATAACTACAAGACTAAATTAGGAGACAGTACTTGACTGATTATTGCTCTTAATGGTCCATAACATTCACTTTAATATATTATGGTCTGTACTGCTGTGTTAATACAGCTGCCAAATGAAAATCGGTGGCGCGGATGGGCCTTATTACATTATTTTGATTAATGGAAAATTCTGAATGTTTGCTCAAAGATCAGAATATATTTTGCTACTTTTCTCATTGCAAGCTGCCTTTTAGCCACAGTTACTCTGACATTACTAGATTTAGAACCCCGATTACAAAGAAGTTGGGACATTAAGATATCAATAAAAAAAGAATGCAATCATTTACAAATCTTTTTTGACATAAATGCAGTTGAATATAGAACAGAGACAAGATATTTAATGTTCAAACTGAAAAACTTTACTGTTTTTTTTTATAAATATAAGCTCACTCTGAATTTGATGCTTGCAACAAGTTTAAAAAAATTGTGACCGGCCATGTTTATCACTGTGTTACCTTTTCTTTTAACAACACTCAGTAAGAATTTGGGAAGAGAGGACACTAGTTGTTGGGAATTCTGTCCCATTCTGGCTTAATATACGGCTTCAGTTGCTCAACAGTCTGAAGTCCATGTTGTCATATTTGGTGCTTCATAATGCTCCTCACATTTTCAATGGGGGACAGGTCTGGACTGCAGGCAGGACAGTCTAGTGGCCGGACTCCTTTACTCTGAAGCCACACTGTTGTAAGGCGGCAGAAAGTGGATCCATTGTCTTGCTGGAATCAGCAGGGATGTCCCTGAAAAAGACGTCTGCTGGATGGCGGCTTGTTGTTCTAAAACGTGGATAGGTCTTTCAGCATTAATGCTGCCTTCACATATGTTACCCATGCCATTGACAGTAACACAGATGTTTGCTTTTAAACTTTGCACAGTTAAAGTTTTAAATCTGGATGGTCCTTTTCCTCTTTGGCCTCTCGTGGTAGAGTCTTAACTTGCATTTGTAGATGCAGCGATGAGCTGTGTTTACTGACGAATGTTTTCCAAAGTGTTCCTGAGCCCATGTAGAATAAATGCTTCATAGAATCATGTCTGTTTTTGATGCAGTGCTGCCTGAGGGACTGAAGGTCACAGACATTCAATGTTGGTTTTCCTTGCCCCTTAAATGCACAGATTTCTCCAGATTCTCTGAATCTTTAGATGATATTATGGACTGTAGATGGTGAAACCCTCCCTTGGATTGTCTGTTGAGGAACGTTGTTCTTAAACTGTTGGAATGTTTGGCCAGGGAAGATTTTCCCTTCTCCCCATCTTTGCCAGTGAACGACTAGGTTGACATGACACTATCACCTGTTACCAATGAACCTGATGGTCCAGTTAGGTGTTTTTTGTGCATTCCACAACTTTCCCAGTTTGATGTTGGCATAAAATTCAGAATATATGAAATCCATGAAGTTGATGAGGTAAAACTTTAGATATGTTGTCTTTGTTTTTGAGTGTCAAAAAAGATTATGAGTAGATCACATTCTGTTATATTAATGTCAGTGCAACACAGTTTCTTTGGGAATTGGGGTTGCATGAATTTACAATAATATTTAACACAAAATAAAAATATTACTGCAGCCAAAAAAGTACAGGTAGAATAGCAACAATTTATAATGTGTCTATGATGTCCCAAAGGGAGTGAATTTGGAAACACCACCACAGATGATGGTGTTTTTTGAGTTGGATCACTACAAAAACATTGTGATCCTATGTGTGGTGATAATTGACAGCTTTGTTATTATCCTTACAATGTACAACAATCTTCAATGTTTCATGATGGAATCAATTTCCCTCGGATGCCAGGTTGGCTATCAGAATTATAGCACAGGCTGCCTGCTTCCACAGGCCCTGTATTCACACTTCATGCAGGCAAACTGTACTTTAAACAAGGGTGAGATGTAAACGCGAAAGGAGACCTGGCGAGAAGCTCTTAAAATAGCCCCCAAGTGCCCCACAGTTACACCTCTGACCTTTCATATTTGTACCGTCACTGCAGTGGACAAATTAAATAGGCAGGTCAGGACAAGTGGGATCAGTGGCTTTATAAACAGACAGTCTCACACAAGCACTGGCACAACCGAGATAATCGTGCGTTTCAACCTGAACGATGACATGCAATGTTAAAAGTCAGACCTGATCTTTTTGATCGGGCTTTGAATTCCAGGAGTCTCCAGCCGACATCTGCTAGGCTCGCCATTTTTAAAACGCTGTCAAAATTTCTACGAATATAAATGATTTCCGGTCTGGTCCTTCACACTAAAATAGTGGCCGAGCGTCTACCAATCATCCATTGTTATGAAAAACAGAAATGTAAGTGTTTGACGTGACCTTTTACTGGACTATTCATTAAAGTGTGAACACATTTTCACGTCGTATTCATATGACAATGGTATTACGATCTATTAGTTTTACAATCCGTTCCATAACTTACTTCAAGAATCTCACCTGTTTATTTTGATGGTTCACTTTCTTCACTTCCGATTTAGCTTCAGCTAGCTATCTTTAACTTGATACAATTGTCAGCTGTCAAACTATACCAGAGGCACGACACTGACGTAAACGATAAACTCTAATGTCTCAATGTTTACCCTTATTTGAGAACTTCTTCTCCACATCTTTCTTATACTATGAAAATATGGCAACAAATATCCAAATGTATCGTTGAAATTGGACGTAATAAGTCATTCGATTAAAAAAGACGCTATATCACACTGCCGTATATGTCTATGCCGTATTGTAGGTAGTGTTGTGAGGAGTTGCACTGGAATAAGGATGTGGATATTAAAATTAAATGTTATGCCATTTATGTTACTTTTTATGTGGCAGTATAACACATTTGCTCTTCAGGATGTAACGACCGACCTTTTTGGTGCCGAAAATTACGGGACGGTGGCAGCGTTTGGAGATTTTAACGCGGATAAACAGACAGACATCTTCATTATCAGAGAACGTATGTTAAGCTAATTCTTCAGCAAACAGTCGTGTAGGCTTATTAAACAACTGCACAAATTATGTATAGTCTTTTAAAAATATGTCGTTCTATGTTTTAATTAAGGTATAATATTGGATATAGCAGTAACGCGACATCGATGCTCTAATGTTAAATTCAGGATTTACCTCTATTAGTTACTGTGTGACTATCATATAGGTTTGTGCTCACAAATCATTTGCGTCATCTTCTGTGGTGGATATTAAATTAGCTTTAATAAGTGACATTAGAGATGTTAAACTTCGCTATGTTCACTCTTTCAGGGTCTGAACTGCTGCTATTCTTGGCTGACTCGAAAACACCTTACTTCAAGCCCAACATTAACATCACTAAGGACATTTTGCCAAAGTATGTGTACGCTTCAAGCTCTATTTTCCATTTCAGTTTATCATTCACATGTCATATTGTATTTTACATTTTTGGAGCTAATTTCCTTCTGTGCATCAGCTCTGATGTGTGTTTCAGGGTGGTCATGTTTGCTTAGGAGGGAATAGCTTCATTGAAAAAGCACTACGTCATTGTTTCTCATTTTAATGGTCAATCTTTCTATTCAGAGACACCATCATCACCAGTGTGGTTCCTGGAGACTATGATGGAGACTCACAGATGGATGTCCTTCTTACAGCTCAGATCAACTCCGACAGGGAAACTGTTTTCATCTTTTGGGGCCACAACCAGACATTAGGTACAGTGAATGGGTGCTGTGGGTGGATGGAGGATTTGATAATCCTCAGCATCATATCATATTTCTGGTCTTGTTTTAATGGCATTCTTTGTCTCTGGGGCTGGCCTCTCCTGGTGGGTCCAAATGAATAGTGGAAAAATATGCAATTAAACTTGAGTTGTAGAGACCTTTTTATACAGCAGACACTGTTAAACACAGGTATCTAATATCATAAACCGGTCTTCTCCTTCAATGACAAGAGTCTGTTCTAAGAAGGAATATGAATCTGATCATGTGCGAAGGACTAAGATAAAACCACAGAAAACCTACACTGTACAAACGTTTTTAAGTAAATAGAAAAGAAAATCTGCTCTCAAGCAATATGAGTGTTAAATTCTGGCAGATTAGGAAAAGCTAAAAATCTTTGTAAACCACTGGTTTTAATTAACACTAGACTAGCAAAATCTGCACATTTCCCTTTTTAATATTCCTATAGGCCTTCTCTACTGAAGACATTTTGCCATGTCATAGTGGGGAAAGCACAGGTGTAAATAATCAGATTGATGATGACTGAATTCCATTTGGCTGTTTCAGTAGTTTCTCAGTATTCTGTGCGCTGGCTCTACTGTCGCACTGGCATGGCTAATTGGATCACTCAGAGTGGTGTTAAAAAGTGTTGGACCCAATCCTGATTTCTGTTATTTTTGTCAATATCTCACACTAAACTATGTTGAATCTCAATCAAAATTTAACATAAAATAAGGCAGCCTGAGTTAACCTCAAAATGCAAGTTATAAATGTCAATTTTATTTAGTATAATAAGGCAAATAAGGCAAAAAGTTCATCCAATACCTAAATCACCAGTGTGAAAAGGTATTCACCCCCCTGAATGTAATAGTTAGTTGTGCCATCTTGGAATTTTGGCCCACTCCTCTTTGTACAACTGCTCTAGTGGATCCACGCTGGAGGGTAAAAAAGAAACTCAACTTCATGTCAAATGTCCACAGCCCATTGACGCTCAAACCAAGTAAAATCTGTTAAGCCTGATTCGACCTGCCCACTGATTTCCTTTGCTATGTTTTTGTGAGACCAAACTATTCTCAGAGTCTGCTGCCACTGTTTATTTTCTGCAGATATGAGTGGGTGGCTCAGGCTGAGCAAGGACTTTGCAGATCAGCCTCTTGTTATGGAGTAAGTATAAACCTAAATGGTGTTCATCAAAACTTTACATATTTATAAACATCAATTTCTAGTTCAGTTCCGTAAAACAGCACCACTGACCATGGCCTCAGAAATGGCAGCACCATTTACAAAGAACAAGCATGATAAGAAAGCATTCATTGTTCAGCTGTAGCACTAGTTTATATGCATCTGTAGTTTTTACCTTATAAACTGTCACCTCAGTTTAATTGTTAATTAAATGGAAAAAAAAATCTTCCCACAGCTTCAATGGGGATATGATCCCAGACATTTTTGGAGTCACCAACTCCCCATCCACTGAAGTCTGCTATCTCACCAACAGGTAATGCAATCATTCTCAAACTCACTTAAAACTTCCATGTTAATTTTTGGTTTTTATTTGTTTCTTTTTTGTTTGTTTGCTTGTCTGTTATAGACAGCTCATTTGACCATGTCCCCACTCGTTTTTCTGTTTTCTTGTTTACTCTCTGTAAAGTAGACTGACTGCTACAACAGCTAAATAAAACCCTAAAACTCCTGTAGTTTGAGCCTGTTAAACTATGTGATGGATTACCATAAACCAGTGTGGAAGAGTGGGCCTTGTCCCAAAGACAGAACCAATGAATTTTGGAGTAGATCCCATAATGTTTTTTTCTTTTACTTTCTTTAACATTGTGTGAACCCTGAGGGCAGCCATATAGTGCACATGTCTTGATTGTTTGGCCTTGGCAGACTTATGCACTCTGCTGAGTGTTGTTTGTTTGTTAGCAGGATTATGTCATAACTATTGGATGGTGGAAGGAAGGGGCATGGGCCAGGAAAGAACCCATTAGATTTTGGTGCATAGGGGATGGTTCCAGGAATTTTTTCCCACTTCCTTTAACATTGCTACAAAGGTAATTTTTTCCATCATTGTCCAACATCATGCACAAACTACTGAACTGATCCCATGAAACCTGGTGAAGGGGTGAGGCATAGGCCAAGCAACCTAAACAGACGTGTGTAGGATTGTTCAGCCTCGGCTACGGTATGCGCTCTACTGAGTGCCATCACGCTTTCCAATTCTGTCCTACCCTGAATTACTTTCTAAAATGCAGAGCTTTTAAATCCCACTGTTGCCTGTTTTTTTCCCTTTAGGATTCCATCATGTCAGAATGCACTGAGTTCACCTGTCACAATGCGCATCCCTCACTCTAATGCTTTCATCGACATCAACAAGGACTTCACAGCTGGTGAGTCAGTGATGTTTAAGCAATGTCTCAGCATGATGAAATAGTTTAAAATGCTTTTGCTGGGGGGGCATTCTTCAAAATACACAGCATACTCTACAGGGAAGCTGGGCTCAACATCTATCACATACAAGTCTTGTCAAATCTTTGTATTTTCAGCGAGGCATATTTTGAAAACTGTTTCTAAACCTTTTTATAAATTTGAGAGACAGATTTCATGAGTCAAGTGGTATTTTGTCAACTCCCAATTTATTTATTTTTTGTGGAAAAACAATTACTTAATGGGAGATTTTACTTAAGATCATGTGACACCAGAAAATTAAGACTTGACTCAACAGAAAAGTCTTCCTTTCTTCTGTTTCCCACTGATGGGCTGTGGGACATTCCTAAACCGGGATGTTTGACAAACTAAGCCGTTTTTCTTTTCATTGTCTTAGACTGACTATTATCTGAACTTTGAACATGATTTATAGATTAATCATTACAAGTCCAGTTCTTTGTTTAGCTGTACAGACTTATCACATCACAGAAGAGCGTAAGCTGGTCTAGTGGGTTCTAAAGGGTTTTGTATAAGGCAGCACAATAATGAAAGTCCATTTTACTGTATAACATTAAGGATGCTTTAAGACAATGTGAGACAAGAATCTTACATTATATATGTTTCAGTATAGTTATATTATATAATGATATGATAATTATATAGTTATACACTACAGATACAGCGAATGTGTAAGTGAGCACAGCTGAGCAAAAATACTCATCTCCCTTCTGACCCCACTGTGTGTCTCATTCTTTGTTTAGATTATAGCCTATTCCTCCACTTTGGGCTTTCAGTGTTTCACTGCATGGATCAAAAAGGGTTGTTAATATTTAGGAGAATGCTAGGTAAAAAGCAAGACACTGTTGAGTTGGATTAAGATACAAGATATAATTAGAAGAAGAAGAAGAATATTAACGATATAATTTTAAAAGTAGGAATTTACCAAGAGTTTTGACAGACATGGCAAAAGCTGGATGCTTTAGAAGACAATATAACAAAAGTAACCCAGACAGTCAGGTCACAACAGAAACCAGACCAGATTAAGGCCAGACTTAGTGAAAGTTTAGAAAAATGTAAACAAGCAGTCCAAATATTCAAAATGCAAAACACAATGTGATCAAATTTAAAGATAAGAAATTATTAAAGCAATAAAAGGTCAACATCACATAAAAGCAAGTCAATACAAATAAACAGGATGAAATCACTAAAAGACCAGACCAGCTCCCATCCTGTTGACTGATAATAACAATAGATTAGAGGAGTGAGAGCTATAAAAGCAAGAAAGTAAACGGGAATAAAGCATAGACATTTTTTAAATGACAAATCCCTTGGAGTCGACATGTTGGGAGGCTGCTGTAGTTTTAAGGGTGTAGTTTTGCACAGTTTCGCTGAAGTAACCTCTTCCAATTCCATAGGTCTTTTTCATGACCCATGACCCAAAACTCAGAAGCTTGCCATAACCTGTACTTTTAAAAACCAGAAAGGCTTTGATTCTAGGTTCCATCTTGTGTTTTTTTTTTGTCTAGAACATTTTGGATCTATGTCATCAAAATCATGACATTGCTTTGGATACCAGAACAATTTCTTCCATTTTTATGTGCTTACTTTTGAGACCGTAAGAAAGCGCAGTTGAGTTATGGGACAGACAATTATGGAAACACCATCACGGTGACACAAATAATGTTTTTCTTTCACGTTTACATGTAAGGAATGTTCAACATCATTATCATTAAATTAATACAAGGGAGTAGAAGCAGTAGAACCAATAGAAGGTCATGGCTAGAATGGAGCAGAGGGAAAACATGACCAGCTCTCCACAGCCACCCACATCTTTCAGGCCACGTAGTTTGCTGGTCTCTCTCTCTCTCATGCTCTGCTCTGCTCTGCTCTGTAATGTCAAACTGACCCCCTGCTGCATCCTCTCCTGAATCAGAAAATGGGAGAGTGCAGCTGAAGAATTTCATGGAGAGCAGATCGTGTGATACAGTGAAGTCAAGCTCCTCTTTCTTAGAAACAATGAAATATAATACAGCATTTGGTCACTCTGCCCTGTTCCTTCAGTGGAAAGAATACAAGAAGAGTGCAGTTAAATGCATTGACAATGGCTACACGTTGAGTTTAGGGTTTGCAAAATGTTTGTAGTGGAAAAAGGACTAATGAGCTGTATTTCCTGCTGCTTTATCCTGCTTAACATATATCTGCATACACACACACACTTATTTGTTCTGAATAAGTATATGTATGTCATTTATCCCTATTTATTTAGATGATTAAAGACTGAAAATCAAAAGATGTGATCATACACCCTGCTTCTTTAAAAAAAACAACTGGGTATTCCTTAGTGAAAATCAGTAAGAATTATAAAAGAAGGAACAGTAAATAAGCAAAGTGTGGTTCTGAAATTCTCTCCAGACCAATGCTGACCTCTGTTCTTGTAACACAGTTCTCACAGGATGCAGAAATGATGTTGTAAAGTTGAAATTCACAGGTATTGCCTGCTGAAGTGCAGTCCACAAACTTTCTCTGTAGGAAACTCCCGGAAGCAGACAAGAAGACAGCAATTTTCAAGTTGACTAAGAGAGAATGGAATAGCCATTTTCTTCACCAATGAATGGAGAAATCACCTCGTGCTTGTTTTACAGCATCTCACTCCTGTCTCTCTGCCCACTAAGTGTAGCACTGTCACTTAGACTTATGGGAGGATTTTTTTCCTCTAGAATCTAATCCTCATGTTTAAGGTAATCACAGAGGATTTAGTCATGTCACTCACTGCAGGTATCTTTGAGTGTCCTGCAGGCTGTCGCAGTTCAACCAGAGCAGATTTAATTCAGGTTTAATTATTTTTTAAGGATTACGAGAAAGCCAATAAACTCAATGAAATCCTGGTGGTAATATTTGGTATTTTCGTTTTAATACACATTATATGGTGCTGGGGTGTCATTGTTTCTTACAGCTTTGTCATCATTAAGAGCTCACCAGTCACTCAGAGTGATGGCCTGCCTGTCAGCCGTCCTTTCACTCTGCATCACCTTTTTCTGCTGTAAGAATTCACCTCTCACTATCAATCCCCTACCCATACGTCCACAGACACACACACACACTGATCATTACAGCCTTGTGAGTGAAGTGCTGCAGGAACAACGGAGCGTAAGAAAGGGGAGAACCAGTGTTGTACATCTGGTGGACGTCAAACTGGCTGCCACTGTCTGTGGGGGCATGCAGATGGAGGGATAGAGAAGGAGGGGAAGAAAGGCAGGAAGAGATGGTGAAATCTGAGTCAAAGGGGATTACAATTGCATGAATGCTTTGAAAGAAAAGGATGGCAGTAAAATAGAACAAGGGACGGTGGGAGGGGGCACTAGCAGGGTGACGGGTGAGTCTTCAGAATGGCTCAGCTCATTGTCTGCTGTGATCTCCTGCTCCTCTAAGAATGAATGGCTGGGGCAACACATTGTGGTTTAAGCAGGGAGAGAGTTAGTTTTATAGACAATCTGGATCTTATTAGGTGTCCATTATATGAGAAATAACTGTTGGAAGTTTTGCAGCTCCCGTTGATGTTAATATTATATTCGAGATCTTAAGAAAGTGTTCGCCCTAATTAATAAGATTTCTAATATTTTGATGGCTGCCTAAATAAATGTTGGTGCAATAATAATGGAAATACAATACTGTCAATATAATAGTTTACAGGTATTACAATCAAACTGTCCACAAACTACAGCTTCCAAATGACCATATAGACTTATAGAATCCATAAATAACTAGAATAAATGATAGAATGTCTGTCTCAATATCTAGATGCCTACAAAGAAAGCCCTGTATATCACTATTGCTCTTTACAACCATTAGCAATGCTGTTTCTTGGATGTTTTTTTCTACGTGTATTAGCATTTATTATTTACCCTCTGGGTATCTTGTCATCCCATGTTTGTTATTATTATTTCTTGCACCTCAAGCCACATTGTTTTGCATCTTTTATTGAGCCACATGTCTTTAAAGTGTGTGATATTAATGAGTATAAAATGAAATTATGAATGCAAATGAATAGTAATTCATCTTAAGACACACAGAGTTATTGTGTGGTATAATTGGGAAAGACTTGAAATTGCAAATTGAAAGTTTACGAAAACGTATTTGAAATACACAGAGGCCTCATAAAGGATGAGACAGATACTGGTGTGGCACACCGTCTCTGTGCAATAATAGTTCAGGTTCATGGGGGTTTTTTTGGGGTAGGGGTTTGGTCCTTTAGCTAATTGGGAATTACAAGTCTGATATAGACCATCCTCATGAGTCTATCTAAAATCACTCCGTAGGAAAGGGAAGAACAAGATCTACTAATCAACAGTCAATCACAGGAGCCAAGAGAATTAACACATGATAAGATATCTAAATAAGTTGACACAAAACCTTTATAATGGAAATACTATGAATTGGAGACGATTTTAAGTGGCACACCTTGCCTCGTATCTTTTTGAACCAGATTTTCACATTGGGAAACCTTAACTTTCCCCTGGCTCATCTACCAGCACAGTAATGCAGTGAGGTATTTTGTTAGTGTGGTCCAAGGAGGATAAGGGCCATTTCAGGGCCATGTCACTGCTCCAATCTCAGTCCAGTGTCATAACTATAAACAGTCCCATGGTAGTGTATTGGCTGACCTCACTATATCACCACTGCCAGCAAAAAAAAAAAGTCTGCAATTGCTTCCTGGCTGGTGTCAAGGCCTCATTTAGTCCGCTTATTGAACTCTTCAGCCAAACAACCTGGTGCCAACATGCTGCATATGGCTCCTAATCTTTTTTTGTTGCTATCATCCTCCTCCAGCCAGTGTGTCTAACAGCACCACATTCATAACAGGTTTGTGTTCATGCTGTTTTGTTTTATGGTTATTTTGTCTCCCTCCTCACACATTAGGAGATTTCAGGTCTCTTTATGGAAATAGTTCTCTTCCCACTCTTTGTTTGACTTTTGTACTGTAAAAAAGATGTGACAAATGAGCGGATAAAATTAGTGCTAGACCCACTGGCAATCCTAGGTTCTGTGGGGGCCCATGCAAAAGAATGTGTTCAAAATTTTCCCTGTAAAAATTCGCCACAATGTGCAAAGCAAATTTGTTCCAATTAGTTGCTGTAGAATAACCAACAGGGGACCGCTTCATACTAATGTATGATGTCAAGCTCTGTGACTATCTTTCCAACTTTACCTGAGGTGAATAACAGTTAGTTACTGCTGCGACATAAAGCGCAGAGGGTTTACTCGCCTCTTACAATCAGAAAGAGGTGACAGAAAGATTCAAAAAAAGTGAAACTAAAACCATTTAGGTGATGACTGGAAGTACAGAAAAATATAACCATGACAACAACACTGCTCTGCCTCTTTCTGTTTTGGAGCAGAGATACTGAACACGAGGAGTGAAGACGGATGTTTCACTTTGCTGTAAATCCAGACACCATAAACGGAAAAAAACATACAAATGCAGCAAATTTATTTTACTATTCCCCTCAAGCATGCATGAAAACAGAGTTGATGCTGATTTCTAGGAGGGCCACTCATAGCGCCTGGTCCGAATCAATTTCTTTTTTTTTATTAAGTGAAGGTAACGGCCCACTGTAACCTCTGCATATGACCAGACATGTTCAATTCATTTCACTGACTAATATTTGTCTGTATGACAGTTCAGATGTCCAGCTGTCATGTGGCTAGAAGGGACCCCCACTTAGGGGGGTTTTGGCCCATTTTTGGGGGGTAAGGGGGGAAACATTTGCCTGGTTTGGCTCTCCTCTCTCTGCACCTCTAGGTAGACCCATGTGATTTTTTCAATGGCCGATATTAGGAGAGCAAGGGCAAAGTTGTTGTTTTTTAAATGTAGTGTTTAGCAATATTATGTCATGAGCATGACATTCTAATATACATGTCTATTTTAGAGCAACATGTAGTTTTAAATGGAATATGAAAATACACTGGGCTTTTCTCTAGACCTCAGAACATGACTGGTATTTAAGGGAGAGTTGGATTCACGTGTCATGTGTGGCTTCATTCATCTGTATTATTATATGCATTACACATTTGCTGTCATTTATAATGGGAGAAATGTGTCACCATTGAGAAAAATGCTGTTGACTGAGGACATTTAGTTTACATTTTAGATTAGATTAGATTAGATTAGATTCAACTTTTTAAATTTGATCCCCATGGGTTTAGAATTATTTATATAATTAATTATAGTTATTTATTTGTCATAGATGTTCAGTTCAACAGTTATCCATTCCAGGAGTGGGATATCTGCTGATTTATCAGCTATCGGCTTTTCCCTCCTACTCCTACTACTCTTGGTCTTGCTCTGTGTGTAGTATGTATCTTGGTGCCACAAAAGCAAAGATATCATTAAGCACTGAGCTGGCTTCGTAGTTGTAGCTGTTCTGTTCTGTTTACACCGTGACCACTAATTAGCAGGAAAATGGCTTTTGTGGCACAGCTAGGAGGTTCAGATTTAGCAGTGTGAGCAGGTGCTTCAACAGCCCTCAGAGCTTCTGTAATCATCAAAACCAAATGACCACAGGAGATTTCCTTATCATTTTAATAGTATACACTGAGAGTATTAGATCTGTCTCCAGTACACGATCATGGTAACCTGCAGGGGCCATTTCACATCATGTCAATTCAGAAAGAGCACTGCCAGGCATGAAGCTATCAGGAGCACAATAATAACTTGTTTGAGGGAAAAGGTAGTAATTGCAAAGTAATTATAGAAGCCATTTTGGGGAAAAAAACATCCACAAAGACAGCAATACTGGCATAAGGATTAATTGCTAGGCAACGGGCATGGTAATGCTCTGTGCAGCATCCAATTAAACTAGCTCTGTGTCGGAGTGTCTTGCTGATTGTCTGACTAATAATGTGGTGGTGATGGGGGAAGAGAACAGATTTGCCTCTTAACAAGGTTTGCCAAGAAGAAGAATTGATTATACAAGGATTAACTTTACCTTTGAATGGCAGAGTGAGACATTTTTAAAAGCCATTTTGTTAATCGAGCCACTTTCACAGAGAGAGAAGTTCACCTAGTGAGGAACGGTATCGGAGAAATTTCGAATTACTCTAATGGCAAGTTCTTTCTCTAATAATCTTAATAATAGTAATAAAGCTGTGCTGCTTCACTAGTCTAGTCTCTCTCTCTTGGTCAACGGTGAGTTTACAGCATATTTGCTCATTTTATCCAGTAATCCAAGGGTAGCTCTTGTGGGGGCAGGCTGTGGCTCAGGAGGTAGAGCGTTGGTCGTTCACGGAACAAAAGGTCAGTGGTTCGATCCCCAGCCCCTGCAAGTCTACAAGTTGAAGTATCCTTGAGCAAGATACTGAACCCCAATTCGCTCCCCGGGAGCCGCAATGTAAAGGCAGCCCACTGCTCTTCAGGGATGGGTCAAATGCAGAGAAAGACTTGTATCTGAATACAGTATCTCCAAAAAATAAAAAAAAATACAAGCCCAGTTCTGACTTAAATGACTTCTACAGCACACAGACTCATAAATAAAGCCCCGTCAGACAGGCAGCCTGATTCATTGCCTCAACACATTCATACGTAGATGCACTTGATCAAATAACTGTATTATATACTTGTGTAGCCACCTTACAAAAGAAACAGACCTTTTCAATAACTGCATCTGTAATGTGTGATTATTCTATTGACCTGACATAAATTATAGAGAACATCTCAGGGGATTAATTGCTGACTTCTCTGCTTCGACCTTGTCTGTGACAGCCTGACAAACCGACAGTAATGGGGCAGTGGGGTTTTTTTCTGCGCAAATTTGGGCAAGCATGTGAAACGCTCAAGAAAAGCTGGTGAAGTGTGAATAGAGGACCAACAGGGGAAAGAAATCTATTTAAATCAGATACATATTTTCAAGTATCTAAACAACTGTCCTTTCAAACTTTTCCTCCTCTATATAAACAGATAACATATCCCACTGCTAAACCCTCATTGCCCACAGTCATCTACATCAGTTGCATCCACTGCTGTTCCTCACATTCTAATTTCCCCATTTCATAGAGATTTGGAGCGAGCTCACAGGCATGTTTGGGGTACCCGGTGCGATGCACTAGCCCTTTGAGGGTTGTCGTTTGTAGCATGTCCGCCTCCAGGAAAGCTGGCGCAGCCTCAAATGTGCAAAAGAGATGCTGTGTTTATTTTGTTAAGCACAGGTGTTTTTGCAGATAAATGAGTAATAGGAATAAATGAGGCAGAGCATTTCCTCTCTGATATGGCCAGCACTGTGACCGCATTCTAGTCATGTTCAGTCCTTAAAGTCCCTTATACAGAAAATAATACATGAACATGTACAAAGGGCAGGATGGCATGGGATTTGCTGCATTGCATTGTGCTCCATAAGACTGTCTGAACTCAGTTTATTTGGTGATGACACGCATATTCAAAATCACACAAACTGTTTAAAGCTTTGCACGTTCTCCACTTCGTTCCATGTTTTTCACCCAGCTGTCACATTATCACACAGAAAAAAGGTCCCTTTAAACCTAACATTTAAACCCTGACATGTAAACAGAAGTTTAGACTTGGACTAGTTGACTTATTTAAATGCAATAAAACCCTCAATAAAGTGTCAAACTTGAGCACCAGCATTGTCTGCAAACAATGACTCCAAACTGCACATAAGACTCATTTAAAACCCTTAATAACATTCTTTCACAGCATTTTAGATGCATCAATGTGTTAATTAGCCATGTACTTTTATGAAGCAAAATTTGACATATCTGTTCATGTCAACATGTAATTTTGAAGTGTTCACGAGCAGGTAAGTTTAAACTGAAAGCCACTGAGGCGCCGCATCGACAGGCTTGTCTTGTGAAACAGTCTGACTTCAGCTTCTTGAGTTTGATGGAACATTTAAGTTATTGCTGTTTTACATGCAATAATCCATATAATAATAATCTACATACAGCCAAACATTTCACCAATAATAATAATAATAATAATGATAATAATAATAATGATAATAATAATACTATGTTAACCGACTAGTGTTCCTGGTGCAGGTCAACAAGAGTAGTTGCTAGTCGAGGTAGCGGGGCCTATACAGAAAGTCATGTTATATTTAATGATTTACAGTTACTACTGCAGATCAACAGGGTGCATTAAATTAGAGCCCATTGTTCTTGTTGTGTCATGGTTTGCCTTTATCAGCTAATTAAGAGCAACAGCATATATGATGAGTGAAAGCCTTTGAGAAGGTCCCTGACAGGACTAGATCCTTGGATGCTGTACTCTTCTGGTTTCTTGATATAGATCTCAGAAACACCAGGACATGCCACTTCTTTCTGTTTGCACATACATGGTCGGCTTGTTGTGGACTGTCATCCCAGTCTTAGTATGTAATGTCTGTAAATTAAATTGGATTGCATAAGTAGACACACAGATAGATTGTATTGTATTCGGTGATTATACAATGCGCGTTCCTCTTGATGTTGGCACACTCCACTGATGCAAGCTCTGTATATATACACACACACACTCGGTTTCAGTCCGTGGAATCAGCTTTTCTATGCCTGTTATAGTAGTTCTATTTGCTGTTTCTATTTACACACACACACATAAACATGTGCAACATAAAGACAGTGAGCAAAGCAGGATGGATAATGTGTGTACTTGTATGAGAGGGTTTGGCCATAATCCACCCTATATCTACTGCACCTACGTTGTTCCCTGTAATGGTTTTAGAAGATTATTTCTCCTGGGAATAGCTTTGCTCCTTTCTTTGCCGGTGTGTTTTGCCATGTTTGTAAATTAGCCTTTTGATTGATCCGGGTGGAAGTCAAACAGTGCGGAGTCGGGCTACATATTGGCTTTGAAACAGATTTATTCTGCAGAGCTTTTCACTGTGTTCCTGGCCTGGACTCTGTATTTTCGCTGAATGTTTGTATTTGTGTGTGGGGTGAGGTGGGGAGTGGTGGGAGTTATGTGCAGGAGGGCGGTGGAGGCGTAATTGTGACTTATGTTCACATCAGAAATAACATCATGGTGTGAGGTACAGTTAAATGAATCTGTGTTTGTGGGAGAATTTGTTTAATGGATGTCTGCGCTGTGTGTGTGGTTATCTTATCCGGTGTGTATGTTCATTTGTGTGGTTGTCATGACACTGACACATAGCATTCATTCTTTACTTAAAATGTTGTAAGAAAGTTACCACACTGCCATGGTGTAGCATAGTTGAAGAGAATCTTATCAATCTTCTCAGCCTCTGTCCGACATTTTTACCGAGGAGTCATATTTCTCTGCATTAACAAGCGAAGTGTATTTGATGGCACTTCTTACCTTGACTGTTCTTTGCGACAAGGTACCAGCACAAATGTATTTCTTTCTTCTCCTCCCTCTTTCGACACTACAGTAAATTGTCTTTGTGGGCTTTTGGCAAATTTGAAAAAGCTCGTTTCACAGTCCAATGGTTCCTTGCTAGCAGCGGGACAGGGCCACATATCAATGGAGGTGGCCTGTGAAGGTTTGGTTCCAACCCCACACAATCCCCTCTCACACCTCTAAAATTTACACTCTGGCATTGTGCATTTGAGTAACTATTTTGTTGAATAGAGTGAAAGATAATTAGAAAAACTGAATCAATAGTACTCTGTTCATTTGTTCATTCGATGTTACCTGTGTTGAGGAAGTGTTTTCGTTTTTGCATGAACTGATGTGCAGTTTTTTCTTTATCCAGACACCGCAAAGCTATTCCTATATCATTGTCAAAGGCTAAAAATGAGTTGGGTTTTGCTGTGAGCATACCTTTGCTATGGGGTGACCTTTCTTATGGGTCGTCATCACATTTTAAGTCTCCTCTTGAACCTCAGTTTTATGTAGAGATCTGCACAGGCTGGTCTGGCCTGCAGGTGCAAGAGACCCACAACAGATGTCAACAATGTGGATTCATTTTCCAAGGCTGCAGGTGGCCCACTGACTGACTGTCATGCTGTAATGCAAGGTCATGGTGGCTTGATAGCCCCTCAAAGACTGTAGTATTCCTGTTTGCCTCTCATATTTGTTTTCTATTTGGTCTTATGACCTGATGACTTGATTTCTCTTCTGGAGCATTTTGTAACAGTTTTGAAAAGTGCTTTAGATGTTTTCTTTTACTTAGGCTGTTGTACTCCATCAGCAGACACATTGTTATTTGCAATAAAATGTTGTTGGCATTGTCAAGTTATGCACAAATAACGAATTGATCCTGTTTTATATGCAGGTCTAAAAAAATGGCTGTTTTTTCCTTGCAGCCAATGACATTCTTTGATTTAATGCAACGTGTGACTGGCCCACTTCTGCAGCACCTACAACCTCGTTTTCAATTGATTGAATGGCAAATTATCACTATCCATTTCCATTTTCTTCCGCTTATCCGGGTACAGGTTGCAGGGGCAGCATTCTCAGCAGAGAAGCCCAAACCTCCCTGTCCCCGGCCACCTCCTCCAGCTCTTCTGGGCCAGCCGAAAGACGTAATCCCTCCAGTGCGTCCTGGGTCTACCCTTGGGTCTTCTCCCAGTGGGACATGCCCGGAATACCTCCCCAGGGAGGGGTCTGGGGGGGGGCATCCTATTCAAATGCCCGAACCACCTCAGCTGACTCCTCTTGATGTGTAGGAGCAGGGGCTCCACTCTGACCCCCTCCCGAATGACTGAGCTCCTCACCCTATCTTTAAGGGTGAGCCCAGACACCCTGCAGAGGAAACTCATTTCGGCCGCTTGTATCCGCGATCTTGATCTTTTGGTCATTATCCAGAACTCATGACCATAGGTGAGGGTAGGAACGTAGATTGACGGATAAATCGAGAGCTTCGCCTTGTAGCTTAGCTCCCTTTTCACCACAAGAGACCGGTACAGCATCTGCATCACCGCAGACGCTGCCCTGAGAATTATGTTATCAATCTCCAGTTCCATTCTTCCTTCACTCATGAACAAGACCCAGAGATACTTGAACTCCTCCACTTGAGGCAGCAAATTATCACATTATGTTTTATTAATGTTTTATGCAGCATCCTGATTTCTGGGAATTTTAGTTTTTTTAATTCTAACTTCACATAATGCTGATCCTATCCTGGACACAGTGGGCAGTACCCACTCTTCCTCTCTCATCATCTTCATCACCTTCTCTCTTTCTTTTTCTCTCTGTCTCATCATGTTCTGTTTCACTTCTTTTTATCAAACCTGAGCTATGACTGCTGCAGTCTTCTTTTCATGTTAGTCGGTGTCAGTGCAGACAGTAAACACAGGCTCAGGTGATATTTATAAGCAAATGTTACCGGCCTCTAATTGGTGAATATTACAGTGAAATTAAAAATAAATATGGGGACCTCATTTTAACCTGCATTTAAACCCTTTACACAAACTGAATTAAAAGAAAAGTATTGAAACTTTTGTTTAAGTTTACCAGTCTGACATCGGATGCATGAATTAAGCTAAGGAGCTCCTTAATTAACTCACATGAACCAGCCGGCATCATGATGGACGGCCTCTAGCGCGACCACACAGGAGCTATTAGTCTGATGATGTCTGTGAAGACTGTCACTGAACTACCAGCAGACCACTATTACACTTCTGCACTTACCTGTGATGTGCTTCGGTGGATTCAGCTGCATGTCCGGTTTGTTGACTTAATCAGAGAACCACCGTGTTGTACAAAGAGTTGCAGTAAAGGCAAGATAATTCACTACCCGCACCGACACACAGACACACAAACACATACACAAACAATGACGCAGGTGATCCGATGCGGAAGACCTCAAAAAGACGTCGGTGACCTCAATGGTAGGTACGGCTATGCTTGTGACCACTGAAAGGATTTTGAAAGATTTGGCTTGGCTTGTTTGTGCAGGCAGAAGATTCTGGGTGACTCATGTGACCATGTGTCCGGTCTGTTTGTACTCACTGTACATCTTCTTCATTTTTCCAACATTGAAACGGGCACCAGATATCAACAGATTGGACTTGAAAGTCTTCATATTTTCTGGCTAACCTTATCGCCTTGCATCACTCTGCACCTTCCATGCTACAAGTGAGGATCACCTCCCAACATCTGCTGGGGCAGGATATCTGTTGCACTTGTGACAGCTGTGGCATTTCCCTCAGAATGCTATTGGCCCTCCCTCAGTCCAGTTAAGGCATGGAGCAGTCCGACGGTTAAAGACAGTGGGAACAAGTTGTTGCAAACAGACGAAAATGGAGGACTTGACTGATAGCTGCAGGATGGCTTATGGACAAATAAACAAGCGAGTGCAACGTCACACACTTTGTTGCTTCATTCTTCTCATTCTGCTTCGTTCAAACTCCATCGCACACACAAAACAACTCCAACACCCACCAAGTGGACATTTTGTCCCTCAACTCCCATAAACAGGGCAATGAGATCAGTCAGCATGACGGCCCTCCTTGAGCCCATCTCCCCAGCAACCCCTGAGGCGATAGAGCACACTACTGTGTCTGCATGTGTGAGCGTGTTGTGCATTTGTATGTGTGTTCCCGTGACAGCCAACGGGGGATAGGAGTCACAGCTTGTTTGCTGAGTAACAGGCTAACAAATAACCTGCTCAGAGGCATTAGAGACATGAAGAAAAGAGAGGATCAGCTTTGTCTGTCTCCCCTTCTATCACTTTACGGCCTCTCTCCCTTTTTTATGTCGGTTCTTCTGCGCCTCCTCTTTCCTGCGTTGCTCTCATTCTCCTCTTTTGCTCTCTCACATTTTGTAGAAAATTGTATTTTCTGTTGCCCCATCAACTCTCACACAGTTTCACATAACTTCAAGTAGCGTGGTGATGAACAGTGAGGTGACAGTACACATGCACAAACGTACAGCATATCAGACACTAATGCAGCCTCTGCGCTGCTGGCTGTCAGATCCACTCAACGCTACAGTCTGGATAAACCGCTGCTATTTCTGCTGCAAGGCCTTTTACAGGTACGACGAAGGGGGTGTAGTAGTGCTGCTGCTGTGACTTTTGTTGTTGTGGCCTGGGATGACCCATGTAGACTTTTAAAAAAGCAGGGACAGACCCTGGATAGGGCTGGGGACTGGTGGAAGACAAGACACAAGGATTGAGAGGAAGTTAAACATGGAGCTGTTTTCTGATATCGTCACGAGTCACTGAGGTGCCCTCATCAGTTTTTTCATCCTCGAGCTAAGTAATGAATGTCATCATGTTTGGAATTTTCAAAATGAATAGACAGCAGGGGATGCATTGCCACTGCATATTATGGTATCCTGATATCCCGCTGATTGGATTTGCAAAATCTGCGGGAAACCAGGGTAGCAATTCAGCTCACTGCTGTGCTCTTGCAAACTACACCAAATAGAACAAAACTGCAACAGTGAAATCAGACAAACCATAAAATTTCTAAAGGTGTTAAGTACTGCTCATTTTTGTGACTTCATTGACCACAATTTTTCTTGTCTGTCTGGACAAGAGAGGACAAGTGCTCACTTGGCGTCTTTTACCTCTGTGTGGGGACGAGAAAGCAGGCGAAGGGAAGGATGAAAGAGATGAGTTATGAAAGGCGTCATGCAGTCATCTGAATCCATATATATCACCAGCACCATCCATCACCGTGGTATCAATAATCCTGGCTTTTTTCACAAGCAGTCATGTCCTCCTCTACTTTCACTCTTATGCTGCCATACAACCACTATAGACCCATCCAGCATGGATTTTGTCTCTTGTATATCTATGTATACAGACCTTGAATGACTCTGTGACCTGACTTTTCTTATGAGTCACCAAGGCCCAACCAAGCCCTGTGAAGCTCCCTAAAAGCACACCAGGGCTTTTAATAATCTGCTAGTTGAAAGCTCGCTCAGGCTGGCAGAATGGAATGACTGCTCTTTTTCATCGATGAGGCTTGTGGTTTCCACAGTGCTAAAGGCAAAAGACACATGGTAAGGATAGTGAGGGTAAGTTAGTGCGTTGTCGTGTGCATGTGTATTTATCTGTACCGTAGTGGCAGGCAAGAGTGTGAGGGCACTGATGTGAACAGAGCAATTAGCTTTAACTCTGTACACCAACTCTCTCTCTTCATTCTCTCCCTCACTCTCTAGCTGCTCTGCTCTCTTAGCCAGTTTAGGTTTGCAGCATTATTGTTCTTAAATAATCTGTGCCTGTAAGATAGTATGGAGGACTGGCCTTTTTACTTTTTTAATCACTACAATAAGGTTAAAAAAATCATTCATTTAATGTACTGAAAGTTAACAAAAAGAAATTAACCACACAGTTGATGTTTTCTTATAATTTCTATTTGAAACAATGCTAAATGAGGGATTTCAGCTCCAGTAAGTAGTAATAATAAAGCATTTCATGTATTAATAACTAACTGCACAAAAAATCTGCGTTACACAATGTGTTTACGAATTCATTTATTGATCTATAAATAAACACAATATTACACAGCATTCTGAAGGGCAACACAAAGATCCATTTTAAAACAAATGAAATATTAATCTATCTATAAATACTTTAAATTTAAACAAGATTTTCAAAAGCAGCATAAAATAGTCAATAAGGACTTAATTTAAAATTAAATTAAAGAATTCATTTATAAATAATGTAATTTAGAAATCTATTTGAAAACAGTATATAAAGAGAATTAAATTACTGAATTCTGAAGAATGTATTTTTAACCAGGCTTATAAAATGACTATTTTCATTTTCCATTTGCATGTCCATTTCCCTTCTATGTGTGCCTTTCCTATTATCTATTCCATTTGCTTAGTCATTATGTGTTTTTGTGACACTTTGGACTTTAAGTTGGTGCCTAAACAGTGTTAAAAAGACAGCTTGTGTGTGTGTGTGTGTGTATTTTACAGATATATCTTGCAACTCGTGTCTCATTCTCGAACCAGTCAAAGAGCTTGTGGAAGAGTGGGGCATGTGCCAACGAAGGAACCATTGAATTTTGGAGTAAATCCAAGTGAAGTGGTGGATCCATGATTTTTTTTCACACGGCATGGTTTCTGAAACGATCCCCGTACACATGGATCTGTAAAAACGGTTGAAAACGCTGTAGTATATATGTTAAGGCAGTAGCTGGTGTTGTAACTTTTCAAAATGAACATTACAGATTAAGATCCCAGTGGTGGTTCAAACAAAAATCTACATTATGGGAGCGTTAATAAACTCAATAGAGTCTGCAGCACAAACAAAACCGGACAGTCCAACGTATTTTTGTTGTTGTTCTGGTCATAGTTGGCTGTTTGTTGTCTGTGTAGACTAGTAAGGCTGGCAGCTACCGTATTAGGCATGCACGAAGCGGGGCTGTGTCGTCATGGTTTTCAGCCAGAGTTGCGTTTTGCCCGTTTATACGACAACGATACAGTGGTACAGTACAGGTGGGACATTTGGGTCACGAATTCTGTCCGAAGGTGCTCATTTAACTTTGACTTACAGACCTGGGACTGTCCTCAGTTCACTGTTCCTCAGAGTCATAACACTCCTTGACACACTGTAATGGTGCCACTGTTCTGGGCTGCAGACTGGCAGATAAGGGGGTATGTGTGTGCAGACAGAAACAGATAAAGGGGAAGGTGTTAGTGAGAAGCAAGGAGACATTATAGGCTCCTGTCTGCTGCTGTCTGTTCTCCTCTAAGTCACAGTTCTTCTGTGCCGAGATTCGGCACCCAACTCACATCACCCTATCTGTTTATACAGAGGCTAATAGGAAGCCTGGTCTTTATCCCCACACTGCGGCTCAACATAATGGAATAGAGAGACATAATGCTGCTCGAGTCAAACAGTCAGCGGAGGCCTTTAAATTGCTTCCAATCCCTTTAACAAATCTGATGGAGAGGCTATGAATAACTCAAGGATCACTCATATCCCCACACCCTGCTCCTCTCCTCCTCTCCTACTCCTCTTCTCTCCTCCACAAAAACAGTCTAAGTCTAAGTATCAACTTGTATTAGCTCACTTTGCGTGTGTTTTTGTAGTTGTTGTTTTTAAATACTAGTCTATGTTTTCTAGACAGACCAAGCCTACCCTCACAGTCCGTGACTCAGTATTTGGCAGAGTTGTTAACCATTACTCAGAAGGTCAGTGGTTCGATCCCCAGCCCCTACAGTCTTCACATCAAAGTGTCCTTGAGCGTGTTTACCCCAAATTGATTCAGATGGCTCATTCATTGGTGTGTGAGTGTTTCTATTTGACCAGGTAGCTTCTGGCCACCTGTGTATGAACATGTGTCTGTGTGTTGGTTTGTGTTGAATAGTGCTTTTACTGGCCAGTCAAATAAAGTCCTTTTGCCATACGTTTATTCTATTAATTGCTGTGGCAGTTTCTGCACTGCTCTCTTAGCCAGGTCACTCTTGGGAAAGAGATTTTTAATCTCAATGGGGATTTTTTTTACCTGATAAAATAAAGGATATAATAATGATAAAGTAAGTACATTAACATATAGTATGCTTGCAGCAAAATGAAGTTTTTGAAAAAGAAAATAAGTTTCCTCAATAATTTTAATCGACAAAGAGAACATAGAACTGACTCCAGTCAGTTGAGGTGAGAATTCTTGTTGAAATGACTTGAGAAATGGTCTTCAAGTTTCATGTGCTCACCTTTATCATGTCATATTATCTTCCAGAAGTCCGTTGGAACAAGGCTGCATGAAATGTCTAAATTGGCGAGGTTTAAAGTTTTGAGAAATAAAACATTATTTACACCTGCGCAACTGAAAATATTTATTCTGATGAGTGCAACATGTGTCGAATTTAAAGTCTTACTGCACATCAGATGCCCGTTGCACCATGTGCAAGTTCAAACATAGCTTAGTGTGAACATAGAGCAGGACTTACCCCATAACTGAGTAAGAGCAGGTTGCACCATACAGCTTTATTACAACGCACATTCAAGAACTTAAAATTCAGTCTCATTTCCTATCAACTGTTATCATTCTGAAACAGTTAAAGATGGAAAAGAACAATGATTGAGCGGTAGAGAAAGCACCAAGTAAAAAAACATGGAGCACATTGTCTGTTTTAGTTCGATCAATTCACATTTATCATGACCCTGGTAAGCATGCTTGTTATTGAGGCGTACAGTTAACATTTGGATTATGTTATGGCATAGGTGTGATTTTATACTTGAGATTGCCATTGACACCACATAACTCTGAAGGGGGGTGGCTTTAAAAGAATCTCTTATATGTTTTCCAGAGGTGTTCCATGCATGCATGGGAAAAGATGGCGGTGTGCATAGGCACAGCAGCTTGGTGCTCTCAGCGAAAGTCTTTATTTGGATTTAATTTGATGGGTGCAGTTAGTCTGATAGGATCACCGAAGTTAATTTCATTGTAAATCTACAATGACAAATAAAGTGTCTTTTGTCTAATGTTAGTATGGCCATAGTGTCTGAAATTACTGACATATGGTGCATGTAATACCCATCCTTCATCATGGTAAAAAGCATTAACAGACCTCAGAGAAAACACTGTTTAGGTTTAAGTGGTTTTCTCACTTATTACCTGAACGCTGCATTTTGTGTGTCAGTGTTTTAGTGCGAGACTAATTACAGTGTAGCAGTCTGTGTCAACAAGCTGCAGATCTCAATAATGTACAAATACATTACAAAAGAAAAAGGTTTGTTTGTGTTGTTTAATCTCTATTTATAGAAATTAAAAACTATAGCAAACTATCTCTTGTGTTGTTGCAAATGTCTTAACACACATGAAACCGCTTACATTTCATGTTTTGATGCCAAAACTGCACACATCAAATATTAAACACTTTGCCTTTAGTGGTACATATTAAGCTCAAATGTGTTCTTATAGAAACAAACCTTTGCGACGCAAGATATTTGTCCCAATAAAAACAGCATGGAGACCAACAGTACCACCACAGTTAGCAGCATATTGGTGTGTACTGCAGCTTACCTTCTGCTATTTGTTTATTTATATACAGTACTTATTATGTGCTTGAGCTATGGAAGGTGTTGCTCTTAACACTCTGTTATTAGCAACAGACACACTTGCAATTACACTGTTGGTGTGAAAGGCTTTGCTGATTACACAAGATTGGCTGGATCACAACCTAATGACAAAGATATTCACATGCAGACGCTCACACAGATATTTACATGTACAGGCTGCTCATCATGTATAGAAGAGTGTATGAAGGGCTTAGGAATGCAAAGGAGATAGGAATACAGAGTAAATAATCAAGTGATTGTAGATTGCCTCTCTTGCAACGAAAAGATTGGCATGCTTTTGTAGTGATTCCTTTTGTAAGCCTGTGTTTTTGTATTGGGATGCACCTTGAAAACTGGATGGTCTTAGGCTTTTGTTTCAGTCTCTCTCTTCCTCCCAGTCTGCCTTAGCCGTGTGTATGTTAATGCCGGTCTATCCAGACCCAGACTGTTCACTGAACGTGTCTTTAATTATCCTGATGACATGACATATCACTTAGAGCTCTCAATCCCCGCTGCTGTTATGTAACCCCTCCCTCCCACACACAAGCACATTTATATACCTCAATTATGTATGCATCTTTCCAGAGTGGTGGAGTACGACAGCTCTATTAACTTATGCCTCCAAAGCTCTCATAGTGAATAATGCCAGATCGGTGGTGTAGTAGAATCATTTTAGGGATTCGATACTTCAATACGTGTTCTTACTTAAATGTAATAAATAAAAGTCAATGTGTGACACAGTATGCCGCGCAAATAAGACCATGTTTAGGAATTCATTCATAGATCTGAGTAACCAAGCAACAATGTATTTCCACAACAATTTGTTTTTTTATATAATGATCTCAAAGTAATCAAATAATATGTGGTCTTTTGGATACAGTACCATTTCATGACAATTATTCCAATATTGATCACTTATCAAAACACATTTACAAAAAAAGCATCAAAACATACCAAAGCTAAAAAAAAAAGCTTAACTACAAGAGAATGAAGGAATCAAGGCCAAATAACAGATTACATATGGAATATTTAAATAAAATATTTAAATCAATGGAGCTCCCTTTTCATTCATCCTCAGCTGTCTGCTATAACCAAAGGAACAGTTAACTATACAAATGCTGGTTCACTGTTGGATGAATTGTGTTTTTGTTCCTTAGATTTGTCAGAGAAAGTGTTGAAATAATTCACCTTTATGAACCTAAACTATCATTTCAGGAGGTTGAATAAAATGTCCTTGTTTGCCAGCCCACCTACTTCTGTCTTTATGAAGAAAAATTAGACAAAAAATAATTAGAGGTAAATTTTCTTATGTCTACATATGAGAAGTTTCAGGATGTCTGAAAAAAAAGTATCCAGAAAAACAAGAATGAATAATAAAACACAAATAATCATGCACGGAGTTGAGTACAAAACAAAAAAACTGTGTTGTAAAAAATTGAACTGGGGAAACCGGGCAATACAAACTACTCAATTACATGATGTGCTTAGGTTCCAGTCTGCTTCTGTTCTGTTTGATTCCCCTCTGCACTGTCTTGTCCTGTTTCTCTTTATAATGTCTCTTTTAACTTGAATGAGTCCCTAAACAGCACTCGCCAGCCCAGTAAAAGTCCCTGGAACAGTAAAACTGTGTTAAAGTGAGTGATGGGTGCAGCGCTTATGTTTGAATTGTTAGCTAGCAGCTCTTTATGAGACTGTGTAGAATACTTTGTGGCAGGAGCTGTGGGGTAAGGGAGGGGGTGGAGTGGAGAAGGACAATGCGCTGAGGATTATGTCAGAAGGATCACATTAAAATGACCTTATTGCTCAGTTTACCAAAGGGATTGGCTTCTCCGTCAGTGCATACCCCCTATGAAACACACCTAAAAGTGAATTTCCTCTCAGGACAGGTCATAGAGCAGGATTATGTGTTGTGCAGTCTCCAAAGGATAAAGCAGTTTTAATTTCAGTGTCCTGTTCAAGGGCATTTTCCACTTTCAAGTAATCAGTCTACACCATCAAAACACTGCCTGACAGAGGCCAGAATTGAACCGGCACAGGGAATTGAGTCGAAAAATTGAGTTTCAAGTCGGGGTGGCATTTAGTAACAGACAAGAATAAGGGAGACAAGTGGGGAGAAAAGAGTTTGGCATGAGCTTAGTGAAAGTGAGGGGGAAAAAATTAAAGAGAGGCAAATAGTGAGATGAGGAGAGAGGAGAGGAAGAGCCCCCACAGCAGGAATGTTAAGTGTTCACAAGATGAAGATCCCTTCATGCATCTCCTCCATCTACCCCATGCCACTCTCACTGAAATACAGATATCACACCCAATCAGTCAGTCACTGTCGGATTCTGTCTAAGAGGTCTGATTGGCTGATTAACCAAGCTCATCAACACAACACCCGCTGCGACTATAAACACGTACACAATATGCAAATTACCGTGTCGCGTGTGAGTGTGTAGTGTACGCATTTGCATAATCTATGCATGCATTTCGTTATCATCTTTGCATTTTGAAATAATTTCCAGTCTGTGTGGGCAACATGTATCTATAAAGTTTAACAAATTAAAAGTTACTTTACCACTTTAAGCATCGTAGAAATGACTCAACCTTCTATTCTTGATTTTTATTTGAGATTGTGTGTGTAGCTGTGGGTTGGTGGGTGTTGGTAGTCGTAGTAACAAAGACAATCGTATCTGTTGCACAAAATACCCAACAGCTTTAATGGGGATTACATAAATAACCACTATGTTTCCCTGCAAGCAAACACTAAGATTCAGAGTCTCAAATTACTGTTTTGGGAAAAGAAAAGAAGAAAAAAAATTATTTTAGTATCTGGAAATTAAACCACAGATTTACACAGTGTAATCAGTATCCGATAATTGTCTGTACTCATGATATACCAATATACGGCTTTATAATGTAAAAATACATGTAAATATAAATGTAAATGAAAAGATGTTTGGTATTCTGAATTTTTTTAAATCAAATCTGTTGCCTATTCACTATTCATTGAGTGAAATTGTTCTTTTTGTACAGTTAGTTTTTTGCAAGTCGTAACACAATATAAATGCTGTTTGTCTGGAGGACCATTCATAGTGGGATGAACAAATGCAGACACGCGGGAAGCATGAAATGAGAAGTGAAACTAATGATAACTAACTAATCTCCATTACATGGGGAGGAAGGATTGCCCCAAACGAATGGTGCTCTCATTGGGAGAGCTTTGGCTCAGAAAAAAATCACCTCGGAGCACTTCCTCAGATTGGTATGCTCAAAGGGGAATGTTTGTCAGTCAATACAGTGATAGACATGTAACTAAAGAAAGGCAATAATTCAGTGAAACATTCTTTTAAGTATTATTCATATATATTTTTTATCCCTTTTTTGACTGCTGTGGCCACTGCAGTGAAACGGTCTTTTAAGCATTATGCATATTTATGCATGTAATGATACTGCATGTTTATACCATGCACTGTATAGGCATAATAGATTATTTCCACGGTAGCCCGCTATCATTCACATATCATTCATGTTTTCCCATGCAGAGCATGGCAACACATGGAGCAAGGCAAATCAATGGCAATATTTATTTCATGTCTAATCACTGGGGCAGAACCGCAGTTCAGAGAATGCAGCAATGAAAATAAATGACGCAGAAACTGCTTTAAAGTGCAGCCTGCAGCTTAAGCTTCAAGAGCAAGGAGTATTAGTACAAGTGCAGGTTATAGATTCCAGGAAAGCAAGCTACAGGCATTTCCAGCGGGTGAAGCCTACAGAAAGCAAAGAGTGAAATCCTGTTGCTTTCCTTGGGAGATCCCGCCAATATCATTTTTCCTTTTCCTCACCTGTTTTCTCCTGCAGCTTTTAAAAAGCCAATCCATCTTCACTTCTTTAGAAATCCCACATATACCCGTTTTCTGAGCATTCACTCTTTTTCAGTGTCAGAGTTAAAGAGAATGGTCAGAACATATCGTAGTTGACTCATGGCCAATAAGCTATGCATGTATGAGCATGATTATGTTTCAGTAGTCCGATATTTAGAAGTAGCCTTGAACATTGAACATGATGTTGACTGGTCTGTCAATGCCAGCCCTTGGATTGCATTAGTACAGTAAAACAGAGCAAGCTACCAAGGACAACCAGTTACACCAATTTATGAATAGATAAGTCACTGAAACAAGTCTTAACTGACATTGCAGAATTTCAATAAAACTCTTATCAGAAAGCCTAGAAAGATAAGAAATACAGAGAGAGAATCATGTTAATGTGCTGCATGGACCTAGAATTTCTTTTGTCAGTGATTTATGAATAAATACATAGTGAAGATGTGTGGAAAGAGACACAAAGGGAAACAAAGCTGGAATTTCAAAATGACCCTCAAAATAAAGGAATGAATTGGTATTTAGTGTTATTTTTGCCATTAAAACTTTTTTTTTTTGGCTTGGCGGGATTTTTCATTGACTCACATCTATAGGTGGAACCCTACAAATTACTTATCTGGTATGAATAAGACAAAAATGACATTCCAATCAATTACTGACTTGAACAATCTGTTGTTACAACGTTTCACAGCGAGATCACAGTGTACATTTTTAGAGCTGTCATTCCTACTAATAATCACCTGTTTGTTTGTTTTTTTTATAAATCAGGAGTCTGTCCTCCATGTTTGGTTGTGTATCATTGCATGATGAACCGATGGGTCACTTACTGACTTGCACCCTCCCTTATTTTTCTTCCCATTCCAGATTTGTTCCTGACAACTAAAGGGCCAAAGTTTGAGACTTGGATCAATAAGGTAATAAGCCTCTTTTTTGTAAAATGTGTATTGGCAAATGTGTCTGTATTCTCCAGGTGATTATCTTTGCACTGCAAAAACATACTTAATGAAAACATGTCTGTCAATTTTTCTTTTTTTCTTTTTTTTTTAATGTTTGGAGGTGTATGTAAGTTAAACTACATAGACACTTATGGCACAGAAGTGCAGAATATTAAGCTTGGACTTACCCACACTAATGCAAAAAACATTGTGGAAGTACTACACTATAAATGATTATATGATCATATATATTTATTGTATTATTATATGATATATATATATATATATATATATATATAAATGATGATATAAATGATCATTTGAATTTACTGTCTCAAAAGCAGTTGTTAGCCTGCACATACCTAAATTAAATGCTATTGCACTGTATTTAATATAGATTTAGTATATAAGCCATAATCATGTGGTGCTGCATTTTTTAATCTTTGAAAGTGTAGAACTAATCTTAGGGGAAATTTGTGTAAAATGGCAATAAATAACTGTTACCTGAAGTTTATGACATTAAACAATGATAAAACGATGACTTTCTAGCTGAAATCAAAACAGCATTTCTCTACTTTTAAGGTGCATGTCTAGATTTACAACCCTCATCATCTCAGCCACTGTTGGCCATTAACAAGGGACCTTAAATATTTTCCATCACAGACATATTGTGTGTCCTGCATATGAACCATGTCCAGTATGTCCACCATCAGTGCAAAAAAGACGAGCTGAAATACAACAAATAAGCTCTGAATTTGAGGAGAAAGTAGCTTAATACTTAATACTTGAAATTATCTTTCCATGCAGTAAGATGATTTGACTTGTAAAGAAATCTTAAAATAAGTAGGTTATTTTAAAAATAAGTAGGCTAAGATTTTAAAAAATCAACTCGTAAATAACTCAAAAAAACTAATAAAAATAATTAATCTCATGTCTCCAGATCTAAGATTTTGAATCTTGGCAAGTACAGAACAATTTGCACTGATGAGGAAGATTGCGTGTGCCTTTGTTAAGAGCAACCAAAGTTCTTTACCTTGTGAGCACAGAGCGATGACCCACACAACACCCCTCTGTTCATGTCCTTTTGATGCAACAAACAGATCTGCAAAGCTTTGGTGGGATTGGTGGTGCAGAGTCGTTGGCAGTTCTGCAGGACTAGTTGATATTCAGGAAGAGCAGAGAAGGAAGACTGTGGCTCTGGGTTTTGTTGAAGGGGCCTATTTGAAATTCAGCAGGTCGAGGCACAAGGCGAACAGTAGTCTGCGTTATCACAGAGGAGGGGGGAAGGGGAGGAGGCAACGAAGAAGAGAGAAACAGAAAAAGGTTGAAGGATTTTCTAGTGAAGGAAGGTGTGTAAGGCTAGAGAGAGAGACCAAGCTGCAGCAAAATGTAGTAAATAAACTGCCTAGCCCAAAAGGAGTAGCATGAGAGTCGACTGACGGGAAAGTTGATCCAGTGAAAGGATGAATCAAGGGAATTTTCAGAGGAAATATGAATTTCAAAACTCTTTTTTTTTATTATCCCCACCTAGGTCGTGTTTTCAGCCATTTTGTTGTCTGTTTAGTCAGAAACATGTTTGATGGAAAGCTAAGCCCACAGGCCAAAGAGAAGGTGTTCAGTTGTTCAGCTATGCTAGTGGCATGGTTTGAAGGACAGCAATGTCAATCTGTGGGTTGGTTGCTCCAGTGCTTTGGTCCTGACTGAATATCTCATTTGATGACTTTTGCTTGACATTTTGTGCAGACATTCACGTCCCTCTATCCCCTCACCGTAAGGTTAGCATTTTTAGTTTTAATCGAAATATCTCAGCAACCATTGGACGGATCGTCATGAAATTTGGTACAGACATTCATGGTACCTGGATAATCACTTATAAAAACGGTCCTTTATTCTCAAGCTGTTGCTCAAAGTTTGTTCATCCACTGTTTTGGTATTTTACCACACACATGTAAAGCTCATAATGTTCCCAACAGCCTCAGCCATACTTCGGGTTTATTGCTAATATGCTAATGGTACAGGGTAAAGTCGTTATCTCATTCAGGAGAACCAGGTCCAGACATACTCTAGAGGTGTCCTTTCATACACATAACACACAACAGGACACTGTCAGTGTCAGACGTGTCACACCACTGAATATATTCCATCTGTTTTTAGGCGAGGAGTGGCTTGGTTAGATCTTGCAGTAGGAGGACTCATCTGTAATGATGACCCTTAATGTTGATATTCATACTACTTGTATTTGTGCATACTGACAGAGAAAGATAGCGATATACAGGCAAGCAGAAAAGAAGATGAAGTAGCTACACTCCATACACCGTCATCAACTGGATCAACACGCCAACCTGGTCACACTCAATTATTTGCTCAATCAGACATTAGACATCAGACATGTACGATTAAAATGATTCGGACCTTTGCGTCTACACTTACAGCTTGTCTGGGTAATGCCCGCTGAAGTTCGGGGTAGCAGAGCATGTGTGAATACGGCTTATAATACTAAGCGTATACCTGCCCAATATTCTCATTTAGTTCTCTTCTCGGACCAGGTGTTTCAATCCCTCGATAGCTGCACTATTCTAATGGCACCTGAGCTTGTGGGTGGGAGACGGTGGAGCCGGGGGCGTGGCCGGGAGCGTGGCTGGGAGTGGGGGCCTGTTGGGGGTGGTTGCTTCCTCTGGATGCATTGGCCCAACCAAGTGTTTTGGCCTTTATCCTCAATGCTCTTTGGTTGGCAGGTGGATTGTTCAGGCTGTCCCTGCCGCCCCCAGTAGTGTTTTAGAATGCTGACAGAAGTCTTGTTTAATAGATTTTACATCAGAATATATAGCAAAACAGGATGTTTTTATTTTATCTAGAACCAAGCAACATGGAAAAAAGATCATAAAAAAAATCATGCATCACTGTCTAACTTTATAATTTGATGCAGATCTGTCTCCAGACACAGACTAAAAAGTTCAAATGATTTTCTATTATTCAAAATAATAAGTTAATGCAGTATCAGCAAAGGTCTACCCTTTCAGATTGGTTGTTGTTTCAACCACAAGCCTTTGTTTATCTCCCATAAGGCATCGGAGAAAATACAGAATTAGCTTGTGGATGACAATTTGAGTAGTTTTGCCTCAGTAAATATAGGGAGTCATTTGACATCAAGCATCTGTTTTATCTGTATAAGGAACCAGAATATATGTTCTGAAGCTCACAGCAAGCCTGGTAGATAAAGTGTAATCATTTCAATAGCTTATGTTGTTCTCCCTGACTGTGTGCAAAGTCATGTTTTGTTTTGCTTTGTCATTTTGTTTCTCATAATTAATTTGTCATCATGTCATCTTTAATTACTTTGAAGGAAGGGCCAGAGTCTCATTCATTGTAATCTTGTAATTTTATACAATCTGCCAACAGCCAAATGATTGATAAAGATTCATTGCTTGGTGAAGTGGATCTTTTTAAGTGCTGTTTGAACAGTGTGTGGAGGCAGGATTCTGGGAGCAAGACAAAGTGAACACACACCATCTGTGACAGACAGAATGAGTTTGAGTCTTGTCAGTAAAAATCAGGACCTCTGCGGTGCACTTGTGTCACTACATCTCACTCTCTCTTCAGTTCATGAAAAAGACAAAAATCTTCCTGTTCATGTTTGCTTTCTCTTTTCCTCTTTCTTTGAATGCACAAACAATTGCTCTCATCCACACACACTTGAGAAAAATTCTAACAAAAAAATACAGTTCACCTTAAGGCATATGGCTGACATGGAGACACACAACCACAAATACACACAATAAACAAAAATATATATTGACAAACACTGCCATTTCCCAGCATCCTCTGAGCATTAGACCCATGTTAAATCCCACTGCGGTCTTCGGTTCAATGCAGCTACATCTACCGGTCACAGGTCAGCACACTCCTCTTTCTGCACCACTCTGTTTTAATTACATTTTTCTGTTTTCTCACTTTATCCTCTCCTCTCATTCTCTTTTCCTCTGATTACACAATAGAAGGCAGTCACCAAGACAAGGTTGTTTGAGCGACAAGCTGGATCAAGAGATGATTAAACAGAGGTTGTTTTCAAGTAAAGCCAGGCGGTAATTTTCTATCCTTAACGGCTGAAAATATAGTTCATTGGTTCAATTATTTGAACGTAAATACACTGCAGTAAGCTACATAAACATGCATGTGTTTTGTTTTTCAGTATATCTATTTAGCTGGGGTTACTAAGTGGAAGAACATAACAGGAAGAAACATAGGCCCCTAATATTAGAAGTATTGGTAACTTTTGTCATCAAAGGGATTGGCAAGATTGCACTTACCTAGATGTAGGGTCGGCACACGTTGAATGGTGAAGTGACTTCTATATCATTACACACACACACAATAAGTGGTTATTTAGTGAGATAGGGGTTAATTTGACTGGAAACCTCAACCTTGTATGATGTACACAAGTGCTCTATTTTGTCAGGGATGGATGAGAGACAGACATGTCGCTCCTGGTCTACAGCCCTCAGTCACTCCCTGTACTTGATCTTGATTTGAGTTAGGCTTGAAAAGCTCAGTTTGCAAAAACACGTCATAAGAATGGAAGCAGAATTGCAATAGCGCTACTTGAAACTGATGGGTACTCCTTTGTCCAAAGCCAAGTCTTGAGCGTTCCACTGCACATGAACTCCATGGGTCACAGAACGAGTCAAACTGCATGAAAGACTAAAGAAAAAGAGTAATTACATCTGTGGTCGAGAATTTCCAAATGCTGAGAGATATAAGGCCACAAAGTGTGCTGCTGTTTGAATGTTGACTGCACAAAAGAAACATGTGAAGCCTGTCCTGTTCCACAAAGGAACTAGAAGCCATGTCTTTTGTTAGACGAGGTAAGAAGCCTTTCTTCTCTGCCTTGCATTGTAGCGTTCAGGTCAGTGAGGTGCCTAAAAATGTTGGCCATGAGTACGTGAGTGTTGCTCATCATTGAGCATCTGCAATCAACTCTGCATATGCAGAATTTTCTTCTACTTCGTCTTCTCAACAGACGACACCCCAGGGTGCCACAGCAACCCCGGTTGAGAAAGTCAGGGTTAGATTTTGGGGCCTGAGACCTCAACAGGGAAGGAGGGTTGACTTACTGGACCTCTTGCATTTTTAGTTGAATACCCCTGCTTTACAGCATCACATACAAAGAAATGTTCACTTTCAAATCTGCCCACATTTACAGTCAATATAAGATAAGAGTCATATTACTCTAATCTGAACTGTAAACATATTCTTTGTTCATAAGTGGATCAACTTTATTTGATAGTCACAGAATCCTAATTTACTATGTTCCACATGTGATTTCAATTGAAATCAACCCATAGACGTTAAGCATCTTTTGACTCGGTCTAGCAGCCTGGTGCAGCTGTCTTACTTTTCTTATTTGATTTAAAAATGAATTACAAATTCTAAATCTATGTTTACAAGATAAGTCTATAGTGTGTGCGAGCTCTGCACTTCTTGGGTGCTGCGCTGGCCTCACAGACGAGTTCCAGCTTTTTGTTCCGTCAACTTTGTGAGAGTCACCTGCCACTTCTCTTGCAGTCAAATGTCTTTTACTGCTTCAACTACACAATGTCAACCCATCGCCTTATTTGACAAGGAATGTGTGTGTTTATGTGTGTAATGTGTGTGCCGGGAGTGATGTGAACAATCAAAACAAGACCTGTAATCCTGTGATCTTCACACATCAATCAACTATTCTCACACTGTCACACACACACAGTTTTAATCATGACATCTTGCAATCAGGCGACCAGACAATCAACCAAGATCTCATCCTCAATGCAGAGAGAGTTAACAGCCTGCTGCCACATGCCACACACACGCACACACACACACACACACACACACACACACACACACACACACGTCTGTGTGTGTGTGTGTGTGCATGTGTGTGAATGTACGATTGAAAGCTTTTGATCTAACTGACATTTAAAGAGATCTGCATCAAAGGGTTTCATTTTCTTTTGCACTGGTCAATTGAACACACACAAGCGTTGAGAAAAGCAGAAAGTGTTTACTTTTTGGCATACATTTAAAGTTATATCCTAGCATCTCAGTATAATTGTAAAGACAGAATCATTGCATTGAACTCAAAACAGGACACAGAGTGTGGCATTGAAATGCTTTGAATGTGCGTTGCTGGAAGGTTTCTTTGTACAATGGTTCTACAGCGGTTATAGAACCAGCAATTCTTTACAAATTGAAACAAATAGTAAATGAATTCATGAATGACAGCCTGAACCTTTGGCTAATGGACTTCTTGGTGCATTTGCTGTAACAAAACCAAAGTAAGTGCCATTATGTTCCTCACGTCATTCAAAGCTTCAAACATAATTATAATAATTAATCTCTAAAAATGCAACTTGTGCACCGTGACTAATTGAAACTGAATGTATTACTGGGCTTCATTTACTGATTGCCTGTGCCCCACACAGCATAAAACAAACAACACACCTGCAGATCTCTTAGCGTTTCAGGAGACATCATGTGTTCAGCTCAAAGGCCTTCTAACCTCAGTGGGATGCTGCGGTTTTATACATGCATTCATGTCAACACAACAAATAAATGACCATTTGATGCAATTAAAACTTTTTTTTTCTGTGAATCAATCAAATCAATCATTTTTCTGGTGCTAATCTACTTCAAATTACTACTGCAATAGTTACTGCAGTTTTCATTCAGTGTGCACACTTTTAAGGGAATGTATTCTCACGGTTGGGTATTGCGGTGAATTTTCTTTTGACATTATATCCATTTAAAATGGAGAAAATGCTTCATGTATTTACTTTATATATTTTTTATAATGCTTTATGATTAACTTGTCAAAATAACAACAACGGTGATTTTTTAATACTTCTCAGTTTAACGAAACTTTATATTAAAATAAAGAATTCTTGAATTGAGCTTATGAGTAATTTGCTTATAACCTTGTAAGTTTTAAGGCGACTCAATACTAGCTCTGCTTTCAACAGAGTATGACAGCAGAAACAACACAGAGAATATCCTACTGCTGTCAACACAAATACTGCCTCTGATCTCTTCCTCAGATACAATTCAAAACCATGGTTTCAACTGGTTTACAAGTAAACATTAGTTAGCTGAATAACTAATAACTAATTAGTTACTTAATGACTTATGAGTTCTAAATTAACTTGATGCTGTTTAACATAATATCACATTAGACATGATTATTTTAGCAGGTTTAAGATCTGATATTAATTTACTTACTGTACTTGTTCTGCAGATTTGAGACTTATAACTTCTATCTTGGTCTCGTTGTACATATGTGGTGTTATTAGAAGAATTGAATTAGAATTAGAATTCTTTCCTGCTTGGCATTATGCATTTGTGGTCCAGTGCATTGTTAAGATCTCAGAATTGACATGTCACATTTGATGTTCCACCTGGTAAGTTCACTTCCGTCTTGCAGCTTTTGCAAACTGCCATGATTTTATCAACTTTACCGTCCTTAATGAACTTTAAACCAGACAGTTGCCTCATACTAGATTTTGCCCGTGTGTTTGTCACGGGTCATCATGAGTAATTGTCAAAGAAAGTACCCATTGATCATCGTAATGGCCGCCTCATAGTCTCCCACTTCATCCAAAGACATTCATATTAGGAGACTGATGAATAAACCTGTTAAAATAATCATGTCAAAATGCATGAATGAGCAAAGAGGGAAATTACTCAGTGTTTAACAAAGATTTCCAAACGTATGTCAATATCATGAATACATAACTTTTGGGGAATAGACAACTTAGACAAGTTTTTCTAATGTACTGGTTTTCGTGAAATGTAACATAATACCTATTGACCAGTAAGTCGTACTGATGTAATACTGGTATACTGGTTTTATCACACTCCCTAAATTATTAGCAGACAGTGAAAATAAAGTCCTTATTATGACCCTCAAAAATAATGACTTCATTCACTTACAGTATCAGCTTGAATTCAACTTGTGCAGTGGCCTCACTGTAGATGTTCAAAAACATTTACATGCAAAAAAATCATGACATTTTCAATAACTATTGACGTAGTAATTGTACAGTTTTGTAGTTTAAGTTTATTGGTCAAGATTATTTCCCTTCCTACTTATATTGCATAAGAGATTTCCCCCCAGAAAACAATCCAGATTATGAAAGCATTTACCGGTACGTGGCCTGTTATTTTCTAGTCCTTTGTGCCACAGTCAAAGATTAATAGTCTTGCAGAAGCCTCATTCAGATGTCAAAATATTGATATACTAACTGACCAACAGAGAACTTCATGCCACACCGTCATATATCTACAAGATCATCACGCTGGCAGCACTATTCATTAGTCTCCTAATGTAAACGTCTTTGGGTGTAGTGGGAGGCAGTGAGTATGAGGCTGCCATTACGATGATCAATGGGTACTTTCTTTGACAATTGTCTGCATGAATTAAACCAAAAACACCTCCAGAGGGATAAACAAATTGTATTTGGCATTTCAGAACTCCCCTCTAAAAAAAAACCTTCTTTTACTTGCCTACTCTGTGCTTTGGGCCTCTACAGTCTAGATAATATCAACCCACAAATGGCCCAGTAAGCCCTTTTCACTGAAGTAGACTGAATGTTACAGTAGATAAACCACAGGTGAAAACAATAAAGTGAATGACTCCAATGAATTCCATTTAGCTGCTTCAGTTTCAGGGTCGTGGTATTGTGCATGCTGGCTTACGGTCATGTTGTCAAATGTTATTAGCAACACTTGTCCTTTTACTCCTATGATGAGACAAAATATCTGCTGCGCCTAATATTAAGTTGTAAATGGATGTTGTGTTCTTTCTAAAAATCAAGTTACTTTAATAACTCATGGTCTAGTCTCAGTCATGACAATGTTTTTTTATCCTTCCTACCATAGTGTCATTTAACTCACACTTCTGCCAGCGGCCAATATCTAACTCTTAAAATGATGTGTCAGTAAGCTGTTTGGACTCACAGTCCAGTTCATTTTATTAGTATTCTATTCAAGAAACGGCCCACTGTGCAAAAAATATAATGATGTGCTTCCTGATTTGAAAGTTTTGCAACAATCTTTGGAAAAGAGACAAGCACTTCCTTCTGCTATGGAATAGGAGTAAGTATTGGCAACATTTCAGTCTTGTGTTGTTGTTGAATTTTCCTCCACGCAGAAAATCAATATGGCGGGTGTGTTATGTCAGTATTGCAGGATTTCACCTAATGCTGTTGTGCAGAGGAAGCAACAATTATTGAATTGAAAATGTTGTTCATTTCTGCACTGGTGTTCAACCATAACAAGCTCCAATGTCAAATATTGTTTTTCATATTCATACTTCCTCTCTATTCCTTTTCTTCATACTTCTGCTACATTTCACTCAGAAGACGTGGTAGAATTTTAGCCCCAATGAATTTCAGTGAATTTGTTGCTTTAATCTCTAATAGTTTTAAATCATTGTAGTTGATTAATGACAGATTTTTACAGAATTTGACTGTTTTTCCTTACCTCACAATTCATTGTCATTAACTTGAGTAAATGTAATAAATGTAGAATTTTATGTGGAAAATGTCAACCAAACAATAAATATAGTCAAAACATCATGTAGATATTTGGCAGTTTATACATTGAATCAATATTTGACTCACACACATTATTCACTAGAATGTAACCACAAATACAAACCCCTCATATTCAATATTCATACATAATGTATATGTTGCTCTCTCTGACTCAGTCATTGTGTTTTTATTCCCTCTTCTCATGAATCAGTAACGTTAATATCAGCAGGCAACAGTTTCCACTGCACAGAATCACATCTGCTGCTACATCTGCACACACACACAAAACCACACACAACCACACACACACACATCTTGCCCTCTGTAAAGTGCACCACTCACCAGTAGGATTTGATGCTTGTCAACCCACCTACTCCTATTGTTTTCTACACAAGCGCATACTGTATCAGCTTCAATAAAATGTCAGTACATCTGAGATCATGTGTTGTGTCCAAAAATGCTGCAGCTCTACCTCTCATCTGAAAATCAGCAATCCCTCCTGCTTCCTCTGTCAGTTCAGTCTATTGTGTGCTGTGATGGTCAAATGGCATGTGTGTACAGTACCTGTAATGTTGCCATTAATTGATTGCTTGAAAAATTATTTTGCAGATTAATCAATAAAATTCAGTCACACTCACTCTGCGGTAACAAAAGAGTGGACCCCAGTGCTCCCACAACAATTTTTAAAAATTTTTTATTTCATTGTTATTATTTACCACTTAAACTATTCAGATGTACGTATTTTTAGAATTTCATATTTTATAGCTTTTCTTTCAAATTGTAAATTATATGGATACTTGCTTTCTCAGAAAATAAATCTAATTTTATGTGAACAAATGTATTGTGTGTATATGTATTTATATTTTATAACCTTATTGCCTATCCTTATCCTTTAGTGTGTACTCAGATTTATCCTAAATTTTGTTTGACGATCCGACACAGTTTAGTTTGAGATACACACAAAAATAGAAGAAACCAGAAGCAGGTCCAATTCTTTTTCACAGCACTGTTCTTCCATGTGTCCTGTGTGCCCACTTATCTGTGGTCTTCTTTAAAAGGCACTCTAATCCTTGGTTCTGTATGGAAAAAGGGCACAACCATTATGTCAGTCATATACCTATTCTCTGTTTCCATGACATTATACTGGTAAATTTCAGTAATAGTAGACATGAGTCTACGGATAAAAAAGGAGCCCACTCTCCAACAGTTGCAGTATGTATGAGCATTTATGAAACTACATGATCCTCCCTCTCCCTTCTTTTCTGTCTCTGTCGTTCTCCCAGGACGGAAACTTTACCAAGGCTGAAGTCATGCCAGCAGAACCACCATCACCAGTCAAGATTGTGGGACAGTCCTCCTTTGTCGACTTTGGTGAGAATGACAGAGATTTTGCTGTCACTTATGACGGACCTTGTGTTTTTGTAACAGAGTAACAGACTGATCCCTTTTAGATATGGCATGTATTTAGGAGATTTGGAGTGTAATAAGACAGACCCAAAAGGTAAAAAAAAAAATCCAAAACACAGGAAGTTGATGTGTAAACGCACTCAATCTGTGTAGCTTCAAAGGATTCCAGTTACTGGTATTTTTGGCTTCGGCATCAGTACAGCTCTCTCATCACATAACTTTCTTTCCATATTCATACACACACACACAAATGCACATCACAAATGTTCACGCCTTTCCAGACTGGCTAATCTCACATACGCACACATAGTTGCACCCCCACACAACAACACACACTGACACACACAATCCTACATAGAGCCAGATTGTTCTGAACAGCTTATCCCCTTAAACAATCTTGGCCACTAGTATTTATTGTTCTGCTCAGCTTTACATTTATCCACAGCAAATCTCCGCTGACTCGCTAAAATCCAGGCTGCAGCTTGTGCACCACAAAGTGGCCCCTGTTTGTTTTTGTCAGAGCTCCCACATCAGCCAAGTGAGCGGCAAAATTCTGGTGGCCTCTTTGCTCGTTGTGATGCTTGTTGAAGGTAAATTCCATTTTGATCAACTGCACAGCAGTTCAGTAAAATGAGGAATATATGACTTGAAGACTGAATAGTATTCCTCCTTTGCTCAAGATGGCCCTGAACACTTTTCTCCAGTTACAATAATGTATCTAGTCATATGTGAAAAGTAGAATACTGATTATAGGAAGGAGTGTTAAATAAAAGTGTGGGTGGGCAGGAGCTGTTTGCTATGATTAGTTGAGCCCGACACAAAAGATTTGAGCAGATTAAAATTTCCCTGTGAGCAAACTCACTCACTGTTTCAAGTTCATTTAAATTCACTGTATGCAAGTCAAAACATATCCTTTTTTAAGTGCTGATGTCACCGGGCATAAGGATACAATAGCTACACTCCTGAGTATACTGAATTCAGAATAGTTCTCTTTCTCATAGTCTTGCTAATCTGCAAGATTTTTTAAATCCTAATCTTAGTTTAAAACATAAAGATATTTATTTGTTTAATTTACTCAATTTTTTTTATGCAAAGCAGTCATCTCTGTGGTGTTTTTGCATTGCATTTGTTCACTTGTACAAGCATCATATCATATTCTTTGTTAGAGCTTTGGTCCTTCAGAGTGGGAAGTCAAATAAAAATGTGCACATTTTCAAACTATTCCCAGTAATTCAAGTGAAGCAACAAAGGACTGCTTAATTGGGAACACTGTAGTGGGTCTCCTTACATGACTACACATTTCTTCTGCTGTATTGATTCTGGACAATTGGAGAATCTGTCATATCATGTGTATCAAAAGGATTTTTAGTAGAGAAGACCAGACAGTACTAAGTACATCAACAATACAGAACTAAAAACATTTATTCTTTCAGTTTTTTTTCTTTTTTCATTTTGCCATTGTGACCTCAGCACTCAGCTTGAGCCATGCGTTGTCATTAGCTGTGTAATGTTAGATGCATTTTTAATTAACTTTTGGGCTTGTGTGGCACTCATGCACATGAGCGCGCAGACACACACAAGTGTGCACACTAAGCTCCATACTGATGAGCACATCCTTATTTTCAAGATTAATCTGTTAATCTCATTGCAGCTAGAGGTGTCCATCAAATATTTAGTGAACAAACTTCCCCTTCCCAAATTGGCAATAATGTATCAGCCGGGGGGGGAAATGACCTATATGCTGTGTGTGTATGTGTGCGTCTGTATGTCGTGAGGGAACTGTCTCACAGTGTGTGTTTGTGTGATTCGCTGGCAATGTGTGTGTGTATGGAATTCATCGTCTCTGGGGGAGGTGACCTTTTATTGTTTTAATCTCCAGCTTAAAGCTTTAAAAGTTTCATTTCTTGAAATCGTTTTATCTTTTCTTCATTTCTCCTACATTTCGGAAATGTCTTCAAGACGTTGCCCTCGTTAGCCGGAGATCCGGGCCTTTTGAGGGTCACGCTTCTAATAACCTGCAAAAGTCTGGGAGAGAGATGCCTTGCAGGATCTAACATCTCTTTTTTGGTCCAGTTTTTTCTGCTCCACTCAGCCCCTCCTCGGTTTACACTGTCCGTCTTTATTTCTTTTGATCTACTCTATACTGTAGCTGCTATCCATGGCTTCTGGTTTTCACTCTCCTTTTTCTTCTCCTCCCTCTGTTCTTCATCTGAACACCTCTTGGTGTCCTTGTTATTACGTTGTTGGAGGTGCACTCACCACCTCTATCTCTTTTAGTCTCTCTACTTTTCTAGGATGTGTGTTCATAAAAACTGTTACATTGTTAGTGTTTTGCAATATATGAAGTGAAGCCTGCGAGCTAGTTCAGGCAGACAACTCGAGCTGCACTGCATACACACAATATTCACATGATAGGTCCCATTCTCCTTAGATTGGTGGAGTGTCTGCTTGTCATTGCTGCTGCTAACCTGCATGCGTATTGCTGCCTGCACTTTCAGCCCCAGCATCTACCTGTAGGCTTTAGTTATGGGGTTCGTGAAGTTTGCTCATCACTCCCCAGTGGCTCTATGTAAACATATCTGCGGGGAGTGATTAAGGTTGGAGCCTAGACGCCAAACTCAAACTATTGTATGTTCTACTTTTGTGATAATAAACATTTCAACCTCGTTAGTTGTCTGACTGAAATCCAGTAGAACAATCGTATCCAATGTTATTTAGAGAAATCATAATATGTTGTGCAATAGTTAGATAAGTACAGTTGGGGCCAGATTACATTAGAAATACTGAAATGTCTTGTCAGGCATAGCCAAAATGTGATGCTCTCTGTCAACAAGAGTGCATTGTTTGTTATAGAATTAATGGAGCTGAATGGTAGTCTTAGTATGACTCATATTAATGGTAGTCTTAGTATGACTCATATTAATGGTAGTCTTAGTATGACTCATATTAATGGTAGTCTTAGTATGACTCATATTAATGGTAGTCTTAGTATGACTCATAATAATGGAAGTCTTAGTATGACTCATAATAATGGTAGTCTTAGTATGACTCATATTAATGGTAGTCTTAGTATGACTCATATTAATGGTAGTCTTAGTATGACTCATTAATTGTAGTCTTAGTATGACTCATATTAATGGTAGTCTTAGTATGACTCATGATAATGGTAGTCTTAGTATGACTCATGATAATGGTAGTCTTAGTATGACTCATGATAATGGTAGTCTTAGTATGACTCATGATAATGGTAGTCTTAGTATGACTCATAATAATGGTAGTCTTAGTATGACTCATAATGATGGTAGTCTTAGTATGACTCATGATAATGGTAGTCTTAGTATGACTCATGATAATGATAGTCTTAGTATGACTCATGATAATGGTAGTCTTAGTATGACTCATTAATCGTAGTCTTAGTATGACTCATGATAATGGTAGTCTTAGTATGACTCATTAATGGTAGTCTTAGTATGACTCATGATAATGGTAGTCTTAGTATGACTCATGATAATGGTAGTCTTAGTATGACTCATGATAATGGTAGTCTTAGTATGACTCATGATAATGGTAGTCTTAGTATGACTCATGATAATGATAGTCTTAGTATGACTCGTGATAATGGTAGTCTTAGTATGACTCATGATAATGGTAGTCTTAGTATGACTCATAATAATGGTAGTCTTAGTATGACTCATAATAATGGTAGTCTTAGTATGACTCATGATAATGGTAGTCTTAGTATGACTCATGATAATGGTAGTCTTAGTATGACTCATGATAATGGTAGTCTTAGTATGACTCATAATAATGGTAGTCTTAGTATGACTCATGATAATGGTAGTCTTAGTATGACTTATAATAATGGTAGTCTTAGTATGACTCATGATAATGGTAGTCTTAGTATGACTCATGATAATGGTAGTCTTAGTATGACTCATGATAATGGTAGTCTTAGTATGACTCATAATAATGGTAGTCTTAGTATGACTCATGATAATGGTAGTCTTAGTATGACTCATAATAATGGTAGTCTTAGTATGACTCATAAAAGTGGTAGTCTTAGTATGACTCATAAAAGTGGTAGTCTTAGTATGACTCATAAAAGTGGTAGTCTTAGTATGACTCATAATAATGGTAGTCTTACAGTAGTATGACTCATATGAGACTCATCATGTGATGCCAGGTGTTGGCATGTCTCCTCTCTCACCACCCAGCAGATCCCAAAGGCTGCAGGTGGTGGCCTCATAAGGCTTAGGCATAAGGCTAAGGCATTAGGTATGTATTAGCTATGGCATTAGGCATAAGGCTAAGGATTGTCCTCCTACTTCATCCGCTATTATTGTTAGTATCATTATTATTATTATTAGTATCATTATTATCATTATTATTAGTAGTAGTAGTAGTAGTGGTAGTAGTAGTATTCAGTGTGTGTCTCTGTGTGTAGCCATATTATAAGCCACTTTGCCCACTTCTATGGTGTACTAAAGGTAAAGATATCGGCTGTACTGAAAAAGCACTCACTAATGACCACAGGTAAACCGCATGAAAGAGAGGCGAGAGAGTAAGGCATATGAAAGAGTGAGGGGGGATGGAACACTTCAAAGATGACATGAAGTGAGATAGAAAAGAGGTGAATGAAAAGGAGGAAGAGAAGATGGCTGGGAGTGGATTGAAGGGAAAGAGGATGAGAGATCGGAATTGTATCCCGTGTGATCTTGGAGTGGGAATTATTTCCATCACACATCACATTGTCAATTGTCAATCGACCTCTATACCTTCACCTGTCTGTCTCCTACTTTCTCCTCTGCATCTTTGTGTCTGTATCAACCTGGCTGTACATTCTTCTCTATATCTCTCTGCCTTACTCTGTCTCATGAAAGTGATGTTTAAATAATATATAGGTGTATATGACCACAGCAAGAAAAAAACCACAACAGTGTATGCAGTAACATTCAGCTTGTGTGTCTCATATTTCTACAGGCTGTTGGATGCAGTGCTGCTAGGCTACAGCTCTGTCTGCTCTCTCCCTACAAAATGTACTGTTAGCTTTATCTAGGAGCTCATGAGGGGAAACATGTTTAGTATGTTGTATAAGTTGTGTTTATCTGCAAATATGCATGGGTAGTTTGTGTCCTATGAAAATAACCACCTGGATTTTGTTCCTTATTAACTTTAAATGGTTATTTTAATTTAATCAGTGACAAAAACAAAGAGACTCCAAAAAAAAACTGGACTATATGACATTATACATAGCCAGTAACTGGTGTGTCCTCCACCAGCATTCATCACACTAATCTCATGGACTCATACAACCTCTAGATTGAATTGGTCGGCGGCCCACTCTTCAGTCAGAGCTGCTCAGAGTTGCTGCTGAGTCTGTGGAGGATGTTCAATATCTGTCCATCCTGCTAACAGACACACATGGTCAAAACAAGGCCGGCCAAAACATTACCTCCTTGGTGGAGGTCATAGAAAATCCAACTAAGACAAGATGTCACTGCAGACATTAACATTAGTGTTGATTATTATTCATTTAAGTTGTGCAATTCTGTGCATCTTCTGTCGTTGTTAAATTGTGGTGTTTTATCAGATGTAACAACAACATGAAATAGGCATTATATTTTGGCATCAGCCATTTTAACATATGCCTGTTGACTTCTTATGTATTTTTTTTTTATTTGTACTTTTTAAAAAGACTTTTTTTAAAAGACTTGCCTTAAAATCAGACTGCTTACCATTCACCGAAAAGTTCATGCACTTTTTATTGGTATAACAAATCATTTACTTTGCTGAATCTGACTGGCCTGTGTTCTGAACACTGGTCAGTGCTGTACATGTGGCTACTTTTAATCCAGCATTTTGGATGGAATATTTCATATCCAATACCTGTCAGTCCAGCGAATAAGACATTTTTGTAAATTACACTTGAACAGGACCGACCTTCCCTCAGAACATACACAGCTAATATGATCAATGTTCTAAACACCAAACAGAACCAGTTTATTTAGATCCAATTGTTGTATTCTGATTTGCTGAAAGTCATATGTCTGACTAGCATCTACAGGCAGCACAGTGGCTAAACTCGTGTGTGTTCAAGTATACGTGTGCGTTCATGAATGCATATGAGGATCTGTCCGTTTTAGTGTGATACAGTAGCAGTTCTTTTTTTCAGCACTAGACTCTTTAAAGATGCACAGCATATGCCAGACAAAACAGGCCCATCTGCCTTATCACTGAAGTAATTGCATTTTTCGAAGAGACAGTGGTCAATGCATAATTCATAATTAGGTAAAGCATAACGAAGTCCCACCGCCAAGTGTGTCAGCGAGCTTCACCGCAGGTAGGATGGAGGGAGGGCGCTCTGTGACCAGCCGCTCACCAAGATATGGAGATTTTGTAGACAGGGAAATAGGAGTGTGTTTGGAAGTGCTATTTAAAATAGGGAACAGCTGTCATCATGCTGAGCGTGTGTGTGTGTGTGTGTGTGTGTGTGTGTGTGTGTGTGTGTGTGTGTGTGTGTGTGTGTGTGTGTGTGTGTGTGTGTGTGTGTGTGTGTGTGTGTGTGTGTGTGTGTGTGTGTGTGTGTCTGTCTGTACTTGCAGGTAAGTCAGCATGTTAACAGGACAGCCTATTTCTCTCTGCTCTCCCCTCAGGCATTTCTTCTCCACTCATCTTATTATATTCTGTAACATCCAGCCTGTCCTCTCTTCTTCTCTGGTCTGTCTGCCTCATTCTTTCCTCAGCCAGTGCATACTTTGCACACTATTTTTATTTTACCTTGATGTTTTATTTTTTTTCTGCCTGTCTTGTCATGTTTTCAACCAGTGCTTTCTTACTCCCTTTGGTTTTTCAGCCCCACATTCTCCATCACTTTCTGTTTCAGTCTCAGGCACCTGCAAAATGGGTGGACCTTTAAAACAGAGATACTGGAGTGCTGCTCGGCAAGTTAAGATCAGAGTCAGGTGTGTAGGCAGTATCATATAACAGAATCCCTCTGCATTTATGTGAAAGACCATCCCTTCAGACCATATTAATGATGTAAAAAAGGGGCCAATGGGAAAAGTAAGTCTTAATCAAGCACCATTTTGTGACACACTTCACATTCAGAAATATTCCAATCCAAATGCAAATTGTTGAGTCTTGCGGGTTTAGAGTTTCCAAGTTCAGATATTAATTTGCACATTTTAATATGCAATTTGATGCAAATTGAAAACTACATCCAAAACAAATTTGTCCTTCTTTGAAGGTAAAAGCTGCATCTTCTTCTTTCTTATTCCTATATCTGCTGGTGCAGTAATTAGTATGCACAAGTAGTCCTCTCAATTATGAGGACCCACCCACAGCCATGTACACACTAATTAGCACTTTATTTTTGAATTAAGTTAAAATGTTATTGTGTTGCACATGGTACAAAATGTTGTCCATTGAAATGAAAATCCACAAATCTCATTTTGTGTTTGTACCAATAATATGTCCTCTATATGTTAATGGCACACCTCCCCTGTGGGGCACGGAGAGCAGACGTTTGGGGGGGTAGGTGTGAGCCAAAATTATTGCATGAGCTGAAAGGTACAGGTGCAAACCCTTAGTGCTCTATCACTGCCAGTTGTGTAATTTTAGAACAGCCATCTCGTTGACACTCCAGGATCACACTTGTGATTGGATGCTTGTTACATTTTATTTAAACCTGAAATGAGCATGATTGATGCTGTGGAAGCGGGTTGGAGACAGATTTGAAAACTGGCATGCCATCAAATTCAGGCTCAGATTACTTTGAGAGTTCATTTCAAAGACAAGGAGCTCTTATTGGGAAATGACTTTGGGCTTCTGGAGGCATAAATAATATGTCTCGTGAAAGACTTCAGAAGTTGGAATAGGTGTTTTATGTGTTGATGTAAGCCTTTTGTTTTATTACCCAGGTATTTATAGCTCCCTCGTCCTCCCAAAGGACAACACCTATGTTATATCACACACACTCCATCCCCTCTTCTACACCTTTAGCACACAGACGTGCAGAAAACAATCATTTGTATTATAATGAGTCAATCTTCTTGCATCATCCCACCATGTGTGCATTTCATGATTTGCATTGTTGCCGTGTTGTGCTGTATAAATGCCAATGTGTCACAATGCATACAGTCTGTGCTCTGTATCCTCTCTAGTCTAGCTTTTTTTTTAATGTTTTTTTCTTGTCTTTTCCCACTTTCTCCTCACTTTCCTCTTCCCCAGTCCTTCCTTGGCCTCCCATCTCCTCACCCCTCTCTCCTCTGTTTCGACCCATACCTGCAGTTCCCTCCCTCTGCGCGTCTCTCAGCCAATCTCCATCACACCACGCGATGTCAGCGGGAGGGAGAGAGGAATAGTGTGAGGGAGGGCAGAACGATGGTGAATAAAGAGGAGGAGAGAAAGAGGCATTAAGAGCAGGCAGTAAAAGAAGCAGGGAGAGAGAAGAGGAGGAGATGTGAGACAAGTGAAGGAGAATATGAAGGAAATAATAAGAGACTCATATAAAAAGATAGATGAAAGAAGGCGATCGTGGAGGAGAGGACATATACTGTAGGGCTGCGTGTGTCAGTGTAGCACTGACAGTAAGCATCAGAGACAGAGTAGCTCGTAACAACCTCTGTAGCACTGAATTAGCACTCATTTGGTGTCTGTCTCTGTCTGACGGTTTGTTTGATTTTCTCCTTACAGTATCTCACCTTCTACACATCTCTCTCTCCGTCTTAACTGTGAAGAAATGCTCAAATGATCATTTATTGACTCAATCACTATCTCACTTTGTTTTCATCACACCCACACTAATGCTTCCAATTAGAAAGCGGTGATAATGACTTTTTCTTCCAACTCTTCCAACATGTTCTTAACTATATTAGCAGCATTCCTGCAGCCTCCGACTGGGGAGGTTTCTTCAGAGCCACAGAAGACAATATAATACAGTTTTTACAAGCCACCATAATATAAGATGAGATTAGTGGTAATCCTTAAGTAATAAGTTAATAGACATATAATGAATTAATGGCAATTGTGATAATCATTTATTTTGTAAACACGAAAATTAGACGCTTGTTTTCTTTCATTTCATACTATTGCACATTCACAATATACAAGCAGTATAATGACAATGCATCAGATGTCTGGAATGTTGTGGTAACTTGTTATAGTTTCAGTATACTAAGTAAGTCAGTTGCAGCCCATGTGCAAAATTGGACATAAACCATGCGTACTATTTTCAGTACAGTACGTAATTATACACAGATACCGTAACAGCTTCTCGCTTTTTCTTTTCCTCTGTCTGCCCTGCAAAGTAAACATTTTGTCTTTACATTTATTTTACAGGAAATTACAGAAACAGTGTGTTTTTAAAGATAGCACAAGACGGGGGGGTCTGCTTTGTCCTCACCACTTATGGCCTAATATATTTGCTTTCTTGTTTTTTTCAGTTCAGCATTTTTCTCTGTCAGTAGTAATGACTGCTGTAATGACATTGCAGTCTGATAGGGATCGGATTGTCTGTCTCCATGTTTGTGATGTTTCTATCTAGATTCATACAAATTTAATTGTGTGTCATCAGCTTTGACTAAAGAGAATATTGAAACGCAAATTCAGCTAACTTTGGAAACACATATAATTACCTTATGTCAAGGACAGACACTTTGACATCTTTCTTATATGATTTTAAATATGTAATACATTAAAGGACTTGCTGACTTATTATCTCCCTATTATCAGTCTCTCTTTTTCTCCCCTCTTCTGTCTCTCGCTCAGTTGCCCATGACAGCCGCATTCAGTTTCTCCTCCTTTCCTGCTTTGTACTGTCATTCATCATCAGTGTCATTCAGTTTTCCCCTTCCACATGGCACAACATCTGTTTGAGAGTGTTGCGCTTGCCTTGTTGAAGAGATTTCAGACAAATAGTGCAGTGAAAAACCTGGAAGCAGTGCCTCTCCTTTATGTCTGGTGTCAATTTACATGCCAACACAAGAACGTGTCTGTAGTGCCATCGTGAGCTAGCCAAATGGCCACAGTTTGCAAAGTTTCATTGTTTCCTTTTCTAACCTTTCCCAAAAGCAGAGGCTTTTGATGAAGGCCTGACTTGACTATAGGTGTCCCATTAAGTCATGACAATGAGCATGCATACATCACCTTGATCCTTGACATTTAATTTAATTCTTCTTCATGTTCTTAAACACACCAGTGATCATTCTGCTTTGAAACGTCTGAGTATCTGCACTGAATACAGTCTCTAACTCAAACTGAATGTATCTAAAGGGTTCCCACAGGGCCTTGAAATCCTTGAATGTTTGTAAAAAAGAAAAACCTTGAACATTTTTCAAAACAGTCAGAAATGGTTATAGTTCATAAAAGTGTGTGATTTCATACAGTATATACATTCAGTATATACACAATTGAAGTGTGTTCACACATTCAGCCTCTCTTCTTTTAATTGTCTGTAAATCCTGATATTTTTGTCGTTATATTTAAGTTCTCCCTGTGAGGGCTGATGTCGGGTCCTTGAGTTTGGTGTTTCAGGAGGTGTGTGAACCCTGTATCTACTTATTGGCATTATCTGCTCCAGACTTAAATGTAACCATTTATTCGTATTGCAATTCCTCAATTCCATTTAACGAACCTGGAAGGTGTTTAATCAATAAAGCCCACTTTCAAGCAAAAGAATTTCAGTAAAGTAACATTTTAACTCACAGATGCAAACATAACATTAATTTCCCTTATCGATTAGTCTACATGTTAAGTATGTGATCCAAAGAATGTCAGCAAATAGCAAAAAACATCTCAAGTAACCACTTAAAGACAGTTTACTGTCACAAGAATAAAAAACCCATATCCACTTTATTGAGTTTCCGATGAATTTTCTCTCAATCGATTGATCGAGTTATCGATTGAGCTGTCAAGTCAATCATTGCTACAGTAATAAGGCAAATTTAACAGTTGATTGTGGTTTTTAGGTCATATTGCAAATCTTGAATTTTGATTTTGATAGTTTTAGAGGTCATTATAGTTCACCGTGCAGTCTTTCGTAACACACCGCCACATGAGAAGGGATTTTGTTTATGTCTAGTATGTGCTGTCCCTTTTTTATGCTAATACTCTAACGGATTTGTGCAGCACTCGGCAGCTCAAACCTGTCCTATCGGAATCACTTGATGAAGGATTGTCTTGTCATGTGTGTGTGTGTGTGTGTGTGTGTGTGTGTGTGTGTGTGTGTGTGTGTGTTATCTGAAGCAGAACCTGGTGCATTGAAGTGTTTATGCTTTGAAGAGCTGTTGGTATGATTGGGGGCATCTGTTTCCATTTGTACATTAGATGATGCCTGCATGGCATTATGATGAAAATAATACTGATAATGAACTGATAATAATAATAATGGATAGGGATGAATATCAGTGGAGAAAATTATACTTCAAGTCAACTGATATTATTAAAAGGCATCAAGGAGAGAAGTGCTGCTTGCTTGTGCTCGAAGGAAACAAGCAGGTGTTCCTGTGATCAGCCTCACATAGGAGAAAGAAAACAAGAACCATTTTCTTTGTTGCCAGGAACTGTGCTGTGCTCAAAGTCGACTCCGAAACAAATCCGTGGCAATCTGATCGAGTGAAAAAATTAAAATAGTGCAGTTTTAGAAAACAAAGGATCAATCTTCCGCCGCTTCAGTCCAACATTGTTGTTTCTCCGTCTAATTCTCTGTGTCTGTTTCTGGCAGATGGTGATGGCCACCAGGACCACCTCCTCCCTGTGTGTCTGGATGACGCCTGTCAACACAGTGCCATCTACTTGGCCAAGTCAGGCTCAAATGAGGTACATAACACAGACACACACACACACAAACCACTTTCTTGACTGAGTCATTCAAATGGATTGGTGTGGTTTTCTACTCACCATGTTTCTGTTATACTTCTTTTCTAATTTGTTCAACACTACTCTGTCCACGGTCCTCTTCTCTACTAATTATTATTATATATGTTAGTACACATGTAAAACCTAATCAAAACAAAATGCAATCATTTGTAAATGAACCGTTTACCAACAGCAGCTTTACAAAGTGTTCTTGAGCCCATGCAGTAATGTCCTTTCTTTGGTTATGAACAGCTGAATCTTTCAAGGATGGCCTTTGCATGCCCAATCATGATACAATCACTAGTTCCACTTTACCAGTGTAAATGTATGGATCACTTTTAAAAGTAGATGTAAGCAGGCGGTCAAAAAAAAATCAGATATAGGCAACAAATCGGAATTGGGCATCAAGACCTGCAGTGTAAAGACAGCCTTATAAAAACGACAATTAGTGTGGGCTCACTATTTGTCAAGATACAGTTACTGCTGTACCTTTTATTCTGTTAAATCTTAGTTCTCATCACTTATTAATGAATTACTGCCATTTATAACTGACTAAAGGGATTCTTATCAGCATATATTGATTATTGAGTTATTAACATGTATAACTACTGAGAGGGTATTGTGAATACATGACCATATATTAATGAGACACTAACATTCTCACTTGGCTAATATAATTTTTTGCATGTGATGCAAAAAAAAATGAACAGAAACAAGCAAAAAATTTTGTTCAGACTTGCTGAAAATCAACACTCAATATAATGAAACTGTTGAGTGTGACTGATATTATGAGGCATAAAACCAGACATGAATAGAACACAAGAAATAATGATTCGGACTGTAAACGTTTTTTTGTATGTCCTTGAACAAACATCCAAAATACTCAAAACGAGACACTCAAATGGCTTTTTTCAGCTTATTAACTCTGTAAAGAGATACCATCACAGGGTGTTTATCTCCGGCCCAACCCTCACCTGTGGACGAGGAATAGGGCGTTTCAGCAGGCTGTTCAGCCTCAACACCTGGCTCTCATCCGCCTGCGCCTCCCACAGCACTTGCTTTATTGACAACTTTGATGTTTTTTTGGGACAGGAGGCATCTCTAAGGAGCAGATGGGCTGCACTTGAATAAAGCTGGCACGTGGCAGCTCTCCGTAAATCTGGCATACAGTATACAGCAATGCCATGCTCGCATTTCTGAGTCTGGCAACTGTCCAAACTGCCGATCAGTGCTTCCTGACCAGTCTGACAAGGATTGATTTCCTCCAAGTCCTAATAATAAGCATGGTGCTTATTTTATTGGACTTAGACTCGCTGTTGGCACTTTTAAAATCCTGGTAAAGACTTTTAAATGATTTTATCACTTTTAACACGCTTGATTTCATGTTTTTAACACACACATGGTGAAATCGAGGGATGATCATCAAATGGGTGAACTATGCCCCCCATTTTATGATTGCTTTTGTCTGCCCGGATTAAATTCTCACTATCCATATACATACATGTACACAGACAATCACTGTCATCAACAGACCATGTGCTCGTCTGCCTCGTTTTAATTCTTGACTAAATGTCTCTGCTCTCAGAAACCTTGTAAATGCCAATATTCAGCCTCCTGAGATTTGGTCCATCCCCTACATCACCACTCCTACTGATATAACGTCGCTTCATGATTTCAAATTAAGATAAGGCCTGGAGGTATTACATTTGAATATTCAGTCTTCTACCTGAAATCAACTTTGCTCACGTTCTGGTAAAGAATGCAGCTCTGACATCTTATTTCTAACTGAAACACAACTCAAGTCACAAGTCTCCGAGAATCTAAAGGAGGTGGAAAATTGATATATTTAAAGACTGATTATCAGCCTATCATGTTACTGTACCTCTGTTACACTGCAAAAGACATACAGTATGCACTGGAAGTAGTGACCATCTGTTATAAGTAACTACCGTCCTCCATCTGCAAAGGCTGATGCCCTGGAAGAAATGGCAAAATCAATGTCATCCTATACTAGTTTTGAGCTAATTAGAGTGATTTAGATTTAGTCTGTCTTTCAAAAACCTTTGCCAATCTAAAACAACTGTGTTTAGAGCTTAATCTACACAAGTTCATTTCAAGTCCTGTGTCCACACAAATCTGATCCTCTCAAATCAACCATGATAGATCTCAAATTAACAAATATACAATTTTCTGATTTAAATAAAACAGTCTTTTTTTCTTTTTTTGTAGGACAAAGCTTTTTACCCCTTTTATACAACTTTTAAAAACTTTCTAAAAAACATGCACCCCATAAAAATTGCAGAACTAAAAGTCGTTCAAATCCTTGGTTCTCCCATGGAAGACAAAAAACAAAAATCATGGCAAATTGGCAAATTTTCAGTCAAAAACTGAATCAGACTAAACTTATCAGAAAAGCTAAGTCTTACTTCTACTTATCTGCACTTGCAAATACAACTAATTCATCTCTGTTCAGGAAAAGTAGAAAATCCTTGAAAAATTGTTCTCCGGCTCCTCTCCCTTCTAAAATCATGACAAAAAAATCACGTATTTGTGAGGCTTTTAATCATGATTTCATTTCATCATACAATATGTTGAACAGACAATTCACCACCACTACCTTAAGGCCCAGCTCTCAATTCTCAGCTGAGATTGGTTTTGCCATCAGAAATCATTTTACAAGCCAGACTTCACAATGTCATTGAAGCTTTGGACAACCATCAACACTGTGCAGCGTTTTTCACTGACCTGTCTAAAGCAGTTGATTCAGTCGATCGTGAATAAACTCCACAGTCTGCTTTTGACATAATTCAGATCTGTCTGATGGACCATTACTTGTTTTAAATTCTGGTTGAGTCACTGTTCAGGTAGAAAATAATTTCCACCATGACTAAAAAGGAAAGAGGATGGGGATTGCAGTCTTTTTTGTTATACTTACTGGACCCTAAAATCCACCCTAACCTCTTTAAATTTACGTGTGGTAATTTTAAAACTGTAATTGAGTTAATCACAATAATCAATAATTGCAAATTTAAAATACTGGTATTTACGTACTTGTACTTTTTATATTATATATGATGATTTCTTAATTAGTCGTAGAATTGCCTCAGTAAAAAGTCTCAGGGAGGGCTTGTCACAAAATGATTATTATATTAATTGTATTTGTCAGAGGATAGGGAAATACATCTCTGTACCTGTATGACTGCAGCAGTGTTTTGAACTTCATATTCAGCTGAGGTTAACGTTGATTAAATATGTTTCTGCTGTGCCTGCATTGCCTTCAGTGGGTCAAGAGTTGAATTGTAGCGCATGGGTACATCCTGAAAAAGTGACTCCTCTTCTTGACCATGAGAGCCATGCTGAACTTTCAGCTCTGCTGTGTTTGCAGGACTGTGTTTTAAATGTCCCACTATTTGTCTTCAGCACCAGCAAAGTCGCTGTCACAGCGAGTCACTATGGTTTCCCTCTGTATGCTGCGCACTACACAGGGCATCCACTCCAATGGCTGAGCGCTATCATAGATGATACTTCACTGTTGTTGTGCTTTGGTGGAAAGACGGCTCACACACACAACTTTGGTTTTATATAAACTTCCATCTGGAAGCCTTTTAAAGTGAAACTTGTCCTTCAACACACCAGAGGATGTCTCCTCAGTCATTGTGTTATCTGCATTTAATTATCTGCACTCAAATTATGGGAAGAAATTGGGGTCAAACTTGGTGATTTTAATTTTTTGCATTAATCTAAAAAATTAACATGTTAAATTTTCCAGATTGATCCCAAGCATTAACGTACTAACGTTTCCAACTATATTAACAACATGACGTTACCTGCATCCTACTCTTTCGCTACTGATAAAGGGTGTTAAATGCTCTCATGACATTGGTAGGCAGATAATGTGTTTAAAGAAAGCAGCTTTTTCTGCTGAAAACAATGTCGTTCTGTTCAGTAAGGCATGAAACACTTGGCTCACTGTTGGGGGGGGGGGGGGGGGCTCTTGCTTAGAAAGACATCCAGGCTGATTCAACGGGTGTCACTTTTGTTTGCAGAGATATAGGTAACAGATATGCACATACACATTCAGTCCAATCCAATTAATATTATATGCACATGGACATGTTTACTCATAGTTGCTGTTCCACTCAAATGAACACACACTCCACCACCACCACCACCACCTACGTATCATCTTTTATGAGTCTTTTCTGTTCCATCCCATCATTTGGCAGGCGGCCCCACTCCTTTTTCTTCCTTCCTCTGCCACCAGAGAACTAGATTCTACTTTTTTTCAGTCCAAAATAGAAATATTACAGGCTTATCGGCACGTCCGCCCCCACACGAGTACACAAAAGACAGACGCACACACATACACAGAGATACACAGATCCACGCTCCCTGTGGACATGCCTTCTTTTGTTTGCCTGGCAGCAACAACAAAAAAGATTGAGAGAGAGAAGGGAGGACTGTTGAAGGAAGGGAAGGGGAGGCAGAGATGGATGAAGTGAATACAAGTCACTATGTGTTTGAGAGACAGTCATCACAGTCTAAAAGAGAGATAGGCGGTGGGGGAAGGATGGGTGGAGTAAGGAGTTAACCAGACTGCTGCAAATGAATTACAAATACAATCACAACAATCACCTTTCTCACACACAGCTTTTTTTATGCACACATTTATTTACACTGCAGTACTGATGTCATTGTTTTGAATGTTTGTGTGTTTGTGTGGCGTGGCACCATTACAGAAGAGCTACTAGTCAGCAGATGTCTCCCCTAGTGGAATCCGCCCACAGAGAAAATGGAGGGAGAGATGGAGAAAAAATAAAGGGGAAGAAGGGATACAAGGAGACAGTATGTAGAGGAAAGATCTTGATGTGTGTAATGGTGGAAAATGGAAACATGCTGGAGGGGAGGAAAAGATTGGAGGGGACAGCAAAATTGTAGTTCCTTCACTGCCAGTTTGACAGGAAAGTCCCATCAGCGGGAATGAAAGACTAGCCATATGTATACAGTGAAAGACAAAATGATATGCCTTCGGCTGTGCATGGAAGTCCTGCTGAGTAGAAACACTCAGTGTTGTGTGTCCATTATTTGTCTCCAAACAGCAATTCGATCCCTCCATCCTGCGGTCTCGGCCTCAGCTCTGCCTCTACAGCACCCCTGATGGAGCTCCAGGCCTTTAGTTCACCATATTGGAAGAAACCGCAGGGGGCTTCCAACAATCTCTCTGCGTCATTCTCTGTCCCCACAGACACACCGATCACATTTATTGGACTTTAGTTCTCCCCTTGCATGCCCCCACATTCTGTTTCACAACTGGACGTTCAGCAACAGTCCACACAAAAATTAAAAGTGTCTTTGTCCAACAAACATAATATGACTCTATACAGCTCGTACGGCCTAATCTATGTGTCCAGAAAACACAAGATCCAAAATCTGTTATTTACCTTTTTGAAGCTCAAATGTTCATCGTAGCCTCGAAGCTAAACATGGCGAGTGCACAAACTCAGATATGTGTACATTCACCTCTTGATTAGATTCATGGGAACTTGCAATCTCTGCATACCCCAATACTGACACAGAAAATGAAAATGAAATGTTAAATCTGACAGAGGTACTTCTTGCTGCAGCTTCAGCAGAACTCTCTCTCTCTCTCTTTTGGGTGATAGAACTTCTGTGTAGCAGGTAAACCCTGAGGTATGCAGTGAAGGCACATTCAAGCTCGTTCACCTTCCTCTGATGGGGTGCACACTTTTGGCTTAGAGGCTACTCTAAAAGATTTCATCTTTTAAAGGGGTGTAAATAACATCTTCAAATCAGTTTTGGATTGCAGCACTATTGGAGGCTTGGATTACGCTCTGGGAGCTTTATGGAGTCATTTCATTTATTGTTTTCATTGTTATGAATTAAAACAAAATCCTCATCAGCATGTTGCGACGCTGTTTTGCAGTGATGCTCCAGAAAGGTTTTGTGGACTGAGAAACTTCTCTCGACTTTCAGCGTGGGGTTGAGTAATATTTTTTGGGGTTTACTGTTCCTTTAATTCAGAGATTACATGTGTGTGTGTTTCACCTCTCTTAAATTATCAATCTATTTTCATTATCTGGACGAAAAGACTGGCTGAGCATCAGAGAACACTTCCACAAGAATGAACGAGCATGTAACCCATCCAGGCATGTGTGTATTCAGTACCACGGCTCATTTCCTTTTTAGTTAAGCAAAATGAAAGGTTAGAGCTGAGCAATATCGATCTTTTTATGCTTTCATGAAATGACTTTACAAGTGGACCTTTCCAATCCAATTCAATATTATTAGATTCAAACAGACAATTACAAATATTCTTTCAGTAAAATTTTTTTTTAGGTTTCAAATCATTTTCTACACATTATAGAATTAAAATACAGGCATAGATTCAAAACAAGCAGGTTCCTTATAAGTCATAGCTTCACATTTCATAATACTGCCAAGTGCTGTTAGGAAGAAGAAGAAAAATGACTTTATTACTCCCCCTTTGCTTGGCTTGGCTTGTCTCGCTCATCCCCCAGCGTGCATTAACTACGGTGGCTGCAATGTTTATTAATTTATTTACTCTTTTTCTCTCTTACATAGTCATGATATAGGATATTTTATTTAGAAGGTCGTAACTTTACCAAAGCATCATATATTTTATGTAAAAATCATTTTTATTTTATGTGTGAGAAGAAGATTACGTCTCCTGTAATCTTCTTCTTTACCCTTACCCATACCAACACAGTGCACTCCAATGTAACACATCAGTTAGTAAACCAGTCAATACTATGCTGGTCATACTGGAACTAAATATTATAAATGGAGGTGTTATGATAAATAGATTTTTTTTTTTTTTTTTTCAGTCCCTGCTCGAATTCGATGAGCATTACAGTCATTATATTGCTGGTATAAAACCCATGGCGTCATTACACCCCTGTTTTTTTAATTTATTTTCCTTTTTACGTTTATTGCCTTGGACAGCCTTGTTGTCTGTTGATATTACACCACCACCACACATCACCCCATAAACTCCATCACCACCTCCAGTCTCCACCGCAGGCCGCCCACATTTTAATTTCTTGGCCTAATGAAGCAGGAAGTCTCTCCGCCAAGTTGAATCAATGGGAGTCGGCAACCTTGCTGTCGCTTTTTCACTTTAGTCATCAGCAAAGCCACAACACTGATTTTATGTCGGGGTGTCTGCGTTCGTGCCCCTCGTGATTTTTTTAAATTTTTTATTTGTGTTTCTGTATGCTTGCTTCCATGTTTTGTGTGTGTGTTGATGTGGACATATGCATGTGCACGTACGCAGCATGCAGCAATAAGCCGTCTGTACACGGGCCTGTGTTTTCCCACTATTTGTTAAAAAGCTATTTGTATGCGGGATCCTTCCCTTCACTACCAGTAAAGGTGTCAGATTACCTCACAAGCGCAAATCCCATCATTGTCTTCGTCTCCATTAACTAGGTCGTTTGGATCTCTGCACAAACACTCTTCGACACACAAACACACTCAATTTGATGTTAATATGTTGACATTTGAACCAGCGAATATCTGCATTGAGTTTATTAGCGTGCTCTGTTTGACTTGGAGTACATTAGTCCTCAGATTAATCTATATAGACACACACTTGACATTATTCAAATTCTTTGCTATATTAAGTGATTAAATGTCAAAACCTGCGCAACCATGATAGAGGAGTAACTGCTTCATGATTTATTTAAGTTTGCTCCTCTGTCAGGTTGGCCATTCATTGTAGCTTCTTGGATAAAAAGATTTGCTTTATTAAGTTAGAAACCTTTAATATCCTTGCTGAGGCCCATATGATTTCCCCCACACTCCCCACGCATTAATGCTGAGCAATAAAAGTAAATTCAGGCCAAACAGTGTCTCATCTTGCTCAGTAAAAGTGTTGCTGCTGTTAAATATGTATGTGAAAAGGCCTGATCTTATGACTCCCACTTTTGCTGTTACGCTTTGAGATATCGTCTGCTAATTTACGACAATTACTGTCTTGCATCATCTGCTTTTGTTCTGCCATATGTTCACACAATATGATCATCACATATCAGTGTCATTAAATAATGTTTGAGAGACCCAATCAAGCTTTTTGCCAGGAAACAATATCATGTATAAATTACAGGAAGACAGCCGTGATAATGCATCACTTAAGTTTGATGTGACAGTTTGATTAATTATGGCAGCCTTAATCTTGAACTCCTGCTTAATTAAGTATCTCTGCATTATGTTTGATTGCATATAGACAAGCATGCAGTATGCATTGTGTGTACGTTTGATCTCATCTCTCTGGTGACCCTTTTTCTGAAACTTCCTTTTCTTCATCATCATCGTTTTCTCTCCTCTTTTACCAAGCTGTCCTTATGCTATAAACATTGTGACCTATAGACTGAAATATCATCTCAACTTTAATCAGCATCTGCAATGCCGTCGCAAAGACTACAGATTTGTGTGTCTGCATTTTTGCAGTGTTAAGAAGTCGCTCTCGTTATTCTCTGTGCAGTTCCTCTCTCCTCCATTAATCAGCATTAGAGAAGAAGCAACAAACAGTGCACTGATTGCCTCAGGGTCAACAGAGGCGCAGTGGTCTGCTGATAAGGCTGGCAGTCTGCAAGGGCCTGACTGTGTCCTTAGAGACAAAGTCATAGTAATGCTGACCACCGAACAAAGGACTCCTAGCATAAAATATAACACCTGTGAATTCATTTGTCTTGTGGAATAAAGAGCGACTGAAGATGTAGCTGCCATTTGAAAACATGGCTGTTCTCAAATTAACATGGGAACTAATGTGCACTATAGATCGACATCTTGTTTCATTTCATACAAGCACATCTTTTCATTCTTACTGTGGTTCACTGTTTTACTGTCTTGACTTTTATGTGGTTTACTGTCTTTTTTACCTTAGGTAGATATTGGACTATAGATGGAATCCAATTATCACTTGGATTTTAAAGCAGTGCTCTGATGAGTCATTATCCAATGAGTCATTTTAGGTCAAGACCTACAGTAATGTACTCATAGTGATCCAAGCTCATTGCTTTCAGAGTTATGAGGTCTCCTCCATGTTTGACCCCTGTCTGCCTTTTGTTAAACAGAGGCTTGTTGCCACCAAATCTGTAAATGTGTACAAATGTGCATGTCTGTGCGGGACACTGTGCTATTGTGTGTCCATGTTTAGAATTGTGTTTACTGGACACAATTGGGTTGGCAGCAGCCTCTCTGGTCTGCTGATCTCTCTTCATTTCTCTCTGCCAGCCTCCACACAGTCGTCATTTCCAGCACTCCCATCGACACTGGATGACCGTAATCATCGCCGAGCTTTACACCTACATGGCCTCAGTTAGCCTTTTAAAATGCATCGCAGCATCACTCAATGGTCATTTACTTATAGCTTGACTCGGCAGTATTGTATTAAATGTTCACTCTTAATCTTGAAAAATACCCAACCTGGATCTTAGTTCATTGCTTCCTTGCTTTTATAACACAATATGTCTGAAGACTAACATAATGATTATCATCCTCAGCTCACTTTAACCTACAATGAGTCCATCCAAGTTACTATGTGTCAAAACCTAAGGAGCTAAACTGCTCTATTTCTATTTAAGGGAAAAACTTATGTTAGAGTTTAATCTATTTAGATTTTTGTGTTAGAGATTTGAATTTTAATGTAAGTTTAGAGGGTACTGCCTTTCAAATGAAACATTAGAGAAGGTGTTTGTGCCTGCTAAAGCGTCAAACATTGTAAAACTCTTCGATTAGGTTGTGTATAAAATCAGCAACTATGATACCATTCATTTGAAATGATTTCTGTGTAAACACTTGCTGGTACAGAAGGCCCTGTTTTAAGCAATTCTCTCTCTAATTTTTTACGACTTGTGTAATAGGTTCAATTTGTAAGACGTAATGAACTTTTCATTCGGAGAATGTGTCAAACAAAATGCGATGAGGCAAATGAAATGACAGTCTTCAATTGTTTCACCCAAAAATGAATGTGAATAGGAGAGGCGTTAGTGCTGTGCTTTGTTTCATATTCTATTGTATTAGATTGTGCTTGCACTTAAAGCTCCATAAAGCTGAATGAAAGATGTTTAAATGTGTTGGTCTTGTCACATACGCTGGTGTCCCTAATTATCCTGTGATTTGGTTTTGCTGACACATCATCTGCCACCTTTACAAACAGAGCACAGTGTGTTACCTCTGGATCAGTACCTGTGTTCACTTAGAGTGCACAGCTGGTTTGGAGAGAACCTAAATCAGTAATATCACAATGAATTTCAAACTAATAGATAATAGGATGTGGATGTAGTTTCTGAGACATGCTCATCATATTAAGAGCTATTAGTACCAGTTCAGATGACTGTGTCTCTGGTGACTATCCCCTGCACCTGCTCTCTCTGTTTAACATTCATGAATAGTTTAAACCTCCAGCATCTGGCCCCACACATTTCTGAGATACACACACACACACACACACAGATACACAGACACACAGACACAGATACACACACACACAAAGGAATTCAAACTGGTTATTTAGCTTTCTTTATAGTTTAAAAAAAATATTTTTTTCTTTAAATCTAGAAAACCAGAGTCCACAGTAAAATACTCCAGTTGAGAGTTAGTCTTTTCTCATGCAATACAAATCCATTGTTATTATAATACTACCCGAAATATAGGTCCTACCAATACTGGACATATGAGGCCACTGAAATGTAGATATTTGTGAGTTCAAAAGAAATCTGATTGTGAAATATCAGCTGATATTGTTTTTATTTTTTGTAGCGTTAACTGAAGAACTATATATGATATGGATCCCTTAGTGAACAATATACATATTATGGGAGCTATTTTACAGTTGGATCAACTTTGTATAGTAATTTGTCATGGACAAACTATGACACTCTATCTAAGGGGCCGTTTACACTGTTTTACCCTAAAATGGTAAACTTGTGTTGCGAGTTGGCCATTTGCTTACATGACAATGGCAAAAAGGCAAACTTTAAAAAATGGGTTCGACTGTGTAATCTTGTTGTATTATTGATGAATTCTGTGTTTTTTTCTTGTTTTTGTTTTGTAACGTTGTTGCAGTGGGTGTCAGTGCTGTCCGATTTCCAGCAGAGGGAAACACTTTGGAGCTTCATACCAGGGAAACTTGACCAACCCCTAACCCTACACATCGGGGACTACAACCTGGACGGCTTCCCTGATGCCCTAGTGATCCTCCGCAACACAAGTGGCAGGTAGGAGGAAAAATAATTCTGCCTTCCACCCAACTTGACTCTATTTAGTCTTAGGGGTCTTAAAGTGGGATTTTGTTGTTGAGGTGCTCTGAATAAAGCTACATATGCAAAGGTCACACATGTAGATAATGTTTTCATCATTACCTTTTCATCTTGGAGCATACACAAAGCAATGTGGTGAAAGCTGTTGTTCCTCTGTGACCTTATTTAAGATAATGTCTAGTCGATGAATGAGATATTGCAATCCTTACTGGGCAGGGGATCCTTTGGAATCCTGTCAAGTAGGTCCCTGAACTCCACTCCAACTAATCGTTTCATTACTATGCATCACTTCATGAGCCATCGATGCAGAGGCCCACAGCTCCAGTGTGTCCACATTCAGGGGCTGCACATGTAGCTCTCATTAAATGGTATTTCTATTCTTTTTGCTCTGGCTTCAGGAAACTGGTGTCACGAGAATGATAGATTTAATGCTAATCCGCAAACTATCCATGTTCTCATAGACACTCACTTCATTTGTTACCCACATTCAAATTTGTCATGTAACATTCCATGTTTTGATGAGATTATACTGACTGTAGTATTCCAGCGGAACACAAAGTGAAATTGACTGGAACCTAATAATCAAAATGCATACTTAAATGGCTTATGTAAATCTGTTTAGCTTTTGAAACTATATTTTTTTCAAAGACTCAACATGGAGGAGGGATTTACTCATTTAATTACTGTGAAATTACTGTATTTGCAATGACATATTTTCCTGCTCAGAAAAAAATGCCTCCATGACGAACAGTAGCCCCATTGATGTGGAAATGTTTTTCACTTCAATCAACAGTCAGACTACAAGCCAATCACACTGATGGACCCATCAATGACCGAAGTAGGGCAGGGATAATGAAATATAACTTTTCTTTTTTAATGCAAGTAATATAGGATTTAAATTTTAATGCTGATGCTAAATTGCAAAAGATAGAAAGTGCAGATTTCAAAACTACATTAATTAGATCTTCTCATTAACAAATCATACCAGCTAAAGCACGAATTAGGTATAATTGAATACAATTGCCGACATTTTGACATTTGTGACTTAGTGCAAACTGGAGCTTGGCTCCAGGAAAAAGTGTAAAAATGATTTGCACTGAGGAATAGGACTGTATGACATTGTGCTCTAATGAACAAGTGATTACCATCCAGTTTACTGGAGCACAGACTGGGAGAGAAGGCAGCTGAGGTGAGTGTGTTCTTCAGCTTATGGACAAGGCGACTGATAAGATGGCCTTTTTTAAAATCACTTCAGCCTGTGCTAGGACATAGAAGCCCATGGACACCAGGGTGTGTGTGTGTCTGTGTGTGTGTGTTTGTTGAAGGACCTATGTGGATTATCTGGCCTCAGAGATGAAGATAAGATAGCTGAAGGGTCAGGGCTGTGATTGTCGATGCATACTGATTGTTTCGGGGGGGGGGGGGGGGGGTTCTGTTTCTCACAGTGTTTGAGTGCTTGTCGTGTCAGAAATAGATGTTGGCTAAGAGCCTCACACACATGTATATTTGAACCCTACATTCTGCTTAGATATATAATCACCAGTAAGTCTTGTCAGGATTAACTCTTTGCAATCACCCTCATCTCAAAATGACTTCTTTCTCACCAACTCTAATCACACACAAAATCTATAGCCTCACCCTTTTTTTCCCTCCCATCCTCCATGTCTTTTCTCATATAAAGCCTCAAGCATTGTAATCCCATCCGACCCCAGCTGTACAATTTAAAACCACATCCTTAGCATATGGAAGATGGAGATGAAAAGAGATCAGGGTGGTCAGAAGAAAGAATTGTTTAAATCAGGGGTCACCAACAGGCGGACCGTGGGCCAAATCCGGACCGCGAGGGGCTTCCATCCAGACCATGAAGCCATTTGACGTAATGGAAAAAAGGCAGGCCTATTAGTAACTCATCAAATCGATCGGCAAGATTGCACTTCATCAGATGAAGGGTCCATGTCAGTTTAAGACAGAATATAAAACATTCTTCTAGTTAATGAATGGTATTAAGTATTAAGTTAACTGGTGTGTCATGTTTTTTTCATGAATTATTGTTGTTGTTGTTGTTATTATTATTATTATTATTATTATTTAGGGTGAGTGGCCTCTGACTTGGGCATCAACAGGGCAGGAGGGTAAACTTACTCTTGCAATTGTTGTTGAATACCCCTGGTTTAAATGTCCCTGAACCTATAAAATCAAGACCTCTGATAGCTGCCACTGATGTTTCCCAGATCAAGACACATAACCCCCGATCGACACGCTAAGTCCTGGGACTTTTGTGCTGACAGTGTATTTCGTTGCCCCCAACAGTACATGAAGTAATTCTGGTCTACAGTCCTTTTAGTAAAAGCACAGCTTTTCAAAGGTCAACTCTGAGTGATGGGATGTGCTTCTTTTTGTTTGTGTGCAGACATTTTATCAAATCTACCCTCTGATTTGGATTCAGTAGCACTCTGCAATCCACTCAGCGTCGGGTCTTGGTTTGTCTTTGATTTCCCTCTAACCAAATGCTCTCTGCTCACCAAATACTTGTACAGCCCACAACTGATCTGTTTTAACTCCCACTCTTCCTCCATTCCCCTCTTTCTTCTCTCTCTCTCTCTTCTCCTTCTTCCTTGTAAGTGGTTATTTATAGCTGCTTTTCAGATTAAAGTCCTGCCAGTCTGTCTTACTCCTCCCAGCAAAATGAACACCGACCTTAGTGTTCGAATAAGAAGATGGAAGGAGGATGTTAGATGAGAGAACTCAGGTGGAATCATTTGAGCAATGGACTGATGGAGAGAACAGTAGTATCGGATATGTAGTTGGGTATAATTTATGAATGCATGAAGTCATTTCAGAAGAAAATGTTGCTTTATTGTTGCCCTTTTTTTGTTCAATTTGATTCCCCTACTTATTTGACTATTTACAGGACCTTAACTAAAAATGATGCTGCTCAATTTGAAGATGTGACAATACAATTCTGTCAACCACCAATTGCTGTTGCTTTTTTCTGGTGGTGAAGGCAACAAGGTAAATAGAGTCAATACCCCCCTCTTGTCAGTCACAACTTCCAACTCTTCTTGGTGGCTGCAAGTGTTCAAAGCCCACATTGGATACATAATCCCTTCATTATGTTCTTGGTCTGCCCAGGGTCTCCTGCCAATGCCCTTAGTTCGATGCAGGCGGTGTACAGGATGCATCATAATCAGATCAACTCACCCTGTCAATAAGGGTGACTGCAGACAGCCTGCAAGGAAAACTAATTTCGGCTCTGCGATCTCATTCTTTCAGTCAGTATGCGGAGCTCACAGCCATAGGAGAACCCTGGAACGAAGATGGAATTGTAAATTGAAAAGCTCACTCTCATCACCCACAACATGTTGGCGATGCTCCATCTTATCTTGTTTACTTATTCACTGGACCATGTTTACAGGTCCCAACATAGATAAGAGATAAAGACATTTAATGTAAACCCGGTCCTGCAGATAATGATGTCATAATCCACCAATCCTCAAGGAAAGAGTCGACTGTACATCACTCTATCTTGTCATCTTGTGGCAAAAACTAGTGCTTGTGCCAGTTTAGCCTCAGAGATAATGAGTTTTCTATTCAACATGTGTGCTTTACTCGGGATTTCTATTGAATAAATTTGCAGTTTTAATTTCTGTAAGTGGCGCATAGGTTTTTGCTGCCACTCATATCAACTACCCAGCTTTTCTTTCTATTAAAGAACTGCTGTCATTACTGTCAGAAGGGTCGATCACATCACTTACCCTTACTATCTATAGCAATAAGACATAGCAATACATGTTTTATCTCAAGGTATCCATAATCTTATCACAATTATAAACATTTAACAGTCACAGTAGGGTGATATCATCCATTTACTGACTGTTTATGACCTGCAAGACAGATTTAGGGGGTGTGCACGTGTGCTGCAGTGCATGTGTCAATGCATGTTCGTGTTTTCATGTTTGCGTTGTGTATGATTTCCATCGTCAGCTCCTAAAACTAAACTCCTCAGGCTCCACATTACATCCAGGTCACAGGGCAGACGTCGCCTCCAGAGTCTCCGTCCCTCTCTCGCTCTGTCTCGCACGCTCACACAGACAAACATGGTGAAATCACCAGAGAGAGCAGGAGGATGTGGCTCAAAGGAGATCCTATAGGTGTTACGTTGTTTGCAAAAGACAAGCATTTGGGATTTTTGGGAGATAAGAGGCTATACACAAACGAGACAGACATACAGACTCACAAAGAGACCAGTAGTGTGAACCTAAAGAAGTTTTTTTTTTGTTCTTTTTTTAGTTCTTATACGCAAGAAACATTTTGCCGGAAGATAAAGTGTAGTTCTTTCAGGTGTAGATGTCACAGCACGGTACTGCACACCATACGCTGCTTACACAGTATATAACATCTTCAACTCTCTCCAGGCAAGGCAGACTATACAGCTGTCTGAATATTCATGTTCTTTTTTGCTTCTCCGGTTTCCCCTCTGGCTCCTATTAAGTCAAACAGTTTCTTATGGCATGTGCTAAGTTGAAGTGTGCTTTGTATATACAGTGCAGCGTTATTTATTTTTATTCAGTAAAGCTGCAGATGCCACATTTGACATCAACAAAGCTGGAATAAAGTCTTCTTGCTGGGAGACTGAACTTATGCAACAATTGTAGACTCAATTATTTAGCTAAATACGGTTATTATGGTATTGCTCATTAATCTCACTTACTATTAAAAAGGTTTCCATACGTTTATTGTATAGAGACAAATCTTCGTATTATCTAGAATTGTCCAGCAGTGACATCATGCACTCAAGTTGTTGTTTAAGCCATTTTTATGCAGTTATTTCTCCAGAAGACATTACACTAGGTACTTCACAATTATCATTAACTTCAATAAAATGGATGATGGAAATGGCTGCAATTCCTAATATTAGATCAGTAGTATTAGATTAGTAGCTTCATTGTTTTGAAGGATAATAGAAAACAATTTGTCAAGTGTTTAGAGAGAAATTGAGCATGAATCCTCTGCCTTATCTCCTTATCCGTCAGTCTCCACTGGATGATGAGTTGCAGCCCAAAGGTAAGGGACAGTTGAATAAACGAGGTGGGACGTAAAGTCATATTAAGGTCAATTCATCCCAGACAAAAGTGTTTTGTGCATTTCAATGGATGTATGTGTGTACAGATGGACTGCAGGTTAAATGATAGGGGTGAATTCCTTCAACACAATGAGGAAGTGCAGTAGCAGCAGTATATGATATGATATTCAGAATTGGTTTCATGTAGTGTGTTTTTTAACATATTTTGTTTTCAGATAATGACAATGGAAATATTAAACCAAAATAAGAACCTAAGCTACATAGCTTCATGCTAACTCTTTCTTATTCAAGTCAGTAGAATTTAGAAATGTAGATCTTCTATATTTTTTGTGAAGGCTACAGCAGACTACCTACTTACTCCATATGTAGTTAGCAAGTAAGACATTTGCACACATGACGTGGTAGTAAATTATACCTTCAGCTGCCAGAATGCATATCAGGTTTTCTGTGGATTTTTTAAAATGCTGCTGCAGAGCCACAGAGTGTCTCATAGTGAATCCAGATTTCCCCACATTATACCTCTTCACTTCTGCAGCTTTAGTGCTTTCTTTTCATGTTTCCATCATCTGCATGTAAATTACCAGTAAGAATATTTGACAAATGTCAGTGTCAAGCTTCAGATGCCATATGTATGGTTGTAGCTATGAATTTACCACCTGCTGCTAGTGTTGTGTGCGTAGTGTACATGTGCCAGTAATATCTGTACATGTACTAATTACTGTTCTCTCTGTGTGTGTGTGTGATGTGTGTGTGTAGATTGTATGTTGGCCACGAGGCCATATAGAATGGGATTATCCTCAGCAGTGATCATGTTTGGGATTTTTTCGCTTCACTATATCACATCTAATACTGATTAAAAGGCACATGGGTCAGCTTTAATGTGTGATCCGCCTCGAGCGATTTAGATATAATTACATTTGTGTGCATGTGTCTAATGTCCACATCAGCATGTGTGTCTGTTGCACCTTCCAGGCAGCCTCTGTTTGAGCCAGATCAGCAGCACTCCAGGCTTTCCAGGCTTTTGGAAAGCCAGAGCAGTCTCATTTACTGTGGCCTTTAACCTCAGCAGATGACCATGGTTCAGATTACAAGGGGCACAGGATAAATGATTGCCTATTCATGCACATGCACAAAGATGATGGTTTAACACCCTCTACTCTGCGTGCACACATTAAGTCCATTGAGACAACTGTTCAGTTCTGGTGAAATGTGCAGCATATTTCAATCCAGTTGGCAGAATAAATGTTGGCATTCCAAATTCCTGCAAACTCCAAGTTTGTATGTTTTGTATGTTTCATACCTATTGAAACATTATGTTTGACATGATGAAGCATTTCTTTATGTTCCATATTAAAATGTTATGTAATGACAACACTGTGCTTAAAGTCTCATTAGGTTTACACACAAATCCATATTGTTAAGGTTAGGAAAACATCAGCTTTTGGCTTAAAGTAACCAGTTTCTAGATTTTATGCAACCACTGTCCCCTCCTCTTCCTCCTCCAAAGCCAGCTCATATAGTGCTGTGCTCCTAATATAATACCTAATGTACAAATGTTATTATGATACTGCCAACTTTTTATTCTGGTGACTGGGCTGCTTATTTACATTTACTGTATTTTAGATAAGATTAATTTTCCCTTCCTATAAAATGACCATTTCCCTGATTTGCTTCAGGGTATATTATGAGCATGTGGCAGCCAGCCTCAGAGCAGTGTTTCAGTTCTACCGTCCCCATCACTCCCACCACATAAAACTGTCAAACTAATAAAATTGTGTACAAGTCAATGAGCACCAGCATGACATGGCATAGATATTTGTCACCTACAAGTTTCACTGTGGAAAGAATAATTCATTAATCGAATGCTCCTCTTTTCCAGGACTCGCTTATTGTCTCTAAAGGGCTGAATAATTAAAAGGAATTAATAATATATAAGTTACTGGTCTGAAGGCGTTTTTTTTCTAATATTGCCAGAAAAATCATCTTGATTGCCAAGACGAGGAAGATTTTCCCCTTGTGGATTATACAGAGCGAGGCATTTGTGATATTTCTGGAAGCTCCTTCATTGTATTTTCCCTCTGACTACCAAGGGATTTTATTTTTCCTGAATACTGCGGAATCCAGATTTCACAACTGTAAAAAATATTGTTTAAGGGGGTGGCCATGCTCTGAGCTCTGATATTTACCTTTGCCGAGGAGGTTGAGTGTTCGGTTCAGTTTGTCTGTTTGTTTGACTTTTCACAGGATTACACAAACTACTTGACAGATTTTTATGAAATTTGGTCGGAGGATTGGGCATGTGGCAGGAAAGAACCTATTAAGTTTTGGAGTGGATCTGGATGAAAGGTGATCCAGGATATAGGATTTCATCAATTACACTCAAACCACTTCATGGATTAGCATGAAACTGCGTGGAAGAGAGGCCATTATCCCAAATAACCATTCAATTTTGGAGTGGATTCGGACAAAGGGGTGGTTACAGGATTTGTTTTCTAGATTTTATTTAATATTGTGAGAAGCCTGAAGGCAGCCATTTTTATTGTGCGTATGTCTTGAGTCTTGGGCTTTGGCAGAGGCTTGCACTCTGCTGAGTGCCTGTCTAGTTTACCTGCTTTTTTTTATCCTTTGTTAAACATATGGACGTACAGGAATCATGGACTTCTTTCACTCTTTCCTGCCTGGACCTGAAAATATACTGCATTAATGCACAGCACTCTATGTATACATAAACCATAGGGCGGCTGTGGCTCAGGGGGTAGAGCGGTCGTTCACGGAACAAAAGGTCGGTGGTTCGATCCTCAGCCCCTGCAAGTCCACAAGTTGAAGTATCCTTGAGCAAGATACTGAACCCCAATTTGCTCCCCGGGCGCCGCATGTAGTGGCAGCCCACTGCTCCTCAGGGATGGGTCAAATGCAGAGAAAGAATTTCCCCATGTGGGACTAATAAAGGTATCATTATTAGTATCATTATTAACCATGCCAGTGGTTTATTTGGATGGATACAGTACTCATGTACCCACATACTTGTCAAATTTATTGGGGCCAGCTTTCCAGCTTTTGTGTGTACATGAAATATGTAGTTTATGAAATATAGTGTGTGGCAACCAATATCCAGTTAACTTTGATCCAAATTTTCCAATATGGATTCATGCCAAGATGAAAAATATTCAAGACTGAGTACATATTACTTTTTTTAATGGATTTATTAAATGTACTGGATGATTCATGCACTGCTTAATTCATTAGTGCATTCATTAATTAGAATATTCTGAAATTCATAGCCTCTGTCTTAAATGTAGCCTATTATAATCAATGAAAATGTAATTGTTTTCCCCAGCCGCCAATAAATAAAACAAAGAAATGTAATTAAAGTAAACTGGGATCCTATTCAAACATTGATGCATTTTTATAGACCAGTATTCATCATTCTTTTTCCGATAGGTGAAAGAAGTGTTAAGCACATGACACAGGCAGTCTCCTGGTGTCTGCTTCACCTCTGTTGATAACACTGACACAAACCTGAGCTCACGGTGAATTTAGGACACTTTGTCTCACGAATAAGAACAAACCCATATTATGTTTTTTGGGTTCTCCCTTTAGTCATAGCCTTTTTGTCCACGTAAAACATCTGTAAAGTTACATGCCCAATGTCTTTGCCAAAGGGAGTTAGTTTCTACAACATAGAAAACTGCTCCTGAAATGCCTGAAAATCTGTGGCAATAGTCCATTCTTTTCTTTTGTGACTACGTTGCTATGTAAGACAGCACCACCTCCAGCTAGAGGACCGTCCTCCTCATAATTTTCAGATGGCACTGCCATAATCGGTACCTTACAAGTCAATCCAACACAAAGTCACAATGGTGGAATAGACAGGTCTGTGGGCTGGTGCAATAAGAACTAGTTACACGTTAATGTATGTAAAACCGATGAAATTATGTCAGATCCCAGAGACCAAGGCTCAGTTAACTTACGTTGACATGACATTAGACAGGTCACTCCCTATAAATATGAAGGAGTCGGTCCACACTGACACATGCATACACACATTTCAAGTGACTGTGTAAGAATCCACCAGTGCCTTCATTTCACATGTAGCCTGATGGCCAAGTATAAAGCTCAGATCCTTTCTCTGGTTAAGATGGCAGGGAAGATAATCGAGAGGCCTACAGCTTTCAGCCCTCAAGACGTTTTTGAGCAGTTAACTATTGGGCAGGCCAACATCATCCTATTTGGCCCTTCACATGTGTTCAACCCTGAGTTTGTGCTGATGAATTTTGGCAGAAGGCACAGAGTCCCTCTGTGTAAGCACAATTGTTATGAACACTCATTTGTCGTGTTTGTGATTCAAGCTTATTAACCGACAGTTCCTGGAGGGCGACAGAAGAGGTAATCCAGATGTCAGAAAATTTCACTTCCAGCTACCATTGTTTGCTCATGAGCGTGTGAAGTGAGTTGTGTTGTTGCTTGTAATTTATTTAAAACATAAGTATGTTTTGAGATGCATGCAGTTGTGTGAAGTGTGAAAAGTGTGAACCTGTTCAACTTACTTGTCTGTTTTTATCCCAGGCTATTGTTTGCTCGTGTTGTTGTTATTGATAGCTTTAATTGCAGTGTTCTGGTTTATGCAGCAGTTCCCTTAATCCAAGTCAGATTTCTTCAATGGGAGACAATAAAGCAACCCTGACCTTAACAGCGAGTAATAATGAGACGGTGTCAGAGTCTTTATAGATTGAAGGATATTGAGTTAGTCTGCTCCAGAGATCAACAGTAATTTACAACAACAATAAAGCTACACAGCCACATTAAACATTACATTTAGTGACACTACACTAAATATGCTTTATAGAAAATGTCATTTTTCATGTCATTTTTTTTGCATTTATTATGTGTGCAGTTATATTTGTTGTATAAGTATTGCTTCTGCATAAGGAATATTTAAACCGGTGCTTGTGCACCTCTCTGCTCACACTGTGTGTGTAGGCGTCTTATGTTTGCTTGTGTTAGTATGTGACGTGTATTCATATGTGTGGACATGTTTACATCATGTGTGTTTTAGTTTTGTTTGGTGTTTATATTAAGGTCAAGAGCCAGGCGTGGGCAGCAGCTAGCTGTGCTAACTGTCCCTCTCAGCTCATTTCAATTTGAACTAAGGTGAGAGGAAACATTCTGATTAGGCTTTAGACCAGCTGTTGGCTTTAAGATACATTATGTTTTTAAACACACACACTCACATTGGTTATTATTTGTCCTATGTAATTCTCCATACATTGTTCAAAACCGTGATTGTAGAAGGATGCTTTTGCTCTTAAATTGTGACAGAACAATAGTTTCTTCTGTTTAGATAGCTGACTTTTGCTTGTGCATAGCTGCTGCCCTCAAAAAGATTGCCATCTAATATACAATATTGACAAGAAATATAAAATATGCACCACACAATGCACAATACAATGCAAACGTACCCTATTTATGGGTTTCTTTTATATTTAATTTAAATCGTATTATTTTAAAACATTTTAACACAATGATAATATTTATATTTACCTGAACTACCCAGAGGCAGTGTCAAAATGTAAACATGGATTTGGAAGTCTTTGCGCAAAATATTTACCATTTTCCTGCTCACTCATTGTATATAGAGAGTATATAGGCACACAGGAGGGCCATTAGCTTGTGCATGTTCCCTTAGTTTCTTTCTTTCTTCCTCATTTTGTACATCGAAGCCGCAGTGTCTCCCTGAACGCCACCAGAGATGCACCATGGGAACACACAATTGCTGCCATTAAGCGTAAAGATAATAGCCCCTTCTTTGCTCACCAATTTACTTTGAAAATTAATTAGATCTTCCTCATTAAGGTTTGAGGGCTCTCTGAGGGATTGAGGTTGAGTGAACTGTCTATGTGTGCTGTACTGTAAGCATGCCAGAGAGAGATGGGCAGAATATGTGTTTTTGTGAGCAAGTGCTTGTGAAATGTCTTTTGAATGATGCTGCATGAAGGCGGTGTGATTCACCTTTTAGGTTCCAGGGTGTGGTAATGTGACTGTGGTGGTTTTATTTTGCAGGAATCAGCCATCTCGCTGCATCAGTGGCTGTTTATTCAACCTCTGTCTGCACTTTGAAGAATAACTATGGTCTGACCTCCCATACAAGTCAGCAGATTCTGAATTATTATAGGGGTTATTATAGGGGTTAGGCTTTGTTTCTTTCTTTTTCTCATATACTAAGCAACAGTAGAAACGCATATTTTGTTTTGATGTCATGCCATCCTGTTCATATTAAATATCAGAGGCAAATTATGCTTCACACATCTTTATTCACCCTTTAGCCATACAGAAAAATCTTTCTATACAAATTATTGGTTGTTGACTTCGTGTTTACAAGTCAAAATTTGTGGACGGTGAGACAGAGAGCAACAGACAGACAGAACCACGCATTTCTTACCTGCAGTATTTATCACTACTTCACACCTCCTGAATGGATAAGATGTTAATCTGGACTTGTAGGATGACATGCCATTCTTCCTGCAGTGCTGTGACAAGTTGTGCATGTGTTGCTGTGCTCTAAACTAATTACATGTTTTATAAGTTGGAACGGAGTGCTTATTGTGTTCACTCACTACCTCTACAAACATTTCAACCTCAATTACAACCACTAAAACTAAGCAGATTGTTGATGTCTATTGCATTACACGCAGTAGAAATGTGAATTAAAGGACTTTTATTTTGGTGTAAAGTTTCTGAGAAGTTTGACAGTGTTTCTGGTTTGTTGTTCGTTTAGTTATAGTTTCAATTAAAACTTTAAAGCAAAGCCTTTTGTATGAGGTCAAATGATGTGCACTGTATTTGTGAGTCAATGAATCACAGACAAAATGACCAGCCTGCTCCTAGCCGTCAAACAAATGCCATAATATAGCTCTTTCAGGAATAGAAGCAATAATAATAAATATTTCCAGTAGTACTGTTGGTTTTTATTGCTCATTATGAAAAGTCAGAGTGGAAGCACTTGAGCTGAATTATGGGGCGATGAAGAACTGCAACCATCTGACAAAACTAATCATTAGGTAAATAAAGAACACATCGAGCAGCCTGGTTTCTCAGCCGCACCAGATGTGGTCTTAGCAGTGCCTTTTCCCCTTCAGTGGCTTTTCTAGAAAAGTTGAGCATGAGGGCACGGTGCGGATCTTTTGAAAATTCAAGCTGAAAATGAAGCATTCTGAAGCTACCTGAGGGGAGGAATGATTGTTTCTTGTTGTATTGTTGCTGCATCGATCCTTCGATGGTCGTGATCTAACTCATCAGCTTTGTGACTGCAGAAAATTATAATCTTCTTCTGCCCCGGTCAGTCCTTGGATTTCTTCCGCTTTGTGGTTTTGGTCAAAGGTCACAACAATGGGAGGATCTCATTCTAAGTCAGCTGATCCTGTACATAAGCTTGAGGAAATCTTGCGAGAACATGTGACACATAAACAAATATCGCACCATGGATGGTGAACAATGGGGTGTCAGAGCTACGTGAAATCAAAGCCGTTTAAGGCCATCTGATGGTCTATTAGACATGATTTCAATATATTTGAAGTAATTATACTGTTTTTAATGAACAGACATAGTGTTTACTGGCATTACTTTGATATTTTTACAGAAGAAAAAACATTTTAATGAAGACTACATGTTGTGTAATAGTATAATGGATGGCATCTTGGACTAAATCTCCATCTTGGTAAGATGGCACACGGCGGAAGTAAGAGGGCAAAGCATCCCTGTTACTCAGTTTAGACAAACTGCCTCAACGTTAAAAAAAGAAAAAAAAACATTAATATGAATTCGCCTTTGCAGAACTTCCCCTTTTAGGTCTTTATTAAATTCAGTTTTCAGTGTAATGATGGAGATGAAGAGGAGAGCTCCCGAAGCCTTTTAGCCCTCCGCTGTGATGACAGTGACAAAAGTGTTGTCTCCTTGTGGCAAATAGTGCTAATCACGCAGATGTGATTAGCCTTCCAGACTATTTTTATAGATGCTCTGATAGTCGGCCAGCTGAGCCTCTCTACTCAGGTAGGCGTCATAGTCACACATGGGTGACACACAAACACACACTCCTCTGGGACAGTGCCCTCACAAGAGACAGAGTGCCCTGCTGACTGTGCGTGTTTGATGTTGAAATGGTCCAGCCTGGATTCATAAGAGCCCCCCGTCGCAGAAGAAATGGTTTAATATCACACTGCACTCTCCATGGCTCTGTGTGTGTGTGTGTGTGTGTGTGTGTGTGTGTGTGTGTGTGTGTGTGTGTGTGTGTGTGTGTGTGTGTGTGTGTGTGTGTGTGTGTGTGTGTGTGTGTGTGTGTACATGTGCCATGTAGTCATGCATGTAGCGGAGTGCTGAGAGGAAGCTATTTGTGGAATACGAAATGAGGTCACAGATGGAAACAGCTGAACTTAAGTGATTTCTGTTGTATCCCACACCACTGCATGTCAGCACACCACGATGTGTAGCACACTCCTTACTACTGATTACTGGTGATTACTGAGACCAGTGATTGGAACTGTTACTTTTACCCATCAAGATGCACCCCCCAGGTGTCACAAGTGTCTCTGGGAAGGAGCGTGAATCAACAACAAGTCAGGAAAAGCTTTAGGGAAATGGCCACACACACACATAGAACATTTCTGTGTAAAAACTCTTCAGGCTATAGGTCAGTGATTGTCTGACAGTAACAGAAACAGAGTACTATATGTTGTCTGAAAGCTAGTCATAACAACTTGTGAAACAATCCCAATCCGTATCCTTGTAATGCATTAAAAGATACGCTTGTGGAAACACAGGTTCACAACTCCCGCTCACTCTGCTTGTTGAACACTTCCAACCATCCACCACACACCTACTTTCTCTGAATTAGAGACCCACACCCACATAGATGTTTCACAGTGCCGTAGGCACAAGTTATGCAGCCCCAAGGTTCCGGTGTGATTTGTTGACATCTGGTGCATTCTGAAGGACAAAAATGGAATATATTCTCCAGTTATAAATGAACCTTTAGATTTAACAATATATCTAATATAAGTGCCAATATTTTTGAATAACACATCCATATGGATGATCTATTAGGTTCTGGGAAGGCTTTAAAATGGACTGTTTTCCATTGTTTCATGGTGATGTTTGGCCAGGCTATTTCTTAAATCTGTCATGGAAAAGTCAAGGAAATGTGAGGGATTTTAGCGTTTAGATTTCTAATTTGTTTAATTGAAATTAAACTTTGATCATTTTGAAGAGTAGCAGGTATTGTTGAATGATTGAACTGACTGATAGATGGGACAGAAAATGAAGCAGCTTGATGAGCTGGGATTGTTGGTGTAACCTCTATTGAGATAAGATAAGTCCAGGTTGGGACTCCCCTCTGGGATGCTCTCTATCTCAGTGTTGACTGCCACACACGTTGTACACATATTGGCTCCTTGCCCATTCATCCAAATTTGCTAGCAGACGACCTGCCATTGCATTCTGTTTCTGAGCCAGTGAAAATGGGGAGGTGAAAATCATTACAATTAACCTATGTCCTCTAAGAGAAGCATATATTGATCTATGGACATTTGGGCAGCTTTTAGCTGTACATTAACAGATCTCCATTGCATTTTTACCTTATAATATTGTCGTTTGGTGAAGAGAAACAAATTTTGTTTTTGCAAAAATTCTGTTCAGCAATTGGCCGGATCAGGTCACAAGGTTGCCTCCTGTGCTCTCATTGGTCCAATAAGATCATGTGGTCAGCAAAGCAGGAAGTCAAAATGTCAATGCATGCATTTTACTTGATGTGAAACTTTACACTCTATTTTCCTCAATATATGATAGGTAGTTGGAAATATGGCGGATAACTAGTCAAATATGTAGGAAAAAGCAGGCGGCACTTCCTGGTCGAGTAGTCGGCCGTTTTGCCGGCTGCCGGCTCTTGTGGAGAACCCTGGATATATGAGTCTTTTTACTTGGTTAATGGTTACAGAGGTTGTTCTCTGTATTTTACACTTTTACTTTACACACTAGTGTCACTGCAACAAATATCTTGGGACATTTAAGCAGCAAATCTAAAAACTGTAGTTATACACTTGACAGCACACAGGAAGGTCTCCAGAGGAAACTGAAGAAAAAGCTCAGAAGGAGCTCATCTTTTTCTGGACAATGCTGCTTTACTATAAACAATTTCACTGTATAAACCTGGACTTTGTGTTGAACCCTTTGCTGTGCAGAAGATCACAGAACATCCATTATTATTAGATCCTGACTGTCTGTCTGTGTGTTAAACTGCTGTTCCGAAGTGCGTACAGTGTCTCTCTTCATAGGGAGATGCACTTATCATTTCTACTGCTGAGACATCACAGCAGGTAATGTATTTAATATATTCCTCATTAAAGAGGAACCATTTCACCCACCCACATCCCATCCCCTATTAGTCAGAATGATAATTTTTATGACCTCGCCCACCCAATCCTTCGATCCCACAACATCTATCCTCCTCCTCAATTGAATAGAGCTTTTGCTCACATGCAGTCAAGTGGTGTCGTGGATGGGAGCGAGGACAGGGATATTGCAGACGTAGAGAGTCCAAAGACGAGTGCTGCTGTTTAAATTGCTATGTGCCATGTGCAGGTGCTTTAAAGGGGAACTGTAGATAATACTTTCGATTCATGTTATGCCGTGTGACTAGGGAAGGGGAGTTGGACGTACCCTAAATGTACTTGCACCATACATACCTTATATACCATACACTATAGATTCTTTAAGTACGGCCATAAGTAAAGTCATTTTCCCACTCGCATGTAACAGAGCAATATTACATATTTTTATATAACGTATATATATGCTGATGTGTTTATGAGTTCCTTGACATTAAGTTTTAGTATTACTGTGAATGTATTACAGTACATGTGTCTCCATCTATCAGTATGCAACCCGACCAAGCACCTGCCAAGAGCTTAGCAGGCTGTTGCTAGGCAATGCCATTTAAAATCCATCCCCTCTCTGTGTGTTAGAAACAGTGTGGCTGTGATTGTCTCTCGGTTTTGTTGCTAATACGAGGATGGAAGCAGCTTTGCTGGTGGGAGGTTGGTTTGGCCTCAAATGACTTCCTGAACAAAGAAAATTAAGAAACTTTCTAGGGAGCTGTTTGCTAATAGCGTAATAAAGAGGGTGTTTGCCTTTCTATGATTTTATGATTCATTTTGAAGAAGGTTATTATACCACATTCTAATGCTGGCTGAGTGCTCAATGGTCAAATCTGTGGAGATGTTTGCTTGTGTGCGTCATTTAACAGAAAGCACATGAGTTTCTTTGAAGTTATCATCTTCAATGTGGAAAAACTGTATAAATGCATCTGCTATCATCATCATACATAGTAGTAATTCAACGTATATCTAGGTTATGTAATGTTTCCCAAAAATAAAAAGAAGCAGTCAGATAGTTTTGAAAGTGACGTGACAATCAAAGGTTGCAGCTGTCATTTCCGGTGAGTGAACTGCGGCAGTGTTCAACCATCATTGTCTGTACAAAGTTCACTGAAAATCTATCTAATAGTTGTTGAGATATGAGTCTGCCCCAAAGAGGTGAACCGACCATCCAACCAACCAAATCTACTCGTTTGCTTCCTAAAAGGCAAGTCCATCTAGTGAAAAACTGGATTATCCATCATAATCTGACAGACTTTAAATCGTCTTTTTTAAATTCCCATGTTGAATGTAGGTGAGTGTATTGTTACATTCTGTCTGTTACTGGATCAGAAGTTAAGTCATTTTGGGACATTTACTCCTATGAAAACACTCACAAAGCCGGTGTATAGGCCATAGAGACTGCAGTGCCGCAGTGACAGATGGGGAATTCAAGCCTTAATTCACAACCAGGCTTTAGCGTTGATCTTTCAACCCCTCAACTCAGCTACCTAACTGTTGGGTGTTATTCAAGTCTGTCTTGTTTACCAGTTGGGTTTATTGGCTATGGAATGACACTAATTTAACCTGAATATGAATTTGAATGCAAGTATATTTGCAACTAGTAGCAATTCTTTATTTTTTTCAGCACCTAAGAAAAGTAAAGAAAGGGGAGGAGATACAATACTTAAATGTTCTTGCTTTATACATCATGATTTTCTTTTGTAAGGAGAATCGTGTTGTACATCTTTGTGAAAGGAGCTCATTTGTTAGTTTTTGTTATGTGATCTTGCGAAACAGACAAATAAGGAAAGACTCTAGCGAAGGCTGACTTTGTAACACAACATACTGAGAGAGGAAGAAAACAGCCTTGGAGAGATGTGAAGAGAAAAGAGTGAGTGACGACAGGCCAAAAGTGTAGAGGAGTGACACCACCAAAGGATGTAGTTTGACTTTGATTGTACTTCGCCCTGTGTTCATCACACACAGAGGCTAGCTGAATGAGAATCCACAGCATCTCTGGGCCTTGTCAACATGTCGCTGTCTCACTGTCACCTCATCTATGCAGACCTGCCCAGTCCTTCTCCTCACTCACCTTTTGTCTGAGTCTCTCTTTCTTCTCTTGCTTTCCTCTGTCCGTCAGTGTCGCTCTCTCTTTCTGACAATTAGTTTGGGGATTTGTTACATGTCTGAGTCATTCCAACTGTTACCATACACACTGACTGTGTATGTGTGACAGGGTATGTTCAATTCCTTATAACATCTGCAAAAACGTAACATTATCTGTAATCGTCTAATTTAAAGCTCCGGTTTAGAATGTCAAAAGAGAGTAATTTAGTATTCCATTTCTTCAAACTTTGGTGAGACAGATTTTGAAAAAGGGTTATAAGCAGAGGCCAAGATATCCTGACTCTCACATCATTAATATGGAACAGGCTTCAAAACTGGAAATCTGCTCTGTTCTGAATTTTGTTCTTTTTGTTCTTCTTGTAGTTTGTTTTGCAGGCAAGTAGTACTTCAGTACAAATATTGGCATTTCCCTTTAAATAAGAACAAATTCTGTTATTACAGTTTTAGTTTTCTTTGTGTGTGTGTTGTTGTTGTTTTTTTGTTTATTTGTTTCTTGAGAAAGTAATGTTTGGTATCTGAATATTCACATATTCAGATTGTTCTGAACACTCCTTTATAAAATCATATAAATCCGATTTTAGACCGAGGCGAAAAGTCTTGAATGATGTTGACAGTGAATAAGATAATAATTCACTTTGTTGTGAACCCCTTTTTATCGATTTGTCGAAGTCTTTTAGATACACTCGATCAAATCCTTTGTAAAGCCTGGAGTCGATTGGTTTTGATTATTGTGTAATTTGTTTATAGATTAGCTCAGTGGTAGAACACACGGTTTGGTGGCTGATTGCTAACAGTCCAGTTTAATTAGTGTTAAAACAAAGGTGTCCCACAAGGTTCTATTGTGGGACTATTCATAATTTGGATAAAAGAATTATAAGTTAGAAACAGTGCAATTCATCTGTATTCGGACGATGCCATTTTATATACAACAATAGCATCTCTTTCTTAGGCAAGTCCAGATTTGCCTCTTTTCTGTGTTGTACAGCAAACTTTATTAGACCTTATATGTTAAACTTTAATAAAACAACATGCATGCTGTTCTCCAGAAGATTGACCAACAGTTCCACTAACAGTAGCTTTGTTTTTTATTTACAAAGCATTTCTTAGCAAACTACCTGAGTATCTTTTTAACTATGGATCAAGTTCACACTCCTTCCCACTATCTGGTCCTTAAAATTCAGCACATTACTGCGACTGATATGCTGTCTTATAATCTCATAATTACTGGTGTAATATACAGCCCATGAATATACACTTGATTTACACATCACCAGGAGAGTGTTTTTAAACTGGCGTTACTAAGAAGAAGTACTGTTACCACAATGATTAGAACCTTATATTGGAACTATAAGACAAGTGATCTATCATGAGGCAGACAAAGTCAGTACAACAGACATTGATGACCATACATAATTTTCCTCTGAAAAGTTAAGAGAACAGATTCTAATGAGAATAATATTAAAAGAAAAACTGAAAAGTTGATTCTTTTCTCTGTTTTTTTTTAACTTATTTTTTCTTTTCTTTTTTCACTGAACAGAAACTAATTTTAAAGTTAGATAATTTAAGTTAAATAAACAAAGCATGACTAAACTTTGACTAACCTAACAGACGTTGTCACTGAGACGGGAAGTTTCCATGTAGAGAGGGAGGATAGAGGAGAGGTCTTTTTTTTTTTTTCAACAATAGAATAAATGAGTCTGTGTTGTGTCCATCATTAAAACTGTAAAGTAAATGCACGTACACCACCCTCTGCAAAAATAACACATGGCTTGAAGGTATTTTGTCTTTGTCTTTGCCCAAAAGGCAAACGTGTGGAAGAAAGGCAGATAGATGGCTGGATGGAGGTGGACCGAAGTAGTAGACGAGTGGATAAGAGGAAATGAGAAAGAACAGGAAAGGAAGATTAGTTATATTCTCATTATGAGGGAGATGTGCAGAGAGATTGATGGATGACTGGATGAATAGATGGGGGAACAGTAAAGGTGGACAGGTAATTGTGGCCTCTCAAAGGGTTTGAGGTGGAGGGAGGAAAGGGTTGTCGTGATCAGCTGGTCAGCCTCCCGCCAGCCCACTGCTACTCTGGAGGCCAATTAGAGAGGATGCAGGTAGAGCCGGGAACACTGAAAGACTCCCTGTGGGCACACACACACACACACACACACACACACACACACACACACACACACACCAGTGCTGACATCGGGTTCATACAATAATCGAAGTGCCTTATAGGCACACACACACACCCCAATGCTGACATTAGTTCAGAAACAGTCTAAAATTGCACATTTATCTTACTTTTAAAGTTACATTTCATTCAAAATGTTGGTTTTCATCAATCCAAGTTAGGATATATTTTTAAAGCTGGCAAAGTGGAACAAAATAAACTGAGAAACATGAGAAACAAAATTCTCCAATGCCCTTAAGTTCTCTAAATGAAGACTTTGAACTTGGACCGTGAACTAATTTTAACTAATGTTGTAACAATATGCATCTTCATTTTCATCCTTTTATATTTTCATGTTGTTAGTTGTAGCAGTTGTTTTTTTTTTGTTTTTTTTAATCTAGCATGTGTATATATATTTTTGGTCTGATCCCAGTCTGAGACCTTTGATTATGGATTGAGAGAATGAAAGCCTCCATCAGGTTGGAGCCAGAAGTACATGTGATAATACAACATCCACAGGCACGGCTCTCTTGCTCTGCTGCGAATATATCTACTCATAATCAGGAGATAAATACCTTTCTGCTCATCTGGAATCTTGAACAAAGTCAGGAAAACTAGCAGAGATTAAAAAACAGGAGCAAAATTGCTGAGAGAGGCGAAAACACCGACTAAATACACTAGGGAGGGAATAATAATGAGGTACAGGTGAAACTAATTAAAGTAGAGTAGACAATTACACAGGTGGAAACGCACAAGGGCAGGAAGTGAATTACATGAAACGAGAGGAGACATAAGTATATCAAAACAAACCAGAAACGATGCACAAATGAATGAACGACTAAATGAAAAACAAAACCTAAAGCAGGGTAGGATGTAACAGATTAGAGTTTGTTTGTTTTTTTATATATATATATATATATATATAGATGTGTTTGTAGTTTGCAGGCTTGCTGTTAAATCTGCTGCAGTCAACAACAAACTAAAAGATGTTTTGTTTCTCTCACAGTGTGTGTCTGTGAGTGTATCTGTGTGCGTGTCGGTGTTCTACCTTATGACCTTGAGTTCATCTGCACCATCACTACCCCTGCAGAGCTGGAGAGAGCTTCTTTTGAAGTACAAAAATCTCAGAAAGGACATACACCCATCGATGAAAAACACACCTGCCTCCTAGAGTTCAGCCTGAAACTTTGAAATGGCCACAATTCTACCAATGCATGCACACACACACACACACACACACACACACACACACACACACACACACACACACACACAAAAAAAGGTGTCCCTGAAAACATTGAAACAATTTCTTGCAGCTTGAGGCCTGATTATCTGCTGGTGAGCCAATCAGCGCTCACCATTAGCAGTGGGTCTTGAACATAGGTGCTACAGTGGCAGGGCCTCAGCGACAACCAGTTATATTGTGTGGATGCTGTGCTGTTAAAGCCTAATGAGAAGGGAGGAAGGGTCTAGTGGTATGCAGTATTGATGGATTACACAGAATGACCTTTAACCAAACCTCCAGCTAGTATATGTATAATCACAGCCAAAGTCAGTTAATCTAGTACAAGCCCCCAGCTCCACCCCTCACCACCACCCTGTACGGTTTTAGATGCACACAGCCTGTGACACCAGCATATCTGCAGAGAAAATTCTCTTCTCAATTGACACTATAATCTATGTGCCCAAAGCATTATGTGTTAGCTTCAGGAATTCATTAAAGTTCTGTACTTTGCAGTGTTTTAAATACAGATGATTGTCGTGTTGGCAGCTGAATCTAGCCCTCACCTACTAAATGAGTATTTGTGACTGTTACCAACTGACACAATAACCAGAACATTGTACAGTGTGTTACATATATACTGCTTATATTGTAAGATTAGTTGCTGATGTAAAATAATGGGGGGAATTGGAAATGTTGCCACAAAATTCAAAAGTCCATTTGTTTTCCTTAGCTGAGTGTAGCTAATAAATCAGTGTTACAGGAAATGGAAAAATAATATGAGGCTTAATTGATTTTTGAAGTTGATCTTTTTATCACCATTTGTTTTGCTGTATGAAGATAAAAACCTTTTATTCCATTCCATTTTAAACACGTCTAAAAAAAAAAAAGTGAGGTGATAAATAAGCTTGGTTGAACTTTGCCCTCTCCGTGTAAGCTTTACTACTGTCATGCATCATAATGCAAATAAAAATGGAGTTCAAGGTCTTACATCACAACATCCAGTACTGTCAAAATTAGGTGAAGTAAAAAAAGAAAATGGCATTCAGAGGAGCCAGTAGGTACTTAATGAATAAACAGATCCTAACATCAGACTGAGAGCACTGGAGAGGACAGCTTGGTTGAAGCCAGTTATTGATTTACATCAGCATTTATTATCCTGATATCTGTCATATTCAGTATATTTAGCACAAATAGCCTGCGCTTTATATCGTCCATGCTGCGTGTCAGTGTGTGTGTGTGTGTGTGTGTGTGTGTGTGTGTGTGTGTGTGTGTGTGTGTGTGTGTGTGTGTGTGTGTGTGTGTGTGTGTGTGTGTGTGTGAGGATTTTCTTCATTGGCAGCCTCATCCCAGTTTACTGTTTTTCATGTTTTTCATCTCTGTCCCATTTGGTGGAAGACACAATAATAAGAAAAGCTTTTGCTGTCATGTTTTAGGATTGGGACACGTAAAGAAAAGAAAACCCATTTATCTGCTTCTGTCTCTAGCTGTGTATCATACCCCGCTTCAATTTACCTTCTCCACAGGTCTCAACACAGTCCTAGGATGGATGACAGAATCATATTAATGACATATCAATCATGCTAAATTTCTTTTAATATCACATGCTATGCGATATTTTGTTCCTCATTTATGAAAATGTGACAGGTGAATATTTTGCTGTAAGTAAGGCACATTTAATGTTTTTCTAACACTGCCTCACACAGGCTTTAAAGCATCCTAGATGACAGATGTCCCATCAGGCCCTTAGCTTGTGGTTTGCCTTCATCTCCAGTCCCTAGACACTCGCATTGCAATAGAGTTGGAACCAAAAAAAGGCTATCTAAAATCTTGAGAGAAGGAGCGCTTTCACATTTAATCTATTTCTAGAGCAGGTTTGTTTGTTTTTTCCAGTCACCACTCCCATAGAGATCTAAGAACAGGTACGGAGAGCCGTCTCCAAAGACAGAAAGACACTTAGAGAAACAGGGGGATTCAATCTCCCCAGAGAGTCAAAAGGAGATGGTGACAAATGCTAAGCACACAAAGCACAGGAAGAGAGGCGGAGAAGAAAAGGAGATCGATTCCCGAAATAGTTGGGCTTTATTTCAGCTCGAGTAAAATACTCGACAAATACAGGTTGTGGTCACTGCAGTGGAAAGTTTGCTGCATATCCAAATGTATGATATTATTTGACTTGTTGGATGACAAGAAGTACATGTTTAGTGTTTCTTGTTACGACTATAGGCAGGATAGTGTGTGTTCAAGATTCCAGATGAGCAGAAAGGTATTTATCTCCTGATTATGAGTAGATATATTCGCAGCAGAGCAAGAGGGCCGTGCCTGTGGATGTTGTATTATCACATGTACTTCTGGCTCCAACCTGATGGAGGCTTTCATTCTCTCAAATACCGACGGAGAAAATCCTGCCTATAATTGAATAAATAGAAAATAATAAATTGTTAAGAGAGGATGTTTCTACACTGCTCTGTGCTTAAACCGTAATCGAAAACTACATTTTACATAACTGACAGTTAACCAGTCCACCATAGATACTGGTCTGTCCTCTCACTGGTTGTGCTGAGGAATCATAAATGTGTGATTGCTCATAGATAGTAGCTGTATTGAGCTCTAGTTTGAGCTTCTTTAATAACGGTGTGACATTTGTAGATTTAAGGTAGTAAAAAGAGTCACTCACTGGAAGGCAACCCTTTCATTGGAACTATATTACAAGTTCATTAAATGTGAAGTAAGAAGAGGGAGTTATGGGCAGGGTGAGTGCTACCTACCTGGTTTTAAGTATAATGGCTCATTTTAAACTGTTTGCAGTTAAATGTATCAAACAATATTTGTTTATAAAAGCCCAAATTACACAAGATCATCATTTAAAGTTCCCTTTGAAACTTATTTTAAAGGATTGTGGGCTATTTATTCTAACAAATACGTTTGGCTCTTTGTTCCAACGGATTCCTCCAAGTTCTTCTAAGCATCAGTCTCCCAGCTTACACACATTTGTGGAATATAAAACCAAAACAATGCATCTGACTAAATTGAGAAATGGTTCCAGCTCATATAGCAAGAGGAATTTGCTGGGAAGTTTGCAGAGATCTGGGACAGCATTAGAAATGGCATTGTAAAGAGTCCGAATTTCCAGGTTAATACCAACACACTGACATGTTCAAATGTGATTGGTGAGTTTAAGAGTCAGCTAGGATCATTCATCTGATAAGGATGCTCCATCATCACCACATATGATGCACATGGTGACATGGATTTTTCCCCTTGTATCTCTCTCTGTCTGCCAGTGGTCAGCAGGCCTTTCTATTGGAGAACGTGCTCTGTACCATCCCCAGTTGCCACAGTGTGGGAAGAATGTTCCACATCCTCTGGGACCAATCAGATTTGGGAGCCATCCAAAATGCTGTCATGGCAACGTTCTTTGACATCTATGAGGACGTGAGTACTGTGTGTGGAGTTAATGTCGTCAGCATCCAGTACCATGCTTTCTTCCATCCTTTTCCTTCTCCACGTGTCCACTACACCTGCAAGTCTTTTTCAACACTGATGCCAAAATGATTTTTTTGGTTTCCCTTTCATGCTAAGCAGTAATATTTCAAAATCAGACCGAGGACAGGACAATGTCATATTAAGTTAAATGGTTGTACCTGATCATTAATGTCATTCAAACTGCTTACAGAAGCTTGTGTGCAAGCCTTTTTTACTCCATCTTGGCAAGCTTCATATTTACATGACAGCACTATTTCATTTCTTTGTATGCTAAGCTGCTGTTGTTTTACACTCCCTTTACATGCTGTTATTTTTACACTCAACTTTAATTCTCCTTGAATTTCTATCCTTGGAGACAATGATAATGAACAAAATTATGCTCCCTCGAATACCACAGAGCACACACTCACACACACATTTTCTCAAACTTCTCATACATACTTATGTCAAAATCCTTCTTTTCATGTTTTCTAAGGCACTGCTCCAATACTCCTTCATGTGCCTCCACTCACATCCATAATGAGCATTTGCATATATTTCAGTAGCTGCATCGCAATCCACTGTATGTGCTTGTCTTATCAGAATTAATTATTGCTACTAATGTGGCCTCTCCCTCCCTCTCTCACCCACTTGAGAGAGACTTTATAAATGGTGAGGGAGAGGGAAAGATAATGCTGTATCAGTCACCCAGTCTCTTAGAAGAATAAAAATGTACATCACAAGCCGCACACCATGCTCTCATTGTCCCTTATCTATATGTCTGTCTTCATTTGCAGGGGATTTTAGATATGCTGGTTCTAAGCCAGGCACAGGGCAAAAATGACTTGATCATCCATGCTTTGAAGAACAATTTTGAAGCTGATGCCTACTTTGTTAAAGTGATGGGTAAGTAACTCATTTCCCCAACATGCATTTTTCCTCTCTCCTCTGCTCATGCCTTAAAGGAACAGTTCACAGTAATATTGAGTCATTATCTGGCCGAAGGAAAGTCGAGTGTTTCATGGTCCACAAAACATTTCTGGAGCTTCACAGCAAAATCAATGTTTCAGCATTCTCCTAAACAACTGAAGGATATGGGGACTTCTTTAAAAATATAAGAAAAATCAACCACAAAACAAAACATAGAATGACTTCCTGGTCCAATCCAAGTCTTTTTAAGCATTTATAAGCTTTTTTGCATATGTGCATCGCTAGAAAAGATCAATGAGAACTCATGATCTGCATACCTCAGTATTAACCTGCTACCCAGAAGTTGCGGCACACACAGCAGAAAGACCTCCGTTTTCATTTTTGTGGTATTTACTGAGGTATGCAAAGATCACAAGTTCTTATTCATCTCATCTTTCAGGCACATGTTCCTCAAGCTTGTGCACCCATGTCAGACGGTGCGTGCCACTAACACTTTTAGCTTAGAGGCTGAAGTGAAGATTTCAGCATAAAAAAATAGTGTTTAGGATTCTAAATTTCAAATTAACTTGAGAACTTGGGCTTGTAGAGACTTTGCTTATGCAAAGGTGTATGGAGGCTTCTTTTTGTTTTGTTTTTTCCTTTTAAAGGAAGTCCCCATGTATCTTAGGAGATTGCTGATTTGCTGTGAAACTCCAGAAATGTTTCATGGACTAATTAACCCCACTTGGCTTTCCATCAGTGTCAGGGTGAGTAGATAACGATTGAATGTTCATTTTTGAGTGAACCCTTTAGTTCAGCAGTTCATCGGAAGGTACACATAAAGAAAGAAAATGGCAATTTTCTTCCTCTGTCTTTTAGACATATTGAGAAGTACAACTGAAATATTTTCTGATTGAGTGTATTTTTGTCATTTTTACTGTAAATCTCCCTTGTAGACCAATTAGTATAATTGAACATGAGCAGCTCTTTTCCCAGACCTAGCAGCCAAATGCTCATGACTATTATCTGTCTGAATTAAATGGAATTATAGCATCAAGCTACTTAAGTGGTGGTGAAAAGCTTTTTGTTCCATTTCAACCTCAATTAAAATGGCCACTTTGTAGATGCACTTTCCTTTGTCCTTTTCCTGGTTCACCACAACAAGCAAATATATACTGTAAAGACAGCACGGTAGGACACAATCCCTAGTCTTGTTGGTGCCACTGGTAACGCTTGATCCATGTAACAAGAGTGGAATTATCTTGTTTTATTTGTTGGAAAAGGCACAATAAAATTCCAGCATATTATAAGAGAGGTTTCCACTAAGAGTCAGATATTAAGGACCTTGTTGTTAAGCCTGGTTCCCACCAGATTGTTTGTTGTTATGGTTCCATGTGTTTCACCCTATAATTATAAAGTATAAAATTATCCTAATGTTGGTTGATCTCTGGCTAAAAATGTCTGACTTGGATTATGAGCACGTACTGACTTGCATTAAATAAAGATTATAGCTGGTAACAATCCTATGAGCCCAGTGCTGTACTGTTAATTAGTAATGATTTACTGTTATGTTAACGACTGACTGTCAGATCGGCACCTTTGTTGCATGTCAACACCTTCCTCTGTCCCCATGTAAACGTCACTCTCCACTTTTGACTGCCTGATAAAGGTGTCAGAAATGCCACAAAAACAACCTGTATTATGTCTATGCAAGGAAGACAACTAGATGTTCCCTAATTCTAGAGGGCAGAGCACACAGCATTCCTAGTCACACTGACTCGAAGCAGCTGTAGCTTAAATATCCGCAGTGAAGTGTTCAGAAATAGTTTTATATTTTTGGCTCACTGCTTTTTTCTCTCACCATTAATAGATTTTATGTTGAGTTTTGTTTTGTTTTTCATTGTTAAGAGCATTGAACTAAAAAAAGACATTCTTTTGAAGTCAAAATGTTGGTACAGCTTTACTACCTGGTGACATTTCAGGAAAGCAAAAATAGTTTCACTCTAGGGTGTGGCTTTGCACAGTTTAATCTGTCACTCTGCTCTCCTCATCAGTAGGAAAGGGAGCATTGTTCTTCCCTTTTTGTTTCAGTGCAGTTGGCAAACAGATGTTTTGTCTTTTTTGGAAGGGAGGGGCTACAACTCCACCCCTACTTTCAGAATCACATGCAGCAATCAAGACCAATCATCATGCACACACCAGAACAGTACACTCAGAGTTTGTATCACAATAAATACAAAGTATTTCAGGTATACTAGGGGTGCAAGAGATCACAAACCTCATTGTTCGGATCAGATCATGGTTCTGACTCATGGATCCATTGAATCCATTAAAATATAGTGCTGTGTAAGGCTGCTGTTCATTCACGTGCATTGTCTCTCCCAAGGCCACATTCGCTTGCAGATTCATCTGTAGAGATCCAGTATCTGCCCACTTGTAGATCATATTTCTTGTCTCCTGTGAAAATACTGTGACATTTCTGACCAGAAAGGGATTCTGAAAGAAAAGAAGGAACTGCTCTCGAAGGCGAAAGCTGTCAAAAGGATTGCAGAAGGGTTGATGGGCTCCACTAATTTATCACAGGTTTGACCTTAATTGCAGGTCACTATAGCAGAGAGATATTTTTTCGCACAGAATAAAGACATTCCAAGCCTACACACAATGAACAGTTTTTAGCATTACAATATACTTAAGGAGACGGGTTCTTGCCAAAAAAACAATATCGCTATCTAAATTGCAATCTTTTTCACAATTTTGAAATGCCCCACTGACTCTAGAAAGACTTGATGATGACGATGTTCTGCATTTACGCCGTTAACACAAATGGTCTTTTCAACAGGAGCTCCTCATCCTCCAATTTGGGAGCTATTACTCACATTTCATTATTTACAATAAGTGTACATCTCTTAAGGAGGAGCATGGGATGTAATAAGTTCAGTCATTATACTTCTAGTTGTCTTCATCACTATTTTGTACTGTATGTTAACACGGTGCAAACCTGCTCGTTAATCTGCTGGTGTGTCGGTCCGTGCATATTTCTTGTGGATTTTAACAGCATTCAGTAAGTCCAGGATTGTATTTGTGTTTACCTTTGTCCATATATAGTGCCTACTGTAATGGCATGAAGGGAACAATACTGAGGACTTAGGCACTAGAAGTATTCATCACAGGGTAGAAAGTCAAACAGACAGATACCTTGGTTTGGGTCTAATCCAAGTTTTTGATGTGGCCTAGCTACCGGTTGAATATTCACTCAGGACTGCAGTGTTGCATTGAAATGGAGGGGGGTGGATTCTATGATGGGTTAATGATGGGACTGCAGGGTTAGATAAGGATTGGTCACACCCCTCTGAGCTGTCAAAACTGACACAAGAGCATCTTCTGCTTAGTCTGCTGATTATCACTGTCTTGATGTCAGGGAGTCCAGTGTGCCGGTAGAGGAGCTGAATGGAATCCATGATGTTGTCCTGTGTGCTGCGCTGCATCGCAATACACAGTGTGCGTCATGCATGCCAATGCCAGATCCCAGTGGAGGATCCAGTGGTTTCCATGTTCCCAGTGGAAGTCTGTGTGGAGTGACCAGGTCTGAGAGATGTTTGGTTCATAAATTTGAGGTGGTGCAGTTTTTAATTTGGAAGAGCCCCTTGTTGCCTGATGTCATTGTTCTAATTTAGTCTGGACAAAGATATTTTTGTCGAGACCGTTGAAATTTTGTAATAATTTTGTAATGAGGCACATGCAGTGTTTTTCCTTGCTGAACAATAATCTTTGTAAATTATCAATCTTGTTCACCACAATGGGCTCACACTCAAACCCTAACCAGCCAGTTTGTTAGTGGAAATAGCTGGTGGTCAGTAAGTCAGAATGTCCCAGTTTACATTTAAAGCACATCATATTATTGTTTTAATCTTATCACTGTTAAAAGCTCTGGTTCACAACATGCAGGATTTGAAACTGAAGCTGCGATTTAAGATTCCATTTTTAGCATAAAAGGACAGCTATGCAGCTGTTAACAGTAAATACTTGGCATCTACTGTTGGAACAAGATAGTTTTGCACTTATGCTCATTACAAACCACTCTTACCCTATGCTATGGAGACCACAAATACGAAAGGTTAAAGGCCCTGCACATCATCCCGGGTGGCCTTTGTTATTGGCTAATTAGTCCTGTGCTCAGGTTGGTGATGGGCAGAGCTATGCCGAGGAGAATGTAGGGTCACTGGGTTGCTGTAACTAATGAAAATGATACAGGTGTACTTGTCATATCACATATGTGGGTGGTACCATAGGCATGCATGGTTCTAAAATGTATAGATAATGATATTAAAAATAATACATCACAAGAAACAACATTATAATAGTGATCAGAATGTTTACAATTAGATATGTTCCTCAAATCCTTTATCCCAAGACCATATAATCCATATTCCAAATACAGATCCTCTTAATTAAATATGTTAGAGTATTTTGTATCTCAAGAAACAATATCATGAAATGAAGAGGCGAATATTTTAAGTTTGACCGACATTGGTTAAAAGTATGTTTGTGTTTGACATTGACTCGTCCTCCTTCCTCCTGCTGTAATAGGTCTTTTTATGCTGCCTCTCTGAACGCTGCTGTTCTTTTTGTTATCCATGTTTCAAATCAGACCAAACACACACAGATACACCCACACAAACATATCTGTTATTCCAACATGGATGCAAAACTGTCGGATCCTCCCTCTACTCTATTATTGACTTCAGTTTTTACTTTTTTTTTTTTATTGTTTCATACATGTTCAGTGTAGCCTTTTTCCAGCTGAATACAGACTAGAGAGCAGACAAGCTATGACAATAAAAAAGTGTCAGGCAAATGTTACACCCTGCCAACATTTCATTCCTCTCCCTTGTGAATTTGAGCTCAAATGCAGCTTAATAGCCGTGCACCGACCCCTGAGGGAAAATATCTTGTTTACCATTCTTTTCAGGCATCTCTGATAACTGATAGCAATACACTATAATAAGTGAGGCTGATTGTGTGAACTTAATATATAGACTTTACACCTGACCAAGTCCTCCATTCTGTAAGATGGAATCTTATTTTCTCAAGATGACATCCCCATCCCTCCCCACTGGAGGATTGACCTTGTGTCAGGCTGTGTGTGCATATGTGTAGTGTTTGAGTGAGGGGTATGGTCTCATGATGCACATGGTCATCCGGGGCTAAATTCATCACAGGTTGGTGTCAGACTGCAGCCTTGCCTCTCTGTCTGCCAGAGAACTGATCTCTTCCTGGATTTCACTCTGAGATGATCTGAATTTTAACTAGTTTCACATCATATGTCATATTTATATGTATATATGTGTGTATTTGTATATACTGAATGTTTATATAGTAAATTGAAGTACAAGTCCACCAATTCATGATGTCATGGCATCTATGAATCTATGCGAATTAATTCACACTAACTGGGATGACTGTGGATCAGGAGTTAGAACGGGTCGTCCGCTAATCGGATGCTTCGATCCCCAGCTCTGCCTGAGTATTAGAGTGTCCTTGAGTGAAATTCCAAACCCCAAATTGCTCCCGATGGCTGCTGTCTGAATGGTTGAGCATAGAAATGTCGTGGGGGACCCTTTTTTGCATGGCAGCCTCTTACATCTGTGTGTGACTGTGCCTGAACACGGCAATAACCTGCTATACTCATTTATTGGAGTTTATAGTAAAACCTGAAAGAAAATCAGGGGATCCGGCTCACTAAATATTTGTAAAAGAAAGATAAAGACTGGATAGGCTGCATTTATTGTACAAAAGGTGCTTTTACAAACGAAGATTATCATTATTACTAGACAAGCCTTCTTGATATTCACCAATCTATCACTCAAAATGACAACCATGTGATTGTGACAATGGCAACCAAGACCTGTCCCACGGTGCAAATAACATTAATTGTTATCAGATCACATTGGGTCCTGCAGATCTCTGGTCTGCCAGTAATGTCTAATGCATAAGTGGATCCATGCCAACCGGCTGTCGACTGTTAAATGTCATAATCATCACTGGTGGACTTCATCTTTCTGGAGTGTTCATTGGAAACTGCAGATTCTTTTATAAAAATATTCTTGCACCTCATCACTGAAAGGAGTCATACAGTTATTGTTCTGTATTTTCAAGTAGCACAGCGGGGACATGCATGGCTATTAAATCTCATACAAAGCAAAGTGGTTCCACTTTAAGCTGTAAGAAACAATGAAGCAGAAAGTGGTTGCAGGATGGACAGATGGATGGATGATTACTGCTGAGGAAGGAGGAAATGGAAGAAATCATGAAGTCCAAAATTAGAAAGACGGATAAAGTGGTGGGTGATGAGGAAGAGAGAGGGAGGGGGTATCTCTGCATGTGCATCTCAGTGTTTGTACTGGGGTGTGTGTGTGTGGGGGGGGGGGGGGGGGGGGTGAAGCAGATGAAGAGAGAGACTGACAGGCAGAACTGTATGAGTTGATTAGTTTCCTGCTCACTTATTAGGATGCAGATTAGCTGCATTGAGGAACATCTGGGAGCTTTTCTCGGTCCCTTCTCCTCTCTCAACTCTTCACCTCCCCTTTCATCTCCTTTCTTTGTTTAGCAAATCCAGCTCTCTACTTTGGTCTTTCCACATTTTCTCCACTCTTCTCTTGTCCTCTCATCTTTTCTCATTCCTTCACCTTTCATTTCCTCCCATCAAACCCTCCTCCAGTGTCCATTTTTATCTCGCTCTCACCTCTCCTCCTGCCTTCACCCTGCCTTCACTCCTCTCATGTTTCCCTCCGTCAAAAGGTCTCATTTCCTGTACTCTCTCTTCCTCTCTGCCTCTCTCAGTCTGTTACTCCCGCTGCTCATTTCATTCAAATGACAACGAGAAGATTTACATGAAGTCTTGCAGTGTGGCTCTGTCGTCCGGAGGAGGATTTAGCTGGAGGCTGTATATTCAGATTGATGTGAATGGTTTTTCTGTTTATGTTGCAACACACAAAGACTGCTGAGTGGGAACGCCTGCTCCCATGTTTGGCAAAATAGCATCAAGCAGCAGCTTATGTTCACACTTTAACTCTTTATGGTTCTGTCTTTAAATGTGACTACAAGTAAAGCATACAACACATTTATATTACATATGACAACCCTTTTAATCATGACCTACAGGGAGCGGTAATTCATATTTCTTCTTTTATAGCATCAACTCAGTTGCTTATTTACAATGAATCATATCCATTATGGTGGATCATGATCAAAAATGAGAAAAATCAATCGGTAGCTTGCATTTCTTATCGTGGACCTCCACTATGGTGTAAAGACGGTCTATATTCATACAGCAGGGACGTCCCCCTGATGAAGCCTCAAAAAACCCGGCGTGAATCAATTTCAGGTTTTGTCGAGTTCATTTTTGTTAGTGTGGACCACATCCACTGAGATTTGAGGTAGTGGGAGGACTAATTAACAAATTATGGTTAGTGGTTTAGAAGAAGCACATGGAGCACCTAATTTTGTATTACACTCTGACATTGCTTTTGATTTATGGCTTTAAATTCTAGTCCAATCATCTGAAAATAGATTTATGCTGTGTGGCCATGGTCCGTGCTCCTAAAGCAAGGCCCAAGGCTGACATTTCCCTTTATGAGCCAATACTGCAGGCTTTTCTTTTACAGCTGTACCAGTTGATTTGAGTTATTGTACCTTAAAAGTACTTTTTGTGTTCCACTTTTTATCATGCAGGGATTTAAAAAAGGAATTAATCCTTTGAGTCTTGGATAATTCACATTCATTTAATGCTGTTTATTATATCGGCTACATCATGTGTGATTTGGAAGTGTCTGAAAAACAGCAATATCTTTATTGATTTTATGATTAGTACAATACAATAAAGGAGATTTAGAACATGTAACAAACAAATCCTCTCTCCCTCCCCTCCCCATCATTCCCAAAATCCCATCTAATGAGAAATTAACAAGCAAAAACAGAGAAATAAACCAAAAACTATTTACCACAGTGATGCAAATTATAGCTAATTACATTAGGTACAACCTAAGAATGAATAAATGAATAGGCTAATTTAAAAAAAGAGCAATTATAATTGAAAATTAAAAACAAATAAATAGTAATTACAAAAATGTAATAAATAAAATATATTTATAAAAGATTTGTTGGTGTCTGAAAAGCACATTTAGTCTTTTCTCATGTCCTCACTTTGAACTCTGGTATCACACCGTTTAATGCTTTTTGGTCTGTTGTTTCACCAGTGCTGAAGCAAACATGGTGTCTGTGAGGATGTTAAACTTTATTCTAATGGATATGGTAAATGAAGGTGCTGGTCACATTTCATTTTTAGCATTCATATGAAAGTGAAACTCAGTGGAAGCCACTGCCAGCTGTTCAGGGACAGTGCATGCAACATCGCTTTAATGATGTCAACCAGAGTGAACGCTGAGCAGGGAAGGCTGCCTGTGGGATTTGAATGCCCAAAGCGATGCAAGGCGTTCTCTTACTTACACACATCGACCAGACAATACAGTAGCTATTTAAGCATGCCTAATGGGGCCAAAAAGGGATATTGTTTGAGTTTTCATTGAGGGACACATGAGGAAACCATTTTTACTGAGGGCATTTTATGAAGTGACAACAACTCACTTAAATGTCCTTTGTTTATTGCAGAGCTTTCATAATCAAGTCCAAATACTTAAAGCTACATAGGCCTTTATATATAGGACAGATGAACATAATCTCTGAACACATGCAGTACACACTGTACAGTACACATCATATTTAACATTACTATATATCATCTTTGTAGCATAGATTATTATTCCATGAGCAGGTGGTCATTTGCTTTTGTCATTTAAGACCAGATGTCAGATTGCTGTCGGTCACAGTGTTTGTGTGTGTGTGTGTGTGTGTGTGTGTGTCTAATGGTGTTTGCATGTGTGGTGAGGTTGCGGTATTTCCGCCCTGCAGTCAGCAAAAGCAGCCTGAGGACGATAAGAAGCGATGAGCATCTCAGAGCAAACAGCGATCAGCCGTCACATTGTTGTGTTTGTGTGCCAGTGTGTTGCATGTACAGTGTGTGTCTGCTCGGCTCTTGTCGACTCACACTCATAGCCGCTAGTGCTGACAAAGCATGTCATGTTCCCCCGTCAAGGGCTGCTCATCCCATTTTACTCTTTACGTACATGAGTGTTTGTGTGCCTATGTGATGTTAGCTGACTCAACAGCCCAGCACTGTGTTGTGACAGGTCCATGCAGTTCCCATCACTCCCAGTAGTTTCTTTTCATTGGGCTCCAGTTCCAGTGAGCCTCAGTGACTTACAGATAAAGATAGCCTGTAGGGATAGAAATTAGAGGTTCCATTCATCTGTATTTTTTTTACCAGGTAGCTAATGCAGTAGCATTTCTAAAGACTGTGGGATCACAACATTTATGACATGCATGAACATAACAAAACAATATTGTGCTGAAAATGTTATATCAGCATCTGCTATTACATAAACACGCAGAGTTGTTTGTTTTGAAGTGCACTTACAGAAATGTAAAACCCATGAAATTACCTCCGTGCATTGTGACAAACCTCTGGTGACGGAAACTGCACTCAAAGGCCATATCTGTTTAAACTATAAAGGATTCACGGTGCAGTGTTCTCAGGAAGCACGAGAAGAACTTCAATTAGGTGTTTAGATTTGTTATCTGTGTTTGAAATATTAACTGCTGCATGTCTTGGATTCAGTATCAAACTTTATCTTTGTTCTTAAAAGCAGTGCTTTCAGTCGTCGCAGTAGATAAAAAGGCTTCTACTTTATTTATACCTAAAATAAAGACGCTGTTGATTCCTTACCCTCCTTTTTTGTTCACATAAAGTAAAATAAGTTATTAGGTGGGCAGTATTTTAGATGCAGGTTAGTATTTTAAATTTCCCTTCAAAATTCATGCTTTTGTCTTATATTCGTGAGAAAGTCAGATGAAATTTTCTTATTCGTGTCAGTGAATGTTTAACATTACAGCTGGCAACTTTTTTTTTTTCATACATATTTCATGTCAAGATCTTTGACCCAAACATCACCTCAGATTTCAGTGAGTTCAAACTTTGCTTTAACAGATTGTAGTTTTAAAGAATATAAGAAAGAGCTTGTTTGATTTTCTGCATTTATGAATAAATCATCATAATAGGTCAACAAAACACAAACAGATGAGTTTAAAAAAGTACATTCACACACATGACATCTAGGAGCTGTAATGACACTGAAGTACACGACACCAATAGTGGTGAGAAATGACCTGATTTACAGTATTCACACCTCAAACTGGCAGCATGGATTAAGAGCACAGAGCCCCCTATAGTGTAGTACTGTCTACAACAAAGTGATGCACTTTCTTCCAAAGTATGTGGACCCTGACTTTTGCTTCAGATTAAACTAGCAACAAACCCATGCAGTGAGGCGTTAACTTTAACCAAAGATCATCACAAGGACCCGGGCAAAAGGATTCATCTCATTATATAAATCTAGAGGTCCGACCACATCTGATTTAATTGTCACAACACAAGATGGTGAGATGTTAGAGACGTCTTGGTTGGTAGTTATTTTTCTCCCACGCAGTTTGCAGCTGGCCATTTCAAACTCTAAACTGGCTGGATTAGAGAAGATGAGGAGCTAATTGGGATGCATTAGTGAAGCGTATCTTGCACAGGCCAATTGATCTCTTCTTTGGGGATGTTAGTCTTACTAGAGTGTCTACATCAGTGGATGTACAGTATATAATTATGGGCCCTGTGCTGGAAGGGATGTGTCTCTCTTGAGATATCAAACATTTCTAACTAGAGTACAACTAGCTGTACCTTTAAACTCAATTTTAAAACTTAATCGTCCTAGCATCCACTTTATATATTACTTTTTTAACCATCAATTAAATCCAAGTTCTAATCCTAAAAGCATCTTTTAGAAAATAAGCCTCCTGGTTGGTTCTTAAGGCCTTGAAAAACACCTTTACATTCTGTGTAGTTGATTTCTTTTTTCTCATGTGGACATGTACATTTACTCCCTCCTTTATCACAGTCACAGTCACACACGCTCATGGAGATTGAGGATTTTTCAGTACGGCACTTGACACCAAACTGGGCCGAACCAGAAACACACTGTACATGAAATGTTGCACACCAGTTAGCTCATTGTCACTAACAGTGCCTGAAATTGAATGGTGCTCACCATTACTCAGTACTGACACTTATGAATTTTGTTCACATGCGTAGCCTTACTTCTTATTGGGTACCACCTTCTCCTTACGCGTCTAGGTATCCACCCATGAGCACGTGAACATTTGCATAACTTACTTTGTGATGTAGCTGGATTTGCAAAAGCCACCTGGTGTTCATCTGACCGTGTAACTGTTTATGTGTAAACATGTAATTAATGCTAAGAAAATAGGGCTAAATGGAAATGGATAAGAGGACTTGGGGGGAAAAAAACGAATGAGTATTCCTGTATGAATGCTAATGTTGCTGGTGTACCTGCACAGATCAGAACCAAGGCAGCACACTTTGCACAATGGGCACAGCGCACCTGACTGCTGGATCCTGTCAGCAAGACAAATGATGATGAGAAGCTTGGTTGAAACTTGAATGCTTGGTTTGCAGAGAAGTCAGATGTTCGGCAGCACACTGTGGACAAAGACTGAAACTATTGACTGACTGGGCTGAGTGTGTGGTGGCATACTTCAGATGGGTACAAACAACAACTAATCCTCAGGAAAACAGACTGATTAATGCAAAGACACGAATATACCAAGTCTACCAAATAAACTAAATACATGTATTTGCAAACTCTGGAAATGTGTGTTATATAGAGTGTAAAGTAATGACATGCAAAAACACATTTAATGTGGGATTTAACCAAGAAATGTATATAAATATGACACTTTCAATGATCGTGTCATGTTACTTATGAATTAGGGTACTGGCAACTTTTTGGTCCAGTTTCAGGCACTGGTCATACATTCGTAATCACTCACACACACACACAAACACACACACACAGTGAGAGACTACAAAAACCAGTTCATCCTCCACTTGATTAAATTAGTGCTGTGAAGGAGATGCCATCAGTCCTTATATTACTCCAGAAAATAGGCTAGCTCAGCCCCACATAGGCTGTGTGTGTGTGTGTGTGTGTGTGTGTGTGTGTGTGTGTGTGTGTGTGTGTGTGTGTGTGTGTGTGTGTGTGTGTGTGTGTGTGTGTGTGTGTGTGTGTGTGTGGGAGTGTGAGAGAGACTGTTGTATTGGCAAGAGACTTAATCTATTCTCCACAGGGTGTGTGAGAGCTATTTCAGGGATCTTATTTTGGCCGTGGAGGATCTGTTATGTGCTTGTTACATGTCAACCCGAGATTGAAGTATGGAGAACAAAGCAGCCTCACAGAAGAAGCCACCAGAATTGAGCTTCCTGTCTCTCATCAGTGTAGTGACCTGCCTGCACAGACACAAACTCATCCACATCCTGGAGCGACGGCGTGCCCATCGAGATGTGAAGGACGTCTGCATTCATGCATTCCACATCTGTCTGTTTCTTCCCTCTCATGCATTAGTGAATTACACGTAATGTAAGCTGAGCCCTGTGCCCTCTCACTGATGAGTTTTTTTCCACTGCCACGCATACTTTACAACAACCTCATTTTTTTTTGTTTTTTGTTCTGTTATTAGGTTTGATTTCCATGAGTTGCCCAGTATGATTTAGCTTTTTACATCTTTTTTATTACCGCTAACCTGGAGAGGAAATGACACTAAAATATGTTTGTTTTCCATCTTCATTCATTCCTCTCAAATAGGCCTTTTTAAATTGACAGACAAATGCCTCGTCTCGCAATGAGAGAGTTTTTCCTGACAATCAATGCAGTGTATTTGTATTCAAGCTGCTTGATGATACATGTCACATCTTAATCAGGATGTATTTAAATATTTGCTGCCATGTTTGTGTAAGTTTCTACTGCAGCCCACAGAGAATCAGAGACACCTTTGATAAGCGCATTTTTAATAACTTACATTTCATCTTAAGTGACCTGTAAACCACACTTAAAATAATAAGAGAAATACTCGTTGTCCACTGTGTGGGAATCATTTAAATGCTGCCAAAAAAGTTTGTAAAGAATACACTAAGCTTGGCTTTTAAGGGATGAGGTTCTTTAGCTAGTGTGTGTGTGTATGTGTGTCAGCTAATGCTGTTCTGGCTTTGAGTTCTGCTATGGGTCTTAAATCCAATGTTCTTTTTACTGATAATCCCAAATGAGATGCATTTCAAACAGCAATATTGAGCTCCAGTGTCAGTGAAAGCAGTGCCTGTAGCCTGACCCCAAACAGCATGAAAGTCAAACAAGCAATGAATAATCTGACCCCTGTGATTTATTGATCATATGTGTCCTTCATAGATGACTTTGGTCCAGTGCCTGTAATATGTTAATGTGGTGTTTGCTCGGAGTTGATGAGCTGTATAATTACGCACAGGCCTGTTTCTGACCACTTTGGTGCACCAGCCCAGACTTCCGCTCCCACTCCTTAAGGCTTTGGTCTTTTCAGAGCCAAATAACCTCATGATAAATTTTAGTTTCATATACAGCGTAATTCAACTTTTATTCCACTTTTACACCACTAAAATGGGCAGAAACAGCCTTGGGCTTTGGGAGCCAAGAACATTCATCTTCCAGGCTCCAGATTTGACATTACCACAGTGAGGAAATATATAAAGGAATTAAGTTTTTACAATCTCATTAAAGTATGAATGGTGTATGGTCACTGCACGCCTGTTTTGATATCCTTGACCGGAAAACATTTTGCACTCTGTGTGTAGTAAAAACAACTATTTATTGAATATACAGAATGGATGTGAATACTAAACACTTTTTCAAAAGCAATGTTATGACAGCAAAACAAGGGCCTTGATGAAAGATGAAAACACTTTTTCCTGATGAAATAAAAAATTCTGACTGAAACCTGTTTTTGAAGGATATCATGTGGAAGTCGATATGCAGTGTGTTCAGTTAGGGTTAAGGAACATTCTGTTTGTCTTTGGTGAGTGCTCCTTCTGAGGACTGCTTCAGGCTTTTACTTAATAAGCTTGTGGACTTCAAAGTTTGCCTTTGCAGGTGTCACCATCCCTTTTTAAATGAAAGCTTTGAAAAATCCTCTTGTTTATTCACACAAAGTGATGGCAGAAGGGTAACCATGTAGAGAAAGACAATGATTATGAATGGCTCCCAACCCTCCTCCACAAATTGAACAAGTAAAAGAAAAGAAGATTTGTGTGACAATAGATGAATTGTGATAAATGAATGGATATCATATTTACAAGTTTTCCGCAGTTTGTCGTGACTCTCAGAGTGACTTTTGTATTCAGGGTCAGCTGTCGTCTTCAATTGTTCCACATTACAGAACAGAAACACGTTTCAATGAAAGTCTGTCATAAGATAATTACACTGCTCACTTTTGATTGGATGGGTTATCGAGTCTATGTGTACAGTAAATGTTCGTGATTAACATGTTTATAGGTTAGTTAGTGATAAATAATACAATACTAAGGCTTCATCCGCCCACTGCCTATACAGCACGACTGAGCCGGGAGCAATGTGATGTTCCCTTTGAATAGGTGCATTGGGTTTGGCTGCTGTTTAATACAGCACTTGGTGCAGACCTTATTAACAGAGTATTGGGCCTCAGCGTGACTCCATCAGACAAATCAAGGCACCCTAGACCCAGGACCCTATTAGTATGCTAATAAAGTCACTTCTCTAATGACTGATTAGCAATTCAGTGGATTTTGTCCTCGCTCCGCTTGTACACACAAATTGTTAAATGGTCTCTTAGCACACACGTATACACTCAGCATCAATAGTTTGCACATTCATTTTTTATGTCTCTCATTGCTAGCAATGTATTTATAACCCTCCCTCTCTCCCATCTTTGGTATTAAATACAATGTGAATGTGAGGAATACTTAAGTTAATATAGATTTGTTTTTTTTGTTGTTGGATGTTTGTTTTGATGATCAGCTACAGAAAAGTTTTACTCTGCTTGACTCACTTGATGTTGTATATAAACAGATACAGAGGCCCTTTGGGCAAAGCAACAGCACCATCACACGTAAACACGTTCCACAGCAGAGCGTGTTATTGTGTTGGACATGTAACACATGCCGAGGAACACGTCTAAATCTCTGGCATCTTTGTCATCCTCAGTTCTCAGTGGCCTCTGCTTCAATGACTGTCCAGATGGTGTCAAGGTAACATATCTTTGTTTTTTCACTCTTTGCATGACAGAAAAATAAAAGTATTGTTTGCAAAATGACCACATCTTTCTGTGTAGGAGTACTGTCCATAATCATTACACGCGTCGTGTATTTCCATGCATGCATCTGCTTCCAGCACATTTACCGAGAAATGGGTTTAGGGTTAGGAGGCAGGGCTGGAGCCCAGTGTGGAGGGGGGGGGGGCTGGAAGCTGTACTCATTCGAATTTCTAAGTCTTACAGACTGCAGCTTTAATGTCATTTAAAGTCTGCAGCTTTAATGTCATTTAAAGTCATTATATTTTACACATATCTAAATATTTTTTAATGTTTTACTTTAAATAGCAAATGATAACAATCAAATTCAGAACCAATGAATATGATTTTTTTTTATTGACACCTCTAGCTTATTATTTATGTAGACATTCACAAAATATCAACAATATATCATATATCGCATTGTAACAGAACTGAATAAAAATCCAGACCTGGATTTCCCTTAAAGTGTAATCAACTCAATATATATTTGATACAGATTTGTGCCTGATACAACATTGTTATTGACTAATCCCATGTGCACAACTGTAAAAAAAAAAAAAAAAAAAGAAAGAAAGAAAATGAGCCTGGAATGTATATACGTACAATGTGATGATATGAAGTGCTCAATAAAATAAAGTGGGGGGAAAAAAAGTGTAATCAACTCTCCCTTGGCCTCAGTCCCTCCTCAAAATGTAATTGAAATCAAGTCAAGAACTTTTTGAGGTATCTTGTGCACAGACATAACCTTCGCTCAACCTTATGACGTAAGAATGTTATACTCTATTGTACTAATTGATGAATGCTACATTGCTGAACAATACTCAGCTCATCGAAACCACAAAGCCTTCGACAAGTGTCCAGCCTTGTTCAAGAGGAGGGTTTGAGATGGAAGAACTATAAAGTGTATATTTTTAGTTAAATGAAGCCATCAGTTTATTTAGCAGTTAGTTTTAATCTCCTTGTATTTACCCCAAAGAGATAGCATCTGACGATCATGTGTAGGTGGAAATCTAACACAAATATAGAGGCCAAGAATCCCTCCCGATACAACCTTTCAGCAGTGGAGAGCCCCTTACAGAACACATTAGCCCTAACATCAACAAGAGGCTGTTGGTATGAGAGTTGTTTTGCTTTTCTGTCTGTCTACTCTTCCACCCGCTTGTTGTCTAACTGAAAGGTATGATGAATGCTGAAGACGCATGGAGCTCGCGGCTGTTTCTGCTCCTCTCCTCTCCCATCCATCACCCCCACTATCTTTTCATTTCACTCTCTCGCTCCTCTTCTTCTTAGTCACACCTCTCTTCCTCTGTCTTTCATTGAGCCTGCTAATCTGCTCCTCTGTGGCTTCCTCATCTCTCTTTTGACCTCATTTTCTATTCCACCCTCACCCGACTGCTCGGTGTCACGGCATAAAGGGCCACGTCTCTCCTGCTGCGTTTGCGTGTGTAACAGGCTCGTGATTAGTTGATGCACAGCGAAGGGTGGCTTCGCAGATCTGTTCATTAGTTGTCATGCTTTCATAATGAAGACATAAGAAAACTGCTCTGCATCCGCCCACACAGGCTGACAAACATGCAGCCGTCACACTGTTATATGCTCAGTCAGATTGAAGCGAGCTAGGTCAGGCATCTGCAGTGTCATCTAGTGAAAACCAAACTAAAAACTGCACAAGGTCACTGTGGGAACAGCAAGCCTGTCTGTCCATCTGCCCACTCCCCCTCTCTTGTCTTTCTGTTCTTCACCCCTCCCTGCTTGTTTCTCCATGTCCTCATTCACCCTCACTGACAGACAGCTGATGCAAAAAGGTATTTTGAAATCTCAATTTGTCTGTTTATGTGTTTTTTGCAGCCTTTTGTTAACCAGCCCGGTCCCTATGTCATGTACACCTCAGTGGACTCCAATGGAGACCTGAAAAATGCCTCAGGTAAGCATTTTCTTCTTTTTAATGTCTGCTCATGGTAGTGCTCCCATCTTATGCTAAACGACCTGCTTCAGAGAAAGAGAATAGCCGGAGTGAGATTTATTTTTCTGAAAATGTCACCGCCTGAGCTTTTATACCTCCACATCAGGTTTATTAAAGGTATACTCCCACTCAGTATTTTCCTTCTCAAGGCGTGTGAAGAATTTTGAAAGGAACCACAACATTTTTATTCAGTAGGACGAATGCTGTTCTACAGCCTGATATAATAATCATATTTGTAGCACAGCAGAATACAGAGAACAATTCCAATTTTAAGCCCCTGAGGGGCGAATGTTCCGAAGTAAACAAAGGGCCATTTTCAAATTCAGTGACATCACGCGTGACGTACGTCTTCCCCAAGGGCTTTCCCAGATTTCCAGGCCATGTAAGGCCCCATGCGCGGAAGTTTCAACTAGGCGATCAAATGGTTAACATGGAGAAGGGAAAGTGTGGACAACCTACAATAACAGATAGTGCGAGGAAAAGGCATCGAGTATCTGACGAAAAGAAAAAGAGAGCAAAACTGGTAAATACTGGAGAGCAGAGGGATCGATGGGAGCGACTGAAATCGAAATCTGGACACGAGACACACGATCGTTTTGCTGACGCCTTACTCAGCAGGTGAGTGCAGCCCTCAGCTCACGTTAGTAGGCTGGATGATATTAAATGTTGCCACTCGAGATATAGATATATATATGCCCAAAGCGTATCCATCACGGCATCAGCCATAGTCTATGAGCGATAATAGGACTATCAAAGTAGGAAGGCTACGGAGTTGACTATGCCTGTCTGGTCTGTTTCGTAAACATCAGCCCTGTTTTGACACACATGGACGTGTTTTGTGCATAAGTGACGGGAACCTGCTGGGGAAATGGCGGTCAGCTGGGGGAATCCAAGCAAATCTCCCAACGGAATTCCCTTTTGTTTGGCATGTTTTCGTTTGAATTATGCATTGAAACTTGACCAAATAACAAAATGATATTTATTAATTAATATGCCGCATTTTGGGTGGAATGCATTTGTTACGCCTAGGCTGTTAGTTGAGTGGGAGAATACCTTTAATAGCATAACCTCCTTGGGCAGCTCTCCTTGGGCTGAACACCACAGGGTTTGTTTTGGAGGATATTGAGAAAATCTACAGTGAGATGACAGGAGACCTATTGATTTTATTTTCTTACTTTATTTTTTTTATAAATGAGAAAATAGCCTCTATGCCTGAGAACAGGCTGCACCTAAAAGGGCAGCTAAAGAAAATGTGAAAAGACGGCCCCTCTAAGGACGGCTGTACCTGGAGATGTTTGATAAGGCTGTAATTGTTGCTCCATGATGCTCCTGAAGTATCATTCAATCTATATTGGGACATAAGTGTAGGAGTTGCTAGATTACTTAAATTTTCCTATACATCTATAAATGCAGGTCTCAGTCATTGTTTAATTTATTTGTTTTGCAAAATGCTGTCATATATCTTAATATTAAATTGTTGGAAGAAAATTAATATCCAGCTATTGCTTGTCTGTATTCAGTTTTTAAAGAGGAATCCAAGATTTTAGCACTGTCAACAGCTAAGTCCAGAGTTACTGCTGTGGCTCTGTTTATGGGATACACTTTTCTCATCATTTCTGCAAGGTTATTCTAAATAACGTGTTTAACACGCAAGGCCTTTCTTCATCTGAGGTTCCTTCCATAGTGAAGCAGCATTCAACAAGCTGCCTCATTTCTTCTTCTCACTTAAGACCAGGGTACATATCTTTCCAGCAAGTCCCAGTGTCCTAGTTAGAATTTAAAAAGCCACACAAGACTTGTGGATGGGTAAAGTTTTGTTTTTGCACCACCAAATCACCTGCAGTATATTTGTTGCCTCTTGTGACAAAGTTCATGTGGGATGATGATGATTTTGGTAGGACAGGAAGATAAAGAGAATGCAAAGTAAACTCAAAGGACAACAGCACTGCTGACATCTGACTGTGGTCTGTACTTTTAGGAACACATAAGGTACCAAAATCTCTATGAGTGGTTTTGGTCACCCTCTAAGTTAGATTATGATTAGTATTTATTTTCATGGTTACGTTGCAACCTGTAGCATCACTGGGCCTAGGATGAGAAATGTTTGCAATCCTTGAGCTTATTAACACGACCCCACCCGGCTTAGTACTTCAGACTAATGAAGATTAAAAGATACTTACATAGAAACATATTTATGCATACAAATACAAGACAAGAGGGCAGCAGTGCTGTGCCGTATTAGCGGCTGTTAACCTAGTTGATGTTACGTTACAGGAAGGACACAAAGCTGGATAAGGACAAGATGCTCTGACAGCCTCGGGTCAGGGATATATATATATATATATATATATATATATATATATATATATATATATAGTCCTGTGTGCATCATGATCCCTGTCAGATTTCATTGTCTCATTTATCTGTTGGCACGTATATGTATATATATATATATATATATATATATATATATATATATATATATATATATATATATATATTATTTCTTTTAAGGAATGAGACTGATCACAGTCGAACATTATTATTTCACCACCATTAGACAGCTATAAGCTCCTGGCTGAAAAACAGAGCTGTAACGAATCTACCAATGGATATATCTTTTCAGTTTGGTACAAGCCCAAAACACTGAGAGGACAAAATATTTAAACTGGCCATCCTATATTTAGCACTCTTAAAGTGTGACAAAAAGCCCACAGTTTTTTTGGGGTTTTTTTTCTTCTCCACACTCTCCACTGGTTTAGAATATTCAGTTATACTGGCATAGAAAGAAACAGTGGAGAGGACCAATGTCTGTATTTCATTTTGTTTTCTGGCATTTCAGGAGTTTTGACTAACATTAGCTAGGTAGCTGACTTAATGCTACCAAGCAGAGGGTTGACGACAGAGCAAACAACAATCTTAAAACACCATGGGTTTCTGGGTGATCTGCTCCTACTAATGAGCTTTTCTGTCTCTGTTATGAGACACAAATAAAGCTCAGGGTAGACAGACACAACCAGAACAAGCTTCTCTTTCTTCTTCCTGGTTACCAGGGTCCCATTCATCTAATATATGATTGACTGCCTGATAATTCATGCCATTGATAACTCACCTGCACTCTTATGAAAAGTTGAGATGTTTTCAACTCTAGTGCTCAGGGTGGCCACACAGAAAAGAAGTGCTGTGAAAAAAGGGTGTAGCTCTTTTTCTCAAGGTGGCCGCATGCTGCTATGTGAACACAGGCCCTGAGATCCAGTAATGTTAATCGCTTTTATATTTTAAGTCTGAAATAAAAGAATTTAAAAATATCACCTGAAACATTAACAGATTAAAAATGCATGTATGTCATTTATAAAGGGAATTAGTTTTCTCTTGGTAACATTTACCTCACGGCTTCTAATTCTTTGAGGCTTTGCAGTCGTCTATGACCAAAATCGTGGTCACTCCAACATTACACTGATTAACATTACACAATTACACCCCTCCACTCTTCTGAGAAGGCTTTGAACAACATTTATTAACTTTACTGAAGTCATTTGCTAACTGTTAGGCACAAGAGGTTAGCCAGCATGCAATCTGGTTAACAACTGATCTCAAAGTTGTCGAATTTGGTCAGGTTAGTTCCTCCACACTACTTAAACACTGCTGTCTACAGTTTATGCTGTTTCTGTCTAGATTTCCCTTTAAGTGATAATAGTTGATAGTTTTATGATAACAGGAATGTCAGCAGTTGGGCATTTATTGATTAACCAGAGACTGTGTTTTTGACTGGTTATATAGATCTAAAGATTATTTGGCAGACACACATAGATGCTGCAAACAGTTTTATTAGTTAGCTGTCTGAGGTAAAAAAATAAAAAAAATGAACAGCACTAAACCAATGTTGCATTCATCTTTATTAATTGTTTTGCTGTCCCCACACACACAAGCACAAGATTTTTAATAAAAGTGTCCTCTTTTTTCCTGATTCAATCAGTCATGTGAAGAGCAGGTGGTCTTGACCTTTTATTCACCCGGCCTGCACATCTCTCTCGAGAAAAAGTCTCTAGAAAGATTCTCAGACTGCGTCTCCATGTTCCTGCAGATTCTCATTAGTAGGCCATAAGAAAATCGTGGCATATTATAGTCTGCCGGTCATAACTCCAGCCTATTTTTCCACTATGTGTTTGACTAGAGTGCACAGAGAGAGGTGGAGAGCAAGAGTAGCCAAAGGCTTTGTCGGCAAAACTCCCCAGACCCCTCATTTAACAGTAGCAAAATGCCAGGGAGCAGGCTATGTGTGTTTGTGTGTGTGCCGTGATTTAAAGTGTATTTATTCTGTAGCTTGTAGCTCGGGGAACAGCCAGAGAGGCTGCCAGAGATGAGCAATGATGGGGCGCACTCAAATATACACACACTTGTATGCACACACACCCTCGATGTCTGGGCCCCTCTACTGGGGCCCAACGATCTTCACTTGCCCTTCACCCTCCTAAAAGAGAGAGAGGATAGTGGAGATTATAATATGATGAGAGACAGAGACACGGCCCGAGAAGACACAGTTCATGAGTGGAGTTACAAATAAAATTTAAAAAAAGGAAGGAAAGGAGAAAAAAAAGGGGGTGACTGAATGATGTTGGATGGAAGTGACAGAGTGCAAGTAGAGAGGGAGAAAGGGATGAATGGAGGGAAGTGGCAGAGCTTGACATTAAGGCTTGTCCTGGACAAGTGGATTTTCATAGGGCAAGAGGAAGAGAAGATGACCTGCCCAACTGGATAAGTCATAAAAATAGTCTTGGTCAAAAGGTCTCCACATTGTGTGCCACTACTCTATTCAGTTAACTGAACACATTCAGAACACATGTGCAAATGTATTTCACATCCAACTCAGAATGTCTTGATTGATGAATCAGGAGTTGATCGAAGTTTTCTACAGAGTACAAATTGCTGGGAGTTCAAATGTTTTACCTCAGAACAGTGGGGGAAGGTTTCAGGCCACGCTGCCCAGCCAAGTGTGGGAAAGCACCAAGAAGAACTGCAACTGCACCATAAGAGAGGGACACAAAAGAATGACAAGTGTGTCAACAGCTGCATAGATGAATTTGAATGAGTGCATTACAACAAAGAGGCGGAGGTAATGTTATGTGCCATCACTTTGGCTAGCTTGCATTCTCAGCTGTGCAATTCACAAGATGACGATAATGTTAGCTAAGGACCAACTTTAAGAATTGTTAGTGAAATATAAAAAAGGTTCTATATGATGGTGGAACAGTTCAGACTCAAAAACAGAAAGAATCCATAGGTCTAAACATACCTAAACACAAACAGGAGAGAGTATGAGATATACTTAATATATGAAATAAAATCTTGCACTAATTCTTCATGACACTCCCATTGATATTATTATAAAACAATACAGCATTTTGTCTCCTCTCTGTATGCAGAGTTAAATGTTAAAAACCACTACAGCGCCAAGAAACAAACTGGTGCAGTGTTTTTGCTATCAAATGCATCTCAGATACCCGTGGCTGTAATGGACTTTATATTGTGAATGTATCTCAGTGTTTTCTGCCTTGGTGAGGTTTTATTGTGTTTAAATGTCAGGTATCAGGACAGTTCTATAACTTAATAATGGAGTCCATTGCCGTGTATATGTTGTTGCTTGTTTGCTTCGTCCTGTTTTCTAATTGTAAAAATTGTAAAAGAAGGTAATTGTATGTTTAATTATGTTGTATGCACTGGCTGCAAGCGTTAGTGAATATGAAATGTATTTATTGTTAGAATTGTTTAAATGACCCACTTCTTACCTTTATCTAAGTGCAATTTTACACTGGTGATATTTAAAGGTAAGGTTAAACACAGCTGCAATTGTTAAAATGATAACATATGAATTTGAATAGCATATAATACATTAACATTTTTAAATTGAGTCGTTTATATTTCGACACTCTTTGGGTTCTTCCGCCTGTTAGTTTATCTGCATTCTGAATTCAGACACAAATGAAAAAGCAAACATTTCTGGTAAATTAGCCTTAAAGAATTCATGTTGAGCCCAGAGGAGGTCAGAAGAGATCAGGAGGTGGTTAGGGTGAAAGTGAGAGAAGAGAGGCATGGTTTGGATGAAGAGGAGCAGAAGTAGAGTCATCTTAGTCTGCTATGAGACACATGTGTACATACCTCATATAGTATTTAATGCAGGCATATTACACTGATACGGGTAGTGTTTTCTCCACTTCTCTTCTCTCTGTCTGTGTGTGTGTGTGTGCATGCGCGCACGCGTGTGTATGTGCGTGTATGCGTGCGTGCGCATGCATTCGTGCACGCACGCATGTGTGTGTGTATGTGTATGTGTGCAGCAACGTGTCCATATGTGTTCTGTGTGTGTGGCCTGGCATTTGTCTGGATATGACCTTGTGTGTGTGTGTGTGTGTGTGTGTGTGTGTGTGTGTGTGTGTGTGTGTGTGTGTGTGTGTGTGTGTGTGTGTGTGTGTGTGTGTGTGTGTGTGTGTGTGTGTGTGTGTGTGTGTGTGTGTGCCAGACAGCAGTGTGCCATGCCCCTTACTAAGCAGGTTGGATGGATGAGCATTAGCTGTGATTCTGACAACACCACCCCTCATTTTCAACTAACTCCTGCTGAGATAAGGAAAAAAGGAGAGAGAGAGAGAGGTTGAGAGAGAGGTTTGGGGCAGTGGATAGTTGAAGTTATTCTTTAACAACCTTTTTATTACTCTCTCTCTCTCTCTCTCTCTCACTATGGACACTTTGCTGAGTACACACCACTCTGTGTTTCCTTCTGGGTTCCAGCTAACATGTTGTCATCCAGGATCATTTATCTTTAGATACAGGGGAGCAAATGTACCTTTGAACAATGTATGAACAATGTACCTTTCAGAGGCAAATATTAACATTATAGTCAACAAACAAAGAGACAAGGGCCACCATGGATTTTGTTTTCACCACTTCAGTTTTGACCTATCCAGAACCGACCCCCTACCTTTACAGATTTGTTCACAGAACCAGGTGTCACCTCCTCAGCTAGACAAGTTGTAAATCTTTTGTTGAAAGTGTCCCCCCCCCCCTGCTTTGAATTTATCAGACATATTGATGGATGAGTGTGTCAAATTGAGCCTCAAGGTAACAGAGGAGATTGAATAATTTCTGGTCTATTGGTCACAATCAGAGGCGATGACAAAGTATTTATGGTGTAATAAAGTTGGTACCGATCCCAAAACCAGTGGACCTGTGACCTTTATTGTCTGTTATTTCAGTTCAGTGGGGCATTAAAGGCATCAAAAAATAATAAGCTTGAATTTGAATAATCATTTATCTACCAGTTGTGTAAGTTGCTGTGCAGTGAGCTAAAATGATGCTTAAACCCAACATTTCCTGACATATATAAGTCTTTTTTCTCTTGTGAAATTATTTGTTTCGTAAAAATATGCAAGGTCCTTTAAGGTTTTCAGCTCAATAAATCAGAGGTCCTTCATTACATTAGCTTCTTTAAACCCAACATATTTGGCTGTTAGTGCCCCAAAGCCCCAAATTGAAATTGAATGAAAAACATAACACTAACAGTCATAAAGAAAGAATTGTAACTCTGGGGTTATTAGTTGTGTCCAGACGGGATGAGTGTGTCTATGGTGCCAAAGATGATTATGCACAGAGAGGAAACAGGGGAGAAAGGAAGGGAGGGAGGTAGACTTTAGAGAAAGAAGTGATTGGAAGAGAGAGGACAGAGAAAAGAGTGAGTGCTCACAGGGAGGAGAATCATAACAGGCCCAGATCAATGTGGAGCTCTCTACAGACTATCCAATTAAGCTAATGAGTTCGGGGGATTAGCAGTGGCTCATGCACACACACACAGCGCACACACTAGTACATGCACAGCCTTTAAAATAATACAGATTTACCTGAAGCAACACATACATAAACATATTTATCATACCTTAACCTTTAAGACGATTAGAAGATCCAACTAAGAGTCTAAATCAAATGGAAAATCACGTGTGCCAAGTTGTGTTGACTTCACTTTTTGCTACATCATGCGGATGCCTAAAGCAGCATCGTAAAAGCTCCACACTGATCTACAGCCACAGTACACCCTTGTTTTCAGAGATCAGGTCAACAGTGAGTGTTAGCCTATTTTCAAACCATTTTATTGCAGTGTTTGGAGCACATCCTCGGGAGAATTCTCAATATGGGAGTGAGATAGGAAAGAAGGTGGAAGAGAAAAATGAAAATGGTTGAAAGGGGAGAAAATGAGAGAGTTCAGAGGGCAGAGCTGAAAGCGAAGAGTAGAGCTGCCGAGAGAAAAGGAGGAGAGAAAATGAGCGTTGAACACATGAGAATGATAGGAGATGGAGGAAGAAGAGCACAGCAAGATCAGAAGAGACTAAGAGAGGGAGGGAAAAGAAGGAAATATTGAAGTGGAAGGGAGGAAACGACTGGAGAGATAACGCTCCACGCACACACGGAAAATTACTATTGATCAGGCTTAGCAAGCTTTTCTCTTCACTGTTTCTGACTCCTTCACCTCCATCCTCCATCCCTTTTCCCTCAATGTTTATCTCCTCTGCATCCCTACTCCATTCCTCCTCTCACTTTCATTCGTCTCTTTTCTCTTTCTCTTCTCACCCTCTAATCTCTCCCCTCTGCAGCCAGTTTATAGATCCCATAAATTATCCAGTCTGTTTAACTTTAATTTATCACCATTGTCCGTCTGGCTGTTCATCCGCTGGTCTCCAAACATCCTTGTGCTTAAATGAATGAAATGCTTGTATGTGTCTTGTAATGATGCACCTCATCGCAGAGAGTAAACTCAAGACAAAAATGTATATCTGGCAGTAATGTGTCCCAGCGTTCATTCTTCTCATTTCATCATTCAGACGAAGAAAAGAGGCTGCGATCATCAGTTGCATCATGTGTACAGCCAAGCTAGCAGCGCAGCTCTTGAGACGGTATTTTCTGTTCATCTAACCTCTTTGGTCCAGACTGAAATATCTCAGCAGCTATTGGGTGGATTGTCAATGGCTGTGATAAACTCATGGTGATCCACTGACTTTATTTAGCGGCATCGGCCTTTCAAAATGTAATACTTTATACTATATAGTATACTTTGGTTTATGACATCCCAGTACAGGCTCAGCTGTACTTTGTCTGTAATGCTAATCTTAAAGTTTTATGCCAAGACTCTAACCTAAGATGGTGAGCAAACATCATACTTGCCAAACATCAGCATTAGCATTAGCATTGTGATTGTGAGCATGTCACCATACTATGTCCAGGATTAATCTGGACTTCTGGGATGGCATGCCATTCTTCCTGCAGTGCTGTGCCAAGTTGTTCATGTGTTGCTGGAGCAGGATCTCTCCGTCTCACCCAGCGATCCAGAACATCCCACAGACACTCTGTTGGGTTGACATCTGACGAATATGGTGGCCAAGGAAGGACAGTGACATTGTTCTGGTCCAGGTAGGCTACTCCTGACAGGCATGAGCCACATGTTGTCTGGCATTGTCATGCATGAAGGTGATGCCTGATCGCTGTATCCTGGGGATGGCATGGGGACCTAGGACCGAATCTCGGTAACCATGGATCTGGACAAGGTCTGACCTCCATCCATTAGCAATGGCTCCCCACATCATGACACCACCACCAAAACGGTCCACTTCCTGGATGTATGCAGCAGGGTAGCGTTCCCCGCGATGACGTTACACACGCCAACGAACATCAGCTCTGTGCAAGTTAAATCTGGACTTGTCACTAAATGTGATCTGCCTCCACTGTGCAATGCGCCATAACATCTGTAACATCTGTGCTACACATGTTTGCCGAGCTCCAGCCATCAGCATCCCAACTGCCTGGTCACTTAAGTTTTGCGGAAGCCGTGACATCATCAGTTGTTTCATTAGGACATTAATTAGACCTGGGATTTTATTGCCTTGGCTAGGTCTTTTCAATCATGCACAAAAACATCTCACCAACACCATCATTTACTCCTAAATACACCAATGACTGTTATGACTGTTTGATGACTAAATGATGGTTATTCATGATTTAACATGTTTTGGTTGTGGGTACTTAAAAAAGTCATTTCAGTGTTGTTTCAGTAGATTAGAGCTAGTGAAAGGAAAATATTGCATTTTTTAAAATTATGCTTTTCTACTGTTGCTCAGTATATTATAATAAGGAAGAATATTTCCTAAATGCATTAAAAACTTTCAAATGGCAAGTCGACTTCATGAAGCCACCTTTTCACACATCATGGAAGTTTGACAGTCTTGAGTGCACCTGTACTTTTGGAAGAAAATATTTTCAAATACTTCCAACACAGGCTTAGAAAATATCCTTTTTTGCTTTTTCTGTCAGGTTTCTCATCCTTCTGCCAGTCTTGCAGTACCCAGGTGTCATTCCAAATGACACTCTATTGCACTATTGAGTCTCACCTTATTGAAAACTGGCTTAAATTTTTTAGTTGGCTCTATGGAGAGTTACCTCCAAAGTTTCTCAGAATAGGATTTTTAAATACTTCTGCTCTAAGCAAGGACACAGTCTTACATGAGCAAGTGCACAGCTCATTATGTTCTTTTATAAACCTCAAGAGCACAAGCTTACAGACTTTGTCAACTCCTTTCTTTAAACTTTTTCACCATGCTTATGTGGAATTGTGAATTTAGTCTTTATCTTGTTTGAATTTTTTTTCTGTCGAATTTCATTATCTGCCGTTGCCTTGTAGTTTCAGTTGTTACTTGTCTTTTATCTCTTATGACATCACTAAATAGACATCAAGGATGAAAATGTGAAGTGAGCCTGCTATTTCTATTTCATTTTTTGTAAGGGCAAACTGCATGTCTTTAGGTCTGTTCTCTCTCTCTCACACACATTTCTAAACATTTTACAGCTTTTTTTTTATCCCCTTTGGTTTATCACTTTTATTTTGTGATCTAATTTCATCTTTTTATTGCATTACTGTCTTCTTTCTCTTTTTGTATTTACTGACTGTTATTTTGACTTTCCTGCATCTCTATATTCTTGTTTTCATCATCTGCTGTGTATAAATATATCATCTTTTGTCTTTCATTTTTTTTGGCCTTTGGCTTTGTGCTTTCTGTTGTTATATTACCTTCTGAGTTTCCTGTCTTTACTTTGTGTTTTAAAAGCACTTTGTAAACATTTGTTTTTAGAGGTGCTATATAAATGTAGTTATGACATTATTATCATTATTATTATTATTATTATTATTATTATTATTATTATTATTATACTGTGTAGTTTCTTCTGTCAATTGTCAATATGCTTCAACATGCTGCTGCAAGCCCTCTTGGTCCTTCAGTGTATCACTATACACACACACACACACACACACACACACACACACACACACACACACACACACACACAAACTTTATCACAATTCAGTGTCCAGATCTTGACACCATTGCATGGGCACCGTGTGTTGCTCTCTAGGCGAGGGAGGCTGTGCATGTGTTTGTGTGTGTGCACTTCTATCCCTCAAGGCTCCACCCTCCATCTCTGCAATTTGCTCCTCTTATCGCCATCAGGGGAGAAAATGGTTTCTATAGCAACGGATACTACGCATTTTTTTGAGAAAAGTTTTAAGCCCTAAGGAGTGAGAGAGGGTATGTGTGTGTGTGAGAAAGGGTCTGCCTGCACTGCAAGTCAATTATCCTGTATCTATCACCTCATATCCTTTCTTGATGAATTGATGATCATGTTTGCATTAGCATATTTCTCATTCATTCTGAACAATTAGTCACTTTTAATAGGTGGTTTTATGTATGTTTTATGTTTAAATTCCTTATTTATTTTGATTCATTGTCATTTTTATTGTCTGCCTGCACCCAAACACTTAAGTCGTTTCAAACTGATGCTAGACATCACATTGCCACTCTGCATATCTGCCCAGAGGTGGTAAAAACCTCCATAAAGGACAAGGTTTTTCATAAGGATATGTGTCATAAGACCTTGGCAGATGGACACACACACACATTATGTTGTAGCTCCCTCAGAGGCATCCATGTCCTCTCCCTGTCTATCATTCTCTCTCTATTTCCTACATATTTCTTTCTATTTTTCCTTGTCATGCCCATGAGGAGGTAAAATGTGCCCACTTACATATAATGGAGAGTGTTTGTATCCAAAAATCCTAGTCCCTGTCATCAATGTCAAACATTCTGCTGAGAGAAAAATGAGGAACAATAATGCCAGGTGAATCAAAACTCATTTTGCCATGTGTCAAAAACACTTGCACCGCAAACCACTGCAGGTGAAACAGATTTAACAAAAATAGAATTAATATATCCTAAATGCAGATGTTAGGCACATATCAAGTGTTCTGAATCAGTTTCAGGACAGAATGTTAACTCAGGTACTCTGTGACTAGCTTACAGCATCCGGCAACTATTTAAGATCAATCTAGAAGAGTCATGGCGTTCAAGGGGATCTGCAGTAGATGTAATGTTGTGTAAATGAAAGACAGCAGACAAGACAGACAAACGTTATCGCTCTTTGTACAGTCCTGTGGAGTGGGTTCATCCAAGAATGAAAACATAACACGGAATTTAAACTCTCATAAAGATATAGTTCATGGATGCGGTTCATTCTGATGATGACACAGACCTTTTCTTCATTGACAAGTGTCTTTGCAGTTTATCTTCGAAAAGCATTTAGTCCAGTTTCATCGAAAATAAATTGAATATTTTATGTCTTTGATATTTATTTAAAGATAGTTTGATAAAATTTGATATAATGATAAATAGTTGCAGGTCCTATAGTTCCCTCTGGTTTCCAATAATAATTTGACTTAATTTATTACATTACATTCTATGTAGTATTAAAAATGATCTTAGATTTAAGTAGGTGAACCCTGTAGAAACAATGCATCCAGACTTCAATATTTTAAGGTCATAATTATATTTTAGAAAACTAGATGGAATTGCTTTTACTCCATGATGCATAATGATATATGACTGAGATAAATGCTCTAATGGGAGTTTACTTTAGAACCCTAACTTGTTGAATGTGACACATGTTGTGTGTGATGTATGTGCACAGAATTGTAAAGTATGATGTGCTTGGGGACATTAACACACTCACACATTCAAACACTCAGGCCGACTGCTTTAACTGTCCTGAATCCACTCTTCTGAGAGATGGATTGGAGCCTGTCAGTCATGTGTACAGGGTGGAATTCCCTGCCAAGGCCTCCACTGGCTCTGCTGTAGGGAGATAGACAAAAACACACTCTTTCTCACACACACACACACACACACACTGACGCTCCCGCTCCCGTATACCGCTCTGCATAATACCCTTTGCCAGGCTCCTCATGTTGTGAAATGGCTTTGTTCCAGTTGTGGCCACATTTCCAAGCCACACACAGCACTCAGCAGACACTAAGCCAGGCTCCCTGCCTGCAACGTAACCCTGCTTGATCCTCCCTCAGACACACACACACACACACACACACACACACAATCAGCCCCACTCCACCCTGCTGAGTGGCCGAGTTCAAGCCATCTACCTGACAGGGAGCGGCAGTCTGTCAAAAACATCAAACCGAGACTGGCTTAAAGGTCCAATCCCCTCAAAAGTCCTATTCTGCCCAGGCCGATGGGCAGGGCTCAGTGGAAAGCACCAAGTGGCAGTGGAATGGTTTAAAACCACTTCCCGTCTTGGATCTGTCTCAGGGTAACACCCTGTAACACTCCTGTGCTTTCTTGAGTGGTGCCGTAAGGCCTCTGTTAGTGTGTCTGGATGAACGGTATGGATATCAACAAGAAATTTCATTAAGATAAAGGCCACTTACTGGCTACATGATACAAACAACCGTATGTGATGGGGATTTAGTGGTATTTGTAGCTGAAAGTAGCGTGTAGCTTATATCAGGATGTAAGGCTTGCCTCTTCCTACCTCAATCTCTCTGCAGCAGCCAGGTTCAAATTGCTGTATCTAAATGACTTGTGGTCAGACACATCTTTTGTGAGGGGCTCAACATGTATGTTCCTGTCAATTTGCACAGCCCATGCTTTATTTCTTTGTACCTAATTGATGTGAAGGGTTTATGTAGGCTTCTTCTATGTAAAGTCCTTTAAGGGTTACTTGTGATACAGGCCTTTATTAAAAAAAATGATAACAGAGTTGGACTTGAATGGAGCCCCATGCAGAGTGTTGACCTTCACAGTGCCTCCTGCATGGGTCCATTTATACAGAGGTATGACTACTCCCCGTCTCTTTTTGCTCATTAGTACTGAATGTATTTGGTCAGTCTACATATGGCGATGTCAGGATATGACTTTTGTCATCACTTGCAGATTCAGAGCAGTGGGATGTGTGTGTCCTCTTTCAGCATATTAGATCACACACACTTCTTGTGTTCATTTTCTTTTCTTTATCAGGCTACAAATCACCTTGGAAGAGGACTTTTAGCTGAAAATAAAAAATGTGTTCTTAACCCTTTTAGATCACACTAAGCTGCAGTCTGTAAGGGTGGACTTAGCTTGAAATTTTGAGTACAGCCTCCAGGTCCCTCCCCCTCCCTCTTCCTGCAGCCTGCTGGGGGACACTCAGTCAGACACTCCTCCTGGCTCTGATTGGTGGTTTAGATTCAGGTGTGGTGGATTCCAGCTAAAGGCATTAGGAGCTCTAGATGGGGCTATAGGAGTCTGATTTTTTCATAGATTATCCGTCTCATGTACCGCTGTGAGGACATAAAGACATGTTTTTGAAAATATCTCTCTCTCACTCTCTCTCTCTCACTCACACACACACACACACATGCATGCATCTCTAACTAAATGTCAGACACACCAGGAGTCATTTTGACTGCCTGTTAGAAGCCAGGGCTTTGTGCTACCCTGAACAAGTCAATGTCCATGAAAACTGGGCCCAGCTCTTCCTAGAAACAGTCAATATTTCTGTCTCTCTCCCCCCTTTAGATATCTTGCACTGTGTGATTAAGACTATTACACTGCCTCCTTCCAGCACCACAGCCCACCACTAGGTCAGGAAAATAGAATACATAGAGCGATAACAAGCCGGGGATACTCAGAGAGATGAGAGAGATGATGAATGAAAAGATTCCTTTGGCTGAGGGCGGTAAAAAATCGATGTCAGTACTCTGACCAGCTAGAAACAAAGCAATTCATTTACAGTATCATGGATGGTAGGGTCGGAAACAAATTCGATCCCAGTAATTTTTTATCTTACATGGATCGACAGCTGTTTTAATCTAGATCAAACAGTCATAACATGCAAATACATGTCCATGGTAATAGTATGTCTTTGTGAAACATGTCCTAAACAAGTAATCCCAACTGTGGCCAAACAAGTGTTTTAATTTTATAGCATAACTAGCCATAACTTTTACATGATTACAGGTATTATTATTATAGGTATATTGTTTAAATGCTCAGAATATATATTTATAAACCTGACAAATTGACATGATTTAGTGATGAGTTATATCTGAAATAAAGAAATTATAGATTTTGCAATTATTATCCTTATGACTGCATTACGTTACCTGCCCCCATAAATTATTACCGAAACATTCCTTTTACCATTTTAAATGTCTTTTTTTTTTTATGACAGTCAATTTTTGCCAGACAATCTCTTGACAGAGGCACTGCAGCCAGTAAGATGTTGCATGACAGCGGCACTGGCATCGATAATGTTATTTTTGATAATACATTTCTGTAACTTCAAACATTTTGTAGCGTCAGCCTCAAGACAATTTTTCTCTGACCCTTTCCACCTTCTTTTTCGATCTTTAGTCTATTTTATGTGTATTTTTGATTTGAACTGCACCTTATCTGTCTTTGATTTATTTCCCGTATGACTTTTGACAAACAAGAATGGACGGTTCCACTTGAGGGGATGAGGGCAGGTGACATTGTTTGGTACCACTTCCTGCACCTGCCTGACAGTATTGGTAGCCTACTAACAATTTTAGGTCCACAAACCCAATCAGAACAGAGAGAAAGGACAGCTATATTGATTTGCAGTGAGCTGGACTGGCCTGACCCAGGTTCAGCTGAGATGGCAAAAATGAACAGCACAATTTTTTAAACTGAACTGAGGGTTAGACATAGATTTAAAAAGTAAAGAGAGAAGCAAAGCTGTTCTCCTCTCAGCCTGCAATACGCAGTCCATCCACATTAGTTCTGATCAGTGGCTGCCCCGAGGCTTTCTCTCTCCTCTTCCATCCCTCTCTCCTCTTCCATCCCTCTCACTCTCTCCTTCCCTCTCTTTGTTTACCACATAGAGGTTGATTTATGTCGGCTGCACTTGGCAGAGTTGGGTGGCGTGGGCGAGATACAGCAGCTGAAGGGGAGAGAGGGTGGAGACAAGCAGGAGGGAGGAAGGGGAGGTGAAACGAGCAAGGCCAAATGAGAGTGATGCCTTGTGGGAGAGGAGAGAGGGATGAAAAGCAGAAGAGACAAGGGGGTTGTATGAGAATAGTAAGGAAGGAGGTTGTGGGAGGAGACACGTGGAGGTGTTGGACTAGCCTCAGGTGCCTCAGTCTGATTTGTATATTTTATGATCCTTCTTCATGTCAGAACACTGCAGTCCCTCTGGCTCCATCGCTCCTGATGTGTTTGTCCCTCATCCTCTCATTATGTTTACATGTACCTTTTCGTCCCATCACTGACAGTCATGGTCAGGTTAGAAATCATTATGTTATTTATGTTATATTCCATAAAACTTACAGCTACATTTTTATAACATCACTTATGTTTACATGCACAGCTGACAATAAGCTGAATTGACCAAAAAGTCATAAAGAGAAATGTGCAAAGCTTATGAGCTACCATGTTCACAGAATGTTTAAAAGGGGCATTTTGATAGAGAAATTAATTTTATTCATACATATGTAATTTTTTTCCATTAAATATACACATAAGTAAAGCCATGAGAGAGCAGGGGTGGATTTGGAATTTTCCAACTCAGGGTCCACAGAGGGACCCGGTATACATCAAACATCCATACACATTGCCTTATTCACTAAGATCTATATAAATTTCATTTATTGTTTGCCATTGGCTCTATAGCTTTGGGAAAAGACACATAATTAAATATATTTAGCAAATTGAGCCTTGTTCAAGCACATTTTGTACAGTACATCTAAAAAGCTTAGAAAATAAAAGTTCTTAATTTCCATATTTATTGAATTTTAGACTGGGGTGCAGAAAACATAATTCATAAGACACTTTATTTCCAAATATGAAACTGATGAATTTAAAACAGGTAATGTATTTTATTACAGCATATAGAACAGTTTAGACCTGCCAATTAGCTTAGCCACTGAATGACAGGACAGGGGCACTTCAGGTACCAATCAGATTTCAGCTGGGGCCAGTGCCCCTCTGGATCCGCCCCTGTGAGAGAGTAACCGGCTTGTGTGTGAGGCTGGAGATTAAAAGGAACGTTTAATGCCCATTATGATATACCTGAGAGAAGAATACATTGCAGATAATTAACTACCACTTTTATCTGTTGTACCTTATTTTGATTTTCTTAGTTTTGTGGAATACCATGGGTGATTCACTAGAGGATATGACACGGCACTTTATGCCTGTGTGCTAAGAACAAGAAGATAAATGCCAACACTTGTACTGTATGCTACTATTCACTAACAATATTAATGTGCTGATGTGTTGCAGGGATGTGTTCGTTGTCTTAACTCAGCATGTTAGCATTGTTTTGCATTCTAGGAATGCCTGTGTTTTGCCTGTGTTTGGTCGTAACTTGATGGAGGATCATTACAGTTATTACAATTCATCTGTGGAACATAAATGTGTGAACCAAATGTAATGGCAGTCTATCTAAAAGCTACTAGTTAAGTCGAGACATTTCACTAAGGACCACAAATATTAACATCATGGTGGCGCTAGACAAAAAGTCAGGAGATCACTAAAATAATTAGGACAAATCATCTAGGATCCAAGATTTTATGTGCAAAATTCTGCAGCAGTCCATGTTGTAGATATAGAGATATTTCAATGAAAAGGTGAAAGTTTTGACCTGCAGGTGCACCAAGGTGTACTCACAAGGATTCATCACGCTCATGGGGATTCATCCTTAGTCATCCTGATGTGGTTATATGTTGAGAAAAACAGATCTTTTTTTGTGACATTAAAAATGGTCTTTTCTCTCCCTCCCCTCCTCTAGCCGGTCAGTTGAGCCAATCAGCTCACTTCTCCCTCCAGCTGCCCTACACCGTGCTGGGTCTCGGACGCAGTGCCAACTTCCTAGACCACCTTTTTGTCGGCATCCCCCGGCAGCCTGGAGAGACGGTGAGGAAATATGAGTGGCTTATACTGCCTGACCACAGTACAGCACTGCAGTTTGAAGAGCCACAGGCAGTATAGTCTCCCAGAATGTTTGAGGGAGATACATTCATAGAGATGTGTCTGAAAGCTACAGCAGACAGAAAAAAAAGGACGTAGGTGTGCTGAACAACCAAAGCTTTAAACCCCTTCAAACATTTGGGTGCACAATGCATCAAAACGGTTGTTTCATAAAAAGTGTCACATGTCTAATTAAGTCATTTGTGAGCAGCCTAACCTGCCCTGAATATAACAGTGTATGGCAGGCGTGGCGATAAAAACGGAGCAAGAGATGAACACAAATAGCCTCGGGATCATGATGTTAAGAACCAGGAAACTTTCCAAGAAAAGTATCAAATGGTGGACTAGTTCATTGTAAGTGCAATTTAGGTACTTTTAAAGTCATAAGTGCGGTAAAATAGTTGTTGTTCTCCCATAGCTCAGATCTGATATCATAGTGAGCTTTATGCAGCACATCTCTCAGACTTGTTTGAAGGGTATGTTGTGAACATTCAGAGGAACGATATCCCTCCACATAGTTTGTCATCAAAGGAGAAATGCTGAACAGAGACTGTAGTGTTTGTTTAATCTTACAAAAAACATGTAATGGTTGGTTACCACTGCCAATATGTGATCACCCTGGTTTGTCTTTCTCACTGTTTGTGTACAAGATATCTTAAAATGTTAAGGATAAGATATTTGATGAAATTATATAGAGATGGGCCGAGGGCAAAGGAAGAGTTTGATTACATTTCAGGCAGATCCAGGATTTCTTTCTCTTTTTTTTCAGTTCTGTTAACATCTCAGGATAGGGCTTTTCTATAAATATGTTATAGGTGTCAATGAGTGCAAACAAATTATAACAAACAAACAAACAAACAAATTATATGACTACTGTGTGTGTATATATATATACAGTACCAGTCCAAAATTTGGACACAGTTTCCCATCCACTTGAATGGGAAACTGTGTCCAAACTTTTGACTGGTACTGTGTGTGTGTGTGTATATATATATATATATATTATATATATATATATATATATATATATATATACACAGTATATTATATATATATAATTGTTTGTATCAGTTTTATAAATGATTATTTCTTCAAACTATTTACAAGAGTACATGCGGAGCCTGTAGTCCAAAAAAATGTGTTTTTCATTTTCTTTGTAGTGAAATGATTGATCAAGATGCACTAACAGAAAAACACCAATTAATTTTTGTTTCACTGATTTGAATTCACACAATATGAGTTGTTTTTTATGAACTGAACCCATCTTAGTGAGGTGAGGTGAAGTATTTCTCTGTGTCTTAACCATATTTTTTACTCCTCATCACTGGAAAAAGTCCAGTTCTGGTAGAAGACATTTGATAGCACACTGAGGCTTGATTGGGCAGTACAATCCACTGAGGAAAGAGAAGGGAGGCTGGTACTTGAAATATCTGACACACATCACCTATAAGATTGATGAAGGTTCAGCAGACACCTCACTGGAGCAGAAACTTGAGCTTCAAATACATCTTTGTTCAACAACACTGAGAGGAGATGGTGATCACATGCATGCCTCCTGTCATACTACAAGGCAGCGCTGTATCAATATTGTAAATAATTGATTGGGTTTTTGTTCTAAATCTCTTCGTCAGCCACATTCCTACACTGCACTACTTAAAATGTCAGCATTCTTCAGTTCAGCTCTCTCACTGTCTGCGTTCATCTCCATCTTCGTTTCCTGTCTCTCTTTCTCTCACATGGCGCTTTTCACACTGAATATTAGGCACGACAGAGACCCTTTTTTCTCCTCCCATGTGGCACCAAGTTCTTCGTCAGGCAGCTGATTAGCATTGTAGATGGGTTGGTCTGCGACTCAGAAGCTGTAGTGCACCAAGAACACTCATCTCAAACAAGCTGCACACTTCTTTTTCTCAGCCAAAGAAATGCAATCTTTTTTTCTTTTTTTCCTGGCCATTTTTCCTCCTCCTCACCCATTCTGTCTACAAAGTGGATTAATGAATGCCCAAAGATGCAGCCAATTATGCAGAGTAGATTTTTTTCACCCACAGAGACAAGGGAGTGGAGTAACTCAAATCAAATCAAATCTACCTGTAATGAGGAGGAGGTTTTCACATCCTGACCAGTGCAACAGATTTGGCTCTTTCTGTTTGTAAACACTCTTTATCCCTCTCTCATTTTTTCCTATATTGCATTCTTTCTCAGTCTTTATATCTGTCCTGCTGCCGTTCTTTCACTTTCTCCCCCACTGTGCCCTTTACACAATGACTCTCTACCTGCTGTCTCACATAAGAAGAGGTTTTGTAAAATCTACTTGGAAACCTTGCATCTTCTGTCCAATCATTTCTCTTTTATTCACCCCTCTCCATATTTTTCTTTTGAGTCTCTTTCCTCCTGTTCACTTATCTTCCACCCAGGGGATTCCCTTTGCCGCTCAAAGTGGTTTGCTTCACTAATCAGTCCCCTGCTTGTCTCTCCGTCTCCCTCACCCTCCATCTCCGTATCTGTCTCCCTCACTCTCTCGTACTGTGCCATTTTCCTTGGCTTTAAATCAGAGCATCTCTCTTTCTCCCTGACGACTTGGGAACACTTTTCTCTTCCAAACAGCCAGATCCGATCTGCTCTCAGGCAGCAGTAGTGGAGGCTGACTCGTCTCCATCTCTGCTCCCCCGCCAGTTACCGCACTGATGGCAGCTCTTTCCAAGAGCTAAGTGACAATGGCTGGCGGCGAGAATGTGCTCGTTATGTAAAAAAGCAATGCTGTTGTTGCATGCTTATTCAAAATAGCTGTGAGAGCTGTGAGTTCCTCTCAATTGATGAAGAAACAGACACAGTCACAGCGAGAGAGCAGTGGCACTCCCAGATTCTGCCAAGTGTAGAATTGGAAATGCTAATTCATCACAGCTACAAGCTTTTTTTTTATACAGCTTTTAGATAACTTAATATTATATCTGTGAACTTAACCTTGAATGAGCCTGAGCCTTAGATGCCTGAGCAGGAGCTAAATCAAGATATAAGGTAAATTTGAACTCAGAGTGTGTACTTTTTATATGTGGGCTAACACTCAGACATGGGTTTTCTCCCATGAGTTCCGTCTTAACGGAGACCTCAGTGCCTCTACGCCGAGTTAAGTTACAGAAAGAGGAAAGATGATTTATGTGTCATCACAACAGAGACTGAGATTATGACTTGTTCTGGCTGAACTCTCTCACACACACTGCCACATAATTGCCTAATCTCACATCCACAAATATACACACACCCATTCACACTCAGACACTAAGAAATCTGTGTTGCTCCTCAGTGTTGAGGGTAATCTATTTCAGCAGGTATTCTGCGTCTTAAATGCACAGCTGAAAATAGCCTCTCCACAGTATCTAAGGAAAACCACGAGGCCCCATTACTCTGCCCCAGAGGACCTAACATACATATTCTGAGTGTGTGACTGTCTGCCTTCGTGCACATATTCTTACCATAATTTAGTAGCATGTATGTGCATACCCAGCTCATGTGTTTTCTGTATATTTCCAGGAAATAAGGAAGCAGGAGTGGATGGCCATCATTCCCAACTCTCAGCTCATCGTCATCCCATACCCCCACAATAAGCCCAGCAGGTACATAAACACAATGCTTATAGATATAATACTGTATAGATGCATGGTTACTGCCCGTTTTGCTTGTTCTCCGCAGTGCAATTTGCTGGGAGACCCACTGATGCTTGTTGTTATGGATACTATTCAGCACTTTTAATGTCCTCATCTGATGCCACTGAATGACATGATGAACTTAATGTTATCTCAACTCAATATAATGCAGACACACAAACCCCCACACACAAACACACACTTTCCTCGCAGCATGTGTTCCCGTGTTATCTTGACGTTGTTCACATTCAGCTCAAATCCCAGGAGGAACTCCAGATGGCTATTCAACACACACTTATAGGAACCCTCCTCCACATAGCCGCTTAACACTTATGTACTCAGCAGGCTTGCCAGACATGCCGACATACACATACACACACACACACACACACACACGTACACACACACACACACACACACACACGTACACACACACACACACACACACCGACATACACATCATGGGTGAAATGAGATCTAACCAGCAAAACCTGCTGCCGTGGTATTCTTCTCACATACAGTCTAATCTAACAGGTTGCGAGATGATAAGTCAAGGTGGTTGTAATGGTGGGAATACATATGAAACGGTCTCTGTGTAACATTTTGTTGTTTTTCTGATAAATAAAACTATTCTAAAAACAACACAGCATATGGGAACGCTGCACTTTTTTCACCCACTCTCTCTCTCCTTAGCTGGAGCGCTAAGTTGTACCTGACTCCGAGCAACAGCGTGCTGCTGACGGCCATCGCACTGATAGGGGTGTGTGTCTTCATTCTGGTCATTATTGGAATCCTCCACTGGCAAGAGAAGGTCAGGACACACACATACAACGATGCAGTTAATGTTTGGCCTCCTCCCGGTGATTTACTGCTTTAGTGTGTACGGAAGAGAGAGCAGACTGGCCACAACCAGCAGCAGATGGGTCTCACTGTCCCTGTCCTGCAGTCCTCTGGCCTCCCACTGAGGCACATACACACTCTTTGTCTCTCTCTCTTTCTCTCTCTCTGTCTCTCTGTCTTCATTCTGTGATTGCCTGCTTCTGTGTTTTCAGCCTGGCAGGTCTGCTGTTCCTCTCTGACGTAAATCAGAACGTCGATGCATGTTTTCTGGTGTTTTTTTTTTAAATTTCAGCTCCTGCTGGTCTGGCTGTTGGTTCAGTCGCACACACAGTATGGTCACAGCAAAATGTACCCTGGTGGTCAAGGGCACACAGACTATTATTTAATAATAGATTGACTCTTTTTGTTTTCCTTTGGATTCTTTCCTTTTCCATCTATAATCACTGTTATAATGACTTCTGCCAGGCTGGGCAGCGCAGTGAGTTTCTGGCATTTTCTCAAAGCCATCTGCCATGAAAGTGTGTGCCTAATGTGCACCTGTGTGTTCCTACACATGGATGACATGTGTGCATGGTTACACACAGAGAAGCGCTCTAATTGCCCTCTTTTTGGGATACGCGGGCGTGAGCATTAGCTTCATCTGAACCGACGCTGCATTAAAAAAAAAACATGTCTGGTGCCTGAAGAGAGCGTCTGTAAACCGAGCAGGCTCAGGAGGATGGGAGGAGATAAGTGTGCGAGGGGAGGGAAGGTTATGTGGGGCTAGGTGAGAGTTGAGAAACAAGAGAATGACTGGAAGGAAGATCAAAATGGACAAACATTTGTTTTACAGATGCAGTGGCTGGCACTGTTCACATCAAATCAAATCTGGCATGTTCACACAGGCAAAATGTTTTGAAGCATAAAGAGGCAACGTTTTTGGGTTTGAACGCTGACCAGGCAGCGTTTCTGCCTTGTTCACTGCTTCTGCCACTGAAATTTTTCTTTCAGTGTTAACATCAAGGTTCCTCAAAATAGAAACACAGGAGTCTTCTAAACAATGTCATGATGTTTTATGTTTACCTGAAGGCCAGCAGTTCTCTTTTTCTCCATTTCATTCATGAATATACATTTAGCACTGAATCCAAAATGAATACATTTCAAATGCTAAATGCGTTATTAGGTTTCCACTGAAAATCATTATTTCTATCTTCCGTTCCTTTTCCTCTGATGATTCAATCAGGACAGTGACACGCCCCCATCCATGTCGAGGAAGAGTTCATACTGCAAGTCACTTCTTAATGTCTGTGCAAAAATATTAATTGTCATTTTTATTTTAATTCACCATAGGAGTAGTTTTTCAATTCACAGCACTACTGTAAACAGCTTAAAAACAACAGCCATGATTCATGGTGGCTACGTAACAGTACCTGTCTGTGGGTAACACCACAGCCTATCTGTTGGCTTATGCTTTGTTAGGCTATAACTAATTCAGGACAACTGCCCATAATTTGGAGCAATGTGTGTCATTAAGCAAAGCATGTGCCTTCATGCTTTGCTTAATGTATTTTATGTATTATGTATTATGTTTTCTATGAATAATAAATATACAAATTGGGAATTTTAATTTCCTAAGCTTTTTTGATGCACACAACATACTTTAACAAGGGATAATTTGCAAAGTATATTAAATTATGTGTGTCTTTGCTCAAAGCTATATAGCCAATGGCGAAAAAGGAATTACTGGTGAAATGTATACACATCTTACTGAATGAGGAAATGTGCATGGATGCTGGACATATACTTGTCTTCTCTGTTGCCCCTTTATGGTCCCTGATTGAGAAAAACTTTCCGACACTAAACAAGTCATAATGCGCCGTTCACCAAATGTAAAAAAAAAAACCCAGAAACTTTCCTGTTTTAAATTACCTTTGTGGCATTTCAGTTATATATCTCTGCGTTAATGGGGGGTACTTGAATGCATCATGAAGTCCTTGTACCTTCATGCTTTGCTGCACTAAGCAATGTAGATTTCAGAGTTTACAAGGTCATAAGTCATCGGTGTTAAAGACCAAGTCCAGCTGCGTGTTTTCTTTTATTATTATTAATATTTTGTTGAGTCTAAAGATAAAAAAAATCTAAAGTGCTTTACTGTCTTTTTTATGGGAATAAGAGATCTGAGCTGGTCTTAATCGCTTTAATTGCTTATAAAAATGATGAATTAGCTGACGGAGTAGTTTCATCGTTCTGCTCTTGTCTTTTGTGTTCAGGTCTTCTAGGAGAATCTAATGTTTCACTTACTGTATGCCTTGTGTGACTTAGCAGTATCACATGCTAATAAGTACAATGGAAGTGGAGAAAGATTCATTCCTGTTTCCGTCCCTTTATCTGGATTCGCACCAAATCCAAACCTTTGCTGACCGATGCCCCATCCTCCCACCGGGTGTTGTGGAGTCCTTCCAGTAGTTTTTGTGTAATCCTGCTGACAAACAAATAAACCAAACAATGGACACTGGTGACAACACAACCTCCTTGATGAAAGTAATCCAATTTCTAATTAAGCATTTAGTAAAGTCAAAGAAATCTAAGTGATTTTCTCATCATCACATACCTGCGATGTTTTTTCAGTGTTTTCGTTGTGTATTTTTTATCAAACCACACATAATAGTTTCTAACCATGAATCAAAACGTTGACATTTCTAATGTAATCAGTCGAGCAGTGTTGGTCTAAAACTGTGGCAGCAGCTTTTCCTCCATCTAGGAAGGAGTGAACAGACCTCCGGTGTCACTGCAGTGCAGCAGCGTGTTCAGACTGACAGCTTATGATACCACAACAAATCTGATTGACTTTGGAAAATTAGGTTTGCCCTGAAATGAAAGACACACATCTGGACTAACAGACTAATGTGGTGTGTACCTGACTGGCAGGTCGCTAAACCTCCTCCCTCATTTCTCATCTTTAGGGCTGGTCGTAAGGTCAAGGTGCTGATTGACATTTGACATTTCTGTGTTTGCGCTGCTGCCTCTGGTATTTGCTCTTCTAATAACAAAGTCAGGTGGGGGGGGGGCTGAAGCACAGGGTCAATAGAGGTGTTGTCCTGTCTAACAGGCTAACAGGGCTTTTACACGTCTCTTCTGAACCTCTGTTCAATGCAATATCAGCTGAGGTAATGGATATTAAAGATGTCCATATGAATATAAGTTGGAAATGAAAGGAACAAGGAAATATTTAAGAGTTGTAAGACAATGTAACCAGTGTCCTCACCTAAGATGCATCATCTCCAACCAGGACATGCAGAGTAGAGCTAACTAGTTGACATTCAAGCCCAGTGAGGCGACATCGTGCCTCACTGTTTCCATCTGGTTTAAACACACATGCACCACTCTGTCGTTCACACCTTTAGATGGACACAAATCTATGTTTATTCAAGCCTCCCAATGACAATTTGGTGGAATCCCCTTGATAGTCAATTAGACCGGGCTTCAGCAGCAGCTCAGCCAAGTGGATCGGCTATCCAAACCAAAGAACGTCACATCAATCCATCTGCTCCTTCAAATATGTTAAAAAAAGAAAAAAAGCACATCAGTCAATATGAAGTGCAGTATTTTGGAAGATAGATGAAGGCTTTATTCCAAGTCAAAACTGGCAGGATAAGAAATGCAATCAATGTGTTGCTGCCTATCTTTTGGGGGCAACAAATTAGTCAACATCAGTGAAGGATTGACTTTTGTTTAAAAAGGGACCGTCTTCTCCTAAAGTCTCTCTGATGTGCTCAGACTGGGTTCAGTCCTATCCAGAGTCATGAGCTGCTCTCCTGCAACATCCAGACAAAGTGTTGAGGGAATGACAAGAGTTGCTCACGCCATCACTGATCTCACACAACAGATCTAAATGCTTTATTGACTGCGCTGTCACCAGTCCAGATTAGATGGCAGCTTTTTTTCTCTTTTGTGCTCAACTGCTGTCACATGGCGAAAAGTATGATGACATGCTTCCCTCCTTTAATCCTGGGCCCCATTAAACCTCATGACATTGTACAATGTGATGTAGACAGTAAGTGATGTCCATTCTGTTCTGGGCCATTTTGAACACTTTGAGGACATTTTACCTCAGAGTGATAGTCCATGCAAAATCTTCCGAGTATTAAACACTAAACCAGACACTTGAAACCCTGAAGGCTTGAAGTGAATGTATCATTGACAGCTAGTTATAGGTTGCTTGCAAAACATGTCGTCATCTAAAATGTGGTGCATTGTTATAAATGAAACTGCTATAGATACAAAATAGGTCAAATTGGCCCCACCTGGCTCAGCTATGTTAAAGTAAAGGTTCACACTCTTTAAGCATCCGTGGCAGCAAACATCATCAGCCATCTGCATCCCATTTTTATGAAAGCACTATCTCTATATGAAGCTCCTTTTTTAGTACAAAGTTCCCTCTTTGTGCTCCAATCCCTTTACTGCTGCAAAGCAAGGAAACACTGTCTGAGGGAACAAGAGTATTTTCCATTAAAACGACTGTAACTGTAAGATGCCCACCGGGTTCGAACATCTCAGACTATTTGAGATGCATTTTTACACTGTGGCTGTGGCTTTGTCCATCACATACATGTAGGATGTGTTATACAGGAGAGACTCACACAACACAGCCCGTATGGACAGGGGGAATGATTACAGCCACATATGTTTATGTGAGTATTGTATTAAGATTTTTTTTTTTAAGTTAACCTGTCCTTAAAGTTCTGCTTACACACCAGGTTTAAAGCAGATTCAGTTCCAATGACTTTTCTTGCTCTACTGAAGCTGGCATTCGATTTGTGCTCCGATTTCTACTCTTTACTCTGCATTTTATAGATTACATATCATCTCCAACAGCTTTTTTTGATGACCATTTGCACGTCTGTCACATTGCAGTCAGCTTCGCTCTGAGGCCGCCGCCTCTGGCCATCACACCTGCTTATGTGTCTCCAGGTGCAGCTGGTGATAATAGACTGTTGGCTCTAAATACAACATATTATCTCTTCATAAAACCTTTATCCTTAGAAGGCCTTCTCACTTTTAGATAAAGACAGAGGGTGTGTGTGAGTGTGTCTTTTTTTTAAATTATATTCCATCTCTTTCCATTTTTTGTGCTTTTCTCCTGAGTACATATAAGACAAAAGGATTTGCCAAGATAGATAATTGAGGCGATTTTGTTTTCTACTTGGTGGTACTATAATTGATTATTAAAAGGTTAGCAGTCAGACCAGAAGTCTAATTGAACACATCTGTTCTCTTGTAGTTCAATTCCATAATTAGATTATAAAGTTAACCATATTTAACGTTTTCTTATTTTCTGCCAAAGCCATTTTTTCTTTTTTTTAGCTAATTCATTAGCATTTATTGCGATTACACAAGCAAAAGGGTCTTAATACACCACCAATCTACCAGTGGGTTAAATTAATTAAGCTATGGGGCCATGTTTAATAAATGAATATGTAGGCTTGACCCAATACAAATAGGTTTAACATGGTCCTGATTGATGGAGGAAACCACAGATCCAGCCTAAATGTATCGCTGAATGGTACAATTCAGTTTTCATGTCCACATTTTAGTTGTTTTCTCAGCTTGAGGTTTAGAAATAATACATTGAGTGTACTCACACACACAGATGTGTGCACCCGCAGTCGTTTGGCACCTGATGTTGATTCGGTTGAAGCCTAGTCTTTTGTTCAAAATCCATATTACTTTTTGTCACAATTAAGTCATTTGACTAGTTTTAGTTGCTAAAAGTCATTTCCATCCATTTGCTGTCACCATCTTTGACTTGTGTTGTTGCCATGGCTACAGGAGTTGTTCTTGTGAATCAGGAGGTTGTGAGAAAAGGCCGCGTTTACTTATTTATAGCGGAGTATTTTATATTTCACATACTCTCACAGTTTCCACGTCACTCTGCTCTTTAGTTATATTTATATTTATTATATTTAACAGTCATAACAGCGTTTGGGAAGGGAGGACACTAACCCACTTTTGCTTGATATATGACTTCAGTTGTTCAACAGTCTCAGGTCTCCATTCTCATATTTGGTGCTTCATAATGCTCCTCACATTTTCAATGGGGGACAGGTCTGGACTGCAGACAGGCCAGTCTAGTACCAGGACTCTTTTACTCTGAAGTCATGCTGTTGTAAGGAAGCAGAATGTGGCTCCATTGTCTTGCTGGAATAAACAGGGACGTCCCTGAAAAAGACGTTGTCTGGATGGCAGCATGTTGTTCCTAAACCTGTGTGTTCCTTTGGTGCCTTCAAAAAAGTTCCCCATGACATTGGCACTAACAGAACCTCATATACCATCGCAGATGCTGGGTTTTGACCTGTGGTCTGGAAACAATCTGGATGGTCCTTTTCCTCTTTAGCCTGGAGGACATGACGTCCATGATTTCCAAAACTATTTGGGATGTGGACTCAACAGACAAAAGGACACTTTTCCACTTTGTGTCATTCAATCTAAGATGAGCTCGGTTTCAGAGAGGTCAGGTGTGTTTCTGGATGTTGTTGATATATGGTTTGTGCTTCACATGGTAGAGTCTTAACTTTCATTTGTGGATGCAGCCACAGACCAAGTTTACTGACAAGGATTTTCCAAAGTGTCCCTGAGCCTATGAAGTAATATACTTCATAGAGTCATGTTTGTTTTTTAATGCAGTACCGTATGAGGAATCAAAGGTCACAGGCATTCGGTGTTGGTTTTCGTCCTTTCGTCCTTGCCTCTTACATGCAGAGATTTCTTTAGATTCTCTGAATCTTTTGATGATATGAAGTCCTTCCTTGTAATTCCATATAAAGCATCATTGTTCTTAAACTGTTGGACAATTCACTCATGCATATTTTCACAAAGTCCTGAACCTCTCCCCATCTTTGCTTGTGAATGACTGAGCCTTTCGATGATGTCCCTTTCATATTATCACCTGTTACCAATTACCCCCTTTATCCGTGGAATGGTCCAATCAGGTGTTTTTGAGCTGTTCACACAACTTTCCCATCTTTTATTGCCCCATCCCAAATTTTTTGACACCTGTTGCTGCATAAAATTCAGAATAAGCATATATTTGCTGATGAAGTACAACTTTATATATATTGTCTTTGTACTGTTTTCAATTTAATCGAATGTCAAAAATGATTAGGAAATGATCTCATTCTGTTTTATTTATGTTTTGCAGAGCATTCCAAGTTTTTTGGAATTGAGGTTGTAATAGTAGCATAAAATGTGGCTAGCTGAATGTACCGCTATGCTCATAGCCCTTGATAACGTTACACTTTCATAAATGTCAGCAGGCTACCATACATGCTTTAATTATTTGCTGCAGTATGTTTGGTTGCTACTTGTTGTTGTTGTTGTTGTCACATTGTCCTTCCATGAACTGTTAATAGTAGCTAAGTTTACCGGGAGTGGCATACAGTAAGGTTACAGAGGATACTGTCCACCAGTCAGAGGCCACAGTGTGATTTTTCAAATGCATGCAGGTTGTTGAATAAAACTGATAACTCATATATTCTTCATTGCTTTTATTGTGAAATATTCCTTTGATTTGGATACTTTTTTGTTTTTACAAACTTAAAACTGCTACACCCACACACACAGATATACACATGGTTTTAGAACACAATGCACCCATGAATGACATGCCTTATGCATTCATTACTGCAGAACAAGTTGAATGATTATGTCACTGATTGAGACTATGTTTCTGTGTGTTTGTTTGTGGTTCAGAAAGCAGACGACCGAGAGAAGAGACAGGAGGCCCACCGCTTCCATTTCGATGCCATGTGATGGATGAGCAGTGCATCATGGGAGAACGCCCTCTCATGTCCTCCTCTGACTATCCGTAACACTCCTTCCTCCCTCACACACACGCATTTTCACTCAGATTCAATCCGAGGGCCAATAAATACATCCTCATTTGCCCCAAAATGTTTCTTTTTGATATTCTTCAGTCCTCAAGTCAGATATGAAATATTTATCTTCCATTTCATTAATTCATTCCAGTGTTAGAAGTGCAAGTGCTTCAACAAGGCCATGGAGAGAAAGAACGCCTAATGGAGGTCGCTATTAAAGTTTCAAATAGAGATTTTGTTGAACTGGCTACAGTTGGCAGCATGATTAACAATATTGTTATTGATTTCTGTTAACAGCCACAAATTCCTCTAATATTGTTTGTTTGCTCACTGGAAGGGAAGCGCCTTTGTCACCACTGTTAAAATGTGTAATGTTGCTGGACTCCATGTTACTGTCTTGTTCCTGTCTAGTTGAGGCACCTTTTGTATTTTAAATCTGACTCGGATATTGCAAAGAAGATTTTATTACCTGTGAAACAAAACTGAATTGTCTGCTTTGATATCCATCTCACCCTTCGTGCCTGCAGCAGCAGCAACTTGTGCAAAGTGAGGAAAAGTGAATCTCACCAAATGTGATGAATGGTTAGTCATTTCATAGTGCATCATGGCACTGCGTAAAATTGCTATTGCTACTGCATCAAGGCTCTGCAGATGTGTGTTTATCCTGCTGAATGGGGCACAGTTTACTCCAGCTTGTTTCGAGATATAATTTAAATGTTTGTTGTCTTCTTGATCAGGCCGAGCTGTATGGTATGTTCAGATATTTATTTTGTATGAAGGAGCCCATGTCTTTCCATGTCATTTGCACTTTTTAACTAATTTTTAACTGCAGGTGTATGTAATTTATTTTGATTTGTGGATTTGATTTGCAAATGAATGTTGAAGCTACTAAATGTGTTTACTTACTTGGGTTGATAATAAAGGTTTCTCCTGCTTAAATAAACTCTGGGTACCTTAAATGTGTGCATTTTTAGTCTTCATGTCTTTTTCACTATAGCTCCTTTAAATAAATAGATACACATTAGCCCCCAAACCCATAATTCACCTCCACTCTTCTGCTGAAGACCATGTTTATTTTTTTGCTGAGAAGCTAGAGGGACATTTACACTGAGCATAATCATTGTTTTATGCTGCCATCACTAAATCTGAAGTGAAGCAGTGAAATTTAACTGCCTTTACTTTTCCAGATGACCCCTGGAGGCCCATTTGAACACCCCTCTGGGTTCGGTACCCCATGTCAGGAGCCACTCTGCTAAATAGTGCATGGAGAGAGTAAACATCCCCCTGCATGGCAAATGGGAATAAGACTGTCTTAGTAGCATTTAAGCAAATCCCAACTGATGCTTAACATGCTGGGAATAACACAGTATTTATAGTCGGAGGCTGTATGTGTGTGTTTGCTGGGAGGGAGAGAGAAAGAGGGACTTAAAGCAAGGAGGAGGCGGTGCGCGCTGCAAGCTGTGTTAAAATGTAGGGAGAGCCATAACACAACCGGAAACGAAGATTTTATAGCTCTAAAAATAAAAGCATGGAACCAAACAAAAAAAAAAGAAGAAAAAAAACGAGAACCAAGAATTCTGTCATTACTCTCCACAGATAACAGCAGCTTCAAAACCGTGCGATAAATGAATTGTTGACATTCTTAATTTGCTTGATCCTAATGAAGCAGCCCTCAGAGATCCTGATGATAAAATCAAGAACACAATCTGAGGCCTTGTTTCATCACAAAAGTGTCACAGCTATCACTTCATAATCAAAATGTGTGTTGTACTGTTTTGATGGTTAAAATTAAAATAAAAAAATAGCTTTCACTTTTTGCAATAGACCTATTTGTTTCCATCACTATTAGCAAAGTGTATTTAGTTAATAAATTAAAAATGTTTTCACTGGTGCCATACTTGGTCTATCTCTCTTTAAATGTCTGCATTTTTTTCATTTTCATTTTCCTTTTTCTTTTTTCTCTTTTTTTTACGAGTCGTGTTTTATTTTTGAAAGGCGTGACCGGAACACAGATTTCTTCATCATGTTTGCCTTGATGATGCTCATGACAAGCCACTTACTGATGTAAGCAGCGCCCACGGTTTAAATGAGGCTCGTCCAGGAGCATTTCTCACTCCTGATACGGACGGAGATTAGATAGAGGTGGACTCTCCTCCTCTTCCTCCTCTTCCTCCTCTGTACTTTTTCTCTCTCTGTCTTTCTCTCCCTATCCATCCATATGCGTCTTTTGGATGCCTGCTTCTCACACTGCGCGTCAGTCTACCTGGATCAGTCCATCCCCCATATGTCAGCCCCACTGTAGTCCCACTGGAAGCTTTGTAAGCAGTCATGATGCCTGGCTGAACGACTCACACCAGTGTTCATCCTCCAGTCGATCACAGCCCACTGAAGAAGAGCTCGGCGCTGCTTTGCTTGGAGCGTGGATCCGCGCAATGGATTTACTGTTGCCAGAGAAAAGTTGGATCTTGTGAAGAGCCTCGTGGACCCCTAAAATGGACAGAATGGGAGGGCGTTTTTAGAAAAGTGCTTTTGGATTGGAATCACACCGTGAGAGGAGATGCTCAAAGGTGAGTTGTAACTGAGCTTTCCGAGCATCCTTAATGCGCGTCAAGGTCTAGTGCCTTAATTGGACGGAATCAGGAGTTGAGGCTTGCATAAATCGTCTTTACCCCTTTATTTTCCCTCTTTCTTGCACAGTGGATGTTTTATTTGCAGGTGATGTGGATTTCGACACATCCAGGGCAATTAGGCTGAAATTATAAAATACTCATGGATCAGCGTCAGAGCAGATACAATTTTACTTTCTCTAATTCTGCCTTTTTTGTCTTAAAACTGTCCCATTGTGGCTGTTTATATCAGGGTTTTTTTTTATAGCCACATGATCGACGTCGCCATTAAACCTAATTATAATCCGCCAATTTAAATTCAACATCTGTTTATGTGCCTCGGTAATACGTCCTTCTGAGTTTAACCGACCAGAACCCATTCAATGTAAAAAAATAAATAAATTACAATAACCTAACACTAAAAGGTTCCATAAACCTGTCATTAGTCATCTGTTAGAATATTTCATCTAATAAAAACGATTCATCATTTTCATCTCACTGTAATCCTGCTATATTCCAGATAATCTGAGTGTAAAGTATAAAGGAGCAGAACCAGAGAGGTTTTCCTGCTGGTTTTTTTGGTACTCTGAGGTCTGTTTCTGTCCACAACAGCCCACATGTGCACGATCTGATTGTGCTTCATAATGGACAGCAAAGATCTATTTGAAATCCACATATGCAAAAAAAAAACAGTGAGAATTAAATGTTTCCAATAAGCAAACATCGTGAGAGTCTAAATTCATCTCACCGACATAAAATCATAATGTATCTTTCTCATATATTGTCTCAATGAATGTGGCTTCAAACAGAAGCGCGGTATTCGACCTTTTTCTTTTCTTTTCTTTGGATGATATTAAACATTTTTTTGAATAAAATGAACACGAACTGCCAACTAATATCCTCTCATAGATTATTTTTTTTACTCCGTGACGAAGGAAAGTCTCCAAGTTCGCAGCCAGACAATCACGTCCGCTGTCCTGTGCGCGCGCTGCTGCTCAAACGACTCCCGCTCCAGCCACTGTCTCGCGCCTCTAACGCCAGTGGCTGCTCTCTCCACTCGAGGCGCGCGCCGCGGCACGCGGCCGCAATGATGTCTCGGTGCGGGCAGCTCGCCGCAGTAGCTCTGTGCTTAAACAGGTAAACACCTGTAAAGTGTGTGTCCGTAGGATATTAACTGCTATTTAATTACAGCGTTAGATGTCAATACGTAGAGATAATTAATCTGTAGTCTCATTAACTCTTAAGTGGCCACAGGTGTAGCCTTTGTGGCCATCTGTTGTCACGGACCACAATGGCGTCATTTGAATAAAGACGAACCGTGACACCATACGAAAAATAAGATAATCTTTACATGGATTATGACGCTTTATTCGTTATTTAGCTTGTGTAAACCTACCCTTGCATTACCTCATTAAGTGTAAGTTTAGAGTAATTTACCAAGTTCGATTGTCTATTTATAGTTTAATGCAGAATACAGTCAAAGTATTCTATCAGCTATTACATTATTGTTCCTTAGTCCAGTGTTAAAGATGGCTGTGGTGCCCTCTGTTCTGTAGAGTGGCTCCCAGTCAGACAAATACAAGATTATAGCCTTTACTTGGCTTGTAACGAAGTAAGACGTGGTTTAAAAATCAAATGTCATGGCATGAACCTGCAGTCATCTTTTCCTCGTCCTTTGAAATGAACAGAGAGGTTAGATCATACTTATTTCAGATGAGGATGCCTTCAAATGTCGGAGATGTTTCTTCTTGCTTCACATGAATGACCCGAACTTCAGTATAAATTGAAGCTCGTTATATTTCACTGTAAGCCTGATTGTTAGGAGGGATTATTGTCTCTATTCACAGATTATCAGCCATCAGCCGTTTGTATGTAGAAACAGAAAGAAGTTGTTTTCATGGTGATTTTGAAGTGGCAATGGCTGCAACTTTATTTAACTTCTGATTTATTTATACTGCTACAAAATATGCTACAAAATTACAAAACTACAAAAAGTGCCTGCATGAATTATGCAATAATTTGCCTAATAAGTGAATTTAAATATTTATGCACTTGATACTCATTCTGCCACTGCAGCTCTAGCTCTTTAGCTCATAACTCAGGTTAAACAACCTTTGCCAAAAACGTTTTCCTAATATTCCCAACTAAAAACCATTGAAATGATGACAAAATTCACAGCTTTGCTGATGGTAATAATTTACAGTGTTCCTGCTGTCTGAATGATTTGATGATTTATCTTTGGTTGTTGAGTTTGGGTGGTCTGTTCTGCCACCTATAATACTTCATTGGAAGATAATGGAGATAGAAGTAATGAGGAAATACGAAGCCTGGGGCCCTGTGTGTGTGTGTGTGTGTGTGTGTGTGTGTGTGTGTGTGTGTGTGTGTGTGGGTGGGTGTGTGCAAAGTGAGTCAGCTCAAACATGCATGCTCCATGCATTCGTCTTCATTAGACCCCCACCCCCCCCTCCTGCTCTCTGTCCTCCATCCTTCCTTGGTGTGTGCCATTATGCAGTGTGCCAGGCTCATGCTCGCTCTCTAATGCGATGTGAGTGGGCCAACCTATTACGAACACAGTGTGGATCAAGTCTACAGCAGCTTAGCAGACCAAGACAGTGTCAGAAGCTGTAACATTCTCGCCCTCAGTGCAAACACCATTGTATTCAAACATATTTTGCCTTTTGTCTTTAGTAGAGCTCTGCCAAGACGCCTACCCTGTCATCAGTGCTGTAAGCCTTAAAGTGTGTAATCCTGTTTTTTCTGCTAATGTGTTCTGTTTGTGGTGCCCAGAGTCTGCATATTAGAAGGTCAGAGTCTCATGGTTTGGATGAGAGTTGATGCTTTGAAACCATATTTCATGATTTACCTTCTGCTCCTCCTGCTAATATTATGAATGCCGGCCAATGCTCACTGTTCAGCTGTTCTTACTGCGACGCTACCTCTAATAAATCTGCCCCATCTACTACGACTAGAAGTATTCTGTGTGTACATAATGTTATCAGCTGTCACTAATCTAAAACTATTATAACTGTCTCTGTATGCTGAAGTTACTTAATCTTTGTAGCTATATTATTTTACTCATTTTATTAGAAATATTTTACCATTGCTGCTACTAATTAACAAAGTTCTACCAGTTTAACCATAAACTTTTACCTCACTCGGTATGTATCAATATGCCTCTGCAACCAAAAAACCCCAAAAAACACTACAAGCACATATTTAATGTCACAGCTAAGACAATTGCTGCTACTAATGTGCCTCTAGCCCTGCATTTTGCTCTCCTGCAAGACAATTTGTCCATGATTTTTAGATGTGAAATCAAGATTTAGGTTGTTCAGCCTGAAACGATTGATTAATTGACAGGGAATTATTTCCTGTTTTTGGTAATCAAATTATAGCTCAAGTCACTTCTTTGAGCAAAGATGCCAAACATTGATCAGTTCCAGCTTTTCAGTTGGGAGAACTTTCTGCTTTTCATTTTTTTTTTCATGTTTGAAAAAACTGTCGAGTCACTATTTTCTGACATTTCATCAACCAACAATTAATGAAAATGACAGAGGGCTGATCAATAGTGAAGATAATGATTAGTTTGTAGTCCCAATTCAGTGCTGAGTTCTGAACTGGAGCCAAAGTAAAGAATGCACAGTTCATAAAAGCTCCTTCATTAACCCTGTGTAGAAGAATATCACTGGTTATATGGACACAATTAGAACATTTGGTACATGTAGGTATGCTGTGTGTCATCCCATCCGTCCCCAATGACTTTAGAAGTGTTACAGTGAGTACAGCTGGATCTTCATCTCCTCCAGTCTTGTAGCTATTATTTACCAGATGATTCATCACTAAACGCCTTTACAGTATTTTCATTTTGCCCTTTCATGAATACTTTGCGCTGACAACGTCAGGATTATTGAATTTTCCTAAAAGGACAATTACAGTCATTTTTCTTCTTCCTCATTAAATCCTGAATATACACTAGTATTAAGACATGCCTACACTCAGTGACACCTTGTCTTTTCTCCCATGGCTCTTTCCCCGTTTCAGCAACACATTTTGAAATCTGCCGGTTCAGTCGGGGATTTCCCTTTACTGAAATTGCAATGATCTGTATTTCACTCTGTTCGTCAACGTCAGGTAGAGTCAACGCTGCAGCTCGTCACTTACTTCTGTTTCGATGTATTTTAGTGAGCTTCGTTCTTGAGCAGTGAGATATAAATGTTGTATTATGTCACCTGTAACCTGTCATATCTCTGTTTCGCAGCGTGGATACTCTTCTTTCTTATAGAAGAGGGTTTCGCTCTGGCACAGAGACCCAAAGGTAAGCCAGACCTCAAATGCTCTTCTGTTCGATGTGGATCCTCCCATACTGAAGACGTCTGAAAGGAGGAAGTATCTCTACTCTTATCGTGGGACAAAGGAGCTCTTTTTTTTAAACATTCGTCCTGCCTTTCTTCCCTCTCTATTCCCTGCCTGCTGTTCCTTTTGTTGTGTCAATCCCTCCTTCCACTCTCCCTCACTTCCAGTCTTTAGCTCATTGATCATCAGACTCAATAACCCATCTATTCTCTGCCTTCTACTCTAAGATTCCCCAAGCAATCATGGCGGCCAGAACCCAAGCCAGAACGACTGTGGCACGTGGGTCCGCAACATCAATGGCGGGGTGTTCACATCGCCAAACTACCCCAACACCTACCCGCCCAACAGAGAGTGTGTCTACATCCTGGAAGGTAAGTGCCTGTCCCATCTGAAGGCTTCATCTGCCGCTCTGCGGCGTGAGCGGCTGATGCAGCTGTCCGCCTTTCAGCATCGTCAGTGAATGTCATTAGCCTGACTGACGCTGTTATATAAAACCTCGCCCATGTCCGATTTCCTGTTTGCTGGCAGGCGACCAGCCTGACGTTTTCTGAATGAGATATCCTCAGTTTCACCCCACAAACGTAATCCTTTGAAAATGATGGAGAGTGGCGCTGTGTGATAGCCCCTGACTTCTGGCCTAATCAGAGAAGTGCTGTGTTCATCTCTATTGACAGGGTGTCCCAGAAGACTCTGCTATTGTATGAAACATGAGTGAAATGAACATCTGCTACACAGCTGAGCTTTAGTGGCCTATCACTTCATTGAAAACGTCCTTGTCCAGGCTTTAGTGTTTACCGGAAATATCACATCCATCAATAATTTGGAGGCCTGCTGTACAGGCGACGTGATGGAAAGCATCATTGGCAGCTATAAGAGATGAGGTGTGGAATATTGGTGTATGCATTGTCAAAATAAATTGATGAACCCTTTGTCCATGTTGTAGTGCACATCCTTTCACACAGATGAGATGTGTGATTGGTACTTTCCCTGCTGTGGTGGGGAATAGTTTTTTTCTCACATGGCTCAAGGACTCCCCCTGTGGACAAATCAAGGCCAGAACTGTAGCCGATCAATAAGCCGTGACTCCATCACTGGCAGCCTATGGTGTGTGCAGAAGTACATCGCAGTGGGTGTGAGAAGTGACAGATGGAGCCAATCATTTGCTATTATTCGCTCCTGAATGGCTGTAGTCATATTCATGACCAGCGGTGAGCCTTTTTATGTTGTTCTTATAGGGACAGAGAGATGTTCATGTTTGGTATAAGTGGTAATCACAGAGCTTCGTTATCAGTTGTGGTTAGTGAGGCCAGTCCATCAGCTCTATGGATCAAGTGATTATACTCTCTGCTCTTTCTTTAGCAAGCTGTGTCATTCGTGTGCCTGTCTGTGTGAGAGGAGAGAAAGTTATAGAGATAAGGAGGCTCAACACACTGACAGGAGGAGGTCCAGGCATACATACATACACACACACATATATATATATATGTATGTATGTTCTGGAGTCATTAATCAAGGTGCATTGTGCATGCAGCTGTGTGACGCATGCTTGCATATGAGAAAATATGCACCTTTGGGTTTAAGGTTTATTGAATAAAATTACCGTTTAGCTTGTCCTGATATCTCATGCATTATGCATGCGTAGTTCATAGAGGCAGAAATTAGCTTATTATGCTGTTTGCTAGAAAATGGAAAGGGCACACCGACCCAGTTAGGTAAAAATGTATTTTTAATGTGTTTAATTGGTTCCTGTATTGTTTTTGTAGTATATCCAGGATGTTTAGCTGAATTGGAGCATCAGATTCAAAAGGTGCCCCATTATGTATCGGTTTGAAAGTACAAACAACCTCCTCATCTGTTGTCAACAAACAGTTTCAGCTTCAGTGGCAAAGAGAACTTCTTAAAATTCATTTGTGATGCAGCCTTTGAGAGGACAGAAAAGTCTTCTGACTTTACATCCATATATTTTACTTGATTTTTTTACATCACTCTCTTTCGTGCACCAGGTGCCAAATGTTGCTTGATCACGGTGGCATTTTCTAAAACTGCCCTGTCGTATCTGGTTATAGCTTATTATATGATGATTCATTACAGCTTATATAAACATGTAAATACAGTAGAAGTCAGCTACATCTGAATGGCCAGAAGCGATCTCTCTCTCTCTCTCTCACATTAATAATGCCAGCAATGTAGGATATTCCATGTCCAAGAAAGGCTTCAGTTTTCTTCAGTACCCTTCACCTAAGTCAGGCCCAGCCTTTATAATGTTTGCTCTCCACGCCGGTAGCTGAGAGGTTAGAAGTAACAGCCCATGTGCTCAACTTCAAAATCCAGATTTCCTCATATTTGATTCTACTTTTGAATTTGTGCTTAAGATTCCCATCCAGTTTTTTCCCTGTACTGCAGGAGCAAGATTCAATTTAATTCCTTCCAAGGATTTACCCCCTTTGTTTCTGTTCTTTCCCCACTCCCTTGTTCGCCAAAGCTCTCCCGAGGCAAAGGATTCAGCTGGCTTTTGATAAGAATTACTACATAGAGCCATCGTTCGAGTGCCGCTTCGATCACATCGAAATCCGCGATGGGCCGTTTGGGTTCTCACCACTCATCGATCGTTTCTGTGGGGGGAAGAACCCGGGCCTGGTTACGTCGACAGGACGTTTCATGTGGATTAAGTTCACCAGCGATGAGGAGCTGGAAGGCCTCGGCTTCCGCATCAAATACACCTTTATTGCAGGTATATATATATATATATATATTTCCATAGTACATTTTCAGACTCTTCAACATACATCAAGGCTCTTGGTACAATGTGTGGATCTAGTTGGTTTCCAGAAGCATAAACCTTGTCGGAAAGTAGACCAGTCTTCCATGAGACACAATTTTCATGCATTCTCCTTCTTGTTTTTGTAGATTACCAGTAAAAGACGAGGTGTTCATATGGGTCAAACCTCATAGCCGGTTTTGAAATATATAAATAATCATCAGAGCCCGCTAAACCCAATATGCCTACAAATCAGTATTTCCCATCAGGCGACGGATATTAGCTTTAAACAGACCACTTTCTGCTTTATCTGGCCTGCCTTAATGGGATCTTATTATGTGTTCTTGGTTTACTTATTTCTGCTGTGTGCACTGGGAGTAATGTGCCTCCAAAATCCTATCATTTCAGACCCTGATTTCCATCTGCACGTGGGCGGACTGCTAAACCCCATCCCAGGTAAGCTCTTCAGGATCTCACTGGTTTTGTGTTCGATCCTTTTTGAAAAGCTCCTTTGTGCTTAGAAGCTTACCGGAGGCTATCTCTGCCTGACGCACATGCTGACCGTGCAAATGTACCTTGACAAGCACACAATTATACATGAAATTAAAGGCTGTTCACACACAATTATGCGCACATGTAAGCAGATGAAGGAACACACACCTATCCTGCTTTCTGCTGTTTCTGTCTGCCTTTGTTTCTCTTTCTTCTTATTGTCCTCTACTCTAATCCACTGTGCTCACTTCAGTTCCACCTTAAATCCTTTACTTTTTTAATGACAGGCTCCATCCGCCTACCATGCTCTTCTTCTCATCTGACCCTTTTCCCTCTTTACCTTCTGCGTTTTCTTCTCCCTCTGACCCCTTTCTCACCTTCCCCGTCTTCTACCCGTCTTTATCCCATTCCCTTTCTCTTTCTTCTCACCTTTCCTCCACATTTCCTCTGCCTCTCTGCAGACTGTCAGTTTGAAATCAGCGGATGGGACGGGGTTATTCGTTCCAGTCAGGTGGAGGAGGAAGAGAGAGTGAAGCCTGGTGACGCTCTAGACTGTATCTGGACCATCAAGGCCCCTCCTCAGTCCAAGGTCAGTACCAGGGACTATATTAGTAATCAAGGATGATTGCATGTGTTACTTCTTCCTTATCCTTTCTGAAGTCCTTCATTCATTAAGAATATAAAATAGCTACGATTTAGGGTCTGATCTACGATCTACTCCTCTTGAAAGTCATTTTAAAACCACCAACAAATGCACACCTTAACATACTTAAAGTAGATGTGAGATAAAATATACAAACAAAAGAAACTCATGAAATATTGCACAATTCCAGGAATTTATTCATCTGTTTTAGGAATATTCGTTGAAGGTACTGACACTTCAAGACTGAACCATTTTTTTTTGTTTTGTTTTTTTATTTTACAACTGAATCATCCACAGCGTTGCTCTCGATGATGTTCTACCATATTATTCCCCTTGAAGACACTGGAATATTCCGTTGTACATCCTTCTGATTGTTAAAGTTCTTTGTCTCTGTCGACATCGTGGGTTGTTGTTTTTTTTCCATCACAGACTTTCACTGTCGACACATGCAATCAGTCTCGGAATAGATAAATAGGAGAAATAATGACACTCCAAGTGTAACCAAGAAAATGATTTGTGTGTACAGGTACTTTCATTCTGTACATGGTGTCAGTTCTAGTTTTTCTCCTTTCTCTTGTGATACGTGATGTCATTACACAAAGGCCCGTATCAGTGTGCAACAAATTGTTTCCCACTCAAAACCCAAAGCCTCGGATTCATGGATCTGTCAGCACGTTTCATTGTAAAATAATATTTTGACGTACTGCAGAGAATTCAGCTAACAAGCTACCAATCAGATGAATAAGTTAGCGTCAGCGGTTTTCTTGATTTAAGTATTTTGTCTGAATGCATATAATGACATTTTGGTCACGACTGTGGTTATAAGTGGTGCAAATACACAGAGAGACAATGCAGACAAATGTGTTTATGAAATAGACTCTGGAGATTCACATTTCTAAGCTACGTGTGAAAGTCCAGTGATGTTCTCATAAATTAGGACATTTATGAGTTGATGTATAAAATCCCATTGAAATTACAACCGTAGCCTTTCTAGCTTCTCTGCTTCTCTCTCATGACTGAGTCATTAGCATGATCTTATGCTACTCACTGACCAGAATACAGTATGCTGACACACACACACACACACACACACACATATTCACCACATTTAATTTAGCATGAATGCTCACATACTGTCACAAATTACATAATATACTGGTACATGAAGTGCAGTAAGAAATTACCCGTACACATGTATACAAAATAATGTTATACATACACATAAATATTCATGCATGACTCACACATGCAGTAACTTCTCACACACACGTTCAGACAGATTAGAGCCCACAGTCATTTCTTTGGTCCTACATGTGCAGTGTGAGGCAGAGGAGAAACTGATGTGGATGCAGCAGCTGCACCGAGTTTCCCATCCAGACATTAGCTCAACGAAGCAGAAGGAACAGAGCAGCACACTCGACAGCTCTTACTGCTGCACGGTTACAGGTGCCTCTGTGCTAAATGGGCTAAAAGTTCATCCAAGTTTTTGCCCCGCTGCGGCCTAGAACTGCTGATTTCAATCGTTCACACAATTTAAAGACGTGCATTTTGTAATTACTTTGCAGATTCAATCTAAATGATACTATAACAAATGAGAAGCAGCTGTGACGGCAGCTATCTGGGGACGATGGTGTTCATGAACTCGCTGAGGACCTCTAGTGGGCAGGTGCATATTATAGGCTCTGTAATACTCCTTTGACACAAAGGGGGTTTTGACATGACACAGTTGGAAAAGCAAAGGTGTAAGTAACTAATGATGGTAGAAATCCATTTAGCTGCAGCCGTGTCCGGGTCCTGGTATTGTGCATGTTGTCACAATGCCACACTGTCGTGACTTACTGGTACACTTGACTAGAGCAGAGCCATCATTAACATTATTATCAACAACAGTACTTTTGTTACCGTGGCAAGTAAAAATGTCCACCATGAATAAAGCCTGTATAAAATGCGGGACACAGAAATGATATGGCATATCTTTTGTGTTATTTGTTACAACTGTGTTTTTTATCTGGTCCGTTCTCTCCAATCCATTATAGCATTCTATTCTATTCTCGTCGATATCTGTGACCGAACATTTCTACATACGTTTTCTTTACTCTTGAGTCCATTCTTCGTCTGTTGGCACTCATGACGAGTCTAATTGCTGATTATAGTGAGTTGAAGTGAAACCAGATTGCTGTGTAGTCCATTTACCTCCAGAGTGATCTGAACATGCTGTGTATCTGCAGATATACCTGCGCTTCATGGAGTACCAGATGGAACACTCTAATGAGTGCAAGAAGAATTTTGTGGCCGTGTACGACGGCAGCAGTGCCATCGAAAACCTCAAGGCCAAGTTCTGTAGCACGGTGGCCAATGACGTGATGCTGGATAACGGCGTGGGAGTTGTGCGAATGTGGGCCGACGAGAAGAGCCGACTCAGCCGGTTCCGCATGCTCTTCACCTCATTTGTTGATCGTGAGTGCCGGTCTGAACCTGGCCTGAACCCATCTTGTTCCATCCCTTCCCTTAAATTGTGTCATGCTTATGTTTTACCATGCTGACATTTAGTTCATTCAAGCCATTCCTTTGCAGGTCTGATGCTCTGGTATTAAAACTTGAACTGCAATTGTTCCCCTTTGTGACTCTCCGTAGCTGTCTTCACTTAATGCAACAACAGGAAGAGCTGCATTTCCTCAGTGCTTCTTTGATTTTAAACGGATTGATTTTGAACTATTTGTTTATCCGTTTTGTCCCGAACATTCAAAATGTAATCTTTATGAGTGAAATGGCCCGGGTTAAAAATATCAGTTATGCTTTGTAATTTCTCCAGACACACTCATTGATGGGATGTAGATCAGATTCCATGTCCTTGTTGCAGATTGAGTGTATTTAGAGGCGTGGAGATCACTGGAAGACAAAAGTCCTTTCCAGTTTCTATTATAGATTATATACTCTTTATGACTGTGTAACCCTTTGTTATGAACTTTAACAAAAAGCACCATATGTCATTACTTTACTGTTTCAGCCACATCATTATCCACCCACACCCAGAAACAGACTCAAAACCATCTGATTTATGTGGCCCTGCATCCAGGCCACAGCAGCAGTCACTAAAACACAGACATGTCATTTCAGCCAGGCAAGCCCATTACACAGTCCATGTTTAAAGCATAGATAGGAGAAAACCAGTTATGCTCTCCAGCATTTGTAAATAACTGAAAGCAATGAATAATATATTGATATGCGTGATACAGCATGATACTGTGCCTAATAAAGCCTACTAAGAGGAATTTAATTATTTGGGTGCACAGAAAAGCTGATGGATCTACTTGAAGTAAATATACATGAAGCTTCATCATTTTTGAAACAAGCAACTTTCAAACGGATGCTTTTAAAGGTTTCACATAAAGTAGCAGGAATTGCCATGCAGGAAACACTGTAAAATTTTGCATTAAATGCATGAATAGACGGAGATATTAATTGCCACGTTCTCCTGCAGACGTCCCAAACCTTGGCTGAATGTTAATGTTGTTTTTCATCAGCAAACCCATAACCATTGCAGTCAAAACTTAATGGCCTTTTAAATTCAGTAAGCATGTTTTTTTTTATTCTAAGAGTCCTTATGGACCATTTATATCCTCATTAATTCTGATCACACAGCTCATCTCAGTGGAGTCTGAAGTCTCTTGAATAACTCCCAAACTTTTTGTGGTCAGAGTCAGTGACTGAACTTTACTTGGAGGTCAGAGGGAACCATTAATCTTTGTCACTCCCAGAACAAGATGAGTTTTGCCTTTCGCACTCCATCATCCTTAATGTGCCCTAATCTTCTGACAGAGCCCCATCAAACCAGACTTTACTAGATACACACATACACCCACACATTCACAGTGCATACATTCAGACAGGAGCTGTGTGACTGCATGTGTAGGGAGGGTGGAGGTAAGAGGGCGGAGCGACGTTGACGTCCCATGAGAGTCTACATTCTGAAGGTGGGAGAATCATAATTGGTTTGGATGTGACCACAGTGTCAGGGGAGTGACCGCCGTCGACAGGCTTAGTGGAGGAAAGATGTACTCCAACACACGCTATTTCATGCGTACGCTAACACGCACATTTACATGAATGTAATCAAACCCCGGGTCAGAGGAAGCATGCAGGGAAAAGGGAAGTGGTTCAGAGCGCTCATCGTGGAGGAGCTTGGGACAGAGTGAAGCTGGTGGAGCAGCCCACAGTCTGTCTCAGCTGTGATAAAGACCCAGAGCATGGCTGCTTTTTGTTAAAGGCTGTGTTAAAAAAACAACTAAAGGTGGACAATCTTTAACAATATGCTGGGAAATAACAGTTTAGAGGATGAGCCAGGCATAAGAGTTGGGTTGAATGCTGCACTGTGTGCATAAGGACTCAAGGTGGGCAGTGAGATTTGGCATCTGAGCCATGAGTTGGTTTTGCTGATTTTCATCTTCTAATTGTTTTGTTTTTTTACTACTACTGTAGAATCTATTGTATTACATGTCTGTCAGTCCTGGAAGATTCCTTCAATTTATTTCCTTGTTAGTGTTTTTGTTAAGAGTTTTTTTTGCTTCTTAGAAAATAATATAAGAATAGAAGGTGTTGTATGCTGCACAGATTATTAAAGCCCTTTGATGCAAATTTGTAATTTATTGTAGAATAGTCACAACTGGACTCAGTAGAAGAAGTTTAAAATATGATTTTGATGTTGCAAACACTTAAAATGACAAATTTGTTATTTAATTTGATCACATCATGCATCATGCATGCATTGTTTATATATTTTTTGTATCTAACACAAAACAAAGACAAAGATTTGGACTTAAAATAGAGTTAGTTACTGATCCCATTTCCAGGACTGATTTGGTTTGAGCTACATAAAGATTATTTTCAAACTAATACAGATGGCTGATAATCCAGTTCAAAGTTGAGATAGATTTAGTTGATTGATTCTTATATAAAAGCAGTAAGTAACACTTAGATCAAATGACAAATCATATAATCAATAGTTAATAGTTAGTTAATTAAGCTATTAATAGTTAATAGTCAGTGGCACATTTTAATCCTCTCTGTCGCTCAGGCCTGATGAATTCAGTATCACACCACATGACTCAGAAAAAATATTATGCCACTGCTTTTCAGCCAAATCCCACTTCACCCATCTCCCATGCCGCCCCAGATTGTCTATATCAAAACTCTGGCATCTGCATCGTCCCTCAGCCTCACAGCTCTTCTTCCGACTGGCAGTCCATCGGTCTCCTGAGCCCAGCAGCCAGCATCAATTACCAGTCATCTCTGTCCCTGCCATTGCTGGCTTGACGCGCTAACAGTCACTTTAATGTGGGGTGTCTCGTGGCACTGGTCTGGCCATTTTCATCCTCTGATGGCTCCGAGCAATTTCTACCACCAGTCTAACCCCTGCCTTTCTTTTAATCTTTTTCATATTCCTAATCTCTGCCTGCTCCTATTTTCCAAGTATCCTCTCCTTTCAACTGCCATGACATGACATGAAGGCTGCAGCTCAGTGAACTGCTATCTCCTCCCCTCATCACCCCCTGATGTCTACAGAATATCATGCCCCATGCCTTTATGTGGACTGTCTCCATTATACCTAACGTAACATTATATCTTTTATTACACGCCTCTACAGATTTTTACAGCCAAATTATCCATCTTTTAATTATTTTTTTATTTTTCTTTTATTGTTGTTGCCATCAAATTAGCTTCCACTCATTTTCACAGTGAAGTCATGTTTTGCTCTGCACTTTCAAACAGATGTTTTACTGTTTGTTTGTTATTTTTCTAAATTCCATTATGTCTGTGTATTGTCTCTGGCCTGCAGCCCCCTGTTCAGCCAATACATTCTTCTGCCACAGCAACATGTGTATTAACAACTCCTTGGTGTGCAATGGTGTTCAGAACTGCGTCTACCCATGGGATGAAAACCACTGCAAAGGTAATCATCATCCTTTTTGCCAGCTATTCACTGTTGAGGTTTTTTATGGTTAAATAAGGCTCATCTTTGCAGGTTTTCAGGGTATTCTTTTGTACATTTTTTTTCATTTTCTATTACTTTCTTTATTGTTCTAATTCTTTCCTCCCCTCCAACCTCCAGAGAAGCGATATAAGGGACTTTTTCATCAGATCACTAAGACCCATGGCACTGTCATCGGTGTTTCATCAGGCATAGTTCTTGTTCTTCTTATCATCTCCATCCTGGTCCAGATGAAGCAACCAAGGAAAAAGGTAACTCATCTTTTGTGGCTGACCTTTTGTTCAGCAGGAAAGCAGAGAAGATAAGACACGTAATTGAACATGATGGTGGGATTCCAGACTAGATGGTTGCACAATGTGGTGTTGCTCTGGAGACACAGGCACAAATCCATCTATGGGTTTTACACCATTATATTACACATCAGAAATAATACAGTACATCATAAATATGATATGTTTTAACATAGTTTTCTTTCTAGTTTAGCCTCTCTGTTAACCTCATCTGTTTTTACTTCAAATTGGGATTTCCCACAATGCCAAGAGGATGGCTCATTTATTGAGGCATCTAGATTTCTCCCAGTATTACTGGTGGATGTTGCTGAAAATCGTGGCTCTCATAAAGACATCTGTCTTATTTAGATTAGATTAGATTAGATTCAACTTTATTGTCATTACACATAGTACAGGTACTAAGGCAATGAAATGCAGTTTGACATCTAACCAGAAGTGCAGAAGCAGTAAAGTGAAGATATACATATGTAGAATAAATACACTGTGAATGTGCTAAACAATTATTGTTTACAATTTTGTTTATTTTGATTATCCAGTAACTAGTGCAGAACCCATTCAAATCATGCCTGTGCAGAACCGGTCGATTGGCCTTCTGTATTGCTGCTTGTAGCATTCTTGAGACATTCACATTCGACGTTGTTCTTCCGTGGGTCCTCAGCAATACACCTGCCAAGTATGAAGTCAGGTGGATGAATGGTTGTCGACCAAACCGAAGGTCAGACAAACAGAATTCCACATTTTAGTGAGAAAAGAAATATAAAGCACCAAAATGTTTTTTAAAAAGTCAGATTATGTGCAATTTGCTTTTCACCACTTTCCTCCCATCATTTTTTTCAACTTTTGATTTTAAAACTTGATTTCTCTTCTAATATAAAGTAGTATAAGTGCTACTGTTGGTTACATTTAATTGACTGTGGTCTGGCAAAATAATAAACAACCAACCAACTGTTATCACACCATGATTCAAATGTTGCTCAATTCTTACTGGTGTACAGAACTGTTGTCACATCACTTCTTTTTCCTTTTCTAGGTCGTCGCTCGCCGGCCTGGTGTTTTCAACAAGGCAGGCTTCCAGGAGGTATTCGACCCGCCCCACTACGAGCTCTTCTCTCTGCGTGACAAGGAGATGTCGTCAGATTTAGCCGACCTGTCCGAGGAGCTGGACAGCTTCCACAAGCTGCGGCGCTCCTCCACCATGTCCCGCTGTGTCCACGAGCACCACTGCGGCTCTCAAGCCTCAGTGGCCACAGGTGGCGGCAGTATGAAGCACAGCCGCACCACCCTGAGCTCCATGGAGCTGTCTTACCACAACGACTTCTCCAAGCCACCACCCATGAAGACTTTCAACGCCACGGGCACCTACAAGAAGAGCTGCTACGGCTACAAGCAGCACTCACAGACTCACGACTGCGACCAGCAGGTCATTGAGGACCGCGTTACCGAGGAGATCCCATGTGAGATTTATGGCCGCGGAGGAGGAACAGGAGGAGGAGGAGCCACAGGTGGAGTAGCAATGGGAGGAGCAGGAGCATCAGGGATTGCAGGAGGAGGGATTGGAGGAGCTGTGGGGATAACTGGAGGAATGGCGATGGCAGGGGGAATGGGTATGGGGGGAGGAGTGAGCATGGCAGGGCCTAGTGGCATCGCTGGAGGTATCGGTGGCGGAATGGCAGGAGCCTGCGGAACCCTCAGTATCCGTGGCAACACCTCTCGTAACAGCACCACCATAGTTGACCCACAACAACGCTCTATGTCCATGGACTTCTAGATGGTGAAGAGAGTGAACGCAGAAAGAGCTCATGTTTCACTCACTGAAAGAAGAGGAGGAGGAAGGGAAGAGAGGAGAATCACAATAACCTTAATTGATCACTCCTCTTCCCTCCTCTGCTCCACTTTCACAACAGTTTTTAAAGTATTGTTGGTGACTCTTAAGGGTCTTTCTCAAAGACTCGTCCGCAGGTTTGGGAAATTAATGACGACATAAATCAAGGAACAAAAAGGAGAGAGAAAACAAACTATCGGTTCTCTTCTTCAGATACACTGATTAAAGGGTGGAGACATCTTGTCTCTCCTCCATTCTTATACTCATTTGATCTCTCTTTTTCATTAGACACATTATAAGAGAGTTCTTGCATGCAGAGCCAGACTTCACTCTGTTTGTTAATCACTCAAACAGGGACAGAGAAGGACAGAGAAATCCTAGACTATGTTTTCCATTTATTCACCTGCCATGCACAGATATATAATATATAGTGAGTCTTCTAATAATTTGAATCTTTATTTTTGTCAGTGTACTGTACTGTTAAACTCAGTATATATCCTGCCACATGATGATGCTTGGCTTTTAACTCTTTAATCCTTCACAATTGTCGCCCAGATCATTTTAAGATGATGACTGATCCATGACATGAGGTGTTGATGAGGATGAAGTTGTTGATGATGATGATGAACAGAAATCTGATGATTGTGACAATGATAATGATGTGATATTATTGCTTGTATTTTCATGGTTACCTCTCCTGCACAGAGGGTACATAACATTCAGTCTCTCCTCAGGAAGAGCACATGAAGAGACTGTCTTATTTAGGTAATTAAGTAAGGAATTGAGAGGAGGTCTTTTTATGCTTTGTGAGTTTTTGACAAATGGCCATTTGAGCTATGAATTATTATTTAAGGGACATGAAATGTGTGTTGACTGGACTGAATCAGAGTAGTAACCATCCCACTTCCAAACCCCACCCTTACCAGAGGAAAGTGGAATTTTTCAATTTCCCCATGAACTGAGTGTGTAAAACAAGCACAACATGTTTTCCTACAGAGACAGACATGTAGCCTGAACGGGACGTATGATTTTAACCACTGGTTGTATAATTTCATTCTGTTGAATTAAATGAGAGCTTTCTCACCTCCCTCTGCGAGTGTTTCTTTTCATTATGATCTAGACATATGGAAATGGCACCACCCACAGGCTGGAGATGTCACAAGGTAAGCTGCACACATAATGACATGCAGATTAAAAAAAAACAGCCTGGGCACATTTTTGGTTTGGACTAAAAAGATATTTACATGCACAAAATGCTTCAATCGTGAATGAAGCTTAAGATGATTTAGAGTTGACAGCATTGGAATAAATAAAACCATGGATATTAAGGCCCTTCTAAATGAGAAGAGGGCTTTTAAATCCGGGGACAAGGTGATGCAGAGGAGGATCCAAAAAGAAGATCAGAGAGGGGAGGGATGCATACAGGAGGAAGATGGAGGAGTGACTGCAGCAGAACAAGGCAAGAGAGGTTTGGAGAGGGCTGAAACTGATCTTGGGATATAACAGGAGCAGCAGGAGTGGTCCAGAATCTGGTGATCAAGACTGGGCGAATGAATTAAATCAATTCTTTAATCGATTTGATTCATCGCCCTCCCCCACTCACCAGAGTACGGGCCAGCCATGTCCCAGTGTGTCCCAGTCAGGCCCTCTCTGGCTACCTAACACCTCAGCTGCAGCCTACCACCCCCCTCCTCCCACCTCTCCACTGACTCCCACTCCAACCTCGCCTCCCCCTGCACCGACCAACTGGAGCCACCCCCCACTGCCAATCCCACTATCTCCATAACAATAGATCAGGTGAGGGAATTCAGGAGGACGGTGGTCCAGACGGTATCACCTCCAGACTGCTCAGAGATTGTGCAGACCAGCTATGTAAGGTAGCTGTGCATCTGTACAACCTCAGCCTCAGTCTGGAGAGGATCCCAGTACTGTGGAAGACTTCCTGTGTGGTGCCTGTACCAAAAACTGCGTACCCCAGGGAGCCCAACCACTTCAGACCTGTGGTTCTTCTCAGCAACATGCATCCCCTGGTGAGCTCCCAGCAGGGAGCTCAGCCAGGTGTCAGAGTGGATGACGCGGTCATACACCTGCTGCACAGATCCCTCTCTCACCTGGAGAGTCCTGGAAGCACTGTGAGGGTCATGTTTTTTTTACCTCTCCAGGTGCTTTCAACACTATCCAGCCTTCACTGCTGAGAGGGAAGCTGGAAGGGGCAGGAGTTGACCGCAACCTGATTGCATGGACCATCAACTACCTGACAGACCACAGTACGTGAGGCTGAAGGACTGTGTGTCTGATGTGGTGGTCTGCAGCACGGGATCTCCACAGGGGACAGTGCTCTCCCCTTTCTTATTTGCACTATACACATCAGACTTCAGACACAACAACAGGTCACTGCCATCTCCAGAAGTTCTCCGACGATTCAGTCTTTGTCGTATACATATCAGAGGGGAACGATCTGGAGTACAGGAACACCATCACGGACTTTGTGGACTGGTGTGGGATCAATCACCTCAACACTAAACTGGACTGGTGGGACAACACAGATGTCCTGTACAAGAAGGGCCAAGGTCGTCTCAATATGCTCAGGAGACTGAGGTCCTTCGGAGTGTGCAGGACTCTGTTAAAATCATTCTATGACACTGTGGTAGCATCATCGATCGTCTACGCTGTGGTCTGCTGGGAGGGAGGAAGCACAGAAAGGGACAAGAAGAGACTCAACAGGCTGGTCAGGAGGGCCAGCTCTGTCATGGACTGTCCCTTGGACTCTGTGGAGGAGGTGGGTGAGAGGAGGATGTTAACCAAGCTGACATCCATCCTGGACAACACCTCTCACCCCCTACATGAGACTGTGGGAGCTTTGAGCAGCTCTTTCAGCAGCAGACTGCTACACCCACAGTGTAGGTCCTTTGTCCTGACTGCAGTCAGACTCTTCAACAAATCAATCTGAACTGTGTTGTGTCAGAAACCCTTGAACTCTTCATTCATTCATTCATTCATCCATCCATTCACTTATTACACACCATGTGTGTCTCCAGTCATTGCACCTTCACACTGACCACTTATATTTATATTTGTTTATATTTATATTTGTTTCTGGAGATTGGACTCTTTCCTCATATTTATCTGTATTGGTGTATTCTGTTATCTCAATTCTATTTTTTTGTTCTGTTGGAGCTGCGGTAACAACCGAATTTCCCCTGAGGGGATTAATAAAGTCTCTATCTATCTATCTATCTATTGAAGGCTGATCCAGTTGTTGTAAAGATTACTGAACAGAAAGCAGCTCCTCTTCACTGTTGACCACAAAATGAATTTGGTGAATCTTTGCAGCATTTTTTCCAGCCCGTCTCTCACTCTTACATGCACAAACCCAACATACCCTTTGCTGTCATGATGCATTTGTCCTATCTAATGCTAAAGGCACCCTTTAAAACAACACATTACCTTTAGATACTCAGCCTCATGCATTGGTTTTGCACTGTGGTGATGTGCTCCTCTGTGACCCATGCTTGTAGTCTCAAGAGTAGTAGTAGTCTAGATTTATGATAATAATAATAACTTGGGATGAAAGTCATATATTCCTGAGCAGCAGATTTCACATTGGTTATTCTCAATTGTTCAAAATATCTTTATCAAAATTTAGTTGTTGAGTATAGGGTACAAGGTTATACGTTATTTAATATCTATTACTGTGTACAATTTTTGTGAGCTTCAGATTATATAAGATAGTATACTTTACTTGGAATAAAAATACTAACTTTGCTGTCCATTATTTACAGCCATAATCCAACAAGGGAAGCTCTACCATTGCAGAGAAATGCATGAACACTGCTCACAGGCTCTGCAGTAGCAAAAAAAAGAAAGAAAAAAAGAAATACAGTACTGCCACAATTTCAGACTGGTCTCCATGTTTTTATCTGCTGATAAGAAAAGAAAACATGAGCAACTTAACAGTCTCGACATGAAGGCACCATTAGCATGTTATGAAATTCATAGAACAGCATTTGGATTGGTCAGATAGAAAGTGAATGATTGACTATACATTACCAAAAGTCAAAATGGTTGGTTGGAGCTACTGAGCCATAAGTGTATGTACATTTGTTAACATCAGGAGAACGAGCACAAATTTCTCACGTTTTGATGTAAAAGTTAAGTATTTGAGGGGACAACTTTGGGATTGAGTTCAAAATTAAGAGATTTTTAGAGAATTGTAGAGCTCCCCTCCCCTCTAAAGATGATGTCACCCAAACAAGCCCTGAACATTCTGTGTAATACACACCCATTACAAATCCTAAAACTGAATGAAGATTCCTCAAATGTAAATTATGATTTCATGAAGACTCATGGAGCTATCAAAGTGTCCATTTAGCCCAGTAAACCAAGTCTATTGACATGTTTAAACTTCTAATCATGGGCTGCATGGTGGCGCAGTGGGTAGCGCTGTTGCCTCATAGCAAGAATGTCCTGGATTCATATCCAACTTGAGGACCTGGGACTTTTGTGCGCTGTTTGCATGTTCTCCGTGGGTCTGCGTGGGTTCTCTCCAGGTTCTCTGGCTTCCTCCCACCACCAAGAACAAACAATATAGGTGAATTTGTGACTCTAAATTGACCGTAGGTGTGAGTGTGAATTGTTGTTTGTCTTTCTATGTGGCCCTGTGATGAACTACCCTGCCTCAAGTCAGCTGGGATAGGCTCCTGCCCCTCCACGACCCTATACAGGATAAGCGGTTACAGAAACTTGAACTTTTAATCGTGTTCCTATTTCAAGGTATTGAGAATCAAAGTGGCCCCAAAAGAGGAGACTTGAGCTCTTTTCACATCAGTTTCGTATTATAACTATTTCTTATGGGAAAAGATTTCACAGAATTTGTGAATTTCATGAAAACAGCCTTGCACATCATTACCAAAGATGTAGCACACCATTTCAAATGAATCTGCCAATTTTTATATACATTTTGCATGTGTGTTGGTAATGCTTGTTAAGTGCAGTTCAAAAATAGGACCTAAATCAGACGACACAGGGGGCAGGTTGTTCAGTGGGATGATAACTTTAATTAACGTACTAAAAGTCCATGAAAATAATACAGTCCAACAAGAGTGTAATCCAACAAGAATTGAATAATAAGGAAAATTCCAAAGACACAGGCAAGGTCAAAAAATGACTAAACAAAATAAACAAGAGTCAAACCTTACATGAAAATCACTGGGAGGACGCTACAAGAACGCAAAGAGGGACTGGAGCAGAACAGGGAACAACAGGACAGGGCATAGCATAGCAAGGTAGACAGATGAACTGACAAAGGAGGTAAGAAATACACAGGTAACGAGAGGAGATGGGGAACAGGTGGCACAGGGAGGAGGAGACAATCAGAGACAGGTGGGAATGATCAGACAATTACAGGGGAGGGAAAATGGAGAAGGGAAAACCTAAAAGGGGAAAACATGAGGAGGATGAACAAACATAAGACAGAGCAAACAAACACAGGGAAAGGGAGCAAACTGGAACTACAAACATGGAAGACTAAAACATAGACAGAGGAACCAAAAGGGTAAAACAGATCATAAGAAAATACAAGAAATGCAAAGCAAAGGCACATAACATGGAAAACAGACTTTCAAAATAAAAGAGGAAATACACTCAAAACCCAGGACCATGACAATGCTACAGGATTAGTAGTGCGCTGAAGTACAGAGCACACCTGAGGCATACTAAACTTAGGGGCCCCTGTTTAGTAAAGGGCCCCACACCCAGGTGCACATTTCAAACCCATTAAAAACATCACAACCATCCAGATCTCAGATAAATGTTGGTTTACAAAGTAGGCTCAGGAGTTGTCACTGTATTTCACACCAAATGTTGTTGTGGTTATCTGTTGTTGGTAAAATTGTGTGTGATGTGATTAGTTCCGCTCACTTATATGTTGTGATATGCAATTTATCAAGCGTTATATTGTATATTTACGATACATACGCGTTTATAGCTGTAGTCGTGCGGCTGTAGATCAGATCAGCAGCCATTCGGCACACAGCCGCCTGGGGGCAGCAGCGAGCGCACAGAGCGTCTACTTTCCGGAAACTGAGGCAAGAGGCGAGCAAAACATTTTCCACCGGCTCTTTCTCTTTGTCCACCCACCTCCCTGCTGGAGCAACATCCACCGCAACACCATGGCCAATGCTGTAGATACCAAACTATACGACATTCTCGGAGTGTCTCCGTCCGCTTCTGAAAATGAGCTGAAAAAGGTAGTTACACATGAAAGGTTAAACAGTCTACGAAATCAGATACGGTTCATGTTTCTAGTGTCAAATTGTTGAAATTGCTACAACCAGGAAATGCGTTGTTGCTATTTACAGTGAGCTAATGCTAGCTTGTCTAGCTTGTTAGCAAGCTAACATAGCGGCTCTGGATGTTCGTCTGGCGACACGGCCGTAACTTTAAACGATTATTGGTTTTGCGGAATATGGAATTTTTCAATTCTATCTACAGCCAGTTTGTGTTTGTATTATTGTCTTAAATAGGATAGTTATTCTATGTAGCATTAGTTAATGTTGCGTTTGCTTAACGCTAGCCACTGATGTTACTCAACAAGTGATCGACCTCACGGTAGCTTTAGCTCAGGTGTTTGTCATTAAGCTAGCTACGCATGTCGAAGACTGGAGATAGGTTGGTTGTGCTTTCCGAAGGCTGTTATGTTAACATTGACCAGCTGCCTACCTGACTGACACGTGTTTAACGATCATGTCTCAAAAATCATAAACTGACTTTGAGTTGTGATCTTTAGATTAGCTAACCTGTTGTTTCAACTCGGCCGGAAAGCAATGTTAACATTCGTCGAGACAAATGTTTATCTTTTACCGGCATCATTGCTGAGGAGCATGGAGGTTTTATCATTAGTCAAGCCAGTTTACAATACCACGAGTACGCCAAACATGTTAAATTGTAAACGTGTAAACGGTAAATCTAGCTAACATCTAAGCTAACAGTTCGCTTACAAATTTGACTTCTAGCATGCCATATAACCATATCATTGTTAGCTTGCCTTGTAATGCCCCTAATGTTAACCTTACGCGGTTTAGGTGTCCAGTATTTAACAATAGTATTGTCAACTCTTATTTCCTGGCTCATAGTGAACTGTGTCTGACCGAATGGGAAACGCTTGTCACATTTGGCCATTAGGATATCCTATTATCTTCTTTAGCTCGTGTCAGCCAAATATGCTAATTACCTTACCCACGTTTTTACCTAAACGTTATCAGGTAAATTGTAAGACATTTTGACTAAATTGTAATTATTTGTATATTATCGATCAAAGTAGTGTATTTATTTTCACGTAGTAAACAGCTACACAGTAATGTTAAATTATGAAGCATCCATGTTTTTTTAAGCGTAATGCGATTATAGGCAATGTTTTGTCGGGCGTGACGTCTGATTTTGTCTGGGAGGCACGTGTAATAGCGATAAGAGAAGATAAGACTCTTACATATGTGTATGACTCATGCCCATGTGCGATTACAGCAAACACATGTCAGAATGATATCAGCTGATGCAGTTCCCTCTATTTTTCTCTACTCCTAGGCATACAGAAAACTAGCAAAAGAATATCACCCTGACAAGAATCCAAATGCAGGTGACAAGGTAAGACATTTTTAAGGTCCTCTGGTTTAGATTTTGACTGAAGTTACTCATAAATGTGATCAACAGTGGATGGGTAGTGTTGTTTCTCTGAATTCAAATGAGGAGCACATGTAGTAATTTATGAAACAATGTTTGGTATTGTTGCAGTGGATTGCAATGTAAAAAAGTTGATTAGATTAATAAACAAAAATAGCTACAGTGAGTAGTTCAATGTCTTGTATTTGTTGAGCTGTTGATTTGTCTTGGGTTGATTTGATTATTTGTTGACGGTGATCTAAAATCGCTTTCCATATGACTTTTTTTTCTTTTTTGCAATCAGGATAAAGCCTTGGTATTGGCATCTGCCTTTAATTATCCCTGCCACAAACAGAGTGAGGAGTTGTAAATAAGAATTGATTCCTTCGGTCCATCTGTCCGTCATGTTTTCTTTCTGGAGCATAACTCAAAAACTGTTAAAGTAAACTTTTTTTTTTGTTTCTGTTTCTATGTTTCCATGTTGGACTTGAGCTCATTCTGGTTGTTTCTTTCATTTCTGTAACAGAATTCAAATAATAAATATTTTTTCACCAAACTTTCTACACATAACAACCAACTACTGAAGTGGTTCCTTATGCTATTTAGGAACTTTTTTGTTTTAATTTTGTTCATCCCCATGATTAAAAGTTGAATTTAATCTTGTTCTGTCAATGGGGTTTCAGGGCATAACTCTCAAACTGTTAAATATTTTTAACAATTTTAGTTTTTATTTATTTGAAAAAAATACTTTTTCTGAGATATGCAATTACGAAGAATTGCAATTAATAGGGGCAACTTAAATAACTTGGTTTTGACTGTCTTTCTTAAATGAAATTCACCTCTTGCAGGAGATCCTGAGTATTTAACACTTAATTGTTTTTGAACATGCCGTTAAATTTCATGAACCCCCTGCAACATTATCACAAACCGCAGAAAACTTGTCGTAATGTCACTGGCTTATAATACCACATTGTTGGAGTATTAGTGGAAATGATAAGCATTAAGGGCATCTGCTCCATCATTCCTCATATGACAGATTGACATTTTCTCATCAAGAAAACATATTGTCGTTAATATGAAATGGCAACTTCAGGGAGTTAAACCTGGTGTCAAATTTGTTCTGTTGAAACACTTCAAGCAAATTAAATGTGTTACTTAACTCATCTTCATGTTACAGAGGTGCTGATTCGTATCTGCAGTAATTGTGTTGATTGTAGTCTTGGGCATCCTGTTGAATTGCCCTAGGTTTTAATTTTCCTAATTAACAGTGTAATGCAATTATATCTTGATGCCTACAAATGGATTAAGGAAATGACTGGTTCAGAGTTTGTGTTGTAATGTACTGGCACTTTGCTGTTGACAGGGCGTGTGATTAGATGTAGAATCAACCTTATCACTGTAGAAAAGCTGTTTGGGAATGTAATCGCTTTTGTTCCCACTACAGCTGAGATGAAAGATCATAGGAAATCGTACTCGATCCTGATTGGGCAAAAGTATCTACACAGAATATGGATGATGGCCATTGTTCCCATATACACTTAATATAGAATATTGTCTTACATAGGTTTCTGTAGTTCCCTTGGGTAGCATTGCTAAGTCCATTAAAACTATTAGTTGTATTTTTGTGCAAACCATGTGCTTAATCTGCTGATTTGCTGTCTGGCTGCACTGCTCTGACATTTGAAATAACATGTTACATTTTTGTTCTTTTCCCTCCTCTCAAAACTTAGTTCAAAGAAATCAGTTTTGCCTATGAGGTGCTGACCAACCCTGAAAAGAAAGAACTTTATGACCGTTATGGAGAACAAGGCTTACGGGAAGGAGGAGGAGGTGGACCAGGGATGGACGACATCTTCTCCCACATCTTTGGCGGTGGACTCTTTGGATTCATGGGTGGCCAGGGGAGTCGCACCAGGAATGGGGGTCGAAGGAGAGGAGAAGACATGGTCCACCCACTCAAGTAAGACCATATAGGCTGGAGTTGAATGTTTGTTCTTACATACAAAAAAATGTGACTGTAGTTCAAATGTCCTTCATGTTCAGCAGTAGTTGTTTGAAGTCATATCTTCTGTCTTGTCAGTATCTAAGCATCACACTTTTTCTACAGGGTGTCACTGGAGGACCTCTACAATGGGAAAACAACTAAATTACAACTTAGCAAGAATGTACTGTGTAGCACTTGTAATGGGTAAGTTACATCACCAGCATTGATGTGTGTATTGATGTCTGCTTGATTATTTAGTCTGTTTATTGATGTCTTGTTAATCCCGTTACATTTCTGACAATGTATTCAACTGTGCGCAGGCAGGGAGGCAAGACAGGCGCTGTGCAGAAATGTACAACATGTAGGGGGCGTGGCATGCGCATCATGATCAGACAACTGGCCCCAGGGATGGTCCAACAGATGCAGTCTGTGTGTACTGATTGTAATGGAGAAGGTAAGAGGTGCAGTGAAAATCCACGATCAGGCATTTCAGATGTGTATCATTGTGCTTTGGCCTCCACAGATACTCACCATGTTTTCTCCAACCCACTCCAGGTGAAGTTATCAGTGAGAAAGACCGCTGTAAAAAATGTGAAGGCAAGAAAGTTGTGAAGGAGGTGAAGATTCTAGAGGTACATGTGGACAAAGGCATGAAGCATGGCCAGAAAATAACTTTTGGTGGGGAGGCAGACCAGGCGCCTAGCATTGAGCCTGGGGATATAGTCCTTGTCCTGCAGGAAAAAGATCATGAGGTAGGTGTCCGTACCTTCCTTTGATAGCTCCACGAGTCTTCAGTTTCCTGCCAATTTCTCTAAAACGACCACAACTTCTTCCTGAAAATATTCTGTCCAATAGGCTGTGTAGGAGTGAAGATTATTCTTTCTGCATTCAAACAAATCTCTGCATTTTGGAATCGGTTTATACTGATTATCAGTGGGCTACTGCTACAACATAATGGCCATCTTAAATGAAAGAAAGCAGGAAGTTATTGTATTCATATTAATTTTTATATCAACAAGTTGTCCAGTGGAAAATTAGAAAAGCAGTAAGAGAGGCGCAAATGCAGAGTCATCGTAAAAGCCAGACTTGAATAGCTTACTCTGATCACACCATAGATTCTGCATGTTGTCTGCTGTTCTACAGCTTGAGCATTATCCTTGTTGCATTTTGCTCTGATCCAGTTGAAGCAGCTTAGATATGGATACAATTCAAAAACCTTGATTCATGGAATGTTCCTGCCGTAGCAATGTTTCTTAAGTGTAGCTGTTTCCACAATATTTTGGATTTTGTAAACGATCATTAAGAATGAATGGAAAATACATGCAAGGACAGTGTATACCTTTTGGCTGTATTCCACTCCCTCCTAGATGAGTTAATGGTTTCTTTATTTTTCTCCATAAACCATCATTCCCATGGTTTATGGCTACCAGGCGCCTGTGCGCTGCTGTATATCAACATGGCGGAGATTAAAATTGAGTGTTTGCTTTATTTGGTCTTGTTTTAGATTTAGTTTAATATCACGTACTTGTTATCTACTTTGTGAATGTGCAAAGTCAGTTTGATTATAAAGCAGGTTCTCCTCATACAGTTTAGAAAATGAAGTGCAATACAGTTTCTGTGACTGGGTCAGTGCAGTCTGTCACAGCAGTCAGGTCCAGCTGGTGGTGCTTCAAAACCTGTTTACTGTATGCTAGGCACCAGATTGTTTAGGCAGTGCTGTGCTGTCAGTTGTTAATTGTACAAATTACGGACTTAGAATCAGTAACCTTAGTGGGTACTTATCCTGATGAATTGTAGCCTACCTATGATAATCAAATCCCCACGATTTCAAATGCGACATAAGGTCAAATAATTTATAGCTGTCTATACCAGACGTCCTCATATAAATTATTTGGAGTGGTGATTAAACTTTGCCCTCAAACAACACAGGTCATCAGTGAAATTACCAACAGCAAACTAGAGGCCTGTGCTCGGCTGCACTCAAATTATTGGGCATAAAGCTAAAGTAGATTTGCAACATATGCCACAAGTCAAAAGATTTTTCACTTTGAAATCAGGTATTTCAAGTTTAGCTGTTCTGTATTGTTGAATGTTGTTGATTAAAATAGCTATTTCTCACCTGAAGGCAGACCCACTAACAACAACCTCTATTCTATACATGTTGACACGCTTCTCATTGGTTGAAATGACAATGGAAGAGGTACTCTACTCTAGACCTGTTAGGTCTGAGGTTTAACCAGCACACTGTACATACTTCAGAGGCATGCCCTTCATAAGTAGTTGGGCTGTTCTTGATTCCTGACCAAGATAATGACCAGACACATAACTCTGAGTTAGCTGGAATTATTAACATCACCTCGCTCATAAAATTACAAACAAAGGGATCCAAGCAAAGCAGTCCCACCGGTACCTTACATGAAAACACACGTGCTGACATTTGAGTCCTAAATTTACGGTTGAGACCCAGTCTGCTTGTCTTCAGTTGAATTCCCCAGAGGGGCCTACCCAACATGTGTAAGACAGATTGCCTCTGACAATGCAGAGTTTGGCAAAACCAGAACATCAGGTTGAGATAACAAAGCTCTTGGCCAAGAGCTCCAAGGTCGCACATACAGCCAAAAACATGGAGTGTTACTGAACACTTTCATTGGCCGGACCAGCATGTGTAAAACTGAGCATTTAATAGCTAAAATATGAAAGGCTATAAACATAGTTTCTGTAGATTATTTTGTCATGGATTTTAGTGTGTGCACATGTGCGTGCCTGCAGGAGGCAGAGGACCCCCCCCCCCCCCCAAAAAAAAGCGAGTCCTAAAATGCCTGTCTGCAATGCTTTCTCAGGTCACATTGCCATGGCAGGGTGTGGGAGGAGAGAGAGGAAGTGATATAGCAGCTCACATGATGATTGTGGTTTTTGTTTTACAGTGTCCCTACTTTTTTTTTTTAAATGGGGGTTAAACAAATATTAGCTTCTAGGTGCATTTAGTAATTGAAGATAAGTTGGACAAATGATTTGGTTTCCCAAAAAATCTAATTCAGACTTAGCCTCTGTGCAATAAATTTATTTAAATTAAATTTAAAATTTATTCTGTGGAATAAATTGCACAAATGTATTGTATAATGTGTCATTCTGTATCTTATTTTACTGTCAAAGTTGTCATGACTGCAATGCTATTTACCACCAGCAGATACTCTGTGTGTGTGGCACGGTGTGTAGCGCTGTTGCCTCACAGCAAGAAGGTCCTGGGTTCAAATCCACCTGAGGACCTGGGACTTCACTGTGTGGAGTTTGCATTTTCTCCTTGTGTCTGCACCACTAAAAACATGTGATATGGGGGAATTTGTGACTCTAAATTGACCAAAGGTGTGAATTTGAGTTTGAATGGTTTTGTCTTTTTATGTGGCCCTGTGATGAATTAGTGACTTGTCCAGGATGTACCCCGCCTCCTGCCCAAAGTCAGCTGGGATAGGCCCCCGTGACCCTATACAGGATAAGCTGTTACAGAAAATGAATGAAAGATACTCTACACTTTCAACAAGTTGACAGACCCAAAGACTGTAAATTCCTTTACTCTATAACCAACAAACTATGTGAAAGATGTGTTTTAGGCATTCAGAAAAGACAAGTCACCCTTAATGTTATCATAAACGTCAAGGTTAGAAAAAGGTCATCCACCAATATTTTTGATAATTTCTTTCAATTTCCAGACATTCAAGCGAGACGGCAATGACCTGTTCCTGAACCACAAGATTGGGCTGGTGGAGGCGCTGTGCGGCTTCCAGTTTATGCTCAAACACTTAGACGAAAGGCAGATCGTTGTGAAGTACCCTGCTGGAAAAGTCATTGAACCAGGTTAATACTTAACAATTAAACTGTTCATATATCTGTTTCTCATCTCCATGTTTAACATTATTTCAGCAATCATATGCACTTGAGACATGATATTTATAATAAGGTTAAGGTTGTGATGGTGTGTTTACATGACAAGGGAACGTGTTACATTAACACCTGAACAGTCTGTCCAAAGTATGACTTTTCATAGCAGTACATTTTGAATAATTTATTTTTAACATGCATCTATTCCAGGTTCGGTCAGGGTGGTGCGAGGGGAGGGGATGCCACATTATCGAAACCCTTTTGAGAAGGGAGATCTGTATGTCAAGTTTGATGTCCAGTTCCCACAGAGTAACTGGATCAGCCCTGAGAAACTTGTGGTATGACATGCTACTCGTTTAATTACTAACTGTCCATCACATTCTGGTGTTACTAAGCACATCACGGTGAAGATGAAAACAGAACAGCTATTGCTTTATTCACTACTAGTTTTACAGTAATGTTTATTTGTCATGACATAAGTTACATTAATGACTAAAGACCAAAAAACCCAGTGTTTCATAGCAACAGCAATAAAATCATAAAGACAAATTTATGCTCAAGACTTCCTGCTCGTCTGCTGGGTTTCCTGCAGAATTGTTTAAAGTTGCTGTCAGTAAGACTGAGACCAGAGCGGACTTGAGTACAGGTTCCAGGACCCTTCCCTTCCTCCATGCTGGGCTCCAGCCCTGCCTGCAAAGACCCTCCCTGCAGTGGAGGCTATTCTTGACTGAGGCCCTGTTTACATGACAAAGGTTTTGCTGCAAACAGAAGTTTTTACTTTGCGTTTTGATAAAGTTCTGCATTCACATGGCATCGTTTTCGAAACGATCCCCATACATGGATTCGCACAAATGATCGAAAATGCTGTAGCATGCATGCCAGGGGAGTAGCTGGTTGTGTAACTTTTCAAAATCAACACCACAGAATAAGATGTCAGTAGTGGTGGAGTAAATCTACATCGGAGCAGCGTTGATAAACTCAACAGAGTCTGCAACACAAACAAAACCAGACAGTCTGACTTTTTTGGGGGGGCAATAGTATGCTCTCTGCATATCTAAATAAGGTAGGAATCGTAATAGGCATGCACAAAGCGTGGCGATGATGTCATCATTCTAAGAGGAGTTGCATTTTGCCTGTTTACAGGACAACGGTATGGCGGCGTTTTGTGGAACCCGTTTTCAAAAGTTTGCCTTTTCAGGTCTGGAAAATGCTGTTGTCGTATAAATGAACAGCCAAAGTGCAACAAAAGTTTCCAGTTTTTGGGTAAAATGGTTGTCATGTAAACGGCCTTCAAGTGAGACCGTATGGAGGAAGAAGGGCATGAGAGTGATTGACACACCGTTACACACTCCTCCTGTCTCTGATTGGTGATTTAGATTCAGGTGCAGTGGATTATTGCAGATGGCATTAGGGTCAGTAGATGGGGCTATTTGGAGTCTGATGTTTTTTTAACAGATTATCTGTCTGAGAGGATATAGTCACAGTTTTAGAAAATATGAGAGAAAGGGAGAGCAGAGTCAGCGAGCATTACATCAACTAATCACTCTATTTGGCACATGCACACTGAGAGAAAAAAAAATTCAGCTAAATTCATACCAGTAATTCAATTCAAGGATTAGAGGTGTTCGGACTATAAATGCGCTACTTATTAAACACTTGCATTCACACACTAACACCTTGTTCTCCCTGAAAATACTGCATTACCACAGCTGTTTGACTGTACAGTATGGTTAGAAGGCATGATGAAGCTGTGTGTTAAAGCTGCATTATGAATGTCTTCCACGTGTAGGAGCTGGAGGACATGCTGCCCTCACGATCAGAACCACCCATCATCACTGGAGACACCGAGGAGGTTGACCTGCAGGATTATGACGTGAGCCAGAGCTCGTCGTCTGGTAGTCGCAGAGAGGCCTACAACGACAGCTCCGACGAAGAGGGTGGCCACCATGGGCCAGGGGTACAGTGTGCCCACCAGTAGTCAAATCTACTCTCACTTTACCCACATTCTGGGGGAGAAGATGTAAGAGTTACAGAAGGATGTAGGTCAGACTGAAATGGCTTGGTAATTCCTCAGACACAGATCAAAAACACCTTGAATTAATTGCACTTTGAATATTGACTTGTGTGCAGGGATTATTTTGATTTTTCTCTGAGGAACTGACGCTGGGGCAGCCAACGAGTTTGCACTACACCTGAAACAGATTTAGACACTTTAAACAGCAACTAGAAGTCATTTTAAGTATTTAAGATTTATCAAAACAGAAATGGTTCGCCCAGTGAATTCCATGCCATGATGGACTATGACCTAATGTTCAAGGTGAGCCCTTCTACGTCTGTCACCCCTGAGGAAATCCATTCCCCTCCGCTAATGGGAACTCCAGATCAGTTGAAAGAAATGTTTCTCCTTTGCTGAGCGTGTGACTTGTATTTTGTTCTCTTAGTATTTACAATAATTTAAAAACTGATGTGCATACACAGAAAAAAAACATTTGGCAATGTGACATGCAGATCCTTGGACCCATGTTTTCATGGATTCATCCACTCGGCACCATTCGTAGGATTTGTTTCTGGTTTTTACAACTTCGTTTTCTTGTGAGTTTTTACTCCTTTGTTTCTCTTTTTTTAAATTCTAACTGAAATTGTTTATTGTTATTGTGTATATCATTTAACTGGTTGTTGGTAAGCTTCATCAGCTGCTGTGTTCAAAGCTGTGTGATTTTTTTTTTTTAAAGAAAAATGACACGTTAAATAACTAAACTGTATAGCCTGTATCTGTGCTGAGACCACGTGCATGTAAAAAGCTTTGGTTCCCGCACTTATCAAACATCAAATAAAGCAGCACACTTCCTAAGAAAATGTCTATGAAGTTGTTAAATAAATTGTCGAAATACCATCTATGATGAGTCGTGTTTTTTCCTCTTTCTCGTTACTCATTAAATAATAGAAAAACTAGTGATTGTACCCAGCCAACCAGATTTTATCATGAAATTTGACTGTAGCTGCTGACATTTCTATCAGCTAAATTGAATTGGGATTGCAGTGTGTAGGTCTATCCTTTTCTGTATTAAATTTACATAGGTTGAAACGTTTCAGTTACTTGAAGTGGTTACTACAAGTCATGCATTTTACATTCTCCATCATTCTCAGACCAGAGTACACTGAGATTAGGGTTACAGCACTTGAGTTTGATTTTCACAAAAACCAGCAGTAATTGCAGACATAGAAGGAATGGCACCAGACTATATGCAAAGAAAACACATGGAGGCCAGAGTATTCATTTACATGGGACCTGGGGCTGTATTTGTAAAACGCCTCATCTTACTGTCTGCAGTGGTTGATTGAGAGGTTACATAAATTATGTCAGTCGAAGAAGAAAGAAACCATAATGTGTTGGGTAAGTCAAATATAATTAAATTGATTTAAATTATAATAGTAATATAATAATTTAAATTAGGTAAAATGAAAGTCAATTACATTTAAATAAATGTGTTAATATATTGTGGAATGTCATTAAATTGAATGAAACTTAAAAAACAGAAGAAATTAGCTAGCTGCTTTGGAGTTTTTCAACCCTCCGTTGGTTTATGGTTTGGCTTTAATGACCCCCTTCTAGTCTCCTCCTCTATTATGACCATATTTTCATTGACAATATGAGTCTTCGAACACTTAAGATTCAGGTTTAGGTCCTGATAAACCCCTTATTTCAGAGGAAATGTCTGCTAATGCTAACACTGAAGCAACATTGACCTGTTACTATCATTGCTTGTTACTAAAGACCTGTGTCTCCGTAATTTTTCACCGGCGCCGTGGCTTAGTTGGTTAAAGCGCCTGTCTAGTAAACAGGAGATCCTGGGTTCGAATCCCAGCGGTGCCTTTTGTCTCCCCTTCTTCCTGGAGTACATCTGATTGTGTCTTGTTCAAACTGATGGATTGGTCTGTGAAGCAAAAATAAAAATTTGGACATTTACTTTGTTTACTGCTCTCTTCTACAGTATAAAGCTGCAGCACCGGACACTGCAGCAGGAGGACCCGTCGTTTATCACAACAGCGCCGCCTGCAGGACAGAAGTTTCAAGACTGCTTTCCCTGTTCTACAGCTGTATTCCACCCAAAATGCTGCTTGATTTTTAACTACTAACAGATTTAAAGGTTTATTCCACTCAAAATACTACTTTATTTTTAATTACTAACAGATTTAAAGGTTTATTTTTCACGCTCCATGACTCCTGTGAAAATGAAAATATTTAATGTATATTTATGTGTACTAGTGGAGGTTGACCGCCCCAATATGGCGGACCCACAGACGCATAGCGACGACGTTCGGCAGCGGCCAATGAGGTATCTACGTCTCTATATCCATGAGCATATCTTCCATGTAGTTTTCATTTCAACCAGCAAATACCGTTTATGGTAACATTTAGACTTCAAGGCGATATATGCAGTTTCTATTCAATTGTGTGTTATGTTCATTCCGGTTGTGAGGAGGAAGACGACCTGTAAACAAAGATTTATATGGACCACTTTGTCCCATTACATGCGGCAAGCCGAACACAGAAGGCCACACAAGAGCGGAAGTAAGACAGGTTTTCAAAATAAAACCTGCTAAACAGAATGCTCGTCTTAAAAACACATCTTGCACAGAGTGCATATAATATACAGTGTCCGTGTGTAAAGACATAAATAGGCTAACTCAAATATTTAACTTTGGATCTTTGCAGCCATCAGCTGACAACAGATTTAGCCTTTTGTCCATGTTTGTTGTAGGAAACTAAGGCTTACAGTAATGTGTTTTTGCACATTGGCTTTGTAGTGATATTATTATTTTTTGATCCAAGTCTGTTGTAATTGATTAAAAACAACAAAAACCCATTTGAAAATTTCAGATAAGACATCTGATATACAAAGCAAGTATAAACATGTCCACAAAGACAAAGGCTGTACAGCAAGGCCTAGAAGTGCATGCAATTATTTACGTTGTCGTCTATCATTTAATAGGGACCTTGTCACTGTGATATCACATATTTTATTTGGATCAGGAATACAAATCGCAACGTCTCTAATTTCAGTTTTAAAAAAACATTGATAATGGTTGAGAAGAAATGCAAATCACTCTTCTTTAATAGACCCGAGTGAGGACTGCTGTCCACACTCAAAAACATCATTGATGTCATCACTGTTTTGTTGTATTTCTGTCATTGTATGCATGTGTGTAACATGTGATGTGACATGTACAGTGCTGTGGAAAATAATTTCCCCTTGGGGACAATAAAGTCTAAAGTCTAAACAGAGTTTGTGTATTTTAGTCGTTACATATCTCCATTAAAACCAACCATAATAATTATATTAAAAATATGACCTGATTAATGGTTTCCAAACAGTTTGCAATCATAATGCACTAGTCATTGTAAATGTTAGTTCAAAATGCTGCAAGACAACATTAAATGTGTCTTTTATTTTTTTATTTTTTTTTATTGAGTTTTTCTTCAAAATACAGTTGCGTCACCAGAGCATTACAATATATATATATATATATATATAATTTAAAAAAAATATATGTATAGATATACAAATATTATACATATAAGAAGGTCTTTTTCACAAAACAATTTAGAAAAGTGACAATTGAAATACTGTTACACACCAATAACAATCTAAGAAAAATAAAATAAGACTGTTACAAAATAACAAACAAAAAACAAAACAAACCCCATCAGTCAGCAAACAGTGAAGTCAAACACTAAAGCAGTACAGAAGTATTGGCATTACACACGTCACACCAAGCACACCGTAAACCAGAAATAAAACTTTAATTTTGAAGGCATGAACCGGAGGTGGTGTGGCTTCCTGTTGCTAACTTAATCCTGCTTTCTTGGCTCGCTGCAAAAAACACAATGCCTGTCTTCAGCGGAAATCTCTTGGTGTCTGCAGTGTGTCTGAGCTGAAAAAGACGCCGGCGGACACAGATGTCGGACAAACCGTGTCCGAGATAAGATGAGTCCCCGCCGGACGATGGGCCCGACGGAGCTGCTGCTCGGACTGCTGTGGTTCCGCTCTGCTCTGTTCTGTGCAGGTGAGAAATAACAATGCACGTAGACTCCTGCAAATCTGAGCACACGTTTTACTTATCTAATCCCTATAGGAAAACATATTTGCATGCAGAACTATCAATGAATTTATTTTATCTGGCGGTTGATTTCCAGTGTGTTATTATTGGAGTTGAAATATCTCCACACCACTTTCACAGCAGATAGTTCCTATGAAACCTGAGGTTCACACCCGAGCAGGAGTGATGTTATTTTATTTACCTCCTCCTGTGTCACTCTGACAAAGAGATATGATGGATGACGTGTTGTGATCGGATGGAGAGAGGAGACGAGGCTATCGTTCTGCAGAAACCCACGGGGGTATTGATCTGCGGTGGGTAAATGATCAGGGTTAGTGTGGAAACATGGACGCTCTTTCGCAAATGTGATGCTGCTATCAGCATTACATCACTGCTTCTGTGTAGCCAGTCAACCCCTCTCTCCTCCCCCCTCCTCCCCGTATATTATCATACCCTGCAGTTCATTGGCATAGAAATAAAGGAGAGGCAGCCAAACCATCAGTCAGGTCAAACACCTCCAGAAGAGACCTGGAGGACAAGTTGTCTGTTAAACACACTATAAACTGTATTAATACTACAGTAACCTTAGTGTAACACACTCTTACATGGCATTCTAACCAGCCTTATAGGTGAGGAGGAGGAGGACGGTATTAACTATATTTCAAAGAAGACCCACATCAGAGGGTCAAATATTTTTGAAACCAACACAGATGAAAAACTGAAGGGCTAAAAACTTCAGCAGCAAAATGAAATCTAAACCAACTTAATCTGCTCCTCTCCCAGGTACTCAGGCAGGGTGTAACTAGGCTGGGGGTATTGCAGCGAATTTTCATACACATTGCAATACTTTGTGGTGTGTTGCTATACATATATATAAAGGAATTTCTTTAGCTCTAACAGAGACGTATGCTTGAAATATCGTGTGCATGTGTTATGGATAGAGGAAGCAAAATGATCTCCCTTGTTCTGCTGTTAAAATACTTCTTAAGCCTCAACAATTTTTGTCGTAAGTGTTATTTCTATTACAGATAGAGATGCAGATATTTTCGGGTATATGATAATCAGACTGTACCAGAAAGTGAGAGATGGGACTGGTACTGCTGGAATAAGAATTATGGCGAGGGTTGTTGGGCTTTGGTGGAGGTTTGTGCTCTTGTTTTAACACGTTTAAGGTCTGATATTCGTTTACTTACTTTTTATCCAAATTTGAGACTTGTGATAACTTCTGTCTTGGTCTCGTGAATAAATTAGTTATTATTAGTTCAGAGAATTGATTCCTGCTTGTCATTAGGTATTGTAAGTAAGATCTCCAGATTCAATGGAGGCAACGATGCTGTAAGGCTGGAGATCATATGTCTCTCCACCATACAGTAGAAATATTCTGTATACAATCGCGTGTTTCACAAAGTGGTGAACCTCGTCACATCCAATCATGATGCCATCACCTGTTACAGATTAACCAGTTTACCTGTGGAATGGTCCAATCTGGTGTTTCCTGGGTGTTCCACAACTTTACCAGGCTTTTGTTGCTTCTGTTTGAAACATGTTCCTGGAATCACTTCCAGAATAAGCATATATACCTAAAAAAAATTAATGGAGTCGATGAGGTGCAACATGAAAAACGTTATCTTTGTATTGTTTTCAACTGAGTATATGTAAAAAAAAAAAAAAAAAATTTCACTCTGCTGACTTTACTGATTCATCAAGTAAGCCTTAAGCAAACTCAGCCAAGCTGAGCAGAATCTGCTGTGTGACAATGTTGGATGATCTTGGTTCAGTCATGTTCTGTCTCCGTGGCTCCGGTTAATGCAGATGACACCTTATTCCTAACGTTCCATTAAACGGTAATGAGATGATGAAACATCTATATTTTCATTTACATTTCACAGTTTTAAACTCTTCCTCCAGAAATCTAACCTCGATCCCGATGCCTCCAAAACAACAGCAGTCAACGCCTCCTCTTTACACAGATGCCTGTGTCTTAGTCCCGGTGCTCCTCTTGGCCGCCTCACATTGTGTGCTGCTCCCAGGAGACATGGTGCGATGGCAGCAGGCGATGCTGTTGCCTTGGCTGCCACTTTGACAGAGCTCCTCTTAAAGGCACTCAGATCATTTGTCTCGTCGAGGCATTCTTCAGACACAAAAGATGTGGAGGAAAATGTTTTGACACTTTTGCAGAATGTAGCCGAAATATGGCAACATCCTTTAATGCATTAAAGCTAGAGTATCCATCAAGTGTCGGTGTTTATTATGTGTTTTGTTGACTGTGGAGACTGGCATCACCGACATGTTTGTTCCTATTTCATTCTTTATAATCCAGCAGGCTGCAGTGAGCGAGTGGAGGTCCACACAGAGAGGAGGGGTGTGATCTACAGTCCCTCCTGGCCTTTGAATTACCCTCCTGGACTCAACTGCAGCTGGCATATCCAAGGGGGTCAGGGAGAGGTCATTACCATCAGGTAGAATCCCTCACACATGTACAGTATACACAAGGCGGATGTTGTGGAGCAAGCATCTGAAATGATCAATATTCTGCCCTAGTTTCCGTAACTTCGACGTGGCTGAGTCCGGAAATTGTTTGAGAGACTGGCTTCTGCTGACTCCTACATGGAATGGAGAATCCAGGCTGTGTGGCTCCTTGCTGCCTCCGCCCTTTATCTCCACCAGGGGGCGGGTTTGGCTCTATTTCCACTCTCAGGCCAGCAGCTCTGGGCAAGCCCAGGGTTTCCGCCTCTCCTACATCAGAGGTAAGCTGGATCACAGACGGTCATCATTTGTCCAACTCTTTCCTTCTTTTTTTTTTTAAGATGATAGATCCCATCTTTTATTCAGAGTAGTAATAATATATTTATTTCAACCGTATTTATTGTCTTTTTGTTCAGAAATATAAACATTGCACATCTAACCTCCATATTTACACACACATTCAGTACAATGACAGTCACATAAAACAGTACAAAATAAAGATAGGTAAGATAAACAAAAATAATTTACAATAAAAAGAAAATACAAATAAATAAAGATGGGGGAGGGAAGTTAAATGAAATCTGAAAAAAGGGCCACATGCATGTCCATATATGTCCATGTCCATATATGGCACAACTTGATCAAAACAAAGTGACTGCCAATCACTGTCTGGTGTCCTTTTTGTGACCTCTGTTATGTTGCTTGTAGTTGTCCTTTTTAAATATACCATATTTTATGTCAAGAGGACATTCCACAAAAATGTCACTCGTGGGAAGTGTGCATTCCAAACACTGTCCACCATTACCAATGGCATATTACATTACAGGCTTAATAGCTGTATGGTATCAACCCTCATCTATCATTAGTAATGAAATCAGGCAGTATAAATTTTAACATATATAAACCCTTCCTTAAAAATATTTACTTGTTCTAACGGGACAATTTCAACTATTGTCAGAAGTTTTGATATAATTGAAATGATCGATTAAAGGTAACCAAACTGTGTAAAGTCTATCAACTTTTCCAACTTCTGACATGAGTGAATCCAAATGCAGTTTTAGAAAGTTTTTAAATGTAAATAATTTGAAGTAGAGAGAATAAAATTGTCAGTAAATATTGAACTAAACTTGTTACAGCTTTGAGTGTGATGACATTTTATTACATTAACTAAATTAAACTACCCCAGGGGCGGATCTAGGATTTCTCTAACTCGGGGGCCACAAAGGGGCCACATTTTACACAGAGGGGCCAAGTACATGTCCACCATCCATACATATTTCCTTATTCAATAAAATCTATATACATTTCATTCTTTGTTTGCCATTGGCTCTATACCTTTTGGGAAAAGACACACATAATTGGATATATATTGCAAATTGTGCCTTGTTCAAGCAAATTGTGTGTTTCAAAAAAGCTTAGGAAATAAAATACAATTTATTTAATTTTAAACTGGGTTTTAGAAAACAATACATAAGGCACATTTTTTTCAAATACGGTATGTAACATATGAACTTAAAACAGGTAATTTATATTATTACAGCATATTGAACAGTTTAGAACAGATAATCTGACAGGTAGCTTAGCTACTGAGGTGAGGCCATCTTTGAATGTTATTTTTACAAACAAGGGCAAATCCTACTCATGACTTTACTATGACTATACATACTAACTTCACCAAACTTTACACCAACTTTAACCTGGATAAGTAGTTTTGCCTTTTAATATTCTGATTTCATATATTGAAAGATGATTTTAAGGTGACTCTGCATTCCCATAGCATAAACTATATCCACTACTCTAGGCTCACCGAAGGAATGGAAGACATTTCATATACTGATGTATTTGTTATATACTTGTTTGCAGGGGCCTGGAGGACATGGCATCTTCTGATGACTCTTGTGTCAGAAGTGTTATAGTGGCTTTCAGTGTGGCCAACAAATTACAGCTGAGACTTTGGACACTGGATCAGGATATACAGTATATCGATTTAGGCGGAGTATTAAAATGAACAGTTGGGAGTAGCTGCCAGACTGTGCTGAAGTAAACTAATCCCATTTGGCCTCACAGTAGAGACATTAAAGTGTGTTAAAAAGTTAAAATTAAAGTGTTAGATTTCTGTTTAATCTAAGTAGCTGGTGCTGCATCCTGTCTATTATCTCTGTAGGTCACCTGGGTCACAGCAGCTGCCAGTCAGATGAATTCCTCTGTGGGAATGGAAAGTGTCTTCCTCGCTCCTGGAAGTGCAACGGTCAGGATGAGTGTGGCGATGGCACAGATGAACGCAGCTGCTCCCCTCCTCCCACCGAGGCCCAGTCTGGCCCCTGCCCTTTCGGCTCCATCCCGTGCACCGAGGCCCAGTCCACCCGCTGTCTGCCTGCGGCGCTGCGCTGCAACAGTGCCCGTGACTGTGCTGATGGCACGGACGAGTTGGGTTGCCCGGACACCACGTGCGGTAAACGTCTTGGGAACTTCTATGGCTCCTTTGCGTCCCCAGATTTTTTCCGGCCTAACAGGAGCGCCGTGGCGGAGCTGAGGTGTTCCTGGTTGTTGGATACTCAGGACCCCAAGCCCATCATGCTGCAGGTGGACCTCCGGCTGGGGCCCGGAGACTCGCTGCATGTCTACGATGGCCTGCTGCAACGGGCAGAGCACCTGTTACAGGTGTTGTCATATCATAACAACAGACGTCCAGCACTACTGGAGTCGAGTCGGGGACAGATGAGTGTTTCGTACATGGCCCAGCCTCACAGCCCTGGACATGGCTTCAACGCTACATACCAGGTGCTGCAAACTGGGATTATCACTTCCTGTTGTTCCTTTGTCTCCAGATTTACTGTAAATGCTTCTTTTAGTCTGCCATCTGCCTGTCAGCTTCTAATTTAAATCTCCCTCTCTAAGCTTCTTCTTCCATTCCATCTCTCTGCCAATCCTGAATATTTAAAATATCTTCTTTTGGTTTCTTTTGTCCATTTTCACTTTTCTGATTTTATGGTTGAAAGAGAGAGTTGCATCATCATCTCAATGTCTAGTAAATTACGTATGTCTCCTCTGTCCACCCAGGTCAAAGGTTATTGTTTTCCTGGCGAGCATCCCTGTGGCAGCGATCAGGGCTGCTACTCTGAACGCCAACGCTGCGACGGCTACTGGCACTGCCCATCAGGCCGCGATGAGGAGGCTTGCCCAACGTGCCCAAATGGGGAGTTCCCCTGTGAGGGCGGTACTGGAATGTGCTACCCAGCCTCTGAGCGCTGCAACAACCAGAAGAGGTGCCCAGATGGATCTGATGAAAAGAACTGCTTTGACTGCCAACCTGGAAACTTCCACTGTGGGACGAACCTGTGCATCTTTGAGACATGGCGGTGTGACGGCCAGGAGGATTGCTTAGACGGGAGCGATGAGAAAGACTGCCTTGCAGCGGTGCCCAGGAAAGTGATCACCGCTGCCTTGATCGGCAGTCTGGTCTGCAGTCTTCTGCTAGTCATTGCCCTCGGCTGTGCCCTCAAACTCCACTCACTCCGGAGCAGAGAGTACAGGTGGGAACACGACTCCACTTCTTTATTCAGCGGGGACATCTGTGTCCTTTGACACAAATTTTTCTAGTTTCAAAAGCACATCATCTGTTGTATCTCATCACCCTCAAAGGTGCAGATTTCAAAACGTCATAGAGTGCACTAGAACCTTTTTTTAAAAATGATATTAAAGACATTTTCACATGAAACACACTCTCTGCCTACATCTATTGATCTCTTTCTCTTCTATCCTGCTGTCTGTCTGCTCCATTTGTTCATCTCTTTCTCTCTCCCTTGCAGAGCTTTTGAGACGCAGATGACTCGCATGGAGGCAGAGTTTGTTCAGAGAGAGGCTCCCCCTTCGTACGGTCAGTTAATAGCCCAAGGTCTCATCCCTCCAGTGGAAGATTTCCCAGTGTACAACCCCACCCAGGTAAGTAATACACAATTCCCTGATACTAAGGATTTGAGTAATCTGTTGCGACCAGCTAATTTTTGCAATTTTGGTAACTGGCGGTAGCAGTGCAGTCCTGGTAGACAATGACGGACTCCTACTGAAGTGAATTTCTGTTTCAGAAAACACTGACTAGCTTGATATTTTGAGAAATGCAATCATTTGCTTTCTTGCATTTGGCAAATATCAAGCTACCACCAGCAGCCTGTTAGCTTAGCTTAACACAAACACTATAAGCAAGGGGTTAACATGAAAAGACTGGCACTTTGTGAAGGCAACAAAATCTGAACAACAGCACATCGCAAGATAAAAAAAATTAACACTTATCTTCTTTGTTTAATCTGCGTAAAACCAACTATTTTTTTATGGTTTTACAGGAGGATACTGTATGTGCATGACTGTATCTTGGCCTGGTACAGTGACTTCCTGATTTGCATGACGTGGCAACCACACAGAGCTGAGAGGAAGTCACTGCTCCAAGCCAGGAAGTAGTACGGTATTAGAGTATTAGTATTGGACCCTAAAATAAAACTATACCAACAATTGTAATGGACTATACCAACAATTTTGGATGGCTGCTCTACTGCAAATAGTTCCACTGCTGGGATTGTAATCTCATAGCTTTGTATCTCCCCGTCTGTTTGCCCTTCCTCTCCTCCAGGCCTCTATGTTACAGAACTTGCGGTTGGCAATGCACAGACAGATCAGACGCCACTCAACACGACGCACCAACTCCTCTTCCTCTCGCCGCCGTCTGGGCCATCTGTGGACTCGCCTGTTCCACAGAGGAGGGCGAACCAGAGGTCATGCCCCCCTGCTTGAACCCCCTGGGCCAACACAGATCACACTGGGGCTCCATAGCTACCGAACTGTGGCTGCCCAAGGTCCCCAGGCAAGGGCCAGGTCTGGAGCAGAGCTCGGAGATGAGGTTGATTTAAGGGGTATGCCGGGCCCTTGCTGCTCAGCCACCATGAACCTACAGCCCTGCACACCTGAGAGCCCTGCCTCACCGCTCTCCATGCAGTCAGTGGACAGTCCAGAGGAGGAGGAACTCTCACCTTTCAGCAGGGAAAGCAGCAGGGCTCCACAGTCTGAGCCCCCCACCCCTGTTCAGAGTGACTCGTCAGGCCACTACAGACCCCCTTTGACTCCCCAGGAAGCTTCCTTACCCTCTTGCCACCCACGAGCATCTAGGAAAATGGTTCTGGAGCTCGCTGTTAACCTAAAGGGTGTTTCCTTAAGACGTTACTCCCCCTTGGGGCCCTTGTCCCCTGTCTCACCTCTCGTGTTTCCCAACTGCTCTCAGACATCAACAACCCCCCCTCATTCACAGGGGCTGGAGGTGAATTCACCTTTTGAGCCCTTGTCTTCTTCTTTAAAAGCAGACGGTAGTGATAACCACTCTACTGTGGAAGTGCCAAGCAGAGAAATAAGAAGCAGGGATGAGAGGAGGAGGGAGGGCAAGAGCAGACTCTGCAGGTACAGCAGGACCTTCAGTGATGAGGGAGATTCAGGGAGGGAGACAACTTCCTGCTGAAGAGTTCAGGAGGATACTCTCCTTCCCTGCAGACCTGCTGTCAGCAATATCTGCTCTGCTTCAGTCAAAGTGTCCTTGATATGATGTGTCCCTGCCCGACCCAGAGGTGAGACCCGTCCCTCAGGCCCACCACATTAAGAAGTCCAGTAAAATATAATTAGCTCATGTCTGTTCAACATTTTCAATGCATTCAAATCTGTGTGTGCAAAACATAATGCACACGCAGTCTTTCCCAAGATGAATGAAACCAGCATTAGTAGTGCTCTTTATGTGTGTTGTCTTCAAATACAATCAGACACCCCTGTTTGCTCATCATAAAACCAAACTCAGTTCTGGCCACCTGTACCAATACATTATTGGCAACATGTTTTTACAACGCCTAGAGCCATTATGCGCCGCTATATACTGTGAACCATAAAAGCCTGTTAAGTGATCATATATGAATTTATTTGAGTAATGGTCCCGATTCTGCCTCATTCCAGGATTATTTTATGAGGTTGTGTTACTATTATAGTATTATTATTTATTGGTCACGGTTGGTTGAAGCAGTAAAGGATATAGTTGGAAATATTATATATATTTTTTGTTGTGCAGAAATCACATGAAAAAGCCATAACCAAATGTTGCGATCATCCATCTGTCAATACTTTTCGACTTCACCAGCCTGTGAATCTACTTTTTTACAAGTTACTGATATTTTAAGGAGTAAATTTGTTTGGGACTATTTTCAGCTGTGGACTAATACACATATATCTCAGCAGTGACATGTCATCCAGTGCAATGACGTGTTTCTAGTAGTTTTTAAACAACAATAGATTTCCATGGAACAGAGGAATAAGCCATATCAGGCTACGCTGACATAATATATTGTTGGTTTTGGTCTTTTCATTGGATTTGTTGACAATAAGAGAAATATGAAATATCACCAGACCTTTAGAATATAGAATAATACAACTTTGAACCACAAAAGTTTGACACTATGGGAAAAAATGCTGATTTATTTTGTGGTGGAGAGAAGATTGATGCCGTTAAATGTGTCAGTAAAATGTATGGCTATACCCAGCAGCCAGTCAGCTTGGCTTAGCTTATTTAAGATTATAACAAATAATGGAAACAGGGTAAACTAGCTATCCTGCCTCTGTCTGAAGTTAGCTTCTTATAGCTTCAAAAGTGATGGTAGGTGGATTTTATTACTCTCAGAGTCGAGATAGTTGTTTCCTCCTGTTTTCAGTCTCAGTGCTAAGCTACGCTAATTAGCTGCTGGCTGAAGCCTTATTTATAATGATAGCCTAGAGCTACCCGGTTGGTATTGATCACCTCATCTAACCCTCAGCAAAAGAGCAAATAAGTTTATTCCTTGAAACTGTGAAACACTGGTATGTCACTGAATCATGCTAACCTCTTCTATTTATTCAGCATTTACTGTAGCTCTCCAGCGCTAGTCCTCCTCAATGATAGTTCAGTGACCCCTTTTTAAGAAAAAGGTAGACCTTTTTCATTATGCTTTACAAGTTGAATGGCTCTCTCTAACTTGACGGAAACTGAGGTAGTGATTCCGAGTGTGACGCCTGTAGCTCTGCTCAGCCCTTCATTCTCCACAAATCAAACCAAAACTGTCCTCTCAAGGAAGCCTTTCCTCACTTGAATGAACTTGACTGTCTGTATCCATTCAGGACGGTGAAGATTGTGTGTGAATGATCAGGAAATGTTGGGAGGAGAGTGTTCACTTCAGAACATGGAAGGTCTGTCGAGTCCTCTTCATCCCAGTCCTGCTGACTGCACTCTGGTCACTGCAGACATCCGAACTGCTGGTTTATTCCACTGGAAATTCACATCTGTGATGTGTAATTTTTCCAGTACAGGATGTTAAAACAAACACTATTTTTCTGTCTTCAGTGGAGACCTGTACCAGTTTATTGTACATTTCTCTCTCTGCCTTGATGAACATTGACCTGGATTGAACCGGGTCGCCTGTGTCCCTGATGTTTTTTAATACCTCTCTTTGAGGTATGACACTGGTGACCCCTTACGGATCAAACACTTAAAGTGTGAATGAGAAATTGCCAGAAGCCAAATGTTTATTTTCAGCTGCAGTGTGAAGATTCTGTGCTAAATACATGCTCTTTCCTGCTGTTGTGCCATAATACCCTCATGTGCTTTCAGATGGGAGTTCGGTCATGAATGCCTGCTACATGTTGTGTACCATATAAGATGTCTACACACACCCTAAGAGTAATTCTAATGATCTGCTCTGATCCCCTTTCCTTTCTTGTGTGGAGTTGTGGAGAAATACAGATCAGTTAGCTCATTACAATGTTTGCATATTTTATCTTCTTGCACCTTTTTATTTTATAGTTTAAACCCTGTTGTTCTATTTGACTTTTTTTATTTGAAAAAAAAATCACATATCTGCAGAATGTATGTTCTTGTATAGAAGAGTGTAAAAATGCCTTATCGGTTTGTCCTTGCTCTTGTAAATAACATGGACAGCTTGGTTTGAAGAGATTAGATTTGTCTGCGTGTGACATGTGATTGGTACAACTGACTGCATTGGAGTTAAGGTGCACTACTGCGTTAGGGATCTCTGGGATTATTATGGCAGGGGAGCTGGGACAAAAATGCTTTTTTTCAATAACCTTATTCCAGTGTATTTACTTGTTTAAATGCTAATTTGTAAAAGTTTCGGTGGCAGTCGTTGCTTTCACGTTGACTGCTTATGTGATGTTAAATCATCATCAGCCTTTTGTACTCTGTGTTTCATTGGTTTGTTAAAGTTGTGATGAACCGCTGGGCTGAACACAAGTCAACATTTTTTCCACGGCATTTATTTACTTTACTGTAAATAATCAAACCATTTCTAACACGCTACGATCACTAAGTGTATTTTTAATAAGGTAAATACACTGGATCAAGGCCATTGGAAACCAAAATACTACTGAAGCAGGATGTCTGATATCCCCTCTTCTTACTGTTAATTTTGAAGCTTCTCTCCCACTAAAAGGTGAAAGTCGGCATATACTGTGTTTGTATGAACGCATTTCTCTCATTTTAAGAAGTATATTTGTATATTTTGTGCTGAAAGAGAAATGTCACCATGAAAATGTGGACTTAGCTGATCAAAACCCTGTACAGACTTCTACTTATGAGTCATTGTTTTCATGTGCCTGCAATTAATAAACTTCAAACCATTATTTACTATTTTTGTGTTTCAGTGCGCAAAATATATATTTTACATTTTTTAAGTATTAAGTATTTTTGCCACTACTACTACTACTACCATCCTAATGCTGGTGGTTTATGGCAAATGTAGAAAAATCTAAATATTAAAAAGGTACAACTACTCATGGTTAAATTATGTTTAAAGTTTGGTGATGCCAGAATTTATAGTTTGTGACATATGTTAGACATAATAATACCCTTCAGTCACCTGAAAGAGCATGTTTCCATGGAAACCAGACAAAATAAAATTCAAAATACCAAAAAGCACAACTACTTATCATGGTTAATATATGTATAAAGTTTGGTGAAGCTAAAATGTATAGGAGGTATGCTCCAGACTAAAAATAGACATTATGATGACTACAGCATATCCCCTGTCATTTCATGGTCAGGGATAAACAGTCGAAGGTTGTTATTGAGGACACAACACCTACTTACATTATGAAGAAAATGCTTTTTAGAGGTTGCTATATTTAATAATCAATTACATTGTTATTCTTGTACAACTTAACACTTTTACAAAACAGAGGTACAGCCATCAATTGTACAGAATGCAAATGTATCACAACACATCTGAGGAGGAATGTGATTTTTGCAGGAGTGCCCGACACATTTGTAACAGTTTTTCTCCTTACACAGTATTTACAGATGGCAGACAGATGTACATGTCTTCTTTTTGTGGATCTGATGCAAGGGGAAATTCTCAGAATCTGCTGGTCTGGAAGATGTTTAATCCATGTTCCAACCGGTTTCATCACTTTCTATGTTCTGTTATATCTACAACATAAACAGGTTAGAGTAAAGTACTATAAGGAATTATGCAAAGACATGTAAACACAAATATCTCTTGGACCACAGTACAGTATCATACTGTGTTGAGGTTGATGTGATTATTATGGAAATTTGACCATAATAATTTGTGGGCAACTTAGTATTTCAATTTGGTCACATTAAATCACCAATTAAACTATGTCAGTAAGATGATAGTAAGTCAGTGTGTTAGGGGTAATTACAGTGATGATGTGTCTTTGGGGAAGTGGAAGAAGGTCCATGCTCAAGTAAACATCCACTGCCAGCCATCCAGCCATCTGATTCTGATAATGCTATTCAAAACACATGAATGAAAGTATTGTATCATGACATCAGATGAGAAATCTGACATCTAATAACTGTCATGGCAGGTCAAGCAGCTTGAAACAGTTCACAGCAGCATTCCCGGAGATGAGAACATTTCCAAAGCAACAACAGAGGCTTGAGACCAAAGACGGTCTTCCCATCATGCTGTCTCTCCTGTGCTGAAAATATTCCTGGGAAAGACGAGTGTCATTCAGATAATCTTTCTAATAGTATGAAGGCACCTGCAATGTCTCTCAGAAGAGAGTAGTGATATAAAAAAGACAGATACTGTAGCCAGGCAGAGCTGCAGACTCATCCATCATTGACAGGCAGTACACTGTACATAATTAGTAAAAGGAAGCAGTAATAGGGAAGCAATGCAAAGTGCAGAAACTGCTTGCATATTTACCTCATAAGTTATTACACATTCAAAATACCCGCACAAACCAATGCACTATACCAGCACATACATGTCATAAGGCACATTAGCTGAAGGATTTAGCAATAAAAGTCATAAAAGAAGAGTATCATGGAAGTGAAGCAGAAGATGACAGCTGGAGGTTCCTTCAGAGAGTAGAAGATAAAGATGGGTACAAAGGAGATAAAATGGAAAAAGTGGTGAGGAGAACGGGGGCACAGTAATGCCAAACCAGCAAATATTAAACACAAAAGGCAGCTTTAGGGCCTAACATGCTAATGACCCTATGTATAACTGTCAGACTCTTTTACATGGATGCTTCATCGCAGCCTCACAAAAGCCGCACCTGTGCAAGGGCATGGACGAAACCATCTCTTCACCGTTCACAAGACACAAAAATTGAAAGTACAGGTGTTGATGTAAGGAATCCCTGCTTGAGTGCACCGCTCAGTCAATGGCTTTGGAGGCAGTGAGGGGTTCAGTCTCTGAAGGGTCTGCCTGAGGAAACACCACATAACACACCCTCTGGCCCACAAATGTGACTCTTTCTGCAGAACAAAAGACAGCAGGAGTTTGAGTTATAGAGACAAAATGCTAATATCATCTGAACATTTTTTTTTAAACACCATTTGATTATTCACTGAGAGGTGGCACAGGTCAACTCACCCACTACTCTGGGGATCCATTTGGGTTTGTCCTTCCACTGAACACCCACAAAGTATACGGGGACCCCAGTCAGCATGATGACCATTCCCAGGCCACAAACCACAGGTTCAGAGTACAGACTGAAGCCAAGCAACACAGCCCAAAATATCAAGTAGCTGATGGGGACCAGCATGTTCACCTGCACAGAACAGAAACAGCCTGATTTAGTTCTTGCCACCTTACATTTATTGAGACCAGGCTTTTTAAGTATGCCACCTGCAAATATAGGCTGAGGTTGATATATAATTTAATAATTATATGTCAAACAAAACTATTAACACCAGTGTATATACACTACCAGTCAATAGTTTGGACACAGTTTCCCATTCAAGTGGATGGGAAACTGTGTCCAAACTATTGACTGGTACTGTATATGCTGATGTGTATACAGAATGTGAATTATTATTTTTGAAAAATGGTTACACATTTTTAGCATGTCATGTCTTACAATATCTAATGGTCCATAAATCGATGCTTTTTTTCTCCTCTTGGATACTGTGTTTCACCAATCATAACATGACTAGCATGACTAGTTCCATTATTACCCGGTCATCTATCTTTTTACAGCTTTTTAAGCCAGGCACTGCTGGCTAATTAACCAGGTTTAATGGTATACTATGCAGGATTTCTCTGTTTTGACAAACACAATCCCTCAGTCTTTAATTGTGACCCACTGGAAGCGTGTGTTAGTGAACGAGAGCTTGTCCTCTGCCTGAATCTTTTTTTTATTATGTTTGTAGTTTTTCTGATGGTTCTGGGCAACAATTTTTAGAGAGTTGGCTTGTGGCCTCCAGCCACTAACAGCACACAGGTTTTTAAAATGTAGTGTCCAGGTTACATCGCTGTCTCTATCTCCCTCGGTCAGTCATGAACTTGTAAAGAGATGCAGGTCTGTGTGTCTGTTTGACCAAGGGTGGGGCTAAGCCACACACACAAACACACAGAACAGAGACATAAACAGCGGCCTGAGTGGAGACAGCACATTGGCTGATTCAAACATTATTCAGCAATGTGACACCAGTCACAATACATTTTATTTCTCTGATTCACTGCATTGTTGTCTCTGATGTCGCTCCCTCTTTCCATTTACTCTTCTAGATCTTTTGACTACCGCTGCTCTCTCTTTCCATCAGGAGAGGAGTCAAGAAATTCTGCATTGTATACTTTTAACATATTTGAAGCTTAGGCTACCGGTAATTATGGTTCTTTGGTTACAGCTACTACACCTGCCATGACCGCTCCCAGCTAGCTTGATGCTAAAACGAGAAACCTAATTATGCTAATGTTACCCTCTTCAATGGTACCTCTATGTTACTAAAACAATCAACCTCTATGTAGATGTACTTTCTCAATATCCGTGGGCATTGAGGAAAATCATCCATGTCATTTTAAACATATTTTCGTTTTCCTCCTCTAAATCAACACATGTGAAGTTTCCTTAGTGTCCAGTGTTCATTTGACTATCATTGCCATTACATTCCTAAATAACTTAAGTCTGTTCCTGCAGGTCTTGTTCTGTGGTTCTCAGGTTTCTGTACCTTGATGGGTCTGGCCAGGTTGGGCTTCTTCTTGCGGAGGTAGATTAGACCAGCAATGGTTACCCCGTAGGACAGAAAGTTTATAAATGACACATAGTTGATGAGGTTGTGTGTTTCTCCAATGCACAGGATAACTATGGTGCCAATGCACTGTGGGAGATGAAGGTAGATTCAAAGGTCAAGAGCATATTGAGTTAACAAAAGAGGATGCAAAATAGTACTATGAAGAACTCCTGTGTGACAACCACTTCTGTGTCTGTGAAAGTGGACAGAGTAAACAACACTCTGTGGACAGTACTCACGCAGACCAGCAGGGCAGGGATTGGAGTGCAGTTTTTTAGGTGGATCATAGCCAGGAGATAGGGCAGGTGACCCTGTCTGGCACCCGAAAAACACAATCTACAGATAGACAGACACATACTGTACTTTAATGTGTGCATGTTCAGGTTTAATGTGTACGTTTGGAATAACTGTGGCATGTTTAGAGGACCTGTTAGACTATAAAAAGGTCTAACATGTGGTATACAGCAAAGCATTGTGTGTGTGTTCTACCTGGAGGAGGTGAACAGGTATCCGTTGATTCCTCCAAAGGTGGACAGTGCTACAGAGATCGGCATCACCCAGGAAAATATCCCTAGCAGCTTTTCCCCAAATGTCTGGAACAACACAAAATGTGACAGATCAGATTATTGACTTCTACTGAATGACTGAGATATTGATTCAAATATTCCATCCCTAACAGTCATGTGTTAATTGATTAATGTCACTGATAGATGTTATGCGCAGTTTGAACACCCTGCATACCAATGTCAGACTCTGACTATAAATAGGAGGCTTTTGTGTCTTCATGTGATCTTGACTAATATCCCAGGGTACTGATTATATTTCAAGCTTTTCTATTCAAAGTAGCACAAACTGAGCTCATGATTAATTCCCAGTTTTCCCCTGGGCGTCATAGAAAAATATTATTGACTTATTGGTTAATTGGTTGGTTGGTTGTCTCATGCTGGTATTCTCACTTCAGCAGGCTTACAGTCTCAGACGTATGGGTTTCCACTGTTAAAGGGTATATTGTGGTCCTTTATGAAACGTCCATATATGGAGAAGCTGCTCACCACTGCCACAGCATTGGAGGCCAGCAGTTCCTCAGGGGTCATGGAGGAGAAGTAGGCAATGTTGGTCATAGTGTAGACAAGGGTCACCAGTGGGATGGAAATGTAGATGGCACGGGGCAGGTTCCTAAAAAACATAATTATGTAAGTAATGGCGATAATTCATATGTTGGTGTTGTTGTAAGTTGTAAGTTATGCTCCACATTATCGGTGCAAGTGTCACCATTTAGACCAATATACTGTAGTGAACGACTGAATCAGGCTGTCTGAGGGGTATGATCAAAAACAATAAAAAGGACACGAGCTGTATACAGTGGGGCATCAGGGCACAGAAAGTGATACATTTACAAATAGTTACAAACACTTGTTAGAAGTAGATTTTATTTATCATGTGATAATAACTAATTAATAACTAGATAAAAACTAATTTTCTAACATGTGCATGTTACTCCATGACATTTTCTCCACCACAGAGCACGCTTGAGGCCACCAGATTGCATTTTTTCCATTTTAAAGGCACCCATTAGTGCACTTCATCACATTTTGTCCACTGAAAGGGGACTTTATTATTGTTTTCCTCACTATAAGGACACTCTAGAAGGGACTTTATCATCTTTTCTCCATTGTAAGGGCACTCCATCATACTTTCTCCAATATAAGGGCACTTTAGAGCGCTCTTCATTGAGTTTCTTCCATTATAACGGCCCTTGATCACCTTTTATCCATTATTTGGGCACCCTAGGGGGCCTTTTATCATATTTTCTCTAATATAAGAGCACCCTTGAGGGCACTTATGCTTTGCTTTTTTAAACTTGAGTCCACCAGTGACTATGGTGTCTATTGGAGTTTCTATGATAACCTGTAGAGATGTGAAATACAATCTGTGCATGTTTGTTCCGTACTTGCGTGGCTCCACGACCTCCTCTGTAACATAGTTGAGGAAATTCCAGCCACTGTAGGCAAAGGAGGCCTGAAGAAAGGCCAATGCTATCTGTCCCACTGAAGGGTCCTCACTGAATTCAAAGGCCTCACTGGGCCGTAGGGCACCATAGTGACCTGGACAAGGTGAAAAGAAGGGATGGGTTTACAGGGTTATCAGCAATAAACTCATCCTGATGAAATAAAATCTACTATGTAAATACAGCATGCACAAATGATTCCTTCATTTATTTTTTTAGTCCTGCAAATAAAATCCTAAATTCCTCTTGAAACCCTCCGGATTCATCTTAATGACATTTTCCTCAGTAATGAGACATACTTAATTTGTATAAATGGATTTTCTGTCTCAGATGAACTAAAATCAGTGTGCAATCAGTTAATGTACATCTATATCAAGACATGCATAGTTCATTCGCAACCAAACCACAGAAAATACTGTCTTGTTGAGGATTTAATCTCACCAGAATTAATAGGTCTTTACCTCTAAAGATTTGGACGAATCCGACCACTATGATGAGTACCAGAGCGAGAAGTTTTCCTACAGTGAAAACATCCTGGATCCTCGTAGCCCAGCGCACACTGGAGCAGTTCACCCAGGTCAGGAATACTGCGTTAACACACAAACAGACACACATTTATAAGACATCCTTAAAATCATTTAAAAACATGAACTGGCAGCTTGTCCAGGGTGTACCCTGCCTCCCGCCCAAAGGTCAGCTGGGATAGGCTCCAGCCCCACAGAATAAGTGGTAACAGAAAATGAATGAATGAATGAACTTAAAAACATCACGTTTTTGGCACGGCCCTGTGTAGCCTCCACTGAATTAGTAACTTCCCCAAATATAGAATATATTTGTGAAATACAATGTTGACTGTAAAGGAAAAGTAACCTACTTATTAACAAGTTGGATGTCATATGTACAGTACCAGTCAATAGTTTGGACACAGTTTCCCATCCACTTGAATGGGAAACTGTGTCCAAATTTTTGACTGGTATTGTAGATCTAGCACCTAAGTGTTGCCAATAACTCTGAGGTGAACAGTAAATTGAGAAATGTCCTTGAATAACCCTCAGTAACTGTTGTGACATTTAATGTTTGACATGCTGGCAAGGATTTTTTTAGCCACAAAGAGGGCATTGTAACTATTTATTACAACTCTGCTGAAGTGCAAGTATAGGAGTAGAAAGGTTAGATTCTTGCTTGTGTTCCTAGATTCCTGCACATTATGTCACTGACTCCACTTTCCTCTACTGTCACAAAATTGAAGTAAAAGGAGATTATTTTGAAAGAGCAGACAGAAGTGTATAGAATTGAACATGCCATACTTCCTGTTTCCTACTTGCACAGTGTGTCCCTGTTCCCCACACCACTCTCTCAGCCACTGACCTTCACACTGACCCTCAGTTTTGAGCGTGCCATCATAACAACAGCTGGCCAAATTCCAAGTGAGCCACTGCGAGCAATTGCAATGGGATCTCCAGTTGTCCTCAAACTGAAGTACAGCCTTGCAAGCTTACAAGTAAGAGATAAATCCAGCAGGTTGTGCTGTCAGTACACAGAGAGAAAATATTTTGAACACTTTTGTGTAGTTGTACTTTTGCTGTACTCCAGTAGACACTGAAAGACAAATTTTGACTTTATAAGTAGGACGGCACGGTGGCGCAGTGGGTAGCACTGTTGCCTCACAGCAAGAGTGTCCTGGGTTCAAATCCACCTGAGGACCTGGGACTTTTCTTGTGGAGTTTGCATGTTTTCCCCATATCTGCATGGGTTCCCTCCAGGTTCTCTGGCTTCGTCCCACCACCAAAAACATGTAATATAGGTGAATTGGTGACTCTAAATTGCCCATAGGTCTGAATGTGAGTGAGAATAGTTGTTTCTCTTTCTATGTTGGCCCTGTGAAGAACTGGCGACTTGTCCAGGGTGTACCATGCCTCCCACCCAAAGTCAGCTGGCATAGTCCAACCCTAAACAGGATAAGAGATTACAGAAAATGAATGAATGAAAAGATTAAGTAATTACTGTCTAAATGCAAAATATGCACAGCTTTAATGTTTGGCTTCATGCTCAGTTCAGCAGAGATGGGGAGCCGCCTCAGAGCCTGTAGGTGGAGGTGGGGTTTTCGAAATTCTGGAAGCAGTGGCAGCATCTGTTTCAGGGTGAGCAGTATGGCAGCAGGCATGCAGCATCTGTTTCAGGGTGAGCAGTATGGCAGCAGGCATGCAGCATCTGGTTCAGGGTGAGCAGTATGGCAGCAGGCATGCAGCATCTGTTTCAGGGTGAGCAGTATGGCAGCAGGCATGCAGCATCTGTTTCAGGGTGAGCAGTATGGCAGCAGGCATGCAGCATCTGTTTCAGGGTGAGCAGTATGGCAGCAGGCATGCAGCATCTGGTTCAGGGTGAGCAGTATGGCAGCAGGCATGCAGCAAATGATCTAAATACACCGCCATGATTAAAATGGTGCATTAGATTTATGTTGCAATGAGGAGTAAAGCCGTGTGAATTAAACTGTGAAGGGGTCCATTTTAAGTTGAGGAGGACATTCCTCTCATTTCAAATCAGATGGGTTCACCTCCAGGGACATGCAAAGGGCTGTACAACCAAAAACACATGGCTTTCTAAAGTGAACATGATGAAATCCAAACATTTCTACAAACCAACAGACAGACTTTTAAAGCACTCTAATAAACCCTGATTTAAAATTGGACCGGGACTGTATGACTTTTGAGCTGTGCTCAGAGTAACATTAACACCATCAAACTACATATTAGGAGAAGTATGCGGCCTCCTTTTAATGCCAAAAGTATGTCATAAGGATTACTGTTTATATATGACGGCTTTTACGACTCTGACATTACATTATTTTAATGTCTGTGTCACAGTTGAGTTCTCTATTCAAAGCGCCACCCATTAGTTTGCTTTACCACTTTGTGAGTAGTTGTATCAAATGACAAAGTCACATTAACACACATTATCTCCTCTTCTTCTCAATGGCAGAGCCTACACTGTAAAACTTTTCACTGCAAATTTACAGTAATTTACTGGCAGCAGTTTCACCTGCAAAGTACTGCATTTTTACAGTTTCTTATGGTATTTTAGAATTAATATACTGTCCATTACTGTATTCTTGTGAATTCACAACACAATACTGGTCACAGTTTTGTCAGTAAATAAGATAAGATAAGATAAGATATAAGATAAGATATGAGACCCAGGGTCTCTAAGAAGTCTTCTTATAGACCCAGGGTCTATAAGAAATGACTCTATACTTACAGGAAGTAAGCTGTATTTGATTAATTAAAGAATGTTACTGTGATACTACTGCTCAAATGGTAAATGGAATGTACTTAGCACTTTACGAGTTCAAATGTGGTTAAAAATGTCATTTTCTGCATATCATCTCTCTCTCTCTCTCTCCTTTATTTAATTTCATCTCAATGATTCTCAATTTCTCTCCTCACTTTTGTTAACCAATGCAGTCTCTGGCAGGAAAGGCACAGCAGTATGCGTGTGTGTGTACGAGCACATACGGTCAGGGTTGCAATTAACCATGTCATCCATCACTAGGGTACGTGTCCCCTCCCACCACAGAAATCTGAACAAACTGCTTCCGCTGGCATGGGTGCACGCACACGTGAATTTTTTTGGCAGGAGGTTTTGGTGGCACCGGGCACAGCTTTCTGTCGCCTCCAACACCCTGTGTTTTATATTCGGTTACCCGAGAGGTGTTACATGCATTTCCGTTCCTGTGTTCCTGTGCTCCTATGCTCTTGCAACCCCCCGCCACCACCTCAGTGTCAGCCCTGACAGGAGGGAGGTGCCAGTGGGCTTTGAATGTGACAGCGCAGGTAAATCTGTGCCTTGTCGTTTCAGCTTCTATTGAAGGCTGCCTCAGCACTAGAATACTAAACTAATTACTGCTTTTACTCTTAATAGATTCTGATCCCAACTTGGTGCAGATTTATCTCAGGAACGCCTCCTCCTGGTCCAGGATCTGGTCCCTGAACTGGCAATAACCCCTGACTCCAGCCTATCCACCATAAGGTATCTGACACCAGAATCCCCTCAGACAACAGTAAATCTACAGGATTAAGTCTGGGTGAAATAAACACAGAGGCATGCTGACAACTAAAATGGTACAGTCAGTAATGTAGTGGTGGAGTTGATAAAAGGAAGGCTGCACCCAACCATCACTGTTAATTTGTCTTTATTTAACTCCCATTCAGACTTGTATGCTCTTTTACAAAAGAGACCCCACCAAAAGGGCAACAACACAGACAGATGGATGGAGCAGCACAGGAATAGATGTGTTAGATTGGATTTATAAGAGAAGAAGCAAACGTTTAAAAAAAAATCTATTGCTCATATTTGTTCTCGTGGACTTTGGTGTGAAAAGCAAATAAAAGACTGTTTTGAATTAACAAATATCCTTAAGTATAAGCATAAACGAGAAAATCTTCAAGATAAAGAACAAATTTAGAAACTTGGACAGACTAATAGTCATTACTGACTATATTTTCTTATTGTTCCACTGTTTTTATGTAGCCTGGGCGCCACAGTAGGGCAGTTGTTAGCACTGTTGCCTGGGACTTTCCTGTGTTGAGTTTGCATGTTCTCCCTGGGTCTGCATGGGTTCAGCTTCCTCTTACAGCCAAAAGACATGCAATACAGGTGAATTGGTAACTATAAATTGCTCTTAGGAGAGATTGTGAGTGTGACTGGTTGTTTGTCTCTCTATGTACAGGACTTGCGATGAACTGGCAAGCTATCCAGGTTGTGGCCCATCTTTCACCCAACATCAGCTGGGATAGGCTCCAGCCCACCTAAAACCCTGAAAAAGATAGGCAATTATAGGAAGTGGATGTATAGATTTATTACATCCATTTTACATTCATAGACTATTTAATTTTTAATTGTTAGATTGATCTTATTTTAGACTTGCTCTGGAGCTCCAATAGCAATCAAGTGAAAAGCTGAAGGGATGCAACCAGTATGTGCATAATGTGACAATCTCTATCCATGGTTCACCTTTTGTTCTGTGCCCCCCCCCCCTGATTTTTCCATCTGCAGAGCAGTTGAAACAGTTTAAGTGTTAGTCTGGTGACTGACCATGATCCCTCAATCAAACCCTAAAGAAGCCCTGTTAGGCATTCAACATAATAAGTCCAGCATGATCATGGAATCTGTGGAAGTTTAGAAATGCCAAAATTAAATCAAAATCACTCAAACACATCAAAATATAATCTGTGCATGAAGTTTGTATTTATTCTTAGCCTGGTTCCATTTGTTTGTGTCGACACTGTGCCTATACTTCTGGCTGGGCCTCTCCCTTTCAAAACCCCTAAAAAGCAGAACAACGACACGGCTCAACACCCAAAGGACTGTAACGGAACACAGCGTCACAGATGAGGACTCAGTTTTGTGACTTGGACTTGAGTTGCACAAACAGTCTTGAGACTCATTCTCAAAGACTTGATTGAGTCTCAAAGACTCCCTGTACTTGATCTTGATGTAAGTTAGGTTCCAAAAGCTCAGTTCGCACAAATATGTGATGAAAAATGGGAATGGCGTGACTTGAAACTATTGGGTGCCCCTTCTCCTATAATGTCCCAGAGCTGTCCAAAGCCAAGTCTTGTTTTTTAACGTACCACCTCCCCTGATCTCTTCCAGTTGTCCTTGTGCCAGCAGGGGTAAGTCTTTTGAGCTTTCCGCTGCACATGAACCCCACGGGTAACAGACCCAGTCAAACTGCACAAAATACTCTGATGAAAAATAGAGATTAAATCTTTCATTAAGAATTTCCAGATGCTGAGAGATGCTGAGAAGTCAGAAAGTGAGCTGCTGTTTGAATGCTCACTCACTGCACAAGGGAAACATGTCAAGTCTGTCCTAAACAATTTGTCAGACGAGGTGATTTTCTTTTTTGCCGTCCAGTTCACTGAGATGCATAAAAATGTTGGCCAAGTACTCAAGTTTAATGCACTATTGAGCATCTGCAGTCAACTCTGCATATGCAGAATTTTCTTCTGTCAGGAACGTGCTGAGTTCTTCTTTTAACTCGCACAGTTGAACCAAAACCCTCCTCCTGAAAGCCAGTGGACAACCATGTGTAGCAACAAGCTATGATGTCCTGCTCCCATTTCTTCTCATAGAATCAAAAACAGACGGATCCTTAACAATCTGCATTTTCATCATGTTTTCTTTTATTGGAATTTTCATTAATTCTATAATGTCAGCAACATTAGAATATTTTTTTGGAAGCACCGCTGGTGAAGCGAGATGCCACCCCGGTTGAGAAGGGTGGTGTTAGTTAACGTGTTTAGCTCAGCATCAGTTATCGGGCATTGCCACGAATAAAGGGTCTGGTAATTTAATCATCCATGTTCTGCTGCTTCGATCAACTGGCAATGTTAAACAGAGACAAAGACCACATTAGTCATGTACAGGCAAGTTACAGGTTTATGACTGACCATCTAATGTTGTTGGCTTCTTTGGTTACCATTACATTCAGTTTGAGAGGCTAGAGAGATGTTTTAATTACCAGCATATTATACTGTCAATAGCTGAGGTGATGGTATATATGAGGTTACAGTTTTTTTTTCATTTTGCATTACAATAGCCTGTTCAAAGTAGTCAAATACCAAATAACTGATTTATGCTGATACTGAAGACAATAGATGACAGCAGATGCTTTGAATTCCTAAGATATGCTCATGCAGTGGCATGCAGCAGGGCATGGAGCACTAAAACAACGAGAGACTTGAGAGACTTGACTTGGACTTGTGACCATATCTGACCTGTGTGCCATTGAGTGGCTGATCAGAGCAAATTAATAATACAAATATAATACAGATTAGATTTGATTTGTAAAACAAATTTGGTCCATTGAAATAAAATGGAAATGCCTTTATTCAAATTATTTTTATAAGTGATGAGGAGGATATAAGAATGTGATTTTGATAATGTTTGTGTTGGTGAGACGTTTTACAAGATCTTAATTTAAAAAAAAAAAAGACAATAATTCTATTTATTAATTTTTTGGGGGGGAGGGGGCATTTTACTTTGTGCAAATTGCAGATTTCTGCCCATTGACAGTGATCAGTATTTAACAGAACAACGTGGTGTAACAGGGTAAATATGTTGAAATGGGTATATGTGGCACATGACCATGCTGCTATGGGCCGTCCACTGCTTCTAAGAAAAGAACCAGTCCGCAACTGGACTTGTCTGGTTTACACACACACACACAAATACATGCACACCTCTGCAGGGGAAGAAGGTGGGGAGCGGGCAGAGATCTAACGCTGCTGTGCAGACCAACATATAATCCAGTTAATCTCAGAATAAGCTGTCAAACAAACACTGGAAAAAATGTTTAAACTTTTCCCCTAACAGCCATGACACTCCCAACTATTTCCTTCCTAAAGTTACTCAGTGTAAACAAAGTGTGAGCCAAAGGCTTAAATAATATGAGAACTTTAAATAAATGATAATCCATCCTTTTTTCTCAGTAAAGGATGTGGGTGGTGATGACAACAATGCCTCGTGTACTGTACAATGCTAGCATAGTAATATCCTCCTTTCCTTTGACACTTTCCCTGCTCACATGCTGCTGATAACACTTCAGACATGCTGATCACATGGAGACGACTACAGTCTTGCTGTGACAGTAGGACAGAAGTGTGATGCTGTGGAGCAGACGATGGAGGGGGTGGTACTGAGCAGCCAATAGGAAAATCAAACAGCCAACTAGAATGTCAGCTGGCCAATGGGATCCCCCATTACTGACGGGCAAGATGTCCTGCCCATTTCCTGTTCCCATGGTGCTCAATGACATGAGCATCATGGTGACCAGTGTGAAAAAATGCACAATGGTGTAGACGCACCCTCATTAGAGGGTGGCACCATTATGTATTCTGACACTGATACTGACACACTCACATGCAACCCTTGAGTACAACACGCACACACACAGAGCGGGCTCATGGCCTGACGAGGCAGCAGTTCTAACATTCTGTCGCCAAAAATAGTGGAGGTACACTCGTGTACTTGTGTGCTCTGTAAATGCTAACATTCACACGCACATACGCCCATCCCTCTCCCTTCGATTCTTAAGTTTCTCCATCCAGTTCAGACAAGATTGAACTGGATGGCTTGACTTGCTTGTCATGCACAGTTTGCTTTTGCCCCTGGCTATTTAAATACAGAATGCTGTACACGAACGCATAGGAAAGGTGCAGATCAGCGGGGAGGCTGGAGACAGAGCACAGCGCCTCATAGGGAATTATAAAAGGACAATGACATCTGTCAGCAGACTGAACTATCACAGCACCATGATGTCTTCATGTCGTGAGATGATAGCAGATGGATTTGATTTGATGAACCTTTGTTTAGTGGCTTTTCCTTAGCCACACACCCTTTTAAGTGTGCACTGAGTTTTACTCTTGACCCTAAGATCAGCTGCTTGTAATGTAGATCTAAGAAAGAAAGTCTGCTCTGATATTTATCTCACTGCGAGTCACTCTGGGTCATACAGTCAGATGACCTGAATTTCAACAACAGAATGTCTGTGGTGTGATACCATGAACAGCGGTGACGGAAGCAGAGAACAGAGCAGCTGCAAGCAGCCCGCAGTCACACTATCATTATAGGGTTGGGTACCAAACTGGAAACCCTTAAGTTTAACAACCAAATCTATTTTAGTACAACAAAGAACCCATTCACTTTAAATTTATTGCCAGATTTCACTACATCAGCACACATGCTGGAAATATAAAGAGAAACAAAGAGACTACGTCACCCCTGCAGCTTGTTAATGTCACAGTGTGGTGAGTCAAAGCCATCACATATGTGCCAACCTGACGAACTTGGTCTACTATCTAATTATCAATCAGTCTGTCAGTTTGGGAATGTTGAGAAAAGCCTCTGGCAAGCAAAGGCCCATGAAAATTACATTTTTTTTAACAGTAACAAGAAACCTGTTATGTCACTAAACATTTCACCTCATCACAAAAATGTTAAGGGGTCCAGGGGTGCTGTACAATTTTGGGTTTAAAGGAATAATTCATAATAAAAAAAAAAAACATTAAGTAATTAATAAATTAAATATTACTTATTTAAATACATCAATAATAATGTTTGCTAGTAATAGCTCATTAATGAGAAGATTATTACCAATTTCATTCTGTTCATTGAATATGAATCTCCAGGACGTGCTGAGCTCAGCACAGCTTAAAGAAAGTTATGCGGCAAAAAAAGCGAAAGAATAATAATAAATAATCATAATAATAATAATAAGGCGGAATAAGTATGATGAAGAATAGTCAGTGTGCCTTTGCACAGGCACACAGAACTAGAAAAGTAGTGTTCAAGGACACAGATGCCCCACTTTATGGGAAAAACTCAATTTATGCTGATGAGGATATCTTGGATATTTGTAGGTATTTAACTGTTTGGACCTCAGCAGAGGAGGAAGGTTGACTTACAACGCATTTTGAGTTTATTTTTTTGACTGCACCTACACCCAGCCAAATGAAGCTTTTACATTTGCTGTTTTAACGCTACATTCCTGAAGGGGAAAGCCAGACGTTCCCAACTGCCAGGTAAAATCCCAAATTCTGATTTACATTGCAGTGGGACAGATCTTCTCCTCTCACAAAAGTTCAGAACAAGGCTATAAATTAAACGTGTGTTTCGAAATATTTACAATGTAATATTGGAAGGAGTTTAAAGTGAATACTGTCATGTTGATGGCCTGACAGGGGAGGAATCCTGCTATGGTTTAATGCTTGAAATTCCGACTTAAATAGTCGTTTATTACTGTCTTTATTTAATGGAAACAAGCAGCCAGTGATTCCCAGTCTTGGAAAAAAACCCACGCTGCATATGTCTTCATGTGTTTTAAGTGTTAGTTTTGGATCAACAGAAGAACCATGTGGCTGGTGTTAGCAGTAGTAGCTACCCTGGCTGAATAGAAAGAAAAATAATGCTCTATAGAAACTGAAGCTTCATCAACATATATTGGATGAAAAAAGACACGATTTTGGGACACACTCCTTGACAGATCACTGGGACCAAATACAAACCAAACAAAAGAAACTTGTGAATGCTGATGAAGAGAATGTTAAGCAGGCTTTGGGCTGTTTGTGACTCACAGACACAGATGGTGGCGAGGAGTCTGGTGGCAATGTACGGAGGCAAGCAGACCTGGAAGGCCGGCTGCAAGACGTAATTTGAGAAGGTGAGAGCGATGACAGCCAGCGTGGTCGGGTATATGATGAGGACGGCACTCCACAACAACAGGAAGCTACATTGCCAAGAGACAAAACACACAGGATTACATATGAGAGAGTGAAACAGTCCCTTTCCTGACATTTTTTAATTTCCTTCCTTACTGCTTATGTTAAGAGCTGCCCAAAATTAGTATCCTGCTGTTGCTCCATTGCAGCTGCTGGGTTTGACGACTGGCTCAAAGGTGTCTTAACATCAGTTATAAGAGTGCTCAGAAGTGAGGAAGGGATTGTGAAAAAAGCATGATATAGGATGTGTAAACTGTTGCTAAAACCACAATCCAGTATGCCTTATCTGATTGACACTGTGACCTTTTACTTCTCCTGCTTATTTTCTCTCAGAACAGCCCTCTATCTATATCTATATCTATATCTATCTGTAAGCAGTAGGTCAGTATAGGAAATTGGGAACCTGAGGGCGGCAAGTCTAATTCAAGCACGACCATGGTGCAGACAGACGGTGGCTTCTTGGGCCCTGACAGGGTGGGCAAGGCACAGAGTGGCTGACTATGAGGAAGCCCCATCACTCTGGCATGTCTCCACATCTGGTGCATGTGTGTATTATAAATAAAAATGTGAGTGAAAACGTCAAATAAAAAAAAATCTAGATATCTGGGAAAGCCCTTGGGGAAGACGTGACGTCATCGAATTTGAAAATGGTCCTTTGTTTACTTCAGAATATTCTCCCCTCAGGGGATTAAAGTCGGAATTGTTCTCTGTATTCCGCTGTGCAAAAATATGACCGTTATATCAGGCTGTAGAATAGCATTTGTCCTACTGAATAAAAAATATTGTGCTTACTTTCAAAGTTCTTCGCACGCCTTGAGAAGGAAAATACTGAGTGGGAGTATCCCTTTAAGGCTTTACTGTAGATTTACAACATCAGGCACGTTTGACCTTCTCAGACTTGCAGTACATCTAGTGCTGCGATCAGCTGTCACATAACCACATGACAGTCACGAGACCTTCAGAGCTGATTGGTTTCAGATGGGCAGACCAACCCCCTTGTGTACAGACTATAATCCATATCAAGTGAGAGCAATTGGCTGGAAACTAACGGGTAACTGGACAAGAGTACTTACCCCACTAGACCTCCAAAGATTTCTGTCACGTATGAATAGTCTCCTCCAGACTTTGGGATGGTGACACCCAGTTCAGCATAGCACATGGACCCAAGGACACAGATGCCCCCTCCACAAACCCAGACGATGAGTGACAGCCCCACTGAGCCTGCATGTTCCAACACTCCCTTAGGTGAAATAAATATCCCAGAGCCAATGATGTTTCCTAATGAGAAGAGAAAGGTTTACATTATTTACACATGCCTGCTGTAAATATCCCTCCACTATTACACGCATTTAAATTTAACATCTGTTTCTGATTGGTTAAGTAGTTAATTGTTTCACATGAGGCTTATTGATCCACATAATTACTCAGATATCCTTTACAGATATTTTAAGACACTGAAGACAAAACTGGTTTGGATAAAAACAAGAACACAGGAGGCTTATTAACATATCCCAACCATTTAAATCAAATCCATAAGGATTACTTTCAATGACTTATCATCAACATCATGCCTGTCTTGTGGTGTAAAGGATGATGACGTGTTTCAGTTTTTGGATTAAGCTAACCTGTGACAATTATAAAGATGTAAAAATTAAAAACAATAAAGAGTAGGAGTAAAATATGGGTAAGAGTTGACAAATTAATATAAGACATGAGCTAAAACCCCTAAAAGAAATAAGAAGAAAATAAAAAAAATAATGGTTACGATTGGCAGATGAGACTGAGGGGTGCACCTAAAGAGGAATATTTTCAGTGTAGTTCTCAAAGATGACAGTGTTGGAGCACCTAACATTCTGGAAGGATGTTCTAGTGGGCTTGAGCATAAAAGTTTTTGTGTGGACCCCAGGAGTAACCGGCCTGTTCCAGATCATCTGAGGGGTCTAGCTGCTTCATAGCTCACAAACATGTCTGATATTGGAGTGTAAAGACCATAAAGGGCCTTAAAAACAAGGATTTAACTTTAAAAAAAATCAGTTCAAAACTTTACTGAGAGCCAGTGTAACAACCTCACACAGGTGATTTATTTATTTAGTTTATTTTATTTATCTTCACTGCTGACAAACAAGCAAACCAAACAACAAACCAATAAACATATGAATTGTATAAATATGTTATACAATAAAGATAATTGTGTCATCAGTAGAGTTGATGTAACATACATTGTGTTTCTTGGTGATTTAGAGGCAACAAGTACAATCAAACCACAACAGCACCTTCTAGAGCACATACCTCTGCCAAAGGTCCAACAATCTGTTTAGCTTGACTTACCCATGACTGCATAGAGTTTCATGGACATCACTTTAGTGGTTTTTGTGTAATCTGGGAAAATTATGAAAAAACATTCTACAGTATCACAGAATGTTAAGAAAGGTGGAAAAAAACCCTGCTGGATCGGTCTCTTCATCCAAAGACACCCAAAGGTTGTTACCTGGTCAGTACTTTTCACATGCTAACAAACCGACCAACAGACATCTGTGAACCCATGAACGTGTTGGTAGAGGTAAGAATAACTGGCTAACACTGACCACTGGGGATACCACAAAACATATTGTTCTGGAAACAAAATTCCCCACACAAACACACAAAAACAAATCCCTATGCGTGTTGATAAAAACTGGTGATGCAGACAGACCAACCCACCTGTCGAGTCTATTAAAATATGATTGAGGGTAATGTCGACTGGCACATTTAGATTCAGTAGTGCCAAATTAACAAGTCTCAACCGGGACAGTTTCTGTTCAATGGTTGGGCAAAAGTCAGATTAGAAGAGATCCTGTATTTTATTGGTATGTCAAAGGTCAGAGCTGAAAGCAACTTAACAGTTGACATTTCAAGTTTTTTAAAATTCTGGTTGACACAGAAGCATATGGGAAAAGAGGATGCAGATGTTTAGTTTAGGTTATTAAGTTTATTTACATCAGGGACCATGTACAAATACATAAGTATCAAGGTAGAGAAGAGATGCGTTGCACCCGATTTAGCTACTAGCTAATTTAATAAACCTAAACATGAACACAAATACAGTAAAGGAAAGTTGTTACATAACAAGTTTTCTTATTATAGCTACTGTTTAATAATGAGTGCAGTTTCCTTATTTACAGTGCATAGCAGAGTGGATTTGTGCTGGTGTGAACTCACTGTTTATGTGTGGTGAGAGCAAATATGCACAACCCCACGGCAACACTACCTGAGATCCTGAAGGCTGTTTTTCCGGATGAACATGTATGTGTGTACTATGTACTGAATTTTCAGTGAAATAATAAGATCAAAAGATCAAAATTAAGCTGGAGAAACCCTGAAAGGTTTTTTTTAGTACAATTACAGTTACTATAATTTAAAAAAAATCATCTCTATCAAGTTTTTTTTGGATTAAAGTCTTTACTTACAGTACATGAATGAGTATAACCTTTTAGATTGTCTTTCAATTACAGAGACAAGACTGAACAGTAATGTAAAGAAAACAGTTTCAGCCTTTCAGAGGTCACCAGTAATCAGTCATTACATGTGGTGACAGAGCAGAGCCTACTGAACTCTGTCTATTGTGCTCACCAATAAATACATTTTCAATTTCATCACAAAATGCTCATAAAGACATCACAAAAGGCAGCCTGAAATGCAATAATAAGAAAAATAATTTATTTGGATACATGGGCCATGCATTTACAGCATTTGTAAACAACAATTCCACTTGTGTGAAAAAAAAGAAAGCGAAAAAGAGAAGAGAGAAAGAGAAGCAGTGGCGTCTCGTCTCAGTACTTATTACTGTCTTTGCCCATTTAATACAAAAAGTCTGATAGGTTGATTACTGCGGGTCAGGTGGAGCAGACTGGCTCTTACCCAGGTTGGGCGATGCACATTTAAAAAAAATCCTAGCCAAAGCATCACTAATGTCCAGTGTCCACAAGGACTAACAACAACTCTCTTCTCTTCCTCTCTGCTCTTCTACACTATATGTTCTTAGATTGGCTCACGGCTGCCTCAGTTTGACAAATATCTTCAGTAGAGTTTTACTTTGTACACAAAGGTGAAAATAAAATAAACAAAAGAAGTAGCTAGTAAAAGATACAGAATACAGAATTTAAATTTAATTGTTAAAAAGTTTTTTTTTAAAAGTACAAAAACTAAAAAGAAAAAAAGAAAGCTTGAAATGAAAACTAGTTCATGCGTTTTATTTCATACTTCTTCTGCAGATATTTTGTGTTCATTGGATCACTGAAGTTTATGAAAAACGTTTTCCATAAATATTCATCTGAAGCTTAGTTATGAGGCTGCTCTGTAAATAGATTTCTAATAAATGTCAAATACAGCAACTTGTGAGCAACCCATATCAGTTTTAGTCTTAAATACAGATCCAGATATAGATAATGGTGTACTCACTCATCCCTGATGGAGATAACGTGTAAAAACTATATCTTAGTTGTGATGCAGTGGAGTCGTGGCTCATTGGGACCCTTGTAAACTGCCCCTCAAGAAGGGAACAGAGGCTATGTTCACATCACCAGGCTGAAGTGACTCAGATCAGATATTTTGCCTTAATGTGACACAAATGTGATCACTTTTCACTTTCAGATGTGGTCTAAAGATTGGATACATAGGCGATTCATGGCCATGCGACATGAAAGAGAACGGCCAGGTCACAATTTGTGTGTTTTTTTTCTGCATATACATAAGCACTGAACTCTGTCATCATCGGCCAGCACCAGCAGGGCGGCAAGATGACAACATCAATGCAGACTGTCAGCTGTTCATGATCTGCTCATCAACAGCTGTGTTTGTCTTCCTCAAGAGCAAAATATGATGCATGCATTCGCTACTGGTGCATCAATTTCTGTGTGAATACCATGAGAAGTCTCACAAACCTGACCGCAGATGACTCGTATGAAAAAGTATCGATACTGTATGAGCATGCCTGCAGAGATTCAGATTAGAGCTGGATACAGGTCTCTTGTAATTATGAGGGTGAACTGTCAAGACAACCAAATCTGATCCGAGCCAAACATCGGATTTGAACAAGGAGGCTTGTAAACGTGAATGTGGCTCATTTAGCTGAGGCACATTAATGAGACACTGTCGTGCGCTCACATCCAACCTCCAGCCCTCCTATGTCATCATCACTATGAAAAGAAAAGATAAAACAACAACTACCACACATAAGAATGTAAGCAACAAGCAGCTGTCTAAGCAGAACATGTCGTTCTACTCTTTGGAGAACTGTGGGTGTGAGGAAGCTTCACAAAAATATGATTCTGTCCACTGCAAACATTTTAGCTGTTAGAACCCAGTGAGGCACGCCATTGTAGCTTCCCTGTTAGAGCAGATCTGAATGGCCAAGAGAAGAAAGAGGTCTGAACAGAGCATTTATCACTGTCAGGTTTGATTGTGGAAGCTGCGTTGAGATGCAGAGCTGTTACATAATGCCTATGTTGTGTTTGTTATGTCATTAAGTTTGTTTTTGAAGCGTGTGAAGTGTGAATCAAGAGTCCTACGGACCGCCTCCGTCTTCCTGCGATAAAGATTAGAAATTACTGCTCAGATTACAGATCTGAGAAAGTTTGCGTGGAAAAACATTTAATATGAGTATTTGTAGAGTTAATATTTAAGGATCTGAACTTGTCCTGCAAATGTGAGCAAGCATGAAGCAAGGCGTTGTGGTAACAGTAACGGTCACCTGAGTGGTTAAACTTAATGATTTTATCTGATTTTTGGTTAGATAATAATATTTGCTATATGATTAATTGGATTAATTTAGTTAATAGTCCTAATTATAAGCAGCAGTGCTGTACAGTAGTTGCACAAAATGAAGCAGTAGCCATGTGTGCTGACAGTTCCAATACCACACCTTACTAGAAAGGTATGCTGAATATGTGGCTATGTCTGATGAGTACTACTATGTTGCACCTTTGCACAACCTTCCTTGTGCAAAACTACTATGGAAACCAGTTCAAATGTTTTAGCTGAATTCTCAGAGTTTAGACCTTAACACGGAAAAAGTAATTCTCATGGGTGATTGTAACACTCATGTAGACACAGAAATACTGCAATAGTCTTTGTGTTCATCTCATTATAAGAGTTTCAGTCAGGGTGTACATGAACCCACTCGCTGTTTTAACATATGGCAGTGTTTCCAGTGTGTCACCAACTAGAAAACAAACCCAGGACTGTTTGAATGAATGCTGCAGTGAGTTGTAATGATGAACTGGACAGTAGAAATGTTGGCTTTTATCTTCATCGATTCTTCTCCCAGGATTCTCGAAGATATTGTAAGTTTATGATATTTAATATTTTCTCAGGGTGCGGCTGTATTTGGGTCTTGTTTTCACTGTCTATACGTTACGACCTTAGGTCACGATGATCAGTAGTATGATTATAATGGTTGAACTGTGAACCTGACTTTATGTTGTTTAGGTAATTAGCGAACGTCAGCTAGCCAATCAATGTTGTGATTGTTTTGAGTTCGTGCAGATTCGCCTCAACGCTACAGGTTAATTAGGCTTCAAATCAATTACATTGACTAACGTTTGCAAGACGATGGGAGAGACAGAGAGGGAGAGAGAGAGAGAGAGAGAGAGAGAGAGCTCATTGTCCCTCTGAGCAGTGTGAACTGTGGACGAGATTTCTCCACCACGAACAAGAAACTCACATAACTCATTAACGCTTTTAGCAATATAAATAAATATATATCTAGCTTTAAATTTAAGAATGTACTAAACAAAAACAAATCTTCACTTTTGGTGGTCGAAAACTGACCTCAGAAACAGGCTGTAAGGAGAGCAATTAGGAGCCTGTGAAAATCTCAATAAATGGGCCTCCTGAGGGAAAATTTCCAAACCATGATGAAATTTTTCTTCAAGCCAAGGAAGATCAGGTAAGTAAGTAAGTAGGTAATAAGTCATGCACACTGTCATGATGTGCTAAGTGTGTACTTTGCAAAACTGAGTTGTTTTAACAGCCATGTGACTGTGTTATACTGTACTATAATTTGGTATAATATTTAAAGTGGAATTGACATTTTTATTTATTTATTTAATTTATTTTGTAAACAATGTTTTGAACAGGTAAACTTCTTTAACCAAGAATTTCTAAAATAAAAGAAAAGAATTTCTTTTATTTGCTGTAACTTCTTCCAGTGAAATGTGGCCGTGTGCAATAACTGCAGTTTATTAAGTCATCCTTTCCGTGTGATCACTTTCAAGTGTTATACATGGAAATTAATAACCAAACATTTGGTGCACGCCATAGTCTCTATCAGCTCTTGTCCCCGGGCCTAAAAAGATGTCTAGGGGAAACACTGTATGGCATTCAAATTGAATAGTTAATAGTCATTTTCAATTTCCACAAAATCCTCTTCTGTCTGACCATTAATTAATAATATTTCAATTTGTATTTCTCGATTACTCATCACTAGAAAAAAAAAGCTATGCTAAGAAATGTATCGGAGGATGTAGCAAAATTTAAAGAAGTGATTCCATCGGCACTTCATTCAATGCCATGTCTAAATATAACGGAGGACTATTACCCTAACTTAGTCCATCCCAAAATGATTATCTTGTCGATAGTGCTGCAGGCTCACAAAGAGCAACTCTCGACACTGTTGCCGCTCTAAAAAAGAAGAGTCTCAAACATAGGAGATTAGCTCCATGGTATAACCCTTAAACCCGCAATCTAAAGAAAATAATGCAAAAACTAGTAAGAAAATGGTGTCATATTAAACTGGAAGAGTCTCGATTAGCCTGGCAAGACAGCCTTAAAAGCTATAAGGACCTCCCAACGCCAGAGCAGCCTATTACTCAACACTAATGGAGGGGAATAAGAACAACCCCAGGTTTTTGTTCAGCACTGTAGCCAGGCTGACAGAGAGTCAGAGAGAGAGAGAGAGAGTCACAGAGAGAGTCACGGGTCTATTGAGCCCAGTATTAAGCCTCAGCAGTAATGACTTCATGAGCTTCTTTAATGACAAAATTCTACTTATTAGAGACAAAATTCATCACCCCCTGCCTTCAAATGATGTCAGTTTACCTTCAGACACAGGAAGTTTAGACACAGCTGTAAGACCTGATGTATAAAGATGTTTTACCCTTCGTCAGCACTTCTCTATTATATATGATCTATCTGTCGTTACTAACAGGCTATGTACCACAGTCCTTTAAACTGGCTGTAATTAAACCTCTTCTTAAAAAGCCTACTCTTGATCCAGAGGTCCTATAGACCCACAGTATATCTAATCGTCCCTTCCTCTCTTCCCTTGACTCTGTAATCGTCTTGTTAGATCTTAGTGCTGCATTTGACACATTAAGTGGCCATCAGATACCACTACAAAGACTTGAATATTTAATGTGCATTAAAGGAATTTCTTTAAACTAGTTTAAGTCCTATTTATCAGATCAATTTCAGTTTTTACATGTTAACAATCTCAGAGCTCCTCAGGGTTCTGTGCTTGTAGCTTTAAATCATTCAGTCCAGTCTGTTCATCCTGTGATGAGTGTAATCTGATTCAATACTGTTATATTTTTGAGTAACCAGCCTGAACGTATTAATGAAAGCAAGTTAAATTGAGTGAAAAGGTGCGATGCTCAATTACAGTTGCCCTACTCTCAAACATGCATTCTGTAGTATGGAGCAGAAAGAGTTAGATTTTCTCTAATTATCCCCTCATGTCATATCATTAAGTCCCTTGACTCCAGAAATATGGGCTTGATAAGAGTCATATGTTCTCAGACGCTACGCTTGGGGAATACCCTGCATTACTGTCTGATTATAACAGCACACACTATGAGTTTCCTATTGCAGGTGGGGTTTCCTCTACTTTAACGGTATAGGCCTAAGTCAGTTCATCATAATTTACAGGAAACTCTGCAACAACGCAGCTTCCTGTATAACAGACCTTCACTATATATAACTGTATGTTTCAAATGTCAATGCCCTGCAAGTATATAATAAGATGAATGAAAGGACTGACATTAATGCCTTGTAGTACTCGGTTGAGTATTCAGAAAATTGAATCCCTAGCCCTTCACATTGAATACCCTGACAGCAATTTAAGACATTTGGAGGGCAAAAATCAGATAGCAATAGCCTTAAAATCATGTCAGTGGGCAGTGGCATAAATGATCTGTTAAGTAGTAATGCATGAGAATCAGGTTTGTTGTAGTGAACGATCCGTCCCCTTTGATTTGTTCTCTCTCTCCCTCTGTATTCACTGCCTGCCCCTTCATCTGTGACTCCTCACTGGTCTCTCCTGTCAAAGTTTAAAATTTAAAAAAGTTTAAATTCTATACACTTTATTGAATTCATCTTTGTGTTTGAGTTTGCATCATTTTGGATTTTAATTACAGAAATGTGTCTCAAACAGTAAATAAACATAAGGAAGATGTGTTAAACAATAATATAGTCAGACAATAATAAAATATTATGGCTCTATGATTATGCTACAGGTTTGTGTTGTTGTTATATTGAGCCTATAGTTTCCACTGTAATGACCAAAGAACATAAATCTCCATGGTAATCAGGCCTCCATTGTTTGAATATGATCAGGTCAGTCTTTATGTTGAACAGCACAGGAACATAATGCTGATCCTATCCTGGACACAGTGGGCAGTACCCACTCTTCCTCTCTCATCATCTTCATCACCTTCTCTCTTTCTTTTTCTCTCTGTCTCATCATGTTCTGTTTCACTTCTTTTAATCAAACCTGAGCTATGACTGCTGCAGTCTTCTTTTCATGTTAGTCGGTGTCAGTGCAGACAGTAAACACAGGCTCAGGGGATATTTATAAGCAAATGTTACCGGCCTCTAATTGGTGAATATTATAGTGAAATTAAAAATAAATATGGGGACCTCATTTTAACCCTTTACACAAACTGAATTCAAAGAAAAGTATTGAAACTTTTGTTTAAGTTTACCAGTCTGACATCGGATGCATGAATTAATGAGCTCCTTAATTAACTCACATGAACCAGCCGGCATCATGATGGACGGCCTCTAGCGCGACCACACAGGAGCTATTAGTCTGATGATGTCTGTGAAGACTGTCACTGAACTACCAGCAGACCACTAATACACTTCTGCACTTACCTGTGTTGTGCTTCGGTGGATTCAGCTGCATGTCCGGTTTGTTGACTTAATCAGAGAACCACCGTGTTGTACAAAGAGTTACAGTAAAGGCAAGATAATTCACTACCCGCACCGACACACAAACACATATACACATATAGCTACATGACGCAAGCGATCCGACACGGAAAGCATTTATTTCACAACTTTTATTATTCACCTCTGAAAAAATACCGAGGTCCGGACCTCACTGACCTCAATGGTAGGTACGGCCATGGTTACAGTACTCATGCGCAACTGTACTACAGAGTCTGTGTTTTATCTGCATGCCCTTCAAGTTCACATTGTGAAGATCCAGCCACGTAGGCATCCCCATATTCAGATCATTCCGAGTGATGCAATAGTTTCCACACATGTATCATAGAAATCAGAGATGGACCATCCGTGCGTAAAAGTGACTTTCTGTCCGCAACGTGGCGATTTTATGCCAAACTCACGTTCTTATACCGTTTTTGGATAACCAAAATCACTTCCCTACAGTGTACTTATACCAGGACCCGAATAAAACCTGGACCATTCACAGACCGACTCCTATTGTGCTGGGAAATTTAAAAGCAATGTAACAACAGCATCCGCTTCATTAAAACAGTTTTCCGCATGCCGACCACTCAAACTAGTTTCCACGTTAACTTCCCTTGGAGCTGAGCCGCTCTTCATGAATACATCACTTAAGACAAAAGCTGTCACACTCACCGATGATAATAGCGCAAGCGCTCAAGAGTCCAATTTCTTTTTTCAGGGTGACTCCGTCGCTTTTGGAGTTTGTATCCTTCTTTCTTTTCTCTTTGTCCCCCATCGCCTCCGCCTTGCAGATATGCGTCCTGCCCGCCTCGGTCCCGGTCCAGACACTTTATACTGAACCACGCTACACTCTGCGGGTCTCTCTTATAATAATCACGATAACGTAGGAGGACGTACGCATGCGCACGACGCACGCCTGGCCCTGGTACCTTGTTTCAGGTGAGCTTGCCTTTTTTTCGAGGATCTAACGTGAGTGGAAAGAAGAAAACCGAGAGGAACATGTGTGTGAATTTTTCTCTACATGCCCCTATGTTAATTTATTTTTCTTTATAATCATATCATCCCACCTATATCCTAATCATGACCTAGATCAGTTTGATGCTTCACATTGTAGACGAGTAATGATTTCACCATTTGTGTAATCATACAATTGACAACTTCATTGTAGCGTCATATAAATTGAAATTGGAGGATGTTTAGGTTAATTTTAGAAATGATAATAGATAAATAATGAAAAATAAATAGATAATAATAAAAAATTTAAAATAATGAAGTTGGATAGGGCGTTTGTATGCTTCAAATTAATATCTATTTGAAGCATACATGATAATTTCTAATACTTATCATTATTTTATTACCTCTGCCAAGACATCTGGAAAAGCTGTCAACAATGGATTTGCATGAAATTATTTGTAGCTGTGGATCATGGAATAGTTGATTAAATTTTGAGGTGGATTTGGGTATGGATGCAAATTCTGGATAATTTTTTCTTTCTTCAACACTGTGTTTTTTTCCTTCTTTTTTTTTCTTAAACATTTTGCTAATTTGAAAAATAATAACCAGCCAATCAAAATAGAGATACATGGACAGACATGGACAGATCATGATATTCCACTACTTTGTGCAATTGGAAACAGTTCTGGGTCATAACTCAACATCTTACCAATACCAGGTTGTTTTTTTGTTGTTGTTTTTTTCCAGGAAATAACAACTGTTTTTCCGAAATCATTTTACACAAATGCTTCAAATGGGTTTGTTTACTGAAGAGTCCAAAGCGAAAATTCAAGATGAGGGACAGATGATCAAGTTTTGGGGTGAAAAGGAAGAAGAAAAGAGATTACACAGTGCAGGAGATGTGCAGGATGGCAGTCCGGATGAATGGTTACAACATGAATGTCTCTCTGCTGTTTAAAGTTGACAAAGATGTCTAAAAAACAATGTACAAGCTCCTGCCCTTGCAGACGTTTCACTCTGCGTCATCGCTATTGTCACCTTCTTCCTTGTCCTGCATAGACTCATTTTTACCATCAAATTTCTCAAACTCGCCTACGTCTGAGTTCCACATACATTTGATCTGCACCTTGAACTCTGCCATCTCAATACCTAAGAGTTTCAGAATACGAGCCTGCTCATGAGTCAGCACGTCTCCCTCCTTACAGACTTCATGGTCCTTCAGCAGTGTCACCATGCCTTTCTTGAGAGCAGTGGGAAGTCCTAACTGCCTCAACTGGGGCTCCATTGAGTGTGTCAACTGTTTCAGGGCTCCCTCATCCAGAGTTATGTCCATATGTGCTTGGTTGCCTGCCTGCGCATAATCCATCTCTTTGAAATGATTGTTATCTCTTGTACCTCATCCTTTGTTTTATTTGTGAATAGTGCGCCCACTTCTCCTCACAGATATTTGCTAACCTTGAGCAAATTTTCTTTGTATTCATCTGTTTCTCCTTTGCCCAAGGCAACCATCATGACTTTGTTTTTGCCGAAGAACAATCTGCTGTGTTTCCATGCTGTCCTTATGTCTTTCAGTTTGTTATTCCTCATATTGGCCACAGAGAATATAAAATTTCTTTTGTAGGTGTCCACACATTTCCGTAACTCCTCAATTTATTTTTGTTTTAATTCCAGTCCTTTCTTGGCTGTTTTCGTTAATGAAATTTTCTTGTCCCTCTTTGACTTTGACATGGTATCATCCTACGACGGCTAAGTAACAGACCCATCAACAGCATCCTACCAATACCTGTTAATTGATTAATAAATAAATCGATTTATTAAAGATGACTACAGTATGTGTGAGCCGAGAAGGGCAAGAACTTCAACATGTATTTATAATAGCCTGCAGTAGTAACCGAAATTGAAGAAGGAAAAAATGGGTTGTCTATATATATATATATATATATATATATATATATATATATATATATATAGACATATAGACTCAGGGAAATTCTCTACTTCATTTACAATCTTATCACCATAAAAATATAAAACACATGGATCTTTGTGAGCTGCAGGCACAGGAGGTAACCTGCATTGAGCAAACCTCCTGTGAAAACCAGTTCAACAAGCTAGAATGTCCGTTTGTCTTCATCTTTCTTGGTTTGTGACACCACTCCTTTTACTTGGATGGTCCTTATTATTTGGACATCTGATCTGTAGAGGTACGCCTATATATATATATATATATATATATATATATATATACTGGGACTGGTACTGTATATATATATATATATATACAGTACCAGTCAATAGTTTGGACATACCTTCCCATCCACTTGAATGGGAAACTGTGTCCAAATTTTTGACTGGTAGTGTAAAATCTGTGTATAAAGTGTGTTCTGTGTTCATATAGTATAAATCTGTATACTATATGTACAATGTACAAGTGAAAACATATATAATAAACCCTAACCTCTACAGATCAGAGGTTTTCTCAATGCAGGTTACCTCCTGTGCCTGCAGCTCACAAAGATCCACGTGTTTTATATTTTTATGGTGATAAGATTGTAAATGAAGTAGAGAATTTCACTGAGCAAACAGGTAAACCTGTCCCACAGACCTTTTTGAAGTGCAAGTCATGAGCAGTGATATTCACTGAAGATTGCAAAGTTAAAGCCAACAGAATGACCCTTTCAATGCTATATCTCTCATTTTAATGGCATTTCTTTACAACCAAAATCTTGCTTATTGTGTTTTTACAGAAATGGATACCATCCAAGTTAATATACATTCTTTGGCGTGCTCATTTTAGTCAGTTTTTCGTTTTTCACATGACAAGCAGTGGGTAGAAATCCTTTGCCTAACTGTCAAAGTACATCCGCAGCTCTGATAATTATTCTACCAAGTGGTACCAAGTAGACAATGTGGTAGATATCAATGTATGCCTCCACTCTACTTCCCTCAATTTTCACAGGGACTGTCTCATTTTTCCTCAGACATAAACCTATGCCATTCAAATGATTAATTGTTTTTAAAAAATGTCCATAAAGGGGTTTTTAATAAAATCAAATATTTTCTGTTAAGAAAAGTTGCATCTACACAACAATGAGAAATCTCATGGAAGTTTTTGGAAGCCAAATAGTCAGTTTAAGACTACTATGACAATGCCTGACTGGCGGCCCATTGGATGTTTTCTAGATTTAGTCCAGAAGACAATCCCTCTGGTTTGCCTGCTGTTAAATAACCTAAATAATCCATACTGTAAGAAAGATCATTTGCACCTGTGGCTTTTCTTTCACTCCGAGGTTTCAAATAAATGTTTCTTCCTCTGATGTTTCCCAGTAAACCAGCTGTTGCAAGGTGTGTTACAGTGAAAACAATCCTAAATCCTATAGCAACAAGATGCCCTGCGGGCTCTGAATAATCCACAGGTTGTGCTCACAATTCTATGGTGACGTAGACTGGAGACTATATTTAGAAAGTGAGAGGGGAAGTTAGTCTGTAATCATTTAATATTCTTGTTAATGATGATAACAGTGTGGCTCAAGGATGCTAACATTGGTTGGTTGGTCCACCACTGTGGTCCAGACTGAAGTATTCTCAACACTATTAGATGGATTCACTTGACAGCGCACAGTTCTTTCTAGGACTAGATGATTCAGTCCCTTGGTAGTTACACTATCCTGATGGCACATGGGCTTGTGGGTGGGAGACGGTGGACCTGGTGGGTGGGGGGGCCTGGTTGGAGCTGGTTGCATCCTCTGGATGCGTTTGTCTGGGATGAGGTCATCAGGAGGTGCCCAACCTTCACTGAGTGTTTCGCCCTTTATCCTCAATGCTCATGGTTGGCAGGCCGGCAGTGGTGGCCAGGTCACTGCCCCTCTTATCCGGGTCTGCAGGCTGTACAGGCCTGCAGGCTTTGTTAACTTTATATAGGCAGCACATAAAATCTAGTGCAGAATTTAAATAAAAAATTCTTACAACCTCCGTTCTGAGAGAGGTAAAGCTACTCCCTGGAGGACTGTTCTTGCTGGGCAGAGCCAAAGTGTGAATATGAGGATTTTCTTTCTGCTTTGAGTTTGTTTCTTTAAATTTTTGTCTTTGCAGTTCAATACTGATAAAGTTTCTGTTGCATTTAGCAGTGTGTCTACAGACAAAAACCCAAAACAATAATAAACAAACAAAAACACACTCGCACAACACCACTCCATCTACAGTTTAAGGAGTTAAGTCGTTAAGTTGCGGCAGGCGAATGCTAACGAATGCACAATTAAGTTGGAGGTCGGCCTCCCTCTCCAAAAGGAGGCCCCAACAAAGAGAGGAGATACTTTGTTGGCGACAGGAAGGCAGGCTGAAACACTGGCTTCAGTGTGATGGCAGGAGGGGACGAGGAAGAGGAGGAGATGGAGGGGTAAACAGCCAAAATACTGTGGTGGCAAAAGGGGAGGAGTTGTGCTGTAAACACATACATCAGAGCATCCAGATACAGTGGCAGGAGGAGAAAGAGGAGTATAGGGGGAGAAGGATGGAGGAGGAGGAGCTAGAGGACAGGGAAAACAGAAAATTAGGAAGAAGAATTGTGCGTTGATAAGAAGCTTCCTCTGGCCTCAGAGGGAGAGAGCTGTCTATTGAGCTGGATGTATGTGACACCGCCTGGTGAAATCCCACACAACGTGTCCTGATTACAAGACTGGATCCTACAATGTCTGCAGTTCTACCCTCAATAGTTCACAGAGGGCTGATAAGCCCTGTACTATTTTAAAAATCTCACCTTCATGCAGCCAAGGAATATCAAATGCATTTGATGCATCTTGTGCTTCTATCCATCCAGTAGTGTAGCAAAACAGCAACATACAATAGTGAGGTGTTGGCTCACAGGTAGACATTAGGAAGGAGATCCTAGGAGGAGGTCATATGTGTGGAGAACATGTTAATAATTGATGGTGATAGGTGTGTAGCCAGCATGGACCACTCGGCAGCATATACGTCTGGGTCACATGTGACCATCTTATTTATTATTTGAGAAGTTATGGAATTTCACATTTTGCTCATTGTAATATTAAAACAAATGAGATGCAAATGTCACATTTAAAGCCAGTTTGTCAATTTCAGTATTAACATGCTGATTTTCAATGATCAGATAGTCTATAGTTCTGAGTTTGACCTATTATAAGGACATGTGAGATACTCAGCTTCTCTTCTAACTGCCACCCAACTTACTCATAAACGGGTGATTATGTCAGGAGAAAACCTCTACACACTTTTTTCAAGCTGTGTCCTCTGTAATGACCGCCCAGGTGGAAATATCTCGACAACCATCTAATGGAGTGCCATGAAAATTTGTAAAAGCATTCATTGTCCCCAGAGAATGAATCCTAATAATGATGAATGATCCTCTAGCATCACTGCAGATAAAAGGACTACTACTAGTACTACTTGTAGTACTTTTTAACTTCTACTCAATGGACTGGCACCAGATTCCATGGTTCACAGAGGAGATCTTCTGACTTTAAATACCACCATCAGGTCAAAATTGTAGTTTTGAATGAGATTGTTGGATGGGTATCCATACTTACCAAACATCAAATCATTTTGGTGCTCCCTAAACTTTTCATCCAGTGTCGTTGTCAGGTCCATATTACTGTCAAAACCTGCTTGTATTTCAGAGTCAGTTGGTTGTTATCCTCTTATTATGCTCACAGGTGGGGACTGAATTATTCATATCAGCTTCTATCTGTGGAGAATTAATCTATTTATGTAGATATACTAATTAGAATTAGGACAGGACAAAGGAAACAACAAATGATGAATGGACTTGTATTTCTATTGTGCTTTTGTAGTCTACTGACTCCTCCAAGCGCTTTACAACACTTCACACATTCATTCACATTTTCACACAGTTTCACAGTTTGGTTTTCAGTATCTTGCCCAAGGGGTCCAAACCTGCTCTACCTCCTGAGTGACAGCCATCTCATTTAAAACAAAGGGAAACACGGTTGGAAGGAAGGGAGAGAATGTGGAAGGTGGACTGGAGATAAGAAAAAGGACAAAGCAAAGAGAGAGAGAGAGAGAAAAAGAGAGAGTGGTGTTTGGGAAGAGAAGTCAGGGGGGAAAAAGAAGGTACAGAGACAGATAGAAATGGGAAACAAACAAAAGTGGGATGAGGAAAGGGAGACCAAAAGAGAAAGGAAGAAGAGGCCATGAACCCAACACCACTTTGAAGCCAAGGATAAACTATCATTCTCTCTCATTCTCTCTTTCACCCCACCCTTGATCTATTCTTACTGTAGAGCTTCTGGAGTGCCTGCTTAAATGGTTTGCCATACTGCCCACACCACACATTATGTGTTAACAGGGAACCCAGAGTTTTTGTGGTTGTAGAGCAGAGCTGCATAGCAACCCCACAGCACTTCCTGTTGGGTCGGGGTTGAACGCTGGTGCCCGTTGTTCACCACAGTGCCCCTTCTGCCTGTAGAAAAGCAGCCTGGAAGCAGTTCACTTACAATTGGCTTTTTGCTGCATTGTGAGGAGAAGAGAAATGAGCGGAAAGGCAAAGTGCCCTCAGTTCGCTGCACTCTTTAACAGGCAGGGACCTCTATATGGTTTAACTAATGGGTTTCTGAGGGCTGACATTAAGGGTTTTGAATGATGGTCTTGAAAGCTGAGGATTTCTATGAGAAATCAACTTTAACTGTTGATTGTAAGCAGAATGAAAAAGAAAATATTCAGTCCTTTCATACATGAAAATGTTCCCAGTGTGAAAACCCTCCAAAACATTCAGAACACTCACAAGTGTTAGCAAGGAGTGTGTATGGTGTAAATGGAAAATGCAGCACACCCTGGTTTGTGTTTACAGGAAAATGATTTAACAGCCATAGCTGCCGAGGCCTGTTGTATTAACTCCATAAGCAACTTAAGTATGAGTTCAGATACTTGACATGCCAGTAATGATTCTGTGTCAGGTGCAGAGACACATACAAGAAAAGTGTAAAAAGGTAAACTCTTTACTGGAGAGACAAGCGGTCATACAGAGGAGGTCGATCCGAAGGTAATCAAAGCCAGATGGAGGAGAAGGCAAAATCCAATAAAAATACCATAAGTCAAAAACTATGGGAGAATGCTGGAAAGCAATGAACATGGGTAAAGACAGTATGGCAGAGGAATAGGGATATCAGGGGAGCGTACAGGGGAGTAAATCATGGGGAATCTCAGAATTCGATTCATGTCCATGTCCTGGGTGTCTGATTTGATTCAGAATAGATTCTCAAATGAAATCAAGTCTTGATTCAAAAGAGTCTTGATGGAATGAGTAGAAAAAGACACCTCACAGTTAAAGTCTTTGTCTGCAGTTTTTTCATTGTAAATATTAACAACATTAATCATTAATATTCATTGGAAATATCAGTTTGAAAGAATCTTACAGCCTTTACGAGAATAACAAAGTGAGGGGGAGGATGATGTTAACAGTGACGAGAAGGTTCTCTGCTGTAGCGTTAGCTGCAGGCAAAGCCATTATTGTCCAAGATGCTGTTTGGGTACAGGGTTTTCAGGTAAAAAAAATTGAGCATGACTTATTTTCTTTACCACAGAGTTGTTTGAAGTTTTTTTAATGCTGCAGTGTATGTGTTTTTTCTGCTTATTACTACTCTGCCCCCCATACATTAGACTTTTGAGTGCTGGTGTGCTAAATATTTGCAATACTCTAGAAAGCCTTCATGCAAAGGTAACTATTTAGTTATTGAATTACAAAATTGCTTGCAACCACTGCTTTTTTTTGATGATGAATTACACTTTAACTGTTGTATGAGCATGCACTTATTGGTTTGTGGCCTGCCTTGGGTTTTGCATTACAGCAGTGTCCGTCTTGTTTTTTGAAACCAGAAGTAAACATACTCAACAAAAATATAAATACAACACTTTGTGTTGTTTTTGCTCCCATTTTTCAAGAGTTGAAGTAAAACATCTAAGACGCTAAAGGCTTATTCCCCATAACACTAATTTGTTTAAATCCTTGTTAAGCATTTGACCCTTGATCGAGATAATCCATCCACCTGACAGGTGTAGTATGTCAAGATGCTGTTTGAACAACGTGATTATGGCACAGGTGCACTTTATGTGGTCCTATGTTTTGCACATATTGTCTTAAACTGTGCATTTTATGTAGTCATATGTTTTACACATATTGTCTTAAACTGTGCACTTTATGTAGTCCTATGTTTTGCACATTGTTGCTTTCTGTCGGAACCTTTCTGTCGTGGTCGCTCCCCTGACTAAGTTGTGTAGTCCTGTGGTGCCTTTTGTGTGGACAGAGGAATGTGATCATGCCTTTAGCGCTGCTAAGTCTCTCCTCTGCAGTGCTCCTGTGCTGGCTGCGCCTAACTTCTCTCTGCCTTTTATACTTGAGGTTGATGCAAGTGCAACTGGAGCTGGTGCTGTGCTTCTGCAGGCTGGTGATGGTGATATGTGTCACCCGGTGTGCTACTTCTCAAAAAAACATCAATTGAACTACTCCACTATAGAGAAGGAGACACTGGCTATGCTCCTCGCCCTGCAACATTTTGAGGTGTATGTTGGCTCTAGCTCCCCTCCAGTCACGGTCTATACAGACCATAACCCTCTTGTCTTCCTGGCGCAGATGTACGGTACAACCACAACCAGCGGTTGATGCGCTGGGCTCTCCTGCTCCAAGAATACAACATTGAGACCAAACACAAAAAAGGAGCAGACAACATAGTGGCCGATGCACTGTCCCGTGGGTGAGATCAGTTCTTGTTACTTCTATGTATTGCTGAAGTTTGTCTGTCTAATGGTTAAGTTACGTTTGACATAGAGAACTAATGTAGTGGGTTTTTTAAAATTTAAAAAAAAGTTTTGTTATCAATATGAATAGTGTTAACAACTAGTTACTAGTTGGATCTTATGGAAGGGGGTGTTACGTGCCCTGTGTAGGAGTGTCTGCTGGCACCCTGGTCCTGGTCTCTCTCTCTCTCTCTCTCTTTGCAGGTTCTGCCCTCCTCCTCTGCAGTGAAGGTGCAGCAGGTGTCCTAAATCACCTAATTCAGCAGAGGTTCTTAAGAAGCAGGAGAGAGCTGTGGCCAGTCTCTCTCTCAGACCTACAAGCCAGCCTGGAGCGCTGTGTGATTTTGCGTTCAACCCTTGTGTTTAGAGTTTACTGCTTTGAGTGCTAATTCAAGTTTCAGTCTTGATGTAATTCAGTTTGTACCGCTTTAAAAATAAATATCCTTGTCGTGGTTAGCTTTCCTGGGTTTTATTATCCTTGTTACTTCCTGTATCTCCTAGACATATTGTGGGACGTAACACACATATTTTCTTAAACTGTGCATTTTCTGTAGGCCTATGTTTTGCACATATTGTCTTAAACTGTGCATTTTCTGTAGGCCTATGTTTTGCACATATTGTCTTAAACTGTGCATTTTATGTAGTCCTATGTTTTGCACATATTGTCTTAAACTGTGCATTTTATGTAGTCCTATGTTTTGCACATATTGTCTTAAACTGTGCATTTTATGTAGTCCTATGTTTTGCACATATTGTCTTAAACTATGCACTTTATGTAGTCCTATGTTTTGCACATATTGTCTTAAACTGTGCACTTTATGTAGTCCTATGTCAATATGTAGCAGCATGGTCCTGTAGAAACGTTGTCTCATCTCACAGTGTACATGTACTTGGTTAAAATGACAATAAGGCTCTCTTGACTTGACTTGTTTGATAAAACTGCACATTTTAGAGTGGCCTTTTATCGTGACCATCAAAATGCATACCTGTGCAATAATCATGTTGTTCAATAAGCATCTTGACATGCCTGTCAGGTGGATGGATTATCTCGATTGAGGGCAAATGCTCACTGACGTGGATTCAAACAAATTTGTAGACAACATTTGAGGGGAATAAACATTTTGTGTGCATAGACAAACAAAACAAAAATGTTGACCAAGAAGACTTGGAACTATTGATTGAGATTATAAACTTATTAAGAAGCTGTTTACTGTGGTAACAAATCAGGTGAGAAGTAGGGTAACTTTCTCGTAAGCTTAGATACCATCAAACTTTTCTTAAACCAGTAGACGCCCCTGCTGGTAATTATAAAGAATGCAGATTTCAGGTCCTTCTTTATTGTTTTTCAGACCAGAAGCTCCTTCAATATTTTATAGTCAGTGATTCAATTGAATATAGGTTGAAAGAGATTTGCAAATCATTGCATCTTGTTTTTATTTATGCTTTACACAACGTTCCAATACTTTAAAGCCCAAAGTTCAAGCAACCCATGGAGGTCATTGCTACAATATGTTTCCCCATATAAGTCCACTTTAAAACAAATGTCTCTATTGTCACCAATTTATTTAATCAAACACAAATTAAGAAAAAAGTACACTAATAGCAGCCTCTGTAGTTCTTTTTGTATTTAATAACAGCTAATGAAAAGGCTTCGTTGAATTTAGGTGTGCAGGTTCCCAAGACCTGCTGTTTTGCATGCTGGCTCGGGGGCAGGTAGATTGGTTTTTGTGTAAAATACAGAGACAAAACATGTCTTTCCAAAGGCACATATGCAAAGTTGATTATTTAAAATATTCTGTAACCTGCATTGATTATCTTAGGGATCCCTCATAGTCTGGACAAAATATAACAGAAATAGAAATGCAAAACTTCACTCCCAGAGTTGAATGTTGATTTCAACACTACAAGCAATAAGCTGTGTGAAGTTGCTGGCTATACAGAGGGATGAACGACTGAAAACATAGAGTCACATTTTCAGAGAGAGAAAAGGATGCTGCTTACCACCATAATTTAAAATTGTTGATTAAATCCATTACATTACATTTTTTTTATTCTGTAAAAAAATGTTTTAAAGAATGCTTGGACTAAAGTGTGATTGGGAATATAGTGCTGATGAACAGCCTGGAAATTATGTTCATATACAAGTAATGTGAAACAGAAAACGTGGTTAGTGTAACGTAGACCACCTATATTTCTATTAACATTATTAGGAAATGTTGTTAATTAAGTACATGTTGATACAGAACATATCAGTTAAATATTCACTGACAGGATATTTTCTGGAACATTTAAATAAATAAAAAAAAGTGTTTCCCTTTGCTTATTCAAGGTTGCCTTATTTTACTCACAGACTGGAGCCTAGACTCTATTCTTTCTGGTACCTGTACTTTGCATTCTCACCATCCACCCCAAGCACTGCTCTGGGACTCCATGCATGTAAATGTAGTGTTTCATTCAGTCAAATCAAAATTGTTTGATTACAATACTGTGTGAGTCAAGAACAATATAAATGTCTGCTGGTCACAGTATAGTGGTATTATATTGAATTATTTGAAGAAAAAAAACATAAACTAAAGCAGCTAACTAAAGCAAGGAAAGAAATTGGCTTCGACAATGTTAATGCTAAAATATTAGCTCCTACCCCCACCTAGTGGTCAATATTGATTAGTACAACAATAATCAACTGGTGACTTGGTGCGAAGAATGAATCCTTACATTTCAGAGTCTACAGAGTCTACAAAATGTTGACAAATATGTATTTTTCTTACCATCTGGTCAATCTCCTCTTTATTCTCAAATGTAAAAAGCAACAAATGTGTTCCTGGCCTTTATTCTGGCCATGACCAATAAGCATTTTATAATAAGCATGACCAAGAGCACCTTTCTCCCATTCTGGCCTCCCTTCATTGGCTCCCAGTGCGTTTTAGGATCCATTTAGAGATTTTACCGTTTGTTTTTATATCTTTAAATGGGTCAGCACCCTCTTATATCGCTGACCTCTTACATTCATATACCCCCTTGAAGTCACTGAGGTCCGCTGACCAGTTGTCTCTTGTGGTACCTAAAACAACCTAAAACAAACACTGCTGCAGCCCCCAAACTATGGAATGACTTGCCCCCCCATGTTAGGTCAGCCCCCTCACTGCCAGTTTTTAAATCCCGCCTTAAAACCCATTTTTATTCCTTGGCTTTTAACCCAGTTTGAGTTTTGTACATGTCTTTTATTGTGGTTTTCTTATTTCTTTGTTGTAGTGTATGACTTAATTGTGTGTCTATCTTATTTATTGTCTGTACAGCACTTTGGTCAACTCTGTTGTTGTTTTTTTTAATTAAATGTGCTTATAAATAAAGTTGTTGATGATGATGATGATGATTAAAGTGCTCATTGACCATGAAATGACAAATTATGACTCACACAAACTTGCCAGAGAAGAGGTCAGAGTGAAACTGAAGGACCCACTTGGCTTTGTAAGCTTGTCACCAACATAACCAGTTGGACCAGTTTGCTCAGGGTTGTGACATTTAGCCAGCTCATTGCTGTGGGTAACACCTGAATAGAGTATTAACTCCTTTTGTGAAACTTTAAGTGATCTCTGTACAAGAGTGTTAGTCAGTAATATATGGAAGTCCTTATTGAAGTCTGAGACATCATTCCCATTTACTTCAATGGTTTTATACTGACATGGTGCTTCACTGATTTACTGTGTGGTATACTGTATATTATTTCAGTAGTCATTTTACTATGAACCAGTAATATCCTCTAAATGCAACTGACCATTTTTAACTATAGTTCTTGAAAGAACCAAGAGAAAAATGCCACAGACAGAAAAATTGTTAATGTGGTCTCACGATAAACAAGTCTAATACAGCCATACAGATGTTTAACAGGATCATGAATAAAAATGTTTCTGTTTTTAAAAGTCTTTGTCTGGCATTCAGATGACAAAATGTCCCAGACAAAGACAGCTCGGCCTGGTTTACAGCCTTGTTCTCTGGCCATACCTCTGTTTAGTTGTCAATAATCCTCTCTGTCATTAACAGCAATCTCTTCGAAAGCAGGAGTTTAACCTCCTTTCTAACTGGTCGAACCAGCCATACACGTAGACAACTTCTCTTGTTTCACCTCAGATGAACTGATGAGCCAAACACACAACAACAAATACTGCTGAGGTAGCTTTAAACACGGCACAGACATAAAATGAAGTTAACTTACGGGTAGAGATCACTTCACCCACAAAATCTGTAGCTGGGAACTCAGATCAGAAATCATCTCAGTCACAAAACAACCTAAATCAACCACTGGTCATCATGCTGCTGTGGCCAGACAACAAATTAAAACCTCTGTTTAAAAGATCAGAGTTTATAGTGTAGTGTTATGATCTATCTGCTGTCTTTCAGACCACCTGTCTGTCTTGTCTGCACAGGGAAACACTTGTTGGGCACTGAACTGTGCTGTTAAAATATGATCATACTTAAAATGTCTTTGTCTTAATGAAAAAGCAAAACGTGCTACCTGTTTTTTCCCCCATACCACTCAAGGATACAACTCCTGTAATAAATCCTTGCGGAGCAAATCAAGTACCACAATGTCAACTTTTGACAATAAAACTATTGTCTCTGATGAGGTGTTATTTCGATAACAGGTGTGATCATTCATGTGACAGTCACTGATATGATGACAGTCATGATGGGTATTGTTACCTCCACCGAGGAGGTAATGTTTTCACTGACGCTGGTTTATCTGCCTGTGAGGAGGAGTGAACAAATACTACTTGACAGATTATCGTGGAACTTTGTAGGAGGGTTGATCATGTGCCATGGCAGAAATCATTACATTTTGGAGTGGATCCTGATAAAGAGACAGATCCATGAATTTTTGTCACTTCCTTTAAATGAGATGGGACTTTTAGCAGCATTTTTATCAATTAAGCAAAAACTACATGACAGATTTTCAGGAAATTTGGTGGAAGAGTGGGGCATGTGCCAAAAATGGAACCATTTAATTTTGATCCGGATGTTGAGGTGGATCCATGTTTTTTTTTCTTGTTTGTTTTTTTAACTTACTGTAGCAGAACCATGAGGGCAGCCATTATGACGGCACACACATGTTGTTGAACAAACATTACATGATGTCATCCCGATAAGATCTACCACACAGGGAGGTCTGATCTGGATCCAAGTAATATTCCAAGTGTCACACCAAAAGCTTGGGGTTTTAAGAGGAAGCTTCCATTTTGGAAAATTAAAAACGGGGATTTTTATTTGATGTTGGAGTTTGTTTGTCTGACTGTGATTATAAGCAGGATAACTCAAAACGTTTTGAACTGATTTAAGTGAAACGTTGAGTAAAGGTGGGAAACAGGTGATTAAATTTTGAGGTTTATTCAAAAGATGGAGTTGATCCATGATTTTGCCATGACCCGCCCTACTCTGCCTTTTATTGGCTTGGAATGACGATGACGTTTCACGTAGTCGAAGTTCTTTCAATGAGAGGATACGTGATGTGCGTCATCGTAAATCATAAATACAGTTTTCTGAATGCACCGCCCAGAGTTTTTTTTTTCTTCTCTTTCGTGTGGGCGGAGTCTCTGCTTTCTGCTGGAAACCTCCCATCTGCTGGGTTGAGAGGAGTTAGAGAGGACTCGTTTTTGGAGGGGAGAGGATACTCACCTGTCGAACAGCTGTCTTCTGGTACAAACTACATTTTCTGATTCATTTGTTTTTCTCTGAGACTCTCCGAGCCTGAGCCTTCAGGATGACGGACACACTTTTATCCAATGGCATCAAGGACAACAGAGGAGACAATAAATATTTCAAAAAGGTAAGCTCCGTCACTTCACTTTGGCAAAAAATACAAAGTCTACCGGACTGTGCGCATTGTCTACGAGAAATAACCACATTAGCCGACTGTTACTTTCGGCCTACATGTCTATGGCTCTGCTGCATTTGGATGTTTCATATGTTCTTTGTTAATGTGTCATAAAAAAGAGAGCAGATTTCATATCCAACCTGTTTCCGTCCAACCCTCGTCACCACATAATTATACTGTAACTTTTTCTCACTCCTTAACTGCTAGTAGAATATCTTTGGAAATATGTTTATTATTTTTTGTTAACTATACAAGAGAACAAAATTAAGAACTTAACAGAATAGAAGAACACGAATATTATAAAGTTGCAATCATGTATGAACTGAAACAAAATATCAAGCAATTGTTGCTGCTACAAAAAATAATGAAAAGTAAAAAAAAATATACACAGCAAAAGCTTAATTACCTTGGATGCAACCCATCAGTCCTTACCCTGAAAAAAACCGTCAATATATCCTAAATGTGATCAAACAGCTCTCCTTTATCATCATTGTTTACCATTTCCCTTAGCCATAAACCATACATAAGCATACTTTCCTTTTTCCATACCCACAGAATCAGTTTTTTGGCAATCACCATTTCAAACAAAACACCTGCTTTGTCATATATGGTAATATATATATATATATAAAATATAGTTTTTAAGTCAAATTACTTAAAAAAAAAGCTCTTTTGCAATGTATGTATTCGATATAATAGAAATAAAACGTGTATATGGGATGCATGGAAAAACCACCAATATTAATCTAAAATTTTAAAAATTCCATTTTGTTTTTAAAACCAGCATGGATTCAGCCTTAAATTTGAACTACAAATAAGGTAATAATGTGTCACCAACAGCAGCGGGAAGCACAGCACTGTCAGCTTCAGCTGTCAGCGTGTGAAAGAATGTCTCTATCTGCTGCACTTACTGATAGTGAGAGGCTACTGATAGTGACAAACACCCCATAATTAACATCATCAGTCTACTGCTATTGTCACAGGTGTGATGGTGACTGTTGATAGCCCTGGTAAATAGTGCAGATTAGCCTCCTGGTCTTTTAAAATTGTGCCACACCTGTTTTGTTGTTACTTTTTATCCTGCAAAAATGTTCAAATTTTTCCTCAAAGCTGTGTTTAATTTATTTTTTCATAACAAATTACCATTAAAAGGAGCTTTGTAAAATATCAGCATGTGTGGCTTTTGACCTCTTCTGTTTTATTGATGGTATATTAAGGTTGCACACGGGATGTGCTCTGGATAACAGCATCAGCTAAGCCATTGAAATGTAAATGTCTAAATTGTTCCTCAGATAAGATCAGGATTTTCCCTGCCTGTATGTGGGATATAATGAGCATTTTCATCATCTTAACTAGCTGGAGAGCTATCATTATCGTGGTAATCGGCAAAGTAATTAGCATTCATTAAACCAGAGCCATCAGAGAAACATCTAGGTTCTATGTTAGGTATACCTGCGACTGTAACTTATTCAAGAGATGTGAGTTTGTCTAGGCTGAGCCAATGAGAAAGGCACTTGGTCATATGTGACGGATTATCTAATGTGTGTTTATTGAGTTCCCTGTCTGCCGTGCTGTGATCCGTGTCTCCTTCCTCCACGTTTGTACTAGTGTCTTCAACTGGAGTGTTTTTATGGACAAGCTTGTTTAGATGGGCATCTGAACAAGGCCTTTGTCTCTTTCAATCCCCCCAAATCCCTCTCTGAACGCTGTCTGGATTTAGGCTCTGTGCTGCACTTCCTGTGTCTATAAAAATGTCAGTGGGAGCCAGGGTCTGGCACAGCCACAGGACATGATGTGAGACAGAGCCTAATACCTCAATCACATACCGTTTCCTTAATCATATCAGCACATTGCTCAGCCTAACTCATCGTACTCTCAGTAGTTCTTGCTCCTTCCTCATGACCTTTGCCCTCTCTTTTGTCAGTGAATGCTCAACTTTCATTTCACAGACCAGTTTCAGCATTAACAGGCTTGCACATTTATCCAGTACCTCAACCCATTGACTTCTGGTTCCTCGTTTTCTCATGCTGAAAAGATTTGCAACTCGGAATCTTTTTTGGTCAAATTTTAACCAAACGGAGTCAGGATGATCTTTGCTTCCATTTCTTGTGCCCCTCTGTCTCTTGGGTGAAAATGAGTTCAATGATTTACAAGGCCTCACGATGCCCCGGGGAGCTGCTGTGGTTCAGGGCTTCCTTCCCGGCCATCCTCTGATTCAACTCCAGCTGGATAAGGTCCGACTTGACGGCTGCTGAATGGAAAGATGGCAGAACAAAAAGCCGAATCAACATGTTTCTTCTTCTTATCCTGCGTGGCCAACGAGAGCATTGACGTAGCATCTGGCCCGAGGCTGTGCTTCAGCCAGACCACAGACACAAATTGACAACATGTGTCCTGGTCCACAAACCAGACAAGCTCCCTCGACTTGGAGACACACTTGGATTCCCTCAGTAGGATTTGTACTGGAAAAAGACAAATGAGAGATGCAGCTGTGATTAAATGTGATCTTTTTTTCATTAGTTCTGAATATAAAGATGTCCGTCTTTGAATTCAAAGTACTTTTGGACAACCTGGCAAAGTGTCCCCACTGTGATTGTGTGATTGGAGTGCATTCAGTGTGTGAAATGAAACCTGAATTCAGCTTGATGGTCACTTCATCATGAAGAGGCATCAATTTTGAGAAGCAAAACTGTGGGCTGTAGCCTCTTCTTGGCCAGTTGCCAGTCTTTAATTATCAATTATATAAACCAACTATCCCATGAGCCACTGCTCTGCATGTTCTTTATGAAGCCTCGGTTATACAACAGCAGAATGATTTGCCACTTGATGGATACGATAGTGGACAGACTGTCCTGGTGTTTTGCTCTAATGATGTATTTTTACGCTTACAGAGAAAGGCTGCACTGTTTGAGAGTGCCACTTGGTCGGAGGGTTTCGTCTTCCTGAGCAGTTCAGTGGGTTAGGCAAGGCGGTAGCCTAGCCAGATATGGTGGTTCACTGTCTTTTGATATGATGCTACCAAGGGATTGAATCATCTAGTCCTAGGAATAACTAACTGATCAAGTTTTCATCCTAATGGTCGCCACAGGGACGTGACAATCAAGTATGGCAACATTACTTCTCGTTTCCTCCGATGATAATTAAGTTAAGGATGATCTTTTTTTAAAAAAATGTCTAGACTGGTAGGCTGGAGATGAAAAGTAGACACTGTAAAACAAGACAATCTAGAATGCAAAAGTCATAATCGCTCTGTCTTTCTAACCTTGCCAGATGTAGGGGTTGTCTATCAAACCATCAGTTGTGTGGTCTAACGATCTCATCGTTTATTACAGTAATGGTGTTACACAGGGTCAGGATCATCGCTTTGGAATGCAATCACTGCTTGACGTTTAAAAGCTTACTACATATTGAAAATGGACAGAGAACATGCTGCTATGGTTACCATCACACACTAGCCACACCCTTGTTCTTTAGCACACACACACACACACACACTTTTGATTTCATGGTCGACGTGAAAATATAAAGTCCACGCCCTCTCCAGTCTTATACTCACATCCTCATCCTGCCGTCGCTTTGAGAATAGCTACTGTACTGAACATCCAGCCAGGTCACATCACCGGCAGCCTTGGTGCAGCTCCATTGTGTAATTAACAAGGCTTTCATTTGTATAGATGGTTAATCATTACACTCTCAGGTCGCTTGATCCTACAGGAACACCCATGCTTGAAATATGTGCATTGCCATATAGTCATTTTATGCTAAGTGTCTCTGGAGCATCAGCAGCACGGCTCTGATGTAAATGTAAATGATGGCACAGGAGCGAAACACTCTCCCACAGCTAAACTTTGAAGGACCTGAATGAAGAGTAACAGTCACTTCCACATGTGTCATACCAGCAATTTGTTGTTTTTTGTCTAAAATTATTATTTTTTTGTGCATTTTCGCCTTCATTGTACAGTTGGCAGTGTAGTAGAGGCAGAAAGGAAACAAGGGGAATGAGAAGGGAATGAAATGCAATAAACATCCACTGCTGAACTTGAATGTAGGATGTTGCATTTACATGATACACGCCTGCCTTAGTGCTCCATGTCAACAGTTGTCGAATCCTGTGTAGCCTTATTGACTAAATAAACGGTGCATATTTGTTTGTGTGTATATGTTTAAAGTAGATTTAAATATGGGGAGAAATTACAATATTGTTTTTTTTTCCCACATATTCGTTATAATTATTGTATCAGCTGTTACAATAGTTGCATCTATGTGGCTGATAATGTGACAAGCAAACTCGAGGAAGCCATAATGCAAAAAAAAAAATGTTGCTTGCTCAAGTTATTTCTAACTAAATGAACCGAATCAATATGGATACATTTGGTGTCCATGTGTGGGAAGCCAGTTAGGGATTTTGTCTTTGTTACAGCACATCGCTTGTGCTAAGCGCTCACACAGTAGCTGTGGTGTTCATGCCCTGCTCCTCTCTCAAACAGTGATTCCAGACTCGGTCATCCATTTGTTTGAATGCTGAGACTCCTGACTCTTAACCTTCAGTGTTAAAGTTTCCTATGTTCAGGACTGTAAACTAACTAGTTATACTGAGCTGACTGGTCTCAGTGCATCATGGTGTTTTTTTGCCATCTGAAGTACAGTGCAGACCACACCTCTGCCGTGCGGTGAGTCAGTCAGTATGAATGTTTAAGGCCAGTTTATCTGTAATGCTGAGGGTTACAGCCTGTTGACTCAGTAAGGCTGGGACAAATGTGGTTTTGATAGGAACAGGGACACAGAGTACAGCCCAATACTGACCAATGAGAGTAAACAGTGAGAGTTAGAGCATGTTTTCCAGTTGGGTAATGTAAAACAAGGTGCAGCTCTTTCACACCCAACTCAAATGTGTTCTCGTTGTTACATCACTGAGCAAAGGGAGTAAAAATTTTAACGTAAATCCATTTTAAAGCTAAACGGGAAAAAAGTTGAATGTTTACTGGCCAGATATCTTCCCAACAGGGTCGTATTGTCAATGAGGATCATCCTCCTTCTTTTCAGTATGAACATTTTTCTTTGTGTTCATATTTGAATTTGAATGTTATTTTCTGCTGACATGTTGTTTTCTGCATCTCCTTATCTCAGGGTTGCAACCCGTTGGCCCAGACTGGACGAAGCAAACTGCAGAGTAAGCGAGCCAGTCTGAACCAGCAGATCATCAAACAGATGAGAATGAGGGCTGGAGCTGAGAACCTGCTGAAGTAAGAACAAATGCATGTGGTATATACACCTGTGAGAAGGTTGAAGCACTCAGTACATATTAAAAAAACACACGCATGTAAACACAGACATACATGTGCATTTGTTGCACACAGTAAGTTTTCTCTCTGTCCATGTCATACTGTACATTCATATTCATTCATTCATCTGTATTTCCAGTCAGTTGCGTCATTGTAGTAAATGTGACTTCTAGTAAACCCAAGCTGGGCTGTCATCATTCTGTCATGAGCTGTCATGAATTCTTGGTCAGACCTAAAAGAACACTGGGCTGCTGATGATATTAGGTAACAACCTTGATGAGGAGCATTCCACATATTCTAGAAACAAAGAGCCACTGTGATTCGTCGCTTAGAGGAAACCACTGACAAATGTTTGCTGAACCTTTTGTGTTTGGATTATAGGTCACACAGATGTGTCCTTTTCTGTCAGATTTTCTATAGGATGCCTGTGAGAGAGAAGTTAATTTATTTTTCAAGCCATTTGTCTATGCACAGAGGGGAGTGTACCGTATAGAAATTGTTAAATTGGCAAGAGTCCAAGTACAGCGTTACAACAATGGGAGTAGACCTATATATGTATATAGTGATACAGTTATTAGGATATTATAGAATCTCTTAAGTGGCCTCTTTAACAAGTTTGACACAGTGGCTCAGTGGTTTAGTGGCTCAGTTTATTATCAGTTTATCACAGTCAACAAGCTGCTGTTTGAAATCATGGATACACTGATTGATGTTACCGACTGCTGGACAAAACCAAAACAAATCCATGAGAAGTTAATATTGATGTAGATCTTCTGACACAATCCAAACGATGCATAAAGATATAACATGTTAGGATGCCTGTACTGTGACAGATATACAGCTACTTGCACCAATAAGATACACCTAAGAGAGCAATCCACAGAAATACTATATCTACCACACCCCACCAAAGCCGCCTCTCTGGATACAATATCTCAGAACAATTTAATAAAACTGGCTTAACCTTACTATCAAACAGCTTGAATAAAATACACGAAGATACACTTAGAAATCTAAATACTAGCCTTTTGATGCAGAACAAAGCCTCATTTGCTTTAGCAGACACAGTTTCTGTAATAGGATGCGGGTGCTTTTTAATGTGTTGCTTTTGATATCCCTGGCCTGTACAGCAGCAGTACTCCACTATTCTGCATAAAGGACTTCTTCCTAAAACTAGGACTAAGAATATTTAGGAATCTTTTGTCTTTGATGAGGCAGCAGAGCTAAAAGGTGAATTTAATGTGGAGGAAGTTGTGTCAGTCTGTAAGACTCATTGCATGCCCACATTCCCCTGGAAATTGAAAATAAATGGAGAGATGTTCCTGCTTGAATGCCTGTCTTTGTAGGACTCAGTGCCTGAATTTGAGATCAGATTTCTTAGCAGATACAGAGCAACAAAGAAAACGAGGAAGTAAACCCTTCTCTCATACACCTTACAACCTCTGCCTTCTTCTTCTGTCTGGTCAGGGGGATTCTCCACACAAAAAGCTATTTTTTGGGAATGCTGGAATCAGTGAATAGCTGCTGAACTGCATGGGGTGGGGTGGGGTCAGTAATTGTTTGAATACACACAATAATGGTGAACGTTTTCAGTCTCTCCTGGAAGACTTCCATAGTGCTGTACTCGTTTGTACACATGACAAATACATTTGTCTTAAGAATGAAAAAGGAGCTTTTGTACGTCGTATAGAAGTATGAGTAACGGCTCTCCATTACACTTGACCAACAATGCAGTTTGTGTGCATGTGTTTAACCTTTAACCTCTTCCTTTTTGTCTCTTCTTTAATGTTAATGTTAGGTTGAGTTTCTGTTGTGAGTGACTTATTTTGACATGCAGATTTTCTCCCCAACGCTGCGTGTTTGACTTCATCTGAATGTCAGTTCTGTGTTTGATACTGCAGGTTTTTTTCCTTTCATTGGAGGCCAAGAAAAAGTTTTTGCTATTGTATATCGCTAAGAATAAGAGTGGAAGAGAGGAACAGTGCGTTTTCTATACTTAATTGAAAAGTAATGCACACCAAGGGTTGTAGCAGAGATACTTAGCAGGAACTAGAAAGGCACTCAGTAGAGTGCATAACTCTGTGTTTCATTAAACAAACTGCCCTTAGGTTTCTCATAATGTAATAAAAAGTGAAAAAAAAGATGGATCCACCTCTTTATCTGAATCCACTCCAAAATGTTTCATCTTTGGGACAACGCCGACTCTTCCACCTAGTTTCATGGTAATCCGTCTCATTTTTAAGAATAATTGACAAAAACGGTAAAAAAAAGCCTTTATGTTGCAATGTTCAAAAAGTGGGGGGGGGAAAAATCTGAATTTTCTTCCACTTTGTCTGGATCCACTCCAAAATGTGGTTGGTTCATCCCTGCCCAACCCTCCCACAAAGTTTCATACATCCTTCAAGTAGCTTTTGTGTAATCCTGCTATCAGACAGACAAACAGACAAAGGAAACCAAATAAATTACTTTACCTCCTTGGTGGAGGTAAAAACAATGACTCAGGACAACATTGTGACCCTCAGGCCTTCCTGAAGATCAATAATCACTGGTGTTTGATAATGGATGTTGATGTTGAAGGAAGTCTACCTTAGATTTGCTCTTTAGTTTGGTATGCATTCTGGACCAGAGCTGTGTCAGCGGAGGATGATGTGTTTCCATGAACGCACTTCAAGTAACACCACCTGAACCGGCTATACTGGAAAAAAAACTAAACAAGCCTGACAACTACTTGCTGCCTGGAGCGACAAAAACACATCACAACCCATCTAGAGCCATAAATATCATAAATCCGGACTCATTGCTGTACTAACATGTAGGAAATCTATAGACAGTGTATCTTCAACTTTTCCCATTCGGATTCCCAAATCAGCTTATCTTTGGTTTTAAGATAAGAAGATTAGACCGGTGTGGGAAGATACCACTCTGTGTTTGTCTGTGTGTGTGTGTGTGTGTGTGTGTTAGTATATGTTTATGTGTCCATGAGGCCTGTCTAAGCTCACTCCCAGAAGCCTCCACATTCCTGTAGTGCTTCATATAGTCTGTCCAGACAAGGCCAGAGGCCAGTTGACTGTGTGTGTGTCTCTGCCAGCCCAGCTGCAGGACAGAGAACAGGCTGGCTGCATTTTTGAGTTTGAGGCATGCTTTTTCTTTTTTAAATTTTATTTAAGGCTGTAAATCATAGTTCAATTGCAGTTTTACCTGTGATCTCCCATCAGTGTGTTGCAGTGTGCATAACAGGGTTGCCATAGCGATCCCACCTCCCTGGACATCCACCCGGATTGTCATGTCAAAAACAGATTTTCATATATATTCAGGTATACAATGTTTCAGTAAATTGCCATACAGGCTTTTGTTTAATTGTGGTCTGTTCAAAGAAAGACACGAGAGTGTGATTGTTGAATACACATGTTTTTTTCTCATTTGGTGCAATCAACCATATTTTCTTCTTCTTCTCTTGTTCTGCATTCCTCTTTCTATCAGCAACAGGTTGAGTCAGTCTGGTCAGACCTCTTCTTCTCTTCTCTTCTCTTCTCTTCTCTTCTCTTCTCTTCTCTTCTCTTCTCTTCTCTTCTCTTCTCTCAGTGAGGAGAGTATAGGGAGAAATCAGACAGAGATACAGGAGAAACAAAACTGTAAAAATAGATGGACATCCATCCATCTATATTTCTTTAAGAGTACTCCAGTAATTTTAGTTTTGCACTTCTATACAGTTTTGGGATTTTTGAGAGTAAAGGTTAAAAAACACTGGATCCTACATTTCCCACAATACAACTCCATGAAGTCTTTATTAGACACCCCCGTCATCCTCAATGCCCCCCCCTTTTCACCTATAGCTTGTAATGTAGGTATTCTGTTAAAATAAAGCCTCAAACCAAAGCCAAGGTTGATGATGTCATCAAGGTTATCTTGGGTTTGAAAGTAATTTCTTCAAAACTTTACAAGGCTCCATCAGAGCGACAGAGCTTTACCTGTTGGTAATGGAGAGAAATGATATGTGTCAGTGTCAGGGCTTGATATCTCTTTTCAAATCTAAGGATTTAAGGAAATATGCAGCAAACTGTCAATCCATCAGAAGCATAAAAACAGCCTTTCCAAAAAAAGAGGATGGGGGAACTTCAGTGAAACCACAGTCACTGGTTTATAGTCTGATTCCCATGCTCTGTGGGAGGATATTAGATATTAATAACAGACTTTGGGTCGGCAAACTGGCATCTGTTCTGCCCAAACCACAGCACCACTACATCCACCCTGATGGATTCCCCAGCCCAAACCTCCTCAGGAACCCTTAAGTAGGCCAAAAGGGATGGGAAAGGGATAATGTATCTCTCATTACTTACAACTGAGAATGTGTTTGGATTCACGTTAAACAGATAAGCTGCATGTTTCACCTTGTATCACTGTGATGCATGTGACCCGTCTGTGACAGTACGTCACCAAGCGCACCAGTCAAAGGTATTGTTAAAACCTTATCTCTGCTGTGCAGTGAACCGTAAACTCATCATGTATACACACACACACACACACACACACACACACACACACACACACACACACACACACACACACACACACACACACACACACACACACACACACACACATATACAGTTTGATTCCCTGACCATCCTCATCTCAACACAAACATGTAGCAACTGTACATATTAAACAAATCTGTCCCTAAACATTTACAGTAAAATGAACAAAATGTGCTAAAACTCTCCTAGTTGTGTAGTATTAAGGTACATATCACCTTTGTCATTTAAATCCATGGTGTTACCATGGTAATGGACTGCTGAACTACACAGGGAATAAAGCCGTGATTCATGGATCTCTGATGTGTGCTGGAGAGCAAATCAGGTGCCCAGCAGGACACAGTGACGCAGGTCTGTGGTCTACAATACCAGGAGTGGCACGCTTGTTTTAATAATCAGCTGCTGGAAAGTTTGACCAAGTCTGAGTGGATAACAAAGAGGCTAATATTTCTCCTCCCATCTCAAATGTTTCATGAACTTTTTCCCTCATTTTTTTAAACATGTTTTTAACTCTTTTGTCTTTGCATCTCCCTCTCCAATCTCCCCTGTGTGCAGGGCGACATCTAACAACAAGGTCAAAGAGATGGTTCTGTTGGAGTTGAGCTATGTTAACGCTAACCTGCAGCTACTGATGGGACAGCTGGAAGGACTGAATAGCTCAGTGGAGGTCTACCAGAACACCCAGTAAGTGTATATATTACTGCTCTCTATTGATTTTACTACTTCACAGCTAGTGTGGGATGTTAGCTGCTTCCAAGTGACAAACATTGTCATAAATGTAAGACTGCGGTTTTGTCATAAGTAGTAATGCATCTGCAGTCAAAAATGGTAATAACTTATAATTTTCAGATTTATTCATGGTTGACTTTTGAGCTAACTGCTTGTGATTAGTCTATTAACTAGATTATAAGTTAACTTGCATGCATGGCCACCAGAGGTTTCCTATATAGACACAAATGACCGGCAACAGTCCTCTTGTTTCATAATATGGACACCATTTCGACAACCCCAAAAGTGTTTCTTGTGCAGACTTTACTAAGGCAGGCCACACAGGAATATCAATGACTGCTGAAGTGTATTTGGTGACCCATTTTAGCAGTTTATCTTTTATTTGCCCCAGAAAATGAAGCCCTATGCGATTAATTGACTGGTGGACAATCCCCACCCCTCCTCAGTGAGGGCAGATTGCACATGCAGAGGAGCAAGAGCCACACAGAGAGAGAAAAAGACAGATTGAGACATTCTCTAATGTTATGTCCCGTCTCTTAAAGCACTGATTGTGGTGTCACCTCTCCTGTTTAATGTACTTTTGTCGTTGTTTTAGCCTGTAAAGTGCTCCTGTTTGGTTCAGTGTCATTCAGTACCATGGTGGTTTTGATCGCTTCGATTGGCCATGTCATTAACACCGTCCTCCACACCTGGCTCAACTGCTGTTGTGATAAGGCATAAGTGCAAATTGTGTTTTTTACGTGTCTTAAAACATCCTCATGCCAAAGAACTTTAGCAGAGCAGACAGAGGGAGAGAGAAACCGAAAGAGGAGGTGCAAGCCAGTGCAGAGGCTGCAAATGAAAGGAGAAATAACCTATATACTAGAAATAGGGTCATTAATGTTGTCTATCAAACAGTTTCAATAGGCGAACGAACCAGAATCGACACACACTCTCAGTCTCTTGGAAACACTGAAATCTGTTCAGTATTTTGATTTCCCATACCTGCAGATGTGATGACTGGTGAAGGTGATCTTAATTTGCAACTTCTGTTTATACAGAATTAGAGGAATACCGACACAGTGTTGAATGGCAGGTGACGAGATCCACTCCGCTCTGACACCGTGTTGAAGTCATTGTGGACTCTCTCAAATCAAATACACCTGATGACAGGAGCAGATAGGTTGGATGAGACATAAAAAAAAACATGAGGACAGAGTGCAAGGACTTGTTAAACTGGGTCAGCTGGTTTTTGGAAGACAATGCACAGAGCACAACAGGCACGATAAGCTGAACTTGTATGAAAACTAAGATAAGCGTCTAGTGAAAGGCTTCTCTATGTCAGCCTGATGATTGGGTGTCTGTGGGTTTGTGTAAGGTTGAGACTCCGGTGTTTTCCTTCTTTAAAGACGGGCCAAGTTCATAGGGTGTGGATGAAAATGCAGTGTGCATGTCACGAAGCTACATGTGTTGTCTCGGTCACATGTCAAATCAACTCATCACTTAGACACAAAGGACTTGAGGGTAGAGATTTGCAAATGATGAGGCGTATGCAAGTGGCGACAGATATTTGAAAGTCGGCGCCTGAGTGCAAATAACATGTCCTCATCATGGCATGACACCCACTGACTAAATAACCAAGGTTTAAAGCTACCTATGGTTCTCGATAAAGGATAGCAGAGGCTGTCTCTTTTAGAGTTAATACATGATTAACTTAAGCCAATAAAGACTTTCTTTTATCAATAAAAAACAAATTAAAACATGAGTATTGAAAGTATTGATTTTGGTAAATCACATTGATACAAAGGTTCTTTGTTTAATCATGCCTGGTTCCAGACATACTTGAGAACACCATAGACCATCTACACACACACACACACACACACACACACACACACACACACACACACACACACACACACACACACACACACACACACACACACACACACACACACACACACACACACACACACACACTTCTGTAGAGGATGTCATGTTGCCCATGACAATAAATCACAACAGACCAAGTAGGAGGTGAGACAGAACAGGGTTGTGGGGGATGGAATGTTGTATGGTGGTATCTATGGTAACATGTTAGAGGATCATTGAAAGATCTGAAGCTGCAACTCTCGGTTTTTTCATTCTTAAAGTGTTTATTAGGCATTTTTAATGAGATACAGACCATACTTAAGGGTTTTCTTTAAAATGTCGACATGAATCTACAAAATGACCTCATAAACCTAAAACACCAACTTTTGTTGGCATGCCCCAGATTGGTTTGTTTTGTGACAAGGAGCAGATTTGAATCTGGTTTTAATAATAGGCAGGCAGAACACCCTGTGTGAAGCTGGTAAGAACATTTTACCCCTCAGGATTCCAGAGAGGCAAATATTTTCCTGAGTATAATGTGTGTTCCACTTAGGGATTTAGCTGACGTCGTTAACCACAGAAACTTATAATGTGTTAGCCGTGGCAAACAGCCTCCTCATTTTGGACAGAGAGAAAACTTTGCACACAAGCAACTAAGAATAACATAACTGGTTTACTAATTACATGACGTCGACTTCCTCAGATTTCAACAGCTGCCTCTCAGTGTCTCTCTGTCCCATGGGATCAGAAAGACTCAAGTGTGGGAACATTCAGCCTCGTTGTCATACTCATTAGAGATACACCTGCTCACTGTTCCATCCACAGACAATATCCATGTTGTGAAACTACCATCACCCTCCCACCACTGAGTGTAAGAGAAAATTAAACATCTGCCAAGTACAAAGTGTGTAGCGGTGTGTCATGTTCACAATACCAGATCCACAAAAGGCGGCGCAGGTAACAAGCACAGTGGAATATTGGATATGTTGAGAAAGTGTTTTTCTATCATTTCTGAGGAGCTCTTCTCACTCGATGACGCTTTATAGCCACAAAGGAGAGCCAGCCTCCTCCTCTCAGTGTGAAATACAACCGGAGTCTTCAGTGCAGAGACAAAAACCTCTCCTCGCCTTTCTAGGCTTTTCCCACCATTCTCTCTGAGGTTATTTGTCACTCAGACCAGGTTCGGCATGTTTTGGTACGAGGTAATGCAATAACAGGAAGCGCATATGTATGTGACTGGTTGTGCACATGTTGTCTGTGACTTGACTGAAAGAAGCGTAATCACTGTATTCTTCACAGTCCTATCAGTTGTGTCCTGGCACATTTTGAGAAACATTTTGTTCTTCAGTAAATTGTTTGTTCAGTTCCTTTCTGTAACGTTCTTGACTGGGACAACAGACTAAACCCTCTCAAAGAATCATTACAAGAAGTGATGACGAATGAATCATTAAGATGCCCTACAATATGTTCCTACGGGAGATCGAATGAATGGAAAGACGATATGCACTTCACTGAGAGTTTCACTAAACATAATCTAATAATTGATCATAATAATTATTATTATGATCAATTTTTTTGCAGTGGTAGGTAGATTTGAACAGTTTCCCATCATTTCCAGTCTTTATGCTAAGCTAGGATAGCAGTTTAAGTATTCCTTTCAGACAGACTCCCATATCCCACCCATATTACCACATGAGAGAACAGTTCTTACTGAACTCTTGTTGCTAACCTACAAAAGCCAACGTTCAACTCTCATTGGACTAAGGTCAAAGAGGCCAAGAGTTCCAAACATCAACTTAAAGCCTGGAACATATCGGCATACTGTGTGTTAAAGTAAAATGATTCTTCCTCTATGTGCTGTGAATTTGTAACTCACCATAGTGTTGATAGTTATTACAGGGTCTTTTCTCACTGCAGCTAAGAAGCTTTTCAGATGCCTTGGAAAACAGTTTCTGTGCCCCTCCCTCAGCCAAACCAGAGAAAAGACCAGAGTGATCTCATCTCAAGTACTGATGGATTATACTGCAGCCTCTATCTTACTCTGTCAGTGTTACTGATGAATGAGATTTTGTGGGATGCACAGAGCCAGTACACGCCAGAGGAATGCTTCCTTATCATCAAGCGATGAATGAGGATTTGTTTTTTTCCATAAGCCCTGTATGGACTGTACAGAGAAAAGGCTGTCCTTCATCTTTAGCCCCTTTTGATGGAGAGAGTCCTGATTAAAATAGGTTTTAAGATATCAACTCTTGCTATCTTGGTAATGGTAGGAGTCAGTTTTGTGCCCCTGTTGCCCTCGTTGGAAGTTGTTTTGAATCACAGACATTCCCAGCAAATGCAGAAGCAGCGCCAGCTTGTTTTTGAAAGGGGTAATTTATTTAGTAACACCTCATTCTCCTGCTTGCAGTAGGGGGAGGGTTTGGGCTTTTTATAGACTCAGTCTGATCAGCAGCAGGTATCTGTCAGGTTATATTTCCTCAGCGCTGATAACAAGCTGAACCTGCTTTCCATCTGCCATCACCAATGACCTCCAGACAAACTCAAAACACAAACTCAGACAACTAGACAAACTAAAGCCATTATAGCTTAGATCACAAACCTGATGTTTGTTGATGGCATTCTGTTTACTGTTTGGTGGGTTTTAATCATAGAAAATAAAGAGCCTGCTTTTAGAATAGAGGAAAGAGTTGTCAGCGTTTTCAGAAGCAGGGCTGCAGTTCCAGAGTGGCTTTACAGTAAAAGGAGTCGAGGGGGCCCCAGTCACCTTTAAATCCTTACTCCTACAGTGTGTGCTTAAAGCACCATCTGCCTAATCCTGCTGTCCCCTCTATGAAACTACACTTCTTGAGGTTAAGTAAAGATTAATAGACTCTAAACCTTCTGAAGTGACGGCTGTTATTGGTATGATCTGGCTGTTCCTGGCACTGCACGTATTTTTATTCACTTATCTCTAACAAGTCTTAGTCTGTGGCTTGATGTCTTGAAACACACCTTAGAACCTGCTTTTCTTCATCATGAACTTATTAATGTCAGCAGAGCAATGGCAGATATTTATGTATTTTTCTCTTTGGCTTTAGTAAGTCATAGTCTTCAGTAATCGTAATAGTAATTAATGATATTAATCATATCAGAACTTCATTGTGCTTTTGTTTCTCAAGTACAGTTGTATCATGCACTGTCAACATTTACTGGTTATTGTCCTAGTTGTCAACATGCCTGTAAGCTGACTTCAATAACATTTTCTTTAGTATAGGGTTGAGCAATATGACTTCAAATCAGTATCACGATTATTTCAAACATTTACCTTGATTGCAATTAATGAATGATTATTTTATATGCTTTTTTTTACACTGCCTGCAAAGTTCTCTGACAAGGGCTAGGATTTTCTTTCTTTTTGTCCGCTGTCTTCTTCACCAAAGCCAAAATGATCTACAAGGCATTCTTTTTAGGTATAAGCTCCTCTGCTTGAGTCCTGTTTATTGCCTTTACTTTTGTTTTGTGGCCCAACATTAGTTGGGAATGTTGGAGGCTCGTGAATGAACATGATGTCGTGCTTTTCAAAGGACAGTTTATGAGCGTAGGCATTCATGAAAGATATAATTGAGCAAGATTAAGTCGGTGAGACGTTCTAAATGTTGGTTTCAATATATTTCCGCCTAATTGCCCAGCCCTAGCTTAGTATGATGTTTCTATTTCTGTCTTTTCATTTTGCTTAACAGGGAAACAACCAACATTCCCCTCATTGCTCTGGGACTGAAGGAGACAAAAGAAGTTGACTTCTCAACTCTGTTCAAGGTACATAAGCAACAATTACAGTTTCATCATTCCCTCCTTGATACAGTGAATAAAAAAGTAGTTGACATTTTAAAATTTCCATGTACTGTATTTTGACTTTAATAGTTTCCTCAAAGCAATTGTGACGTAGCTTTGAGTCTTGGAACAAAGAGATACATGACAATGTAATTCCTTTGAACTGTTTTATCATTATTTGAAGCTACAAAAGGTGAACTATGAAGGAACTCAATCACTAGGTGTCATGCAAAAATATCACTCTGGCATTTGTGTTTTAAAAGCAAAACTGAGTTTCACTGAGCTTCAAAGAAGTCAATGGATTGGTGTCCATCTATATGTCGACATCACTTAAAAAGAACTACCTTTTTTATATGTCAGTGGGAACAGTCTCAAACATTATGACAGCATGTGTGGACGAAATGTTATAGAAAGTTTAACCTAACCCACAGAAGCATTAGGAAAAAAAACATGCAGGAATAGGGGCTACAAACACTGCTAATATGACCCACATTTAGTCTGTATTTTCAAAATGGATTTATTTACTCCAAGATTAAAGTCTCCCTCCACTAAGTAGTTGTGTCACATTGTCTACGCCCTGTACGCCTGCTACGCCATTGTGTTGGTTCAGGAACAGTACCTCATCCGACAATTAAAGGATTTGTCATGTTTAGCAAAGTAGGTCAGTATTTTTTAATTTTTTTTTAGACCTATAGAGCTGTCATGTAGATATGTCCCAACATGGGGAAGCACTCCTGTAAACGGGAGATTTGCAGCACTCTGCATCCTGTTCTGATTTCCAGACAGACAACGTGAGAGGCATAGGTTAACAAGTTAATGCTGCTGCACTTATAGACTGAACTCAATGACTGTACACCTCAGTCTCTATACCTACTTCTGGCACTGACAGAATAATAATATAATAAACTTCATTTATATAGCACTTATCTTAACAAAGTTACGAAATGCTTCACAAAATATGTCAAAAATAATACAATCAGAAAACTAAATAACAAAAGACAATAAAAGAGCAAACATTTATAACATGAATCACACATCAGAAAAGCTCCAGCTCGTCCTCTTGACACGGCAGAGTTTGACTCAGCTGTCTTTGTACATTTAAGAATGATGTAATAGAGTAGACTAGTTGTGAGAGAGGTCGCCTGTAATTGAAAGGTCATGTGGTTAATTCCCAGAGCACAACTGGGCAAAAAACATATTGCACTGAGACGTTGAGCTGTATTTGTTTCTGACAGGACTTCATCTTGGAGCACTACAGCGAAGACGGGAACAGTTATGAAGATAACATTGCTGACCTGATGGACCTGCGACAGGTAGTGTACACTCTTTGTGGGATCTGACATGCTATGGTAATCCTTTCTTATAAGTAGATTTTTTACACGTGGTCACCATAATAGTCATCGGCCTTGTGTTTGAAGTGGGTGTAATATGGTCTGCATCCATAAAAGATTCTGCTGCACAAAGCACCATGAAGCCTCTATCTTAACAACTTTGGAGTTGGTTCACTGAAACCACAAAAACATATTTTTCCACCTCCATACTATGCTCTCTTACTATGCAGATAGCTTCAGATAGTTTTCCTGAGTTTTTGAGATGTCCCTGGGATTTCTGCTACCATCCAAATAGGTGAATGGATTATTTTTTAGTTTTTTACGGAATGTGGTGCTCAAAACTCAAAACTACAAAACACTCAGAGAGCACAAACCTCCGCCAAGGCAGCTCAGTTTCCCCTGTGAAGCTCACTTATTAATACAATTTGTGACTGCACTTCACTCTCTCTGTGGCACACCTTGCTTTTCTAAACAAATCTGTAATGGAGCTCACCTCATCTCCTGGTAGGAGAACTGCAGGTGCAGCTTTTCTTCACTCATCTCCCTGACAAACGCCTTGAGAAGACGGTGATTAATGAACAGTGCATTGTGGGCCTTTAATGATGCAGATCACCACCAAAATGTAATGGGTTGTACCTTGGGCCCTATCCTACATCTCTAAAAAATGTTATCAAAATTTGTTCATAGGGGCGCGTTTAGCTCAGTCAGTAGAGCGTGCTTCCCATGTACCAAGGCTGAAAGTCCTCTAGCGTTGGCCACAGGCTCAAGTCCCATCCATGGCCCTACTTTGCCGCATGTCTCCCTCTCTCCCACAGTTCCTGTCTTCTCTTCAAGCTGTTCTGTCTACTATAAAGCCTGAATAATGCCCAAAAAATTATTTAAAAAAATTTTCATAGCTATTCGAGTAATCCTGCTGACAGGCAGACAAAACCAACACTGGCAAAGACCTAAACTCCTTGGCGAAGTAATGACTTCTTTAAAACTTATATGCGTCTTTACAGAAAAATGTCCCATTTTCTTTGGATTCATGGTAACAGATTAATGCGTTCTGATGTCAGTGGATGGTCTTCAGTAAACAGGTCATTGTTTCTCAAAACATTTTTAAAATCTGTCATGATTTTTTGATGCTGCGAGCAACACAAAGAAATCCCCTCTGCTGTGTTCATATGGTGGCACAATCCTCAGAGAAGGACATGTGAAAACATCAGTTTATAAAATGAAGTTATCCAATTACCAACTATTGTAAGTATTATTGTAGACTAAATCCGATCTCTTTCATGTCCTAGGCTTGCAGAACGCCAAGTCGAAACGAGTCCGGCGTGGAATTGCTGGCAAAATACTTCGGCCATCTTCCTCTGATGGAGAGCAGATTCTTCTCTCCAACCCACCAGACTGGCATCTTCTTCACCTGGTACACACCAGTTATTTTAATTATAAATAATTAGCATAATTTAAACCATTTTAAAGCAATTATTAAAATTGACTTCATGAAATTCTTCAGATGATATTGTGAAAATTAAAATGTGTGAAGAAATAGAAACGGACGATGCACAACTTTGCAAAATAAATCATTTAAATATCTGCTAAACTTCTATCAGAAAGGCAACAGGAAATAAGCAAAGAACATTATGAAGAAAGATGTCATGAGGGTTTTCCAAGGGTATTGACCTTAAACAGCAAAAGCATACTATGCAGGATTAGTCCATAGCTGCATTTAAACACGTCATTCAAAGGTACAGTAACTGAGACACCTATTTACAATAATAATAATAATAATAATAATATTTGATTGTTGAGTCTCATTCCCAGGTTGTCAAATACTGATGCTATGGGTTAACAGCCACCAACCAGAATTGTTAATGTCCAGAAATTCAATGAACACAGTGAAATAATAAGAAAATACAGACTAGAGGACAAGGTCTCTGCATAGAGAGATGCTGCCACACACATAGTGGGTCAAACATAATATGATATAGTTAACATTGTTTTAGAGCGATGTCCTGCATGGGATACCTTTAAATTCATGGGTAACCTAATATATCTCCGTCAGAAGATGTAAGGCTGTGTGTCCCAACCCTCCGAGGTTCCAGAATAGAAGGGACTGGTTTGATCACAGCTTTTTGGATTGGCTCTGCCTTCCCACTGTATTTTCCACCTGTTACTAGCAGAAGAGAAATTCTATTTAGAGATGAACTGTAATCGGCATGAGCAGCCATACAAGCATCAGTAACTTTAGCAAGGTCAGAAAATAATTTCAAATCTCTTCCTGTGGTCAGATATTACATAATTTAAAATCAAGAGTAAGTGAACACACATATTATGTTTTGCGAGCTTCTTGTAGTATCAGATCAGCTGCTAATGATGAATCTGTGGGTATATGAAGTAGTTACCTAATTTGAGGGAATTTTGAGCAAGTGTCTTAAAACTTAAAGCTTCTTCCTCTTTGCTTCAGGTACGACTCCTTCACAGGAGTGCCGGTATGCCAGCAGAACCTGTCACTGGAGAAAGCCAGCATCCTTTTCAACATGGCCGCCCTCTACTCTCAAATCGGTACTCGTAGTAACCGACAGACAACAGCCGGCCTGGAGGAGGCCATCTCTTCCTTCCAGATAGCTGCAGGTAGAATAAACTGGTTTAATCAGATCACTCCTCTTTCACCAGCTTATGCTTTACAGTGTCTCCAACATTCAAAGATGTCAAACGACAAACATTCTTCTCTTCATTTCTTTAGACCAGACTTATCTTTGATCCCAGGCAATATTTAAGCAAGAGACATATGGGGAGTCACTTAGCTTCTGTTGATATAAACTGTTCACAAAGAGCACATATGATAAGTGATTGAAATAGAGGAAGACAAAGAAAGGCGGAACAATAAATATGAAACAGTCAACATGTTAATTGAAACATTTGATGTGTAAATCAGCCACTATGGACTGTTCAGCCTTATTAGCAGAATATGTGCCAGCCTCCACCCTCTATATTCTCCTCTATGACAGAGAATTAATGCACTGGATGTTTCTCTGGCCTCTTGTCATGTGAACTGGTTTCCCAACCCTCTGAGGTTTCAGGAAGCTCAGACCAGTCTTTTGATAGGTTTATGCCTTGGCAGTGTGAGGAGTTGCAGGATAATTACAGCTTTGAACACTGGTTATGTTCCTTTGATGGTTATAATTTAGCCTTGTACCATCCAAAACAATTATGCCTGTTATGAGGAACATTGTTACCAGTATAATAAGAAATAAATTAAGCTGGGTGATAGGAATGTGTGCTGCTGCATTGCCCTTAAACAAGAGACACAAAAGATGTTTAGAGGATGGGAGGAGTCTGCCAACAATGGCAGAAGATTAGATGAAGTCTTGCAAGTTAGTGCTCTGTTATTAAGTTGTCTACAACTCTGCTGCCATGTTTTCAATTTGTAAAATAAGAGGGAGGCGTTCACAGTTGGAATGCAGATGGCTTTTTTGCTTCCATTGAACATGCAAAACTAATTTAAGAAGATTTGTGCCTAGACTGAATTTTGAAGAATCACATACGCAATCTCAGTGCTAGCAGTGAGCTTTTCATTTCTTTACTACGCAAAATAAAGAAAAACTCTCTGTATGGAAGCTTATAAAAACATGCATATGAGAGTGTCAGTAAGTAGGGTTAATGTAGCTGTATGCATCTATCATTCTGTGGAGCATCTGTCATTCTGTGGACTAGCAAACTATTTACTCTTTTTTTAGTTTTTCCCAGGAGAAATCATTCTTAGCTACTAATAGCTACTATTAGAGCCAGCTGTTTAATGTTGGGGAGCTACTTTTCATAGCTCTGAACTAGACATAATTCATCACCAATACCTAAACCAGAGGGGATTTGCTTTGAAACACTAAGACCTATGACAGATTCAGATTTAACTACATGAAATTGGCCTGTTCTTAATTAGCTGACCCTAACCTCGCTGTTTGAATGGGAAAGAGAACAGCTTAATTTCCTCTAGGCCTTAAAATAGAATCACAAACAAAATACTAAACAAGAGAAATTGTTAGTATGCGGGATCCCATTCATCAAATTACATTTGTTGTTGTGTTACATGCCTTTTAAACATGACACATCTTTTTTTAACTGATCAAAAGGTATGACTATTATATGTTTTTCTGTTTCCTTGGAATATTTTTCTTTCGAGCTGTGATGGTCTCTTGTCTCCCGCACAGGTACTCTGAACAACCTGAAGGAGACATTCACCCACACACCCAGCTACGACATGAGTCCAGCCATGCTCAGTATGTTGATTCGGATGATGCTTGCTCAGGCTCAGGAGTGTCTGTTTGAGAAAATGGCTCTGCCTGGAATCCGAAACGAGTTCTACTCCTTGATGAAAATGGCCCAGGAGGCTGCCAAGGTAAATGACAGCAGAGGCACACAGTCTTCCAATCGTATAGGCACAGTTTTCTTTCTTTAGCTGTGGGCTCGGTACGATAGACTCTACTTTAAGTGAATGTAAAATAATAATGTCACCACAGTCCGATTCCTCACTTCTATCAGTGGTTGTACCCAGATCAGTGTTTTTAATGTCCTGTAAGTAACTCTATCCTCCTTTTCCCTCCAGGTCTCAGAAATCTACGACCAAGTCCATCAGTCCATGATCCAGACACCAATCAAAGACAATGTCCCGTTGTTCTGGTCCACCATGGGGCTAGTCAAAACCAACCACTATCGCTCCATGGCGCACTACTTTGTAGCCTCAGCCCTCTTGGACCACCGATGTGAGAGAAATGGTTTAAAGAGATCCTAATCATTTTCACACAGATTTGATGCGTAAAAGATAACAAAGAAAGGTTGAATTTAGAATTAGAGGAAGTCCTGGAAAATGGAAAAAAATACATGCAGCTATTATTTGCTAATAGTTTTACTTTCACACTACTTTACTATAAACATGCTAGCTATTTTTTCTCCTCAACCAAGCACCACTGTCACCGCAAGGTGCAGCAGTGCCCTTCTAGCTGGAGTGGTAACACTGATCAAATTTTGTCTAGTTCCCATTTACCAACACCAAAGTAGCAAAGTAAATTTTAAGTTTTTTCAACTTGTTCTTTTGTATTAGCCTGGCTGTTGGTCGTGGAGGTGTAAAACGATTCTAGGATTGGAGCTATAAGACTAAGCTGCCTGATTTTGAACACCCTGGAAAACCTGACCCTTCTCTTAAAGTGCTGTATGGGCCTGTGGGTTGGTCCTGTCAGATGACTGGACTGAACCACAGCCAGCCAGCCACAGTGTTATTACGTAACTGCTATTTAGACACACACACACGCACACTCAGACTAACACACCATGCCAAAGAGAGAGAGAAAGAGAAAGAGTTTCCAGGAACTCAGTGGCAGGATGAGCAGAGAGTGGAGGAAAAAGAGATTTTGGACTAGGTGAAATCGAGTGGATGCACTTTCGGCTACTGGAGGATTACAGCCATGTAGCCTCTTATTGCTGCCTACTAGATCAAGTGATAGAGAGAGCAAGGGAGAGACAGAGTGAGAGAGGAAGGGGAGTTGTGGGAGAACCCTCCAGTAGTGATGTTGCTAATTTTCTAGCATTCTGCTTTAGCTCTTGGTGACTTTTGACTCCTTGCAGACTTCACAGATAATAATTATTTAACAATTGATTCATTGATTGTTTTAAGCCCTAAACTGGGTCTGTAATTCAAAATGTCCATTTGTTGTAGTTGTTCTTCTTTGTTACTGAACATAAAGATAGACATTGATGATGGATTCAACTGCGAACCAAATGTAACAAAAATGCAGATTATATTAAGCCTTACAGTAGATGCTCATAGCTTTACCCAGTGCTATGAATGATGCAGGACTGAATGGAGAAACAACGGAGTGAAGCAGCTTTTAGTCTAACAGCTCATTAACAGATTCCTGTGTGACTGAGGAGAATAGAGCAATTATCTGCAGGACTGTAGAAAAAGGACTCTGCCCAGAAAGAGGACAGACTGAAAGCTGCTATAGTAAACAGATGAACACAAACACTCCTAAGTAAATGCTTTATAAACACCCTGCGAAGCAGAATAGTCAGGGGATGCTAGGGAGGTCTGAAGGTTTAGATATTTAAATCTGGTGAACCACAAGATGAAGGAGAAAATAAGACACATACGTTTTGGCAGAATTTGTATTTTGATGAGCTGATAAGATAATTAGAACATTACAATCGGTGTAGATTAATGCTTATGTTGACACATGCAGTTGTTATTCAGGTTTTTTTTTTGTAATCAACATTTTTATTGCTTTTGAAGATTACGAATAAAACAAGCGGTCAAGGCGTGGGACAGCAGACATTATATCCCATAGCACTAGTTACAGTGATGGCTAGCAGAACCATTTAAAAGAAGATAAATCAAAAATAATAACCTATTTTTACTGCAGTGAAACGAGGATTTGGCAGGTGTATATGCCACGCATAATGTTCTGCAGATTCTAAACCATAACCAGGAACTTATATTGAGATTAAAATCAGAATTATCATTAAGGAGGCACAAACCTGGATTAGAGCATATGAGAGTTCCAGTAGGTTAGATAAGACAGTGTAAACATGAGGCCAGAAATAAGTGGACAGTCCAAAGTTTTTTATTCATTTCAATGCTGATTCTTTGTGTGTTCAGTGGGTCCCAGTGATGATGAGGACCAGCAAGAGAAGACCTTGTCACAGGTCTATGATCGTCTTCCTGAGGGATGCACACCTCAGGACATTCTGAAAAACAAAGATGAACGTGAACGCATTGGTAAGAGTGAGCACACAGGCAGAGCACAGCATTGGACAAAGGAAGACAATACAAGAAACGTCTATAACACCAGACCTGACTCCCTGTTCTCCTCCTCTATCTGCTTCTCCTGATCGTGTCCAATGGCAAATTTTTCATCTTCCCTCAGGCAAAGCCCACATTCGTCGGGCCATCATGGGTCATGAGGAGGCTCTGAGGATTTATAGTATGTGCCACCACTTGAAAAAGCTGGAGGTGCTGCAGGACATTTTAAAAGCCAGCCACCAGCGATCGCTCAACAAGTACAGTGAAAAAGAAAATGAGGAAGAGTTCACCGACTACACCGAGGCCCCAGACATCATCTGTGAGTCTTCAGTGTTATATAGAGGAGACAACACCACAGCCAGTTTAAATATCCTGTTCAACACAAGAAGTGAAGATAGGATTACAACAATTGTAAAGTCTAAGTCTCCAAAGTCTCCTGTAGTTGACACACAAATGAAAAGCAGGGCCAGTACAATGTTCTGTGAGGTTTGTCTCTCAGGAAACAGTAAAAAGGCAGCTGTGTTGTGAGCCACACCTGCTGTAATCAGATGTGATAAGTGATGTTTATTTTCAGGTACAGATGATGTAATGTTTGCACTGCTAACATTACATCTCCACAGGGCGACAGTTGAAATGTGGTTGTGACAGTAAACACTGAAGAATGACAGCTGTGTTTTGTTCCACCTTTCTTTGCAATAGCTAAAACAGAGCACAAAGCTGAGATGGAGGTTCCTGCAACCACAAAGGTGAAAGTCAGAGACTTCTTCCATCGGCTGGTATGTGGGTTACTAATACTTTTCCTCTCACATTTCTGTTTTTTTCACATGATGGTTGGTTTATTCATCAAGTGACATGAAATGGCTATGGATTTTATTTTAGACCTTGGAAGTGTTTCTTCTAACATCCAGACTTTTTATTTTTGTTATTTGTGAATAAAACCAACCAATGGTGAGGCTCCTGGAAGCTTTGGCACACTTGACCACAGTTAATTCAAAGCTGTATCATGTTTCCAAAGCCTCCCTGACTTTCATCCAAAGCAACAAATGCAAAACTAACATTAACCATGGACAGGGGTGCTCTTATCCTGGCTTGGTTGTCATAGTGGTGGCTGGGAGGGGGAACTGGCATCCTCTGTCACTGGAGCTGGAATCTTCTGTTCATGTCCTCTGAAAGAGGAGAGACTCTCAGTTGAGAGTCTTTTCTTTCATGTCGCACAGTTTACAAAACCTACAGCGTAACAAATAAAAAGCTGTCAATTTTGAGACGACCAGCATCTGAAGTCCCAGAGAGCTTCCTCTCGTGAAATCCCCCCGGTCTTCATTAACAGTCCCAGCAACACGACTCACAGTGATTTGGATCTGTGAAAAGTTAATTTGAGCACAATTTCTCCATCTAATGAATATGGTGATAATTAAAGGAGCAGGGCTCATAGGTATCAGTTTGATGTTAAATAGGATTGATGTTCAAAAATCCTCAGTGCTTGGAGCAGGTGCACACTGTTTCAGTACTATGGACACCATCTACACACACCTACACATTAGCCATACTCATTTCAGCATTTTGCAACACAAAGGCCCACTTGCTTATCTGTGGAGCTTACAGTAATCATTTGAGACAACGGAAAGGAAGGGTGTGTCCGTATTTAGGTAGTAACATTACCTAACAAGACATGGACACAACAGGTCAGATCAGGTGAGTGTGTATACAGTATAAATGTTTTCTAATAGTCAAAGATGTGCGCTTTGATCATGTTTGATTACCTCCACCAAGGAGGTAATGCTTTTGCTGGCATTGGTTTGTTTGTCTGTCTGTCAGAGGGAGTACTCAAAAGTTAAAGTTACGGATTTTGATGACTTCTTTTGGAGAGGTAGGGTATGGCCCGAGGAACAATCCTTTAGATTTTGGTGGTGATCTGAATAATCAATTGGATTAAAAGTTACTGTGCTAGATCCTGAAGAAAACGATAGTAAATTAGTAAAATATTGTTTTTATTCAATAACTGTCAAATTACTAATGATACCAATGTGATTCCAAATTCTACGGGTAGATTTTCATGATCAAGAACTCATATTATGAGGGTCAAACTATCCTTGGACTGTTGCTTTTAGGTGTAATGACATAATGTGGAAACTGAGCTGCCTTGGTGGAGGTATGCACTCTCAGTGCTGCCAAGTTAGATTATAAGAACACAAGAAGGGATTATTATATCCTATATTCCCCTTGGAAGAGAGGATATTATCCTCTTGAGTCAGTCAAAACCTACAGCCATATTGACCACAGCATCCCCACAACATCTCTCCTCAGGGCCCTCTGTCAGTTTTCTCAGCCAAGCAGCGGTGGACAGCCCCACGGACAATACAAATTCGCCCAGAAGATGGAGACCTGGGCTTCACCCTGAAAGGAGATACGCCAGTTCAGGTGGTTTCGTTGGACAACCTCTGTTCAGCTGCTGTGAGTTAACCGATATTTCTTGCTTTTGTCTGAATATGGGGAGATTTATCTCTTATTTTGCAGCCAGCCAGCTTGCAGAAACATGAAGTGTTCTTGAATTAGATAATCCAACACAGCAAAAATCACTGTTAGAGTTTTTTTGTTATGAAAGATCTGTCATGCATTTTGTAGTTAAGAAAAACAGGAGAATGTTTTTTTTGCCTTATGATAGTAAACGATGATGTCCGACTCAAGGTCATCGTTCACTCTGCTCTTAATTCACTGATGCATCACCAGAAGTATGCATAGTTTTAGATAGAGGGTCTGCATGCAGCAATTACTAAACTATGTTATTTCATAGTACAGAATATATTTCATGGGCCATATTTTTCTGTCAAACAAAAGCCAACTGCATAAGTTGATCTCTATTAGTCTCTGCAACAAGATTAAGGAGCAGGGCGTGGCTTTGTCTACAGTGGGAAAAATAACAACAAACATTTAGTAACCTTTACATATTGAATACCAAATAAATTCATATTCAAGTCATTCTCAGAAAATAAACAAGATTCGGACTCAAAGCATATTTTGAGGTTCCTCCCCTCCCTTTCAAAGCCACTTGGGTTACTAATTTACTAATTAGAGCATTTACTCTCTACAATCCCTCAAACCTTTTGAGCCTTGCAGGCCATGCAAAGAAACAGATTAGTAGTATTACACACACTATTACACTGGTACTAAAGCTCTGTTTGGGACAGTCCTTTCTCTGCTGATCCCTGCTGCCTCCAGGCTGTTGAAGGAAAGTAGGTGAACCTAACTTTGTGGTCACTCAAACAAACCTTCAGCTGTTAATTCTTACTTTGTATGCTATAATATTAGGACATTTCAATGGACCTCCTCTCTAACCCCTGTTTTTACCTTCAGGCTGACGGTCTGAAAGAGGGTGACTACATTGTTGCCGTTGGCGACACAGACTGCAAATGGTTGGGAGTGAGTGGGGTAATGCGGCTCCTGAAGGACGTGGACGAGGAGGGGATCGACATCCAGGTGGTCAGCATGTTGGACAACAACACTCTCATGGTATGCTATGCTCTCCTTCACTCCTACTGGCTGAGAGAAAATCCCCTGCCTGTTTTTTCTTGATTGACAAATAGTGACAGCAAAGTTTGTGTTCTGATCAAACTTCTATACAGGTAGAGTTTCAGATTTCTCTCTTGAGTTAGTGTTTCTTCTCAAGGTGGAATTTCTTTATAAGTTTTCCATGAGATATAGCTCCTTGGATATGACTTATGTGTGATGTGTAAGTGTGAATTAGGCGGCATACAATAGAAAATGAAATCCCATTGTTTTTACACAATGGCAAGTTGTTAGAAAGTGATTGCTTTAATTCTACAGTTGTTCAAGGAGTTGGTAAAACTGCATTACATTGGATATGGTTTCTAGTATTTCGTCCAGCCCCTGCACAATTTAATCACAGTATTCTCTTTGTGATCCTAGATATTTATTGACTTCTACACTGAAATGACTACCTTAAGTGCTAAGTAACTGAAAGCATATATTGTTTGAGATTGTACAGTGTCCAGTGCCTCCTGGTCTACTGTGTGGAGGGCGACTAATCCTCCTTTTGGTCTTTGGAGAGGGCATTCTTCAATGATGTGTTCCATGGTTTGCTCCTCTCCACAAGCACACAGTGGGGTCAGGCTGTGCCCCACACAGTGGGGCACCTGTGAGGACTGGCGAGGCAGGGGCCATGACCGGTTTTGAATCTGTTGAGAGTTGACCACTGTCTCCTTGGGAGATTGGTGCGAGGGACCCGTTGAGTGGGTTGAGTGAGTGTTTGTTTGGGACCTCCCTGGACTCCCATTCCTTTGCCCAAGCAGATTGGGCAGTGAAGTCAGCTGGTGGGGGGTCCTTCCAAATTGGTCATCTTGATGGGAGATGAACAGTAGGTGGATTGAAGATGTCGAAGGGGATTGGTAGATGGGGTGAATCTTTGACCTTTTGAAGCATCCTATGAGTGAGGTCAGCTCGTCAAATGTGTGTCGGGGGGTATGTTAGATAGGACAGGGAGCCAGGGGAGTAGTGTTGAGCGAATAGGGCCAGTTATGATTCGCAGGGTTGTGTTTAGCTGGACATCCACGTGGTGTTTCAACTAACTATCACTGTCAATCTCTCTGTCCAGCCTACCAAGAGTGCCACCTTCTGTGGAAACCTGCCTAAGACCTACTCCATGATTTGTCTGGCCTACAATGATGACGACAAGAGCCCCAAGTCTCGCAAAGTAACCAAGAAGCCATCCTTCATCAACTGGGGTCTGAAGACCAAACTGAAGAGCACCAGCACCATCAGCCTTCCCACATCTGACCACTCTGGGGCCCTTCCCTGGAGTAAACCCTGTCCCTCCTTCCCCATCTCCAGCTCTTACAACAATGACAGTGCCCTCTACTGAGCTAGCTGCAGACTTTTTAGTGTGCATACAGCATGCAGTACACACATTAAACTGAGCATGGCTGTGTACAGTACTGTGTTGTACCCATACTGGACCTGCAGTAGATATGGCAGAATGCTACTGCCCTTTGGTATTTACACTGGAATACTGAGCAGTAGTATATGTAGCTTGTATGTTACCAGTGTAATGATAATGATTGTGTCAGCTACCTTGGACAGTGACTGTGCCAAAAACTGAATATAGGTGCCTTTGTTGGTACATGGATGCCTTCCCAGCACAGTTGAGTCTGAAGCAAACCCTAATGCACACCAAACATAATGAGAAATGATTCTGCATCATGCCAGTATGTGTACGGCACAGTACAACTGCACTGTAGGAAAAACATTGCAGTTATCATTCCAGTCTATATATATCCACACAGTACTGAGACATGCTGTCAAGTTTCCCGAAGAAAGGCTCCAGATGAATTGAAGGATGAAAACAAAGTTGCACAAATACACCCAGTGTTTCTACTTAACTGCAAAGTGGTAATTTTATTGTGGCATAAGCAATCCCTTCCTTGTTAGTTCCATTGTGTGCTCTTTGTATCCTCAATACATGTCTGTTTCATACTGTATATGTGAATGAGTCAGTCATTGCCACAATATGTTTTGCACTCAGTAGAAACTCATCAGTTTTGAAGTACACATATTTTCTAACTACATATGTAGATGTTATGAACCTTGTTGCAGTGTAAACAGTGATTGAGGGATTACAAATAGTGATTTGCAGTCAGTTTTTGTCTTGGGAGATTTGATGTATGCAATGTTCTACAAGCTGCTAAAAATCATATATATCTATGTACCTTAGTTATGTGTTATTGTCACTTCTGTATTTGTGAAAGATATGAATATTTTTTTCTGATGTCACGCCTGGGACACAATGTAAATGAAAATATTAGCATTTTAGGTTTTCTTACTGTACCGGTTATGCCACAGACCAAAATACCTTCATGTGTCTGATACACTAGGATGAAGCGTTTACCATCCTGACTCATCTTACCCTGTTCTGGCCCTCCTTTATCAGTGCTGCTGCTGTCTGGCGCTTTGTCCATTTAGAAGAAGAGCACAAGCTGCATGTCTCTCTGTTAATGTGAATCTTGATGTAGTTAAAGGTTATTTTGTCTACAGAAGGGAAGAATTTGGACAGGCCAATGACATTCCTGCAGCATACTTGGACAGCAAGTCACTCAAAAAAAGTCAGGTTTTCTACAATTTGTTTTTCTTGCTCGTCATAATCTTAGTCATTCTCCATTTTACTGGCACTTAGCAGTGTTGGACTATCTCTTTATCTACAAAGTAGATTCCTATACACATTTGATAATCAAATTATTTATGTAATAAAAAATACAAAAATATATATATTGTAAATTTTTAGGTTCCATTACTAGTTTGTGAATGGTCAAGTTGTCATATTTTGCACGTTGGATTTCTTGGTTTATTTTCTTGAAGGAATGTATCTCACTAGCCTTCTTTAATACTTTGGTGAACTTACATTTTGTACTGGTTCATTTTGTCTAAGTAAAGATATTTTAAAATGTACATGTTTTTAAACATAAACACTGAGAAGATGATGTAACACTCTTTAATGTCTCTGTTTACCTAATATGGTGTCTTAAGTGCCATTGATGCTAAACCATGATGGAAAATGTCACACTAAGTGTACAACAGGAATGTGCATTAATTGATCAATATTAATGAGTGCTAGCTAAGATGATGCTGTAGGCTTAAAAAATCTTGACATGCATTTCACACTGCACAGTGATCCTAAATGCCTTGGCATATATGTGGAAAGCTATGGTGCCTGTTCTTCTCAAGGTTTCAGGTTGCCTTTTTTTCTTTCTCTGTACTTAGGTTGAATAGCAACTGTTGTCTGATAGCTTTGTTGGTAGGTCTTTTTGTCATGTATAAACTCAAATCTCAATAAAAGATGGGGACAAAACAAATTTCCTGGATTTTTAATTAACATTTGTGGTTATGCGTATCTCAGTGGTTGAAACTACCAAGAAGGTTAGGAATGACTGGAATTAATTTAACCACAATCCTCAGTGAGCCAAGACATGCCTTTTTCAAATGTGAGTCTATCCAGGAATCACATGACATCATAATCTACCATCATGGAAAATAAAGAGAAACACCATGTGATCAACTTTTACCAATCAAGCCTTTCCTCACTCATATCATTCACAGTCTGGGTAATTGTGCATGCTGTAACACCTGATTTATTGTATATATACCATAGCCTGTGTGTTATTGTCAGTGGTTTAACCTGCTTTGGAGTGCACAAAAGTCAAAACCTCTTCAGTATTTACATTTATTTAACTGTAAGAACAATGGATATTGCAGGAATCGAATTTTGATTTTAGAAAGAAAGAACGAAAGAAAGTAAGAAACTCTTAGAACAGACAGAACAATGTGCTGACAGGAAGTGAGTCTCTATGAATAATACGACATCGCCCCCCGCTGGTCTGACAAGTAGTCGGAGAGGCCGTCGTTGCTAAGTGAATTATGTCAGTCGCCGATTGGTCACTCTCCTCGCTTTAAGCCAATCAGCACTACTTTTGAATTGAGGTCCAATTTTGTGGTGAAGCGTCTAGTTACGAACAATAAGGAAATAGCCAGGCTTTAGAATAGCGCTAGCTCATTTTCCTTCATCATTTTAGGGTGAAAGAGGACAGATAACGCTATTTTGAAACATGTGGCAAAGATGAGTAAACTTTTATAATATAATAACGTTTATATTTTTGAGAAATAATGCTCGGTAAACGAATCAAGCTGTTTGCATAAACGGACACTACCTAGTTTAACAAGCTGTCAAAACCTACTTTCCATTATGTTAAAATTCAGTTACAGGAGGGAGAAAGACAAAGAGTTTGTAAGTTTCACGTCTTTTATTCAAGAAATTAACTTATCCTATTTCTGTCTCGCTAAACGTCCTCATTCTTTAACATAGTCGCCACGCTAATTAGCACTTATGGTTACTTAACCTTAGTGAAAGCTAAATATTTTCAGAAAAGTACAGCCCAAAGCTCAATTAAACTAGTTTTACAATGCTAATGCGTCTTGTTGTGTATAGTATTGATTTATTGACCAAAATTAAACCTGTAAGTAAACTGAGTTACTGTCCATTCTCTGCTGTTTTTATGGAAACTCTGCTGAAGTAAAACGTTAATTTACGGATGAGTACTGCACCTACTATGGCTAATATATAGCAGCAATGGTGTTTCTAGTAGAAAAAGGCTATGTCATGCTGTTAGAGGCTGATGTTAGAACACAAGTGGTCATGTTATGACTCTGAAGTCAACCTTGATAGACTCTGTGCCTTTCCTTATTTTACTACATCCTCAAGCTCTCCTAAACCCTTTTCATTGGACCTGCATAGTGTGTGTTACGTCTACGTGATGCTAACCTTCTCCCTAACATTCCTCTGTGTGTCATGTAGAAGCATATAACTCGTGGTTTGATTCCTGCTGCCTCTATTGCTCCCAAACCTGCTGTGCCCCGTACTCCGCCCCCACGTAGCCCAAACCCCTCACCCGAGAGACCAAGGTACAAAACACTCTCCATCACCTCCAGCCTCTAGCATCCTTTCATTTGCTGTTCCCTCTGACACTCTTTCACATTAAACCACTGGTGTGTAATGTTTGGCCTTGACTTGTTTGTGAGTTTTAATTGGAATTAAATTACCATAATCATTTGTAGTGGTGAAAAGCATTCAGAAGAAACACTGCTTCTTATGTTCCTCCTTGTCACCCACAATGCAGATGTAAATCTTTGAGCAGCTGATGGGCAATATTCTCTAAGTTACTTCAGTAACATTTTATTGGGACATTATCATCCCCCTGGCTTATAATGTGGGATAAAGCTATCATGTCTCTCTTACTGTAAACATTTTTTCCGGGGCATTACTCAAAAACCATTCAATGTATTTTTTTATTTTTATGAAACGTGTTATACACATCAACCGTATGCTGTAGTGGTGCCTTTTGCTCTTTAGAAATTTTAACAATTTTTATTTTGTGCATTTCCATGACAACACTTATTCTTATACCGCTTTATACCGCTACTTATACATATTCTTAACACTCTTTGGTTGGACGTGGCCTTAAAAGAGGGTAAGGTTTGTTTATAGAACATATCAGAGCATACAGTATCATGTACACTTTACCAATTTTTGTATGTATTTTATATGTATTTTTATATGTAGTTTTCATCATATCGTGATTTTGATATTTATTTCTAACTGAAACTTTTTTCTAAACGGAAAGAGCTTGTATTCATGCAAATATGCTGTATAGATTTTGTGGAGGCCGGGTAATATTCCATCTCTTGATTGTTCTAGTTGAATCATGCAGATTTCCCAAACCTTTACCCCTTTGTATCGCCAGTGTATGCATGATTTCATGTTGTCCTCAGAGTCATTTGTCCTTTGTTAGAAAAATCTAATTCTAAACACATCCTCAAATCCTTCTGCTGTCAATATTTGTTGCCATTATTGCTTTATTCATCACTTATTCATCACTAATCCTCATCATACGTTTTGCTTTACTCACCACAAACTTCACTGACAGCGGAGGGTTTAATTTTGCGTTTTACGTTTACTCAAAATGCTGCATCTAATTTGTGGGTTTATTGTTGTGCTGTAGAAACCAAAGGTTAGATGGGTGGTAGAGTCAACAATACTATTCCACATCGTGAATGTAAAATAAGACTATCACACTCATTTAAGTAACCTGAAGGAGATGCTCAATTTTGCAACTACATATCACATCAATATCAAAATGAAAAAACAACCCATGGCTTGAAATTTTGATGTGATAAGCAGCATGTTTTTCTTGTGCTCATATTTCCATCTGCAGATCAGCCTTAGCAGCAGTGGTCTTGTCTTCTTCCCTCACTGGACAGACATGGGCCATACCCCCTGCCCGGCCAAGGTCCTTCTCTGGGAGTGGCCAGTCAGAGTCCTTCGTATCTGAACCAAACATCAGCACTGCACTTTTCACCAGGTAAACCTCTTTCAGTATTATTACAAGCTTCATGGCAAATGATTCTCACTGGAAAATCTGACTCCCAGTTGAAACCTGATCTTAGGCTGTGTTTATGTGTGTCAGTAGAAATTGAGTGGGTCGAAGATGGTTCAAGATTTGTCCTATTTTTAGAAATAGCAAATAAAGTATTGTTTGAGCTCTCTCAAAGTAGAAATTCTGTGGTCTCTAGCAGGATTTATATGAAAACAGGACATTGATAATAAAAGATAAAGTTTTTTTTTTAAGAAAACACTTGTTTTTTAAAATATAGGCCTGAGGTTTCTCCTGGTTTTAACAGTCTGTTTTCTCATGTTTTTCAACATATGCTCTGTTGCTGCATGACACAGAATGTTCAGTCAGAAAGTAGTTCAATGTATTATATCTCAAAAGCCATCTATTTCTGCAGTAAAAGTTCTATCTTCCAAGTTTTTCACCAAAGACATTTTAACAGGTGGAAGGCACAGGTGTAAATAATAAAATGAATGATGGCTGAATTTCATTTAGATGTTTTGGTTGTAGTCCTTGTATTCTTCATGCTAACACACTGTGACACTGGTATGGATTAATGGGACACTTGAATAGAATAGACTCACTGTTTCTTTTTCTGCTATGGCAAGTTAAAAATATTTACTGTGAAATGGCCTGTTGCAGATAGTAAGTATGTTGTATTACTCCCCCTACTGAAAATAATACATAAATGAGATATAGCTGCCTTTCTTCCACTGTTGCTTTGATATATTACTTTATTACCTTCCTCAGAGACAGATGGTCAGAGGATTTAGCTAGCCGGCCGCACCTGTCCTCCCCTGATCACTCGGAGGAGGAGTTGGGAGAAGAAGAGGAAGTGGAGAATGAAGAGGAAAGTGAAGAACATGTTTACCAAACTCTGGACAGACAGGAGAATTGTTCAGTCACAGAACCTGTCTATGCCCTACCACTGAAATCTAAAGTGAGTTTCTATTGGAAGATCTCATTGCTATGTTTAAGGGACTTTTCAATTATAGTGCTGATGCTTTTTGTAAATTTCCCCACTGTGGGACTAATAAAGGGATATCTTATCTTATCTTAATTCCAGTGGTGTAATTAAAAGCAAATGAGAAACCTCCCCACCAAATAACTTCTGTCAAAGAGCTTTCTAGCAAACTCCACCTGGAGTTGCTTACTGAGATTTTGCAATGAATAGTAGCAGTGGCACAGGTTTAATTAATAACAATATCCATTATATTTAGAGCTGTAATGGTCAGGTGATAATCTGTAGTTGATTAATCTTAGTTGATTGAGCAAAGATTAGTTGCCAGCTATTTTTATAATTAATTACTCATTCACGTAATTTTTTCAAGCAAAAATATCAAACATTTGCTGGTTCTAGCTTAATAAATAAAAGATTTGGTTCTTTTCCTTGTCATATCTAAAGTAAGTGAAGAGTTTTTGGGTGATCAACTTTTGGTTAGACAAAAGAAGCAATTTGAAGATGTCACTTTGGGGTCTGGGAATTTGATGAACATAATTTTCTGACATTTTATTCATCAGAGTTAAACGGTTAATCAGTTAAATTTCAAAGGTAATTGGCAGATTAATCAAAAATGAAACTAATTATTAGTTGCAGGCCTAATTACATTTCTCCACTTAATGCAGTGTAGTGCCTGTACTTTTCCTGCTATGAGAAGTCAGAACATCTGCTTTGAAAAATAAAAGGTCTATTTTGGATTATGTATGCTGAAGGAGAAGCATTATTGTCTTTTAAATATTGTTTATACTTGGTTCAGTTTTTGATGTTTAAGTGTTAGTATTTTGATACCAATGTGATCCACTGGGAGGCACAGTTGTGCATGGGGTAAAGTGAAAGAAATTGGGATGAGTCTTTATCAGAATAGTCACTGATTGGGATATACAATAATATCCCTTGAGTCTGTGAGGGCAGACTGTTGGGATATTGCTCTATTCGTGTTGTTGTCCTGTGTAGTGCTGTCTTGGGCTGCTCACCTGTAGTTTTCCCAGTTGGCTATATTTCACCCCTTTCAGTTTCCCTTTAATTTTCCAGGCTTTCACAAAGTCAAGTTGTCCTGGTGCTTTATTTACAACAGTCACCAGTTAGTTAGCTGAATTTTTTTTAGCAACAAACACATGATGTTTCTTCTCTTGTTTCTCATGTTTGCATAGGTATCCAGCTTTGCATAGGTATCCAGGGAGGGCAGTAAATCTTCTTGAAAAGACTTCCTGATTGACTGTCTGTCTGACTGTCTGTCTGTTTGTTTTGCGTTCGTGTTTTCCAGATCAGTGCATCCCAGCCAAATCAGATGTCTGGTGGACGAGTGCCTTCTCCAGGTACTTACTTTACACTAATAGGAGATGGGTGGACTGTTATCTGTTGTAATCCTATGTCTAAACAGGAAAATATGTTGAGTATTGTGAATTTAGTAATCCATAGTAAATTTATCTTACATTGCTGTTTATATAACAATTATCCTAAATGTGAAACCCAATTAAAAATTTAATTCAAATTAAATCCAATTTAATTTTGGAATATGTTTTGTATACATTTTGAAGTATACAGTATATGAATTTCTATGTATGCTGTTGATTCAGAGATTGTTGGAACTCAAGACAGCCAGTATTGTATATAACCTTCAAAATCAAACCATATCACCATTTGTATGTATATTTATTCTAGTTATTTTATATCAATAGTCTCTAGCGAACATGTTATGGTAAGATGATTACTTTTCTAAATTGTCTCTGTCAACTCAGTTAGCACTTTAACATTACAAGCACTTAAGAAGGTACTCCTGCTGGGTTTAACTGCTGATGTAAAGAGGAAGTGCTAACATTAACTTCAATAGACATTATTGTTTTGGGTGTCAGTAAATAGCCCCCAGTAGTATACAGAGTAATTCAAATGAAGAAATGAACAATACTTTGGTATAATTAGCAAATGTACTATGAAAATCTCTCAAACAATACGCAGCAAGACATATGCTTTTGTCTCAGTGGTGTTGGTGTATTGCTGCTGCACTTCCAAATTAGAGTGTGATTTGAAATTCAGAAAAAAAAGATATGGAGCTCTCAATCATAATACAATTTTGATGTATACCCCCATTAAACCTATTTAACAGAGGTCTACATATTTAAACTTTTAGAGGGTGAGCAATGTAAAGAGAGACATGCAAATTGCTTTCTGAATTTTCCCCCATACAGATTAAAGGACAGACTGGTGAAAGACTCAGCTGCACCCCATTCGACTACTCAGCTTTTAGAGAAGGGAGAAGATACATCTTTCATTCAATCCATGTTTCATAACAGCCATAATTTAGCCTTACTTAATTAGATCTAAATGGAAAGCGTCATTATGGTTATTACCAGAGCTGGCTTTTGCTCCTATCTCAATCACTACTGGGTATACAGACTGGCTTTGTTGTAAAGTAACACATAGCTATCATCCTTGAACCCACAGTACCTCCCTCTGCCCACTCAGCCCACTGCATGTCTTACTAGGCTGTAGAGACAGCTGTGTGGGTGCTTGGGGCTCTTCAATTTGTTGGGTTTGCTGGGGTGACTGAAAGTCACTTTTACCATGCAGTTCATGGTAAAATTGAATGATTGCACCACTTTTCTTTTCTCTCAGATTTCACTGAGAAAACCAGCGTCCATTCACTGGAAGCCAACCGTGAGTCCGCCAACAAAAAAGCCTCTGTTAGGAGGAGACCTGGAAGGAGACCTGGAAGTTACAGAGAAGTTGCACCCAATAGGTGTAAGTTCTGAAGTTGCCTGTTGTGTGTCGGCTTGTCATTTTATCTAGACCCAGATTTTTTTTTCCTGATTACTTGATAAATGACAAGTCTCTGCTGTTCCCCTCTCTTTGTACTGAATTTAATAGAATATCCCTTCCTCGTGCTGTCATCCACCCTGAATAAAAAAAAAGAAGAAATAATCAGCCATTATGTACTGTATAGTATATAGTATTTATACCACTGTTGACTGACTGGTTTCACTGCTTTCCAATTCAAACCAGTACAGACTAATTGTGCTGCCCTCTCTCTATGCTCAAGATGTCATGGCAGACCAGTAGTATTATATAATATATAGTCTCTACCTGTGGTTCTTTACCCTTCATCATGCTCTGATGAAGGGTAAAGAACCAAACTACGGTATGTGTAACCTGCATGTAGTGTAAGCAAGATATATCAGGCTTTATTTACTGTTATAGCAGGCTTGTATTATGTTCTGTGGCCATGCATCTACATAGCATGCTGAATAGATCTAAAGCCACAAATGACTTCAGCAGCATTTCAGATTTCAGGTGAAATGGAACATGCCTCTTGAAATGTAAGCATGTACATTGTTAGATGTAATTTATTAGTCTCTCATCTTTTATTTACCTTATTCTTTCCTTCCTCCTTCCACCCATAGATGGTTGTCTTCCTGTTTGGGTTTCTGCATTTCTGTATGTTTTATTACTTACCGTGACAAAAAGCATTCAACAGCATACCACATGTTATACCCTTTGTTGTTTACCAGCACAGTATTCTAACACATTTGTTAGAGTATAACAAATGTGTTAGAATACTGTGTTAATATAGTCCAAGAGACCCACATATTTCATTGTCAGTGTAGTGATCATATGGGTTCCTTCTTATTCCTATATGTTTTGTACATGGAAACTACATTTTTAGGAGTGCATTAAAAGTTCCCCTTTATTTCTATTTAGAATATGTACATTGACTGCTATTAAAAGTATCTCCCTGCTGTGTTTCAGCCATGCCACCCACCCTAACTGAAGACCACCCAAACCGACCCACAAAAGCCAAAACCCCCAAAACTCCCACACAGCTGTCTCCAGAGCCCAGCAAGATGTACAGTGAGGTTCAGAGAGTGTGCGACCTGCCAGAGACGAACACGCGGCTGGTAAATGGCCAAAAGCTATTGGAAGAGAGAGTCCAACAGCTGGAACAAGAGATCAGCCACAGCCAAACCTCCTCAAACCTGAGGTCATCTGCAGGTAGAGTGGAGAAGCTGCTGGAGATGTACAGCGAGACAGAAAGACGGAAATAAGAAAAAGAAGAAAGAGAATAAATACAGTGAAAGAAGGAGTAACGGGAAAAGGATAATGTAAATGATTAAGACAGAGGGAGTTAAGCATTGTGAGATGACAGATTGATGCATGTGCCTGGGTGAAGGGAGGGAGCTGGAAAGATGGGGGGGGTAATGAAAAAGAAACATGAAATTATTATCATTTTTTTTATTTAACCTTTATTTATACAGGTAATCCCATTTAGACACGAGGCCTCATTCTCAAGAGAGACCTGTAAATTATGATTCTTACAAGGAATGGACTCTTTATTTTAGACTGTTCTCCTCTCTCTCTTAATGTCTCAAAAATATTTCTAACCTGATGCACTACAGGCAGCCAGGCAGAGCTACGGAATTTGAGGCAACATACCCAGGAGCTAGTGGATGAAAATGACGCCCTTAAATTGACCGTTCACCGCCTGAATGTGGAGCTAAGTCGATACCAAACCTGCTTCCGACCTCTGTCCAAACAGGAGGTATGAGAAGCTGCAACATAACATCTCTCCTGTTGAGTAGAATGTCACCTTTTATATTCCTTAGGTTCTGATGTCTGACTTTCTTCAGTCATTTTTAAACAGACTAATATGAAATTCTTTTGGGGAAACATATCTGTGAATCTGAATCAGTTGAATGAGACCCCAAAGGGCAATGCAACCAGACTGAAAAAATCTTAACCTGCAGATGGCTCTCTGCTGTAAGAGAATTGTACCCAGAAACCTTTCTCTTACAAATGAGCCTGCCTGAATTCAGCTCAATTAATATGAATTAAATGAAAACAATTGTATTTTTCCCTCCTCCTCTGTTCTGTTCACCAACAGGAGACGTTTCAGTCTGTTCTATTTTATAAATCAGAGGAAAATATTAGGGCGTAGTTTAGCATTAGCATAATGCTATAATAAAAGCAAGGACAAGCCTGCATCGCTTTAAATAGCCAAGTGAGAAACTGAAAGCAACATTAACTTTATTTTATTTCTTCCTTTCTTACTGTGTCTCATCCAGAACTCCAGAATCCACGGTTTACCAAAAACAGGGTCTCCTCCTCCCTGGCTGGTCAGTATCCATATATAACTCTAAATTTCTTCAAAAAAAATTGTCCCAACCGGAAAATGGCCATGTGCAATATCCAACTTTTTGGAGCTGTAACTTTAAAAAAGCAGTAAAATGTGTCACAACATGCCATTATAATTTAAGCATTGTGGTTCTACAGACTGTCCCTGGCTTACTATTCATATTCTCCAGACGTAAGGGAAACACGCTTGTTAGGATCAGTCTAAAAATAACATCATTTTTGTTTTTTGTTTTTTTTCAGTGAAAATTAAATGCAAATATGACTACTTCCCTAAAATCATGTTGCATATTGCAAACACAATATCTATCAAATTAATCACAATTTAACTTTCTTTTTTTAGTAGTCAGTCGTAAAAACCAATGATATCCTTATTAGCTACAGTAGAGCATCAGTGATGACACTGTGAGCGACAAATGAGCCCTAGCGCTGCTATTGTGACTTTTCCTGGTGATGCCATTGAGTGCAATGGAGGAATTTCAAGCGATTTAGATTTTGAGAAACAGGCTATGGGAATAAATTGATACCTTTGATATTTTGTCTAATTAAGGTCATTGTTGTGTTTCCTTTTTTGCAGCTGGACATGAAGTATTTATCTCCTCTGCTGCTGGCCTTCGAAGACAGGATAAATGAGAAAGATTCACTTCTACAAACCACTGAGGTACATGGAGTTTCAGAGGTTTTATGTATGTGTGAGCTTGTCATGAACTGCTCAATCATCTGTAATCTCATCATTCAGTTGAATCCAAATGCCTTGGATACTGTATATGCAATGCATTTAATCAATATATTTAGCTTTATGTTTTTTTCAAATGGTAATGGTTTCCCTGTTTAAGAATGTTGCAAATTCTTTATATTGGTAGAATTGGTATGGTATGGTAGAAAATAGCCAAAGATGAGTTTCAGATGCTCTCACCTCTGAAACAAAACTCTTGTGCATATCTTAAAGTATGTTTTTGATTTTACAGACACACATGGTAACTGTAGCTATATGTTGTTTATGATGTAAAGCTGTTAAACTGGGACTGAAACATCTCCTTCTACAAGAACATTCTTTGTCATAGGTTGATGATAATATGTTATTTCAAGTTTCAAAAGAAAATCAACAAAGTTTAATATAATAGCTCTTTCAAAAAGAAACATGCAATTTCTCCTCATTGCCTTCTTGTGCTGATATCAGACAAATACGCATCAAAAAAGCGTTCAGTCGTAGTCGACAGGAGTAAAGAACTTCACATGCCATGCAAGTAAGTTCTGTACCACTAAGCAGGTTCATATTAGTCTGACCTCTTTGTGTTATCTTGGTTCACTGATGATATCATTGGTGATTAAGATAGCTGGTAGTTATTTCTGGGGTTTCCAATGTAATTACGTTAGTGTGTTACATTAATGTGAAAGAGGTGAGTTGTTAATTACAGGCAACATCACCACAAACCTGAGTGGAGCACTTAATATGATATGAGGTGAAACTGTGATACCCGCAGGAAACGTTGTTAAAGTGACTGATGAGGTTTATCTGACTGAAAGGTTGTATTAATAATCATAGAAACTAATTGACAGTATGTGAATTATTGTTCTCGTAAAACACAACCACGGGTTTACTTTGTCCTTTCAATTGTCACAAATGTCTTCATTTTCTGAGCTGCAGCGATTTAACAGGGGCATAGAAGCATCTCCAGTTTAATACGTCTTATCTTTCATCCTTGAATTCAGACATCTTTCTATGTCTTTGTTTGCCTGCTTTACACAGGAGGAGGTGAAGAGGTTGCGTGTTCATGTAGAGGACGTGATTAAAGAAAATGAGAGACTCCATGATGACATTGCAAAGTTTGGAGGGATCAGCCAGACAGACTGGTACAGACAGAAAATTAATGTGTATTGGTTTAACACCGTCAGCACTCGCTTTGCCATCAACACTCATCCCCCTGATGTAGTGAAAATTAAATACATTATTCTCTGCTGCTCCGCTGCTTGCCTGTCCCTAGGTCTGCTACTTAGCATGAAGTAATGAAATAAAAGTGGTAAAACCTTCACATATCTATATTTTCCTCTTTACTGCTCTGCCTTTCACAATCACTTTAGCTTGTAATTCTGCTGACACCTACAAACTTACAGTATCTGCTCATTTTAAGTAGTTATGACAGGGTTTATGTGATGCTTTATACATTTGTATACATTTACATTTAGTGCATTTGGCAGGTGTTCGTATCAAGAGCAACTTATTGAGCAGAATGCTGAATGTTGAACAACTTACTGTTCAGTATTCCCGATTTAAGACAGAACCACCCTCTCAATTGGGGCGGGCATAGTCTACAGGTTGTAAATTCTTTAACAGTTTTCCAATTAAAGGCTTTTCTTACTGCATACTGATTATAATAATACACCCCATAAACAATTGATATAAACCCCAAATTTATGAATATTCAAATATTGTTCATTTCAAAGAAGTCATTTTAGATGCATGATGTCTCATGCTTCACTGAAAGGTTCGTTCTCAGTGTGTGAGAATGTGCACTGGATTTGCACTTCTGTAGACTGCTATTGGACTGATTTAGACCATACGTATAAATCTATACTTTGGCTTTTAAAGTAAAAATTATTACATTTTCAAAAAGTATGACCCATTCAGCACCAATTGAAATAAGACAAGTGCATGATTTATGTTTTTTGTCTTATAAATGCCCTTTTCCTGTTGTTGCTTTGTGTTCTGGATAAAATTATTACTGACCTATCTTCTTTCATTGTCTCTCTTTCTCGCTACAGTCACCAACTACAACAACAGGCCATTTTGGTTTTGCAGGAGAACCAGGTTCTCATTGATCAGCTTGAGACTCAGCATGTTAAGGCCAAGGCCAGATTCAACAGACACCAATCTGAAGGTACTGGGTACTGTGAAAGATTAAGGGCCCATCATGCAAGTGCAACAACAAACACAAAGTCGTGTGTCTGGTGAACGTGGACTATGTGGATGTCTCCAAGCACAGTGTAGATGGGAGGGGTGGTGATTAATAAATACACTCTCAGCCAGTCACATCACTTATCATTTTGAAAGAAATGCACAATCATGACAGTGACGACACTAATGATAACAGTAGCTCAATAATTCATAGCGTGTTGTCTGGAAAGAGCAGAGTACAATGTGAAGGCACCACATCCCATATCAGCAACCAAAGGCAGATTTTGTGCATGTGTGTGTATTCATTAGGACAATGATATGGAGCAAATAAAAAAAGCAAACCATGCAGACCATCAAAACAAATTTTAATTGTCAAGAAAATACAGAGCAGTTGGAGTGCTGCTTGTGCTGTTTGTGTTCCACCACAAAAGTAGAGCCCTAAATGTAAAAATTAAATAAATTCTTCCTAGTAAATTATAGGAAAAGGTATGAAAGAAAATCAAACAAAGAAAACTTGAAATCTCATAATTCTCTTTCACTCCTGCCGTGCATCCTTTGCTTTGTTGTTTTAATTTAATTTTCTTCCCTGTCATCTTTCTCCCTCTGCAGTTTCCAAGGTGTCGAAGCAACTGATGCTGTTAGAGGCAGAAAAGCAGTGTTTACTGGAGGACCTAGAAAAGAGCAGGGGGGAGGCACAGAAACATTTTAGGGAGGTACAAGCTCTGCAGGCACGCCTGAAGGATGCCATCGCCTGGGACGAACACTGCAGCATTGTGAAGTGAGAACAGGAAAGAAAGGAACTCCCATTGAACAGTTTATATTAGGGACATACTTTCTTGCTGGATGTAAGCATCCTGAAATGCTAAATGCCAGGGCTCATTTTTTTCTTTCTAACAGGTGTGCTAAGATAGCCTCGGTTCAATGTTGGTTCAGTTTATTACAAATTCAGCTTACAATTGATTTTTAGCAGTTAAAACAAGAACAAGTCCAGAAGAGGAACAAACAAGTGGAGCACCTGAAGCATTGCATTTTTAAATTCCAATAGAGAGGGGCAAGGGACGTGACAAATAAAATGATGTGGTAGAGCAGATTTATAGCTGTCGTTGTTTAAGTCACTGTTGGTTTAGTATTTAGTATTAGCATTTTGTATGTATTTGTTTAATCAAATATTACATGGAGGTAATAAAGAAAGCCAATTGGATTTTACAGGAACCTCAGATTCCCACAGGAAAATCAAAATAATCAGTTTAAAGGGAGGAGGTCTCAGGATTATCCAAAAAAAACAACCTCTTTAGGATGGTCCATTATACAGTGATGGGATACACTTCAAAGTTCAAAGTTTTCCCCCATACAATATAAGATATTAAGTTATAATGTGCTGTACAATCTTTCTCTTGGCTCTCAGGCAATTGGAGCAGCAGGTGAGTAAGAATAGGAGTGAGATGGACGATTTGCACCTCAGAATGTCCAGCCTGCAGAAGGAGAACAGGAGCCTGGCTGTGGACAAAGCCAACCTAACTGCTCATATGAGCAAAATGGAGGCTGAGCTGGAGCTAAAAAGACAAGCCAACAGGTACTAAAGATACTGCTACTCATCTTGCTGAGGGACTGTAGTCCTCGGCTAGTGGGCCCTCTGCCTTCACCATCCGGCAGTAATTTATTTGGCTGTTGGATGAAAATAGTGTGTAACACTATGAGTGTTTGCACGTCGTGAACTAGCGCATCTTACTCTCTGATGTGCCCTTTAAATGGTTGGAAAAAATACTGCGCCATTGACTTAAGACCAGGTTTTTGTGTTTGTGTTTTTCAGTCCTATGCTTTTTAAAGAACCCAACAGTTACGACAGGCTTTGCATCGTTTTCCTTTTGGGGAAGGGTATGAAAAGCCTTGACGTTGTTACTCAGAATCGTAATGTTCTGACTTTGAAATTTCTTTTACTTCTTCCATCAAAAGAAGTAGCATAGCTTGTTGTTTTGCCACTTTGCTCAGCTCATGCTTGTTTCCATTGGTGGCATTTTTGATTTGCTTTGATTTCATCCTTGTTTCTTTTAGTTTTCGTTCAATTTATTTGCTTTGTTGCTGTTGGGGTAGCTCTTCTCCAGATGCAATGTTACACACATTCACGCCAGGAGGCTGCCCAGTACAACCACAGTCTGATCTGTTGGGCAGGTTTTTTCTTAAGGAAGTTTTTCACTTTCCCCGCCCATATTTATCCTGCCAGTTTAAGCCACCACTGCCTTTGCTAGTTTGTTGCACCTGCACTGCAGCTCTTATCAGCACATGGATTTTAGTGTCCTCTTTACAGCATAGTTCTGCCAGACTTAAATGCAAAGGTGAAATCACCCAGGATTGGGTGTGCAGGGCCTCTATTGGTTTTTACAAATTTGATTAATAATTGGTGAGTCAAAGTATGACCCTGACATCCAATTGAAATTAAAAAGAAAACATATCTTAAATCAAAACAGCAAGTACTGAATCAAATCAAATAGATTTCAAGCCATTGAATGATTAGCACCTCCACCTATTTGAGTGCATGGAAGGGTTCTTCCCTGCAGGAAAGTTCAGCGAGAGCCATGCTCAGAACCATTTAAAAAAAAGATGCGGATCATCACTCCCCTTGAAGTTTTATACCATGTTTAAAACATATGCTCACTCTATACAAAAGGTGCAATAAAAACAATCTCGAAATTCCTAGTGAGATACACTCTACAGATATAAGCTGAAGTTGCCAGAGAGGCTCTTCACCAGCATTATGATCTTTGCATAGTTCAGATCAGGTTATTTCCCTACAGTGCACAATTTATTCTTGCCAGTGATCACAGCTGTTGTAAGACCTGCTCTGGTCTCTGGAACCTTCCTCTGATCCCTGTAGACAAGAACTGAGATTATTGTGGACATTCTCATTCTGAAGTGTGAAGATTGTCAGAAGGTGTTTGATTAACCAACAGTGTTTTCACCCCGCTCCCATCTACATTGCATGGTCTCAAGATATCATCCCGTTAATTCTGTGTGTATTCCATGTTTCCAACCATTCCTGTTCCTCTCTGCTAACCAAGTCTGCATTTTTCTCTCTGACATTTTCCTAAATCTACTCGCTTCTCTGCTTCATTCGTCCTGTTTTTTTTCCATCATCTTTTTCCTTTCCATCTCATATTTTATTTCTCCCCATCTTTTTCCTCCTTCCTTCTCTTTAATTCTGTTTTACCCATTCACTTCTTCTCTTCTGTGTCTCCATTACCCAGAAAGACTGAGAGGAAGATGAGTGTATTGGAGCGACAGAAGCAAGAGTGCATGCTGACTGAGGAAAAGACTCGGCATTACATGGGAGCCGTGGTTACTGTGGCGGAGCAAGTCTCCAAGGAGAGAGACCAACTAATGCAGATGGTACCACTAATGCTACCCAGATTTTATTACAAATAGTACACATGATACACATGATATTACACATTGCATGTTTGACACTGCAGAAAGATTTGATATTAAACATGACATTTTTGACTCACATATACACACCAGCACACAAATAATTTCTACTATACAAAAACTGACTGATTTTGTACGTTTTTTAGTTTCCCTGAGCTTCACATTGAACAACAGAAAATATCTAAAATGTAATCGTATTTTAATAATTTCTTGTTGTGTCCCATACTCACAAATAGTGAAATACATATTTTGAAATTTGATGCAAACTGAGCAAAATAGGACAAAATGAAGATGTTGTTTGTTGGAATTGCAGCATTTATTTTACTTTTAGGCTGCTGCCAGCTTAAGTAGTTGCCAACAGGTGATTGAACTCAAATACAGATACTAAAACTCAACAGCTAGGGTTCAAAGGCAGTTTACTCAGTACTTTGTAAGGCGTGTAAATGGTGTGAAGGCAGTTAAGATTAGAAAAACAACAACAGAACATGTGGCAGGCAACTAGAACATAAACTACCAGGCAGGAATCAGTCAAATTTCACAGCAACAAGGCAGTGCAGACAATCTGGCAAATGCCTTATAAAGCTGCCCTCTACATATACTGAAAAGCTATTAAGTAATAAAGAGCAGCTGTCTATTATGTGACTGATGGCTGTTGGTCCACAGAGGTAGAAAACTCTGACAGCAGATTTTTTTAAACCTTGTGTTTTTGCACCTGGAGTCATGTGAGTCATTTATCAAACTGCCGTTTCCCTGTCACCTGTCTTCATCTGACTAGTGAGATGCAGGGGTGATGGTGCAAGTGAAAACAGGTGGTCGGATAAGTGTGACTGATTATGCATCTTCTGAAATTTCTATGGTGACCATCATCAGGAAATGCACCAGTATTATTAATAACATAAAAAATAACCACATTGCATTTAGTTGAACTAGTTCCATGGTCTTATGCACTCTGGCTTTCTTCCATAGCCCATATACTGTTTGGGCAACTAATAGAAATAACCCATTGCTAACGAAATTTGTGCTTGTGCTTATGCCTGCGGTGTTCTTGCTATGACCCTGTAAGTCAGATGTCTGCTGTGAAAAGGTATCTGGGGAATAATAAAAATGAGTTCTTCTTCATTGTCTACAGTAATTTGAACGACAGTTGATATAGAGTGGGTTAAAGGTGCACTATGGAGGATTTAGTGGTAGAAATGGAATATAATATTGGCAGAAACTGAATATGATATCCAGCACTGTGGCCACGTGTTTTTATTAACTTTCTTTGTCAAGAGTTTTCCTTCTTTTGTGTAGGACAAATCAATCAATCGCATAACATCCTCCAGTTCTCATTGGTGGAAGTGAGGGTTACCTTTTAGTGAATAAACCTTTGATGAAGTGCCCTCTTGGTGACTCCGCCATATAGCCTGCCCTAATGCTAGAAAATGGGTTGGCTTTTACATGCCTCTAAATGGCCTCCCATAATCTTAATCTTAAACTTTGGAACCGTTTCACAATAAATGCACAGTATAATGATTTTCTGCATGCTGGTGCCCCACAGCATGCAGCTGTTGACCTTATTTTTTCACCCATGCCTCTGAAACTATCCACCACTGCATTTGGTCCATCTAGAGGAGTTTCTATGCCATGACAGATGAATATACAGTCCAAGCCATAACATATAGCAACCAAAATATAGAGCTTTGCCTTAGCTAACTTGAAGCAAGAGTCCATCATGTTTAGAAAGTCAGACCGACACCATATTAGAAGAAGCCAGTCTAAAGCTAACAAGAACTGATCTGTCTGGATGATGGCTGCGTGTCCACAATTATGTGTGGATTAGTGTGTTTATGGCCACTTTAATCAACTTTGTGGTAGCCATCAATGTGTGAGGATGAACCCCTGGATAACAGCATTTATGTTGCTATCAAAAACACATACCTTCTGTTCACCTTTTAGACCTTATCCAAAAGCCTCTTCAAATTTAGATTTCGAACTTTGCCGTCTCTTTACACTCTATTTTGCAGTTTGTATATTAAGATGCCGTGAACAAACCTGGTAATTATGCAAGCATTGACTGGAGCAGTTTCAAGCAAATACTATTTCTTGAATGAATCGTTCAGAAACATTAATAAAAATGAAATCTATTTTTACATTGCAAATCTATTTTTACACTTTTCTTTTCACGATTCTCACAATACCAAATACACTGGATAACTAACGATGACCATGTTCTTTGTCTGTGCTCGTTATGAAATTGTTTGGTGTTTCCTTGTGAATGTGTCATGAGGTACTTGGATAGGGTTAATGTTTACAACGATGTGCTACACTTTCACAGCAGCACAGTAGCAGACACAAAGCACAAAGACATCTGTGAGCAGTGACTGCTTGGCTGAGTCGTCTGTTTTGGAGTGAGGAACATTCACGATTGCTATCTTAGTTGTCTTTTTGCGAAATTCAACAGTGCTAGTTGAACATGGTGAACCTGCTGCTCACACATACACTATCTCCCTGATGGAAATCCGGGGCAGTCAGTGTAGCCAGGCAGTGCACGTTCATGTGTTTCAGAGGAGTGTCTTTAGAGGGAATCCTGAAGGAAGGCTGTATTTAATTTTAGTTTGATACAAAATCTTGCAATTCTTGCTTGTTTTCTTGCTTCTTCCTCACCTTTTAAAAAAAAATGAAATTAGATATTTTTTACCATTGTTTTTGATCTTAAATCAGTAACCTTCCATCTTCCTTCTCTACCTCCCCAGGCTTCAGTTCTTCAGCTGGAAAAGCAGGACTTCTTCAACAGGATAGTGAATGGTACATTCCAATTGGAAAAACTACAGGGGGAAGTCAAAGTAAGTTCCTTTATTCCAACATCAATTTAACACTATAATCAGTTCCCCTGGACAGCCCTCCATGGGAGTTATGCATCAGAGTTTGATACTTACCAATGACCATTGACTTATATTCTGCGTTGGTTTGTCTGTAAGTGGCCTTCTGTGACAATTGTGCTGTTACCCCCAAAAAATGAGAAGTTCTGTATATTCAGTTCCAACGATGCCTGACTGATTCCTGGATTGCTTGTTAGGCAACAACTCTGACTCAGCTGCTGCCCAATATTCTGCATTTGACCTGATGTTCATTTTGACCAAGATAAACGTGCAATCTACATCCTATTGATCATCCACTCCACTTGATAAACAACTCAGAATAGGTAATTTGAACAACACTCAGATTGCCATCTCTCAAGATGAACTCATTGGGTCTAGGACTTTATTTTATCATTCTTAACTAAGTGAAGAATGAACACCCCACACAGTCAGTATGTCAAAGGAAGCACTAGCATAAAGATAATGATCAGCAGTGATGCCAACAGTATAGCTCAGTTCTGGTCTCTGGGACACTGCTGCTGCTTGTAGTCATGGTGCTTACATGCTTGTATCTGTGGCAATGTGCAGAACCTCACATGCAGTCACATATTGTTTGATTGCATCCACTGTTTTTCTGATGCTTATGACTTTCTGTTACCATAAAGTAACTGCAGTTTACTGGTTACCAGATGCTATTTTGTCAGCTGGAAATGTACCCAGATTGCTATTATTTTTAAGATAAATCTAATGACTACATGTTACACAGATATACAGAAATGTGACATGTTAGTAATGGACAGATCTTAAACAGAATGATCAGTTTCAGGTAGCCAGTGAAGTTAGCTCTGACGAGAAAGCCAGAACTGTTTATGTGGAAAAAACTCACCAATTAAGTTACAACCTAATTACTCAGTTGAACAAGACCAAAACACTAAGTGACATTTTCATTCAGTGCTGCTGAAGCCAACTAAAGCTTCTGCAAAGAATTATGTAAAGAATAAAAAAAAGCTAAATTTGATACAAAACCTGACTTTCTGTCACCTTATAATTTTTTGACTAAAAGATTATTCATTGCTGATCAATGTTATTGTACTTGTGAATGGCTTTAATAGACAAAGGCAGGGCAGGGTGATATGGCGTTATTATTATTATCATCATTATTATTATTATTTTATTATTAAGAGTATATTAAAGAATAGTTTAACATAAAAAACACATAACACAATGTAAACGTTAAACTTCAGAAACATGTGGTATCTGCCTTAACACAAAAATGCAGATTTAGCTTGTCTTTTAACTTGATGAATTAATGATCTGATGTGATGCAGGTTGGTGCCTTTTCAGGAGATGGAAAATATTTTTGTGTTTTCCTTAGTTTGCACCAAATGATGGCATATTTTGCAGAATGTGTTCATCTGCAGAACAGCTTTGTTGCTTTTGAGATAGCTGAACCACCTATATATAATTGATCTTATGGTACAACAGTTTCATCAACTTTGGAGGATTGCATAAGTTAATTTTCACTTTAACATAATAAGCTCTGTATGGCTGTGTTAAGCAAACTGGGTACGGATTAAGAGGGGCCAGAAAGTTACTGCGCACAGAGTAGCCAAAGATATCACATTTCTGCAGGTGTGTGTCTTTTTTAAAAGGGTGTTTAATACTATTGATCCCACTGTCGCCCTGTGGTTGCATTTATGGATAATAATCATTGTTATCATTGACTCCAGTAAAATATATCCTAAAGTCTGTTTCACAATCTCGCCTTTGGTCTAAGCTCTGAAGTTAAGCTGCTGTCCACTGTCTGTATGTGAGCATAGCCCCCCCATCCCCAGCTGTGAGACAGATAGCAGACGCAGAGAGGCAGCACTGACTGTCTGTTGTTGCATTTATTTCTGACGTGTAATAGGCTGTTAAATCTATCCATATCAAAGGAAAACGTCTAAAGCTTAACATCGTTATCTACAGAAATTTTCATCAGATCCCCTTTTGAGATTTTTAATCACCCAACCCTAGACACAAGTATGGTTATAAATTATTCCAGACAGGAGGGCAAAGCTTCCTTTTTCTCTTTATCCTTCCTGTGTCAAAAACCTCATGAATTCCATCTTTCTCTGAAATGGAGACTATTGCAGCAAATCACCATGGAATCATTTTCTACATCTTCCTACAGCTACCTTCTTGGTTTTAATGTTACCACTGTGATCACCATTTGTCCTACAGTATCATTTTTATTTGTTAAACCAAACATGAACAAGATATCCCTCTGGCAGTATTAGTGCCTTGCTCTAAGGCCAGTGGTGTTCAAGTAGCCAGCAGCTCTTGTCACTCAAGCCACAGCAGAGAAACACATCTCAGCTGTTCTGACAATTTTATTAGTGTCTCTATAGCAACAGCCCAGAGAGCAAGTGGTGTGTGTTTGTGCTTGTGAATGTGAGTTTTATTGGTGGAGATCAGACCATGGAAATAGGATAGCTGTAAATGTTAGATATGTATTATATAGATTGGATTATTCTCCTCCTCCAGTGGTTATAAAGCCCACAGTTGTATATGACGTAGGGATTATGTTAAACATAGGCTTTTAAACTTTTATTGTCATGGACCTGCTACAACACAAAAAATGAGTCATGCATCTTCAAGTAGTGATGCAACAAAACACTTAAAGATAATTTTCATATTTCTCTCTTTAAGTTTTTGATCACTTATTTAGTATAAAATGTAATGGTCTTGAATGCTACCAACAAAAGCTGTTTCTGCACAACATTGTGATTCTACATAGGTTTGCACCTACGTTATTAGTTTCGTCTGCATACTAAATTTAAGTAGATTGTCTTTTTGTGATTTGTTTTTAAAGGCCTTTTCCCTCAGAACCCCACAACATGTGACTTTGAAAGGTGTGTTTTCTTTCAAAAAAATCACCATAATTACACCATTTATAATGACCAGAAAACTGTCAAACTTCCAATGGCTCACGAACTAATCATGTGAGGAAAACCTCAAGAGAAACAAAAATATAATCACAGGGAAAACAAAACAAAACTTGAAAATAGTGATATTTCATCAACTCCTCATTATTGTACATGTCTCATTTAAAATGCTGACAAAAATTATAGTTATTAAAGTCCAAATTGTTGAATATGTAAATCATAGTGAGCCTTTTTTTCCCCCACCAGTGCCAATGTTGTAACACTTGTGGGCACACATAACTATGTGAGAATGCACAAAAGACAGTTCTCAGTTATCCTAACCATGATGGTGTTGTTTCCATATAGGTGCAGAACCTTTATATTCCAGTGAAAATGAGCCCACAGTAAGAAGATCAGAAACGTTCTGTTGAAACCCCATTATCTCCTTGCTTATTGACATTGATTAAATGCTCAACTTGTTTTAGTTGATGGAGACCACCCTGTTCAAACGACGATAGAAGTCCACAAGGTGGTGGCTACACTTCATTCAGCCTTTTCACAGTCGTTCCATTGTAAAGCTCAGTGACTATATTCCCTGAAAGACATCAGAACAGACTTTTAAATGTTCAACATGTTTGGCCTTACCCTTTTACCTACTTCAGTGAGATTTTCCACAGCACAGCCTCTGGTGTGTTTCACTGCAGCTCAGTGGGCTGCTTTGAACTCGCTCATCCTCATAGCAGCAGCTGAGGGATTCGGAAATGTAAATTTAAAGTTCTGGCTCCAGCAATAAATTCCAGCAGTTGCTTTCTTTTTTAGTGACCAATTAAAAACAAAAACCTGACTTAACTCTCATTGATTTTCATCAACCGTTAGTTATTCAAATGCATGTTTCTACCTTATGAATTGAAAAGAAACAGATTATGTGTTAAGTGTGCTGTAAGGAGAGAGCAGATTGAGTCTACATTATTCATATGTAATTAAAATTCATGCTCCTCCATCTCATAGAAACACCTGAAAGTGTTGAATATTTTAGTAAGCACATGCATAAATATAGCCAGCTCACAGGTTTGCATGATCCACGCTGCTTGACGTCAGTCAACGATGCATATTTTTTCCATTCCATGTTCTCCTCCACTCTGAGTTTGCATTTCTTTTCAATTACTTTCAAATAACAGTTTTCACCAATAATAATAGGATGTTTCTTCTGTTATCAGGTTGTTATAATGCTTTATCTTTACTGCTAGCCTTTGAATTTAAAGAATGATTAATCATTCTTTCACTTAGCTTATTTGATAAATTTGGCTGATTGTCACAGCTAGAGCTTAAAGGGACAACTGGAAGCTCCCATGTCAGCTGAAAACCAATGGGAGTAAAATTTTCAAGGATTCTTTATTATCACAAATTGTCTTTGATAAACTATACATTGTTGAGTGCTAATTCGTAACATTTTTAATCGAGAAAGAATCCCTATGGAAACCGATGATGGTGATAACCATATTTGGATCAATGAGGTAAATTGCAGAGTAGTTTTTTTTTTTAAAGGTAACTACAGCAACCTGCCTGGCAGGTTCCTGTTGATGTTAGACAGTACAACCAGCAGGGCAAATGCTCCACTGAAGAGCACTCTGTCCAACTGCTCTGCCAACTCAGGCAGAAAATAAAATCTCTTCCGACTGTCTGACCTGCTGCCATAGTCTGCCATCTCTCATTTCTTTGTTTCCTTTTTCTGTTACTTCATATTTTGTCTGTCTCGCTGGTTTGTATAAACCAGTCACAAATTGCTTTATTGATGTCTATCTTTGACCATATTAGTATGTAAAAAATGAGGCTAATTGATCTTTGTCAAGTTAAAAATACTGTCATCATGAGTTAACATTAATTGTGAATTATTCTTTTGTTGTCTCTCTTTGTAGCCATCACTAATTTACACTTGTAAGTAATTGTGTGCAGTCAGTCTTCCATCTCATCCGTTGTGAAGGTTTGGAGAAAATGTTAAAAATTGGATTGACTTTGGAAAACCATTTAATTGGAGATTAGAATGCACCTCTGCTTTTTGCAAATGAGCTTTAATTTGTATGCAATGAACTTGCGGTAGGCATAATGTTGACTGTTGAAATTCAAACAGTAGACTGAATCAGCACGTATAAAAAAGTGCACAAATCAATGTAGGTATAGAAAATAATTCTCTATTTATTTCATTGTCTAGTAGCTTCTGTAATCAGTCGTGTGGCACTAAGCTCAGAAGGTCATAGACAGAAACAAGAAAGACAGAGGGAGTTGGTACAGAGACAGTTACAGAAACAGTGACAGAAAGAAGTTGACAAAGATAAGGGAAGAAACAATATATAAAACCTCAGCATCAGAGAACAAATAGGACTTACATTATAGAGGAAGGGCTAAGCATGAAATTAATATTTTTCCAAATTGCTACATTTTCATTTCAAGGAAAAATATCATCACTGTCATGAAGTGAGTCAAGCGCCTTTGTTTTTTCTGCCAAAAATATCATTACCTGTAATTCAACATTTAATGAATCAGTTGTCAGCCCCGTGCCCTTGGTTATCAACATTGTTCAGAAAAGGTTCTAAATTGACTTTGAAGATTAAAATGTAGAATTCCCATTAGTACTTTAAAGTAAATGATCAAATGTGCATAAGGTAATCACAGTAATGTACATTGATAAAACCCACAAACTGCAATTTCAATTTATATAATAACAAAAAAATGCCACTCATTGCTTGGTATGACTGCAGTAGTAAGGAACAACTTTTTTGAACCCACAGGAGATGCTTAATGCTACAGGAAAGGTGATCAAAAATTAAATTTTTCTTCCTCTAAAAATTGGCACAGTTAATTGTGACCTTTCTTTTATTCCATTTGTCAGGTCTGCACATGTCGGGGAGTGTTGCACGCACATGCTAAAGAAAATCAAGATGCCACATAAATAATGCAAACAACATTTAAATGCCACAAATAATGCAAACAACATTGAAATGCCACCTAGCAACAAATATATATATATATAATTATATGGCTTTAGTATGGCAGTATTTGCACCATGACTTACAGTGTGAAGTTGATGTCTAAGGGTTCCCATAAACATTGACTGTAGCTTTGAGCTAAAAGAACTTTTGACAACCAGCACACAAAATACAACAGTGCAACCCAATATGGAAGTGAATAGAAAGTTGTTTATAAACACAAAAACCTGAGATGCAAATCCAGTGTATACCTTACATGCACCAAATCAGTTCAACACAACAACCTGAATGGTGTGTGTGCTGCAGATGTGTCCAAAGTTACTGCACTATCATGGCCATTATAAATGATCAATTATTATATGATAATTCATTTTTAGTCCTGTGCATTTAAATTTACATTTAGATGTAAGTTTTCTTCCATACTTGTTCTGTAATATTCCATGCATTGTTCAACAATTCATATTGGAAAGTCCCTATTCTCACAAAGGCTGATTTATGATAATAAGTTGTTGGTCACATTTCTCTGGAAGATTCAAGTTTCCATAAGTATGTAAAGACATTGTAATAGACCTACTGTATATCAACAGGTTCAACAGTCTGATGCTGTGATTTTCCTCTCTTCCTCTCTTTTTTTAATGGCAAAATAAAATATCAAAAATACCAATTAATATACATCTGTTAAGCATGCATAATCACATTGTAAATTATAATTAACTGAAAACCAAAACTCAAAAAAAAAAGATTGTTTATTAGAACGGAAACAATAAAGGCCCTAAAGTGGACCCTTGTGGTACCCCACACTGTATCATAGTTACTGTATCTTAGACTTTATGCCATTGATGTTAAATTATTGCTCACTATTATAATTGTAATTACTAAGCTCCTTCAAGACAAACAGTAATCATGAAATCCATATTCATCCAATTTCGCAAACAAAATGTTATGATTCATAGCAATAAACCCTTGAGAGAGACCCTGAACATTATTTTGTTAAAGATCCCAGATCACTAAATTTAAAAAGCGGAAAGAACTTTGCAAATTTTACATCAGAAAGAACAATATCATTTACATTGACACTGCAAAGATATATATTTTGTAATTGAATTTGCTACTTCCTTAACAAGGGATGCACTCATTTCATCATCTCCTTGAACAGCCTTTTAATTTGCCTCTCTGATGTCAGGAGGATCAAATAAGACATTCTCACTGTCACATACTGACACTTTGTCACACCATGTTTCATCCAGATGCCAAAAGTAACCTTGCGCATCTGTATGAGATGCACTGGGCTTTTATGTACCTCTAAATGAAAAGCATCCATGTCAACATGAGACATTTCTGTGTCTTTACCAAAGTTAACTTAACCAAAGTTAAGCACGTGTTACAAAGGCTTCCTCGATCTTAGGCAGTATGAGGAGGACTTTTGCAAAATATTTCTCATCCAAAGGCACAAGGGCTTGACATAGCATCAGTATGTGGCAAGCTGGATCGAAATAGCAAACGGCTGGACTATCATTGGTGTTACTGGCATAGTGGGTCCTGGGTTCAAATCCACCTGAGGACCCGGGACTTTTCTATGTGGCGTTTGCATGTTCTCCCCCGTGTCTGCGTGGGTTCCCTCCCTCCCTTCCTTCCACCACTAAAAATATGCATCCATCCATCCAACATATTTTCTAAATTACTTGCAATATAATTTCTTTAAGTAACTCTAACATGTTTTTTTTTAAGTTGGAAAATTGGAAAGTGATCTGAAATATCTGTGTATTCCTGAATTTTTCATAATCTGAAAGGAATTTATCAGTACATTATCAATTAAAGTTTTAGAATTATCTGCCAACCTTGTTGGTTTAGAGATAGCTGAATAAAGATAATTAGTATACTTAGAAGTAAGTTTTATTAACATAATGTCATCTTGAGAAAGCCAATTAAATACACAGTTAATGATAGTTAAGGTAGACTATAGATTTGATCTCTACTAATTGCTCACGTGGTACATTATACAAATGCCATTGCCATTTTTTAGTACACTTAAAAATTACTTAATCCCACCTTAAACTTAAAACTGACTACAACATTTGTTTGGGGGGGGAAACCGTGTTGATAAATGAGGGAACAGGACTCTTATTGGTGCTAATCATTACCTAAGTCAAACATTAAAGGTCTGCTCTTAAATGTTTTGTGAGACTAAGTCACATACACAACACAGACCAAATACAGATTTACAGGAATACATTGCAGAAATGTAGGTACACTATAGGCACTGCTCAACCTAAGAGAACTTGTCAAGGACTTTGTTCTTGTCTCTGAGGTGCATCAGTCAGCCTAACAAAAGCATAAACCAACACTAAAGGCTATCTTCTTGGGTCTTTTTATGGGTCCATTGTTTCCATGAAGATAACTGACTGGTAGGCTTGTAGAGCCTATGTAGGAGATTGCATCACCTTTACCTGTTGGCCCATTATCGATCCACAAAACATATAAAATACGTATTTACCCCAGCCAGCCAGTTCTTTGGTAGCATCCTATCAGCCCCTGGAGGAGCAGTCACACATTCCCTGGCACAGACACTGGCAGAACCCGTAGACCAGGCAAACAGTTAGGCTTGATGGCACTAAGCTAACACATGCAATGCCCAATGTCACTCTCTGGATTACCAACAAGTAGATCCCAAGAGGCAGTGAGCCAAAATATAAGAAACCCAACAGCCAGACCAGGATGCGTGGAACATGGTTACAGAACTTGGACATTGCGTCCTGATCAGTTAGCCCATTGGAGCCCACTGAATCTGAGTCCAGGCTTGGTTCAGCATAGATGTCAGAGCTGCTATTTTGGCTGGGAGAGCGCTGTGAGTCCCTCTGCACTTCCATTATAGTGATTACCAGGCAGTTGGAAGAGTCTTGAGATGGGCTGGAGGAGAAGCTCTTTGGAGTCAAGACCACCTCCCCATTGTGTTCGCTGCTCCAAGATTTGTCCTGATTTGCCAAGAGGGACATGATATTAGCATCATCAGGCAGGGCAGACACCTCGTACTCCATGATCTCAGTTTGGTGTCGACAAAAGGGGCAAGAGATGAAACCTGCTCCTTCAGCAATGTCCAGGATCTTGATGAGGCAGCGGGTGCAGACCCGGTGCAGGCAGTCCAGGATCTTAGGTTTTCGGTTTTGAGCATTGTAGCGTTGGTAACAGATTTTACACTCTAATTCCTCTGGTGGAGGACAGCCCTTCTCCTCTAACTCAGCCTGAGGACAGTTCATCTTCAAGTCATGCTCTGGGGAAGGAGGAAGGCAGAGACACATTGAACAAAATAGTTTGAAGGATAATGGCATTTATCTATTCCAATCTCACTAACAAGCTAATGTTTTTGTTTATTGTCATCTGCTGTCTCATTGCCCTTATTCTCTGGATGCTTCTATTCTCTGTACCTGGAGATTAATGATTTATGGTTTGGGAGTTGGATCAGGATGTCATATATAGAGCCTGTTGTGGTAAAGCAAGAGGAAACAATACTATTGATATCTGCAGAGATATGGTAGAGACAGCTCCGCCTTCAACATATTTTGTTGATTTAATAACTTTGTGTAGAATGCAGTGTTGTTGCCGTTCTTTATTCAAATGACCAGCCTTTTATATTCTTACTTTTAGTTTTTCTTTATGATATGACAGCGCCGTTTTTATTTATTTTTGCTAGAATATAGAGCGTTAGAGGAATGTAAATGCTCTCGTAAGTAAGCCACCCAATCCTATTTTGCTAATGCTGACTGATGTAACTTACTAAAATTAGTGTTTTGGTTAGTATTAACCCTCCATGAGCATGAGCTACGCACTTAAAACCATTGCGCTGAACGAAGAGAACTGTGACTAGCTAAAAGCATGTGTCGATACACCTATGTCCATACTCTAAGCAGGTTAAGGAGCTTATCTGCAGGTTTTAAGATTCCACGAGCTTCATAATCTCAAAGTTAGTACAGCAATTGACTATTTAATTAGTTATTACTAGTTTTACATTGCCTACTCTTTGATTTTTTTAAACTTATGAGTTCAATTATTTGTCACTTTTCCTTTTTAGAATTTTTAATTAGGACAATACGTTTTGTTATCATTATCATTTATTCATTCAGTAAGTTCCAATGATTCAATTTCATACTTTTCATCAGTGTTGTTAAATTATAAGTAATAATCCAGGGCAGTGCATCCAGTGGAGAAACGACATAATATATTGACATGATGAAAACATGTTGGTATGGTGGTAATGTTTGTTGGTAACATCATAGTAGAGTGGTAGTGAGTCATTAATGATATTGGAATGATGTGTAGACCCAGCTAAGGTCATGATACAAACCTGTGTGATATACAGTAGATTAACCATTATGACAATCACTTGTGCTTTGTTTATTCTGCCAGCTCATGAAGTTTGCAGGACCAAACTTTCCAAAACTAGAAAATGACAAGACAAAGCAAAACATATGCCAATACCAGGCTATGCATACTTTATAGTGACTAGATCAATTTCTAGAGCCACGATGGATTCTCTGATAATTGACCACCATAGGTGAGGCCTGAAACTATGAGTTAGTGAAGCAAAACTATAACACTGGATTTCTTGGAGTGTGGGTTTAGAAATAGGTGTGATTGCACAAAAGGGACTGAAAGCTAAGCACCAGGCTTGCAATTTTCACAATGCAATGTTATATTCTCCAATCAATACACTGTATTGTACAGGGAGCTGAATGACAAACATTTTCTGCTCCAAACACGGCCCAGTGGCAATGCTGGTTGTGTAATTGTACTTCTGTACTCTAACAAAGATGTATCAGTGATACTGATATAAGATTCACATGAATATTATGCCAATGTACTGCTGTATACTGTTTTGAATTACCTTTATTTTAAAGCTCATATTCATCATCTCATTAACTGAGTTACAGTATGTGGAGACTTGGACTTTGTTTGTATGAAAATAAGTCTCCACAGTTTTTATTCTCAAATAAAAAAAAAAGCCATTATAGGATCATTCAATAAGGATTAGATAGTTTAATGTGTGTGTGCATCACCAACTATTTTGAAACTTCGTATTACTACTTATCATATAGTTGTAAGCATTGTGTGCTTATATTTCTGGTCTCCTAGAATTGAATGAGGTATGAAATTGCTATGTCATGTATAGACTCATTTTTAAAGTTACACCCTCTTTTTAGAATTAAGGAGAACAGCATTTATTTTTACTGGCAGCAGACAATGAAATTTGAATCACAAGTTTCTACAGGTAGAGAAATACACCGTAGTTTCTTTTTTAATGGACCGATATTGTTGTTTTTCTTGACATACTGGCATAGTACTGTATGCCAGTACTACCTAGTTACCTATATACCCTGTAAGAAGGTCACCATACAGTATGAGTGTACCCAAAACCCCAAACAGTGTTGCTTGGGTTCACTGTCAATTGTGTGAGAAGCGCATATGGCAGGAATGGGGTTAATGAGAAGGTTCTGTGTCTGAGTCAACAGACATAGTACCAGGAAATGTTCCTAGACTCTTGCATCATCATGGTAAGTCTAATAACACTTGAAGATGTTGCTCTAAATGTATTTCAAGCGGTGTACAATAGCAGATATATCATTTTGGAACCATCCCATTTGTCGTTGCAACTTTGGAGCTTTCCCTTACAGACAAGACTTTAGAGGCCTCCTTGTTGAGCTTTGTGGTAGGGGAGAAAAATTCAGCTTTTGGAACTCAAATTACAGGGTTCACCATTTTGCACCTAAGCTGTCAGCAACACAGCAGCTGTAATATACAGTAATACGATTTTTCAGGCCTCTCAGAAAAGCACTGGTGTTTGTCCTTAAAAACCCACCATGTGGTCTGTAAGGACAATGTGTGCACTTGGCCGCCTCCTTGTGGAAGCAGGCATGGTTGTCCATGGAGGGGCACACCAGAACAAGCTCTGGTCCCAGCTGAATGTAATGGCAGAATGACAGAACTCCAGACACTAGATTATACTACTGGGTTCATGGCCGATTTTGATTCTGCTCTCTTTGTTCAAATGCTTAAATTTCCACCCATCTGTGTCTGGCAACCAGCACGTTGTCAGGCGGTTGAACAAGGACAGTTGAGCAGCTGGGGTGTTTATTTGCAGTCAAGCTGACAACTACTCAGTGTTACACGCCTAATCCACTTTCAAAACATATAGGATTTATTTATTGCTGTTTTCTGTGTGAGGATGTTATTAGCCACTAGAACATTCTGATGTGGACATTCTGTATATTAATTATAGTCAGTGTTCACCTTATTTCTAATGTCTGTCATAATGTTAAGGGACTTGTGTTGTGTATACCCTGGATGTGACTATCAGTAAGGACAAGATCGCATCTTTTTTAAGCTCCATCATTCAATAAAGTTTCAAATGGAAAAGGTTTGGTAAAACTACAGAAATGTGCTTTTATGAGCTATAGTTGCAGTTACCTTTTATTGCTTTTTATTTTACCTCCATATTTGTTCATTAACAAGTCCCCCTCCTTTCGGGAATATGCTATATAAAGAAAAGTCAGTCATTAATTCATTCATGACCATGAAATATAGATTGAATAGGTGGATGTTGTGCTGGCAATTGCCCAGCAGGCCTCTCTGTGTCTGTTAAATATTTTAACAGCCAGTCTGTTACGTTAAAAGGCCTCCTGAAACATGTCAAACAGATGTCATAAAGAACCAGTTCCTCCTGTATCAATCTCAGGAGCACAATCGCTCAGTTTCCTTAGTCTTCAGTTTTCTTCAAGTTAAAAGCCTTGACAAATAAATGTTGTAAAGAAAGAACACTGTTCTGAGGTTGTGCATGTGTGTGTATATATATACATACATGGTATATATATATATATACTGTATATACCATGTATGTACGTATATATATACAGTATATACCATGTATATATATATATATATATATATACTGTATATACCATGTATGTACGTATATATATACAGTATATACCATGTATATATATATATATATATATATATATATATATATATATATATATATATACAGTACATACCATGTGTATATATATATATATATATATATATATATATATATATACAGTATATACCATGTATATATATATATATACAGTATATGGATAGAAGAATGCTTATGTAGCCCCACTATGAATGAGGATCGAGAAATAGCACAGGGGAGGAGTTGGACCAAAGCTGACATTTGAAAAGGTCAGCTTTACAAAGAAAACCAAGTGCAAGTTACAGCAAGAAATGGCAAGACTTCTATTACATCATTTGGCCAAAAAAGTAACCATTGCGAAATACTGAAGAGAAAAAAAAACTTAAGAGGAACAACAAAAACAAGCATGAAATACTCATGATCCCCCGCCATGGGTGCATTTCATTGAAGAAAGACAAAAAGGGCTTTGATCAACACGTTTCATCATGTAATGGAAAACACTTTGATTACCAAGAAAAAAAAATCAAAGTCTAACACTAGATTTATCCTCTTTTCTACAGAGTACTATTTACTTTTGTTTGACAAGGTTGTAAAGGTTCTAAATTATTTTCCTTTCATTTGTCAACAATTTACCATGAGAGTTGCATAACAGGTGGATTTTAGAACATTGCATTTCATCTTTAACATGAGTTAAAATATATCAACTGCATGTTTGGCGAATTTAAACTCTCCTATTTGCAAAAAGCCCCTAATGGTCCCCACTGTTCCTTAACTCTTAGCTGGCTACATTTCTGTGTGTGTGTGTGTGTGTGTGTGTGTGTGTGTGTGTGTGTGTGTGTGTGTGTGTGTGTGTGTGTGTGTGTGTGTGTGTGTGTGCGCGTGTGTGTGCGTGCATTCCATTTGTAAGAACATCCCTTATGTTCTCTGTTCCTCTGTCCTCCTGTCCTTTCAGTGGGGCTTGTTGGTGATCACTTTGACCTTTGTTGTCAGAATATCTGCTGAGTGAAGCTTCTCTGAATTATGCCATTGATCCAGATGATGATGTTCATGCTGCTGGTGTCAGATCTTTCATCCTTGTTTACAACGATTAGGTAGAACAACAAAGTTAGTCTTTTGTTAAAATCCTTACATTTTTTTTTTTTTTACAGTTAACCTGTCAAAATACAAAGAATACATTTGAACTGCATTGTCTAGATGCAGACATTTGAACAGCAGTTGAAGAACTGATATATTATGGTCAAATCTCCATATATATTTGCTTGTTATGGCCTTGCTAGATCATACTGTACTGTAGTTGTGTATGTCACTAGGGATCACTGGGCCTTTCCTCAATTTGCTTCCAATCCCTCAAATCACATTTCTAGTGTAGCCTCTGTGATGCTGTAACCAAAGCATAAATCCATTTGAAGAAGTCAGCTGTGAGTTTGTCTGTCTGCACAGTAGCCCACTAGCTCGTTGGTTCCCAAACGTTTTCACTTCAAGGACCCATAAACTAACACACATTAGACTGCCATCCCACATATTTGATAAGATTTTGTCCCTGGGTCCCCTATCTCTTAAAAATTTCAAGTGTATGCAACTCATGACCAAATTAGTCATATATTCTGTCGTTGTGTTACTTATGGATAGAGCTATAGTGAATGACCCCTCTGAAAACCGCTGCACTAGCTGCTCTAGCCACTGTTAACTGTGTGACTTGTCAAAACAAATGTCATGAGATGCATACGTCCAGTTAACTATGAAACCCCTTGAATGACATGGGGTGGTTGACTGATAATTGCTGCTTCAGAGCAAGAAGGTCCCTTGGTTCTCCCTGTGTCAATGCTTACTTTGGGTACCCAAGTGTTTCCCATCCCAGAGAAGATACTGTATCTAAAAGTGCTTTCAGATTGTTACAGCCATAGTGCTGTGCTTGTGTGTCTTTGTGGCCTCCCCTCCTCCTCACCTACTGTGGAGAGTAACCTGCAGCAGAGGCCACTTTGTTAATCAGTGGCATGTAGCATTATAAATCCTGACAGCTCATAGTGTGGTGCCAGTGAGCCAGACAGTAGTAATCATGCTGTATGTGAGCAAGCTCTTTGCACTTCCTTATTTTGAGGGAAGCGTGATAACTTGTGCTGATACTGTTGGTTTGACACGTTGAGTTAATGTTGTCTTCTATTTCTGTTGCAGTCAGAATTTCTGTTAGTTTTTCCCTTTGTTGAAGAGTTGACTTTATTAAGTTGTTGATAAACTATTCACTTTGATCATAGCCTTTTTATCACACCTTTAAAAACTCAATTTGTCTCTCCCCTCATTCCCTGGAATCTTTGAGGACATAACACAGTTTGTGTTTTACATTTAAACATGAGGGTAGCCCTGCTGCTGTAGCTGACATTGGTGTTAGTTTCATGTACTGCACACATCCATGTTTAATTGTTGCCTCTGATTAAGCGGAGAGCTGTTCAGCTTTATATCTCAGTTACCACGGTATCCATGTCATGATGGCAGTGCTGTGCCCTGTTGCCTCGTAATCAAAATGTACATAAATACAACAAAATATATACAACATCTGGGCGGCAGAGATAGCAGTAACGGACTGCCAGCTGGATGCACTGTTAGGATGCCAACAGCTATGCTCTGCAGAAATACACAGCATAATTTCTAGATAGTTGGAAGAAAAATCACCTTGTTATTCTGCCTTCAACTCTAAATGATTTTATGTCATAGAAGCGATAAACAAAGAAAGGAGCCAAGAGGGTAAACTGTGAGGCTCTTTATAGCCACAGCATGCTACAGTACAAGATCGTAAATCCTGCTAAAGACCAACAAACCATTTGTTTTCTATACAGCTAAACACTGACAATTGTTAGCATCTAAAAAAATCAGGCCCATGTTTGCCATTCGTATTGCTTTAGAATTCCACATGATTTTTACAATAGGGCTCAATCAAATCACATGTTGCGTGTATATCGGTGTTTGACCTTTGCCTTTGCTAACTGTCCAGCCTGACCCCTATAAACATACGTGTCAGTTATTTATGACTGACACTGACAGATGTTTGTGACACGAGAGCAGGAGAGATGAGTTGATCTGACAAAAATGTGGAATTCTGGAATTCTAATAATGGTGTTACTACACCCTTTCTCTGAGGTTTTTCACACCCAGCAGACTAAGAGGCTTACCTATTCAAGCTAACTGTACAGTGTTACCCACCTTTAAACAAACCCTCACACTTGTGGACTCTCCACAAGAACTTCACTCCTCAGCAAAGGTCAAAGATTTTTAACCTGAAGGGCATGACAGTGTAGGCTTGTAAGAGGTGGCAAAGCCAGATGAGCTTTACACTGCAGTTTTATATTTTCAAACCTGGGAGCTTCCCTGATACCCTCAGGATACTACTGTAGATGCCTAGTGTGATTCTCATTTTGTATTGTTCACTGGTTAGTCACTGGAAGACACCGGAGTACAGCTACTGTGGTTTTCTGTTGTTAGTTAAGAATTGCAACCACAATAGTACATTATCCATCACGAAAATAAAATCAAAGTAAAATAATCGTACTGTAGGATGCATACAGTGTCTGGTTTGTTGCTGCAGCCACACAACTTTACATCTTCTTGCTGCATGCCTGCAGCAGGTGAGTATGTTTCATCCAATCATTTCATCTTCTTGTATCTTCTTGTCATTTGTGTCAATATTCTCATCTCTAGTGTTTCCCCTTATGTCTTCTAAGATGCAGTATTGGGTGTAGAATAGGGTATCATGTAAATTAATTCTGCCCCCCGATGGAACGGATTCATTACTTCTACTGTGTTTTCTTCTGCTAATGATGCAAGATAGTCAATTTAAAAAAAAGAGGTTAGTCTGTTTTCACATGCTGTGATGGTGTACGGCTGAGAGAATGCAGCTATTGCTACAGGAAATTTGAACATTTAGATTTGTTAATGTGATAAAAAGGGTATGGTGTTGTTAGTGGTTGTGAGGTGTTAATCAGAATAAGAGGAGGCTGGCAGTTGAAAGGACAAGGTGTATGCATATATACAGTACCATTAAGCACAAGCTCAAGAATTACTCTGCATTCAAACTGTTAGTAGGACTAGTTGGCAGCAGCGCAAATCATATCAGCATACGGACATACGGCAGTGATGATGCATGGTTGGCTCTGAACAGGTGGTTAACCCCCCCAAAAAAGAACCCTCCCTGTGGTGACTGGTCACCATACAAAATAAGTGGAGTAAAGCCTGAGTGCAACTCAAGGCAAAACGTGTACAGCTCATCACTGCAGCATGCAGTATATCCAACGCTGATTCACAGCATCCATCTGTATGCTCTATTCCTCAAAAACAAAGTATATATTGTCAGGTCTGTGTCTGAGCACCATATCCTTTATTCAGAGTTTTTGAGTCTGGAGTCTGTGGTGACAAGCCTGCACTGTGGGCCAAAAGTGAGGTGTTGTATGTCCACCAGCAAAGATTGATTTGCCAGAGCTGAAGGAGGTGCAATCACAGGGAGGGAGTGGTTACAGCAAATATGGCAGAGTCTATGGCAGTATTTGCGTAATTCATTTCACTGGCAGAAAAGGGAGACAAAAGTTCCATACTGCAGGTTTAAGGTTTAAAACCCTCCTGTGTAACAGGAAGAGTAAAAAAAATTGTTCAGTGTTAGCTTGGACTTTTCAGAAACTTGGTTGAGACTGATATCAAATCAGGTCTCAGTCCTTCCCGAAAAGAAAAAAGCCAGCCTTGTAGCCAACAGCAGAAAATAGTTTTTGTCCTGAGTAAAAGGTGTTATGAAGACATGTTAAAAATACTTAGAAAGAAATTTTCTTCTCTAATTATAGTCCTGGACTGGACTGAAGTATAACAAAATCCTTGTCTGGTCTGAATTTTTTGTTGTTCCTGTGTGGAGAAGGTCAGCCAGCCTCTGGGCTACAGCTAGGAGAGGAGATATATTGGTTTGGCTTTGCTCAGCTCAGCTTGTTGTGAGGGCTAAATGTCATCGCTTGAGCTGGGCTGATGCTGGCACCCTGCCCCCTCCCTGGGGGGTTGATGGAAATTCAGGCCAAATACAATTCTATTCATTACTTTGCACAACTGGGAATTAGCGTGTCGGTTAGTGAAAGAGCTTGGGTCATATTCAAGGCTAACACTCTTCATTAGCAAACTGGCCAGTATGATGGGACTAGATAAAATGGGATATGAATATTTAGGATCCACTTGTCAACAGGACCTTGTAACCAGCCTGTTAAGACAAAGTCGGCACTATGCTGTTTCTTCAGACAGTCTGTTGAGTGAATTTTAGAGAGTGAATGAATCTAGCATGTGCTTTTTTAAAATTTTTATCAAAGATGATTGATATTGTGAGCTACCCCATGTCTTTGATTTCCCCTTTTGTACGCTTTAAATATCCACTGTAGACTATGCATTATCTGGTGATTCATTTTGCTCTTGCAAACTGCATTTAATAGAAATATATATTAATAAATTGAAAAATATATATAAATGATTTTATTCATAGTTTTGGACCACATTTTGCCTACTCCTTGTAGTCTGGTATATGTCAGACATTTACAAATTATTGACGGTCAAATGATGAGACATATTCGAGGTTCTATTAAGTACTTTATGACATTGTCAAATATTGAAAAATCCAAAACAGAGCTTTTACTTTTAAAGACCACACTAATCCTAGAAGCTCCCAATCTTTGGCAATGATGTATGGTAAGGGAAAATAGCCTGTCATTGTTGCCAGCCCCTCAGTACGTCAGAGGATAGCAATGTGGTAGCTGGTGACTTATGCTACCACTTAATAATCACACAGATGTTCTCCTGCAGATAAGCTGTCACTGGTAGAAGAGAGGTGAGCGTGTCACTTCTGTAGGATTAAGTGGGCTGACATATATTTCCTGTGTAGCTCTTTAGAGGCTGAAGCCTTAAGAAACTTAAGATAAGTGTGCTGCATGTCTGCACTAATGCTGATGTATTTGGTTTTAACTATAGGTTATTTTCCATCAGTATTAATTTTACTCTTTGTGCTTCTTCACATTATCAGTCAGACACATCACCTACAACTGAACACAACACAACACTCCTAACAACAGCAGGCTATCAAGCATATTGTGTTATTGGTAATCCAAACAGCCTCACAGAAGTTAGTTGCCAGTGTTGTTGATAACACACTGAATATATTTATTGCTTGAACTACTGTGCTTCTCCACATGTCAGTATTGTCTAGCCGACCACCACTGATGACTCACTCACAAGCGTCATGTTACTGTGTCACTTATGATGTTATGCACGATGGCCTGATATTCCTCTCTGTGGACAGTATTTTAACTTCACTTTTACTTCTGTGGACTGTTGTCCTGGAAATAAAGTGACTTTGTTGTGGAAGAGGTGCTACATTATCCGTCATATGCATCCCAAACCTCACATCTTCAAAATGTCATACTGTGATAGCTGACACACACACACACACACACACACACACACACACGCACACACACACACACACACACACACACACACACACACCATAAAGGTATGACCTTATGTGTAGTAAGTGTGAAATCACACAGGAGCAGCACATACAAACATACATTTAGGTATGATTCTCATTTATTTATTTTTGATTATCTTATTAATGACTTATTAAAATGTGATCTTGACCATTCTCTGAATGTTTTTGTAGACAACCTGCTCAACTTAAAAATGAATTCTACCCATTTTCTCATTCATCAAGTCTTTTTTTCACCAAGAGCAAAATGCTTTCAAGTCTCTCCAAGGCATTTATTGTTTTTTTTTTGTGCCTGTTTTTCATCAGGTGACCTCTTTGAGAAAAAGCTCTCCCTCTAACACAAGGCCAAAAGACTTCAAGCAAAAAGAAAGGGGGAAATGTGCAGAAATGAAAAAACTGTGCAACAAGTTTATGTATTTAAAACCACAGCCAAAGACCAGATCATGGAAAATGTGAATTTTTTCTTTAAAGTCATTGAGGAGGTAAAAAAACGTCTTCATGTAATTATAAAGGGTATTTTAGAAGTAATTCTCACACGTCCTAATAGAAGTACTGTAATTTAGATGAGAAAAACAATTTAACTCCTTGTCTTTATGAGAACTGTTCATTTCAGTTATCTGATTTATGCAAAGAGCAGAGACATGTATCCCACCGTTTCCTTGATTAAGATTAGGCGGCTAAGGAAAAAGTGTTTGGAACATGTCGTGTTTGGATAATTGCAACGCACCAGTCCACTGATCTGGTATCTCAATAACTTGATTTTAAAGAAGAGGTAGGATATCATCTGAAGTACAGGCTTCTAGTTAAATCAGTGTCAAATCCATTTGCTTAACTGCTCCTGTTCAAAATACCTCATAATCAAATCCAGACAAGCCAGTTACTACATAATCCATGAACCCTGCAGAGTGATAAACTTCTATGCACACGCAAAAAGCTAATAAATGGCAAGCACACACTATCTGTCATTATGCAGACCTGTCATTACTAAATGTCCTCCAGCAGCAGAGCAGCAACATACAGTATCTACCCTCTTTGTATTGTTTTATATGTCCCCAGTTTCTGCTTGCAATTCTTTCTTGCATGCATTGATTCTTTAGCATTATTGCCATGACTGTTAATCTGCATTGCTGATATTGATTGGTCCACAAAACATAAGACATGTTTTCCACTTGTATGAGTGTATGTGTATGCTGCACTATCTGCGGTACTTTGGAACTGTGTGCAGCTCAACAGCTGCCGACAACTTAAATATAAATAAAATATAATAAAGCTATTATTTACTGGACAAAAAAAAACAACACACACACACACCCTACAAAGGAATAAACACCAGATGCACTCACTCCATAGAAGGCTATTGTGTGTGTTCCTCACCTCGTCCCAATGTTTGTGACTCCCCCTCCTCCACTCCAGTTGTCTCTACTGCGCTGTCCTTCATGTAAATCCACCTCTGTCATAGCAACACTCCACATCTCATTCCTCTGTGTGTGTGTGTGTGTGTGTGTGTGCAGGTCTATCGGAGGCAAGCGTCAACCAAACTGGCAGTGTTGGAGCAGGAAGCGGAGGGGAGGACAGCGTCTTACCAGAGGGAAATCCTTCACCTGCAGAGTCTGCTTAAAGAAAGACAGAAGGCTGAGGAGAGACTACTGCAGTCTAAACGGTAGAAGGGGAGTGGGGAGAACTGACGGAGGGAGGAGAGAGTGGAGGGGGAAACTGCAGGAGGCAGGCAAGCAGAAAAAGGGAGGAGGATAGGGAGCGAAAGTGTGAATGAGAGGAGAGGAAAGAGAGAGGAGATGGTGTGTATACCTTACAAAAAGAGGAGGGAGGCCAGAGAGAGGGAGAGTCAGCAGCAAGGGGTTACTGACAATAAACAGACGAGATGTCTAGACAATGAGAGTCGTTTCAACCTCTGTCTAGATCATCTTTTCCTTGTGTCATTTCTGTCAAAAACAATAAGTCAGATTGACTGCACAGTACGAGAGATACATCTTCGGGCCAGATGCAGTACGGAAATGCCAAATCTTTTTAGTGTTATTTTTGAGGTAATTCACAGGAAGTATCAAAATTACATAGTTTGTCCACCAGAGAGCACTGGCTGAGGTTTATTTTCCATTTTCAAAATGCCTTGGCTAGTCCATGCTGTACATAACTTGGTCACAGGTCTTTAAAGGAACATTGAGTGATTACTCATCCCCATGGCGATGGAAAGCTGGGTGGGAAAGTTTCTTTGTCCACAAAGCATTTCAGAGCTTTACGGCAAAACAGTGTTGCAGCATTCTCCTTAAGAAGTGAAGATGTGGTCTTGTTTTAAAATGAAAAAAACAACCAAAAACAATTATAAAACATGACTCCATACAACTCGTACAGTGTGACAAAATTAATTTTCAAAGATGCTATTAAGTTAGGTAACTTGTAAGCTAAAAGCATTAGCTTGCACCCTGTCTGAGGTCGGTATACAAGCTCAAATGTATCACATAAAGCCCTTGATCAGAGCCACAAAATCCCATTTATTACTGCATATTGCGGCAATTTCTTATGTCAATTAGTGATTGATTTATCATTAATGGGTTTAGTGCAGTCTCATATATCACTATCTGCCTCAGCATTGCTATATTGTATCAGTTTGGATTTACAAACGTTGATACAACCAACAACAGTACAATAATCAAAAACAGGTGTGACAGTACGCAAGACACAACCATAACACAACCAGGTAACGCAGCAACAGGCACAACATTACACACACATTATCAATTTCCTGAAGGAAGGCGTCAACTGCTTTGTGATTGTGTATGTAGTGTGTACTTTCCAGTGCAAGCACCACTCATGGCTGGGTTCAGGGGATAGATGCTGACATCGCTATGAACTATTGGACACAGTAGACCGCACAGCTCCATCCTAAATGTCTGTCTCTACACCTAATCAGTTAACACCCTCAGGATCAGGCATTTCTAGCTGTCCTCTCATCCTCACTGTAAATTCTCATTGCAAGGAGTGGAACAGGATTCACATACTGTACATGAAGGAATTAAGTATTTTACTGCTACTGTGACAAACAAAATGGGGTAGTGGGTAAAATTGATTTGGGTCAGAAAATAATGATGTGCTTTATACTGTATATGTTGTATTAAAAAAAAGAAAAAAGTTTATATATATACAGTACCAGTCAAAAGTTTGGACACAGTTTCCCATTCAAGTGGATGGGAAGGTGTGTCCAAACATTTGACTGGTATATATATATATATATATATATATATATATATATATATATATATATATATATATATATATATATATTCTTTTGAGATAGTATTTGATGGACAATATGTAAAAATATAAGAAGATAAGAGATATACATGTCTGCTGTATAGTTACTTGAAATGACAGAGCAAGTAGTTTGGTTGGAGGAAAAAAATTAGAAATGTCATTTTGTCAACCATTTGAGTTGTGATTAACTTTCAGAAAGAGAACTATTTTAAGATATTCTTCCTGCTTCAGTGTGACACTCTCAAAAAAAACATGACCCGTAGTTCTCTGCTCCTGAATCTACCACTTTCTCTTTATTACCTTGTTAGTATGTCTGTTTTTAGCTCTGCCTCTGGGCCTGCTGCCTGCTGCTATCTAATGAAGGCTACCTAATCAGATTGTTAGAAGATCCTGCCCTGCTTTGCCCTGAGGCCATCTTAAAGACAAATCACACAGTACCACACTCATCACTCCCTAACCTTTTTGACACCACAAACTGCTGTATGTCTGTGTTTGTGACAAGGTGTTCATACTGTATGTAGACCAACTTTACCAAGCATGCACCTCACAATTGACCCTGTAAGTCATCGTAATTCCTGCGAAACCCTTGAGAAAACCCTTGAGAAAACCCTGTTCACTTTGCTGAACTTCTAATGCCAGGCCATAAGAACATCAGCCAAGTAATGATCCATTCAGTTGAAGTCAAACATCTCACCTCAACACAAAGGCAAAATCTATTTCTGCCTTATTCTCTTTTCTTTCTGATCCACTGCTTTGTATTCTGCCAAAGAGTTTGATTGCTGCCTGCCTGCTGAGTTCTGTGTAGCCTCCAGAGAAGCAGCATTGTCTGAGATTACCAGGGGTGCTCCGGAGGGGATGGAGGCTTGAGATCACTTTTGTTCTCCTTCTAAAAACGGTCTTTCCCCATACCCAGCTACAAAAAACATGCGGAGATCTGCTACATACCCGGAGAGACTGATCTTTATGAAGGTAGCAGAAGTTTCTAGCGTGTTCATATTTTGACAAATAGTTGTCCTTTCATTTAAGCACCTGGTTATATATTTATGGTACATTTAGAATTTGTGGTTGCATTGAATAAGTTCAGTATTCTGTGACAGAAGCATCATAATCGGTTTAAATTGACGGAATGGATTAAGTATAGTTTTAGAATTGTTAGTGAGTTAAGAATACACATGACCCTCGATAATAGGTGTCAAATATTTGTAGATTCCATTTATAAGACAAAATAGTATGTATAGTGTTAAGGTTTAGTAACTCCGGGAACAAGGTGTCATGGACTATGCTGAGGAATAAACATATTACGGAACTGTTTCAACTTAGTTTCACCTGTTATTTTAAAACTGATCTGATTTCAGCCTCTCTTCTTTCAAGCATGATGGAGCTTGTGGATGTTGCAGTGTTAATCCATCCTGTTTTTCACACCCTGGAAAATAAGCAATGCAAACTGCTGACGTCTTCTTATGTAAATATGGAGCACACTTGGAACCTCATGCATAATTAATGGTAAAGCCCTTAAATGCAGATAAACACATTCCAGTAGTAATTACCTCTCAGTTCCCATCAGGTTCAGGAGTGGCTCTGAGTCTGTTGCATCCAGCAGAGCACAGAGGACCAGAGAGGTGGATGGCTCATGCTGTTTCCCCCTTGTGTTACTTGTTTGTTGGTAGCTGCCATCATAGGTTGGAAGAATAGCAGAAGTGCTGTATTCCTTGAGGTTCATTTAGTGACCAAATCTGTCATAATTCTTCGTACTTCTTCATATGACTCAGCAGTAAGAAAACATCTTTTCAAACATATCAAACGAAAGCAATAAATTGACGCTGATGGGCTGTAATTGTATGATGACCTTCTAAAAAGTAGCAACCGTATGTTTGTACCAACAGCGCTCCCGCTAATGGGTTTGTTTTGTGGTCTAACCCAGGTAGAGGGTGAATTCTGACATTGAATCACAGGAAGAGAACTTTACTAGTACCAACACTCAGCTCACAAAGATAATCCATAATCTATTTGTGCAGCTGTTCCCAGCCAGAGGACATGTTTATTCTTCATTGCTACAATATAGTTTACCTTGTAATTCAATAACAAAACACTTTATTAATCAGGGTTGCACCCTGATTCGCCAAAAGCTAGGGTGATGTGTAAAACAAATAAAAACAGAATAAAATCATTTGTAAAGGAACTGTGTTTACCAGCAATAGTTTAATAACAGTTTCAGATGCCCATGTAGTAATATCATTTATACAAACATGTGTTTCACCAAGTGGTGAACCTTACCTTATGTTTGCTTAAGAATGACAACCTTTTGAGGATGCCCATTTCATACCCACTTACAATACAATTACCTGCTACCCATTAATCCGTGGAGTATTCGTCTTGTGACATCCTGTCCCAACTTGTTTGACACGTTACGGACATCAAATTCAGAACTAGACAGCACTCAGAATGCCAAGGCAGCCCTGTCTCCCCATTATGTCATTGCACCTAAAAGGAATAGTCCCATGATAGATTGATCCTCATACTATGACTGCTTGACCATGAAAAACTACCCCTAGAATTTGAAATCACCTTGGTATCATTGTTAGTTTGTTATTCAAGAAAAATAATATTTCACTCATGGTGGTTTGCTTCAGGTTCTAGCTTCAAGATAATAAAAGACAGAAATAATTTTATTATTGACACTATGGAAGGAAAACCATTTTTTTAATTAGATGTTTTATTCACACACATACACACATATATACAGTATATATATATATACTGTATATATTTATATATACACACACACACACAAAAGTGTCTAATTAATGTACAAATGTTGATTTATTTAATTATCTTTGTCAATGTTGTTCATCAGACATTCCTTCCAATAAAGCATTTTTTTTAGAAAGAGGAGCGTCCCCTCTAATTATATTTTTACAAAAAACATGAAGTTGATGAGGTAAAACATTAAACATATTGTTTTGTATTATTTTCAATCAAGTATGTCATAAAGGATTAGCAAATTATCGCATTCTGTTTATACGATGTCCCACCATTTTTGGAACCAAGGACGTCAGTGACATTGTACGTAGAATAAGGATCTAGCACGATTACATTTTCCATTTTTTTCTGTACTGAAACAACTTCTGCTCAGTTCAGGATCATAAAGACAGACTTCCTTGAAGTGCTAATTAAGGACTTATTTTTTAATGCTAGTGCCCATGTGGTTCCCTGTGGCTGTCTCACAGCTACATTTGCCTTATGAATCCCCCGGCTCAGAATAACACTGAATCATGTTAGTGTCTCTTCTGCTGACAGGACAAGGATGGCAAGGAGGGAGTCGTTCTGTTGCAGTCTAATAGGCCACATTCTGGGATGGCTGCAGCTTACTGATGCTAGAATTGTAACGGAGATATAACACGGCAGTGAAGGTGCTGCTGAGCCTCTCTATAGGTCCCAGCAATCCCACCAAAACACACATACACATATGCTCCTGTTGAATTTTCCATTTTTTATAGCTGCAATATTTATCCTTGTATTCAGTCGGAGCTTCATAGAAAGCAGTGATGAGTGTGGTTGCCATAGGTAACGTACAGTATGTACGCATATGCAAGAGTGTTCACCACCATCACACTGCAAGACGGAGACACACATCTCTATTTACTGCAGCAACAAGGTCAGGAAGGAATGGAGCCACCTTCTACCTGGCTGCCCTACAGCTTTGCAGACTAAATTGAGAACAGGTGAAACCTACTTTGTTCATGGTCTGGGTGATTACAAGAAGTGGCAAAGCTTGAGGGGCGGGGAGAGCTCCACCCATTATACATGCTTTTGGGGTTAGAGGTAATTAGAAGGCAGCAGAGTTTGTATGTGTTTTTAGTCCATCACCTAAACAATCAGCATTAATTCATCTTTACTTGAGATTGAAAGCACATATTACACTCTAAACTTGTGGTCTTGGAGTGGCTACATGAAATGATATTTAATTGAAAATACTGTGTTTTAATCTCAATCAACAACTAATCTTGTTCTGCCAAAGTGTATTTAAGCATAAAACTCGTCATACCGACAAACAAACAACAACATGGGTGGTTTTCCCGTCTTCAAGATTATCTTTTTTTTTTTTTTTTTACTGTTATAAACTATTCATAGGAGTCTTTCCTCATCCAGAAGATTTTTGGTTAGGGGCTAGAAAAAGTCCAAGTAGTTCCAGTTGGGTGAGAGAACTGCCATGGTCACATTTTTGTCCAGAACTTTTACCGTTTGAAAAGATTTTACAGTAGTCTTATGACATTGTGACTAACTAGTGATGCAGTATTGAGAAATCATAGCACTGAAGTACATCCTGGCAGGAGAGACTTGGGGACCCCCTTAAGAATGAAATTATACATCTCAAGGGGTTTATCCGATACAGTAAGTTTAATACTAGTGTGAAATTTAGCATCACCACTAGCGATAGACCAGTTAATCGGTTGATTAATCTAGCCGACAGCTGGCATATTGAGATAATTGGCATGCACTCACAAAGTTGATAAACAAAAAATATCTGCAGATGTGTCTGTGGATATTTTTATTCTATTATACTGCATATAGAATAATGCAACCTAAATACATCACTTCTAATATACACCCTATTCTCCTGTAATGTTCTGAAATCTACAGTATAACCAAATGTATTCTCTCTTTCATTAATTAATAAGAATTCCATCTAAGACAACATGTTACTACAACTTGTACATTAGTGTTAAATAAATATTCTGTCAGGCTGAGCAATTTTGTTTGATATTTGTTACTATTGCATTACTATTACTATGCATTATATAGCTGCCATCAGCCTCCCTGCTATCTAAATATCAGCATCAGCCACTGAAAAACAAATATTAGATGGCCACCATTCACCATCTTAGTTTAGGATGTTAACATGCTAACATTATTTAATTGACACAAAAAAAAGTGCAGCTGAGGCTGACGAGAATGTCATTCGTTTTGCAGGTATGTGGAAAGAAGTATCTGGAAAATATAAAAATTTGACCCGATGATGGTTGTGGATAAGACATTAAGGTTTGACCAAAATTATTACACTACTTCTTGAGCTGTATGAGAATGTTATTGGGAAGTTTTATCACAATCCATTTCACTCCAAATCACAAATTCTCAGCCCCATGGTGGCAATAGAGAAAAAGTCACCTCAGTGATCACGATACTTTGTCTAAAGACCATGACTGTCTCTACAAATTTTTAAAGCAAACCAATCAATATTTGTTTGGATATTTCAACCTGGAGCAAAGTGGTGGACAGACCAACCAATCAGTGACGCAAAATAGATATGGTAATGATGGTAATCCCATCATCATCAACAGTACTTTGTGTTTATTGCTAACAAGCAAATATTAGCATGCTAACTCACAAAGTGTTAACATCATCTTTGTGAGCATGTTAGCCACCTGACATCATGATAATATTTTCGTATTACTGCTTTAAGACAGAAAGAACAACAAATACAAAGATTATCTTGTTGAATCCAGCTAAGGTTGTTATTATTTATTACACTCAACACATGTATCAACCTAACTTTACCCTATTCTAGCTTTGAGCCAGAATGTGAAGGTACAGTAAGTTCATCCTCCTCAAAGCAGCAGGCAATGCACAGATGAGTTGGTGGCTTTTTCTTTTTGGTATATAGTTCTTCATTTAATTTAAATACACATGTTCCACTATAATAACCTATAGCTAAGTCCACACAGGGCAGCTGATTTCCTCATTTGCTAATGTGTGACCAGCATATGATGGAAGAGCTTTAATGCATCAGCCATATGGTATCAGTACAGTCTGAATGTGCGAAGGCTTCTATAGGAGCCTTTAACAATCATACCACTGTGACAGTTATTCAGATATGATCTGACTCAGTCTAACACCCTGGCAGAGCCAAGTGATTGCTGCTTTATTTAGAAGCTCCCCACTTTTTCCTGTATTGTGCCTGTTAAGTTACTTTGATGAAACCTTGCTCTTGTGCTTTAGCTAACTAGCTCCTTACTTACAAGAAGTGTGTTGCAGCCAGTGTGCTTCAAAACCATCTGTCACACTGAATTCAAAGCACATAGTGTTTTATTTATATAAAGTCTACTTGAAAATGGTTGTGTTCTGCCCACATTTTAATGTGTTTGTGTATGGGAGAGGTTTGAGGTTTTTTTAAAATCAGATTTTAAGACAGACAGCCAATTAAAAAAACAATGTTCTGTTGATGAAAACTCAAGACTGTCAGCAAAATCTAATTATCTCATATGTCTGGCCAAAGCTTTCTTATTCAGTAGATTTTGACTTAAGATGGTTGCAAATTTTCAATACATGTATCTTGACGAACAACCACAAACACACTTCCTCCTGCTTTCTTGGCGTAACATGTGTGCTAATCATCTGTGTATGTCACAAAATTAAACTGCTAGACAGCCTGCTGTCCAGTCACTACAGCACTGAGTACTTGCCTCCTTACCGGTGCTCTGTAAACAAACAGTTTTATCACCATCAGTAACTAAATATCTGTTGCATCTTCAGTGGTCAGTCAGTTGGGTTGCAGTCTTCTGATCTTTATATTTCACTTTTTACTTTCAGCTTCATCTCCCTACCATAGCCGTCTTTTGCATGCACGCGTCAGACAAAGTAATGCAGTAGTCATTCTACCACACTTATTTACTACATTATTTTTTACAGAGGCCTCACCACTAACATGAAGAATGCAGCCCGCATGACAAATTGCAAACATTCGTAAAAATCACACATTGGAATGCAGTTATAGAATATAATATAGATATTTCAGAGTATACCTTGCAGATAGGGGTGTTGGTGTTCAAACCATGCTTAGGCTAAATATGCAATTACCGGTTATTTTTAAAAACTGTACTCCACTTGTCCATTTTTCAACAATCCAATTGAATCTTCAACACATTATCACATACCAAGTTTAATTCCAACTAATAATATAATTGAGTGATTTGTATTCAGTCAGGTTCAATCACTCCAACTCCCATGATAAATGTACAATAAAATGTGTTGTAGCATCATGATGTTGCTACTTTAAAACTTTGTTTACATCAGTGAAACTACATTGAGTTGTGCAGTAAATCTTCCCTTCATGAAGGTTAAAATGTTCTGTTTTTCTTGTTGCGATGGGGCTTTCTCTATTTCAATCACAAAATACAATTCTTCAAACAATATTTAAGAAATAAAGGAGAGGAGGAGGAGGAAAGGAGGCGATGCATGCAATCATATTTCTAGCAGCTCAGCATTTTTCTAAGAAGTGAGGACTAAGCAGTCCTGAGGTACTCCTCTACAACACAATGTAGATAGAAATTTGAAATGGAGCTGTGAGCTACTGGCAGCTGCACAATAGCCATAATCGGCTGATACTCCGACACTGGTTAAAGGACATGAAACACTGAAAAGTAGCCATTAGTGATCGCTGAGGAGGTCTCAAGGTTTCCACTGTATAAGAAAGTTGAGGTAAACTTTTCCTGTGGTTATGACCACAGCAGTGCTTACATGACACCTGTTATTGAACCTCAAGACAGCTTCCCTCACCTCTACACACACACACCTTCGATGTATTAGCACTGCCTCAGTCTGTTCACTTTCTTTATTCTTTCGTTCCTCTGGATCCCAATTCTCTGCTAATCTTTTTGGTTTTGCCAAGTTGGTAGTTTATTATAATTTTCTCCCAGTCTTTGTTGTCATATGAAGACCACATCTATAGTGTTATGGAGGAATGCATAGTGAATTACAGTGCATTCATAATGCTGTATGACTACACTCATAAACACAGACATTATGGAAGATGCTGAGAACTGCAGAGAATTACAAGTTAGGTGTGTTTCATAATGATAATAATAATAATAATTTCCAACAATTACTTACAATCAATATTTGTTGTTCACTTTTACAGTTGTAGCACTAAAATGTATAGAAATGATGAACTGGACTTGAATTTAACTGTAAAGGAAACGGCAGTGTTGATCATTTTACATGTATGGACTAATTGACCAAAACTTGATTTCATAAGTGTTGCTTAATTTTATATATCTTTGAAAGTCTGTTTGATGTGTAGAAGACAACAATACTCAACAACCATATCACATGACTTTACTGCCAGTACTGCTGTCAATCAGTGTATCAGCTCTAGTATAAGTCATTATGTAATGTTATAGTTCTGGAAATGATGGAATGAGATTGTACATGTTTTAAGTAATTAATTTGTTACAAAACATATTTTCTCTGGACATGTTGCTGCTACACTGGAATTTAGGGTTACCCCACCTGCCAAATCCCACTTTAGTGCCTGATTATAGATGCATCAGTATATTACTTTACTTAAAGCATGATAACTTATGATACTGCATGGACTATTATAGCGTACTGTGGGTTGATTATTGAGGTGTGTATAGGTATATAAGTAGTCATAATGTATTATGAGCCCATCATTCAGTCAGTTTATAAGTTGTCGAGAAGACCCTTGAACTTATAATTCATTTGTCACATCTATAATGTTTTATAACTGTTGATAAATTGCATTAAAAAAGCATTATATCTGCTAATGAGCATAGTCATAAAGCTTATGAAATACAATGCACCCCGTAACGCCCATCTATTTGTGGTCTTCACATAAAATGTTGCCATATTTTTCAGAACTTCATTGTCTATTGTAATTTCCTGTATGTCAACCTATAAGCCTGCTCTTTGTCTGACTGGACTGCCTTGTCTTCTCTCCTCTCTTTGCTTCTCCAGGGAAGTAGAGGAAGAGTTGGAGATGGTGTGGCAGGCAGCAACCAGGGAGAACCAGCAGATGAGGGAGACTCTTTTTGACTCAAACTTTACTGCAAACCTCCAAAGGTATGCTGTCTCTGGCAGTGCCTCTACCGGCTTGCCTTCTCAGGCTCCAGATGAGGCCAGTTCATCCACACACCATCAGCCACATTTCTCCAGGCCTCTGGTCTTAAGCCCTCATCAGAGCCCTGGGCTCCAGAGAAACGATATATTTCAATCTGACTCAGATCAACAAAACAACTCATTGGAAGAAAAGCATAAGCACGGCCTGGATTTCTATTGCTAAACCTCTTGGAACCTTTACCCATACAGTTTATATGTTCACTCTAAATATCTGTATATTAGTTACAATCCTGATCATCCTCAGCATGTCCTCAACATGCAGGCAGTCTGGATTTCATTGCCACTGTACTGTACTTGTACCTTGATCAAGGACAATAAAGTTGAATCTGATCTGATCTGATCTGATCTGATAGTCACCAAGACTTCCATTTTATAAATACGTTTTTTGACATTTTTTAATGTATTTGTCATTTTAGATTAGTCTCAGGGTTTTATAGAGCCATGCCAAGTATAATAAATAACAAGCATACCCAATAGTGGAGTCTCATGCCTCATTTAGTTTGACAAAGGCTGTTGTGTGCCAAAAAATAGTCCATACTGCCATCTGCTGGACAAATAGGGTAATGGTATCATTGTTGTCACAGCAGCTACATAACATTGTTCACAACAGCTTCTCTGTACATTAAAGATCCTGTAAAGCCAAATCTGTGGGGTTTTTTGTTTTGTTTTTTTCACTTAAAACATTTAGGTTTGACAAGATAAACGGAAACTGGACAGTTTTAACTTAAAAATCTGCAATAGTTGAATTAATTTCAGTCAACATGCATCAACTTTCACTAAATCTATTCATCATTTAAGAGACCCACATAAAGGTATTTCCATTTCTGCATACCTTGACGAAGTATACGATCCACAGATATGACCAGGGGCTCATTTGAAAGCACTGATTCTCTAGTTTACAAGAAAAAAACAGCTCACCTCTAGCTCAAACTATCGCGGAGCTATTAGGCGCTAAACACAACATGATATTTGGACGCATGCATGCCGCCATTGGTCTCATAAAGTTTGTTGATTTTTTAAAAATCTCCGTATTGCTGTTGCTTTTGTTGCTCTTTTGCACAGTCTCAAAATTCATCGATGTCTTTTTGAGAGTCAGTTCCATTGCAATGCTGTCCAAACCGTCCAAATCAGATATGATTAGTTACCAAAACGACGTGCAATTACATGCACACCCGTTCAGTCAGGATTCAAGCTCTCTGCTGCTACCTAGCATGTAGCGCTATCAAGTGCAGCAAACACAGCCCGCACATAACCCTCCTTCTTTTGCTGCCGTGGCGCCATTGCAGTACTGCGGCAGCAAGGTGTTCAAATGAATGTACTGTAGTTACATCTGTATGTTAAAAAGATTAGTTAAAACAGTGAGCTATGTACCTACTGTGTTGTGGAGTCTTCCCAATCAAACCACAGTCCTATCTTCTCAGACTGTTTGTGGGCAGGAATAACCAATTTACATAGAGGGGCCTGAAGAAGAGAAGAGGGCTTGAAGAGGGCTTCACCCTCGTCAAACATGGACACAAACACCCCAAACCCCTCCTACATTCCACAAGAACGAGAGCCAAGAACACGCAAACGGCAGTTGTCCTTCTTCTCTGAGGCACTACGCCCCATAGAAAGTGTTCAGTCTGCAACTTAGCTCTGTCTTTGTCTCACAAATGGATCTTACCTGGATGCCACAATTTGCAAAAGAGCTCTGTGTCTTTAAGTTTTCTATGTATGGTGAAATGAAGAGGAGCTGATTCATTTTGTCAAGAGTCACACATAAGGAAAGCAGAGGAACAATAACTGACGACCATGTTAGTCCCACACCAGAGAGATGGGGAGCACAGCAGCCTCTAGGGAGAATTTTACTCCTGTTAGTTTCACAAACTTTCAATACAGGCAACTCTCTCCAGGGATCATTTTATTCCTGAGAGTTTCACAAACTTTAAATGGAGACAACTGGGGTTCATGGATAATCTGCTGATACTGAAGAACGGCACCATACGGACTATCTTCTCTTTGGTATTTGCTGTCCCTCGGCAGATGTCTGGTGCCATCATCGGTGCTCCCCTAACATGCTCAACAATCACTGTAAGTTGCCTTGTGTGCTATTATATGTAGTGTAGTTTACAGTAATTTCAACAATGCTATGTTTTGATGCAGATTTAAAGGTCCAACATGATTTTGGTCTGACATTAGTTCAGTTTTTGTGCATGTATTGTTATATCAGCTTCATTACTTGAGTGAAGTCCAAAGATTTTAATTTTACGTTTATGCTGGCAGTAAACATGGGCAGAAGGGCACCTCACCTTTCATGAAGAGTGTAAAATCAACACTAGCACACACTCAATGCGGGGATTTTCCGCGTGGTTTTAACATCTATTTAGCTAACCGTTCAGCCACATGGTGGAAAACTTTTTAAGTGGTTACGTCAGGTAAACAACTCATGCAAACAGGCACGAACAGACCTGGAGCAGAGGTGAGAGGCGGACATTTAACCCAATGAGGTTGTTAATTTTACACACGTATGTGTTACACCATTCAAACAGCAAAGGCATCAGTGGTGTAGAAAATGCACACTTTTATTTACTTCAAGGGTGGGGTCGGAAAAGTATACACACTGTCAGCATAGAAACACCGAGCTCACACTTCCATGACATAGCAGCAAGCGCCACTCTCATACTGCAACATTTTATCGTGTCTATACCTGTTTGTCACATGTCACAGACAGCTCACTGCACCACTGTCTGGTAGTGGTATGCTACCAAATGAAGTGCTAAACCATAATAATGGGCATTTACCACACCAAAAAATCTTTTTACTGGTGCCACATATGCAGAATACATTACACGTTTCAGTTATCTCAAAACTACAGAAATTCAGCTGTTAAAATCCTCCACAATGGAAAGGTGAGGTTGGTTTGGAGTCAATGGAAAGCTCATTGTAGTATCTATTATTACCACTGTCTTTTTGGTCAGGAGATAAAAACTTAAGTTTACATTAACCAGTATATTTCATACATCAGACAATTAATTTAATCTGTTTCTGATTTCTCATAGCAGTCTCTTCCAACCACAAGAGAGACAGAACATGTTTCACATGTGCAGATGGACACCGGAGATGTTGGATGTCAGACAGACCTGCTTTGTGGGGTGAAGGACTGTGGCCACATAACTATCATGTCATGTGATACCTTTATGTTTATGTTTTGGGGAGATGGTCTTCTGTCTGATGACTGAAATAAAATCTGACAATGTGGACCTGTCTTAGTAGAAGAACCTGTTTAAATTGATTGCTGACTGCATGAATTACTAAATGAAAGTCGCCTCACAGAGCAGGACCCCAGAAGTTGAGTCCTTGACCTGCTGTGTACTTCAATCCATTTTGGCTGCATGGATAGGCCAGTGTATGGACAGTACCGCTAGTATGAGTACTTCACTAATTGATCAGTTGATCAAAAGAAAATTATTTGCTAACTGTCCATTCTGTGATTTGTCAAGTAAAAATGTCAATAATGTACTGGTTTTGTTTTGACTTATATTCTTTGTCATTTATGATAATAAATGAAGAATCTTTGATTTTCGCATTGTTAATTGGACAAAAGAAGGAATTTTCATTAGTCATTTAAGGCTCCGGTAAATTTCAAAAACAATATATGAATGTACTGCTTTAGCAAAACTCTTAGTTCATTTTAAGTGTCATTGATTTGATAAATGATTTGTTTATTACTGGTCTCCTTTGTTTGTACACTTGTATAAAAGCACCACATAAATACAAGCAGTTTATTATTGGCAAAGAGCTACTTTATTATTATTATATCACAATATGTCCCTGTATATCAAATATCATAATAATGGGTTTATAATAGTTTTGTAGTCCATTGTCCCACAAAGTACTGCACTGTGATGAATCCTCCCATAATTTATGATTAATTTGATGTTATTTGAAACTCTTGTGAAAGTTCAGCCAGGAAATCTATTCTTTTTTACATTTAAGCCTGTAGATTATTTCTCATACCATCCTGTCATTCACACCTTTCACACAAGCTCAGTCTTAATTTCCTTAGTTGAGATATCAGCTGTTCTCACTATCACATCGATATTTCAGTACCATCTTTATCCCCTTTGTGTTGCATGACATAAACGCAAGAATCTCATTTTAAATCAGATTATCCTGTATGTAATCTCACAAGAACATGTGGCACATAATCAAAATGGCGCTGCAGACCAATGAACAGTAAAAGGACATTGGAGCCACGAGAAAGTAACGCTGTTAGGCCGTCTGATGGTCCATTTGCCACAATTTTGATGTTTTTGGAATACTTTTTATTGAACAGACATATTGTTTAATGGCATTACTTTAAATCATTTAATTTAATTCATTCATTCATTTTCTGTCGGTTCACAGGGGGAGTGGAGCCTATCCCAGCTGACTTTAGGCAGGAGGTGGGGTACAACCTGGACAAGTCGCCAGTTCATCACAGGGCCACATAGTAAGACAAACAACCATTTCATTCACATTCACTGCCAACAGTCAATTTAGAGTCACCAGTTCACCTATATTGCATGTTTTTGGTGGTGGTAGGAAGCCGGAGAACCTGGAGGGAACCCACGCAGACATGGGGAGAACATGCAAACTCCACACAGAACAGTCCCAGGTCCTCAGTGGGATTTGAACCCAGGAACTTCTTGCTGTGAGGCAACAGCGCTACCCACTGTACAACCGTGCTGCTCACATTATTTTGCTATTTTTACAAAAAAAAATAAAAAAAATAATGAAGACTAATGTGTGGCATTTAAGGCTAAATCAGCATTTTGGTAAGAAGTTTAGAAAACTCCCTGCATAGGAGCATAATGATACACCGTCATTGTTAGCCCATCATCTTGCTGCTATCTCTTTAAATATAATTTTCTCTCTGCCTCTAGTTCTTTTATGTTGCTGTTTTGTGCGCCTTTCACCTCCAGGCACAAACCCAGTCTTCGTAGAATTACCAACTTTATCTGCAGCAGAGTTATCAGCCACCATCACTATTGTTTGTCCATGGGGGATTTATCTTGCTGCTGCTAAAGTCAGATGTCCTTAGATCACAATCTCCCTGAAGAGTTTAAGCTCCAAAGACTTTCTGACAGACTTCATTCACTTGTTCTGATGAAATAATCATTAAACCAGTGGGGTTTTATAAATACAAATATAAAACTGACCATCCACCATCATGTCATGACATAAACCAGGTTTTTCTGTGACTGTGACATTATAACATCACCTCTTTGATAAATCAACAGCCCAGCTGCATCATAGATCTACTGAAATCACAAGACAACTCTCTGCTGATGAACACAGACCAGCATGACATGCAGTAGCTTAAACATGGGACACGCCTAATACCTGATGTACCGGTGGAACATGCAGCTTTGCAAACATATCAGCCACCAAGATAAATCACTGAGCTCTCAGTCACAGTGTCATCAGACACAAACAACACGGGAGCTTCAATAAACAGTAATTAAAAAAGCAACGTCATACTGAGGTACACACAGTATATATTGAATGTATAAACAAACAGAAACCCACATTAAATGTTTCAAATGTACATTGTTTCTTGCCTCGACAAAAGCAGCTTTTCCTACCAGAGACAATCTCACACATTGCAGCAAATCAACAATAATGGTTCTATATATCGAAGAATTCAACTTAATTTAAAGGGGTTTTGGAGATAATCAAGAAAGCTGCAGCATGTTGTCCTTCAAACTAAGGGGGAATGATGATGCTGTACTCTCACTGAGACGTGCTCCAACCCTGAGTCATTTCTAAACTCTCCAGGCACACTATGACTGTTCGATCCCCTATCATCCCTCTCCTCCAGCACTAATCATCCCACAAAACACAACCTCATCCTATCATCCCAAATCTTGTAGCCATTCCAAAAGATCTTTTTGTATTGGACAATGGTGAGGTCTTTGTGGGTGAACTTTCCTCTACACCACAACATACCATTCTCCACCTCAACACAGATTTTCACACAGACGGCTTTCTCTTCTTACTCCCATCTGCACACGTGTTCCCATTTCTCATAAGTATTGCCACTGCCTGGCCTACTCCACCCTCACCTCACCTCACCTGCATCTCATTCCTTAATTAACATTCTCTACATACACCGGTCAACATCCCTTTTTAAAAATCTCCCAGATCACTATGTTCCTGTTGCTGCTCTTCCAGTAAAATCATTTGACTCTCTCACAAGTCTGCCTTTTGATCTGATCTACTGTACACCTGTTCCCTTTGCACAACAGTTGTCACAATGAAGACTATGAAGGATCTACCTGCACCAGTCCCATCTAGGCTGTGAATGTGAAACCAGTGTAAGTCATGTGCCATGCTTACCTAAAAAGACCTTTACAACCATTATAAAAACACAAAACAACTGTTAAACCGTAAAAAATGCACAGAATGTAAACTTTGCAAAATTGCTCTTCATATTATTACAATTTCAGTCATTAGGTCCAAGATAAATTCAGTCTAGTAGAGCTGCCAGCTGTACTGAACTCTATATGACATTCATTCAGCAGATCCTTTTAAACAAGAAAGCTAAGAGAGCTACACCTTGTCAGTCTAGTAAGGCCTAAACACATAACTGGCTGCGCTCTTGTGCATGACAATAAATATCCAGTCAAACCTACAGCACATGCATCCTGGAGATGGAGACCCTCTGGCCTTCTGGCACCAACCCTACAGGTAAGCCACCTTTACATGCAAAGTGGGCAACTGCCCAGGGACCCCCACACTCCAAGAAGATTAAGTAATGGTAATTTTATTAATTGTAACTTGGTGGTTTGCATTATTAAGAGTTACAGTGTGTACACAGGACTATGGTTACTTGAATGAATTATTTACTTAACTTAATTATTTACAGGTTTTGGAGAATGAATCCTTTGAATGAAGCCGTATTCCAGTCTTACTAGTACTGCAGGTAAAACAGCGCTAAAGGCAATGGCTCTGATTTTGGTGTCATGTTGGAAGATATAGTGAATAATTAGTGAAACTATGTGTTATCCCTGCTTAAAATCCACACCTTTCTCTCTGGTCGTTATCTTTTTCTCATCACTACTTGTCTGTGTCCTGGAATCCTTGCATGCACATGTGTCAGTGTTGTGCACATCTGTGATTACTTTCTGTCAAACATTTACTCTTTTAGACAGTTTTTAGTAGTTTTATCTTGTATCTTGTAGATATTGTGTGTTTTATTGATACGGCTTAAAATAGTAAGAGATTTTTGCAATCAGAGGGCCGGGTCTTAACATTCATGCCTCCTGTCCAGGATAGCCCGCCGAAAGAGGAGTTGCTACACACTAACACTGATTGTTTTTAGCATGGGAGCTAGCTTACTAACCGGGACACCTCATTACAACGGTCAACACTACCAGCACAATCACCATCTATCCGGGAGGAAAACTGAGGCTATCTAACCTTCTTACCGGAGGCTGATCCATCGCAGTAGGCCCGGTCTTTGGGCCATCTAGAAGGGAGAATCTCCACTCTGTACCAAATGAGAGATAAGCAATGAATCCTGGACTCTTGGGTCACCTTCGGCCCCGCTGCCACCACAACAACCACTGGCAAACTGGACTTCTGTCCCATGTCAGGAAATCACTGCAGATCCAGACCACTAGATAAAACTGGGAGCGAAACCTAAGGCTCCGGTTAGCTCCACTCCTAGCCAGAGTGAAACATGGACTGCTGCCTCCACAAGGGGAAATATGGTGGGAAACTCCACTGTCCATCCATCCAGTCATCCAGTCCCAAGCAGGACGCTGGTACCAAAGACACTGATCACTGATAAACAGTCTGAAGTGCTAAAACCTGATTTCAACAGTCTTTTAAACTTATTCAAGGACTGCAAAAAAAAAAAAAAATCTGTTTTTATCTCCAGGCCAATCCCCACTTTCTGTCGAGGCATCGGACGTTTTAGCATGTTACTCAGTCTACACGCATGGCTGTAGTCACAGTGCTCCTCACACAACTTAGTTTTAATCGATAATTTAAATTTTTTTCTGGGAGCATGCATCATTTTTTAATAGAGACAGCATTCACCCCAGTACACAGGGCACCCGAGCACTAGCAGCAAACATTTTTCATAGCATTTCCACCACCAGATGCACATGACTATCCACTCCTGCAGCACACTTGGACACAGCACCGGTCATTGAATTGAGATCTTTGCAGCCACATACTACCATCACTAGCTCCCCCTACAGTCATGGAGCATTACCACCTCCACTGGATCAGTTCCCCATAAACACTATAATCACTCAGAGGGTTTCCAGGCCTTACAATGGGGTCCATAGCAGAATGGATTTCAACAATCTCAGAACGCTAAGCCGTGGCAACCCCCCCCCCCCCCAAAAAAAAAACAGCTGGGAAATCTGAACCAAAAACTGGAATTGCCCTAGTAAATGCAAGATGACCCTCCAATAAAACTTTCATATTAAACCACTTCTTCTGTTTTCATGGTTCTCTGTGTTATTGAGACTTGGATAACTACTGAGTCAAAAGCTTTCTCTGAACTTGTCCCTTCTAATTGTGGAAACATCAACTCCCCCAGGTTAACTTGGAGAGGTGGACTTGCCTCAGTCTTTCAGAATAATTTCTGCTGCCGTCAGGTGAAAACCAACTCATTTTCTAGCTTTGAGCTACAACTCTTTGAACTTGAACAATCAAACAGAATACTCTGTGCACTAGTTTATCGCTACTTTGCCAAAACATGACATAATTCTAATGTAGATTTTAATATTCATGTCTGTTGTCCTTCTAAACCAATGGTATATGAATTTTTAAACCTCATTGACTCTTTAAATCTTGATAGGTTGTTACAGGCCCTACCCATGATCTCGGTCATACTCTAGATCTTGTGCTTTCATGTGGCACCATTTTCTGACCACTTGCCCATTATCTTTGAAGTCCATATTCCTAATTTAATTATCAGTGCTAGAGTCCCTGCCCGAAGCTCTCGTTTCATCACTTCTAACACAGCTGATCATTTCACTACTGCTCATATTAACTCTACCCCTATATATCAAAGTGACATTCCTCTATCACATCTACGAGCTGAAGACATCTTTTAGATGTCTTTCAGACCAATCTCAACTCTGCCTTTTCTTTCTAAGGTGATGGAGAAAGTTGTCTTCCAACAACTTCAAACTTTTTAAAATCACAATGGTATCGGAGATGTTTTTCAGTCTGGCACTCCATTGAATCTGCCCTTTTAAAAGTTTATAATTACCTTTTACTCATTACTGATGGTGGTGATCTAGCCATCCTTATTCTGCTTGACCTCACTGTCACGTTTGACACAGTGGACAATGAGATTTCTCGAGCACTGTGTTGGTATCTGTGGCACTTCTGTAAAGTGGTTCAGATCGTATCTCACTTTTAGATACTTTTCTGTCAGCCGAGGTGATTTTACTTCTCAATCAGTGCCCTTGACCAGTGGTGTACCTCAGGGGTTCATTTTGGGTCTGATTTTATTTTCTCTGTACATGCTGCCACTCGGCTATCACTTTTATGCAGATGATACACGGATATACCAACCGATGAAACCCAACACTAATTTACTCATTAACCCTTTAACAACCTGTCTTGCTGAGGTTAAAAACTGTCTCGCTAAAAAAATGAAAATACAACTGAGGTTCTAGTTGTCAATCCCTGCATCAGTGTCTCCCAACTATATTTCTTTGTCCCTCGGTCCTATGGCACCCATTTACTATGTAAACCTCATGAAGAATCTCAGAGTTATTTTCAATTCTTCTTTTACATTTTATGTTCATATTATTTCAGTTGTTAAAGCCAGTTTTTTTCAACTAAGAGTTTTAGCTAAGGTCAAACCCTTTCTTTCTTTTAAAGGCCATGAAATGATAACTCATGCTTTTATCACTTACAGACTTGACTACTGTAACTCACTATATGTTGGAATGGGCCAGGCTCTTATATCCAGGTTGCAGTTGTTTCAAAATGCAGCTGCTAGCCTTCTCACAGGCATCCGTAAACGTGAGCATATCTCTCCCATCCTGGAACCCTTACAATGGCTACCTGTTAAGCATAGGATTAACTACAATATTTTATTGATTGTTTTTAAATGCTTGAATGGACTATCCCCGACTTATCTCTCAGACCTGCTGCATCTTCACATTCCTCAACGCCTATTAGGGTTGTTGGACCAGCAGCTCCTACTTGTGCCTATTGAACAAGAGCACTTAGGGCTGATCGGATTTTCTCTTTGGCAGCCCCTAAACTTTGGAATGATCTCCCCCAATATATCAGTTTAGATGCAATTTTCTAGGCCCAATTTTTATCTTTCTTTTTTGTACAGTATTTAAGACTACCCCTGTAGACTCTCATACAATGTTTTTCACTCTTATTTTGTCTAATTCTCTTTTCTCGGTTCAGCTGTTTTTATTTGTTCATATAGTTATTTGTTTTTATGCCTTAATTGTTTTTATTTGTTCTTATAGTTATTTGTTTTTATGCCTTAATTGTTTTTATTTGCTTCAATTTTTTGAACTTGTTCTCTTGGTTTTTGCCATATTTTGTTCAGCACTTTGGGCAACACTTTTACAATACAACACTTTGTGTTGTATTTTAAATGTGCTTTACAAATAAACTGACTTGACTTGACTTAAAATCCATTTTACAGCAGCAGCATTCAGCTAATTTACATGTTAAATATGTTATGACTGGAGGAATTACCGAAAAGTACGATAGGCTGGATGCGTCATAGCAGTGAACAGGTCTGTCTCAGGAAAAAGTCCTCTTCTGACTCTGGCATTGGGTCATCTCAGGTGAGTAATCACATTTCCATCCCTTCTGACCCCACCTACAACTACGCAATAAATAAGGCTTTATCTGCAAATGCTTTCAGTTATCTCTAAGAATTCCAGGTTTCATTAACTAATAATAAGACATAATAAGCTTAAGTCTTCAGTGTTGGCCAAAAAGAACACAGGTAGGTAGCAGCTTAACTGATAACCTTAATGGAATGCTCATTTAATGTTGAGAAAGGCAGTTACACTTGATTTAGTCAAACTTTTTGTTACATCCGCAAAGGTATCTGGATCTGGATCAGGATCCAGGATGTTTTTTCTTCAACATTGTGAGATTAGGCATTTTTCATGGGTCAGGCAGCTACACAGATGTGTGGGATTGTTTGACCTTGGCGGAGGTATGTGTTTTGCTGAATGCCATTCAAGTGTTTGTTCTGTTCTGATGGATCTTTCACATTTTTGGAATACCATATACTAGACTGGCTAGATTATATCAGCATACTTCAAACCAGTTAAGGGTATTTTTATTTATCTTATGCACCACTAATACATTTGACTTGTATTTACACATCAACCTGTACTGTTGTTACTGCTAGAGTTACATTTGACCTTGAACCATTCATATACTGATGACTCAGTGTGTATATCTGTTAAAGTTTAGTGATAGATCACATCTTGTCGTATGGAGCAATGAAGTCAGAAAAATCCTGTGACCACCAAACTGGAAGTTTGACCAATCACTAGTTTGTGACACAGATGCATAATCTACAACCCTCCATAGAGGCCAACCACTGGACTGAATTGAGAAAACAAAAGAAACCAAACAAAATATTTTGTAGTAGACATTGTTAACAAGTTCAAATGTATTCAGGTTTTTGTGTGCTGTTGCTGAGGACATAAGATTTTTTAATCTTAATTTTAAAAAGATAATTTTCATTATCTTTATATTTAATAAGAAATTCATTCATTCATAATTCATTCATTCTTTTATTTATTTATATAATCTGCTTTACCAGTAGAATCAAAATGATTTGTAGTATTGATTATACACACTTGACAGAAGATTAATAGGCAACTATTTTGATTATCATTATGGAAATACACTTGCTCTACCTTCTTAAATGTGAAAACAATTTTCAGATTTTCAAATCTATTATATTAAACTAAATATTTTTGGGATTTGGGACTATCAGATAAAACAAGACATTTAAAACATCACCTTGGCTAGGTCTTTTTAATCATGCAGAAAAATATCTCATCAACATCATTGTTTACTCTGAAATGCACCAATGACTGTTATTTCTGTGTTTTGCCTAAATGATGGTTATTCATGATTAACATGTTTTGGTTGTGGGTACTTAAAAAAGTCTATTCATTGAATCACATGATTGTTTGTTTCTGTAGATTAGGGCTGGTGAATAGAAATTGCAGGGTCTTTTAAATTATGCGTTTCCACTGTTGGTCAGTATATAATCCAAGGAAGTTATGTTTTTTCTGGCATTGGTTTGCTTGACGGTTAGCTGGATTACTTAAACAGTTATTAACTGATTTTGTTGAAAATTTGTGGTGAGGTAGGATATGAGAGGTAGGGTAGGGGCGGAGGAACAAACATTTAGATTTTGGTGTTGATCCGGGTCATCATCTGGATCCAGATTTTTTTAATAGATGCTTTATCATTACAGGTTAGGAACAATTTTTCAAGAGATTTTTGCTTCTTATGTCATGGATAATGTCTACAATACTGGGACAAAAATGACACGATGACATCCATAAGATCCAGCACACATCAGAGTCTGATAATGTTATCTGACAGCTTTCAGTGTAAGTTGTGTCGGTGGTGCAAGGAGTATTAACCATAATTTTCAAATATAATATTAACTCGTTGTGTAGAAAGTATTCAAATCTTTTACAGAAGTATTTTCAGCGTCCGATACTGAAACTATCAACGTAAACACTGTGTTCCACTGATGTCCGCGATGATGTCTCAGATGGCGAGTCGGATCTCCTCATGACTGACAAGGAAGAGGATGACTCTTCATTGTCACTGTTGGGCCCGGTTGCAAAACCCCAACCCTTGAGTGACCTCCAGTGACGATGGCGTGTCGGTCCCTATGCTGGATTTGGACTTGCAGGACGTGTGCAAACGCGCTGCCGCTAAGCTCAAAATCCAGTGGCCAGAAGTTCAGATTCACCGCTGGAGTCAAGAAGATACGTCAGCGAACACATAGAAGTTGCAGCTGGAACCAGGGATTAATCATTGATTATGCCAGGACGCAGTCTAACTCCATACACTAACTTGACTGTACCGGTAAAGTTTGCTATGGACAATTTATGGGCCAAAGGACCGGGAAAGTGTAAGACTGCATGTTACATTGTTATAATCTTACTGATTAGACTTTGATTAATGCTATATTTGAATCGAGACACCTGTGACGCTGTCACTAAGACTGGCTGTTATTGGTTACCATTTTCCTGTCCCAAATTGAAGCACATAGGTCCTGTGTGGCCCACATATTGCACTGTAAGGTTTTGGCGTTCTTGGTTTCTCAGTACCATCAGGGTTTTCTTTTATACATACTGTATTAACAATGCACCGTCCAAATGGTTAAAACCAAGGCGTTTTGATAATTATCTTGCTATGTGAGGATGAGCTGAAATTGGTGATTAGTTTTTAGTTTTCTTAGCCAGTAGTTTTGATTGGTGTGTGGACCCACTGCCCCGCAGCTCCGCTACAATGGGGTTTTTACATTTCCTTTTCTTCTTGAAAGGGGAATCAGGGAAGATAGGGATTGGTTTATTTGTTTTTAGTTGCACTGTTTTGTGCTTGTGTTGCACTCATAAAACTTTGTTCGTTTATAATGGCATCCTGCATTTCTGGGAAGTAGATGTGTCATGAGTGGTCCTAATAACAGTTTTAATGGGAATAATTTCGTCAATATAACGTCCTGGAACGTAAGAGGTTAGAACAACCCTGCTAAAAGAGCCAAAGTATTTTCTCATCTGCAAGGCCTAAACACAGATATCATGTTCCTACAAGAAACACACATTAAACACACAGATGGTCTGAAATTGAGACGCAATTGGATAGGACAAGTGTTTCAGTCAACCTTCTCAGCTAAGGCTCGGGGTGTGGCCATACTAATTAAAAAGAATGTCCCTTTTCAACATTTATCCACCAAAACTGACCCAAATAGTCGCTTTATCGTTGTGACAGGCACCATTTTGACGCTTCACGTCACCCTGCTAAACATATATGCACCAAACTTTGATAACCCAGGCTTCTTTCATGGTGTTTTCAGTCTCATTCCTGATTTATCAACAACCAACCTGATTGCTGGAGGAGACTTTAACTGTATTTTAGATACATTTATGGATAGATCATCCTCACGTCCTGTCAACCCATTGGACTCTACAACCGTGCTAAACAATTTGATGAAATCACTGAACCTTCTTGATATCTGGAGAATTCATCATCCTACTGAGAAAGAATATTCTTTTTTTTCACAAGTCCACGGCACCTATACAAGAATTGATTATTTTTTAATTGACTCCAAACTAGCACCAGCAACCTCCTCATCGAAATACCACAATATCTTAATCTCGGATCACAGCCCTGTTACTATTGGCATCGATGTTGGATGGAAGAAGACCCACTACAATTGGCGGTTTAATCCTAACCTTCTTAATGATGAAATATTCACTGAAAAATGCTCAGTTTTCATTAGGGAGTATGCGGCTTTCAACGACAAAGGGGATGTCTCAGATTCAACCCTGAGGGAAGCCTTTAAAGTAGTATTAAGAGGATTTGTGATATCATATGAAGCGGCACAAAAAAAGCAGAGAGGAAACAGGTTATCTGAAATAGACCAGCACCTTACTTTCCATCCTCATCTAAGCTCAAAGAAATTGTAAAACTAAAACATGAATACAACAGCATTCTTTCTAAGCAAGTTAGCACTTTACTTCTGAAAGTAAGGCATAAACAGTTTGAACTGGGAGAGAAACCTGGCCCTATGCTCTCACGACAGCTAAGAGGCGCACAAGCAGTAGGGCAATTCACAAGATCAAACCTCTTTCATATTCCATAGTTACAGACCCTGTTAAAATAAATGAATGCTTCAGAAAAGTTTATGAAGAGCTATATACCTCTCAAAACCTTTCAAATGAAGAAGATATCCTTCAATTCTTGCATTCTATCCCACTTCCCAAACTAGACTTCAATGCTCAAAATGAGCTCAACACTGAAATATCATTGCAGGAGGTCTTCACAGCAATAAAAGAATTCCCAAACGGCAAGGCAGCTGGCCCTGATGGCCTTGGTATCGAGTTTTATAAGGTCTATGTGGATGACATGGCCCCTTTACTGCTGAGAATGTTTAAAGAGTCAATTAAGAACAAAAAATTACCAGTCATTATTTACTGCACATATTTCCTTAATTCTGAAAAATGATAAAGAGGAGTCTGACCTGTCATCACATCGACCCATAGCCCTTCTTGGTAGTGACCTAAAAGTGTTCACCAAAATCCTAGCCAATAGGCTGAATAATGCTATAAATTGGCAGAAGTGTGAATTCATGCCACTAGGTGAGGATCTTGATCCTGAGTTTCTTAGCAACCTTCCAATTAAAGTCACTGACCACATTAAGTACTTGGGAACCACTGTTCCCAAACAGTCAGATCTGCTTCATAAGTTAAATTACAGAGTAATGATTGATAAACTTAAGAGTGATATTGAATACTGGCGAACACTCCCTTTGTCAATGATTGGCCGAATTAATGCCATAAAAATGGTGACTCTACCTAGGTTTTTGTATTTATTTCAAAGCATACCCATCTTTCTGCCTAAAGCCTTTTTTTAAACTCTGGACTCAATTATTATGCCTTTTATCTGGGGTAAAAAGCACATTGTGTGAATAAGAAACACCTTTGCAAACCTAAAGATTTTGGAGGACTAGCTCTACCATCCTTCCAACATTATTATTGGGCAGCTATGGCTCACGCCCTTATTTACTGGCAGGAAGCATACCCTGAAGAACCTAAAGACACAACCCCACCATGGGTGGCCATAGAACAGGACATTAGGGGCACTACTCCATGCAGCGAAAAAAGCACCCGGACCACTGAGAGGCGTTGGTTTTTTAGTGAGAAACTCTTTAAGGGTATGGTACCAAATAATAACAAATTTAAAGATACCAAACACTTCCGTTTTAGCCCCCATCAGCTGTAACCATGCATTCCCACTCTCACAACTGGATGCTGTTTTTTTAACCTGGAAGAGGAAAGGCCATGTTACTGTTGGGCCACATGGTACAGGCCCCTGAAACAAAGAAAGGCCTATAGAGCCCACAAAGCCTGACTCAGGCCTACATGTAGCCTGATAAGACAATAGAGCACAAAGGACTCCAGTTCCCAGGCTGCCATGCTGCCTAGGTGTGAAATTCCTCCACCAGACTCTTGGCTGTAATTGGAGGAGACCTATGAGAAACCACAGGGGTCCCTCTGAAGTCACCAGGAGTATATAAGTGGGAACTGAACGATTCTCGCTCTCTTCTTTCTTTTTTGGTTTTCCTCCTCCATCACCTTTGGGTGTCACCTCTCCTTGCTTTTGGACCCCCTCTTCCTTTTTTTTTTACCCTGAGTACCGGCGCCGCCGCACGTAAGCAGCAGTCCGATCGTCTCCTTGCCAGTCCCAGTAACGATCCCCGTATAACGCACGGAGTGCTCCCATACCGCTCTCATCGAGATAAAAAGGTCCGGAGATGCCCCGTGTTACATCAGCCACATCAACCCTGCTGTTTTCCTCCGCCGCACTGCGAGAGCCAACTAAAGGGGCTCTAAACGCCATCCCGCCGAGGATCAGCTGAATCTCACGGCAACAGAACAACACAACACTTTGTCAGGACCCGCGACTCGAAGGACCGAGCCGGACCGCAAAGGACGAAAGGACCTCTTCTCCAGCTTCCCTTCTTCAACAAAGTAAGAGGCTTAAGTCTGGGCAGAGTAGATTGTGTATTGTTGAACTGGCTGTTGTTGCTGCTTTAACTGTTAGAGCTAGCTGCTGTTATTGTGCGCTGACGGTGTTAACACACACCGATTGTTGTATGCTGATCGTTGGGATTTCCTTCTCTTCCACCCGCTCCTTTCCTCTACTTTCCTATTTCTTCTCTTGCTCCTTCTTTCTCTTCACACACACACACACACACACATACACGTATACACACCCACACAATCATACTGGTTTAAGATCGTGGTGAGCCCCAGTGCCATTTGCTGTGTTCAAACTTCGTGGCCATCTCGGATTACTCGCTCCACGTGACGCAAACCCCCCCCCCCCCTTTTGGGTTACGACACATACCTCCTCCTCTCCCTTAGATCCTCCCCACACACACACGCATACACACACACACACACACACACACACACACACACACACACACACACACACACACATAAGCATATCCACACACATGATTGTCAGGAGTAGTTTTTAGATAACTGGGTTAATTAATTGAAGTGTGTTGACTGAAGGTCGATATTGCTAATTTTAATAAACTTTGTTATGCTTTAAAGAGAAGTTGTTTGTATTATTTTGCATTAATACTGTCTGAAAGGCTGGTTGCGAGGGTCAGTGCACGTATTCTTCCCTTCATCTTTCATGTGAGACTGAACAGAGTTTGGTTAATTGTTTCCCTGTTTCCAGGGTGGTGCCCCATAGTTATTATTAATTTTAATAATAATATTGAATTCAATCGATCATTGATGATCCTTTTTCCCTGTCTCCAGGGTGGTGCCCCGTAATCATTATTAAATTTAGTAATAACATCAAATTCATAAATAATTAATGATAATTTTTAATAATCATTAATTACACTCTAATAACCAATTTTGCCCTATTGATAGCCCCAACAATGTCTCACAAGCACTTTTCACACAAGTTCATTAAAACTGTTAAGACTGTTACGACGCATCTAGGCAGTGGGCCGAGGGCACAGTTAAAAGGAATGAAAAACAAAACACTGTTCCAAAACAATTTGGTCACACAATTCCCAGGGTCCGATGTGAAGCTCACGGACAGAGACAGCCCCGCATGCGCAATACCAAGTGTGGTGCCATGCACTCCAAGGCCACGAGAGGGAATGCTTACACCATGCATATCAGACTGGCCGGTCAGCCCGCTGTCACTGAGAACAGCCAGCTGGATAAAATGCACGTAGTCAGAGTGGGTTATGAGAACATTAAGCAGGGGATTTGCCGTGAAACCCCCAGGATTCAGGGGGGTGATTCAATAAAATGTGGCAGGCGAAGCCACTCGTTTTCTACAGGAAGAGATTTCTTCTCTGCTGGAAAAAAGAGCGATTAGACTGATCCCTGCAGAACACAGTCACAGTGGCTTTTATTTGAGGTATTTCCTGGTTCCCAAAAAGGGGGGACGTGGAATGTGTGCAATTTTAGATCTCAGAGATCTAAACAAGCACCTCAGGAAATCCCAATTCCGGCATTGACGCACGCGTCTCTGCTGCATTTTCTGCGACCGGGTGAATTGTTTACATCAATCGACCTGATGGATGCATATTTTCACATCCCAATATATCTGCCACACAGACAGTATCTCAGATTTCCCTTTCAGGGGAAGAGCTACGAGTATCTAGTTCTCCCCTTCGGTCTCTCACTGAGCCTACGGGTGTTTGTGAAATGCACCGAGGCTGTGGTGGGGCCACTGAGGAGCCGGGGCGTCTGTGTGGCCATGTACAGTGCAATGCAGTGAGGAGTGCAATGATCTGTATATAGGGGAGACAAAGCAGCCACACCACAGACGCATGGCACAACACAGGAGAGCCAGCTCTTCAGGACAGGACTCGGCAGTTCACCTACACCTAAAGGACACTCATTTGAGGACAACAATGTTCACATTCTAGACAGGGAGGACATATGTGATTGAGGCCATACAGAGTGCAAGGGCTCCTTCAACAAGATCTCTTTATGAGAGGAAATGGTTGATGTTTGAGAAATGGTGCTCAGATTCAAATGAGTACCCGTATCAATGTACAGTGGCTTTAGTGGAAAAAGGGAAAGCATTCTCCACTATTAAAGTGTACCTGGTAGTGATCTCCGCATGCCATATTGGGTTTGACGGGCAGGCCGTGGGGAAGCATCCTCTAGTCGGCCGATTCATGAGAGGGGCTTGTCGTAAACTCCTGGTTTCCAAACCATCCGCTCTGTCGTGGGATCTCCCCAATGATTTGGAGGCTCTCTTGGATTCCCTTTTGAACCGCTAGAGCAGGTGGATATGAAAATGGTGGCTTTAAAGACCGGTTTATTGCCGTTCTGCCATCTTTGTCTCCAAGATGCCAGCATGTCTGTATGTCTGTGTGATTGTTAAAGTGTTGATTGAGTGTTTTTCGCTGTTTCAGTAAAAACACTCAATTTTTATGAGCTGTTTATTTTTATTCACCACTTTGATCCTATGTTGGTTTTTAAATATTGATTAAATTACGTGCTGAGATGGAGTTGTCCTGTAACGAGCTGGAAATATCTGTGTCTGCCGAACGCATTTCTGATTGGAATGAAATCTGGGGGCGAGATTTTAGGTCACTGACCACCCTCGCTGTGTATTTGGACGATCCGAGATTCTGTGGCTCTCTCTTACCGATACTGGCTGGCCTCATGGATTCCCCGTCTGTCTTGTCCATGAAACATGCATACTTCCCGGATTTGGATTCCAGAATCGCCGCTCAATTTTGTCGGGCCCAAATTGTCATGACAAAGAAAAGTAATACCTTCTTGGCTCTCATACTAAAGTTTTTAAATCATCTCTCTATTGCGTAAACCCAGGTTTGATCTGACACTTGACTGTTTTAGCCACAGCACTGTTCCACTGAGCTGGACTTCCTGTTTACATGTGACGTCTCGAAACAGCATCATCCAACTCAGAGCGGTGGAAAACTCGGACCAGATAACAGTCATGGCATTGACTAGGATTCCGTCAACTTGCTGGATTTCTACCACGTGTCTAGTAGCTTGTTTTCTTGAAAATGAAATACATTATGTCTTTTAACCTTGTGCAGCACCGGAGGGAGCTTTCATGGGATTGGCAACTCCTGTTAAATCCAGCCTCAATTTGCCGAGGTATGTGCACCTCCAACAGTGTGCAGGGTGAAAACTCTTCACCCCTCCCATTGTTCTTTTCCTCTGATTCTGTGGACTTGACCAGCCTGATCAGTATCATGGCCTTAAGGAACAATGTCACAGTTTCTATTAGGGATCTCCCTAATTTCATATTGGATCTACACATTAAGACAGATTCACTCAATAATCCATTTAGGAAGAGATGTCTAATTGTGTTGTTGTTGCTTTCTGGGAATGTGTAACCTAATCCAGGCCCAGACTCTACTTTAATTTCTAATATTCCTGCTGATTTTAAATCAAGGACTGGTCTTGTTTGCATCCATTTAAATGTTCAAAGTCTATCCGCTAAAATGGATACGATTCATATTTAGGCAATTTCAACTGATGCTGATGTAATTGTTCTGTCTGAGACTTGGCTAAATAAATTGTCAACAAACAAGGATATTAAAATTGATGGTTATAATATATATAGGACTGATCGGCCCAAGAGAGGCGGGGGAGTTGCAATTTACACTAAAAATAGGTATCAAGCGAAAGTGCTTCTATCTATATCAATGACTAAGCAATTTGAATTCCTTGCCATTGATCTGGAGGTCTCAAACAATCTACATATCACTGTTGTTGGTTGATACAGAACACCTTCAGCTGTCTGTGATGCTGTTTCCTCCTTACTGCAGCTTATATCTGGTCTTAATACCAAAGAATTGGTCATTATGGGAGATTTAAATTGGAACTGGTTCGAACCTGTTTCTGATGATTTTAAAGCTCAATGCAACTCGCTGAATCTCTTTCAGTTAGTTGATGGTCCCACCAGACATAACCTCAAATGTCCCGATAAATCATCTTTAATTGATTTAATCTTAACAAAGGTACCTCATAAATACGCAACTGCCTCTGTGTTTGCAAATGACATTAATGACCACTGTTGTTGCAACAGTAAGAAATACAAAAATTCCCAAAACCAAGCCTCGTATAATTGTCAAACGTGACATGAAACACTTCTCAGATTAAGGTTTTTTTTCCATGATTTATAGAACTTTGACTTGGAAAAAATGTATCTTTTTTTTGATGTGGAAAATGCTTGGGAATATTTTTAGGATGGTTTTACTAATATAGTTGACAGGCATGCTCCACTGAAAAAGTATAGCAAAGGCCGAAACAATGCATGGTTTACAGAAGATCTCTCAAACTCACTTCATGAGCGCAACGTGGCATGGGCTAAAGCCAGGAGAACCAAACTAAGTTCAGATTGGCTCCTTTTCAGGAAACTGCGGAATGCATGTACTGTTGCACTAAGAAAAGCTAAAACCAAACACTTCCTCACAGAAACATCCCATAACCTTAACAGTCCCATGAAGTTTTGGAAGACTATTAAATCCTTAGCTGGGCATACAAATAGCACAGAGCTTCCTCCGTGCATTGTGAAAGACTCACAAAGCATTTCTGATAAGGCTGAAATGCTTGATTGCTTTAATGAACATTTCATTGCACCGGGAAGGACAAACATCGGGCAGCTTGTTTGATTCTGTTAATGTTATTCATGATGATTTTTCCACAGTTTTCTCTGACAGTCATGTTTTGGATAGTCAACAATTTAGCTTTAATCCTGTAACAGTTTCTGAAGTCCATAAAGCCCTCAAACTTTTAGATCCCAAAAAATCAGCTGGTCCTGACCTTTTAGAGCCTTATTTTTTAAAGCTAGCACCTGATTTTATTGCCCTTCCTTTAACATATCTTTTTAATCTCTCCTTGGACACCTATGAAATTCCTTATGGAAATCTGCTTTTGTTCTTCCCTTACTTAAGGGGAGGGGACCCGATGGTTTTAAATAATTACAGGCCCATCTCCAAGCTGTCTGTCCTGGTTAATATTTCAGAGTCCCTTGTGAGTCAACAATTAAAAGAGTTTTTATCCACTAATAATGTTTTATCCGACTTTCAATCAGATTTTAGAAAAAAATAGTACTACTACAGCTGCCTTGAAAGTAGTGAATGATTTTATTGAATTTTTAGACAACAAGAAACACTGTGCAGCTCTTTTTATTGACTTATCGAAAGCTTTTGATACTGTGGATCATGACATTATGAAGCAAAGACTTACCAAGATTGGACTGTCAGAACATTCTGTGGAATGGTTTGAAAATTACCTGTCAAGTAGAACTCAGTGTGTGCATGCAGAAGGCATCACCTCCAGCTCTCTTAGTATTTCCAAGGGCGTACCCCAGGGATGTGTCTTGGGACCTCTACTTTTCATCATTTATATTAACAATCTTGATCAAAATGTTCCCAATGCAAGGTTCTACTTTTATGCGGATGATACCGTGATTTATTGTGCTGCATCCACACAAAACCAGGCTCTCAGCCAACTACAGCTAGCTTTTGATAATGTACAACATAACTTGTGTGAATTGAAGCTGCTCTTAAACGCAGACAAAACAAAACTTATGTTGTTTTCTAAGGCAAAGGCAGGGCCTCATGACCTCCCAGCTATCACCACCTTTCAGGGCTCTGAGATAGAACATGTATCTCAATACAAATACCTAGGTATCACAATTGATGATACTCTTTCGTTTGTGCCTCACATTCAGCAGCTGGTGAAGAAGCTGAAATTGAAATTGGGATTTTATTTTAGAATTAAGTCATGTTTTTCCCTCGAGGCCAGAAAGAGGCTTGTGGCCACCACCTTAATGTCTGTGCTGCACTGTAGTAATGTCTTATACATGCATGCATCCTCGCAATGCTTACACACACTGGACACTGTCTACCATGGTGCATTGAGGTTTATCACAAATTGTAAAGCCCTTACTCACCATTGCTTGCTGTATGTTAGAGTTGGATGGTCTGCATTGTCCACCCGTAGACTTAACCACTGGCATATTCTTGTTTACAAGGCTATTCTTGGTCTTCTTCCTTCTTATCTCCAGCATTACATCAATCAAAAAAGCATGGGAAGTTATTGTCTTTGCTCACAGGACTTATTTTTACTGTCGGTCCCTAAAGTCCGTACTGAACTCGGTAAAACAGCATTTAGGTATGCTGCTCCTTCTGCTTGGTATCAGGTGCAGCATTACCTGAATCTCAGAGAGCTGGTCTCTCTAAGTGCATTTAAAGCTACTTTAAATGATTTAGATGCAGAATTATCTAGCTGTAAATGTTTTATATGACTTATGTAGCCCCTGACTGTTCCTTGATGTTGTTGACTGGTGTCAAATGCTGATTAACATTTTGATGCTTTGTAAATATTTGTAAGGCAATGATATTGTATTTGTATGGCTGTTTGTTGTACTACCTGTTTGTGCTGCTGCCTGTCTTGGCCAGGACGCTCTTGTAAAAGATATTTTTAATCTCAATGAGACTTTTTCCTGGTTTAATAATGGTTAAATAAAAAATTAAAATAAAAATTGTTGTCTCTGGCTTCAACCAGACGGGTGAGTGAGATTCACTGCCCTGTCAGTTCACCAAGCATGTGTAAAACTTTCCTCAGGGAATTTAAAGGTGAGTCTGCACCCAAACCCTGCTTTTATGCCCAAAGTACTGGGGTCATGTTCTTCATTTGACCTCGTGTCCTTTTACCCACCGCCTTTCTCCACAGAGGAGCATTTGCGGTTGCATATGTTGTGCCCTGTGTGTGCTTTGAGTATCTACATGTACAGAACCAAAAGCTGTAAGAAAAGTGATCAGCTTTTTGTTTCCTGGGCAAAGAATTACGTGGGCAAGCTAGTGTCGTGTCAACGGCTGTCTCACTGGATTGTAGGAGCTATTACTCTAGCATATACACTACCAGTCAAAAATTTGGACACAGTTTCCCATTCAAGTGGATGGGTGACTGTGTCCAAACTATTGACTGGTACTGTAGCTCTAAAGGTTTGCAACCTCCAGAGGGGCTGCGTGCATATTCCACCAGGGGTCTCAACACTTCATGGGCGCTTTTCAGGGGGATCTCCATTCAGGAGATCTGTGCGGCAGCAAGTTGGACCTCCCAACACACATTTGTGAGGTTCTATAGACTTGATGTTACAGCTTCGCCTTTGGCTCTTACAGTACTTACTGTGGCTAAGCCTCAGGCAAGTTTATCTCAGGAGTGTTAACACTCAGTAACATCTGCCCAGCACTGCGGGGGTCAGTATTTCCCATAGTGAGACACGAAACGAATGCTATGAAAGACAACTCTAGGTTACTTGCATAACCCTGATTCTCCAAGTAGCATGAGTGAGTGTCTCACCAGACCGCCCTCCTTGTTTATTCGTAGCGAGGAAGAGGTGCGTCGTTGGGTTTGAATGACTGGCAGCACAGTGTCAAGCCCCTTTATAGGGGGGGGGGGGGGGGGTTCCCTACCTATATTTATGCAGACAAAATATGGGCTGACGAGCATGTTGCATTTCAAACAATGGGTAACTGATTTTGGATTCCCAGAAGGGGGATCATTTGGCCGCACACAATTAGCATAGTCTGGGATCCCTATATCCATTCCTCTTCCCTTCCACAGGCTTCAGGACTGAAACCACGCGTGTGGGAGTCTAGTCAAAGAAGAAGAAGAAGGCTTGATGGCTTCCCTAACCGCTGGTCAACCATGCGGTTGCGGAACATAGTCCATTCAGACAAAATGTCCCAAGCCTCCCTCGGAATGCAGTCGAAGTTCTGCTGCAGGTGACAGTTGAAGATCTCCCAGACAGGGTGCTCTGCCAAATGCTCCCAGCACACCCTCACTGTACATTTGGGTGCACCAGGCCTGTCTGGCATTCTCCCCTGTCATCGGATCCAACTCACCACCAGGTGGCGATCAGTTGTAAACTCAGCACCTCTCTTCGCCCGAGTGTCCAGAACATATGGTCATAGTTCTGCTGATACAACTACAAAGTCCATCATTGACCTACGACCTAAGGCGTCCTGGTGCCAAGTGCACTTAAGTACACCCTTATGTTCAAACATGGTGTTCGTTATGGACAAACCATGACTAGCACAGAAGTCCAACAACTGAACACCACTCGGGTTCAGATCAGGCAGGCTGTAAATGAGCTTGCTTATTGTTATTATGATAACTTAAACTACCAATATCCTAAAAAGTATTTTAGCAGGCTGAAATTTCTTATTGTGTGAATTTGACAAAATGATTTGCTTTTTTCTCTGGAGTGCTTGTTATTACAACACATCACACTACTTTATTTAATCACACTCTTGTATCACCCAGGTGGGACGTCACTAACCGTGAGAGACTTAACTCATGATGCAATGGTGTTGTATAACTAATCATTTTCTATTGAAATATTTCTAAAGAACAAATTACTGCTCAACTGGTAATTATTCAGAACACATTTAAACACAGGTTACTTGGACTTATGGCCTCAAACACATTGTCTCAAGGTATGCTGGGAAACTCCACCCACCTATCCCTAACATGATACAGGATCTATTTACCCATTGTGCAAAACCCCAGAGGTTGTTTCAACTATCATTTAACACTTATTTTCATATGGGCAAAAAACGTCAGCTACCCAACATTGAATATGCAGCAGAACAATAAACAAGTACTGTATATGTGAATCTATTTTTGTGTGTGCTATTGCCACAACTGTTAAGAGTATTCCATGTACAGATGTGAATGTGAATTAAAGATTTTAGAAGCTGGGACAGCAAATACCTGAGTAAAGTTTTACAAAACAAAAGTACCATTTATCCAACTTTTCTCACATAACAAAAGGGCTGTTTCCCATGAAAAGTAGTGGAGTACAAGTGAAAAGTGGTATGAACAGAAAACAGGCTATTCAAGTAAAGTAGATCTAATTTGTGGGGTACTTAAGTATAAGAGTAATATACTTAGTTATATTGTGGGATTTAACTAAGTACTGATAAAAGCTAACGTTCCCAGTACTTGGTTTGTTTAAATGAAGCAAACTCAAGTAAACTGAGTTTGATAGTTTTTTTTATGCCAAAGTAACTAAAATAAAATGAGTGTTATTAATAAGTTGATAAAAACTGAGTTAGGTCAACTCAGTATTTCATTATTCAATGAGAAGCCACTAGATTGCCAGCAGTTATTTCCTAACTAGATAAACCAGAGATGCCTTCATAACAATTTAGTCTGACTGAAGGAGCGCAGCTTCAAGTCTCTCTGACAGGTGCCCTGAGGTCGATGCTGGTGCCAAAAACATCACGGTATGGATGTAAGTATCTAAAATCTGATGGTTCTTGGAGAAAATAGCATGACTATGGTGAAATATTTAGGAACACATATTGATGTCAGTGTGTCAGTTGTGGGGCTATGTGAAGCTCAAATGCTACTAATGGACGGAAAAAGCCGAACTTTTGGCGTCCTGGCCATGGTGCGTTCATTTGATTCAAAACCTCGGAATTTCTATTTTTCAGTGAAACCAAGCATATTATTGTAAATTTAAACTTAACCTATTGTAAACTTAGAGAGGCTCATTCATGCCAGGAGAAAACATGCATATTAGCATAACCACAACTTGTTCTTCCAGTTATTACGTCTGCCTAAGAGGTTATGTTTTCACAGCGTCTGTGATCCAGAAGTGGACCCAGATAAAATAGTGTATCAAGGATTTTCACTTTGTTTTAGGATAGTTTTTTTTCACCATTCCCATCTATTATGTACAGAGCCCCTAAAGCACCATAAGGATTTTTTTTTGTTTCTATAGCACAAGATGTGGTATTGTATGGACAAGTTGAAACGTGTGGTAGATGGGTTGGGCATGTAGTGAAGAAAACCCATTAAAACTTACAGTGGAGCTAACAACCTACCCTATTAATTTTGACAGTCAGTATGTACATCTCTATATCATTATCTTTCAGTGTACTTTATAATTATTATCACAATGTCAAAGAAAACAATTTGCTGGCTCTGCCTCAAAATCTAATCACCTCTTTCCCATTCCAAGGGCCACCTCTCTAGAAAACAGCTTTTTGTGATAGCTTTTTGATACATTTGGCTCACAAACAAACAAACAAACATTTATGAAAACAAAACCTTCTTGGTGGAGGTCGTAACACAATGATATTTTGGTCAAGGGTTTCATAAACCTCCACTAACTCGATAGAGTGCATACCTCCATAGAGTGCATACCTACATAGAGTGCATACCTCCATCGAGGCACAATACAAAAAATGTTCTTTCCTATTTAGTATATGCTAAGTGGATTTCTTTTTTATTAACTGCAGATAATAACTGGGAAATAGAGGAAGAAGAGTGATTTTGATGCATTAATTTATTTTGTAGAGTATTAGATTAAGACAAATCACTGTCCTTGGGGACATAAAATGTTCCCCTTCTAAAGCTGCCATAAAACATTATATATTAATATCATTTTCCACTTTCACCAGGTTTTTTTTAGCCAAAATCAGTCCTGATCATAACTACCAAATATAAATATATTTTCAATAGCATGCATTTTCCTCTAAACAAATGGAAAATGGCATCATAGTGGATAATAGTAAAAAAAAAAATACAATTTTGCAGCTATGATGGCAGAATTAAAGCTCATTCAAATGGAACATGGCTGTATGCTCTATGCCTATTTAATCAAAAAATTGCAGTTTTGATGTATTTATTGGGACATTTTTGGTTGCAACATGCTGGGTGTAACAATATTGTTTAAAGTAAATTCTAGATAAAGAATCTATCTAGATCTAAATAAAGTAAATTCTAGACATACAGGATTTGATGTTGAAAGTAGAAATTCCCCCAAAAATGTAAACCATTGGCAAAATTGATACCATATGCATTAACAAAGCCAACATTATAAAGTTAAAAAATGAAAGACCAAAAATGTCCCTAATAAGGCAAAAGGCTGTCGTGGAATGAGCTGCTTTTCCTTGATTAATCAGAGCACCACCCTGTCAAAACCGGGAAAGATTCATTTATTAATCAGTTTGATTATGAAATTAATATCATTAATCCGTCTTGTACATATCTGAAAACAAGTAGTTTTCATTCACATTGACCCTTGTTTCTCATAGAACAAAGAACGGATGAGACAAGTACTTGGTCTAACTGAAATAATTTAATAAAATGAAGTATTACTAATGTGAGATTAAATGAAATATGTTGTGGGAATGAAACCAGATTCAACACACTAATTAACTTGTTATTTAAGTAAGAGACGACTGAAGAATAGGGGCAATGATGACAGATAAGAGAAAACTTATTGAGTAAAGAAAGTTTAAGAAAAGCTCAAATTTGGACAAAAGGTATAATTTGGCTAGATTTAAGAGTTATTGGATACAAGACATCAACCTTTGACATGAGCAGAGGAAGATGGACTCTTGTTACTTCATTGTCAGTCAGCGAAGTGTAACAGGGTAGATCTGTATCACCACACTAACTCACCTTCACACTGGTAGTGGTTTTGTGTGTGTGTGTGGGGACATGCACGTTTGCTGTGAGCTTAAGCTTGATTTGATGTGATTGTGCACAGGTGTGTCTGGGTGTGTCTCCTCCTCTAGGAGGTTATTTAAGTGCCTCATGGTCACCACTGCTGCCCTCTCATTTTGCTGTTGTTTCTCTGTGTGCAGGTATGTGGAATGCATGTTTTAATGTAGAACATAGCCCTCGTTTGTGATGTGTTCTGATTGTGAAGAATGTCCACATGCGGGCCCTCTCATTTTGCTGTTGTTTCTCTGTGTGCAGGCCAGGTTCCGCCGCATGTGTTGCAGCCTTAAGGCAGGTTTGGGCTTCCCAAAGGCTGAAGTGAATGCTGGCCTTTATATTGCTGATGGTGTGGACAACACTGCCATCAGTGAAGAGATAGAGTGAGACTGTGGAAGCAACCAACTAGCAGTGCAGCGGCCTGGACCTCAGACTCCTCTCCCCTAAAGAGTTGGAGGAACCACTTTTCCCTCCTTTTAAATGAACTCTGAAAAGGACAGTGATTTTTTTTATAGTTATTCCCCTGAAGTCAGTCCAGTTATTTAGTGTATATTTATGTAGTATAATAAAGTGTATTTTAAACTGCTTGTCGTTGTGGTGTCTCTTGCCCTTATTGGTACTGTTTGGTCAATATCTAACCTGGCTGTTACAGAAGAGTTCTCCAATAAAACCATTTCATGGTTCAGACACGGACGTTGCCACTACAGCACCAAAGTAGTAGGACAAGACCAAAGTCTTGTCCCTGGCACATAGATCGTCAACAAGCAGACTCTCGCAGCTGCCAGCCATTTTGGTCTCACAGGATCAGTGGGGCTGAGGTCTGTAGGAGTGATGTTTTTCCTCTGCATTGTCGGTTTGAATTAAATTTAACAGATAACGAACAGCATGTTCGAACATAGGGGTGTCCATAAGTGCACTTGGTACCAGGACACCCGAGGTCGTAGGTCAATGATAGACTTTGTAGTTGTATCAGCAGACCTATGACCATATGTTCTGGACACTTGGGTGAAGAGAGGTGCTGAGCTTACAACTGATCACCACCTGGTGGTGAATTGGATCCGATGGCGGGGGAGGATGCCGGACAGGCCTGGAGCACCCAAATGCAAAGTGAGAGTGTGCTGGGAGCGTTTGGCAGAGCCCCCCTGTCTGGGAGATCTTCAACTCTCACCTCCAGCAGAACTTCGAATGCATTCCCAGGGAGGCATTGGACATTGAGTCTGAATGGACTATGTTCAGCAACCAAATGGTTGACCAGCGGTTAGGGAAGCTGTCAAGCCTTCATCTTCTTCTTTGTCCACCACCGGGTTCTGGGATTACCGCCGTGACAGGTACCCAAAACCTTACGGCCACGGCTCCAGGCAGGGGCCTTAACCATGGAGGTGCAGAACATAGTCCTACAAAGCCGATCATAGACCTACGACCTAGGGTGCCCTGGTGCCAAGTGCACTTAAGGACACCCTTATGTTCGAACATGGTGTTCGTTATGGACAAACCATGACTAGCACAGAAGTCCAATAACTGAACACCACTCGGGTTCAGATCAGGCAGGCCGTAAATGAGCTTGCTTACTGTTATTATGATAACTTAAACTACCAATATCCTAAAGAGTATTGTAGCAGGCTGAAATTTCTTATTGCATGAATTTGACAAAATTATTTGCTTTTTGCTCTAGAGTGCTTGTTATTACAATACATCACGCTACTTTATTTAATCACACTCTTTTATCACCCAGGTGGGACGTCACTAACCGTGTGAGAGACTCATGATGCAATGGTGTTATATAACTAATAATTTTCTTTTGAAATATTTCTAAAGAACAAATTACTGCTCAACTGGTAATTATTCAGAACACATTTAAACACAGGTTACTTGGACTTATGGCCTCAAACACATTGTCTCAAGGTATGCTGGGAAACTGCACCCACCTATCCCTAACATGATACAGTATCTATTTACCCATTGTGCAAAACCACAGAGGTTGTTTCAACTATCATTTAACACTTATTTTCATATGGGCAAAAAACGTCAGCTACCCAACATTGAATATGCAGCAGAACAATAAACAAGTACTGTATATGTGAATCTATTTTTGTGTGTGCTATTGCCACAACTGTTAAGAGTATTCCATGTACAGATCTGAATGTGAATTAAAGATTTTAGAAGCTGGGACAGCAAATACCTGAGTAAAGTTTTACAAAACAAAAGTACCATTTATCCAACTTTTCTCACATAACAAAAGGGCTGTTTCCCATGAAAAGTAGTGGAGTACAAGTAGAAAGTGGTATGAACAGAAAACAGGCTATTCAAGTAAAGGAGATCTAATTTGTGGGGTACTTAAGTATAAGAGTAATATACTTAGTTATATTGTGGGATTTAACTAAGTACTGATAAAAGCTAACGTTCCCAGTACTTGGTTTGTTTAAATGAAGCAAACTCAAGTAAACTGAGTTTGACAGTTTTTTTTATGCCAAAGTAACTAAAATAAAATGAGTGTTATTAATAAGTTGATAAAAACTGAGTTAGGTCAAGTCAGTATTTCATTATTCAATGAGAAGCCACTAGATTGCCAACAGTTATTTCCTAACTACATATACCAGAGATGCCTTCATAACAATTTAGTCTGCCTGAAGGAGCGCAGCTTCAAGTCTCTCTGACAGGTGCCCTCAGGTCGATGCTGGTGCCAAAAACATCACGGTATGGATGTAAGTAACTAAAATCTGATGGTTCTTGGAGAAAATAGCATGACTATGGTGAAATATTTAGGAACACATATTGATGTCAGTGTGTCAGTTGTGGGGCTATGTGAAGCTCAAATGCTACTAATGGACGGGAAAAGCCGAACCTTTGGGGTCCTGGCCATGGTGCGTTCATTTGATTCAAAACCTCAGAATTTCTATTTTTCAGTGAAACCAAGCATATTATTGTAAATTTAAACTTAACCTATTGTAAACTTAGAGAGGCTCATTCATGCCAGGAGAAAACATGCATATTAGCATAACCACAACTTGTTCTTCCAGTTATTACGTCTGCCTAAGAGGTTATGTTTTCACAGCGTCTGTGATCCAGAAGTGGACCCAGATAAAATAGTGTATCAAGGATTTTCACTTTGTTTTAGGATAGTTTTTTTTCACCATTCCCATCTATTATGTACAGAGCCCCTAAAGCACCATAAGGATTTTTTTTTGTTTCTATAGCACAAGATGTGGTATTGTATGGACAAGTTGAAACGTGTGGTAGATGGGTTGGGCATGTAGTGAAGAAAACCCATTAAAACTTACAGTGGAGCTAACAACCTACCCTATTAATTTTGACAGTCAGTATGTACATCTCTATATCATTATCTTTCAGTGTACTTTATAATATTATCACAATGTCAAAGAAAACAATTTGCTGGCTCTGCCTCAAAATCTAATCACCTCTTTCCCATTCCAAGGGCCACCTCTCTAGAAAACAGCTTTTTGTGATAGGCCTTTTCTTAGTTTTGCTGACAGATAAAAGAACTTAAGACTCACGGAGATGTCTGTGTTTCATTTATGCGACACGTCATTAATTAGTTAGACGGGGTTGGCATAGAGAATATATTCTCCTCCCTGAAACATGGGTTTGAATGGAAGTAAGACAGAAAATCCACCTTCAGGACCGATAGAAACCATCATGCAGACAAAATATGGGCCGACAAGCATGTTGCATTTCAAACAATGGGTAACTGATTTTGGATTCCCAGAAGGGGGATCATTTGGCCGCACACAATTAGCATAGTCTGGGATCCCTATATCCATTCTTCTTCCCTTCCACAGGCTTCAGGACTGAAACCACGCGTGTGGGAGTCTAGTCAAAGAAGAAGAAGAAGGCTTGACGGCTTCCCTAACCGCTGGTCAACCATGCGGTTGCGGAACATAGTCCATTCAGACAAAATGTCCCAAGCCTCCCTCGGAATGCAGTCGAAGTTCTGCTGCAGGTGACAGTTGAAGATCTCCCAGACAGGGTGCTCTGCCAAATGCTCCCAGCACACCCTCACTGTACATTTGGGTGCACCAGGCCTGTCTGGCATTCTCCCCTGTCATCGGATCCAACTCACCACCAGGTGGCGATCAGTTGTAAACTCAGCACCTCTCTTCGCCCGAGTGTCCAGAACATATGGTCATACGTCTGCTGATACAACTACAAAGTCCATCATTGACCTACGACCTAAGGCGTCCTGGTGCCAAGTGCACTTAAGTACACCCTTATGTTCAAACATGGTGTTCGTTATGGACAAACCATGACTAGCACAGAAGTCCAACAACTGAACACCACTCGGGTTCAGATCAGGCAGGCTGTAAATGAGCTTGCTTATTGTTATTATGATAACTTAAACTACCAATATCCTAAAAAGTATTTTAGCAGGCTGAAATTTCTTATTGTGTGAATTTGACAAAATGATTTGCTTTTTTCTCTGGAGTGCTTGTTATTACAATACATCACACTACTTTATTTAATCACACTCTTGTATCACCCAGGTGGGACGTCACTAACCGTGAGAGACTTAACTCATGATGCAATGGTGTTGTATAACTAATCATTTTCTATTGAAATATTTCTAAAGAACAAATTACTGCTCAACTGGTAATTATTCAGAACACATTTAAACACAGGTTACTTGGACTTATGGCCTCAAACACATTGTCTCAAGGTATGCTGGGAAACTGCACCCACCTATCCCTAACATGATACAGGATCTATTTACCCATTGTGCAAAACCACAGAGGTTGTTTCAACTATCATTTAACACTTATTTTCATATGGGCAAAAAACGTCAGCTACCCAACATTGAATATGCAGCAGAACAATAAACAAGTACTGTATATGTGAATCTATTTTTGTGTGTGCTATTGCCACAACTGTTAAGAGTATTCCATGTACAGATCTGAATGTGAATTAAAGATTTTAGAAGCTGGGACAGCAAATACCTGAGTAAAGTTTTACAAAACAAAAGTACCATTTATCCAACTTTTCTCACATAACAAAAGGGCTGTTTCCCATGAAAAGTAGTGGAGTACAAGTAAAAAGTGGTATGAACAGAAAACAGGCTATTCAAGTAAAGGAGATCTAATTTGTGGGGTACTTAAGTATAAGAGTAATATACTTAGTTATATTGTGGGATTTAACTAAGTACTGATAAAAGCTAACGTTCCCAGTACTTGGTTTGTTTAAATGAAGCAAACTCAAGTAAACTGAGTTTGACAGTTTTTTTTATTCCAAAGTAACTAAAATAAAATGAGTGTTATTAATAAGTTGATAAAAACTGAGTTAGGTCAAGTCAGTATTTCATTATTCAATGAGAAGCCACTAGATTGCCAACAGTTATTTCCTAACTACATATACCAGAGATGCCTTCATAACAATTTAGTCTGCCTGAAGGAGCGCAGCTTCAAGTCTCTCTGACAGGTGCCCTCAGGTCGATGCTGGTGCCAAAAACATCACGGTATGGATGTAAGTAACTAAAATCTGATGGTTCTTGGAGAAAATAGCATGACTATGGTGAAATATTTAGGAACACATATTGATGTCAGTGTGTCAGTTGTGGGGCTATGTGAAGCTCAAATGCTACTAATGGACGGAAAAAGCCGAACTTTCAGCGTCCTGGCCATGGTGCGTTCATTTGATTCAAAACCTCGGAATTTCTATTTTTCAGTGAAACCAAGCATATTATTGTAAATTTAAACTTAACCTATTGTAAACTTAGAGAGGCTCATTCATGCCAGGAGAAAACATGCATATTAGCATAACCACAACTTGTTCTTCCAGTTATTACGTCTGCCTAAGAGGTTATGTTTTCACAGCGTCTGTGATCCAGAAGTGGACCCAGATAAAATAGTGTATCAAGGATTTTCACTTTGTTTTAGAATAGTTTTTTTTTCACCATTCCCATCTATTATGTACAGAGCCCCTAAAGCACCATAAGGGCTTTTTTTTGTTTCTATAGCACAAGATGTGTTATTGTATGGACAAGTTGAAACGTGTGGTAGATGGGTTGGGCATGTAGTGAAGAAAACCCATTAAAACTTACAGTGGAGCTAACAACCTACCCTATTAATTTTGACAGTCAGTATGTACATCTCTATATCATTATCTTTCAGTGTACTTTATAATTATTATCACAATGTCAAAGAAAAAAATTTGCTGGCTCTGCCTCAAAATCTAATCACCTCTTTCCCATTCCAAGGGCCACCTCTCTAGAAAACAGCTTTTTGTGATAGCTTTTTGATACATTTGGCTCACAAACAAACAAACAAACATTTATGAAAACAAAACCTTCTTGGTGGAGGTCGTAACACAAGGATATTTTGGTCAAGGGTTTCATAAACCTCCACTAACTCGATAGAGTGCATACCTCCATAGAGTGCATACCTACATAGAGTGCATACCTCCATCGAGGCACAATACAAAAAATGTTCTTTCCTATTTAGTATATGCTAAGTGGATTTCTTTTTTATTAACTGCAGATAATAACTGGGAAATAGAGGAAGAAGAGTGATTTTGATGCATTAATTTATTTTGTAGAGTATTAGATTAAGACAAATCCTTGGGGACATAAAATGTTCCCCTTCTAAAGCTGCCATAAAACATTATATATTAATATCATTTTCCACTTTCACCAGGTTTTTTTTTAGCCAAAATCAGTCCTGATCATAACTACCAAATATAAATATATTTTCAATAGCATGCATTTTCCTCTAAACAAATGGAAAATGGCATCATAGTGGATAATAGTAAAAAAAAAATACAATTTTGCAGCTATGATGGCAGAATTAAAGCTCATTCAAATGGAACATGGCTGTATGCTCTATGCCTATGTGATCAAAAAATTGCAGTTTTGATGTATTTATTGGGACATTTTTGGTTGCAACATGCTGAGTGTAACAATATTGGTTAAAGTAAATTTTAGATAAAGAATCTATCTAGATCTAAATAAAGTAAATTCTAGACATACAGGATTTGATGTTGAAAGTAGAAATTCCCCCCAAAATGTAAACTATTGGCAAAATTGATACCATATGCATTAACAAAGCCAACATTATAAAGTTAAAAAATGAATGAACAAAAATGTCCCTAATAAGGCACAAGGCTGTCGTGGAATGAGCTGCTTTTCCTTGATATTGAGTATTGCAAGATGGCGCCGCGCTAGTGGCAGCCTGTTGCAGTAGCTCCCGCTTACCTTTGAGCTTTTTCCTGTTCCTACTGTGTCAAGTGTGTCTTTTTTAAAAACTTTTTTAACTCTTCCTTTTCTGTCTTGAGTGGTGCTCTTTGCACTATGGAGGCCAAGCAGTCGGTTTTTGCTTTGGCCTTCTGCTGTTTGTTTGTTCGCTTACTTTCCTGATCATGACCGTGTCTGGGGACCCCGTGCGCTGCCATGGCCCTATTGTTTACAGTAGGGATCAGCTGTTAGCGCTCCGTAACATAGCGTTGCTGCCCCACGAGAGACCCGATGTTCCCCAAGAGCTGAAGCGGAGGAGACGGGGGAACCGTGCCGGAGCCGAGCGTCGTGCTAGAAGGAGGAGACATCGACCAGTCCTCCCGTCCATCATCATGGGGAATGTGAGATCTCTCCCCAATAAGATGGACGAATTAGCGGCGCTGACCCGGCACCAGAGGGAATACCGGGAGTGCAGCATCATGATGTTGACGGAAACATGGCTGACCACGCTAACTCCAGACACGGCTGCAGCGCTGGACGGCTTCAAGCTGTTGCGCGCGGACAGGACGAGGGAGAGTGGTAAGAGGAAAGGAGGAGGGCTGGCAGTGTTTGTGAATGATAGATGGTGTAACTCTGGGCACATCACTATGAAAGAACAACTCTGCTGTAAGGACATTGAACTGTTAGCCGTTAGCATGAGACCTCATTACCTTCCGCGGGAATTCACGCATGTTATGGCGGTAGCTGCATATATCCCCCCCTCTGCTAACGCTGAAGCAGCCTGTGATGTCCTCCACTCTGTCACAGGCAGGCTGCAGACTCAGCATCCACAGGCCCTCCTTCTTATATCAGGGGACTTTAATCACGCCGCTCCATCTTCCACTCTGCCCACCTTCACCCAGTATGTAACATGCTGCACCAGAGACAATAAAACACTGGACTTACTGTATGCCAACACCAAGGAGGCATACACCTCATCAACCCTACCTCCCCTGGGAAGATCAGACCACAACCAGGTTCATCTCCTGCCTGTGTACAAACCTCTCGTACACAGGCAACCAGCTGTGTCCCGCACAGTGAATAGATGGTCCGACGAGGCTGATGAGGCTTTGAAGGACTGTTTTGATACAACTGTGTGGCAGGAACTCTGTGATTCCCATGGGGAGGACATCAACAGTCTCACTGACTGTATCACAGACTACATAAACTTTTGTGTGGAAAACACCCTACCCACCAGGACTGTACGGTGTTTTTTCAACAACAAACCGTGGATTAACCCTGCCATAAAGGCTCTCCTCAAGGAGAAGAAGAGGGCCTTTAAGTCAGGAAATAAAGAGGAGCTGAAGAATGTGCAGAAGGAGTTGAGGAGGAGGATCAGGGAGGGGAAGAACAACTTCAGGAGGAAGATGGAGGATCAGCTGCAGCAGAACAACATCAGTGGAGTTTGGAAAGGCCTGAAAACCATCTCTGGCCACAAGGAACCAAACTCCCAGGCTGTGGGGGACCAACAGTGGGTGAATGATCTGAACTTATTTTTCAATAGGTTTGATCAGTCATCTGCCCCTCCCCCAGCCCAGCCAGGCCTGCTGCAACCCGCCTCATTGGCACCTCCAGCACACTACCCCACCCCCTCCTACACCTCTCTTCCTACAACACTCAGCTCACAGCCACCCCCCACTGCTCATCTCATCAGCTCAACACCACCATCCCACCCATCCACAAACTTCAGCACACAGCCCCCCTGCCACACCCTGTCCCTCACAACTCTCCAGGTGAGGAATCAGCTTAGGAAGATGAAGGCGAGGAAGGCTGCAGGTCCGGACAGCATCAGCTCCAGGCTCCTGAAGTCCTGCGCAGACCAGCTGTGTGGGATAGTTGAACACATGTTCAATCTGAGCCTGAAGCTGGGGAGAGTGCCAGAGATGTGGAAAACATCTTGCGTGGTACCTGTCCCCAAGACTCCACAGCCCAAGGACCTCAACAGCTACAGGCCGGTGGCTCTAACATCCCACCTGATGAAGACCCTGGAGCTGCTGGTCCTAGTTCATCTCCGCCCCCTGGTGAGCCCAGCGATGGACCCGCTTCAGTTCGCCTACCAACCTGGAATCGGGGTGGACGACGCCGTCATCTTCCTTCAACACCGAGCCCTCTCTCACCTGGAGAAGCCAGGAAGTACTGTGAGAATCTTGTTCTTTGATTTCTCCAGTGCTTTCAACACGATACAGCCTCAGCTTCTGAGGGACAAGCTGGAGCACACCAGTGTGGACCAACACCTCACATGCTGGATACTGGACTACCTCACCAACCGTCCACAATATGTGAGGTCACGGGACTGTGTGTCCGACATGGTTGTCTGCAGTACGGGGGCTCCACAGGGAACGGTCCTGGCCGGTCCTGGCTGGCTGGTCCGTTCCTCTTCACCCTCTACACTGCAGACTTCCACTACAACTCACCCACCTGTCACCTGCAGAAGTTCTCTGATGACTCTGCCATCGTCGGTCTCATCGCAGGTGGAGACGACAGGGAATACAGAGAACTGACGCAGGACTTTGTGGACTGGTGCCAGCGGAACCTACTCCAGATCAACGCAGGGAAAACCAAGGAACTGGTGGTGGATTTCCGCAGGCACACACACTCCCCCCCGGACCCAGTGAACATTCAGGGAACAGACATTGAGATGGTGACATCTTATAAGTACCTGGGTGTTCACCTGAACAATAAACTGGACTGGACAGACAATACCACTGCACTTTACAGGAAAGGCCAGAGCAGACTCTATCTGCTCAGGAGACTGAGGTCCTTTGGAGTGCAGGGAGCACTCCTCAAGACATTTTACAACACTGTGGTGGCATCAGCCATTTTTTATGGTGTGGTCTGCTGGGGCAGCGGCATCTCAGTGTCGGACAGGAAAAGACTCGACAAACTGATAAGGAAGGCCAGCTCTGTCCTGGGATGCCCCCTGGACCCAGTGGAGGTGGTGGGAGGAAGGAGGATGACAACAAAACTGTCATCCATGATGGACAATCACTCCCACCCGATGCGGGACCAAGTAACAGCACTGGAGAGCTCCTTCAGCGACAGGTTGCTTCACCCAAAGTGTGTGAAGGAGCGCTTTCGCAAGTCTTTCCTTCCTGCAGCTGTTAGACTGTACAATCAGCACTGCTCCCAGTACACCAAACTATTTGTAGTACTTTTTATTGCAATACTGAGACACTTTTGTTATAATATTTGTGAATTATTTTTGAGACACTTTACACCCATCCTTTATTGTATTGTATTTTTTTAAATATTATTTCCCCTCCCCCACTGTGCTTCTGTACACTGTGCTGCTGCAATACTGTGAATTTCCCCACTGTGGGACTAATAAAGGGATATCTTATCTTATCTTATCTTATTAATCAGAGCACCACCCTGTCAAAACCGGGAAAGATTAATTTATTAATCAGTTTGATTATGAAATTAATATCATTAATCCATCTTGTACATATCTGAAAACAAGTAGTTTTCATTCACATTGACCCTTGTTTCTCATAGAACAAAGAACAGATGAGACAAGTACTTGGTCTAACTGAAATAAGTTCATAAAATGAACTATTACTAATGTGAGATTAAATGAAATATGTTGTGGGAATGAAACCAGATTCAACACACTAATTAACTTGTTATCTAACTAAGAGACGACTGTTTAAAGAAGAAGGGCAATGATGACAGATAAGAGAAAACTTATTGAGTAAAGAAAGTTTAAGAAAAGCTCAAATTTGGACAAAAGGTATAATTTGGCTAGATTTAAGAGTTATTGGATACAAGACATCAACCTTTGACATGAGCAGAGGAAGATGGACTCTTGTTACTTCATTGTCAGTCAGCGAAGAGTTCTCCAATAAAACCATTTCATGGTTCAGACACGGACGTTGCCACTACAGCACCAAAGTAGTAGGCACATAGATCGTCAACAAGCAGACTCTCACAGCTGCCAGCCATTTTGGTCTCACAGGATCAGCGGGGCTGAGGTCTGTAGGAGTGATGTTTTTCCTCTGCATTGTCGGTTTGAATTAAATTTAACAGATAACGAACAGCATGTTCGAACATAGGGGTGTCCATAAGTGCACTTGGTACCAGGACACCCGAGGTCGTAGGTCAATGATAGACTTTGTAGTTGTATCAGCAGAACTATGACCATATGTTCTGGACACTTGGGTGAAGAGAGGTGCTGAGTTTACAACTGATCACCACCTGGTGGTGAATTGGATCCGATGGCGGGGGAGGATGCCGGACAGGCCTGGAGCACCCAAATGCAAAGTGAGAGTGTGCTGGGAGCGTTTGGCAGAGCCCCCCTGCCTGGGAGATCTTCAACTCTCACCTCCAGCAGAACTTCGACTGCATTCCGAGGGAGGCATTGGACATTGAGTCTGAATGGAATGTGTTCAGCAACCAAATGGTTGACCAGCGGTTAGGGAAGCTGTCAAGCCTTCATCTTCTTCTTTGTCTACCACCGGGTTCTGGGATTACCTCCGTGACAGATACCCACAACCTTACGGCCACGGCTTCAGGCAGGGGCCTTAACCATGGAGGTGCAGAACATAGTCCTACGAAGTCGATCATAAACCTACGACCTAGGGTGCCCTGGTGCCAAGTGCACTTAAGGACACCCTTATGTTCGAACATGGTGTTCGTTATGGACAAACCATGACTAGCACAGAAGTCCAACAACTGAACACCACTTGGGTTCAGATCAGGCAGGCCGTAAATTAGCTTGCTTACTGTTATTATGATAACTTAAACTACCAATATCCTAAAAAGTATTGTAGCATGCTGGAATTTCTTATTGCATGAATTTGACAAAATTATTTGCTTTTTTCTCTGGAGTGCTTGTTATTACAATACATCACACTACTTTATTTAATCACACTCTTGTATCACCCAGGTGGGACGTCACTAACCATGTGAGAGACTCATGATGCAATGGTGTTATATAACTAATAATTTTCTATTGAAATATTTCTAAAGAACAAATTACTGCTCAACTAGTAATTATTCAGAACACATTTAAACACAGGTTACTTGGGTTTATGGCCTCAAACACATTGTCTCAAGGTATGCTGGGAAACTGCACCCACCTATCCCCAACATCCCCGCCTACACTCACATAACAAAAGAGCTGTTTCCTATGAAAAGTAGTGGAGTACAAGTAGAAAGTGGTATGAACAGAAAACAGGCTATTCAAGTAAAGTAGATCTAATTTGTGGGGTACTTAAGTATAAGAGTAATATACTTAGTTATATTGTGGGATATAACTAAATACTGAAAAAGCTAAAGTTCCAAAACTTGGTTTGTTTAAATGAACCAAACTCAAGGAAACTGAGTTTGACAGTTTTCTCGATGCCAATGTAACTAAAATAAAATGAGTGTTAATACCAAGTTGATAAAAACTGAGTTAGGTCAACTCAGTATTTCTAATTAAATTCAATCTTACATTACATATTAAGTGTATGATTGTTCATGTAAGAGAGTACAGTAGTGTGTGTGTGAGAGAGCATGATTGTGCATACACAAGAGTAGTGTGTGAGAGAGTATGATTGTGTCTGTATGAAATTATTGTGTGAGAGGAAGTATAAAATATGACCTACATGGCCTCTCATAGCTTTAAATTTGATGAAAAAACACTAAAATACAACCCTTAAAACAACAGTTCAATAAAACAAACTCATGATTTGGCCATCTTTACTGTTTATATGTTGACTGTTTACTGGGAATTTTACTAGTTAATTCCACAAACAACACCCTCAAACACATGGAAATAGTAATAAACACAATGTTTAATACCAATAATATAAGAGCAGATTACCAAACAGACTCTCCATTGTTATATTCTGTACAATGTGTGTATCAATGTAGTCATCTCAGTCAAAAGAATCAAACAAAACAAGTCTGAGAGGCGTCAGTGACAAGCCACTAGATTGCCAATAATTATTTCCTAACTACATATACCAGAGATGCCTTCATAACAATTTAGTCTGACTGAAGGAGCGCAGCTTCAAGTCTCTCTGACAGGTGCCCTCAGGTCGATGCTGGTGCCAAAAACATCACAGTATGGATGTAAGTAACTAAAATCTGATGGTTCTTGGTGAAAATATGTGGTGAAATATTTAGGAACAAATATTGATGTCAGTGTGTCAGTTGTGAGGCTATGTGAAGCTCAAATGCTACTAATGGATGGAAAAGGCCAAACTTTCAGCGTCCTGGCCATGGTGCGTTCATTTGATTCAAAACCTCCGAATTTCTTTTTTCCAGTGAAACCAAGCATATTATTGTAAATTTAAACTTAAATTATTGTAAACTTAGAGAGGCTCATTCATCCCAGGAGAAAACATGCTTATTAGCTTAACCAAAACTTGTTCTTCCAGTCATTACCTCTGCCTAAGAAGTTATCTTTTCACAGCGTCTGTGATTCAGAAGTGGACCCAGATAAAATAGAGTATCAAGGATTTTCACTTTGTTTTTGGATAGATAGGTTGTTTTTTTTTCACCATTCCCATCTATTATGTACAGAGCCCCTAAAGCGCCATAAGGGCTTTTTTAAAATTTATTATAGCACAAGATGTTATATTGTATGGACAAGTTGAAACTTGTGGTAGATGGGTTGGGCATGTAGTGAAGAAAACCCATTAAAATTTGCAGTGGACCTAACTACCTACCCTATTAATTTTGATAGCTCTATTATCTGTATGTACATCTCTATATCATTCTCTTTCAGTGTACCTTATAATTATTATCACAATGTTAAAGAAAACAAATTGCTGGGTCTGCCTCAAAAGTACCTACCTACCTATTTCCATTCCAAGGGCCACCTCTCTAGAAAACATCTTTTTGTGATAGCTTTTTGAGACATTCGGCTAACAAACAAACAAACAAACATTAATCAAAACAAAACCTTCTTGATGTAGCTTGTAACACAATGACATTTTGGTCAAGGGTTTCATAAACTTTCACTAACTCAATAGAGTGCATACCTCCATTAAGGCAAAGCAGTTCTTCAGTTACTGTCTCAGAGCCAAATTACTATAAAAGTTTAAAACACAATTCTGTTCTCTGAGAATATAATTCAGTTCACCATTTTAGTGGACCATTTGGTCTGAATCCACATCAATTCCACATGGTTATAGCCCATAAGAGGTTCCCTAAGAGATTTTGTTCTTCATGATTGGAATATTACATTTCAAGATATTTATGTAAAAAATCAGAAAATGCTCCAAATGTTGAATTACATGAAAAACAACAACAAAAAACAATCAAGATCCTGATCCAGGCCTTCACCAAAATTTAATGGATTTGTCCACCAGCCCAACCCCATTTAAACCATAGGAGTATTGATGTTGACAAACAAACAATCTGACAAACAAACAAAAGTGAAAACATAACCTCCTTCGTGGAGGTAATACAACAAAAAGTGACATTACAATAGGAGGTCTATGGTGTAATTTGTGTCAGTATCTGGGTCCTTGCCATGAAAATGTTTGGGAAACACTGATCTAACCACTTGGAGCAATGAACTGCTTCAACATCTGATGTTATGAGACACTACACAGTATTTAAAAAGCAGCTTAAAATCCAGTTTTGAAACATGCACTCTCATGTGGACATAAAACACACACAACAATTGTTGGTGATTTTAACATAGGCCTACATGTGTGCTGTGAAACCAGACCTCTGGCCAGGGATTTTATTAATCTTATTGACTCTTTTAATATCACTCAGTCAGTGACTGGCCCGACTCATGAAAAAAGACATACATTGGACCTTGTGCTGTCCTATGGTCTATGTGCTGGTATTAGAGAAATCTGTCACACATGTATATTGGATAATCTGCCTGTTTTATGCAGCCGCAAGACTTTTAACTGGTACTAATCGTCATTCACACATCACACCAGTTTTAGCCTCACTGCACTGGCTGCCTGTCAAGTATAGGATAGATTTTAAAATACTCCTAATCACCTACAAGGCTCTCTATGGCCTTGCTCCCGTGTACATCTCTGTACTGCTGACACCCTACACTACCAACAGGCCCCTCAGGTCTTCCAATCAGTTCTTGCTCACTGTATCAATAACCAATCTCAAAACTAAAGATGACCGCTCATTTACTGCCCTAGCTCCTAAATTATGGAACAACCTCCCCGTCCCACTCAGATCATCTGAGTCTGTTGACTCTTTTAAAAAACTGCTAAACCTATTTTTATCAACTGGCTTATTCATGATTGTGTCTGCCCCATGCAATGTATGACTTTTAATTTTGTGTGTGTTTTTATGTGTTGCAATGTGTTCTGACACCATGTGGTTGGTTTGCTTGTTCTTTGATTTTTCTTATCTTCTTCTCTCTTCATGTCTTCCTATTAACTAAGCTCTTTTTTGTAAAGCACTTTGTAACTTTGGTTTTGAAAGGTGCTATAGAAATAAAGTTTTACTTACTTAGTTTTATTTACTGTTACAGTCCCTCACTCTGGACAGGTAGCCTGTGGTCTCTCATGCCGCCTGCGCACGATTAACCCTTCAACGGCCTTGCAGTTTTCTACTGCTTTTAAAGATTCTATGCTTTATACCCTCGATGACTGTGATCTCGGTGTTGAGGAACTTGCCACCCTTTTTTAATCTACCTGCACTGATATTTTGGACTCAGGTGCTCCACTCAGAACAAAACGCACTAAGCCACTTTCTGAGCCATGGTTAAATGATACTACCCTCGCTCTCATGTAGACGTGCTGAGAGAAAGTAGAAGAAAGACAAGCTCCAAGATTCCTCAGCAATCTTGTATGACTTTTTATCAAAATATCAGAAAGCAGTTAAAACTGCAAAAACTGAAGTCATATCCAACCTAATCACCAATAATAGTCATAAGCCTCAGGAACTTTTTAATTATTTTAAATATCTTATTAAACTCTGTGATACAGTTCGCATTGTCCCATCATTCGCACTTTGTGAGAACTTTCCAAAAGATTTCTGCTCTTAGATCTCCATCTATTTCCTTAGCCATTGACCCCTCTATACCTCCTATGTGCCCAGCCGTCTTTGAGCAGTTTGAGCCTGTATCACTCTCCTCACTATCTGAGGTTGTGAAACATTTGCGACCTGCACATTGTCCCATAGACAGCATCCCTTCTCGTTTATTTAAAGAGGTTTTTAACACTGTTAGTTTTAGGACTCTTGCCTTGATCAATGCTTCTCTTAGTTCAGGATGTGTTTCAGCTGCCTTTAAGCATGCTGTAGTGCAACCTCTCATCAAAAAGAAAAATCTGGACCCTTCATCTGGTTTTAAAGCTCGCCACAGAACTGAAACTGCTCTTTGAAGAGTTTTTAATGACCTTGTTTTAACTGCTGACTCTGAAACTGTGCTATATCGGTGCTTTTAGACCTGACCCTTGCCTTTGACACAGTGGATCATATGATCCTTCTGCAGCGTCTGGAGCAGTGTGTTGGCATCAGAAGTACTGCCCTTAAATGGTTCCAGTCTTATCTGTCAGACAGGAGTTTCTCTGTTCGCCTTAGTGAATTTTCCTAGTCTGGGGCCCCACTGTACTGTGGGATCCCCCAAGGCTCCATCTAATGTCCAATCCTTTTTTCTTTATATATGTTGCCCTTGGGGTCCATTTTTAGGGGAAACACAACCTGTTCTTCCACTGCTTTGCTGATGATGTGCAGATCTACTTGCCCATAAAAGCAAACTGCAAAGACTCTGTACAGTCATTACTAGATTGCCTGAAAGACATCAATGACAACAAAACAGAGATTATCATGTTTGGACGTCCTGACCAGCTGAACGATTGTAACGTTGTGCTAGGCTCTTTAGCTTCATTCAATCGTTCCTCTGTCAAAAATCTTGGCATTATTTTTGATGGCCTGCTAAACTTTGATAATCAAATTAGTAATTCTGTAAAGATCAGCTTTTTCCAACTGACTCCTAACTAAGATCAAACCCTTTCACCCACTCACTTAGAGCAAATTATCTATGCACTCTGTCATGTGTGGTTCAAAAACAGGACCCAAATGCAGACAACAGGCACAAGACAAAAGCTGAAGTAAATGAAAATACTTTTAATAAACTAAGTCAAGATGACCAGAGGCAGGCACGAAGCATAACAAAAAATACCAATAATGTCCATAAAGTAAAAATACAGAGTCCAACTGAAAAAGCCAATAATAAATCCAAAAGTATAGCATAGTCCATAAAAAACATAAACTAACAAAACCCACAATAAAGAAAATTACTGAGGAGAAATGCAGGAAATCACGGGGGCTGACACGGGGCAAAACAGGGACAAAAACAGGGCGAAGCAGAGTTAGGAAGGAATCACAGAGCTAGGAGGGAATAATGGACGAACTGGCAGAGGACAGAACCAAACACACTAGAATACACAAAGTAACGAGATTATGACACACAGGTGGCACAGGGAGGAGGAGAGAATCAGAGAAAGGTGGAAACACTCAGACAATCACAAAGGAGGGAAAATGCAGAGAAGGGAAAACCTTAAAGAGGAAAACATGAGGAGGATAAACTAATAAACTAACAAGACAGAGCAAACATAAACACTGGGAAAAGGAGTAACTGGAACTAAAAACATAGAAGACTAAAACACAGACAGGGGAACCATAAGGGTAAAACAGATCATAAGACAATAAGACAGGAAGTGTGAATCATAAGACATGACATGGAGAACTAAACTTATAAAATAAAACAGGAAATGGCAATCTAAATACATGACCATGACAGCACTCATCACATCATGCTTTGATTATTGTAATTCTCAGTATGTGGGAGTGGAACTATCGTGTCTTCGCCAGCTTCAGCTTGTACAGAACTCTGCTGCTCATCTGGTACAAAAAAGTGTGAGCACATCACCCCAGTGCTGGCCTCCCTACACTGGCTCCCTGTCCAATTCAGGATTGATTTAACAATTTTATTACTTGTTTTTAAGGTTTTAAATGGGTTGGCGCCACCATACCTAGCAGACCTTTTACATTTTAAAACTCCTGCAAGGGCACTGAGGTCATCTGGTCACTGCCTCCTATTTGTTCCCAGATCTAACCTCAAAAATAGAGGTGACCGGGCCTTTGCAGTGGCTGCCCCCAATCTATGGAATAGCTTACCTATTGTTGAGATGAATAGTTACTCTCACCTCAGGACTTCTGACAGAGGCGCTGCTTCATTGTCACTCACGTGGGACAAAAGCTGGTTTTGCTGTCTGTGGTTTTGTGTGGGTTTCGCTGTTGCTGGCCTGTATTGGAGAAAAAGGAATATACCAAGTCTTTCTTTTAGAGCCACCATATATTTATAATTGTTACATGATGATAGATGCAGTTTTTACAACTCAGAATGACTCCATCCACTTTCCATGTGAGGTTGTATTGGCTTATGAGCTCTTCATTCATTTTATGCTACGTGATGCAAAGGTCACATGGACCCACTTTCTGAAATTAATTTATTAACACAATATGAATGGATTTGAAAGCCAGCTGGGAGCATGATTCCTCAGCTTCCACAGTTATGTAATCACCCATGTTTTTTTCATCTGATTGTGTACATGTTATTAACAGATTTCAATTAAATTTTGTGGAGTGTGTGGTGGAAACTGAAATAAAGAGAGTGAACAACGATGGGTCTTTATTGAGCCTTTCCAAATGGGTCAGTAAGTACTCAGTAAGGCCTGGGTAGAGATTGACAAAGAAGAGAGGGTGAGAAGAACCTTTATACACATGAAACTTAGTGTCAACAGAACAATGAAGACAGTGAAAACCTAGAAGGGAGTACATGGCTGCACAGATAAGGATGTCTGGGTGCCCAAGGTTCCTGGCACCAAATGTCCTGGGAAAAGATGTCTGGTGCAGATGCTAGGTTCAATGTTTGGGTTGAAGTGAGGGAACAAGCTTATAGTAAGTTAAACATCGTCATATGGGGAACATTAATGTAAGGCAAAACATTAAAAGATTAAGACTTTAAAAGGTTAAACGAGACATTGCCATGTCAAGTGATAGACCTAGGGCTAAGAAAAACATTAGTAATTCTCGATAAATAATAAGCCATGTCAGCAAAAAACAAAATAAGTGGCTACTATTATTATTATTATTTTTGCTATTTAAGGTAAAATATCAAGAAATATTTAAATGTACATATATATACATTTCATTTGAATGGGTGTTCTTTCAAAGTGCTCACCCACTTTTAGTATGGATACTTGTTTTCTATGTAAATAATTATAATTGATGTAAATAAATGCTGATAGTATTTCAATCAGGAGGGGCAAGTGAATGAACATGGTATGTGATAATTAGTCAGAAAGTCTTTGGCACTTAGACTCTTCATGGGGTTTGTGATTGAAGGGCATCTGCCCTGAGCAGCAGTAAGATTAATTCAGTCCAGACACTGGTGGTGGTGGCAGCTGATGACTCTGCTGAGACTGATTTGGCTGATGAAATGATGAAGTTGGTGAATCTGTGAAAACTAAGCGGTACAAAGAGAATCATATATAAAAAGATAGGCTAACAATGAAGGTGTGTCACTGTGCTGGATAGATGTGACCAGCTGATTTTAACTATAGGTTACTCGGTAACCATTGTTCTCTGAGTGAAGTCATATTTATACGTATGGGGCTTCTGTCCCAGCAGTTCATCATTATGGTGATTGATTTGTAAGATATTTCAGCTGTGCTGGGCGCGACCCTAGCCTATATAGGCATCTGTTTGAATTCAATTCAATTCAATTCAATTCAATTCAAACAACTTTATTTATTAGCAATTAGGTTTAAACAGTCAACCAAGACCATACATACATTTACAAACAATTTACAGTAGACAGCAGACATGAGTGGGCTATGTCAGAGACAATTAATAAATAAATAAGTAAAGAAAACTGGTGCACTGGTGCTCTCATGTGGCCCCCTAAGTAATAAATAGATAATAACTAAAACATACCTGAATGCAATGATTCTCTCTAATTTACATTACTGCATATCATGTTGGTCTCAGGCAAACAAGACCAAGTTTTAATGTCTTAAAACCCATTATGTCACTTCATAAGCAAGCCTTAAAAGTTCTTGACAGGAAATCACAACAGTATCAGCATTGTGATATACTTGTTAAATATAAAATGCTCAGTTTTGAAAATTTAATTTAATATTCAGATATGCGCCTGGTGCACAAGATCATTCATAATGCTTCCTCTCCACCTCTGAAGAGCTTTGTTCGGCTCTGCTCTGAGCAAATGAGCAGGGCTTCGAGGTCTTCCTCAAGTGGAGACTGTAGTGTCCCAAAATGTAGCTTCACCTTCGCACAATCTGCTTTCTCACATCGAGCTATCAAAGAATGGAATAAGCTTCCTGTCAATCTGAAAATCTGCGCTGACTTCCATATTTTCTCACGTGAGGTTAAGAAATGGATTTTAAGTCATCAGTCTTGTCAACATTAATTTTAAATCATGACAACTTGTTTTAACAACTTGTATATCTTACAATGATGTATTTTTAGTGTTTGTACTGTGTTTTTTGTCTAGTGTGTTGTGGTTGTGTATGAATGTTCTTGATCACCTGCCCAGGGACTGCAGATGGAAATTAGCTAGTAGCTAAATCTGGTGCAAAGCATCTTCTCTCTTCCGTGAGACTAATGTATTTGTACATGGTCCCTGATGTAAATAAACTTAATAAACTAAACTAAACTAAACTAAACTAATAAAAAAACAGATAATAAAAAATGAAAAAACACACAAAGGTGAATAAAAGTCCTGATGAAATGTGCATTCCCAGAGACTACTGTCAAGGTTTAGCAACCTGACAGCAGACGGAATGAAGGACTTAGAGTAGCTGTTTGTTTTTCTGGGAGGAGCTTTAAATTGCCGGCCTGAAGGCATGAATTCAGTGGACAGGATGTGATCGTGTTGGGTCAATAATTCCTTTGGCTTTTTGGACCACCCGCTTCTCCCAGAGAGAACACAAGTCTCTCTGCTGAACTCCAATGATTTTGGAGCTTTTCAAGCTATTCCTGTCCTTCACACCCAGACCATTAAACCAGCATATAAATGAGATGTTTTTAACATTAGTAATTCATTTTACACATAATTTTACATTATTTTTGGTAATAAATTAATTTAAGCAACAAAAAATCTGAGGAGCCACTTGGGAGCCGAAAGAGCCAGCTCTTTTTAGTGAGCCGAGCCAAAATAACCGAATTCCCATCACTACTGCGTAAGGCCACATAAAGGAGCCCAAAGTCCACATGCTGAGTTTCTGACAAAACTCCCCACTCACACGACGTAAAAAAACCAACATAAAAACACTAATACCACCAAAAACAGACTAAAAACAGCAAGGTCAGGTCAGGTAGACTGCTTCGGTTCGCAAGCTGAGAAGCGCCCCGGAAGTAACTCGTGCATTTTTCTGATTTCAAAGATCACGACTTGGTTCTGAACGACGATGTGGTGGAGAGACAATCTCTTCACTCAGAGTACAACTGTTACCGAGTAACCTAAAGTTCTCTAATGTATTGAGACTATCTCTCCACTGAGCTACATATTTATACGTACTGGACCCCTGTAGGACACTTTGCGAAGGAAAAGTTCCATCAGAGGATCCCAACCTAACACTAGTGTGACGTTTACATTTACAAATATACAATATATACAAAACTTCTACACAGCAGGGTGGTGATGCCGACCGCTGATGTTTGCATGTTTGGGCGCAAGACGTTGCCCAAAACATTGCTGGCCCAACAAGGTGCCAAGGCCAGCCCTCCCATGGGCCGCTAGGCTGCTCAGCTATGCTGCTAGGTGCAAAGCTAGCTGACTGATGGCATGGACAGTATCTTTCTGACCATGAGTACATTTTTTTTTCTCTTTTTAGTCGCCGGGTGACTGCCCTCAGGAACCATGCAGTGCCAGTTCCGCAAAGGGAGCGGCTGCTACCACATTTAGCCTGTAGTACCTGGTGAATGTGGATGGGGCAACCACGTTGCAGCTGCACAGATATCCACCAGTGGTGCCCCTCTCCACAGTACCCACGAAGTCACTAGACCCCGGGTGGAGTGAGCCTGCAGACCCCGTGGTGCTGGTACACCTGCTGCTGCATACGCTTGTTGGATCACCTGTGTGATCCAGTGAGAAAGTCTTGCCTTAAATAATGGCTTACCAAATGGCTTACCAAGACAAATAGGAGCTGACTAGGCAGAGCAGGGACCGCTCCTGCCCCAGTTGAAGGGGGGCTCTTCCCCAAAGAAGGGGAAGAGCTCAACGGGGTGGACACGCTGAGTGTTTCAGCATACCTTCGGGAGGAAGGCAGGATTGAGTTGCAGTATGACTCCTCCCTCGTCCGGTCTGGACCTGCATTTCCCCCACTCTCTGGGCCGAGTAACCTACAGTTCTCTAATGTATTGAGACGATCTCTCCACTGAGCTACATATTTATACGTACTGGACCCCTGTAGGACACTTTGCGAAGGAACAGTTCCATCAGAGGATCCCAACCTAACACTAGTGTGATGTTTACATTTACAAATATATAATATATACAAAACTTCTACACAGCAGGGTGGTGATGCCGACTGCTGAGCGGTGCAGACATCTACATAGGCTAGGGTCGCATCCAGCAGAGCTGAAGTGTCTAACCAATAAATCACCATAAAGTTCAACAGCTGGGACAAAAGCCCCATATATGTATAAATACGTAGCTCAGTGAAGAGAGAACAGCTGATATCTCAATGGACAGCCCCAGACAATAACAACAGGAAATTAAGACTGAGCATGTATAAAAGGTGAATGACCAGATAGTATGAGAAATAAATTATGACCTGGGTGTGCAAAGATGACTGAACTTTCACAAGAGCTTATTTATTGCTGTTTTTATAGTCATTGATGATGTCCTTCTGATTTAATAAAAGCTTTTTCTGTGCCTTTATCTAGAAACTATTTCTTGATTCCTCGAGTTTTAATTGCAATGGTGTTAGCCTAGATATGCATCGAGTGCTTCCTCATTTTTCAGATGTTATCTATGATGCACAAAAGAATTCATGATGCGCCCATTGTAAATATGTTCTCAAATCATCTGTGACAAAACTTTAGGGTGTTGAATGATTCATGTACACTCATTGTGACCTATAATGTTGTTACACATTTGACAGCAGAGCAAGAAAAGACTACAGCCTCAGGCAGACTATTGCAAATCATCATGTAGTAAATTAAGCTACAAAAAAAGGCCCTCTTTCACTCCCTCTTCTCTGTCTATTTGTGTTTACGACTCTAAAGGACGATGGTTTCCAAAGGAGAACCAAACCTGAGGTCTCCGGTGCTGATCTGGACAACGGTGAAAGAGACTACCCTCCACAAGTCAAAATATACAACCAGAGCCTTCAGACCCGCAAACTCTTCCGCTGCTCCTCACCATAGTTAGTGTTTTTGTTGACATTGTTAATCTGTTTGGATGAACTTAATCAATTAACTTTAGTGGACAAATAAAATAAGCTATCTATCTAATTTAAAGGCTACTATGGCTGCTCCATGTTTTAACTCATAGCAGAGTTTATATTGGCTGATGTTTCCTTGTCTAGCTCCCACCCTGTCGACAATGCAGGTTTCCTGTCCTTTACAACCTTTTCCTGGATGACCCCCATGATGTGGTCCATATTCAGGAATAGGCTGGACATGAGCACCCTCAGCCTGTCACCTTTTGACAAAGCCGACGCCAGCGGAGAAAGGTCTGACACTCTTCTTGCTGATTCAGGGGCTGAAACACTTCTCTACTGTCATTTGAAAGTACAGTCGATTTGATATATGACAGTTCTAGTTGCTGAAATTCATGTCTGGAAATGGAATCATCGCAAGGGAAACTATTAAGAACAGGGAATGTCTGTACTGCATTTCATGAAAGTTGTTGTTGTTTTACTTCATAATGAATTATCCAGGCTAGCAGTGTGGACTCTGATTTTGTGTTGTGCAGGCTCTTCCAACTCTGGGAGGAGGAAGTGGCAAAGGTTGGCCTGGAGAAGGCCTCTTTGGTTCAAGCGATCCTTCGTTTTCAAAAGACCAGGCTGATTCTTTCTGTCATAATTGGTGTCCTCGCCATGGTGGCGGCGTTTCTAGGCCCGGTAATTTTCCTATCAACAGCAACTAATGGTCTTTGTCCTAATATCACATTTATTGATGGAAGGAGCCTTCAAAGCCTTGGTTAAAGGAATAGTTCACCCAAAAATGAAAATTCAGTCATTCACTCACGCCCATACCTATGGAGAGTGAACCTTTTTTAGTCCTTAAACATTTCTGGAGCTTCAGAGCAAAACAGCAATGCAGCATTCTCCTATACAACTGAAGATGATCTATAAATCTTTAAAAAAAAAAAAAAACAGAAAAGAAACAAAAAAATGAATTTGTAATTGTAAACATAGTGTGCACCCTTTCTGAAGTTGGTGTACAAGCTTGAGCGAATGTACCAGCACTGCTAGACAGTTTAGAGGCTCCAGTAAAGATTTTCGTTTCAAAAAGGTCTAACAAATGTCAATTTAATCAATGCCAGGTGCATTTCTGCTATGTTTCTATTAGTATCTTTGTGATAAAATGGCACAGAAATGTGCTTTAAGTTAATACCTTTCCTCTTCCACGTCTTTTCTCGAGATGACGTGACTCACAGTAACCTTCAGAATGCCGAGAAAAGAGCTTGAAACCCTCATCGTCCTCATGCTTGATATAATGGATTCATGCGTTTATTTCTGTTGGATATTTATGTATGATAAATGTTTGATAAAAACTGAGTTTTTATGCTCATTTTATACATGCACACATCCCTTTAAGCTTCAAATGTGATATGATTATTTAGTCCAATTCATCTCAGTCCCTCTAACAACTCAACTCAACTTCATCTTTATTTGTCCCCGAAGGGCAAATGATTTTGTAGTAAGACATAAAAACAAGATAACAAGATACATAAGACTTAAGGGGGTACATAAATTGGGTATGGGGGGGCACTGAAGTAATGGGCTCCGGGATAATTGCAGTGGTCACAAGCTGGCCTTTAAGTCATGTAAGACATACAATGATAAAGTGAGAAATTTAGAGCACTGAAATTATGATAAAATTAGAATTAAAATTAAAATTCGTAAATTAGTTACATAAAATATTACAATGACGTAAATAAAACTGGTTAACCTATAAAAAGATCTATAAAAAGCAGTGTCCTTATAAAAAATCTAATAATTCAAATTAGTCTTCAACCTACATCCCAACAAATCAGCATTGCCATCCTAATTACCATTACCAGAAATTCTGTTGACCTGCAGGCCTTAGTTTATGAGGCATGGCACTGGGAATAAAAGATTGCATGCGTCTGTGGCTTTTTACTGGGGGAAATCTGATCCGAAAGCCCAAAGGGAGGATCTGAAAGGGTAGGGGGTAGGTGTTGACAGACAGGATAGACTTGGCCTTCCTTACATTTGGTAAAAGTGGAGTGCAAGACACCACTTTTACTCAGAAAATGTATCTATTTCATTCCAATACAGAATTACACTGCCTCTGTGAACCTAAGACTTTGATAAAAACCGTATTAAGCACCAAAACAGTTCATCCACATGAGTAAAGGTGTGGTTTAAGAAGTGTTGGGGCTATCAATAGGAGCAAATTTGGTTATTAGAATATGATCAATGATTATTAAAAATGATAATTAATTATATAATGAATTTGATATTATTACTAAAATTAATAGTAATTATGGGGCACCACCCTGGAGACAAGGAAAAATGATCATTAATCATCAAGTGAATTTAATATTATTATTAAAATTAATAATAATTACGGGGCACCACCCTGGAAACAGGGAAACAATTAACCAAATTCTGTGTAGTCTCAAGTGAACAATGAAGGGAAGAGTACGAGTACTGACCCTCGCCACCAGCCTTTAAAACAGTATTAATGCAAATTAGTACAAAACAACTTCTCTTTAAAATATAACAAAGTTGATTAGAATTAGCAATATCAATCCTCAGTCAACACACTTCAACTAATAAACTCGGTTATATACTACAACTACTGACACAATCAAGATACATGCAGGTACAAACAAGTCTGTGTGTGTGTATGAGAGGGTCTGAGAGAGAGAGGAGGAGGGTGGTTGCGTCACGTGGGCGAGTAATCACAGAAGGCCACGGAGTTTGAACAATGGCAAATGGCGCTAGTGGCTCACCACGTTCTTAACCAGAATGAGTGTGTGTGTGTGTGTGTGTGTGTGTGTGTGGGTATGAAGAGAGGAAAGGGGAAAGGAGAAAGAAATAGAGAAGTAGAGGGAGAGAGCGAGCGAAAGAGAAATCCCAGCAATCCAAGCACAACAATCGGTGTGTGTTAAACACCATCAGCGCACAATAACGTAAACACTAGCTCTAACAATTTAAAGCAGCAAAACAGCAAGTCCAACAGTACACAAACAATCTACTCTGCCTAGACTTTAGCCTCTTACTTTGTAGAAGAAGGAAGCGGGTGAAGAGGTCCTTTCGTCGTAGCGTGGTGTCGCTCTGTTGCTGTAAGATTCAGCTGATCCTCGGCGGGACGGGGTCAAGAGCGGCACCGTTGGTTGGCTCTCGCAGTGCGGCGGAGGAGAACGGCAGGGTTGATGTGGCTGATGAAACACGGGTAGTCTCCGATCCTTGTCTTCTGTGAGAACGGTAAAAGAGCGCTCCGTGCGTTATGCCGTGATCGTTTCTGGGACAGGGCAGGAGAGGGCTGCAGCGGAAGTGGATCAGGCAGATGCAGGGCAAAAAGCAAAAGAGAGAGCCAAAAGCAAACGAGGAAAAGAGAGAAAAGAGGGAGAGAGAATCTATGAAGATATGAATCAAGAAAATAGAACCTAGAGGGCTAAATCAATTTGGGACGTCGGGGCTTTCAGAGACTTGGATTACGCCGTTTGAGCTGTGCTATTTTATGTTTATTTGTTTTTTACATTTAAAAGAAGTCCCCAGTTGTTTCAGTTGTTTAGTGCGCTAAGATACTTCACCCCACTGTCCATCAGCATGGGGGTGAGTAAATAATGACTGAATTTTTGTTTTGAGTGGAAACTATGTAACAAAATTGGTGGCTACAGCCCAGGAAAGAGAAATGCAGTGTATTATCATGGATGCTTTTATTAATGGCAAAAGTACACAAATGCTGTCAGTGTTTAATGTTCTTTTCGAATATTTTTCTATCTGTCTTTTCAGGCTGTTCTGGTCCATAAGATCCTAGCATATGCTGATCACCCGGAGCAGTCCACATTATTGTATGGTGTTGGTCTGGCCATCGGTTTGTTGACCACAGAGTTTTGCAAGGCCTTCCTCATGTCTTTACTGTGGGCACTGAACCTGCGCACTGCAGTCAGACTAAAGGGTGCCTTCTCTTCAATGGCCTTTCAGAAAGTGATTTCTCTGCGGGTGCAAACCAGCATTTCAATGGGAGAGGTAAAAAGCCTGGGTTACATACACCCAGTAAGGGTCAGTGCTTATTTGATGCAGTTACCCACATTTCTGTCGGAGTTTTGTTGAGCTATCTTGATTTGGCAGGTCTTTATCCCCCAGAATTGTTTTCGTCCATTATTTGGAATATCTTCCTACAGTTGTTTGGCAGTAGAATGTATTGTAAAGAAAATAGTTATTAATTAGTCATTAATTAATAAAAAATTGATTAGTATTGTTGGGGCTATCAATAGGGCGAATTTGGTTAATAGAGTGTAATTAATGATTATTAAAAAGATCATTAATTATTTAATGAATTTGATTTTATTACTAAAATTAATAATGGTTAGGGGGCACCACCCTGGAGACAGGGAAAAATGATCATCAATGATCGATTGAATTTAATATTATTATTAAAATTAATAATAACTACGGGGCACCACCCTGGAAACAGGGAAACAATTAACCAAACTCTGTTCAGTCTCACATGAACGATGAAGGGAAGAATACGTGCACTGACCCTCGCAACCAGCCTTTAAAACAGTATTAATGCAAAATAATACAAACAACTTCTCTTTAAAGCATAACAAAGTTTATTAAAATTCGCAATATCGACCTTCAGTCAACACACTTCAATTAATTAACTCAGTTATCTACAACTACTACTGACAATCATGCAGGTACAAGCAAGCATGTGTGTGTGGATGTGTGTGTGTGTCTCTGAGTGTGTGGATGAGCTTATATGTGTGTGTGTGTGTATACGTGTGTGTGTGGGGAGGATCTAAGAGAGAGGAGGAGGTACTCAGAGATGGCCACGAAGTTTGAACACTTGCAAATGGCGCCGGGCCTCACCAAGCTCTTAAACCTGAATGAGTGTATGTGTGAGTGAAGAGAAAGAAGGAGAAAGAGAAGAAATAGAGAAGTAGAGGAAAAGAGTGGGTGGAAGAGAAGGAAATCCCAACAATCAGCGTACAACAATCGGTGATTAACACCGTCAGCACACAATAACAAAAGCTAGCTCTAACAGTTTAAAGCAGCAAAAACAGCAAGTCCACAATACACAAACAATCTACTCTGCCCAGACTTAAGCCTCTTACTTTGTAGAAGAAGGGAAGCTGGTGAAGAGGTCCTTTCGTCCTTTGAGGTCTGGCTCGGTCCTTCGAGCCGCGGGTCCTGACGAAGTGTTGTGTTGTTGTGTTGCCGTGAGATTCAGCTGATCCTCGGTTCAGAGCACCTTTAGTTGGCTCTCGCAGTGCGGTGGAGGAAAACAGCAGGGTTGATGTGGCTGATGTAACACGGGGTCGTCTCAGGTCCTTTTTATCTTCGATGAGAGCGGTACGGGAGCACTCCGTGCGTTATACAGGGATCGTTACTGGGACTGGCAAGGAGACGATCGGACTGCTGCTTGCGTGGAGCCGCGCCGGTCCTTACAGGAGTACAGAGCGGGTAAGGTGAGGAGGGAAAAAGGTGCTACCTTGAGAGGCAGATGTGTCTGGAAGCCAGGTGAAGAGCAGGAGCAGGAGAAGAGGCTAGAGCAGAGATAAATTCCCAGTTATATACTCCTGGTGACTTCAGAGGGACCCCTGTGGTTCCTCATGGGTCTCCTCCAGTGACAGCCAAGAGTCTGGTGGAGGAATTTCACACCTAGGCAGCATGGCAGCCTGGAAAATGGAGTCTTTTGTGCTCCATTGTCTTACAGGTTGGCTCCCTCTGGTCTTATCAGGCTTTTGTAGATAGATGTAGGCCTGAGTCAGGCTTTGTGGAACCTGCAGGGCCTCTTTGTTTCAGGGGCCTGTACCATGCGGCCCAACAGTATACATGATTGTCATTTTGTCTTAAAAAATGTTTTGGCCTTGTTTTTACCTGGTTTACGCAGTGGTAGTATATAAAAACACCGCAGCAACATATCGATGGGTATAAGTTGGACAATACTATGTGTACGACTGATTTAATGAGACACGAACAAGTCAGTGTTAATAAATTGGAGCTTCCACTTTGTTCATACTCGGTGTAGCCATCTTGGATTATGAGGTCAGGGGTAATGGGCTTCCTCCGACTTTCCTCCAGAGGCATTCCAGTTGAAATTTCCGACTGGGAATTCAGAAATTCCGACTTCCCACTACAACTGGAACGCACGATAAGTCCGATGGAACTCCTCTAAATAAATTATGAAAAAAAATTAAATGAGCTGCAGTGCCAACTCTGCTCTGCTCTTATCACAAGTCAAAGCAGAGCACAAGCAGAAGGTCCATCCACAGTCAAACAGTCAGTTAGTTAGTCAGCAGACAAAGTAAGCTTGATGTTAGACGTTCAATGGCTGTCATCGTACAGATGATAGCTAAAGACATGCTTCCTATCAGCTTTGTTGGAGGCAGTGGTTTTCACCATGGAGAAAAACTATCCACGCAAGATGTTAGAAACTATATGATGATAATGCATGTGAGCTACAAACTCGTTTAGTGCAAGTTGAAAAATTAGCTCCTGTCCGTGTGTGTGTGTATGTGTGTATGTGTATGTGCGCGCGCCAGGCGGCGGGGCGTGCATTACTATTCAAATAGTATTCAAATTGTGCCAAGCGATTTGCCCTAATTGTCAGCAGGTTTAATCAAAAACTATTGAATGGATTTCCATGAAACTTGGTGGGAGGATTGGTCTTAGGCCAGGCATTTAAATTTTGGTGTGCATCCGGATAAAAGGGCAGATCAAGAATTTTTTTTCACTGTCTTTAACATTGCAAGAATGTGTTTTTCGACTGCTTCTTTAATTTCTCAAGTAATGATGCATGGATCGGGATGAAAAAAAATCTGGCATATTTAGGGGGTTGACATCAATGTGTGTGTGTCCAAATAAAATTCTGGATCCACCAGATTTCAATATGTTTTTATAGGGGTAGTTTGCCCTGTAAATACTGATTACATCTATGAGTCTGATTTTGGATAAGACTTGATTGAATCAATGGAGAATGTTGGGCCTTGGTGGAGGTATGTTCTCTAATGAATGCATTTCTAGTTTAAACAGAGACGAAAACTATTCTGTTTCCCATTACTTTATGTTCATCCTGCAGTGAGAATAAGAGCTGAAAACATATGAATTGTTTCTAGTGTAATGTTTAATGAACAGCAGTTAGATTTTACAGCAGGCCAGGAGAACTGCTTGCTAATTCACTATGTGATTGGCTATACTGTCATTTGACTCCAAATGTTATTCTAATAATTGCAAAAATATATTGTTTGATCGGTTTGGAGATTAGTTATGAAATCCTTCAAAGCATCCTATATGCAAATGTGACTGGTTTGATGTTGTTGTTTTTTTTGCACAGTGCTAATAAGATTATTGTTATTATTAGTATTAGTAGTAGAAGTATAATTCACTTAATTAATCAATTTTGGTTGATTGGTATGATTGGAATGATGTGCAAATGTGATTGGTTTGATGTTTTTTTTAGAGTGCTAATAAGAATAAGAATAATGTTATCATTGTTATTATTATTATTAGTAGTAGTAGCAATAGTAGTAGAAGTATAATTCACTTAATTCACAAACTGTGATTTAAGTGCAATCTTGTCAAATGTGTATAACCATGTTTCTCTTCTCTCTCCTGCCCAGTTGATCAATGTTTTGAGCAATGATGGCCACAAGTTATTTGATGCAGTATTGTTTGGAAGCTTTCTGCTGTCTGCACCAGTCATGTTTTTTGTGTGTATCATTTATTCCTGCTTCGTTCTGGGCTACACCGCACTAACTGGAGTCTTCATCTACCTCATCTTTGTCCCTGTACAGGTTTGTTTATATGTGTGTGTGTGTGTGTGGGTTCGTGCTATAGAAATACAGAGTATTCTTCTGCCACAAATACATCCCAAAATGCTGCATGTTTTCTATTGTCATTACTATTAATATTGTTTGCTTTCTGCTCTCAGCTTTTATTAGCCATGTTCATTCACAAGTTCAGATGGAAAGCCATGGTGTTAACTGACAGCCGTGTTCGCACAATGAATGAGATTCTGAGCAGCATCAAACTTATCAAGATGTACGCCTGGGAAGATTCCTTCGAGGAGAAGATTGCAGGTATGATTTAGGCGGCCGCATGCTGTATTCCACTCAGATAGGTTTTTAATTTTTCTTCTATTTCAAATAACAGAGGCATCATTTATACCGTCCCCTTTGTGTAAACAGAAAATAAATCCAGAAAGGTACAAAATTGTTTCATGGTTCACAAATGGCACTGTAAAACGTTTCAGTAAATTTACAGTGAAATCTGAACAGTATTCTGCTGTAATAATATCATACAGTGACATGCAACAAAACAAAGTAAACAGGTAGGTTTATTTTAGGTATATTTTTGCTTGTGTTGCTTTGATTGTTTTTTAATAAATGTTTGAAAATTGAACTGCATAATGAATATTATCCTTTTGACATGTTGACATGTAATATAATAATAATAATAATAATAATAATAATAATAATAATAATAATGATAATTTATTTTCTATTGATGTATTACAGTAACTCTCTTTAATAATTATTGAATGCAGTTTATATACTTAAAATATTAATCGTATTTATTTATTATTATTTATAATATAAAAAGTACAATAATTTACTGATAAAACTATGACTAGGATTTTGTTGTAACTTTGAAAGAATTATTCTGATAATATACTGTAACTGTTATGGTGCTCAAATGTAATTTATACCTATATGATTGTCCGTCCTGTATTTATTTTTTCTTTTGATTATGGGGGGATATGAGGTTTGATGTCTGATGTCTTATTGTCTTTTTGTATTCTTTTTGTCAGTTTTTAATATTATTGTGGATATGGGCATGTTTTGTAATTAGAAAGATTAATAAAACTGTCTAAAATTAGGCCCTGCGATGAACTGGCGACTTGTTCAGGATGAACCCCGCCTCCTGCCCAAAATCAACTGGAATAGGCTCCATAGGCGCTGGAATCAATCTCCTGTTCCATTCTTCCCTCACTTGTGAACAAGACCACGAGATACTTGAACTTCTCCACTTGGGGCAGCAACTCATCCCTAACCTGGAGTGAGCAATCCACCCTTTTCCAACTGAGAACCATGGCCTCAGACTTGGAGGTGCTGATTCTCATCCCGGCCGCTTCACACTCAGCTGCAAACTGTCCCATTGACAGTTGGAGGTCACGGCATGATGAAGCTAACAGGACCGCATCATCTGCAAAAAGCAGAGAAGCGATCCTGAGTCCACCAAACTGGACACCCCCCGTCACCTGGCTGCGCCTAGAAATTCTGTCCATAAAAATTAGGAACAGAATCGGTGACAAAGGGCAGCCCTGATGGAGTCCAACTCTCACCGGAAACAAGTCTGACTTATTGCTGGCAATGCGAACCAAACTCTCACTCCGGTCATACAGGGATGGAATCGTCCATAACAATGGGCCCGATACCCCATATTCCCGGCGTACCCCCCACAGAGCACTACGAGGGACATGATTGTATGCCTTTTCCAAGTCCACAAAGCACATGTAGACTGGTTGGGCAAACTCCCATGCACCCTCCAGCACTCTAGAGAGAGGGAAGAGCTGATCCAGCGTTCCAAGACCAGGACGAAAACCACATTGTTCCTCCTGAATCCGAGATGCGACTAACGGAAGGACCCTCCTCTCCAGTACCTTGGCATAGACCTTCTCAGGGAGGCTGAGAAGTGTGATCCTCCGATAGTTGGAATACACCCTCCGGTGCCCCTTCTTAAAAAGGGGAACCACCACCCCAGTCTGCCAACCCCGAGGCACTGTCCCTGACTTCCACGCGATGTTGCAGAGGCGTGTCAACCAAGACAGTCCTACAACATCCAGAGCCTCAAGGTACTCAGGGCGAATCTCATCCATCCCAGAGGCTCTGCCAGAGAGGACTTTATTAACTACCTCAATGACCTCAGCCCCTGTGATGGACGAGTCCCCCTCCGAGTCCCCCATCTCTGCTTTCTCCATGGAGGACGTGTTAGTGGAATTGAGAAGACCCTCACATTGATTTTAGGATTGATTTTATTTTTATTTTTTTAAATTTTTTTTTAGGATGCTGCTTTACAAACAATTTCACTCTATGAACAGGTACTGAGACCTTTAGGATGTGTAGAAGAACACAGAATACTAATTAACATTAGATCATGTCAGTGTGTCAGAATGAAGTTGCTGGGGGCCCAAGGAAGTACAGTGTCGAATTTGGTGCACTCTAGATATGTGACATGCTCATCATTAATAAATTTAGACTAAATGGGCAAACAGCACTCTGTGCAGAGGCAGGCTCTGGGAAGTATTGACTTAAATGACGTCCTCGATCACGACAATAGCGCCTCGCAAAGATGGCTGCGTCTGGTCCAAAACAGCATATCCAGGGGTTCAAGCGTGATTCCTTTGGAGAGCAAGCTGCAGCTGAAAATCTTTGCCCTCAATCGTCAAGTGTGGGAGTATTTTAGACAGAGACCGAACGATGTGGTGCTCTGTAAGCTCTGCAAACAGCACATGTGCAACTGCCCTGTTCAACACTTGAAGTGAAACCACCGGACCACTTTGTCAAGATGGCAGAAATGGCAGTGTTTCTGATAGTAGTAGTCACTTTTTAATTGAGGCAATGAAATGTTTGTGTCAGCTTTTGCACGACATGACGTGTAGAGTCTTGCATATCTAGATATAGCGTGGCAGGTGTATTACTGAGGAAGCACAAAGTATGAGGGGCCATTAGGGATGTTCTTCAGAATTTCCTCTCACATACACATATGAAACGCTTTCACACACACTACTGAAAAGCTCTCACATACACATGTAAAACAATTTCACACACACTCCTGAAAAGCTGTGTGAAAGCATTTCATATGTGTATGTGAGAGGAAATTCTGAATAATGTCCCTAATGGCCCCGCAATAACAAAGTTGTTTATGATGTTTCTCAAGAAAGCTAAAACCAGCAATACCTCAGGCCAAGCAAATGGCCCATTCTGAAAGGGCATGTTTAGAACAGGCACAGCATTAGTACACAGTAAAGTTTAAGTAAAACACTCTTCCTCAAATATGTGATTCTGTCTTCCTTGTAGGTCTAAGGGAAAATGAAAAGAATAAACTGAAGACTGTCAGTTACATCCAGAATATGAATGTTAGCATCACCAGCATCATCCCCACACTTGCCACAGTTCTCACCTTCATAGTACACACTCTGTTCGACTTAAATCTCAACACGACTGATGTGAGTACCTCAGCAGTGCAGTGCATACAACACAACAAGCTTTGCCAACAAGTTAATAGGTGTATCAAAAAAGAAACACACGGCCTTATCAGTATTGAGGTGGTGTTCTTTGTTATTACCAGGCCTTTACCACCATTGCCATCTTCAACTCCTTGAGATTCTGCTTGGCTCTAATGCCCCTGTGTGCGAGGTCCCTGGCTGAAGCTGCTGTATCAACCAAACGACTGAGGGTAAACTCTGTTCAGAGTTTTAAATGCAGCATTCATTATATTTATCGCTGTTGTGGATCTCATTTGCAGTTACAATCTCAGAAAGAGATGTATGTATGATGAAATATGTGAGGCTGTTTTTAGAAAATATTGCTCATCCAGAATCCAGAGTCCTACCTGAGGCAGGATGAAGACAGTGACTCGGCCATTGTGATGAAAAATGCAACACTTTCCTGGACCATACCAGAGAGCCTGCCGGACTCCCCACCCAGCTCAGCCAATGGGGTGGATACACACAAAGTCGATGAGGTGTCTCTAAAGTCTCTAAAGACTGAAACTTTGCCAACTCTGAGAAACATCTCCTTCACACTGCCAAAGGTGTGCTTTCACACTGATATGGATAAATGAGTTTGTTAGATTGTGTTAATGTTAAGCTTACTCTCTGTGTTATTTCCTGAAGGGAAACCTGCTTGGTATCTGTGGGAAAGTGGGGAGTGGAAAGACATCACTGATATCCAGCATTTTGGAGCAGGTTGGCTTCTTTTTCATCTTTTTTTAATTTAACTCTTTTACCATCTTTTATGTGCAGCATTTTTATTGGCAGCTAATTTTCTAGTTGTCTTGTTAATTTAATTGTCCACCACTCTTGTTGGGCGGATGTTACTCAAAATGATAATCCTTATTATCTCTGCCAAGCAGGTTATTTTTTTTCCAGCCATTTGTTGGTTTGTTGATTTTTTATGATTGTTTGTTTGTTTGTTGTGGAAATACTAACTGATGGATTTCTACAAAATTAGTGGAAGGATGGGACAGAACCATTAAATTAATTAAAAAATGTGGCTTGGATCCAGATAAATGGGCAGATCCATTTATTCCACTTAAACATTGCTATATAGGGTGTTTTTTGTACGTTTTCCCTACTAACGCAATGAGAACTGAGTTACATGAACCTTTATGTAGGGATTGGGTATGGGTCAGATAAGGTATAAAGACATTTGTAGAATTGCTTTATTGAGTACCATTCTAGTTGAAATGTGTTATGTTTAAACCAGATTTAACTGATGCTGTGTGACTTACTGTTTCTCATGGTTCTCATTTATATTTTAGATGTATCTCCTGCAGGGCTCCCTTACAGCTAATGGGACATTTGCCTACGTTTCCCAGCAGGCCTGGATATTCCATGGAACTGTCCAAGAAAACATCCTGTTGGGGGAACGATTTGACCAGGCCAAGTAATTGATCACTGAACTCTAATAAATTAATTTCATCTGTAACTACAGGTAAATCTGTAGTAGAAACAATAGGAGGTTGTAGCAATTCTCTCTGCAACTTGTGTGAGTTCTTCAGTGAGAGCACAGTGATGATGACATTGGTAAAAGGCTTTATTCTTCTACACACTCAAAATGGAGATGCAATTTAATTTCAGCTTTATAACTAACCAAACACATAAACTTTCGAGCTTAACTCAGATGTGTGTTTTCTGTCTCCTTGTCTTCAGTAGGTAGCATCTCTCTCAGGTCCAGCACGCTACTGCAGATAAGGAAGCGAGAGCAATCAGTACAATGCAAAAGACCTGTTATAATTAACTCTCTCTCTCCCTGACCCTGCTTCCCTGAACCACAGCCACACACTCTCTCTCTCCTGGTACTGAGTCCTAACCAAATCCAATCACCACAGAGGCATTTTTAAAAAGGGGATACCATAGGTGATATGTTACCACTTGCTCTTTTCAGTAACACAGACTATTAAAACAAAAACTTGAGTCGGTCTTCCTTTTAATGTTATGTCCAGAGGCGCACATAACATTTTTGGTCTGCTTCTCAAATGAGCACCTGAAGATGTTGCTTGGTGCTCACCTTCTCCGTTGCATGAAACAGACATGTTTTAGGTCAGGGGTCCCCAAAATATTCACCCCCCCCCCCCCACCCCCCAAAATAATGGTGCCAGAAACTCGTGACCCCCACTATGCCCGCATTTGATTAAGTTGTACTTCATGCTTGGATTGAGACAGACATCTTAACAGTGGAATATCCATGTTTTGAGCCAAGTTTGAACAGTATGCTGACGAGTCATATCCAGCTGGCATTTATGACTGTGGTTAGGCTTGTAGTTGTTTTGTAGGAAAGGTTTTTTGCATATTGTTATAGACTCTCTGTCACGTTAATTGTCTGTGGTGCTGCAGAAACAGAGTTTGCTTGAACATAACTTCTCATACATGTCGAACAAACAGCTTTATTGAGCTGGCTGTAATTAAATACTTGTCTCAGATTACTTTAAAATGTAGTCAGGTACCTAATAGTTATTACATGGCATTCAACATAATCCACTGGATCAAAAGGAAATGTAAGCTCATCTGAATATTTTTTTAAATCAAATCAAACTCTAAGTCAAATATTACTACAATTAGTAACCTGGAAAGGTAAGACACAGGTTAGATACAGATACAAACCCCTAGATGACAGCACAGGAGCCGTCACAGAACTTAAATGTTTGTGTTAGATAAATGTAAATAAAAATGAAAAAATCATCATTCAACATCATTAAAAAACAAAAAAATATATTAGTTAAATCACCATTAACAAAACTGGAAACCTGATTTAAAAGATATTACATACAACAAAAAGTTTTCTGTACACAGAAACATGTTTTTTCAAATATCTTTGTGTTTGACACAGATATTTTTCCAAAATACATCCCATTTTGTTTTGTTTTTTTCCCCATTAAGGTAACAAAAAATCATGTCTTTAAAATGACTCTTTTGGATATACTATAGCTAGCTGAGTTTCAGGCAATGTCTTCTCTTACTCCACAGATACAACAGAGTTGTGGATATCTGTAGCCTCAGACCTGACCTGAAAATCCTCCCATATGGTGATAAGACTGAGGTAGGAGCTCTCTGCTGTACGACTCGCTGCAGAAATAATTTCTTAAGTGTCATGGACCTTTAACTACTAACACCCTCTTATGTGTGGTAAGAACTTCTCTTGTGGTCTTGTGAATTTACAAAATTTTAACAATTCATTGCTAGCTACTAGCCAGTCAGATCGGTAGAATTTCTTTGCAGATATAACCTAAGTATCCTGACTTTAAGGAGGAACAGGTCTGAGATAAGGCTTTGCATAAGGAATTGTAGTAAAGGTGCTGATTAATTTGACATGTGTTCTTACATTCAACATATTGTATTATGGAGTGATGTGTTTTACTTGTTTTTTGTGAAAGTTCTCTTCATAATTCAAAGTTTAGAGCTTTGAAGCTTTAAAGCTCTCTGTGCTGCTCTGTACAGTGACATAAAAACTTGGCTTTCTTTTCTTTATGGGGATTTCTTTTGAACAACACCTTTCCTATAGTAGAACTTGGTGACTTTTGACTATTTGTGTGGTGTAAACATTATGCTACACGTTACATTATAAAAATCATTGATTCACTCTTTTTGTTTTCTTTCTTGAAGCCCATTTTAACCTTATATAGTGGTTGAAGTCTAGATCAAAACGTATTAATAACAAATTGACTACCTTAACTAGGGGTTTTAGTTTCTGCATTGTTGGAAATTAGTAAAAGTAAAAACTGGATTTTTGAATGCAGATCCTGCAGCCAGTGTTCTTTGTAGTTTTATACTGTTTTGTTGGCAGATTGGAGAACGAGGGCTGAATCTGTCAGGGGGACAGAAGCAGAGGATCAGCCTGGCCAGAGCTGTGTACTCCAATAAGGACATCTTTCTCCTTGACGATCCACTATCTGCTGTCGACGCTCATGTGGGAAAACACATTTTTGAAGAATGCATTAAAAAAGAGCTGCAGAGAAAATCAGTCATACTGGTTACACACCAGCTGCAGGTGGGAAAATGCACTTCAGCAGAAAGTGAATCCCAAACCTCTTCTTGTCAATAATTAACCTTTTCAATGAAATTTTCATCAAAGTTTTCACATTAACACCTGTCTACACCTCTGGCCAAAATGCTAGGATGGTTTCATAGATGAGGTTGTCCTCATGTGTGTCTGACAGTATCTGGAGTTCTGTGATGGCATTTTGGTTCTGGAGGATGGCGAGGTGCTTGAGGCTGGAGACCACAAGGCCCTGATGAAAGCCAATGGACGCTACGCTCAGCTCATCAGCAACTACCAGATGGAACAGTCCAAAGTAAAAAACACCTAACAGTTCAAACCTCAGATGTACTGTAGCTCTGCTATTCATACCATGTGTCTTATTTTATTGTTTTACTAGCTGTAAATGTATTTCACCTGTTCTATGTTGTTTCATAAACGCAAAAACAATTTTTAAAAGGTTAGCTGTAAAACAAGGGAAAAGTCTCTCTTTTGCAAAGGCACAAATTAATGGTTTATCAACAGCTGTGGTGAAGGAACAGTAGATGATACTTTCAGCTTATGCAGACTCATTGTTTTTGCTTATCATTTACAAACTCAGAGAGAGGAAGATGAACAGTCGTCCCAAGAAGATGCAGAGCTGACGGAGGTTGAGATGACAAACCCCACAGATGGTGGTATGGTGAACCCAGGTATGGAAACCTGCAAAAAAATGAATAAATGCTGCAAAAAAAAAGTTTGATAGTGTAATGATCTAAAACATAATATATGGGATAATATATGATACATCACTGCAGCATTAGATAATTTAAAATAATTAAAAATGAAGCTGGAGTTCATTATAGATTTTAGTACAAAGACACACCAATAAGTATTGTAGCATATAATGCAGTTAGTTGCGGAAATGGATTCCTAAAGCAGTTACATAGCTAGTAAAAGAGATATAATTAGGAGGAGGTCAAAGGGAGTGTCAGCAGTGCAGTGAGATTAACAAAAAGATTACAAAACTTTGTGAAACAATAGACAACAAACAGTCTCTGATTATCAATGTACTGTGATTATTGTAATATTTTATGATTTTTATGGATTTGTTAGATTCTCCACAGTAAAGAGATGATTAATATTACAGTCATTTCATTTACAAGTTATTTTTGGGGCATTTTTATGCGTTTATTTGATAGGACAGCCGAAGAGGTGACAGGAAATGTGGGAGAGAGAGTGGGGAGATTTATTTTATATTTTTATTTATATATATTATAATTTATATTTCTCCTCACTGTGTGCTTCCTTTCAGCATTTGACATGTCAGATGAAAAAGATGATGGAACAAACCAAAACACAGGCCTTAAACGTGAGTCTACCACAATGTTTTTGTAATTGTGATTCTAATGCTGGTGCAGGGTCGTCCACTTCAGATGTATATCCAGGAGGTTGGGCTCGCATGGTTTAATTTTTATGTGGGAGCCTAAAAGCCTGTATGCTTAGTTAAGCAGCCAGTATGATTAAGGGAAGAGTGTGGTAGATGATCTGACAGCTTTGGAAATCGCCTGCTTCCACACTCTCCCTAAAAGATAATTGGGGAGGGTGTGTCTGATTTCTTTCATTCCCATACTGATAAATCAACATTCACACCCACTCTCTGCAGCAATTGGCCAAGTTTGTTTTGGTACGAAAATAAGGAGAGCTTTAACTTGTCTCTCAAAATCTCTATTTTCATTTTCTACACAAAAGTTGCCTTTCATGGAATATTATGAACAGGGGTGCACATAACATTTTTGGTCTTGTTCTCAAATGAGCACCTGAAGATGTTGCTTGGTGCTCACCTTTTTTGCTGCATGAAACAGACATGTTTTAGATTGGGAGTTTTTTTTAGGTTTTCACCCCCCAACCCCCAAAATTACGGTGCCAGAGACTCGCGAACCCCACTATCCCCAGAGGTGGTTGAAGCATACAAACATTAAGCGCACATGCACTAATAGGTTTATCCAAACAAGCATACTTGTATTTGCAGGGTTTTATTTTTAATTTAACTAATCCTTTGAAAGACCCCCACTTTAGAAACCTCTGTTTATGTCACTGTCATCACTTGCAGCCACTTGAATTTGAATGGCAGGCAACAGCCTCCATAATTTCAACAGTTTCTTGCCTCCATGCAGACCATCTAATATTGTGAAACTTCCTTTGTTTAAGCCAATGCTATTCTCACCACATATCTTCTTTAATTGTTCTGTTCTTTTTGCACCTCTTTTCTGTTAAAAGCTTAGTAACTTTAAAATGGATCAAGTAAATGTTTCGCAGTACGGGACCATGCATTCAGCTGACTTGGTGTAGTTTTCAATGATGTGGCCGGTGTTACCTCTCTGGCCACTCAGCCCCCAAACAGTAGTAAGGAGACCTCTGTTATCATGCTAGCTATGTTAGCTTAACTCTGGCTCGTTGGTTGGTAACAAAGTCCAGATCTACTCTGAAGCAGAGAAGAGGCACTTTATTTTTAACAGCAGTTAATGCACAGCCTTACTCCTCAGTGGCAAAATGTGACAACAAAACACAGTCCGAACAGGACAGAGGTTTTCTCTGAGCATTGCTGTCATGCAGTTGCAGCAGTACACATACAGTAAACATACTTAAAAACTACAATGCCCATGTTCCCCCATGTCACATGCACACAATACCCATAAGGCCACCTTCTGAAAGGGCCAAGCCTGGCCTGTCACACTATGCACAAGGGAATCCCGGATCGCTGCCGTCTCACGAAATTTGGCAAAGACCCCAATGTAAACTCAATGCCGACTACAGCTTCGTGTGCAGACTGAAACCAACTTCATCTTCCACTCATCCCATAATTCATAAGCATGGAAAAGTTGTAGAAGCCCCTTAACTATGTCCTTAATCAATTAAATAAACTCTCAGTTGTTAGACACAGACACAATGTACACAGTGGTGGTACGCAAACTCGCTTCTTGTTCTAATACAAGCCGCACATCGCTTATTTTGACCACCCATGCACACCTGTGCACCCCTGATTATGAATTCCTTTCAGGAGAGAAAATGATCTTTGTGTTCCTCATATTTAAGAAGTTATCACATCTATGATGGTATTTTCACACTGCTGCAAGTGTAGCCATTCGGGACAGCTATAAACACTTTTGCCTCCTGACATGTTGAATAGACTACATCTCTGCATTTCATTTACACTATAGCAAATGTAGCAAGTGTCTGGGTGATTGGAAATTCAGTGAACGTAGTGTACATTTACACCTACAGCTGAGAGCAAAATTATTCAGAATACGCAAAACTCACTATTTATCAGCTGATAGCAATAGCCAACTCAAATGAGAACTGTTTAAATCGCTCAATACAACAGATATTACAAATGTTTTTCCTGAATGTCACACAAAATGCTTTTACTGACTACAGTCTCTACATGATTCAACCCCTCAATGACAAGCATCGCTAGTACTTTGTAGAGACCCTTGATCTGCTATGACCTGCTGCAAACGGGATGCATAGCCAGACACCAGCTTCTGGCAGCGTTCTTGGGGAATCTTAACCCATTCCTCAAGGGCAAAGGCTTGTAAGGTTCTGTAATATTTCTGGATTTACGTGCTGCAACCCACGGAAGCGCATTGCATTCACCGAATAAAATTTGTTTTTTAGACAACTTATCTCGTAATTACGGGAAAATATCTCGTAATTACGATATAATATAATATCTTTGTTAGTTGATATAATGTGGAGGCTAATGGTCTTTTTATTTCTAGTTGGCATAACATGGTTTCCTGCATGTTCACGACTGTGCTTTGTGTCATACTGTTCAACTTGGCGCCATGGTAACGGAAATGCATGAAAAGAGCGACTTCCAGCACGTCAGACTGGCTGATCCGCCTGGACAATCGAGCAATTTGAGATGCCTGGGCAGTGTTGACACACTCATAGTAACGCCATTCTCATTGTTAAGTAACATTAATATTTCCAAATGTCTCATACCGAGAAGGAAATAAAAGCAGATTACATTTGATAGTGCCATCATTGCTGTTTTTTCATATGGCCATGTCAGGGATGATAAGAATTGTGTGATCCTGATCTCGTAATTATGAGATAAGTTGTCATTTTTTTTTTATTTGGTGAATGCAATACGCTTCCGTAGGAACCGCCTTCTTTAAATCCCATCTAAGATTTTCAATGGGATTCAAGTCAGGTGACTAGGACGGCCACTCTAGAATGTTCTAGGACTTCTTCTGAAACCAAGTCTTGATGGACTTTGAACTATGCTTGGGATCGCTGTCCTTTTGGAATGTCCAATGACGCCCAAGCTTCAGCCTCCTCACAGATGGCGACATGTTTTCTTCTAGGATTTCCTAATACTTGACAGAATCCATCTTACCCTCCACAGGCTGCAGGGTTCTAGTACTTGATGAACGAAAACAGCCCCAGAGCATCACAGTCGCCGCCATGTTTCACTTTAGATAGGTGTTCTTTTCAGCATATGCGTCATTCTTCCTCCTCCAGACATAATGCTGACCCATAGATCCCAAAATTTACAGTTTTGTTTTGTCACTCCACGGAACAGCATCCCCTAACTTCTGTACTTTATTTTGATGGTTTTGAGCTACTGGAGATTTCTTGTGCTTTTGGGTCAGCAGTGGTGTACGTTTTGGAGTTCAGGCATGGAGCCCTTGTGTAAATTTGGGTATAAACAGAAAAAAATTGGGACTATTAGCACAGTGTTGTAACAACATCTGATTTACAAATGTGTGATCTTTTGAGTGATGTTATTCAAAAGGCTGAATAATTTTGTGACTGCAATAGTCAGTAAAAGCAGCATTTTCTGTTGAATGTGGAAAAAAATTAAAATTGGTTGTATTGAGCTATGTAAACCTTTCTTTGATTTGGTTATTGCTAACAGCTGATAAATAGTATATTTTGCCAATAAACCTAATATACAGTACAATGGGAGTTGTATAATTTAGTCTCCAACTGTGCATCTTTATCAATCCAGTCAGTCAAGACACAAACATTATGATTCTACAAAACTATTTTCTTTGCCTTCAGCTGCTAGCGGTGATCAGCTGGTGAGTCAGGAGACCTCTGAAGAAGGTGCCGTCTCCTGGAGAGTCTACCATCGATACTGCCAGGCAGCTGGAGGTCTGATACAGCACAGACACATCTGGATGTATGAACTGGCATGATTGTATACAAATCACACATGACCAACCCAGCTGATGGTATTTGGTGTGACTGTGTTACTGCAGGCTACTTCATCATCTTCCTTGTCATGCTTAACATCTTCCTGATGATTGGATCCACAGCCTTCAGCAACTGGTGGCTCAGCTTTTGGCTGGGGCAGGGTGATGGGGTGAGAAGCATATCTTCACTTTGTCAAAAACACACACATCCACACACACACTATACTGTATGGTCACAGCATTCACAACTCTAAAAATCTTATATTCTCTCTTTTCCACCAGTCAAAAAATGCTTCAAGTGAGGGGAACATCTTAGAAAACCCACGACTGAACTTCTACCAAATGATTTATGGTTTGGGGATTGTTGTCACGGTGACACTTGCCTTTATCAAATGCTTCCTCTATACTGGGGTCACCTTGAGTGCTGCCTGTCATCTCCACAACACCATGTTCAAGAATGTAACGTCAACCTCCAACCTTCTATATAGCATCAAACATTTTCACATTACACTTTTAATTATATAATCATGTTTACTAATCATCATCATTCAAAACATATTTTTAAAAAGTCTAACCATCTGATAATAATACCACACTAACACGCCATAGATGCCAATGTTAACATTGTTTTTGTTTTCTTTTCTCAGATTATCCACAGTCCCATGAGTTTCTTCGACACAACGCCAGCCGGCCGCATTCTCAACCGCTTCTCCAAAGATCAAGAGGAGGTGGACATTGTGCTTCCCCTCCACATGGAAACTTTCTTGAATTTTTGTCTCATGGGCACCTTCATCATTATCATCATCTCAACTGTCTTCCCCCCCATGCTGGTTGTGGTGGCTATTTTGGGAGCTTTGTTCACCCTCATTCTCTTGTGAGTTGATGCCAGTTAATGGTGAATTATGCAACATTCACTGCCTCTAGGTATCACATGTGCTCAGTCAATGAAGTTAAAAGTGTCATCTGAACACACACTGCTCATGAAAATCAGATCAAACTGTAAAATTAGGCAGCACTGATCAACTATTAATTAAGATTCTGTTACTGCAGAGACTAGTTCTTGCTTAAAATGTTTTTGGAAACAACAACCAAAACGAAGAACAGAGATGATCAGATCACAATGTTCGCTTTTGCAGTGTGACGTCATTTTCTGGGTTGGATGTTTACAAAGCAAACTGTTGTTTGCTGCTATATTAATCCTCAAATTCTCATACATTTGTCCTTTAAGTCTAAAGAGAGATTTCTACAGGGATTGTTGAAAAATAGGATTGTAGCAGTCTATAATCTGGTATCATTCATTCGTTGAGTAACATTAAGTAATTTGCAAGATTTATGTAGTCAATATAATTCTTGCATGGCTAAGTTTTTAGGACATGCATTCATTTGCATGAATATAATAACACTTCAATCAGGAGAGACTGGTGGTTTAAGTAAATAAGAATGTTTATTACATCAAATGATAATTAGTATGTTCTAAAGTCTTTGGTGTCAGAACACCTACCAAGTTTGGTCTGAACTTTCGGACTTTTCAGTTTGATCCGGACCAACATTGCAGGTGTGAAACCTGCCTCGGGCCGAGGTTGGTCAAAGACTTGGTCTTTGGTCCGACAAAAAGAGGTGGTCTCAGTCCGAATCATGTGAAAGCACTTTTTTGGATTTTTCGGACATTCGATCCAATACAGAAAATTACAGCAGGCTACCATCTCCAATAAACAAAAGAAGAAGAAAATCAAATGATACAAGTTAAAAATGAGCTACGGTAACACAGGGGGAAAGGAAGAGACAACGTATTTAATAGCCATATGATCCAATGAAGGAATCAAAAGTCAATGGGAAAAACACATTTTCTGCGAGGATGAGAGAGAGGGGATACGAGAGGACAGGACAGCAATGACACCTGAATGTAAACAAACTGCTGCAGCAGTATTTAAAGGTGCGAGATGCCATCAATTAAAGTGGTCTTTTTATGATGACCTGAACTGAATTCTGGACAATCAGTCATCAAGTATAGGGAGAAGCAGCCCATGTCCATGATGACTACAGGATGAAGGTATGTTGTGAAAAGTTCTTTACTGCGCTTGGAAAATCATAATGTGAAACCAAAACTTATGTAACAATGTAACAAAAACGCAAACCTTGGTTCGGACCTTGGTCCGGAGTTTCAGGTGTGAAAGTGCCCTTAGACCCTTCAGGGGGATTGAGATCGAAAGGCGTCTGTCCTGAGCAGCAGCAAGATATATATCCCCCTTGGAGTCCAGACAATGGTGGTGAAGCTGATGAGTGATGAAGTTGATGATTCTTTGAAGACTGGGCGGCGATGGGGAGGTGGAGGGTTCGCAAAACAGCTGCATGAAAGAACAAGAGTAATGGAGAGAGTCATATTTAAAAGCAACATTGTAGACTGACAATGAAGGTGTGTCGCTGTGCTATTGGATAGATGTGACCAACTGATGAGAACAGATGATAACTAGTGATGCCCCGGAGTGTGATAGCAGGAAAATAAGATTGAGCATACATGAGAGGTGTGAATGACAGAACAGCATGAGAAATAAAGTAAAGCCCGAGAGTGGAAAGGTTTAGTCATCCTGACTGAACTTATGCTAGAGCTTCACAATAAAGAGTAATGTCAGTTGTGATTCCTCTGCAGTATATTCCAGAGGAGTATTCGTCAGATGAAGAGGATGGAGAACATCAGTCGCTCTCCCTGCATCTCTCTCACCACCTCTACCCTGCAGGGCCTCAGCACCATCCATGCCTACAACATAAGAGACAGCCACATAGAAAAGTAAGATAACAGCAATCCTTATACAAATTGTTTTTTGTTTGCTGACCTTATGGCCTTGCTGAGAATGTACTGTATGATGTCTCCTCTGCTTAACATTCATGCATCAGACGATCTTTCAGGCGCAGTGTCTCTCATCCTAGTCTGCATTGTAGAAGCTGTTATTATAGGCAGTATGTTCACAAACCCTGGCATGTCCTTTACCATGTCGTAGGTTCAAGACACTGAATGACATCAACTCCAACCACTACTTACTGTTTTACTCTGGAGCACGTTGGCTCTCCTTCTGGCTGGACTTCATGGCTGCAATCATGACTTTGTTGGTGTCTCTGTTCGTCGTACTCAGCGATAATGAAATCATCAATCCAGCTTTGAAAGGCCTGGCCTTGTCCTACACCATACAGGTAAATGTGGACAGCAAATGAAAGCACATTTAGTTTGTTTTTAGAAAGAAAGGAACTGCACCATGTGTTTACAGACTGATTTGTTGTCCAGTTGAAAGGCATGCTTCAGAACGTAGTGAGGCAGTCGACTGAGGTGGAGGCCAGGTTCAACTCAGTGGAACGGCTGCAGAAATACATCACGGTTAGAGTCAAAACTTTACACTTCAGAGTCAAACTCTGCCTCAGAAAAATAATACCATAGGTTCTCTGGCTAGTACCACTCGTATCTATCTATGCTGGTCCTCTTGACACTGTCCAGTAAATTATTCAAGAAGACCACCTGCATATATTATTGTTCTTCTTTTTTTCTTTTTCTTTTTCTTTTTTTTTTATCAAAGAGGCCAAAGAACACAACTACTGTATGCAGTTAATTATCATCTGACACTGTCACTGACTCTGTCCACTCACTCAAACTAGTTTTTAATTATTGTGTACAGGGATGTAAGCCTGAGGCCCCCAGACACATAGAGGATGCTCGAATCCCAGAGGACTGGCCAAAGAGGGGAGCCATCACCTTCCAGGACTATAAGATGAGGTACAGGGAGAATACACCCATTGTCCTCAATGAGCTCAATTTCCACATCCGAGGTGGAGAGAAGCTGGGCATCGTAGGAAGGACAGGCTCTGGTAAGGCAGTTTTCAAAAATATCAAGTTAACTTAGACCTATGAAAATGATTGATATCAGTGAACGGACTATTAGTAATTCTGATGGAGTTGAATCTTGGACAGTCCTGGATACACACAGAGCTTTGACATGTGGTGTGTTAGATCCCTGGTGAGCTTTGTACATGACTACTAGACCAACTCTCCAGTTAAAGGGTCCTATCCTTAGTTCTAGGGATTTCATTTACCAAAATTGCATTTCTAAGGACTGTGGCAAGGAGATTCACCTAACTGCCTGTCTTTGTCCTGATGTCTAACCTGCTTTCTCTGTAACTGCACACCAATGAGTAGCTCACTTGATTATAACACAATTACAGACATGCTCTCAGCTTCTAGACTTAGCCTAGCCTTTTTACTGGTCTGACACACATGTTGGTGTATGTGTTTCTCCCCCTCTGCCTGGTTAATATTGTAACAGTCCTCTGTGCTGTCGTTTTTTCTTATATCATCCATGTTTTCTGAGAGAATAAGTGAAACATGGATGATGCTTGATAACAAACTTTATTAACATAAATCAAAAACTCAACCTAAATGCACCAGCTTTATGGCTATTATCCCTCACGCACTGTCCACAGCCACCTGCGCCCCCAGCCTATGGACCACCTTTAATTTAAAAGGCTGCAAAATTCCTAAATCCTCTGTTATAACAAACAATATCTCATTGGTGTTATTTAATCTACAACGGGGAGTGAGACAAGGAGATTGCCTGTCCCCTTTATTATTTAATATAGCATTAGAACCTTTGGCAATTGGGATAAGAAGTCATCCTCATATAAAGGGTATTCCAGCTGGTTCAACTGAATGTCTTGTTACCCTGTATGTGGATGATTTACTTTTAACTTTAAGGAACCCTGAAGTAAGTATTCCTCATCTTTTAAAATATATTGAATCATTAGTAAAAACTCTGGTTATACAATAAATTGGTCTAAAAGTGAACTTATGTTTGTTGGAGAGAACAAAGTGCCCCGTTAAGATTGTTCAGAACTATATCTTGTATTTAGGACTTAAAATTTCAAAAAATCCAAAATTTTTGTTCAAACTTAACTTGCTAGAAGGTATTAAAAACTGAAAAGTAGTATAGAATACTGGAGGACTTTGCCTCTATCCATGATAGACTAAATGCCATTAAGATGGAATCCCTTCCAAAAGTTCTCTATTTCTTTCAGAATTTGCCGATATTGATCTCAGCTGACTTTTTTAAGAAGCTTGAGTCAATTATTTTAGAATTTTTGGGGGGTTATAAAAAAGATAGATTATCAAAAAAACACCTATTTGGGTCCACTCTGGATGGAGGTTTGGGTCTTCCAGTATTTAAAGATTACTATTGGGCTGCCAATGTTGCATATTGGCAAAGGGGTTCACCAAACGATGAATCACTTAATTCTGCCCCCCTGTGGCTAAAATTAGAATTTCTGTCTTTAATAAAACCATATGCTTCACTGTCTTCATTACTTTTTACAAATCCTACATCTGCTATTAAATCAGAAAGTCATAGTCTTGTTGTCAGAAATTCACTGAAGATTCTTATTCAAATTAAAAATAGCTACAAAGTCCCTAATATCTCAATATATACACCCACCACTTTGTCATAACCATGCTTTTCACAGTACATTCGCTACATGGCGTGCCAAATGGATTAAGTGTATGAAAGATTTTTATGTAGACAACAAGTTTGCAAGCTCAAAATATAATTTACCTCATTCAAATTTTTTTCGTTATATGCAACTTTGGCATTTTGTTAGAGAAAATATCCCCAATTTTGCGTTCTTCTGTGAGAGTCATCATTTTTTGGAGTTACTTTCTTTGTTGCCGGACAGTAAGAAGCTCATCACTAAATTTGTGGGTTTTTTTTCTAAAGATTCTGCATCTACTAACAGTATTATGCAGGCTTGGGAAAGGGAAATCAATGCTGTGTTGCCTGCTAAAATATGGAGAACTGCATTTTCCCGTGTTCACGGTTGTTCAGTAAATAGCAGACACAGGCTAATTCAGTTTAAAGTGATTCATCCTTTTTTATTATTCCAAGGTCATGTTACATAAATTCTATCCCTCTGTCTCTCCAATGTGTGATAAATGTAAATCAAATGAAGGTACACTGTTGCATTTATTCTGGGACTGTCCAGCAATTCAGCCATTTTGGTTTAACATTTTTTCCTTTTTTTCCGGGGCTTATCACAGGTCTCTCTCCTGACAGAGATTTAGCCCTTCTTGGAGGTTCAGAGGACTCTTTAACTTTCCCTTCACATATTCAAACAGCCTTGCTCATGGGCATGGTACTGGCAAAAAGACTCATTCTTAAAGACTGGAAAATAGCAAATCCACCATGCTTCAGAAACTCGTTGCATGAACTTGTTTCGGTTGTCCATTTGGAGAAACTGCGATTTACTAATGTAGAAGGTTGGAATGGGTGGGAAGCTTCTTGGGGTCCCGTGTTGGGATATCTGGATTCAATTTGACCGTGTTTATATGTATTTGTATTTGTATTTGGACTGTTTTTTTGTTTTGTTACATGTGTATGATGTGTGCACTTGTGTGCTTTTGTGTCCTTGACACTTAGTCAAGATGGGTTTCTTGTGCTTGTGTTTTGTCTATTTGTATTGCATTTGTGTTTCTCTCCCCTGGAATGTGTGTATGTATGTGTGTGTGAGACTATGGGTGTGTGACTGGGTGGGCTTTGGGTATTGATTTTTGTGTGATCTGTATATTTGTACAAAAAATGCATTAATTTAAAAAAAAAGAAAAGAAAAAAAGGCTGCAAAGCCAAATACCGCCGCCTGATCCGGACATTGGCATCCTTCATGCGGTGGAGCCACTGGAGTGGGGCATGGTCAGAACAGAGGGTGAAAGAGAGTCCCAGCAGGTTATAGCACACCGGATCACCAGACACTCGTTTTCCACCATGCTGTATTTTGCCTCCCTCTCAGGGAGGTTTCTGCTGATGTAGAGCACTGGATAGTCGACCTCCCACACCTGTTGGGACAAAACCCAGCCCTCTGTTCAACGCATCAGTCTGCAGGATGAAAGGGAGAGAGAAGTTAGGAGTGTGTAGAAGCAGCTCCCTACAGAGGGCCTGCTTCACGCTCTCAAACGCCACCTGGCACTGCTTCGTCCACTGGATTGGATCTGAGGCACCTTTTCGGGTCAGGTCAGGCAGTGGACTGGTCAGGTCCGCAAAGCCAGGAACAAACCGCCGATAGTAGCCCGCCAGCCCCAAAAACTGCCTAGCCTTTTTTTGGGGGTCTAGGGCTGCGGTCAGGCTACAATTGCAGCTGTTTTATCTACTTGAGGACACACCTGCCCGCCGCCCAAGCAATACCCCGGATACCGTACCTCCCTCCGTCAAATTGCACACTTCTTTGGGTTGGTGGTGAGCCCAGCCCTCCTCAATGACTCGAGCACCGCAGCCACCCGCTGTACATGCACTGCCCACGTGTCACTATGAATGACGACGTCATCCAGATAGGCAGCAGCATACGCAGCGTGAGGATGCAGCACCCGAGCCATGAGGCGTTGGAAGGTGGCTGGGGCACCGAACAACCCAAAAGGAAGTGTGACAAATTGGTAGAAACCGTACGGAGAGGAGAAGACCGTTTTATCCTTAGACTCTGGAGACAAGAGGATCTGCCAGTAGCCCTTGGTTAAATCCAGTGTTGTGAAAAAATGAGTGGTGCCAAATCGGTCCGGGAGCTCGTCGACCCTTGGTACAGTATAGGCATCAAAATGTGACACACCATTTACTTTTCTATGGTCCACCCCTAACCGGCCACAGACACTAGAGAAACAAATTCTGCCTCTCTCCATGCTTTTAGGAGATTGAGGTGGTAAATTTGTGTTTCTCCTGTGTTCTCGGTCAGCGCGTGCAACCTTATAATCTACATCCCCAACATGCCATGTGACCACAAAGGGCCCTTGCCACTTGGTGAGTAAATTAGAGCTAGATTATGAGAGCAATGCAAGTGCTTTATCTCCCGCCCTTATTGAATTTCATTTTTACTGGGAATTGGACCATCCTCCCAGTCCTTTAAGCAGGTCCAAAACCCCACATGGTTTTCTACCAAACAACAGTTCAAATGGGGAAAACCCCATGGAGGCCAAGGGGAACCTCCCGAACTGCAAAGAACAGAGGGTCAAGCCACTTCTCCCAATTTCATTTGTTATCGTGAATACATTTACAGATCATGGACTTTAAAGTCTTATTCAGATGCTCAACTAGACCATCGATCTGTGGATGATACACGCTGGTCAGAATAGGTTTAATGCCCAATAAACCGTAAAGTTCTCTCTGTGCAAGACATGAATGAGGTTCCCTGGTTGGTCAGAATCTCTTTTGGGATTCCGACTCGGGAGATGACCTGAAACAGTGCCTGTGCAACAGTCTTTGCAGAAATGCTACGTAGCGGTACTGCCTCGGGATATCGCGTTCCGTAATCTACTAGAACTAACACAAAGCAATATCCACGTGACTGGCCTGATGAGGTCCACACCAATGCGCTCGAATGGAACCTGGAAAATGGTAAAAGGCAGGCAGAGATATTCTAATTGTAGTAGAGATACACCACTCTCAGGACTTACTGGTATATAGGGGGCACTCGCGAAGTAGTCCAAAATGAATGGGGCTCTATGGAGCAGATAGATAGATAGATAGGTCGATAATCACAACCATCATAAAATCATAAGCATTTCATATTATATTGGTTAATCCATCATTTGGACATTATGATAACTTATGAGTAACAATACTTCTAAGCTTAAACATCGGATAATTAACATATGAATCAAATCACAAACACACTGTGATGACAACTTGGTATAAAGAAAGCAGGCTCTTTGGGGACTCGTCCTTTTTGACAGGTGAAAGCTTTTGCATTGTGTATTTCACCCACAAACTAATGAAGATGAGTCATGTTAAATAATAAACATACATGCAGCACGGTAAAACCTATTATCTCTCATGATTATCATGTGTTTATATGTACAATGCAAATGCTGGTTTGCAGCAGCATCTTTAGTGTAAAGAAAAGTATTTAGAGAGTTTTATTTCATTAAGCCATAACTGTAGGGTATTCATGGTAACCCTAACTTTGCAAACCATTCAGGTTACTATATTTTGTTTTTTTCTGTTTGTAGGGAAGTCCTCATTAGGCGTGGCTCTGTTCAGGCTGGTGGAGCCAGCAGCAGGAACCATCCTGATTGATGGAGTGGACATTATGTCCATTGGTCTGAAAGATCTGCGCAGCAAGTTGTCTATCATCCCCCAGGATCCTGTGCTATTCATTGGAACTGTCCGGTAACCTCAGCTAATGTTTAACTTTATGTATACAAAGAGCGTTCTCAATGTGATGGGTTAGTCAGAGATGAACCTGCTGTGATATTTTGTGTACTTACCTCCAGGTACAACCTGGACCCTTTCAGTAACTACACTGATGAGGAGATCTGGGAGGCACTGGACAAGATTTACATGAAGGATTCAGTATGTTAATAGTATAGTACATTAACAGTCTCAGGCAGTGTGTGGTCATTTATCCAGAACAAATTTTATCAGCGAGAATACAGCATCTACTAGTTTTCATATGTTTCACAAGAATTGTGTCATCTGAATTTGCAGTCATTTCAGCACAATGCTTTGAGACACAATGACAACTGTGTAGTGTAATCCAAGGACGTTACAGTATGTTTTTGCTGGCATTGGTTTGTTTGACGGTTAGCTGGATTACTTAAAAAGTTATTAACTGATTTTGTTGAAAATTTGTGGTGAGGTAGGATATGAGAGGAAGGGTGTGGCCTGAGGAACAATCAGTTAGATTTAGGTGTTGATCCGGATCATCTTCTGGATCCAGAATTTTTTAATAGATGCTTAATCATTACAGGATAGGAGCAATTTTCAAAATATTTTTGCTTCTTACATCATGGATAATGTCTACAATACTGGGACAAAAATGACATGATGACATCCATAAGATCTAGCACACTTCAGAGTCTGATAATGTTATCTGACATCTTTCAGTGTAAGTTGTGTCAGTGGTGCAAGGAGTATTTAATCATAATTTTCAAATATAATAATAATAATAATTAATATTAACTCTAAGTTGTGTAGAAAGTATTCAAATCTTTTACAGAAGTATTTTCAGCTTCCTATACTGAAATTATGAACGTAAACACCCTCAAAGCAGAAAAATGCACCTTGTGAGTATTAACCAATTATATTTGTAGATTTGTATTACTATTGCATTCTGGATAGGTAGCATTTTAGGGTTTTAGTTGGTCGAGGTTGAGCCTATTTGAAATATTTGACATACTGTTTGGAGGTTAAATGTAGAGCACTGCATCAAATTTTCATCAGGTTTTTCATATGTATGTATTTAATGTAGCAGAATAAAAATATTGCAACATTTTCTGCTGAAATGTAAAAGCTGGATAAAATAAAGCTCCAAAGAAACAATGAAAGTACAAGTACCTCAAATTTGTACTATAGCAGAGTACTTGAGTAAATATACTTAGATACATTCCACCACTGCACACTCCTCTCATGTAACTCAACAAGAAAGTGATTGAGTGTATTTCCTTAAAGGTTAAACTCTTTCTTTAATGGGCTGTTTGATCACCATCAGTCTAGGTTACTCTTAAAAGTGTTAAAGTCTGTAGTATAAATACTGCTGTATGTGGTTTTTGTTTCCTCAGATAACCAGACTGGAGGGGCAACTAGATGCACAGGTGCTGGAAAATGGAGAGAACTTTTCTGTAGGAGAAAGACAACTGATGTGTATGGCTAGAGCACTGCTCCGCAACTCCAAGGTTTGTTCATGTGTCTGCCTCATATGATTTATTTTGATTTGCATGCTTTACAATTTTGCTTTACAATTTCAGTAGATTATTTCAGTTAGACCAAGTACTTGTCTCGTCTTTCTTTGTTCTATGAGAAACAAAGGTCAATGTGAATGAAAACTAATGGTTTTCAGATACGTACAAGACGGATTAATGATATTAATTTAATAATCAAACTGATTAATAAATTAATCTTTCCCGGTTTTGACAGGGTGGTGCCCTGATTAATCAAGGAAAAGCAGCTCATTCCACAACAGCCTTTTGCCTTATTAGGGACATTTTTGTTCTTTCATTTTTTAACTTTATAATGTTGGCTTTGTTAATGCATATGGTATCAATTTTGCCAATGGTTTGAATTTTTGGGCGGAATTTCTACTTTCAACGGCATATCCTGTAACACTAGAATTTACTTTATTTAGATCTAGATAGATTCTTTATCTAGAATTTCCTTTAAAAAATATTGTTACGCTCAGCATGTTGTAGCCAAAAATGTCCCAATTTAAATCCATTAAAACTGCAATTTTTTGATCACATAGGCATAGAGCATACAGCCATGTTCCATTTTAATATGCTTTAATTCATAGCTTCAAAATTGTAATTTTTTTTACTACTTTCCACTATGATGCCATTTTCCATTGGTTTAGAGGAAAATGCATGCTATTGAAAATATATTTATATTTGGTAGTTTTGATCAGGACTGAGTTTGGTTAAAGAAACCTGGTGAAAGTGGAAAATGATATTAATATATATTATTTTATGGCAGTTTTAGAAGGAGAACATTTTATGTCCCCAAGGACTATGATTTGTCTTAATCTAATACTCTACAAAATAAATTAATGCATCAAAATCACTCTTCTTCCTCTATTTCCCAGTCATTATCTGTGTTAATAAAAAAAATCTGCTTAACATTTACTAAATAGGAAATAACATTTTTTGTTTTTATAAAAACAGATGCATTATGTACACAAACTGCTATTTAAAGGGTTAATATCCTGAAAATATATTAATATTCAGTAAAAATGATCAATACTGATGTTGGTTACAAAATATGTCAGTGGAAGTGGAAATAATATCAATAACATTTTATGGCAGTTTTAAGAGGCAGATATTTCATGTCCTCAAAGAGGACGTGTTTCTCTTTATGAAATAAGGCACAAGGGGTTTTTAATCTTTCCCTTTCCTGCTTTCATCTGCACTAACTGCCTCTCCTGTTGTCCAACAGATCATTCTTTTAGATGAGGCAACAGCATCTATTGATGCAGAGACAGACGCCTTGATCCAAAACACTATCAAAGAGGCCTTCCAGGACTGCACCATGCTCACCATCGCCCATCGTATCCACACTGTAATAAACTCAGATCGTGTTCTAGTCATGGACAAAGGAGAGGTAACAACCAAAACACACAGAGATAAAGTTTTTGTGATCGTGAACCCAGACTTACAGTAAATGTTCTCTCTGACAGGTGGCAGAGTTAGACAGTCCAGAGGTGCTGAAACAAAGACCAGATTCTCACTTCTACTCATTCCTGGCTGCTGCTAACCCGATGAACAAAGCTCAGGCTATTCTTGATTTTCCTATGTCAGAAACACTGTGGCAGCGGTGCTTGAAGAAGTACTAAATAACAACATGATGTCATACTGACCAGAAGTTGAGTGAGGTTGACAAAGTTAAATTAAAAAAAGATAGATACTGTCAAATGAAATTAATATAACGTTAGGGTATAAATACCCCCAGATGCACGACCCCAATAATTCTAAAATAAATAAGTGACATGATGGCAAAGAAAATATTACAGAATCATTCATGAAGGCAGATTAGGAGCAGCTGATTTATATCTTTCATTATAGGATTGATTTGTTTCTATGTTGGAAATGAATTGAAACAAGTGTACCCTTTGCCAAATTCACAATTTCTACTGTCTTTGAATACAAACAATAAAAAGCATTTTTTATGTTTGAATATTTTTTTAAAAATCTCAGATGTATGCTGCTGTGAAGAAAATGTTTTGTTGAGGGTGTGTGACAGTGCAGGTTTTTTAGGTCAAGGAGTCGTTTACCGAGAAAAAGCCACCAGGGTGTGTGTAATACTAGTTGCGAGACAGGTGTGTGTTCTGTCACACAACACATCACATCTAAATGATATCATTCTTTGCTTATCCACATTAATACACTGTTGAGACCATGGAAGCGCAGCTTTGTCTCTGCTACCAGCCTGCAGGGGGAGACAGTCAAACAATAAAACTCATAAAACTCAATCATGAGTTTTCACTATCTGATTTATTTCCAAGAAACAGAACTCTAGCCTTTGAAACAACAAAAAAGAAAAGACAGGAAGTGGTTTAGTACACATATAATCTGTAGTTTTGACTTCTTTAGCTTGCTGTTTGTAAAAAGTGTTCCATCTGTCATTTGGATTAAGGACACATGATGGCACCAGAGCTTTTTGTCTTGGCCTCATGACATCATGATAGGCCAGTCATGGAATGACAATATGTTAAGTTGTTTAAGCATCTGCTTTCAGAGAACAAGTATCAATATTCATGTAATATGGAGTAGGATTTTCTATTTTTTTCTTTTTTATTGCACTGTATGCTACTTGATGCTTTCTATGAAATATTTGAAAAGCATGTTTAAATTTTAAACATGAAGTTATGAAAGTAGTCTCTTGCTACCAAGACAAAGCTACAAAAATTCTGTTTATTTAGTAATTGTAAAATATGTATGAGGTTAGCTTGCAAAACTCATTCAATGTGTTTTCCATGTCACAAAAAATGGATTTCATTGTTTTCCATTCATATTTAGATGGAAGTGTATGTTGGGGAAATCCAATCAAAAATCACTTTGAAGTATAATCAATACTACATTTGCACAAACTGAAAATACATTTGGGCATTCTTTTCTAGAAGTAGGTGAAAATAATTGAATGAATTATGAATTGCATCCAATTTCGGTACAATGGAATTAATAGGGAGTGAACAGGGTGAATGTAGAAGGCCTGTGGTAATCACAGTGACTCGTGACAGCGGCTTTATTGGTGCTTTAAAAGTAGTCAGACATTTCATTCACAGTCCTGCAAACACTGCAGAGCTGAAAGTTCAGCAAGCCATTATTAAGAGGACGCATCACTCGTTCAGGATGTAACCACACGTAATTCAACTCTCAACCCACCGAAGGCAATGCTGGCAAACTTAGAAACACTGCTGGACCCATGCAGGTGCAGCGATATCCCCATCATCTGACAAATATAATTATTATAATAGTCACTTTATGACAAACATTCCCTGAGACTTTTTATTGAGCCAATTATACGTCTAATTAAGAAATCATCAAAACTAAGCTGAGATGTCATGAGAGTAAAAGCATTCTGATCCATATAACAGATTTATCATGTGTTTCTTACACATGGCCGCACACAGGGTTTGAGAAATACCGATGTCCAAAAACAGCTTGATAGGGGGGTACGAGAGCATGCCCCCCAAAACATTTCAATTTCCTGATCTGCATTTTAAGACATTTGGAGGGCAAAAATCAGCTAACAATAGGTTTAAAACTATGTCACTAAATTATCTGTCAAACTGTAATGTATGAGAATCAGGTTAAACGTTGCAGTGAATGATCCCTCTCCTACGATTTGTTCTCTCCTTCTGTATTCACCTCCTGTCCCTTCATCTGTGACTCCTCACTTGTCTCTCCTGTTAAAGCATATTATAAAAATAATTAAGTGAAATTGTGTACACCTTATTAATTTCAACTTTGTGTTTGACATTGCATCATTTTTGGATTTAAATGATAGAAATGTGCCTCAATATATTATGACTAGAATTATGCTGGGTTTTTTGTTGTTGTTATATTGAGCCTATAGATTCCACTCTAATGACCAAAGTACATAATATCTTATAATCAGGCCTACATTGCTTGAATATGATCAGGCCAGTCTTTGTTTGTGTTGAACAGCACAGGAACTTAATGCTGATCATATCCTTGTCTCTGTCTCCTCTTATCCTTTGTCACTTCTGTTAGTAAACCTGAGTTGCTGCAGTCTTCTTTTCAATTTAGTCTGTGTCAGAGCAGACAGTAAAAACAGTCAGTTAATATTTGTATGTAAATGTTACCGCCTCTGCTAAGTTAAACCTGCAATGAAAATACAAAGTAAATATGGGTACATCATTTTAACATGCATTTCAACCATTTACACAAATTGAATTAAAAGAAAAGCATTTCAACTTTTGTTCATGTTTACCAGTCTGACATTGGATGGATGGAATTAATGTTAGTAAACAAGCTCGTTAATTAGTTCATGTGAACCAGCCACCATCATGATGGACGGCCACTGTTAAATTTAGCATGACCGCACAGGAGCTATTTGTCAGATTATGTCTGGAGAAGAATATTATTGAACTACTAGCAGTCAACTAGGTAACTTCTGAGGTTACCTGTGTCACGCTTCGGTGGATTCAGCTACATCTCCGGTTTGTTTACATAATCAGAGTTATGAAAAAAACACAGAGTATGGAAAACATATCATATATGGGTTGCCAAGTCACTCTTTTACTGTTTAGCAGATGCTTAACATCCATTAAAGTTGCCACCCTTTTTTCTCATTTAGATTTTTCTGAGTTTATGATCAAAGTATAAATTTATGCAATTTCCAACAATGACTTACAATCAATAATTGTTGTTCACTTTTACAGTTGTAGCACTAAAATGTATAGAAAGAATGTCATGTAGTTGAACTAGACTTGAATTTAACTGCACTGTAAGGGAACAGCACTATTGATTATTTTACATGTACAAACTAAGTGGCTTAAACTTGATTTCATATGTTGTTTACTTTCACATATCTTTGAAAGTCTGATCTGTAGAAGACAACAATTCTCAACATTCTGTCGTCTGAACACCATATGGTCACATGACTTTACTGTCAGTACTGCTGTCAGTCAGTGCATCAGCTCCCTGGTATTTGAAACTCTTGTGAAGGTTCAGTCAGTAAGACTATTCCTTTGCACATTTAAGCCTGTAGATTATTTCTAATACCATCCTGTCATTCACACCCCTCACAGATGCTCAGTTTTATTTCCTGCTCTTTGTGTCGCATCACAAGAAGTCAGCTGATCCTGTATAATCTCATGAGAACATGTGGCACATACGTCAATCAAGATGGCACTGCAGACTGATGAACAATATCAGGATGAAATCAAAGCTGTTTGTTTCTATTTGCCACGATTTTGATGTTTTTGGAGTAACGAAGAGGAAGAGGGGAAAGGGAGGGGGAGGAAGGGAGGGGGAGGGAGGGAGTGGGGGACAGGGACACAGACATGTTCAACCACAATAATAATAACAGCTATAATAATAGAGGGATTATAGTTTGTAGTATTTATAATAACTACTAAAATAACAACACTGATAATAATGATAATAAGAAAAGAGAGAAGCTCAGTGCATCACAGGAAGTCCCCCAGCAGTCTAGGCCTATAGCAGCATAGCTAAAGACTAGCCTAAGTCAGCCTTAATTATAAGCTTTATCAAAAAGGAAAGTTTTAAGCGTACTCTTAAAAGTAGAGAGGGTGTCTGCCTCCCGAACAGAGACTGGAAGATGGTTCCACAGGAGAGGAGCCTGATAACTGAAGGCTCTGGCTCCCGTTCTACTTTTGGAGACTCTAGGGATCACAAGTAACCCTGCATCCAAGGAGTGTAATGTTCTAGATGGGTAGTAGGGTACTACGAGCTCCTGAAGGTATGTTGGTGCCTGACCATTAAGGGTTTTGTATTGTACGTGAGGAGAAGGATTATAAATTCTATTCTGGATTTTACAGGGAGCCAATGCAGAGAGGCTAATACAGGAGAGATACGATCTCTTATATTAGTTCTGGTCAGTACACGTGCAGCAGCATTCTGGATCAGCTGGAGAGTCTTTACAGACTTGTTTGGACAGCCTGATGATAGGGAATTACAATATTCCAACCTGGAAGAAACAGATGCATGGATTAATTTTTCTGCATCTTCTTGAGACAGAATGTGCCTGATTTTTGAAATATTATGCAAGTGGAAGAAGGGATTCCTAGAAATTTGTTTTATATGGGAATTAAAGGACATATCCTGATCAAACATAATTCCCTGATTCCTCACGGTGGAGGTGGAGGCCAAGGTAATTCCAACCATAGTGGTTATATCATTAGATAGCGAGTTTCTGAGATGTTTAGGGCCCAGCACAATAACCTTCGTTTTGTAAGAATTGAGTAACAGAAAATTGGACGTCATCCAGTTTTTCAAATCTGTAAGACATGCCTGAAGTTTAATTAGTTGATTAATTTCACCTGGTTTCATTGATAAGTATAATTGTGTATCATCCGCATAACAATGAAAATTAATAGAGTGTTTCCTGATAATATTACCTAAAGGGAGCATATATAGGGTGAGCAATATTGGTCCAAGCACAGAACCCTGAGGGACTCCATAATTAACTTTGCTGTGCATGGAGGATTCGTTATTAAAAAGTACAAACTGAGATTGATCTAATAAATAGGATTTAAACCATCTTAACACAGTTCCTTTAATGCCAATTAAATATTAAAGTCTTTGTAGTAGTATCTGATGATCAATGGTATCAAACGCAGCACTAAGGTCTAATAAGCCGAGCACAGAGACAAATCCCTCATCTGATGCCATTAGTAACTTTGACCAATGCTGTCTCTGTGCTATGATGCTCTCTGAAGCCTTACTGGAAATCCTCAAATAAGCTATTATTATGTACAATTATTATGTAACATTATGTGTATTTAGCAACAGCTTTTTCTCGAATTTTAGAGAGGAAGGGAAGATTAGAGATAGGTCTATAGCCAGGACCTCTTGATCAAGAGTAGGCTTTTTAAGAGGAGGTTTAATTACAGCCAGTTTAAAGGACTGTGGTACATAGCCTGTTAGTAATGACAGATTGATCATATCTAATAGAGAAGTGCTGACTAAGGGTAAAACATATTTAAGCAGCTTAGTTGGGATGGGGTCTAGGAGGCAGGTTGTTGGTTTAGATGAAGAAATAGTGGAAGTTAGTTGTTGAAGGTCAATGGGAGAGAAGCAGTCCAGATATACATCAGGTCTTACAGCTGTGTCTAAACTTCCTGTGTTTGAAGGCAAACTGATATAATTTGAAGGCACGAGGTGATGAATTTTGCCTCTAATAAGTAGAATTTTTTCATTAAAGAAGCTCATGAAGTCATTACTGCTGAGGCTTATAGGAATACTGGGCTCAATAGACCTGTGACTCTCTGTCAGCCTGGCTACAGTACTCAACAAAAACCTGGGGTTGTTCTTATTCTCCTGTGATAGCAGTAATAGCATAATGTTATGTTTCTCACAGAATTGGACCCAAAAATGCAAAACTCAGGACACTGAGATGAGATAAAAAGTTTAACAGGGACTTATTGACCAATGGAGTAACAAGTGAATTTAAAAAATGTGCAGACGAATGAAAGACAAGCTGACTGGGCAGAGAGCAGAACAGGCAGACAGATCTCTTCTTGACAGAGGACAAACTCACGGAGAACAAACTGATTTCCAGGGCGTGACTGCAGCAGAGCAGGATGAGTGGACCTGAGAAAGAGAAGACAAAAGCAAGAACGTAACATGGGCTTTCCTTTCTCGGTGACAAAAATAGGTTCACGATGGCTGGCATGAGGACGGCTCCCCAGACAGCGGGCCATAGAAGACAGAGGGCAAAATGCAGAGTTAGCTTCAGAGATTAATATTGATGTTCTTTTCCTATCCCTGTCAGTCTTTGAATGTTTTAGGAATATAGAGAAGTGGTGAGGGGTTAAATTATACATCGGCTATAGTGAGGTCAAATGAGGGATCGAAAGACCCTGTGCGTGTAGTGAACTCTCAGACTCTATTTACTCTACTTACTCAATTTCCGTAAGTGGGAGAGTAATAGGGAGACAAAAATCTTTGGATTTTCAACATCACGCCTCCAATTGGAGGCGTGATGTTGTTTTTGAACAAAGCCTCCAGGAGCTTGGACATCGGCCACTCACTGATTCTTGGAGAAGGTGAATGTTTACTTGCCAAACGAGAGCTCCAATGGATGGAAGCAGGGCTCTCCTTGCAGATGGCTTCTTGTGCATCAGGTGGTATCTGTGACTCCATGATGCAGTCGATTTGCCCTGGATCTTCTTCATGGTCTGGAGTCGACATAGCGAGCAACAACAGGGTAAACTGGATGACGAGCACGGATGGCTTGGTCGTCCTCATATGGGAGCTTGTAAAGCAGCATGCAGAAGAAGCAGCAAAGGTAGGCAGGCTTATGCGGCTTAAATAACACGCCCTTTATGAAATTTGCCAGTTGGATGAGTAGAAGGGAATCAGCTGGACTGTCAGCTGATTGTGGGCTGGCTTAGAGATTAGCTCCTGTCAGCTGATGTAGCTGAGAATGACGGACGGTGGCCTGCCTGAACTAACGCTATACGCTCCATTTGTTAGTTCATCACGGAAAGCAAAATATGGTTTCACACTGCACACTGCACACGTCTTGGCCATCCATTCTGAATGAAGCTGTTGAGTGTCTGGAGGGTAATGTCATGGAGTTCTCCAAGTCGCTGTGGAGAGATAAGTTGGACCATCATCACCTCAGACTCGTGCTGCTCCTCTTTTTTGGGAATGACGTTATGCCTTGATGCACAATAGAGTGTGTCGGCCAGGTAGAGATGTTTTCCTTTTTCATAGGTGAGAGTCAGGTTGAATTTTTGCAGTCTTAGCATCATGCGTTGCAGACGTGCTGGAAAGGTTTGTTGCGGATTGTGACCAAAGGCTGGTGGTCAGTCTCAATCACAACTAGTTTGCCGTAGATGTAATCATAGAACTTGTAACAAGCAAAAACTACAGCAAGTAACTCCTTCTCTATCTGTGCATACCTTGTTTCCCTTTGAGTGAGTGTGTGTGATGCATATGCCACAGGTTTGATTTAGGAGAATATAGGCTTTGGTTTTGGCAGGCTTGTCGCTGTCTGCGGCGGCAATAAATATGTCATATTCACGTTCAAATTTGCACCAATTCTCAGCCACGTTGCCATCAAGGACGAGAGGATCTGGACGTCGGAATCCATCTGCCATTTAAAATTTTTTTTTAAGTTCTTACCGGATCCAGCGGGTTGTCGTTACAGTGAGGTTGCACCGAGATATCCCAGGAAAGAGGGTCAGGAAACAGGGCGACAGCACACACACACATAACATAACATGTTGTGCACTATAAGCTGGACTGTGTTTTGTATACCTTAGTCACTTTAATTCCTACCTCTGTTGTTTATGGAGTAATTTATATATAAGTACAACCATATTCTTATTGTGCAATCCATGTATATGTACATGCATATGTTTATTGTGCAATCTGTATACTCTTGTGCTTTCTTTTACCCATTTATCTGTTGCTATTTCTTTTTCTGTTCTTTAATGATGTGTGTGGAAGAGTGGCTGATTCCTTGAATTTCCTTTGGGATCAATAAAGTATCTATCTATCTATCTATCTATCTATCTATCTATCTATCTATCTATCTACTGGGTGGGAAGCTTACATGCAGCATGGAAAAGGGAGGAAAGCTGACCCCCGATACCCATTTCAGAAACCCCCCGCATAGCATCATAGTGACATACCTTTAGTTCTTTTATGCTGCTGTTTTGGGCGCCTTCCACCTCCCCATCACATCCCAGTCTTCGCTGAATAACAAACTTCATCAGTCTCAGCAGAGTTATCAGCCACCATCACTATTGTTTGTCCATGGGGGATTTATCTTGCTGCTGCTAAAGGCAGATGCCCTTAGATCACAATCTCCCTGAAGAGTTTAAGCTCCCAAGACTTTCTGACAGACTTCATTCACTTGTTCTGATGAAATAATCATTAAACCAGTGTTATATTTTATAAATACAAACATAACACTGACCATCCACCAACATGTCATGACATAAACCAGGTTTTTCTGTGACTGTGACATTATAACATCACCTCTTTGATAAATCAACAGCCCAGCTGCATCATAGACCTACTGAAATCACAAGACATCTCTCTGCTGATGAACACAGACCAGCATGACATGCAGTAGCTTAAACATGGGACACGCCTAATACCTGATGTACCGGTGGAACATGCAGCTTTGCCAACAAATCAGCCACCAAGATAAATCACTGAGCTCTCAGTCACAGTGTCATCAGACACAAACAACACAGGAGCTTTAATAAACAGTAATTAAAAAAGCAACATCAAAGTTCTATATCAAAGAATTCAACTTAATTTAAAGGGGTTTTGGAGATAATCAAGAAAGCTGCAGCATGTTGTCCTTCAAACTAAGGGGGAATGATGATGCTGTACTCTCACTGAGACGTGCTCCAACCCTGAGTCATTTCTAAACTCTCCAGGCACACTATGACTGTTCGATCCCCTTTCATCCCTCTCCTCCAGCACTAATCGTCCCAAAAAACACAACCTCATCCTATCATCCCAAATCGTGTAGCCATTCCAAAAGATCTTTTTGTACTCGACAATGGTGAGGTCTTTGTGGGTGATCTTTCTCTACACAACAACATACCATGCTCCACCTCAACACAGATGCCCTCAGGCTTTCTCTCTTTCTCTTACTCCCATCTGCACACGTGTTCCCATTTCTCAGCAGTACTGCCACTGCATGACTTCCTCCACCCTCACCTCACCGCACCTCATCCACACCTCATTCCTTAAATAATATTCTCTACATAAACCGGTCAAACTCCTTTTTTCTCTCCCAGATCTCTATGTTCCTGTTGCTGTTCTTTCAGTACAATCATCCAACTCCCTCACAAGTCTGCCTTTGGATCTAGTCCAAACTAACATGTTTTGGTTGTGGATACTTAAGAAGTCATTTCAGTGTATCAGATGCTTGTTTGTTTCAGTAGGTTAGGGCTAGTGAAAGGGAAATATTGGGTTTTAATTAATTAATTAATTAATTAATTTTTATCTGGGGAAAAATAATTTGGTTGAAGGAGGTAATGCATTGTTCAGAATCGGCTTTAATGACCGAGTGGGCTTCTGCATACAAGGATTCTGACTAGTTTACAGTAGTCTCTACTTGCATATACCACAATAAAGTACAGTAATAGAAAAAATTAAACAGAATAAAATAGTAATATAATAACTAAAGGAAGTGTACAACATAGCATGTTCAGCCATAACACCATTTAAAAGCTGAATGTACAAACATGGTCAGCATACAAGTCATGGAACATAACAGTCAGCATGGAGTGAAATATCAGACCATATAATATTGACAGCATGTTACTGACTTCAGGTAATCTATGTTTAAAATTGTTGTTTGGGACTACAGCTCCTACAATACTTTGGGGGACACTTTGGGATATGTGTTTATATTTTGGTGAACTGACACCATTAAAAGTACAGTATGCAGAATTAGTTATTGGCAGTCCTGTTCACAATGTAGCCATGGATGTACAGCCAACTATCACTGGATTACTTTGATACTGAAGAATACTTAAAAACCTGATGATTCTCTGTTCTGGAGATATGGGGAGATGCGTTTTTCAATAATTTATAATTTCTGATTATTCATGATGACATCGGAGATATGATATCCCATAGTCACACTGTATCTAAAAATGTGTATCATGTCTGACTTAAGATACTTTACTGTCATTACTGTCGCCATGCCTTTAGTAAAAGAAGTTTATACTATTATTAGTTATAGGTTATTGAATTAAACTTGGATTTTAATATCTAAACACAACTCATAAACATTTTTCACAATAACAGCATTAAACTTTTGGTGGCTTTGGACATGATTCAATCCCACATGCCTTTGTTTTTTTCCCCTTCTTCTCAGTTACCCAGCCTTGGCACAGTTGTTAGAGCATGCGCACCATATATTGAGGCTGCTATACTTGAGTGGCAGCAGTGGCCTTGATTTCCTCCTCCCCCATCCTCCTCCCAGTCACCTCCCAGTCACCTCTCAAACACATGCAAATAGGAATAAACACGATGTTTAATACGTATGATATAAGAGGAGATTTCCAAACAGACTCTCCATTCTTTCTCAATGTGGTCATCTCAGTCAAAAGAATCAAACAAAACAAGTCTGAGAGGCGTCAGTGAGAAGCCACTAGATTGCCAACAGTTATTTCCTAACTACATATACCAGAGATGCCTTCATAACAATTTAGTCTGTCTGAAGGAGCGCAGCTTCAAGTCTCTCTGACAGGTGCCCTGAGGTCGATGCTGGTGCCAAAAACATCACAGTATGGATGTAAGTAACTAAAATCTGATGGTTCTTGGAGAAAATAGCATGACTATGGTGAAATATTTAGGAACACATATTGATGTCAGTGTTTCAGTTGTGGGGCTATGTGAAGCTCAAATGCTACTAATGGATGGAAAAAGCCGAACTTTCGGCATCTTGGCCATGGTGCGTTTGTTTGATTCAAAACCTCGGAATTTCTATTTTCCAGTTAAACCAAGCATATTATTGTAAATTTAAACTTAACCTATTGTAAACTCAGAGAGGCTCATTCATGCCAGGAGAAAACATGCATATTAGCATAACCACAACTTGTTCTTCCAGTTATTACCTCTGCCTAAGAGGCTATGTTTTTACAGGTGACTGTGATCCAGAAGTGGACCCAGATAAAATAGTGTATCAAGGATTTTCACTTTGTTTTTGGATAGATGTTTTTTTTTTTTCACCATTCCCATCTATTATGTACAGAGCCTCTAAAGTGCCAAAAGGGCTTTTTTAATTTTTTTTATTATAGCACAAGATGTGTTATTGTATGGACAAGTTGAAACTTGTGTTAGATGGGTTGGGCATGTAGTGAAGAAAACCCATTAAAATTTGCAGTGGAGCTGAATACTGTAGCGTAAATATGTTATGTTATGCACTCGTTGTAATTTTGTGGCACCACCTTCAAATGAAGGAAATAATTAAATATTTAATTAGTCTAATTATCTGTAAAGGTAGGGAGTTCTACCCAACACATTTAGTCGTACCTCTGAAGAAAGAAATATATGTTGACAACAACGTAATAATGAATGGAATTTATTACTGATTATCATAAACAAAGATTAAATGTATAGAAGAAAACACATTCAAAATCCATGGTTTAGTGAGATGAATATCTAAAAGACTTTAAGATCAATATGGTCTGTGTGCTGGAGAGTGGAGACTGGCGCTGAGGCGTAGCGAGTCGGGCCAGTGATTGTTTACGGCCCGCACTCAATTCTAGCTTGAGTGTCGATGAATGGGAGTTTGAGGTGGATAGTTAACTTGTCTCGACTAACTTGTTAAAAAGTCTTGCAAACATTGACGAGGGCCAGTCGACGTTAGTTACAAGGCTATTAAACAAAAGCTTGTCAAGGCTTTGGCGCTTGATTTGAATTTAAAGAATGATGAGCTGAAAATCAGGAACAGAAACTTGGAACAATATAAGAAAAACTTGGAACGAAGAGTTAAAGAAAGTTAAACGAAGAAAAGCGACAGACTTCAAACGCAACAGATTTTAGAGTAGTTTCAGAGCATTTAGAACAGCAACAGCTGAGTGGATCTAATTTGCTGCAGTCAAATTTGAACAGGGCATGACTGCATTCCGGTGAGCCACGGATCGAGTTTCAGATAGGGTTAATTTTGTTGGCAGAATTAAGTTCTCTATATATCTAAAAGTATTAAAACAAGCATAACATCCATACGTCTTTGTCACCACAGTTAATAAACATTACTTATGGCTTCAATATAAGTATGACATAAAAAGAAAAATGAAACAGAAAGTAAAATTAAACGTTTCTAAATATAGATTTCACACATATCTAGGCTACTTTCACCATGCAAATGATTATTACGACATTAGGTGAAGACTACATTGGTGAATACATCATAACAAAACTTGTAGGTTAATACATTTTAAGTGTTTAAAGTAATTTGGAATTCATGTCAAGTAATGGAATCTTTTTACTTCAAAACCAATAGGTGGCAATGTTGGTTCATGGCAAAATTGTTGATGAAATTTGAAAAATGAAATTTGATTATTTGGACAATTTTAATCACACAGATATCAAACCAAGATTAAAACATTTCAGATCACTTACTGGGTAATATTATATGAATTCTGTTTGACTTAAACATTGTTTTATATACAATTTTGGGTTTTGTCTCATGGAGGAGTTGTTTCTGAGTCTGATTGTTTAGGTCAGACCCAAGATAGCAGGAGGATTTATAACACCTTTGGACTGCCATCACATCGTGGTCTGGAGACAGCAGAGCTAGAGCTACAGTGGAGGAGGATTTATGGTTAACATGATAATACATTCAATATAATAAATTAAAACACAAGAAACCTCTGTATAACTGTGTATAAGTTTTGATAAGATAGTTTTTCATTGTCTTTGAGGAGCTCGGGGATTGTTCTTATGAGATGTCTTCTGGAGTTTGGTATGGAGGGGTCACAAAGGGAGTAGTTGAGACCTTAGTTAACAAAGTCCAGTCTTGTGTGATTGAGGGTGTTATCAGTAGACCATTTGGTTCTCGGGCTGTAAAGCATGTATGTGTGTTTGCTCAGTTTGTCAACTGGGCCATTTGGTTATTCATCCTGGGATGATTGAAGAGAAAGTTCTGTTTTCATTCTAAACCTTGTGACAAAGCTTTTATTTTCCTGAGTTGGTGAGAGGAGAGGATGTCTCTGTGAAAGGTCATAGTTCAAACGTCATAAAAGATGGGTGAAGAGGGCTCATCTTCTCCATGTGTGAGTGAAAACAGACGTGTTCTCACTACACTACCTACCAATTTTGATAGCTTTATTATCTGTATGTACATCTCTATATCATTCTCTTTCAGTGTACCTTATAATTATTATCACAATGTTATAGAAAACAAATTGCTGGCTCTGCCTCAAAATCTAATCACCTCTTTCCCATTCCAAGGGCCACCTGTCTAGAAAACAGCTTTTTGTGATAGCTTTTTGAGACATTCGGCTAACAAACAAACAAACAAACATGAATGAAAACAAAACCTTCTTGGTGTAGCTCATAACACAATGACATTTTGGTCAAGGGTTTCATAAACTTCCACAAAGTCGATAAAGTGCATTACTCCATTAAGGCACAGCAGTTCTTCAGTTCCTGTCTCAGAGCCAAATTACAGTAACAGTTTAAAACACAATTCTGTTCTCTATCCAAATAAATGAAGTTTCTGACAGTTTATGTTAGAACATTTTTGTCTCTCCAATTTGGAAATTCTTTATCTTTTTGCTTAGCATTGAAATAAAAAACAAGCATGAAATGCAAATAAAATATTTTTTCAGCATGGTTATGATATTATAAGTCAGCCAAAATAAAAAGTGAGAATACAGTTCAAATGCAGAAATGCCAGAATTAACACATGATTATTTATATAAAGTACTTTGATATAGAAAGTTGTCTTGTATTAGGAAACAATCATATCATTTAATTTCACCAACAGTATTCAAACAGTATTTAGAATGAACATTATTCAAACAGCATCTAGAATAAACAATATTCAAACAGATTCCAGAATAACCAGTATTCAAACAGTATCTAGAATAAACAGTATTCAAACAGTATCTAGAATAAACAGTATTCAAACAGTATCTAGAATAAACAGTATTCAAACAGTATCTAGAATAGACAGTATTCAAAAAGTATTTAGAATAAACAGTATTCAAAAAGTATTTAGAATAAACAGTATTCAAAAAGTATTTAGAATAAACAATATTCAAACAGTATCTAGAATAAACAGTATTCAAAAAGTATCTAGAATAAACAATATTCAAACAGTGTCTAGAATAAACAGTATTCAAAAAGTATCTAGAATAAACAATATTCAAACAGTATCTAGAATAAACAATATTCAAACATTGTCTAGAATAAACAGTATTCAAAATGTATCTAGAATAAACTTTACATATCTCCTGCGGATCTAGGTCCATAACATCAAAGAATCTCTGCTTCTATTTGTTTAATACATTCTGAATCAGTACTAATTTTCCAAAATGGTGGTTGTTGTACTTGTACTGAATCCGCATCAAATTCCACATGGTTATAGTCCATTTTGTTCTTCATGATTGGAATATTACATTTCAAGATATTTATGAAAAAAACAAAAAATGCCCCAAATGTTGAAGTACACAAGAAAAAAAGACAAAAACAATCCAGATCCTGATCCAGACCTTGACCAAAATTGTATGGATTTGTCCCCAGCCCAACCCCCCACAAAATTTCACAAAATCTTGTTTTAAACCATAGGAGTATTGATATTGACAAACATACAGACAAACAAACAAAAGTGAAAACATAACCTCCTTGGTGGAGGTAATAAAACAAAAAAGCAACATTATAATAGGGAGTCTATGGTGTAATTTGTGTCAGTATCTGGGTCCATAACATTAAAATGTTTGGGAAACACTGATCTAACAACTGGAACAATGAAGCTGCATCCATGTCTTTAGAATTTCTGCTTCCCATCCTCTTTACATCTTAAGTTATGAGACATGATACAGTATTTAAAAAGAAGCTGAAAATCCAGTCTTGAAACATGCACTCTCATGTGGACATAAAACACACACACCATCATTCATTTTATAAAATCAAAAATTTAAGTCTCCATTCGAGTTCAATGAGAGGAAACCCCAAAATGAATTCTTACACTTTTATTAATTTGTTGTTCATTTTCCTCCACATAGTAGGAGTGAAGATATAGTTTATCTTCACTCCTTTACTGCAAGACTTTCACTAAAATCAATGTATATTGTATTGTTTAGTTTCTTATTGTTGTATTGTTTGGATTTAGTTTGGCTAAATCAATATAGGTTTTGGTTGTGTCACTTTATTTAGATTTAGTACCTGGTATAATCCAGTTTAACTTGAGTTTAACTTTACTTTAATCTGTTTTTATTAAGGTTATATTATTTATTTATTGAACTTAAGTAAAGTTTAACTGCAGCAATTCTATCTTCCCATTTACAGCTGTGGATTTATTTTATGGTTTCAAATATGGTGATGGTCAGCATTTTTACTTAGCATATTTTGAGTACTTAATGTTTTGAGATAACTGAAAAATAAAGTTACAGGACATCCAAAGAGGAAATGTACAAAAATTACTCTACTTCTCAGTGTTACAATATGATTGCTATTGTTGAGATGAATAGTTACTCTCACCTCAGGACTTCTGACAGAGGAGCATCTTCATTGTCACTCGTGTAACAAAGCTGATTTTGCTGTCTGTGGTTTTGTGTGGTTTTTGCTGTTGCTGGCCTGTATTGGAGTAAAAGGAATATACCACGTCTTTCTTTTTGAGCCACCATATATTTATAATTGTTAAATGATGACAGATGCAGGTTTTACAACTCAGAATGAATCCATCCACTTTCCATGTGAGGTTGTATTGGCTTATGAGCTCTACATTGATTGTATGCTATGTGATGCAAAGGTCACATGGACCCATTTTCATAAATTAATTTGTTTACCAGACACAGGTGGTGGTGGCAGCTGATGACTCTGCTGAGACTTATGTGGCTGCTGAAATGGTGAAGTTGGTGAATCTGTGAAGACTAAGTGGTACAGAGAGAATCGTATAAAAAAGAACAATGAAGGTGTGTCACTGTGCTGGATAGATGTGACCAACTGATTATAACTGTAGGTTATTCGGTAATCATTGCTCTCTGAGTGAAGAGACTATCTCTCCACTGAGCTACGTATGGGGCTTCTGTCCCAGCTGTTCACCATTATGGTGATTGATTTGTAAGACATTTCAGCTGTGCTGGGCGTGACCCTAGCCTGTATAGGTGTCTGTTCGCGCAGTTTTTCTGATTTTTAAAGATTGCAACTTGGGTCTGAGCGACGATGTAGTGGAGAGACAATCTCTTCACTCAGAGAACAACTGTAACCGAGTAACCTACAGTTCTCTATTGAGACTATCTCTCCACTGACCTATGTATTTATACGTACCGGGACCCCGGTAGGACACTTTGCGAAGAAGCAGTTCCATCAGAGGATCCCAACCCAACACTAGTGTCATGTGAACTATTTACAAATATACAATATATACAGTAGAAGACCTCTACACAGCAGGGTGATGATGCCGACTGCTGCTGCTTGCATATGCGGGTGCAAGACCTTGTCCAAAACATTGCTGGCTCTGTAATGTGCCAAGGCCAGCCCTCCCAGGGGCCGCTAGGCTGCTCAGCTAACCCGCTAGGTGCAAAGCCAGCTGACTGTATGCATGGACAGTATCTTTCTGACCATGAGTGCATATTATTTTTCTCTTTTTAGTCGCCGGGTGACTGCCCTCCGGAACCACGCAGTGCCAGTTCCACAAAGGGAGCGGCTGCTGCCACATTTAGCCTGTAGTACCTGGTGAACGTGGGGACCGCTCCTGCCCCAGTTTTCTTCCCCCTGTGGGGAAAAGAAGGGGGAGAGCTCAACGGGGTGGACACGCTTAGTGTTTGAGCATACCTTCGGGAGGAAGGCAGGATTGAGTTGCAGTATGACTCCTCCCTCGTCCGGTCTGGACCTGCACAGATCCTTGTGTTCGGACAGGGTCTGCATTTCCCCCACTCTCCGGGCCGATGTAATAGCCAGAAGAAAGGCCGTCTTTAGGGACAACCACTACAGATTGGCCATCTCCAAGGGAGACGGGGCTGCTTTAGGGGAGAGAGCAATGGCTCCAAGTCCCACAGTGGAACTGCCATGGTCCCAGCTCGGGCCAGGTGTGTCCGTGCGCCCCTTAAACCTTGGGTGATGAGGGTTGAGCAGTCCACAGAGAGGTTGTTTGCACCCACATGTGCTGCCTTAATAGCCACCAACATACCCCTAAAGGTAGTTGGGGCCTTCCCCACATCAAGGGGAACCTGCAAGAACTGTAAGATGTGGTCAACTGGTCAATGTTATTTGTTCTGCACCATGTGGCCAACATATCCAGGTTCTGAGCGAACCAATGTCTATTTAGGCTAGGGTTGCACTCAGCACAGCTAAAGTGTCTTCCAAATAAATCACCATAAAGACAGCTGGGACAAAATCCCCATATATATAAATACGTAGCTCAGTGAAGAGAAAACAGCTGATATCTCAATGGACAGCCCCAGACAATGACAACAGGAAATTAAGACTGACCATGTGTAAAAGGTGAATGACCAGATAGTATGAGAAATAAATTATGACCTAAGTGTGCAAAGATATAGTCTTCCTGACTGAACTTTCACAAGAGCTTAATTATTGCTGTTTTTTTATAGTCATTAATGATGTCCTTCTAATTTTCTAAAAGCTTTTTCTGTGCCTTGATCTAGAAACTATTTCCTGATTACTCGAATTTTAATTGCAATGGTGTTGGCCTAGATATGCATCGAGTGCTTCCCCATTTTTCAGATGTTATTTATGATGCACAAAAGAATTCAGAAGTCGTGTGCACCCATTATAAATTTGTTCTCAAATCATCTGTGACAAAACTTTAGGGTGTTGAATGATTCATGTACACTCATTGTGACCTACACTCAGAAATATCTAAGCCTAATTCTTAAGATTTATGTATTTTAATTACATGTAAATTTTCCATGAATTTGAATTACATAATTTCAACATAAATAAACTAATAAACTTTATGCGATTCATATTTGTCACTAAAACATGAATGAAATAAGTAAAAGTGAGATTTATGTAATAGATCGAATAAACTTTGTGTTTTAAATACATAATAAACAGCTTTATGTATTTTTATTCAATAAATGCAATTTGTTTCAATTCAATATAAATATGCTTATTAATCAAAATGAATACATCTAATGTCTTTAAAATACTTAATAACTATGTTTATGCAATAAAATGAATTTACTCTAAATGCATTCTATTTATGTACTTTTTTAAAATAAACCCAATTTAATTTTTTTTTAAATTATATATTTTTAAATTTTTTTAAATATTTTTTCTGTTCACCATACATTTACAATCTGTTATTAAAATACATACAAGAACAGTCAGACCACCAATAAACTTGTTTCACAGTTTATTTGTTGTGAACTCCAGTGCAAAACTCATAATATGAAATGTCTTCAAATCCCAATAAAAACATGTATAGCAAAATATACATATAAAAATAGAGTACCATCTTTTTTGGTTTTGGATCAGTCAATACTACAGTGGCGCACAAGGGCAAACGAGCTGCAACTTAAGAAACCACATGCAAATAGACAAAACACAAGAAAATTAAGAAGACATCAATTTGACGACACATGCACAGCATTTAGAAAATGTGCTGCAAAACCACAACACAACAGAAGTGTTTACAAAGGACACATAAAATGATGCATCCCTGGGTGCGCCTTTTCTAATACTGCATTTAAAGAATAGAACAGATTTAAAACACAAACATTTCATTTGTTGTTTTCATCTGACACGTTACGCTTACCTTAACTTCTGGATCGTGCGGTCATGTGACTTAGAATAAAACCTTAATTAACATTGTGTGAATACAACAACACAGTACCTAAAGCTAAACAAGGTGTATTATACTTAAAAAACTCTTATTCACCATCACACATTTTGACTTCTAGTGTACTGTAAACTCTTTCAAGAACTGCAAGAAAGGTTGAAAACCATCACTCTGTTAACTGAAACACCTCACAGACAAAACAGTGGTAACCAAACAGGCCATCTAGGCCTGTAACAATAACTACTTTTGTTGGAAACTAAGTGAACAAGTACTTACAAGTCAACCACAGAGGGAAAACTCCATTACCGGAGCATCTTAATTTTCAGTGCTTGGACTTTTGGTGAAAGCTTGGTCGTGTCCAGTTCCATGAGGACTTTCTGAAACACTTCGTAAAGGCACTTCAGGTCCTTTGGATAGCTTAAGTTCAGCGCATAAATGAGTCCAAAGAGCATCACACATCCATGGGTGACACTGGTGAATGTTCTGCAGAACTTCAGTGCCTTCAAGCACAACACCTACATCTGCAGGTTTGTCTTCAGGACTAGCGCCCTCCACCCGAATAACATGTATGCCCATCGTTGTCTCAGGAATCAGCGCCTCAGCCTCTCTGGGTTCACTGTGCTGGAGGACAAACAAAGAGAACAATGAGCTGCTGATCACATTGGGATATTCAGAATTTAAGGCACACTGTTTCACAAACTTACAAATATGTTGAACCATTCAAATGCAAAATAACGCCACAATTTCAAAACCACACAAAACAGTCAGGAAGACCCAATAACTGGCCTTTCATTTCTGTCAAACCAGTTTGCAATGACCTCAACTTACCATTGCTGCCTATAAAGTTTGCCACCAAGAGTACTTTAGTAAACCTGCAAGCCAACAAAAACTGCATACATTGTGATCCTTCAAAAAGTTAAATACTCCCCCACAGTCAGATGTTATTGTGTTTACTTTGGTAAACTAGGCCTACGCTGTTATCCAGACAGCAAGGGTATATCCCCGAAAGCCAATCCCCCTGCGTTGTACAAGCAATTCCCCTGATTGAACTCCTAAAATTAAATGTGAAGTTATGTCTGAAAGACAGTGTTTTTCATTAAAAAAAGCGCCTCCTAGTGAGTAAAATATGAACTATTAGAGTAAAATTAAACATATACAAATAAATACAAGATAGACCTCCTCAAATTGATTCATATGCACCAAATTTGGACAAAATCAGAGGAATGGTTGAGAAATTAAGGCCCCTATATTTCTGAGATAAAACACTCTCAAGTGTCAGAAATATGGAACCGACCTTTCCCTAAATCAATCCAGTTCTTCCTCGCACTAAGGTCTATGAGGGTATAAAATCTGAAAATGATACATGAAATAGTTTGAGTTGTCGTGTGATACAATATAATTATGAAAAAGGAAGCCTGTAATTTAATCCAAATCTCGAAGAGTATTATCTTGTATATATCAAATTTTACTCTAATAGTTCATATTTTACTCCTTACTCCCTATTTTTACTCCAAAATGTACACTTTGTATTACCAATTGCTTCATATTTTCCAGAGTCATTTACATGTGAGAAGCTTCTCGTTTGGTTTATAAGATCATAATGCTCCACGCTGATAGCTGCATAGTTCAGTCTTTTAGTACACACTTCATGCACATAGGCAAAGCTAGACCTTTGAGGAAAGTAACAAAACTATCAATGAAAATATATCCACAACACATATACAAAATTAAGACAGTAGGTTGCCAAACACTCACCACGTATTCCTTGACCAGTGTCTCCATGTCTTCATTAAGGTGGACACCTGAGCCCCTCAGGACACAGCCTCGTTTGGTGTGTAGGTCTTCATTCTGAAAAGAAAAAAATACATTAATCACAGCATTGAGCAGTTGTATCATATGTGCCTTAAAAGGGTTTTCCAACTTGAAAATGTACATGGACAATCTACATATATGCATGGATACCGGCTATTGCAGCCATAGAGGATATGCTTCAGCTTGAAATGTTTTAGCAGCTCATACCTGGAAGATACTGTGATGCCACACACTTGAGATGCCACTGCCACATTTACATACAGCATCTGTGAACAAAGGAAAAGAGGAATTTATCAGTTGTGGGGAAGCCATACGGATAGAAAAACAACACACACGCAATCTCCTTTAAAAAAAAAAAAAGAAGCAAATATGATTTACAGCATACTACCTGCAAAAACATATCAAACCCTAGGTCAAACAATGCAAATATGTTTTTAAGTATGCAGTAGACATGCTAATGTTGCTCATGTTAATGCTTGTACTGTTGATTCAAAATATGTTTCTTCCTTAGTCATCTGATGTATTTAACTTTCTATGTATTATCATGCTCAGTGCCTTTTTAGCCTACATACTTACAAAATCCAAGAGGTTCCCCCTGCATAGACGATGTCCAAAAACAGCGTAATGTTATGCTTCAAAGAATTCTGAATCTGTAGAAAGACAAAAACAACATGCATTAAACACATTGTATTACCAAAATCACCCTCTACTCATTTTTAAAAACATTTTCAATGTTGGGAAGCAGTAGGCCTACCTGGATCCTAAGCTTAATAAGCTTAACAATAGCACAATGAAAAAACACTTCAATACAATAAAAATTAAATTTTAATATGTACAATCCAGTTACTTAACAGCTTATTTAACTAAACCAAGGCCTACTAAAGTGGAAGTATATTTATTTTATATTTCATAATTCTGCTCAAACAATTTGAAATGTAGGATTTTACTTGTAAAAACGTACATACATTGTGATTAATTACTTACTGTAGCTCTGATTCTGAACAACCTCTTGTAACACTGCAGGTCAGAGAATCCGAGTCCGCCAAAGCCAAATACGGTGGAACAACCCGCCATCCACGGCTCCTTCGACGTTACTTCAAAATGAACCGCGCAGTTGTTGTCGTCAATGGCTGAAGTCTGACGCGTTTTCAAAATACTGACTCGTTTTAATAGCGTGACGTAAAAACAAAGAGCGCTTAGCTGATATAAATAGTACCATGCGGGTTAAATTGAAGACTGGGGGAATCCGGACTAAATTTAACACTCTGGTCTTGATGCAGCCCAACAGGTAAAGGTTCAAAATTGTTGAGTCAGTCCGACCTGTGACATCATTTCCTCTGTAAAACGATCTAATTTCCTGAAAATGATATGCAAACCAATCTCATAAATTTTAACCAATTGAATCATGCTTGTTCTATAGCTAAACATATTTAAACCTTTTTCATATTTTCTAATTAATTAAATTGAATTGTTTTCACAATTAACAGATTTATGCTGATTCTATGTAATTTGAATGCATACATTTCCAAAATATGATTATTTACATAAAAGTAAATAGATATAATTACTTAATATTAAACTAGGCCATGATTCATTTTTTTGAGTGTATAATGTTGTTACACATTAGACAGCAGAGCAAGAAAAGACTGCAGCCTCGGGTAGACTGTTGCAAATCATCATGTGGTAAATTAAGCTACATGATTTTACATTCAATATCGTGCTGGCTGATGAAAATATAACTTTACTTGCTTGTTGCACACGGTACAGGATGAAATGAAGGCTGACCTTTCTCTGGAGAGGAACGATACACAAGAAGTCTCTGTTGTATGTAGAGAACAAACAGCAGCTTCCACTGACCAGTTCACATGTTGCTGTCACTGCCTGACATCTTTTCCTCTCATATTGTTTCTCCTACATCCTGTGTTGTTTGTGGCTGTGTTTGATCCTGCTTTAGACACTTAAAAGAAAACTAAACTAAAAAGGCAATTTTTCACTCCCTCTTCTCTGTCTATTTGTATTTATGACTCTAAAGGACGATGGTTTCCAAAGGAGAACCAAACCTGAGGTCTCCGGTGCTGATCTGGACAACAGTGAAAGAGACTACCCTCCACAAGTCAAAATATACCACCAGAGCCTTCAGAACCTCAAACTCTTCCGCTGCTCCTCACCATAGTTAGTGTTTTTGTTGACATTGTTAATCTGTTTGGATGCACTTAATCAATTAACTTTAGTGGACAAATAAAATAAGCTATCTATCTGAAAAAATATCTTTATCTATCCTGAAAAAATATAACTTGCTGAGGTGGGAAAACACAATTAAATATGTAGATGCTTGTCTCATGTACAAAATCATATATGGCTTGACCTCTCCTCTGCTTTTGTCAAAACAAGAACAACTGAATTATGCTTTACAAGAGGTGCAGTAAGAGGGGAGTGCATTATCCCACTCATGAGAAGTGCTTTCAGTCAGTCTGCATGCTTTGTTAAAGCTTCACTACAATGGAATACAACATTGTTCCATTCAACACTGTATGTCTAGGGATAAAGGAAGCAACAAACAAGCACGATGGTAAAAGGTACAATTGTGTATTACAACCGACAAAGTATTTAACACAAATAAACAGGAACACACTAAACAAAGGCTAGGGCAGCGGGCAAAGCCAACTTCCTATATCAAGTATACCAAAGAAAAAACTACCTGCGAAGTAAAATCCCAGTACAAGTCTACAGGCCTGGTACAAAGACATTAAAACAACAGAGGCAAAAAAAAAGAGACCAAGCTGGACTAATTTTTATCAGTTACCAAAAAACACCATCCAGCAGTCACTAAAGAAATCACAAACCATTAGACAAATGTACAGAGATAGACTAACAAAATCTAAGCAGATTTCAAGTGCTTCATAAACGAGTTAACATATTCACCACACAATTTACATACACATTAAATTTTCAAAAACTACTTAACATTATTACATTGAGAAGCACAGTGACGGACTGCTCAGATTAAATCACAGCCGCCCGGTTAGGTTTGGTGACTCCGGTGGCTGATAGAACAGGGACAATGATTGGACCATCCAGGAAGAGGGCGGTGACCGGGGAATCCCTCCAGAGAAGCATTCTTGGGAACTGAAAGGAGCAGCAGCTTGACCACAATATCTCAACTTAAACATAAACTTAATCGGTCACTACGGTGGCTCCATCCCAGCAAATATTAGAGAACTGGACACATACAGTGTATTTAAAGCTAATTTAAAGAAATGGTTACTTAGTACTCAACTCTGTCTACATTAACTATGCTGAACTTCTCTTGCTGCTACCTGTCAATCTGCCCTCATGTACCTGCTTGCATGTTTTTGTTATTTTTCTGTCAGACTAATTTGCTTGTTTTTATATTGGTCATGCTTTTATGTCTGTGCTTCTGCTTTGCATGTTTTTAGTCACTTTCTGTTTTAACCTTGTTGCACAATGTTGTCGAGTCCATGTTTTATATTAACATTATTATTGTGAAATTGTTATGCATGTGTTGTTTTATTAATCACTGTATTCCATGTTTTAATTAGTGCTTAAAATTGTAGTATTGTGTTTCATTTAAGTTCAATATTTCCTCTTCCTTTTGTTCTGCATGCTCACAAATGATGAATAACTTTGCAATTATAATTCTATATTCTGTTATTATGGTGACTTTTTAACATCTGTCCAGGGACTATGGATGAAAAATAGCCTCTTGGCTAACTGGCATATTTACAGCAATGTTCATTAGTTTGCATTGTCCCTGTCAAATAAATCATTCATTCATTCATTCATTCATTTTTTATAACCGCTAATCCTGTGTAGGGTCGCAGGGGGGCTGGAGCCTATCCCAGCTGACTTTGGGCAGGAGGCGTTGTACACCCTGGACATTTCTCAAATAAACCAATAAATAAAATAAAACATCTAATTTAAAGGCTACTATCACTGCTACATGTTTTAACTCATAGCAGAGTTTATATTGGCTGATGTTTCCTTGTCTAGCTCCCACCCTGTCGACAATGCAGGATTCCTGTCCTTTACAACCTTTTCCTGGATGACCCCCATGATGTGGTCCATGTTCAGGAATAGGCTGGACATGAGCACCCTCAGCCTGTCACCTTTTGACAAAGCCGACGTCAGCGGAGAAAGGTCTGACACTCTTCTTGCTGATTCAGGGGGTGAAACACTTCTCTACTGTCATTTGAAAGTACAGTAGATTTGATATATGACAGTTCTAGTTGCTGAAATTCATGTCTGGAAATGGAATCATGGCAAGTGAAACTATTAAGAACAGGGAATGTCTGTAGTGCATTTCATGAAAGTTGTTGGTGTTTTACTTCATAATGAATTATCCAGGCTAACAGTGTTGACTCTGATTTTGTGTTGTGCAGGCTCATGAGAATCTGGGAGGAAGAAGTGGCAAAGGTTGGCCTGGAGAAGGCCTCTTTGGTTCGAGCAATCGTCCGTTTTCAGAGAACCAGGCTGATTTTTTCTGTCATAATTGGTGTCCTCATCATGGTGGCGGCGTTTCTAGGCCCGGTAATTTTCCTATCAACAGCAACTAATGGCCTACTCTGAAGTTTGTCCTAACATCACATTTATTGCTGGGAGGAGCCTTCAAAGCCTTGGTTAAAGGAATAGTTCACCCAAAAATGAAAATTCAGTGTTTAGAAGAATGCTACAATGCTCCAGAAATATTTTGTGCACCAACATACTTCACCCCACTGTCCATCAGCATTGGTGTGAGTAAATAATCACTGAATTTTTGCTTTGGGTGTAAACTATGTAACAAAATTGTTGGCTACAGCCAAGGAAAGATAAATTCAGTGTATTGTAATTGATGCTGTCATGAATGGCAAAAGAACACAAATGCTGTCAGTGTTTAATGTTCTTTTCGAATATTTTTCTATCTGTCTTCTCAGGCTGTTCTGGTCCATAAGATCCTAGCATATGCTGATCACCCGGAGCAGTCCACATTATTGTATGGTGTTGGTCTGGCCATCGGTTTGTTTACCACAGAGTTTTTCAAGGCCTTCTTCATATCTTTACTGTGGGCGCTGAACCTGCGCACTGCAGTCAGACTAAAGGGTGCCTTCTCTTCAGTGGCCTTTCAGAAAGTGATTTCTCTGCGGGTGCAAACCGGCATTTCAATGGGAGAGGTAAAAAGCCTGTGTTATATAGACGCAGTAAGGATCAGTGCTTATTTGATGTAGTTTACCCACATCTCTCAAGGAGTTTTGCTGAATGATCTTGATTTGGCAGGTCTTTATCCATCAAAATAGTTTTCTCCGTTATTTGTAATATCTGCCTACACTTGTTGGGTCGTAGAATGTATTGTAAAGACATATATTTTTACAGACCTGTACATAGCAAATCATGACAACTCATTTGTAACACGTCTTAATGTTTTCTGGAGTTTACCATGTAAACTGGGACCAGTCTGAGACAAAGTCAAGGATGGTAGCATTTCTCCTCAGCTGCTGGCAAGTGCAGTGAAGACAGACATAAAATAATGTGGTTGTTATTGTGTATCTGTATGAAAATATGATAGATGATTTGAGCATGTAGCCACTGTACCATGAGGAAGACTATGTTTATGATGGTTATTACCTCTGCCAAGAAGGTAATGTTTTACTGTTTGTGTGTTTGTTGGTTGGTTGGTTGGATTGTCAGCAGGTTTAATCAAAATGTACTAAACAGGGGGCACAGATAGAGCAGTAGGTAAAGTGCACGCCTCTTGTACAGAGGATATAGTCCTTCTGCGGTGGCCACAGGCTCGATTCCCAACCTTGGCCCTTTGCCTCATGTCTTCCCCCTCCCTCTCTCTCCCATATTTCCTGTCAACAAATCTTCAGCTATGCTATCAATTAAAGGCAAACATGCTCCCCAAAAATTACCTTTTAACCATTACTTTACGTTCATCCTGCAGTGAGAAAAAGAGGTGAAAACATATGAATTGTGGTTGGATTCTACAGCAGGCACATGAGGAGAACTGCTTATCAATTCACTATGTGGTTGTCTATAATTTCACTTCAAATAATGTTATTATAATGATTACAAAAGTAGATTGATTGATTGGTTTGGAGATTAGTTATTAACCCCCCTGTTGTGTTCGTTTCTTGTGAACTAATTTGGTGTTCCTGTTCCAAAATGGCCGCTCTGTTCCAGCTGATTATAATTCCATAATAATACATATATTATCACCTTCATCTTTGTACCAACTAAAGTTCTCGTGAACATTAGTAGTTTTTAACTTCTATTTACTGGTTATCTGTAAGCCTCATTGACCTGAGCTCATACTTTTTTTTTGAAAGCATTTTATAGGTATTATTTTGACCATAACAAATACTCAGTTGAAACATATTTTAATATTTATCACAGACTACTTAGTTTCAATGTTTAACACGGACATATGTTTTGAAAACATTTAAAATATTTAAAAAGAGGCACAAAATAACATCTTTTTTGTTCCTGTTAAAAACGATTAAATTTTTTATTTAGTGAAGAGAAATCTACACATGAAAACTTTACCATATTATAAACATAATGTCTGAACACATTCCAGAACAACAATAACATCACTAAATAATTTTCACTGTTAGTTTCCTGGCTTCTCTCCTCCTCATTAGTGTCCCTGTTGAAGATATAATCCAAAACCTCATGTATGAATCGTTTGGCCATCGTGATGCCACAGAATGAACAGTGAGCAAGGCCTCAAAAAAGCTGTATATACCAGAGCTGTGAGAAAGTTGTACATATCATTGAAACAATGTTGTGTTTTTTTTTGACAATTGCCAAAGGGTGTGCTTCCCATGGGGTAAAAATTCTATTTGGGATAGGTTCCCGTGGGCCATGGAAGCCAAAAAGGGGCTTGAGGTGTGTGTGTGTCAATGAGTGTCTGTTCAAAGAAACCTGAGTGTGGGGGTGTGGAAAAGGGAGTGTGGGAATGTGCTTGAACTCTATTATATACTAATTGTTGTTACACTATTTATATATTATATACTATTATACACTAACTGTAGTCTTACCCATTCATTTGTAATGACTGTTCATTTTTGACCTGGAACACCAAGGGTGTACACAAGCTCAATAAAACACCCAAAATTTAACAGAAATTCTCAAAATGTATTTTGGGTGTTCAGATGCCATGTGTGAACGAAGTCATGGAACCTTATGAAATTAACTACATTTATTAGAGAAAAAAATGTTGACCAGAACACAACAGAAGGGTTAATAAGAGAGTAACATTATGAATAATTATAAATAATAGTAACAATTATTCTTATTAGCACTGTGCAAAATTATTTTCATTATTATTATCATTATTTTTTAACAATAATAATAATAATAATAATATAGTAGACTCTGACAAGTGCAATCTTGTCAAATGTGTATAACCATGTTTCTCTTCTCTCTCCTGCCCAGTTGATCAATGTTTTGAGCAATGATGGCCACAAGTTATTTGAGGCAGTAGTGTTTGGAAGCTTTCTGCTGTCTACACCAGTCCTGTATTTTGTGGGTATCATTTATTCCTGCTTCGTTCTGGGCTACACCGCACTAACTGGAGTCTTCATCTACCTCATCTTCATCCCTTTACAGGTTTGTTTATATGTGTGTGTGTGCATGCGTGCTGTCCAGATTAGATTATCTGTGCTATATAGCCTAAATAATGTGCTACAGTATGTCTCACCTTATTTTTCTGCAGTTTGTTTATCTACTGGGTTAATATTTAATAGTATTAAAAGTATTTTCCTGAACTAATTCTGCCACAAATACAGCCCAAAATGCTGCTTGCTTTCCATTGTCATTACTATTAATATTGTTTGTTTTCTGCTCTCAGGTTTTAATGGCCAAGTTCATTAACAAGTTCAGATGGAAAGCCATGGTGTTAACTGACAGCCGTGTTCGCACAATGAATGAGATTCTGAGCAGCATCAAACTTATCAAGATGTACGCCTGGGAAGATTCCTTCAAGGAGAAGATTGCAGGTATGATTTAGGCGGTCGCATGCTGTATTCCACTCAGATAGGTTTTTAATTTTTCTTCTATTTCAAATAACAGAGGCATCATTCATACTGTCCCCTTTGTGTAAACAGAAAACCAATCCTGAAAGGTACAAAATTGTTTTGTGGTTCAGAAATGGCACTGTAAAACTTTTCTGTAAATTTACAGTTAAATCTGAACAGTATTCTGCTGTAATAATGTCATACAGCGACATATTGCTTTAACTACAATGTAATCTGGGAAGACTAATGTGTGCTTACAGAACCTTAAGAGAATGTTATTTACAGGAATGTGCTGTAAACTGTAAACAGGAGAGCATCATGGGAAGGTAAAACAAAAGTTTGGGAACTCAAATTTAGAAATTAACATTCTACAAGTGGCGCACTGGGTTGCCTGTTGCCTCACAGCAAGAAGGTCTTGGGTTCAAATCTCACTGAGGACCTGGGACTTTTCTGTGTGGAGTTTGCCTGTTCTCCCCGTGTCTGTGTGGGTTCCCTCTGGGTTCTCCAGCTTCCTCCCACCACCAAAAACATGTCCTATAGGTGAATTGGTGACTCTAAATTGACTGTAGTGTGAATATAAGTCAGAATGGTTGTTTGTCTTTCTATGTGTGGCCCCTTGATGAACTGGTGACTTGTCCAGGGTGAACCCCGGCTCCTGAATGAATGAACATCCTACAACCTGCTCAGCCTTTCATCAGATGTCACTCACTCACTCAGTGACTAAAATAATAATACACTAATGCCAACTAAACTGCTGTTGTTCTGCATCAGGCTTATTAAAAACAGTTGGTTCGATCTTCCTTTTTCACAAAAACAAATTTGTCACCGTGACTTACCAAATATTGCTCGTCATTTCAATACATATTTGTCAATCTTTCAAAAGAACCAAACTAAGAAAAGTAAACAGGCAGGTTTATTCAGTTCTTATTTTGCTTGTGTTGCTTTGTTTGTTGTTTTTAGTTTAATAAATATTTGAAAAGGAACTGAACAATGAATATTATCCCTTTGACATATAATAATAATAATAATAATAATAATAATAATAATAATAATAGCCCTGTGATAAACTGGTGACTTGTCCAGGGTGTACCCTGCGTCCTGCCCAAAAGTCAGCTGGGATAGGCTCCAGCCCCCCCACGACCCTACACAGGATAAGTTGTTACAGAAAATGAATGAATAATAATAATAACAACAAGTCAGGCTATGTTATTATGTTCTTTAGACATTTTACAGTGACACTCTTTAATAATCAATAAATACTGTTTACATACTTAAAATATACAGTAATTTACTGATAAAACTATGGTCAGTATTCTATTGTAACTTTACAATAATACAGTAATGAACTATACTGTATATTTATTTCTAGTAATATATCGCAATTCTAAAATACAGTAAGAAACTGTAAAGAATACAGTACTTTGCAGGTGAAGCTGATGCCAGCTACTTATTTTAGAGGTTTTACAGTGTGGGATTTTTTAAACCATTTGGGAAAATGTACCCATTTGTCCTGCACCTTCCATATAAACCCGCCCACATACAATGGTGTCCCTGCATGTTGCAAACCAAGTATCTCTGCCCTTTCCTCCACCAATTCAAGTTTTACTTGTGTGTTGTAATGTGCTTCATGGCATCTAGATTCATATCTCATCAGTTTGTCAACATTTTGTCAACTACTGTTTGAACTCATGTCAGAAGATGCTACACCCTTATATAAGAAGCTTCGGCCAGGCCAGCCAGGATCAACAACACTGAAACATGTGGTATGACAGGAGGGCGTGAAAGCGCTCGCCAGTAAATTAATACAGAAAAGATTTTAAAAGCATGTGTGGTTTTTGAGTTTTTTTTTTTTTTTTATCAATTGTGACAATTGGTGTTCTGTCAGACTATAAACTAAACCTGACTAAAAGATTGATTTTTCCAGGCAACCTATTGGCCATGGATTCTAATCTTTTCTACTTCCCATTTTATGTCAAGTTGATGTCTTTGACTTACTCAAAGCACTGTTTAGAGATAATTTTAATTCTTTAATGCAGTGGTTCCCAAAATTTTTTCTGGGGACCCACATTTTTAAAATGACAAACCATCGCGACCTAAATCACAATAGGCCTATCCATAAATTGCAAGATACAACAATTTGTGCATAAATGAGTATTTCTGACCATTTTTACTGCCATCTGCATCATTCTATTATCTTCAATAGGTAAAGCAGCCCAGTGATATACATTTAAATTACAACTACATTGTATGCTTATTGAAAATATATACTGTACATATTTTAAATACTTTATAGATATGATCAAATAAGTGCATTTAGGAGGGGTGTGGTATCTCATTGTTTTTATCTCCTCTTATCAAAATAAAAACATTTTACATAGGCTACTTTATAAATGAGAAAATGCATTGAGTCTGAGTAAACAGCCACTCATGTTCATGTTCATATTTTTATTTGAGAACTTAAGTGCATCTTAAATTAAACGGGCACACATCAGTTAAACAACACACATTTTAACCACTTTATATGAGACAAATTAAGTGCATTTTGTTGTAATTAACAGACTCTTGTTTCCCTCTCATCATTAAATTAAACAGAATATTGCTTGTTCTTTGCATTCCAGTCAGGTGTACAACAGGAGAGCGCAACACGCATATCGGGTGTAGCATTTAGTCTATGGGCGGTAGCTAATCTAACATTACCTGCTGCAGTCTGATCCTTAGCTAGGTCTTGTCCCTGGTCTCTAGCTATGCCTTGCTTTTTTATTAGCCAGACATCCATGTTTGTGTGACCACCTGTAAAATCTGTTCATTACTCTGGTGGAAACTATGGTGGACACTTGGTGAAAACCCAAACGAGTTCTGAACAAGGCACCGCCTGCCTACCTCCAATGATTGGCAGAACTCCTTGTGTGGTGGAGCTAGAAACACGCCTCCTCATGCGGCTGAAAGATGTACTCCAGATATAAATCAAGAATAATACTCAAATAGAATCATAACTATTTTATTTGGCGAAATAAAATAAAATCTCCTGCCCAGACTTTGGGAACCACTGCTTTAATGCACTGAACTATACGAGATCAAATTACTCATCTCACTTTCAAGACATATTAACTCAATTAAAATGACTACCAAGATTCTTGTACTATTTCCGACTTCTATTTTAATGCCCAAATTGTTTTTTAAAAGACTCCAAATTCATTCTGCCTTGATTTGGAACAAAAAATCTGTGAGGATGCTTAAAACGTACCTTCAGAGCCCCAAATCATCTGTTAGGTCTAGCCTTACCCAACTTTTTACATTATTACTGTACAGTAAATATACTGACCAACAGTGAAAACACATAATTTTAAAAACCCTGTAATTTCTATTCACTAGCCCTAATCTACTGAAACAAACAATCATTTGATACACTGAATAGACTTTTTAAAGTGCCCACAACCAAAACATGTTAAATCACGAATAACCATCATTTAGTCATAACATATAAATAACAGTCATTGGTGCATTTCAGAGTAAAAGAATGATGTTGGTGAGATTTATTTTCAGCATGATTAAAAAGACCTGGCCAAGGCAATAATTTACTAGGTCTAAGTAACGTCTTAGAGAAACAACTGATGATGCGACGATCCCCGAAAGAACTTACGTGAACATGCAGTTGGGATGCTATGGTCGGAACTCTGCAGACACGTGCAGCACAGATGTTCCAGATGTTATGGCTGATTGCAAAGTGGATGGAGATCACATTTAGCAACAAGTCCGGATTTAACTTGTACATAGCTGGGGGTCTTTGATGTTTGTACCATCGATGCAGAGACCGCTATCCTGCCGCATATGTCCAGGAAGTTGATCGTTTGGTGGTGGTGTCATGAAGTGGGGCGCCACTGCTAATGGACTACGGTCAGAATTTGTCCACATTCACGGCCATCCATCTCCGATATATACGGTCCTAGGTCCACACGTCATACCCAGGATACAGCAATCAGGCATCACCTTCATGCGTGACAATGCCCTCTATGGGACGCTGGGGATCACCAGGTGAGACGGAGAAGATCCTGCTCTAGCAACACAAACAACTTGTCACAGCACTGCTGGAAGAATGGCATGTCATCCCAAAATTCCAGAATAACATCTTATCCTTTCAGGAGGTGTAAAGTAGTAATAAATGGTGGAGCTAGACATGCACGGTAGAACTATTTGTTCTCTGTATCACCATCCACACTTTCTGACTTGTAAACACTAAGACAAAAACCACTAATTTGCACAAAAATGATGTTTCTGTATGGCTAAAGGGTGAATAAAGATGTGTGAACCATAATTTGCCTTTGATATTTAATATGAACAGGATGGCATGACATAAAAAAAAAAAATGCGTTCCTACTTTTGGTCACTATATTATAAACTGTCAGTTTAACCCATCTGCCCTGATGTTATGATGAGGAGGTACTATTCCATTTTCCAATGGAAAACGACTGACAGAAAAGTACCCGATACCAAGACGAGTCAAGTCGAGTTGAGTTGAGCCGGTACTATGCCGTGGAAATGCGACTTTTGATTCTACACAAATACTTCGCTTTAACATCAAAACCTTTTTTAACCCCAACCCAGATAGACAGCATTTAATTTATGGCTAAGAAATGGTCTAATTTTCTCTTAAGATATTTTTTTGTAAATAACTCATTAATCTCATTCGATACCTTAGTTAATTTAACATACCTCTGTCCCACTTCTTTCAATACTTACAAGATCGAAGCTTTGTCATAAAACATTACACAAGATTCCTAAATGTTCCTAAATGCATTTGTGACATGCACTGAAGACCATGCACTTTAGATAATTTAAATTAGGCCTTATAGGTTTCTAAGAGAAATTATAAATAATATTTAATATGTAAACATGGGCTAAAATGTGTTTGCACTGTGCATCAATGATCAGGAGATTTACCTGAAATACAAGTAAAACCAAACACTCTTCTCCAAATATGTGATTCTGTCTTCCTTGTAGGTCTAAGGGAAAATGAAAAGAATAAACTGGAGATGGTCAGTTACATCCAGAATATGAATATTAGCATCATCAGCATCATCCCCACACTGGCCACAGTTCTCACCTTCATAGTACACACTCTGTTACACTTAAAGCTCAACTCGACTGATGTGAGTACCTCAGCAGTGCAGTGCATACAATACAACAAGCTTTGCCAATAAGTTAATAGGTGTATCAAAAAAGGAACATATTACCTTATCAGTATTGACGTGGTGTTCTTTGTTATGACCAGGCCTTTACCACCATCGCCATCTTCAACTCCATGCGGTTATGCTTGGCTCTAATGCCCCTGTCTGCGAAGGCATTGGCTGAAGCTGCTGTATCAACAAAACGACTGAGGGTAAACTCTGTTCAGAGTTTTAAATGTAGCATTCATTATATGATCATTCATTATATTATAAGATCATGTTGTGGATCTCATTTGCAGTTACAATCTCAATTTCAAAAATATGAAAAAGATGTGTGTATGATGAAATATGTGTGGCTGTTTTTAGAAAATATTGCTATTCCAGAATCCAGAGTCCTACCTGAGGCAGGATAAAGACAGTGACTCGGCCATTGTGATGAAAAATGCGACACTTTCCTGGACCATACCAGAGAGCCTGCCAGCACCCAGCTCGGCCAATGGGGTGGAGGCACACAAAGTGGATGAGGTGTCCCAAAATGAGAAGAGTGAAACTTTGCCCACTCTGAGAAACATCTCCTTCACACTGCCAAAGGTGTGCTTTCACACTGATATGGATAAATGAGTTTGTTAGATTGTGTAAATGTTAAGCTTACTCTCTGTGTTATTTCCTGAAGGGCAACTTGCTTGGTGTCTGTGGGAAAGTTGGGAGCGGAAAGACATCACTGATATCCAGCATTTTGGAGCAGGTTGGCTTCTTTTTCATGTTTTTTCACTTTAACTCTTTTACCATCTTTTATGTGCAGCATTTTTATTGGCTTCCTATTTAGTTTTCTTGTTAATTTTATTGTCCACCACTCTTGTTGGGCAGATGTTACTCAATTTGATAATCTGCCAAGCATGTTATGTTTTCACCGGCATCTGTTTGTTTCACCAGCATTTGATTGGTTGTTGGCTGATTTGATTGTTTGTTATGCTAATACTAATTGACAGACTTCTATACAATTGATGGAAGGATGGGACAGAACCGTGAAATAAAATTTTTGGTGTAGATCTTGATAAATGGGCAGATCCAGCTCTGTTTTTCCACTTAAAGGTGACATATTATACCCTTTTATCACAAGTTAATACAATTTCTGTTAGTCTTAATGAAATATCTGCGACAATGGCAGGTTTAAATATCAATGGAATCAAGCACCGCTGCAGCCTTCTCTTCCTCCTTCAGCTGCCTCTCTCCAAACAGCCTGTTTTAGGGCGTGGCGCTTAATATGCAAATGAGACACTTCTCACTCCGCCCCCTCAAGCAAGGGGATTGCCGATGCGACTACGGCGTCGCGCTTCCATGGCAACTCTCGACTGTGATTTCTGGGAGAAAAATGGCTACAGGAGAAAACAAAGCGGCCCAAACAAGCATGTTGGATCCATATATGTTTGACCCAGAGTCTTATGCAGTCCTTACCTGTAGTTAACTTTCCATTTTAAACGTACTAGGTTGCAAGAAGACTATAGCAGCCTCAATATCCACCATCATGCATGGTGGATCATCCCGGATTCTAACCAATTTGTTTAAATGCATTTTCACTACAGAATGCATTAAACATGTATAGAGCAAACTATGGGTCTTTACGTCTCAGGGGGATAATGCAGTAAGTACAGCAAAAAATACTATTATTATTGTAATACATTATATCACAGTGGAATTGATTACTGTAAATTAATATTCCCTCTACCTTCTAATGGTAGTCTTTTGCTTGGTGACTTCAAACATATCACATAGTGAAAGAACACACACCGTTTAAATTGACTTCATTTTTATTGAAACAAAGATGTTCAGTGGTATGACAGTCTTAATTAGATAACAGTCATTTAAAAATATATTTTAAAAATATTGTTTACAAACAAATAATATAACATCAGTAAAAATTAAAAGCTTTAAAGCTGAAAAAAGTGGCATAATATAAATAGTCCTCATGATTGACTGTTTTAATAAATAACGTACAATTTTCTCAGGTTGGAGAGTTTTTAGAGAAAGCTGTGTGCAGACGGTGCTCCTCTTCGGTGGGTCTGTCTGTTAGCCCACATGATGTGACACACTCAGCAGTCCAGATGTGCTTGGCTAAAAACAAAGAGCACTGATATTTACCACCTTTTTTAAAAATTTCACAGAAAGTTATTTAGCAATGCATACATAAATGCAGATATAACTCAAGTTAACAGGGGTATTCATCATCCACATCATAATATAGATAAAATATATAGATAGAGTTTAATTCCTTTACAATAACTATTATTATTTTGACAATGAGATCTTTAATCTGTTGTTACAATCAGCTTTTTTTCATGTTATGTTTCAATCTTAGTTGGATTAAAAATCAGAAGTACTCACACATGAACACATAGTTGTTACCTTAAGCGTTAAAATGAGAAATAAATGTTTTCCAAGCAAGCGACGATACTAACAACTTAGCAACAACAACGGAGATGCTAATGCTCTCCGGGTCTGAGGCCAGTGTATACAGTTCACCGGGCGGCAGATATGCCTCCAGATCCTACATTTATGAGCGACAGTGTTACTGCCCCATTATTACAGTCAGCCTGCTCTGGTTACGTCACAGCTACAAACATACTTTACATCCACACGCTCCGTTTACCGGGGTAACAGAGGACATAAAGCACATTTACCCCTAGCACAACATGCTAACATGGCTAAACGCTAGTTACTTGACTGTAACAGCGGACATGTTGGGCAGACTAGGGGGACGGAGGTCGGTGAAATGGCAGTGCTTAATGGGAGTCTTTACTGAATCAAAAAACCAGAGGAGACATCGACAATCTCTTCTCATGTAACTCTAACGTTAGTCAAAAGTGTTGACAAGATGACGTTCATCTTACAAACACTCAATTAACAACATAGACGCCACAATATATAATAAGAGGTAATGTTTATCTCAGCTGTAAACATTACATCATACTAACAACCACAGAAACACACAGCAGAATTTATTTTAAATACTTACATTTCCCACTTCTGCAGCTTCACCACGGACTGATGGTATGGATCCCTCTTTTAGGAAAAGCTTGCTGGCCAGTCCAAAGTTGTACTGACCCAGGTTGGTGAAGCAGTCGGACTTGAAATGGTTCGCACAAACGTAGAGATTTTTGCGGAACTTGGCAGGGACTTTTCCATCAAAAATGAAGTTAATCCACTCAGCTCTTATGTCCTCTGAAGCTGGGAGGCCATATAAACTATTGTGTTGGTTTGTGCAACCAACTACTGCGCAGCTCACATGTTTAGCACTACCTTCGACATTATGCTTGTAGCTCGGTGCTTGCTAGATAACAATAGCGGTGGAGTACGGCAAGTTTGTTCGAAAACTGTGGGAGGTGATATTGGGGTGTGGGTGGAGATACTCGGGTATGGGGTGGAGATACTCAAGAACCGGTGGTTAGAGTGACGTAAAAAGCACCTATTTATCTGATCGGGCTGTCAAAACAACATATTTCTCATTCATTAAGCTCACTAAAAAGTCACTGAGTGGCCAAATATAACACCTTGTGTGTTGGTAGAGACTAAAGATAAGCAAATAGATGTGTATAAACACTGAAAAAATGAGATTTTCATAATATGTCCCCTTTAAACAATATAAAAGATCACCTAGCAACACTGCGGAGGGCAGAAAACCTCAGAATTTGAAATAACAAGAAGGAGAGGACTTGGACATCTCCCTACCAGAATCCCTTTCGATTTTTGAAAGGACACTTCACAAAAGAAAAATCACTTAAAATGTCAGAGGGACATTGAAGACCACCTGAAAACCACACACGTTGATGATCAGAGGCAGGAGCAAAGTCATTCCTCCAGATATGCCACCCATCCCTCAACCAGAAACCTGGATGATAGACCTCCAAGATGGACTGAGGTAGAGAAAATTGTGAGGACGGCAAGGGCAGCTTCAGCTCCAGGACCAAATGGAGTTCCATACAGGCTGTATAAGAATTTTCCAGATGTACTGAGATTCCTCTGGAAACAAAAGAAGGTAGTGTAGAAAAACAAGTCATTCCAAAAGTATGTCAAAGAGCTGGAGGGATACTAATCCTTAAGGAAAAAGAAGGCTCAAACATCGACCATTTCCAGCAAATGAATCTCTTGAATTTTGAAAGAAAAGATCATCATTGCTCAAGAAGATCTTTCTGAAACAACCTGAGTGACAAGGTGGTGCAGAAAGCTGGTATACAAGGCTTCCCAGGTTCCTGAGAACACACAATTATGATATGGCACCAGATTCAAGCTGCAAAAACAGCGATCTGCACATCTTATTCCTCGATCTTGCTAATGCTTTTGGATCCATCCAACATTCCCTCCTCTGGACAGCCTTCAAATTCTTCCACATGCCAACGACGATAACGAACCTGGTCAGAAACTATTTCCAAGACCTGCAGTTCTGTCTCAAAACATCAGAGTACACCACAGCAAGATAACATTTCGAAGTAGGAATGGGTGTGTTGTCGATGTGGAGTCTCTGATCTGTAAGTTTCCGTATAATGATGGATATACTCCTGGATTTGATGGGTTTAAACCTCATTCGCGCCCACTTTATGTTTGACTGCAGTTTTTCCAACAGCTGCTTTGTACATGCAACCGTTGATGTCAGGATGGTTAAATTGTCCATGTATGCATGAATGGGAGGTACTCGCTGTCCAGACTTTAGGCAGTCTCCTCCTACAACTAATTTGGATGCTCGGATGATTAGTTCCATTGCCAAAGTGAAGGCTAGAGCAGGACTGCCTGTCAAGAGCTTGGAACATTGATACAGTACAAACCTCAAAGACACAGACCAGTATGACCAAATAAGGGAAGAAACAATCAAAGGTCTTCACAGCATAGACAAGACCTTACTGCCTGGCAAACTAAAGATGTGGTGCTTTCAGTTTGGGATGCTTCCACGTCTAATGTGGCCGCTAATAGTCTTCGAGCTTCCCATCACCAATGTTGAGAAACTGGAGAGATCGGTCAGCTCCTATATAAAGAAGTGGCTTGGACTTCCCCTTTGTCTCAGCAATATCGGCTTGTACGGGAGTGGTGCACTGGAACTGCCCGTATCTAGCCTCACTGAAGAGGACAAGTGCAGCAAAGTGGGGCTAAACATGATCCTAGGAGAGTCTCAATATGGAGGGATATGAGCAACCGCTCCCAAACTGACAACTGGGAGAAAGTGGACTCCATCTGAGGCTGTAGAGCAAGCAAAAGCTGCTCTCAGGCACGGAGACATTGTGGGTCAGGTGCAGCATGGGAGACGTGGTTTTGGTCTCATAACAAGTCGTCCCACATGGCACAAAACAACATCAGCCCAACAGTGAAAGCTAGTAGTTGGTGAGGTACGCCAGCAAAAAGAAGCGATGCGAAATGCCAGGGCAGTCTCACAGGCTCAACATGGCCAATGGACCACATGGGAAAACTAAGAGTTCTGCATACTCATCTGGAAAGAGTTATGGGAGATGGATGACGGCAGAAGTATCTTTATCATCAGAGCCACCTCCAATGTGCTACCCACTCCCATGAACTTGAACCAGTGGATTGGTGACGATCCTTCATGATTCTTCTGCAAAGAACCAGCAAATCTCAGGCATATACTTACTGGCTGCAAAACCAGTCTTTCCCAAGGCCGCTATACCTGGAGGCACAACCAAGTTCTCCGTCAACTGTCAGTTATCCTCGAACAAAGAAGAACTGTTGCCAACACCTGTTCCCCCCAAACATCTGGCTCCACTAACACCATTGCCTTTGTACCAGCAGAAACAGTCCCAAAGACTACAACTACAAGGAGGAATCAAGTCGGCTGTACACAGCCCGAGGCTGGAAGATGCAAGTGGATCTGGAACAGAGGCTTGTCTCTCACCAGATATCATGAAAACTAATCTTAGGCCAGACTTGGTCTTGTGGTCCAGCTCACAAACGTCCCTGTACATTATCGAGTTAACAGTACCGTGGGAGGCTGCAGTGATTGTATTAAGGAAAGCCCAAAAATTGTATTTTGCAGATAAATTTAACATTTGACATTAAGTCAACTTGGAACCTTATCAACAAGTTGCTAAATCAGAAAAAAATGTCAAGCTGCTGCACCTGTTGAGATGCGAGGGCAGGATAGGTCTTCTTATGATCTGAGAGAGATTGCTGAGGGTTTCAATGAATTTGAAAAAAAGTATTGGCTCTTCACTGGCAGCTAGTACAAAGGACTCTGATGTGAACCCCTGTAAAAAATTTTAGAGGCCATTTTCCACATTTTCTAGCTTTGACCCTCCTAGTGCTGAAGAAGTGAATGGTATGAATCAAAAAAGGTCTGCCCATGGTCATGATGGTATCAAAAGCAGTCTTATCAAAGAAATTATTGATTATATTATTCAACCCTTAACTCATATTTTTTCCTTATCTCTTCAATCTGGTATTGTCCCTCAAAAATTAAAAATTGCCAAAGTGATACCAATATATAAAATACCGTCCGATATCTATTTCGACCTGCTTCTAAAAGATTTTAGAAGAGCTGGTTTACACAAGAATCTCTAAGCACCTATCTGTTAACAACATCCTTTATAACCACCAATATGGTTTTCGTAAGAAATACTCCACTGAGCATGCACTTGTTGCAGCTTGTTAGCATAAAAAAAAATGCCTTGGGTGTTTTTCTTGATTTAAGTAAAACATTTGATGCCATCAACCATAGAATTCTCATTTCCAAACTAAAGAGATATGGAGTCCAGTATAATGCCCTCAGGTGGTTTTACAACTATTTGGATAATAGAGAGCAATTTGTGTCATTTAATGGTTGCTCATCAATTAAGTCTAAAATTCTCCTTGGGATTCCCCAGGGTTCCATACTGGGCCCTTTATTGTTTTTAATTTACATCAATGACTTGGCTGTGTCTTGTAATAACCTTCTCCTGTAATATTTGCAGACAATACCAATTTTATAGCCACACATGATGACTTCAAGTTCTTGATTGAATGTGTAAATGAGGAACTATCTTCTGTCTCTACATGGTTTCAGCTGAATAACATTACACTCAATGTAAAAAATTTTTACTTCATGATCTTTTGCAACAAAAATAAATTTTACCCCAAAGAAGAATCTAAAATAATTTTCAATGGAACTGAAATCTCCCAAGTAACACACACTACATTTTTAGGTGTATTGTGTATTGTAGGGTTGCTGTGGCTTAGGTGGTAAGAGCGATCTTCCACTTATCAGAAGGTCAGTGGTTCAATCCCCAGTTCCCCCAGTCCACACGTCAAAGTCAAAGTATCCTTGAGCAAGATACTGAATCCCAGTTTGCTCCCCGGGCGCTGTAAGGGCTGCCCACTGCTCCTCAGGAATGGGTCAAATGCAGATGACAAAATTCACTACATTGTACTGTGTATAATTGTATGTGACCAATAAAGCTGATTCTTTCTTTCTGGATGAAGGTTAAAACTGGAATTATCATATTGATCACGTTTGCAAGAGATCTATGAAGATGCTTGGTATAATGAGAAGGGTCTGTCCCCTGATCCATCACTGCTCATTTAACTCTGTATTATAGCTTCTTTTTTCCTTACTTCAACTATTGCAATATTGTTCGGGCAGCTACATATCGAACATATCTCAAAAAATTATTCAAAATCCAGAAGAAGTTCTTGAGAATAATCTCTAGGTCTAATAGTTATGAACCATCTGCACCACTCTTCAGGAAATATTCACGATTACCTTCAATAATTTCTTTATTTTCTCATCTGATATTGATTCATATCCTACTAGACATAGTAATCATCTCCACTTACCCTTCTGTCGTACATCTTGCCATCAATTTAACATCACATTTAGAGGTCCGAAACTCTGGAATGCTCTGGACTTGTCTCTGAGGTCAGCATCATCACAGTCTGTTTACAGAAAGCAATTGAAGGACTTTTGACATGAGTTTATTTTTATTTTTTGTTCTCTCTAGCTTTGTCTTTTCATTATTGTTGTGTCTTGAGCGTGCTATGAGTCCTTGTGTTCCCTTTCTGCTTGCTGTTCTTCCAATGCTTACTTACTTACTTACTACTTTGGATTTTGTTTGTAGTTTTTCTTTCTTCTCTCTTGTTTATATCTTTTGAAAACTGTGTTATATTAAACTCTGATGCTTGACAGGAGTGGAACTCTGTACAAGCCATCAGCGCTTCATTCCCTCCTTGCACTGTTTTTATTATGTGCTAAATAAATCAATCAAATATTTAAAAAAAAGTGGATGAGGCATATGAGCGGAAAAAATATATAAAATGCAGACATAGCAGTCGAGGCAAGACAGCAGGGCTGTAGACCACAAGTGCTGCCAGGTTGGGTGCAGAGGTTTTGTGGCCAAGTCAACCATCATACTCTGAGGGCGAAATCTACAACAAGCCAAAAGGTCACTTTCAGAAGCTGCTGAACGTAGTAGTGACTGACTGTAGCTAACAAGAAAGGACTCAATATGGGCTGCAAGGTGACTGACAGGGAAAGGGGTAAAAGCTCAGGGGGGCACACCTGGGATGCCAGATGTTGCCGTTGAGCTCTCTGGAAGTGTTGTGGGCCTATCAATGAAACCTGTGAAGGAAGGTGCCCACCTGATGACTCCCCCCCGATGCTGTGTGACATACTGTGTTCTCATGGTTCTCATTTATATTTTAGATGCACCTCCTGCAGGGCTCCCTTACAGCCAATGGGACCTTTGCCTATGTTTCCCAGCAGGCCTGGATATTCCATGGAACTGTCCAAGAAAACATTCTGATGGGGGAACAATTCGACCAGGCCAAGTATTGATTACTGAACTCTGATAAATGAATTTCATCTGTACCCACAGATAAATTTGAATATGGAAACAATAGGAGGCATTTTTAAAAAGGGGAAACCATGTGTGATATGTTACCAATTGCTCTTTACCGTGACATGGCCTATAAGGCGTGAGTCTTATTGTTATGTCACATGACAAATCACAAATGAAAAAGTTCCTCTTCTGGTGAGTTTGTCATACAAGAGCAAAAGTCATCTCTGTTATCTGATAGGTTAATCCTTTTACCTGGCATTTATGATTGTGGTTAGGCTTGCAGTTGTGTTGTATGCCTGACGTACAGACTGTAGGTATGTAATATGCACTAGACCTGAGCAGCGTTCTCTGACATTACATTTGGAAATGCTGCATTTGTGAGCCTGGCATTTTGTTATGAACTCTATGTCATGAGAATTGTGGTGCTGCAGAAATAGTCAAATAAGAAACAGACCACAAGTTTGCTTGTACATTACTGCTCATATATGTCGAACAATCAGCTTTATTGTGCTGACTGTATGTAAATACTTTCCCCAGATTACTTGAAAACATAGTTACTTAAAACTGGTTACATGGCATTTTTTGTGATTGTTACCATAAAACACTCAATCAAAAATAAATGTAATCTCATCTGAATATTTTTGAATGAAATCAAACTCTAAGTCAAATATTACTGCAAATAATTAGTCACCTGGAAAGGTAAGACACAGGTTAGATACAGATACAAACCCCTAGATGACAGCACAGGAGCCGTCACAGAATTTAAATGTTTGTGCTAGATAAATGAAAATGGATAAAATCAGCATTCAACATCATTAAATAACAAAACAATATATTAATTAGGTCACATTAACAATATTCAAAACCTGATTTAAAAGATATTACATGTACATTTTTAAGTTTCCTGTGCACAGAAGCATGTTTTTTTCCACATAACTGTGTTTTACACAGATATTTTCCCAAAATGATACATCCCATTTTTGTTGTTTTTTCCCCATTAAGAAAACTGAGTTTAAAAAAATCATGTCTTTAAAATGACTCTTTTGGATACACTATAGCTAGCTGAGTTTCAGGCAATGTCTTGTCTTACTCCACAGATACGACAGAGTTTTGGATATCTGTAGCCTCAGACCTGACCTGAAAATCCTCCCATATGGTGATAAGACTGAGGTAGGAGCTCTCTGCTGTATGACTCGCTGCAGAAATTATTTCTTACAAGTGTCGTGGAACTTTAACTACTAACACCCTCTTATGTGTGGTAAGAACTTCTCTTGTGGTCTTGTGGATTCACAAAATTTTAACAATTCATTGCTAGCTACTATACTGTCAGATCGGTAGAATTTCTTTGCAGATATGAGTATCCTGACTTTAAGGAGGAACAGGTCTGAGATAAAGCTCTGCATAAGGAATTGTAGTAAAGCTGCTGTTTAATTAGACATGTGTTCTAACATTCAACATATTGTATTATGGAGTGATGATTTTACTTGTTTTTTGTGAAAGTCCTCCTCATAATTCAAAGTTCAGAAACTCTCTGTGCTGTTCTGTACAGTTTGTCGTGGAATCTAGTGACATAAAACCTTGGCTTTCTTTTCTTTATGGGGATTTCTTTTGAACAACACCTTTCCTATAGTAGAACTTGGTGACTTTTGACTATTTGTGTGGTGTAAACATTATATTACACGATTACACGTTACGTTATAACAATCATCATTGATTCACTCTTTTTGTTTTCTTTCTTGAAGTCCATTTTAACCTAGTGGTTCAAGTCTAGATCAAAACTTATTAATCACAAGTTGAATGCCTTACCTAGGGATTTAGTTTCTGCATTGCTGGAAATTAGTGAAAGTAAAACTGGATTCTTGTAGTTGTAGTAGTTGTTCTTTGCAGTTTTCTACTGTTTTGCTGGCAGATTGGAGAGCGAGGGCTGAATCTGTCAGGGGGACAGAAGCAGAGGATCAGCCTGGCCAGAGCTGTGTACTCCAATAAGGACATCTTCCTCCTTGACGATCCACTATCTGCTGTTGACGCTCATGTGGGAAAACACATTTTTGAAGAATGCATTATAAAAGAGCTGCAGAGAAAATCAGTCATACTGGTTACACACCAGCTGCAGGTGGGAAAATGCACTTCAGCAGAAAGTGAATCCCAAACCCATCCTTGTCAATCATGAACCTTTTCAATGAAATTTTCATTTAAGTTTTCACATTAACACCTGTCTACACATATGGCCAAAATGCTGGGATGGTTTCATAGACGAGGTTGTCCTCATATGTCTCTGACAGTATCTTGAGTTCTGTGATGGCATTTTGGTTCTGGAGGATGGCGAGGTGCTTGAGGCTGGAGACCACAAGGCCCTGATGAAAGCCAATGGACGCTATGCTCAGCTCATCAGCAACTACCAGATGGAACAGTCCAAAGTAACACCTAACAGTTCAAACCTCAGATGTACTTTTAGCTCTGCTATTCTCACCATGTGTCTTTTATTATTGTCTTAGCTGTAAATGCATTTCACCTGTTCTTGTTTTATGAGCGCAAAAACAATCTTTAAAAAGTTAGCTGTAAAACAAGGGAAAGTTTTCTCCTACTTTCAGTTGTAGTAGGACCAGAAACATTTTAAACACAAATTAATGGTTTATCAACAGCTGTGGTGAAGGAACAGTAGATGATACTTTCAGCTTATGCAGACTCATTGTTTTTGCTTATCATTTACAAACTCAGAGAGAGGAAGATGAACTGTCGTCCCAACAAGATGCAGAGCTGACGGAGGTTGAGATGACAAACCCCACAGATGGTGGTATGGTGAACCCAGGTATGGAAACCAGCAAAAAAATAAATAAATACAAGGGAAAAAAAGTTTGATAGTGTAATGATCTAACACATAATATATGGGATAATATATGATACATCACTGCAGCATTAGAGAATTTAAAATCATTCAAAATGAAGCTGGAGCTCATTATAGATTTTAGTACAAAGACACACCAATAAGTATTGTAGCATATAATGCACTAAGTTGCAGAAATGGATTCCTAAAGCAGTTACATAGTAAAAGAGATATAATTAGGAGGAGGTCAAAGGGAGTGTCAGCAGTGCAGTGAGATAACAAAAAGATTACAAAACTTTGTGAAACAATAGACAACAAACCATCTCTGATTGTCAATGTACTGTGATTATTGTAATATTTTATGATTTTTATGGCTTCGTTGGAGTCTCCACAGTAAAGAGATGATTCATTTTACAGTCATTTTATTTACATTTCTCCACACTATGTGATTCCTTTCAGCATTTGACATGTCAGAGGAAAACAATGACGGAACAAACCAAAACACAGGCCCTAAACGTGAGTCTACCACAGTTTTTTTTGTAATTGTGACTCTAATGCTGGTGCAGGGTCGTCCACCTCAGATGTATATCCAGTTTCTGAAAGGAGGTTGGGCTCGCATGGTTTAATTTTTAGGTGGGATACTAAAAGCCTGTATGCTTAGTTAAGCAGCCAGTATGATTCAAGAGAAGAGTGTGGTAGATGATCTGACAGCTTTGGAAACCACTCGCTTCCACACCTTGCCAACAAGAAAAGCGGGGAGGGTGTTTCTAATTTCTTTCATTCCCATACTGATAAATCAACATTCACACCCACTCTCTCATCCTCGGCCCTGCAAAAGCACCACCACTGGTGCAGTACAGCTGGCCGACACTGTTCCCTTCTCTGCTGACACTACTTCGGCCGCAGCCTCTACCTCATCCACTGTTGCTGCACCGGCTGCAGTTTCTGTTCCTGCCCTGGTCACCGTCCCTGAGGAACCATGGCTCCGTCTTGGAGCTAAACCCAAAGCCCTGGTCAGCTCGACACCATTACGTCTGGAGCCACCATCAACGTTGATGGTGTGGCTGATAGGCAAGCGTAATACCAGAGGAAAACATTCTTCTCCATCCTCTCATAGATCCACAGCCCATAATATCCAGCTAGTCAATTGAAATGACATCCTCGATGAGTTTCCTCCACTAGTTGGGAACTTACGGCCTCCTCCACCTCCCAGGTTCTGGTCTCCAGCGAACTTTACAGCGCATCCGCCTGCTCCATCTAGGTGTGCCACGGCTGGACTGCTGTTTCTGGCTGAGCATTGATACCTATTACCCGCAATGAGTTCCCCTCCGTTGCCGTTGCACCTGAAACTGGACTACTCTCAGGCCAACTGTCGGAAGATAGATGTCACCACCTGTTCTTGGCTACCCTAAGCCGCAGGTTGGTACAGTGCACTCGGAGACGATTCAGGGTCTGGCACCGGGAGTGTAGCTGTTTTGGGGAGTCGAGGAGGGTTGCCATCGGTTGCTCGTCGGGCCGCTGATGTTGTTGGATAACGTGCTGCTGCTGATGCTTATGCACCGCAACGTATCTCCAAGCCTCCGACAACACTGATTATCGGGGACTCGATAATCAAGAAGGTGGGAGTTGGAAAGGCTCATACTCTCTTTTTTCTCTGGTTCCAAAGTACTTGACATTGCCGACAAAGTTCAGACGTAATAAATTCCCACCCAGAAGTAAATCATAATATTATTCATGTTGGCACCGATGACATTCCCGAGCAACAGTCTGAACTCTTAAAATGTGATTTCACCAACCTGTTTCAGAGTCTTAAATCATTTCACAATACATTTTACATTTCCGGACCAATTCCCACATTTGAACGAGGAGTGGGGCATTTCAGCAGGCTACTTAGCTTGAATTCTTGGCTGTCCACTGCTTGTACTGCTCATGGTGTGGGCTTTCTTGACAACTTTAATATTTTCTGGGAACGAGGGGAACTTTTTGGCCCAGATGGTCTCCACCCCAACAAAGCTGTTGCTCAGTTTCTAGCTGCAAACTTATAATTTCAAATCCTGTCATGACTGTTTACAGAGCACAAATCCACTATGAAACCCCCATCTCCCCTTCCTCTCTCATCATCTTACTGTGTCACCCCGCCTACTGCTTTCCCCTGGAAGAAACTGCCCCAGCTCTCTCACCTGTCCCGTTTGTTGCATATGAAGATAGCTCCTCCTGTATGGAAGGTCAGACGGGCCAAAAACTGATCTTTTTTATTGCCCAATCCCTGTCATTATAAAACACAAAAAATAAGCAGCAAGCAATCAAGGGCATGGGGGGATGTTGCAGTTTTGTATAACAATATTTTTAACTGTAAAACTGATGATTTTGATGATTACTTGAGTTTTGAATACTTAGGTCTAGTTATCTCTCTGTATCACCTGTATCACCCATCTAAAATCACAATTAAATTTGACAGCACTATAATTTCTGGTGATTTCCATATTCACATTGATAACAGCATCAACTTGGTTACAAACAATTAATCAGTCTATTAGATTAATTTGACTTCAAACAAGATGTCACTGGTTTTTCCCATACAAAGGGTCACAAACTTGACATTGTCTTCTTCAAAGGTTTTGACATTTCAATGACAGCCATTTTAGATGTTGCAATTTCTGTTCACTATTTGAAGTAACTTGCTCTTATGAACAGACGACCATTACTAAATTCATGAACAAACATTACATTAACAATAATACAGCTAATTTATTTATTAATTAACAGAAATATTAAAATACATGGACCACCAAAAGCACCTTGGAGGAAGAGTGAAAAGGAAAAATAGAGAAAACACAGCACACAAATTTATCGCAAAATCTATAAAAATGCACTTTATTGTTATAACAAAGTCTTACATTTCTTAATTAATGAATAATAATCAGAATGATGCCGCATTCCTATTCTCTTCAATTGATGAACTGATAAACCCATCTAAATCTACCCCTACTGAGTTTCTCTCTACAAACAAATACAATGAATTTGATGTTTTCATTCAAGAAAAAGTTTCACATATTAGATATAATACATCATCTTCCTACACAAACACATCTAGCCCTGCATCATCCTCACATTAACTTAACGTCATAAGCTCAATGTCTTCATTTACACCTGTTAACTCCAGTCATTTGGATGAATTCACAGCCTAAATTCATGCATCTGTTCTCTGGATTGCATCCCTACAATATCTTTCATGTCCATTTTTCATAAGAAATGACCTTGAAAGTATTGTTAATAACTCACTTCAGACTGGCATTTTCCCTGGTTCTCTCAGGTTGTTCAATAATCTTACCTCTGCTGAAGAAAAACAACCTAGATCTATCGGCAATCAGTAATTACAGACAAATTTCGAACCTTCCATTTCTAAGTAAAATACTGGAAAAAGTTGTACACAAACAACTACATTAATATCTTATAAATATCATAAATATCTCATGATATTTATGATGCATACCAATCAGGTTTCAGAGTCAATCACAGTACTGAAACAACCCTTGTAAAAGTAATCAATGACCTTAAAATCAAAAGCGACTCACACAGAACCTCGATTTTAGTATTGCTTGATCTCACTGCTGCCTTTGACACTGTTGATCACAAAATTTTAATACAAAGGCTGCATGAATCAATCGGGTTAACTGGTCCTGTTCTTAACTGGGTTCCATCTTACTTAAAGGACAGGAGCTTTTATGTTTCAATAAGTAATTTTAAATCTGCTGAAAAAAAAATTTCATCTGGGGCTTCCACGAGGGTCAGTCCTCGGCCCACTGCTCTTCAATCTCTGCATGCTTCCACTTGGCATGACAAAAAAAGAAGCATAATATGTCCTATCACTCATATGCTGGCGACACGCAGTTGTATGCTTCTCTTTCTTCTGATGATCTGAGTCCTGTTAACAATCAGGTAAACTGTATTGAAGACATCAATTTCTGGATGTCCGGAAACTTTTGCAGCTGAATACAGACAAGACTGAGAAACTCAGAGACGGCAGATTTCTTCACACCTGGCATCGCTGTCTCTGAAACACAGTGAGCAAGTCAGACACCTTGGAATTACTTTGGATACTGATCTAAATTTTCAATCACATTACTATCACCAGGACACGATTTTATCACTTAAAAAATATATCAAAACTTAAAGCATTCATATCTCAAACTGACTCTGAGAAGCTGGTTCATGTATTAATCTCTAGCAGATTAGACTACCGTAACGCTATATTTGCAGGATTATCCAACCAATTAATAGGACGGCCCCAGCTCATCCAGAATGCAGCAGCCAGACTGCTTACACATACATGAAATTTTGAACATTACTCCAATACTGAAATCACTTAACTGGCACCCGGTACAATACAGAATCACCTTCAAAATATTGTTAATGGTCCACAAAGCACTTCATGGTTTGGTGCCAAAGTACATCTCTGACTTGCTTTCTGATGATAACCCGATCAGGGTTATCATCAGGTAGAAATCTTATAGCCGTACCTAGAAATAAATCTAAAGCAGGTGAGGGTGTCTTAAGTTACTGTGGTCCTGTTCTGTGGAACAAACTGCCTGTCGATTTGAGGTCCATCACAACTTTGTCCACCTTCAAGAACAAACTCAAAACTTACATGTTTTTTGCAAGACAATGGTTGATCACTGTTTCATTATGGTGTGTGTGCATGTGTGGTTGTTTGTTGATATTTCCTCTTATTTATTTTGTTAAGGAGTTGTCTTTTCATTTTTGCATTTTTATTCCAGTTTATCAAATATGTCACTATTGTTCTGCCCTTAGATTCAGTTAAGTTGTGCACTTTAGTTGGAACTTTCATTTTGACATGCACTTTGACAGGAAATAGGCTAGCAGCCATCTTATAGTTAGTTATCAGTCACATTTCAGTTGCAAGGCCACATCTTTCACCATCTGCTCCAATTCTTCCAATTGTTTATGCCTTCGAAAGCATCGTCTGTGAGTATCTCTAAAGGAAAGGGGAACAATATCTGAGTTATATTGTGTCATTTTGTTGTATAAAACTGAATTTCTGAGTTTGAAAATTGTTAACTAAATTGTTGGCTTAGCCATAGTTCTTTCCTACCTAGGATAACATGCATGTAGCCTCTGAGGAATCTCGTTATGCCAACGTCTTTGCAAATTTAATCACTATTAGGTAGCCTAAAGTCAACATTGCTACATTTGCAAAGTTTGTTTAAGTTTATAGGTATTTTTACTTTGTTGATGCTGTATCTTTAGACTAGCATAGGAAATGCTACACCATGTTTTCCATACACTTACCTCAGTTATGCAATAGATACTTATCTTTATGCAAATTTATGTTACATTGTGTTGCTGTTATTTAAACTGTACTCCCTTGTTTACCTTTCTCAGTTTTACCCTTATTCATACTCGATATGACAGTGCCGCTCAATAAAGCACTGGGAGCTTTGACACTATATCCTGACTCCTGTATTCATTTTGAATGAATTTTGGCTTGCTGTTAATTTGTGTACTCATCCATACACACAACAAGAACAGCAACTATATATACAACTATATATAACTATATATATAACTGTATATAATATATATAACTATATATACTGTATATATATATATATATATATATATATATATATATATATATATACATATAACAACTATATATATACATGTACAGTATGTTTGCTGATTTTAAATGGAAAGCACATTGTTTCCTTTTAATGAAATGTACTATATAAATGAAATTGCCAATGCCATTACAGCTGGAAACAAAATTATTCAGCCTTGTTGTATATTAGGTTGATACACCAGCTTCTGGCAGCATTCCTGAGGAATCTTAGCCCATTTCTCATGGGCGAAGGCCTCCAGTTCTGTAATATTCCTGGGTTTACCTGCTGCAACCATCTTCTTCAAATCCCACCAGAGATTTTCTTTGTGATTCAAGTCAGGCGACTACGGAGCCCCCCTGTCAGTTGAGGAAAAAAAAATCCATCTGTAAATCTGTACCCATAGTTTAGCAATCCGTGCGCACGGTTTAGCAATCCTTGCCCACGGTTTAGCAATCCGTGCCCACGGTTTAGCAATCCGTGCCCACGGTTTAGCAATCCGTGCGCACAGATTATGAACCCGTGCCCTCGAATAGTGTGCATTCCACGTAGTCTATGTTGTGTTCAAACCACGTTTTTGTGCAGAACAGGAGTTTTTCGGGCATGAAGCTTGTCCAGGGCGACCGCATCCGCCAGGTAAATCAATTTATATAGATTAAAGGGTGGATTTAATGCGTTATGAACGCAACATAGACTACGTGGAACACACATTATTGGAGGGCACAGGTTCATAATCCGTGCCAACGGATTGCTAAACTGTGGGTACAGATTTACAGATGGATTTTTTTTTTCTCAACTGACACTAGGGGGGCTCCGTAGGCGACTGTGACGGCCACCCTAGAATGTTCCAGGACTTCTTCTGAAACCAAGCTATGGTGGACTTTGAGATATGGTTGGGATCGCTGTCCTTTTGGAATGTACAATGATGCCCAAGCTTCAGCCTCCTCACAGATGGTCAGACGTTTTCCTCTAGGATTTCCTAATACTTGATGGAATCCATCTTACCTTCAACACGCTGAGGGTTTCCAGTGTCTGAGGAAGCAAAGCATCCCCAGACCATCACCAAACCACTACCATGCTTCACTGCAGGTAGGGTGTTCATAGCAGTGAGCTTTCTGCTGCCACAGTGTTTATAGGTTCTTTTCAGCATAAGCTTCATTCTTCCTCCTCCAGACATACCACTGATCCATAGGCCCTAAAAGTTGCAGTTTCATTTCATTGCTCCACAGAACAGCATCCTGAAACATTTGTGTCTTATCTAGATTGTTTTGAGCGTACTGGAGCTGACTTTCCTTGTACTTTTTGGTCAGCAGCGGTGAACGTCTTGGAGTTTGGGCATGGAGCCCTTATGTAATTGTAGGCCTTAACAGAAAAAACCTTTGGGATTCAACTGCTAAAGTAAGGGAGTTGAATCATTTTTCGACTGCAGTAGTCAGCAAGCAAAATAAAGCAGCATTTTCTGTTAAATGTGGAGAAAAATTAAAATTTGTTGTATTTTGCTATTTAAACTGTGCTTGTTTGATTTGGTTATTGTTAATAGCTGATAAATAGTGTATTTTGCCAATAAACGTCACATACAGTACAATGGGAGTTGATTAATTTAGCCTCCAACTGTACATCTTTATCAATCCAGTCTTGACTGACACAAACATGATTCTACAAAACTATTTTCTTTGCCTTCAGCTGCTAGCGGTGATCAGCTGGTGAGTCAGGAGACCTCTGAAGAAGGTGCCGTCTCCTGGAGAGTCTACCATCGATACTGCCAGGCAGCTGGAGGTCTGATACAGCACAGACACATCTGCATGTATGAACTGGCATGATTGTATACAAATCACACATGGCCAACCCAGCTGATGGTATTTGGTGTGACTGTGTTACTGCAGGCTACTTCATCATCTTCCTTGCCATGCTTAACATCATCCTGTTGATTGGATCCGCAGCTTTCAGCAACTGGTGGCTCAGCTTTTGGCTGGGGCAGGGTGATGGGGTGAGAAGCATATCTTCACTTTGTCAAACATCCACACATCCACTATACTGTATGGTCACAGCATTCACAACTATAAAAATCTTATATTTTCTCTTTTCCTCCAGTCAAAAAATGCTTCAAGTGAGGGCAACATCTTAGAAAACCCACAACTGAACTTCTACCAAATGATTTATGGTTTGGGGATTGTTGTCACAGTGACAGTTGCCATCATCAAATGCTTCTTCTACACTGGGGTCACCTTGAGTGCTGCCTCTCATCTCCACAACACCATGTTCAAGAATGTAACGTTAACCCCCAACTTCCTATATAGCATCAAACATTTTCACAGTACACTTTTAATTATATAATCATGTTTACTTATAATTAGTGCTTTGTCTTTTAAAACTTCTAACCATATGATGATAATGCCACAGTAACATCGATTTTCTTTTCTTTTCTCAGATTATCCACAGTCCCATGAGTTTCTTCGACACAACGCCAGCCGGCCGCATTCTCAACCGCTTCTCCAAAGATCAAGAGGAGGTGGACATTGTGCTTCCCTTCCACATGAACCCTTTCTTGAATTTTTGTCTCATGATCACCTTCATCGTTATCATCATCTCAGGTGTCTTCCCCCCCATCCTGGTTGTGGTGGCTATTTTGGGAGCTTTGTTCACCCTCATTCTCTTGTGAGTTGATTGAAGTTAATGGTGTATTATGCAACATCATTATGCAACATGCAACATCACTGCATCTAGGTATCACACACGCTCACTCAATGAAGTTAAAAGTGTCATCTGAACACACACTGCTCTTGAAAATCAGATCACACTAAAATTAGGCAGCGCTGATCAACTATGAATCAAGATTCTGTTACTGCATAGACTATTTCTTGCTTAAAATGTTTTCAGAAGTATCTTTTAGTATGCTGTATACGGATAATTCGAAAACATCATCTAACCACCATGGTGGAAACAGACACAAGGCAGAGGGACACAAATGCACTAACAGGCAGGAGGCTCAACCAGCTACCAAAACGAAGAACAGAGATGATCAGATTACAATGCTTACTTTGGCAGTGTGACGTCATTTTGGATGTTTCCATAGTAAATTGTTGTTTGCTGCTATATTAATGCTCAAATTCTCATACATTGTCCTGTCAGACTAAAATGATAAGAGATATTTCTACAGGAATTGTTGGAAAATAGAATCATAGCAATTTATAACCTGGTATCATTAATTTGTTTAGTAACGTTAATGTAATTTGCAAGATTTAGATTGTCAATTAAATTCTCGCATGACTTTAGCTTTACGACATGCATTAATTTGCATGAATATAACATAGTAAAGAAGTATACTGAATGTCAGTTGTGATTCCTCTGCAGTATATTCCAGAGGAGTATCCGAAAGATGAAGAGGATGGAGAACATCAGTCGCTCTCCCTGCATCTCTCTCACCACCTCTACCCTGCAGGGCCTCAGCACCATCCATGCCTACAACATAAGAGACAGCCACATAGAAAAGTGAGAAAACAGCGATCCTTATATAAATTGTTTTTTGTTTACTGACCTTATGGCCTTGCTGAGAATGTATACTGTCTTTACATTCATGCATTAGACAATCTTTCAGGTGCACTGTCTCTCATCCTGGTCTGCATTGTAGAAGCTGTTATTATAGGCAGTATGTTCACAAACCCTGGCATGTCCTTTACCATGTTGTAGGTTCAAGACACTGAATGACATCAACTCCAACCACTACTTACTGTTTTACTCTGGAACACGTTGGCTCTCCTTCTGGCTGGACTTCATGGCTGCAATCATGACCTTGTCGGTGTCTCTGTTCGTAGTACTCAGCGATAATGCAATCATCAACCCAGCTTTGAAAGGCCTGGCCATGTCCTACACCATAGAGGTAAATGTGGACAGCAAATGAAAGAACATTTGGTTTGTTTTTAGAAAGAAAGGAACTGCACCACGTGTTTACAGACTGATTTGTTGTCCAGTTGACAGGCATGCTTCAGTACGTAGTGAGGCAGTCGACTGAGGTGGAGGCCAGGTTCAACTCGGTGGAGCGGCTGCAGGAATACATCACGGTTAGACTCAAGATTTCCCTGCCTCAAAACAAATAAGATAAGATAAGAAGATACTTTATTCATCCCGCAAGGGGACATTTTCTTGTTACAGCAGCCTAGAACACATCATCAATACACAATGGTTAGAAAATAGCAACAAAGAACAAAGTATAGACAGGTAAAGACGTAACAGGTTAAAGTGACAGTTGCAATAAATAGTTTATAAGCACTATGAAATTATGTTCAGAGGTAGAAATATATACAGACATTACAGTGCAGTGTATGATGTTTGGTGGATTATGACAGTGATATGTTGAACAGTTTGATGGCAGTGGGAAGGAATGATTTGAGGTGTCTCTCAGTGGTACAGTGGGGCATGATCAGTCTATCACTGAATGTGCAGTGTTCAGTGCTGCTGTTAACAGACTGAAACAGAGGATGAGAGGGATTGTCCATGATGTCCAGGAATTTGGATAGTATCCTCCTCTCAACGACATATTTCAGGGGGACCAGGCTGATCCCTAGAACTGACCCTGCCTTCTTAAGAAGTTTGTCTGTCCTTTGGGCATCATCAGATTTCACATTGTTTCCCCAGCACACAACAGCATAAAACAGAGCACTGGCTACCACTGACTGAAAAAAAATGTTCAGGATATTGTTGGAAACATTGAAGGACCTGAGCTTCCTAAGAAAATAAAGTCGGCTCAGGCCCTTCTTGGAAGTGTGTTGTGTGTTGATTGACCAGTCCAGTTTATTGTCCAGGTACAGTCCCAGGTATTTGTAGGACTGTACCATGTCAATGTCCATCCCCCGGATTGAGACAGGAGCAAGTGGTGACTTCCGCTCTCTGAAGTCAACCACCATTGTTTTCTCAATGTTCAGTGACAGGTGGTTATTTTCACACAAGTCTACAAAAGCACCGTTGACACTCCTATACTCTCCCTCCTCTCCCCCTCTCCCACATCCCACTATAACACTGCCATCGGAGTATTTCTGTAGATGACATGAGTCACTGTTATATGTAAAGTCAGTGGTGTACAATGTAAATAAAAATGGAGCGAGGACAGTCCCCTGGGGGGCACCGATGTTACTGACCACCAGGTCAGACACACCACCCTGTAGCCTCACATATTGTGGTCTACCGGTGAGGTAGCCAGTGATCCAGGTCACCAAGGAGCTGTCCACCTGCAGTGTACTCAGTTTGTCTGCTAGCAGCACAGGCCGTATGTTATTAAAGGCACTTGAGAAGTTGAAGAAAATCATCCTCAATGTGTTTCCTGACTTGTCCAGATGTTAGTAGGTCCTGTGGAGGAGATGGATAATGGCATCGTCAACTCCCATGCTGTTCTGATAAGCAAACTGCAGGGGGTCCAAACCATCCTTAACCATTGGTTTAAGATGGCCCAATACAAGCCTCTCCAGAGTCTTCATGCTATGCGAGGTCAGCGCAACAGGCCTGTAGTCGTTCAGTATGCTGGGACGACTCTTTTTTGGGACAGGGACCAAGCAAGAGGTCTTCCACAGCATCGGAACGCGACCCAACCCTAGGCTCATGTAATAGATGTACTGTAGGACCCCACACAGCTGCTCAGCACATAGTTTAAGGACCTTGGGTTTAATTCCATCTGGACCTTCTGCTTTACTCGCCTTGAGCTTCTGCAGTTTTATTTTTACCTCTTCCCATGTGAAGGAAATGTCCTGCTGTGAGATTGATGCTAGTTGAGATGGAGGAGACATTGGGTCTGGGTTCCTAACAGGGGGTGTTGAGAGAGGTGTGACAGGATCAGGGAGGAGTGGTAGAGAAGAGGAGAGGGCCTTGGTGAGAGGGAAGGAGGGCTGCACTGAAGTGTTGTGTAGTATATGTAGGGTTAAAAGGGGGTTAACGATAATAATTATGATCAAAATGATCATATATTAATTATCATATTATAAAGCTATTAATTAATCAGACAGGGTTATGAAAGAATACCTCGAGGAGCACCACCTTCCTAAAGCTATATTCTTAAGGTCGGAAGGATTCCCTAAGAAAGCTGTGAATATAACCCAGATTAATTAATTACTAAATAATAGCGTTCAATCAGTCTCAAATGAAGGAAGTCAAGTCCTCTATCGCAAGAACTAATGATTCCAGTCATCAACACAGAAACTTGGTCTAAAAGAATCTATTTTATTATCAAATGTAATTTCACACAGAACACAGGAACAAACTAAAACTAAATTCAATATAGGATGATAACAGAAAGATAGTCAAATGAGATCAGAGTGAAAGAGAGAGAATAAGACATTACTATAACAAGGCAAAATGATAGCATGGTGATGTGAACCAAACTAAAGGGGGTTGAAGGGAAGTTTTGAAGGGAAACTAATTTGGATAAATTGCGGATAATAATGCCAGATCAGCTATGACGCTTTCCAAGACGCAGAGATGTTCGGGTTAGCTTACTTTTCAGCCGGTCTCCGGGGTAGGGACGAAAGCACGCTTTGGCGAGTTATCAGGAGGGGTCACCGACCGGATACTCGTGGAGGATGCTGTTCGAAGTCCACCGGATCCTGGTCCCGAATCTCAGATGTTGGAGGGTCGCGTCGTCGCTGGCTGGCGGCTTTGTCAACTTCGGACTTGACGGTCGTGTTCAGCTTGGCCGTGCTTTGACGGCGTTGAAGCGAGTTAAGGGGGTAATGCAGCTCGAAGAAGGGCTTAGTGAATTACTCAGGCGTGAGTGATCCACAGGTGAGCTTCAAATAAGTTAGTTGAAGTGAAGAACTTCAACTATTAGCAGAAATCGTGGGAGAGGAATGCTATCTAACTGTATAAGCTAAGTCTTAAAGAAAGGGGATAAAGAATTCTCTTCTGCGGCGGCAGGAGGGCACGGGCTTATCCACGGAGTCACGGGGACCTCCACGTTCAGGAGTCAGAGTTCATGTCAGGTGGAGGTAGGAGCAAGCGGAGCAAGAGAGCGAGCGGCTTCGTGCCGTGGCTTTTGAAGCCTCACAGCTGCCGGAAGTAGGGGCGTGTTCTATTCTACTGTAAGATAGGAGGCCACATCACCAGCTGACATAGAAACAATGGGCGAGACATCTGAGTCTCTCCACTAGAAGGAGGTAACGCAAATGGACACAGGCAGAAAATCATCACTGTGTGCTTATTAAATTCAAAACAAGAAACACATAACATGAAGGAGTAAAAACACACCATAATAAAGAAAACATCAAAAATGATCCACTAGAAAATGTCGTAGAGTTCAGTTTTTCAGAAATCATGCTTTCACAGTCATGAACACATTTCTTCTCTTGCTGCCGTGATGAGAGGAAGAGGAGAAGAGGCAGGAGGGATGGTGAACATTTTTGACATAGATAGTTGGTTGGATTGTCAAATTTTTTATTGATCCATTAATTTTCAGATTCCAAAACCATGCAGGATTTTGGATCCTGTAATTTGGAGTGGAAAGCAGTCTCATTGTCTCTTGAGTTGGAGGCTGATACCCTGGTGTGTCTCTGGTACTCAGCAAGGGGTCAGGAGGGGTGAACCCAGGTCACCTTTGATATGCTAAAGGAGGGCAGATGTTGTGTTGATACAGACCCCAAGTTGTGATTACGGGCGTTATCTTTATGTGAATTGTGGGGTTGTAACTCCACAATGGTGAACAGATTGTCGATCAAAGCGAATGACCATGTTTGATCATTCAGGCAAGGCGGAACCACAGCTGAAGTCGCAGGACATGGTGAGGTGGGGGTCAACTGACCTACCCTCACCCTACATATAGGAGCCAGGGAGAGTGTGGCAGGGGATGGGGTCGTTGAGTTAAACCTGTTGAAGAACATGTTCAGCTCATTAGCCTTGTCTCTGTCACCCTCAGTCATTTGGCTGTTCTGTCCATAGCCAGTGATGGTCCTCATACTTGACCACACCTCCTTGACACTATTCCTCTTCAGCTTGTCCTCCATCTTCCTCCTGTAGTCCTCCTTGCCCTTCAGTTCTTTCTGAACTCTCTTCAGCTCCTCCCTGTTCCCATCCCTGAATGCTCTCTTTTTGGCTTTGATGATGTTTTTGATGTCTTTTGTAATCCAAGGTTTATTGTTTACATAGCAGCTCACTGTCCTTGGGTGTATAATATTGTCCTGACAAAAAGTAATGTATCCAGTGATGAATTCAGTTAATCCATTGACGTCCTTACCAAACGAATTAGACAGCTCATCCCAGTCCGTTGTTTCCAAACAGTCCTGAAGTGACTCCTCATCCTCACGCGCCGTTTTACAGCTGGCTGATAGTGGGGGGACAGCAAAACCAGGTTGTGATCAGAGCACCCCAGTGGGGGAAGGGGTTCACAGCTGTAACCATCTCTGATATTTGCATATGGTAGAGCTAGTGTCCTATTCACTCTGGTACAGCAGTCCACATACTGGGTAAAGGTGGGCAGTATGGAGGAGAGTGAGACATGATTGAAGTCACCAGAAATTACAAAGAGTGCGTTGGGATGGTCAGTTTGTAAACAGGCAGTCACTGTATGAACCGTTTCACATGCAACCTTTTCATCAGCAGAGCGTCTGTCAGAAGGTCTGTTACACACTGAAGTTTTCACCTAATCTAAGTTATAATTTTATGATACACGTTCTGGTTTTTATGTTGTTTTAACCACGTTTTAATTGGGAGCAGAGTCTGACCCAACGGATGTTTGGTTTTTTAACTTTTCGGATTGACGGCCAACTTTCACTGCCGACTGACAACGGCTAGCTTAAAGCCAGGTTTGTTTTTAGCTTGGTGGCTAGGTTTGCCGCTCGCCTCTATATTTTTATCTTTAAATTCTCTTCTCCTGGATTTCCTTGCAACATGCCATCATTCATGCCTTGTGAGGACTGTAAACAATTACAGAAAGCATATAATATGATTGCTGACCTTAAGGATGATATACGGTGGCTCTCGGAGGAGCTGAAACAGAAGGACTCTCTCCTGACCGTCTTCATTGACATGGCTCATTCACAGTCCCAAAAGATTGCTACCCTCAATGCTACCCTCCATGACACTGTTCAGTGGGACCCCCCAACTTATCCTCGATTGGAATCATGCTCAACACCGAACCAACAGTCATCCTGGCCAGAGGCATGATCATAAGAGGGACTCGGACTTGGGTGCCTCTCCCCCTCGTCTAAGTCTCTCAAACCGCTATGCAGCCCTGTCGGAGGACTCACCGGTCCCACCAGTGGATAGGCCTGCGGCTTCGACCTGGCCCAATCTGGATCTCTCACTGAAAACTGCTCCTGTCAATGTTGCTTATTTCCCACCTTTGGTGGCTGGCAGCGCACCGGAGGTTCGCCGCTCCACTTTGCGGACAAGCCCGTCTACATCCCGGGCAGCGACAACCTCTACTCTGCAAAGGATCCTGAAAGAGGCTGTGCTCAGACGCTCAGGGGGTCTTCACCGCCCGGAGTCGGTGGATAAACAGGTCATGTCTGATGCTGCTACCTGTGAGCCTGCTCAGACTCACAGCATGGATCAGGATTGTCTTTCCTCCCAGGTCGACCCAGTGTCGCCGTCTCCTCGCCCCCTCTTCCCCCCAACAACACTTATAGTGGGGGATTCCATCATCAGGAACACTCGGTTCTTTAACGCAGCCACCCACTGCTTCCCAGGAGCCACAGTCCCGGTCAGCCTGGATAAACTCCCGGGGCTACTGCGATCAATACCTTCTTCCATCAATCGAGTGGTTGTTCATGTTGGGACAAATGACACCGCTCTTCAGCAATCTGAACTGACCAAAAAAGCCTTTAAAGACCTTTTTAACCTTTTATCTCCTTGTGGTAAGTTCGTTTTTTATCTCTGGGGCTGGGCGTTTTAGCCGAATCCTCAGCCTCAACACATGGCTCCAGTCTGCCTGCAGATCGTACAATCTGGTTTTTATTGACAATTTCAATCTGTTTTGGGGTCGGTCTTCAGTTTTTAAATCAGACGGAGTACACCCCAACTGGATTGGCTGTCAAATATTAGTGGCTAATATGCAGCGCGCTGTACTTTCTACTCCACATGCCTGACTGTTTACATCCAGCAATAGCCCACCTCCTCCTCCTACTCCCCTCTCTTCTTCTCTAACCTCTCAACCTCCCGTCTACACCTCCGGCTCCCCCTACAGTCCAAACACCTCATTAATTCCTGTCATAATCACCAACGGACACAACATCAAACGAACCAATGGAGTTAATTTTAACAATCTCAGACCACTGTGCACACACAAACCACCACCTGCTGATCCACCCCACAAGAGAACTTCACCAGTGACCCTGAATATGGCACTTTTAAATGTGAGATCTCTTTTAAACAAGACTTTTCTTATTAATGACTTGATTTTAGATAATAATATTGATTGTATGTTTTTAACTGAGACATGGCTTAGCACTGATGAACACATTACATTTAATGAATACACTTCTTTTGAACATCACTCTATTGTTTTTAGTAGCCCACCTATATTGTGCATGTGTGTTTACAGGTTACCCAATCGATGCTCTGCTTTTATGTCTGATTTTTCAGAGATACTCTCAATTATCCACACCAATTATGACAGTAATTATTTTAGGTGATTTTAATTTGTACGTAGATAATCAATCAGACTCTTTTGTCTCTCTCTGTGTCTTTTTTACTGTCAATAGTTATATCGAACAGGATATTCCAGAACAAACTGTGAGGAAACGCTGTCTTACTGCTGAAGTGACTGCAAACTTTGTAGACCTTGTAAGTGACACTCCTGCAACCTTTTTACCTTCCTCCTGTGATTTTACAGTCGACAGTTTTAACGGTAAACTCAGAACAATTCTGGACAACTTTATGTGTGATCGTGGCCATGGCTGTGGGAATGCCGCTGTGGGAGTCGCTCTGGCTCGGGTGGATTGGGGAATCCGTACTGCAGCCTTATGGTTGTGGTGTTGGCTCCTTCATCCGCTGGGCTTGGGGTGCCTCTTGCAGTGGTATTTTTGTAGTCATGACTGTGGTTGCAGTTCCTGGTGTGGGCGCCCCCCCCCCCCGTTTTTATGACAGCGTTTCCTCCGTTCCTGTGTCTTAACTTTCGGCTCTTATGGGTACTGATCTTATTTCAATGCTTTATTTACCTACAATGTTATTGCTGTGTGTGTATTTGAATGTCTGTGTGTCTGTATGTGTTGGCGGGGAACGGTTACTGTTTTATTATGTGAAGCACTTTGTGTTACATTTTACTTGTAAGAAAAGTGCTATACAAATAAAGTCTGATTGATTGATCAGCAGAGGGAGGGATGCTTTTTTTCTCAACTGACACTAGGGGGGCTCCGTAAATAAGAGACAGGATTGTCATCGGTATACTGGATGAAGATGTGTCGCAAAAGCTGCTAGAAGCCGACCTCAACTTGGAGAAAGCCATCCAGATTGCCAGGCAGAGCGAACAGATTAAACAACATACTGTTGGTATGAGAGGTGACCGTTCAGTGGATGCGGTGAGATACAAGGTGCAGCAGCAGACACGCAAAATGGAGTGGCTTTGTACGCCAGAACAAACAAGAACACAGTGAGTCAAGGCAAAACACATGTCCAAGGTGTAACAGAAAACACGAGAAAAATGGACACTGTCCAGCTCGCAACAAAAGATGCCGTAAATGCAACAAAATAGGACATTTTGAGGCTGCGTGTAAAACCAAGATGTTGAATGAAGTGGTGGCACACAGAGAAGCAGACAGCGATGACACATTCTTCCTAGGGGCTGTGATAGATCCAGAGATTATAGTGATAGACCAGCCCGGTTCAGATGAAGAATGGTGTGACTTTGCAAGTGAACGGCAGCCCGGTTGAGTTCAAGATTGACACCAGGGCCGACAACACCATCATGTCTCAACGCACATTTAACAGCCTCCCACAAAAGCCTCGCCTCATCAGAACAAGGCCAGGTGCCTCCAGCCCAGGCGGTGAGGTAAAATGCATGGGCAAATTTCTAGCAGTTACCCACTGTAAAGGAGAGAAATATTCATACTAGGTGACGGTCATCCACGGAGAACCTGCTGGGGAAAAGTGTCGCCAAGAAAGTGGGCCTCCTCATGAGAGTTTGAGCAATTAACACAGAAGTGTTCAGTGACAAGGACTCATAGCGGACTCATTACCTCCCTTGGCGGAGGTAACTATGCAGTTAATTATCGTCTGACACTGTCACTGACTCTGTTCACTCACTCAAACTAGTTGTTAATTATTGTGTACAGGGATGTAAGCCTGAGGCCCCCAGACACATAGAGGATGCTCGAATCCCAGAGGACTGGCCAAAGAGCGGAGCCATCACCTTCCAGGACTATAAGATGAGGTACAGGGAGAATACACCCATTGTCCTGAATGAGCTCAATTTCCACATCCGAGGTGGAGAGAAGCTGGGCATCGTAGGAAGGACAGGCTCTGGTAAGGCAGTTTTCAAAAATGTTAAGTTAACTTAGACTGAAAATGTTTGATTGATTTTAGTGAACGGACTATTACTAATGTCATAACCTGGCTCAGGGCCATGACAAAAGGATGGGAAAGGATGCAAAAATGTATCAAAGTGAACGTAAGATATTTATTAAACAGCAAAGAAAACTACATAAAGTACAAGATGAGGTGTGTAAGGCAGTGGCATCAGTAGTGTGACTGTGGATGTGTGGACATATGGTGTAGTGTGAGTGATGTGTAAGAAACAATAATCAAACAGAGCAAAATAGTAGCACTGAAGGCTTTTGTATCCTGAGGAGCACCGGGCCCAGATGTTCCTGATCTAGTAATCAGGTTAGCTCCACCTCCAAGAGAATGACAGAGACACATAAGCAGAACACAAACACACAAGCAGACAGGGCTGTCACACTAATTATCATTGAGTTGAATCTTGAACAGTCCTGGATACACACAGAGCTTTGACATGTGGTGTGTTAGATCCCTGGTGAGCTTTGTACATGACTACTAGACCAATTCTCCAAATAAAGGGTCCTATCCTTAGTTCTAGGGATTTCATTTACCCAAATTGCATTTCTAAGGACTGTGGCAAGGAGATTCGCCTGACTGTCTGTCTTCGTCCTGATGTCTAACCTGCTTTCTCTGTAACTGCACACCAATGAGTAGCTCACTTGATTAGAATACAATTACAGACACGCCAGTTAACAGCAGCTCTCCCCTTACTGATCTCAGCACTTGGTTAGTTGCTAGGTGTAGTTTAGCTGTCAGTAAAAAAAACCACAAAGATGTGTTAATTTCTTTTTGCTAAAATAACGTTTTAGAACCATTTATAGTTGTTGAGCGCACAATCACCTAACCTTTTATTACCCTTGCGATTTTAATAAGTGAATGTCAATTACTCAGCTTACTATTTTTATTCTTTGTGTTCGTAGGGAAGTCCTCTTTAGGCGTGGCTCTGTTCAGGCTGGTGGAGCCGGCAGCAGGAACCATCCTGATTGATGGAGTGGACATTATGTCTATTGGTCTGAAAGATCTGCGCAGCAAGTTGTCTATCATCCCCCAGGATCCTGTGCTATTCATTGGAACTGTCCGGTAACCTCAGCTAATGTTTAACTTTATGTATACACAGAGCGTTCTCAATGTGATGGGTTAGTCAGAGATGAACCTGCTGTGATATTTTGTGTACTTACCTCCAGGTACAACCTGGACCCTTTCAGTAACTACACTGATGAGGAGATCTGGGAGGCACTGGACAAGACTTACATGAAGGATTCAGTATGTTAATAGTACAGTACATTAACAGTCTCAGGCAGTGTGTGGTCATTTATCCAGAACAAATCTTATCAGCCAGAATACAGCATCTACTAGTTTTCATATGTTTCCCAAGAGTTGTGTCATCTGAATTTGAAGTCATTTCAGCACAATGCTTTGAGACACAGTGACAACTGTGTAATGTAATCCAAGGAGGTTACAGTATGTTTTTTTTCTGGCATTAGTTTGTTTGATGGTTAGCTGGATTACTTAAAAAGTTATTAACTGATTTTAATGACATTTTTGGTGAGAGGATATGAGAAGAAGGGTGTGGCCTGAGGAACAATCAGTTAGATTTAGGTGTCGATCCGGATCATCTTCTGGATCCAGAATGTTTTTAATAGATTCATTATCATTACAGGATAGGATCTGGTGATCCAGGATGTTTGTTTTTTTTATTTGTAGGGCTCACTAAACACTCACTACTGTTAGATAATTAATAGCAATGCTACAGACTTGAACTAAAATCAACTTGTAACTGAAACTCTGCTGACCAGGTATAAAAATTAGATTTATCTTTAAAAGTTACTGAGCTAGATCCAGTAGAAAACCACCATCAGTGATTATATTATCAATATTATTTTTCTTGTGGAAATATCAAACTAATAATGATATGAATGTGATTCCAAATTCTAGGGGTAGGTTTTCATGGTCAAGGAGTCTATTTTTTTTGCAGTTTGAAAGTCTGGATGCCTTACAGTGCCAGATAGATTTTTCTCTTCAAAGGAGGAGTCTATCATACTCCTCCTGTTGCACAATCTGCTTTTTAAAAAATTATTATGTTAGACAAGGTGACCCGGGGGGGGGCTGTAGATAATAGAAAGACAGGGAGAGAAGCGAAAGCGGGCCCACGTTCCTGAGAACCCGCCCACCCGAGACCCGCCCAGACCCCCGACATGGGGCCCGCCACACACTAGAGAGGCCAGGACCCCCCCACCCCACAACCGTCACCCCTGAGGGAGCGGGACGACACCCACCACGGCCCACCAGCAACACTCCAGGGGCGTATCAATGGCTGCAAAAAAGAGGAGGGCAGGCGGTGAGCATACCCGCCCCCCCGGCCTGCCCATGTATATGATATGTGTTGATTTCAGTGTCTATGAAGGTGTGTCCATGTGTAGTAAGGTGGGTATGTAGTATGTGGATAACTATGGTGCTGTGATCAAAATTGGGGGCAGCTGGAGCATGCACAACTGCCGCTGGCAGACAGTGGAGCTCCTCAACATGTCCCGTCTGTCCCCTAAACCCTCAATGTCTATGGTGTGATTAATATTGGAGGGTGGACAGTCTCACAGGGGGGACGGTGAAGCCACAATGAAGCAACAAAGCAAGCAGCGTTCCCCAAGATGACGATACACAAGCCTATGACCATCAGCTCTGTGCAAGTTCAATCTGGACTTGTCACTAAATGTGATCTGCCTCCACTGTGCAATACTAATTAATGGTTATACATGATTTAACATGTTTTGGTTTTGAGTCCTTAGAAAACTAATTTCTATGTATCACATGTTTGTTTGTTTCAATAGATTAGGGCTAGTGAAAGGAAAATATTGGGTTCTTAAAAATATACATTTTCAAAGTTGCTCAGTATATAATGTTAACTCAAGGTGGTGTAAAAAGTACTGTATTCAGATCCTTTACAGAAGTATTTCTATACTGAAACTATCAACGTAAACACCCTCAAAGCAGAAAAATGCACCTTGTGAGTATTAACCAATTATATTTGTAGATTTGTATACGCATTCTGGATAGGTAGCATTTTAGGGTTTTAGTTGGTCGAGGTGGAGCCTATTTGAAATATTTGACATACTGTTTGGAGGTTAAATGTAGAGCACTGCATCAAATTTTCATCAGTTTTTTCATATGTATGTATTTGATGTAGTGGGATAAAAATATTGCAATATTTTCTGCTGAAATGTAAAAGTTAGATAAAATAAAGCCTTAAAGAAACAAAGTATAAGTAAGTACCTCAAATTTGTACTATAGCAGAGTACTCAAGTAAATATACTCAGATACATTCCACCACTGCACACTCCTCTCATGTAACTCAACAAGAAAGTGAATGAGTGTATTTGCTTAAAGGTTAAACTCTTTCTTTAATGGGCTGTTTGATCACCATCAGTCTAGGTTACTCTTAAAAGTGTTAAAGTCTGTAGTATAAATACTGCTGTATGTGGTTTTTGTTTCCTCAGATAACCAGACTGGAGGGGCAACTAGATGCACAGGTGCTGGAAAATGGAAAGAACTTCTCTGTAGGAGAAAGACAACTGATGTGTATGGCTAGAGCACTGCTCCGCAACTCCAAGGTTTGTTCATGTGTCTGCCTCATATGATTTATTTTGATTTGCATGCTTTACAATTTTGCTGCTGCTGAACAGCCACTGGATTAATCCTGCTGCATGTCTATGTGTTGCAACACTAAATTAAACTACATGTCATGTTTAATCATTTAACATATCATCACTATTCTCAATTGTCTTTGCCAGTTCTACATATCAGTTGCACATTATTTCCCTCAACCCTTTCTACCCTGCGCCATCTTAACCTTTGTAGTGGGAAGAGTCTACAGCTTGTTTTAATTAAAGGAAACAACTCAAGGATTCTCCCACTTTTTCACGGTGGGACAAATGGTTTCATCCCACGGATAATAAACATGTATCAACAACATATCAACCAACCTTTCTACAAAACCCCCCACCATCTGCACATGCACTCCCCCCCAAAAGAGGAAAGGCACCATCTATCTTCATGTTACATGACTTGCTTCAACTGGGTTGTCTCTGTTCTCTCTGAGCAGAGAGAGGCCTTGACAACTCTTCTCATTTGTGTGCTTTAAAGGTATACTCCCACTCAGTATTTTCCTGCTTTTTATTCAGTAGGGCAAATAGTATTCTACAGTCTGATATAATGCCTAAAACATATTTTTAGCACAGCGGAATACAGAGAACAATTCCGATTGTAAGCCAGTGAAAGGCGAAAAATATGAAGTAAACAAAGGGTCATTTTGAAATTCGGTGAAGTCACACGGAAGTATGTCTTCCCCAAGGGCTTCCCCAGATGTCCAGGCCACACTAGGCCCCATGTGCATATGCGGAAGTTTCACATCTGCAAGAACATGGAGAAGAGAAGGCGAGGACGACCTAAAATAACAGATAGTGCGAGGAAAAGGCGTAGACATATCCGTATCTGGACAAAAGAAACGGAGAGCAAAACTTGTAAATACTGGAGAGCAGAAGGATCGATGGGAGCTACTGAAATCGAAATCTAGACACGCGGGGCTGGCTTGTGAACGCACATAAGCGGCGGGAAGCTGCAGGGAAATGGCTGCCAGGTAGGAAATCCAAAACAAATCTACCCACGGAATTCCCTTTCATTTGGCATTTGTTTGAATTATGCATTGAAACTTGACCAAATAATAAGAATATATTTATTAATTGATATGCCGAATTTTGGGTGGAATGCATTTTGTACGCCTAGGCTGTTAGTTGAGTGGGAGAATACCTTTAAGGATATGTTTGACAACTACACAAAGTCATTATTTTACTGTTGTGTTACATTATTACTGTTAATCTTTACAAGATTCCAATCATTTACGTGTTACTTTGATGTTTATAATGTATATTGTATGCTTTAGTGTTCTCTGCTATTAAGAGCCTCATATTGTGTATGATGGTACCACAGTGCCATCTACAGGTTTAGGACCACTACTGACAGTATCTAAATCACTGTTTAAACAAATGGTTCTTTAATTTTGTTCTAAACTTTATTATTCTTTCTAACTTATTGCTACAATCAAATAACTGTTAGTCCTAGCTATTAGCTATATTAGTGATAAGTATTAAGTGCTCAAATTATATATTTTTTCCCTCCATTTATAAGGCATATTTAGACTGGTTTATATAGGTTAGAAAATGTTTCTCAATACAAAACCTGGCAATGACACTTACATCAACAGTTATGTTGCTTATGGTCCATGATGGCAGATGTTGAGAGATTTTTGAATGTGCACAAAATACACGCTACATTAATTAATTTCAGCAGGATGAAGTTCTTACTCTGACAAAGAAAGAGAGGACAAGGTGCAAAAACACTGCTTTCTCCACCCCACTACATTCCTGACACCCGGAAAGCTATATCTTCTATACGCTCCTCTGTGCTTACTCTAACAACTCACTCTCTTATTTTGCCTTGTCTTTAAAGCGCACTATTTTTAGTCTGTTTCTTCTGTAACGAGGCCAACAGTTGTAAGCCGAACAAACGTTTTGTTTAAGTTTTCATCTGTAATAAGTCTCATTGATTATTTTGGAAAATTATCGTCCGGCCAACTCAGTATTTTCAGAATTGTTTTCCAGTCTGATTATCAGTTAAGTTTAATTCAAACCGGCAATGCAGAGGAAAAACATCGTTCCTACAGATCTCAGCCCAGCTGATACTGTGAGACCAAAATGGATGGCAGCTGTGAGAGTCTGCTTGTTGACGATCTACATGCCAGGGACAAGACTATTTTGGTGCTGTAGGACAACGTCAGTGTCTGAACCATGAAATGGTTTTGTTGGAGAACTCTTCGCTGACTGATAATAAAGTGTGAAGAGTCCATCTTCCTCTGCTCATGTCAAAGGTTGATGTCCTGAATCCAATAACTCTTAAATCTATAGCCAAATTATGCCTTTTGTCCAAATTTGAGCTTTTCTTTAACTTTCTTTACTCAATAATTTTTCTCTTATCTGTCATCATCGCCCCTCCTCTTTAAACAGTCCTATCTTAGTTAAATAACAAGTTAAGTAAGGTGTTGAATCTGGTTTCATTCCCACAACACATTTCAGTTTATCTCACATTAGTAATAATTCATTTTATTAAATTATTTCAGTTAGACCAAGTACTTGTCTCATCCGTTCTTTGTTCTATGAGAAACAAGGGTCAATGTGAATGAAAACTACTGGTTTTCAGATATGTACAAGATGGATTAATGATATTAATTTAATAATAAAACTGATTAATAAATTAATCTTTCCTGGTTTTGACAGGGTGGTGCCCTGATTAATCAAGGAAAAGCAGTTCATTCCATGACAGCCTTTTGCCTTATTAGGGACATTTTTGTTCTTTCCTTTTTTAACTTTATAATGTTGGCTTTGTTAATGCATATGGGGTAAATTTTGGCAATGGTTTGCATTTTTGGGGGGAATTTCTACTTTCAACATCAAATCCTGTATGTCTAGAATTTACTTTATTTAGATCTAGATAGATTCTTTATCTAGTATTTCCTTTAAACAATATTGTTACGCTCAGCATGTTGCAGCCAAAAATGTCCCAATTAAAATCCATTAAAACTGCAATTTTTTGATCACATAGGCATAGAGCATACAGCCATGTTCCATTTTAATGAGCTTTAATTCATAGCTTCAAAATTGTAGTTTTTTTTTACTAGTTTCCACTATGATGACATTTTCCATTGGTTTTGAAGAAAATGCAAGCTATTGAAAATATATTTATATTTGGTAGTTATGATCAGGACTGATTTTGGCTAAAAAACATTGTGAAAGTGGAAAATGATATTAATATATAATATTTTATGGCAGCTTTAGAAGGAGAACATTTTATGTCCCCAAGGACTGTGATTTGTCTTAATCTAATACTCTACAAAATAAATTAATGCATCAAAATCACTCTTCTTCCTCTATTTCCCAGTCTTTATCTGTGTTAATAAAAAAGAAATCCACTTAGCATATACTAAATAGTAAAGAACATTTTGTGTATTTTGTTTTTATAAAAACAGATGCATTATGTACACAAACTGTTATTTAAAGGGTTAAAATCCTGAAAATATATCAATATTAGTAAAAATGATCAATACTGATGTTGGTTAAAAAATAAGTTAGTGGAATTGGAAAATAATATCAATAAGATTTTATGGCAGTTGTAAGAGGCAGATATTTCATGTCCTCAAAGAGGACGCGTTTCTCTTTATGAAATAAGGCACAAGGGGTTTTTAATCTTTCCCTTTCCTGCTTTCTGCACTAACTGTCTCTCCTGTTGTCCAACAGATCATTCTTTTAGACGAGGCAACAGCATCTATTGATGCAGAGACAGACGCCTTGATCCAAAACACCATCAAAGAGGCCTTCCAGGATTGTACCATGCTCACCATCGCCCATCGTATCCACACTGTAATAAACTCAGATCGTGTTCTAGTCATGGACAAAGGAGAGGTAACAACCAAAACACACAGAGATAAAGTTTTTGTGATCGTGAACCCAGACTTACAGTAAATGTTCTCTCTGACAGGTGGCAGAGTTAGACAGTCCAGAGGTGCTGAAACAAAGACCAGATTCTCACTTCTACTCATTCCTGGCTGCTGCTAACACGATGAACAAAGCTCAGGCTATTCTTGATTTTCCTAGGTCAGAAACGCGGTGGCAGCGGTGCTTGAAGAAGTACTAAATAACAACATGATGTCATACTGACCAGAAGTTGAGTGAGGTTGACAAAGTTAAATTTAAAAAAAATAGATACTATCAAAATGAAATTAATATAACATTAGGGTATAAATACCTCCAGGTGCACGACCCCAATAATTCTAAAATAAATAGTGACATGATGGCAAAGAAAATATTACAGAATCATTCATGAAGGCAGATTGGGAGCAGATTTATATATTTTATTATAGGATTGATTTGTTTCTATGTTGGAAATGAGCTGAAACAAGTATAACCTTTGCCAAATTCACAATTTCTACTGTCTTTGAATACAAACAAAAAGTTTTGTTTTTGTTTGAATATTTTTTTAAATCTCAGATGTATACTGCTGTGAAGAAAATGTTTTGTTGAGGGTGTGTGACAGTGCTTTAAATATCTCAAAGTTATTTAGGTCAAGGAGTCGTTTATCGAGAAAAAGCCACCAGGAGCTAAACTGATGAAATTGTACATCTAAATCTGCCTTTTCAATATCCATGTGCAGTTAATGTGTGTAATACTAGATGCCAGACAGATGTGTATTCTGTGTCACACAACACATCACATCTAACTGATATCATTCTCTGCTTATCCACATTAATACACTGTGTTGAGACCATGGAAGCGCAGCTTTGTCTCTGCTACCAGCCTGCAGGGGGAGACAGTCAAACAATAAAACTCATAAAACACAATAATGACTTTTCACTATCTGATTTATTTCCAAGAAACACAACTCTAGGCTTTGACAGTAAGTGGTTTAGTACACATAAAATCTGTAGTTTTGTTTTCATTGTTTTCCATTCATATTTAGATGGAAGTGTATGTTGGGGAAATCCAATCAAAAATCGCTTTGAAATATAATCGATACTACATTTGCACAAACTGAAAATAAATTTGGGCATTCTTTTCTCAAAGTAGGTGAAAATAATTGAATGAATTATGAATTGCAGCCAATTTCGGTACAATGGAATTAATAGGGAGTGAACAGGGTGAATGTAGAAGGTCTGTGGTAATCACAGTGACTCTGCGTGACAGCGGCTTTATTGATGCTTTAAAAGTAGTCAGACATTTCATTCACAGTCCTGCAAACATTGCAGAGCTGAAAGTTCAGCAAGCCATTATTAAGAGGACACGTCACTCGTCCAGGATGTAACCACACGTAATTCAACTCTCAACCCACCGAAGGCAATGCTGGCAAACTTAGAAACACTGCTGGACCCATGCAGCTGCAGCGATATCCCCATCATCTGACAAATATAATTATTATAATAGTCACGTTATGATAAACCTTCCCTGAGACTTTTCACCGAGCCAATTATACGTCTAATTAAGAAATCATCAAAACTAAGCTGAGATGTCATGAGAGTAAAAGCATTCTGATCCATATAACAGATTTATCATGTGTTTCTTACACATGGCCGCACACAGGGTTTGAGAAATACAGATGTCCAAAAACAGCTTGATAGGGGGGTTCGAGAGCATGAATCAGCTAACAATAGGTTTAAAACTATGTCACTAAATTATCTGTCAAACTGTAATGTATGAGAATCAGGTTAAATGTTGCAGTGAATGATCCCTCTCCTACGAGTTGTTCTCTCCTTCTGTATTCACCTCCTGTCCCTTCATCTGTGACTCCTCACTTGTCTCTCCTGTTAAACCATATTAAAAATAATTAAGTGAAATATTATACACCTTATTATTTCAACTTTGTGTCCTTGGCCCTTAAAAAGGATATTGAGCTAATGCTCTCCTTGGGCATCATTGGAGTTTCTCAGAGGGAGTGGTGTAACCCAATTGTCTGAATTCAATTTCTAAGTTTGATTGCTACCCAACCCCTCGTATTGATGACCTGATTGACCATTTGGGCAAAGCTGTAAACATTACCACTACTGACCTATCTAAAGGCTACTGGCAGGTTCCCCTTACCACCAGGTCTCGTGAGTTGACCGCCTTCAGGACACCGTGGGGACTTTATTGGTTCACAGTCATGCCTTTTGGGTTGCACGGCTCTCCAGCTACTTTCCAGAGGCTGATGGACAAGGTATTGCACAGACTTTCAAATTTTGCATCTGCGTATTTGGATGACATTGTTGTGTACAGTCCCAGCTGGGAAGAACATCTGGAACATCTTCAGGTGGTGCTTGAGTGTCTCCACAGGACAGGGTTCACAGTCAATCCAGCCAAATGTACCCTTGCCCAAAAGGAGACAGAGTACCTTGGCTATGTCATCGGCAATGGAGTAATTAAGCCTCAGGTCCAGAAAGTTCAGGCCATTCAAACCTGCCCTCTGCCCCAGACCAGAATCCAACTTAAATCATTTCTGAGCATGTCAGGTTGGCATCACAGATTTATACCTAACTTTTCTGCCAGAGCTGCTGTCCTTACAGATATGACTAGTCTCAAGGGGCCCAACCAGCTGCTGTGGTCAGAAGAAGCCAAGCTTGCATTCAGTGACATTCAACAGGCCTCGAGTGGACATCCTTTGCTGCACTGCACTTTCAGCAGCCCTTCATTTTACAAACAGATGCCTCTGATCGTTGACTGGGTGCAGTGCTTCTCCAGGGTCCTCCAGAGGATCGACATCCTATTTCCTTCATAAGTCGGAAACTGTACCCCAGGGTGACCCACTATTCTACAGTGGAAAAGGAATGTTTGGCTGTCAAATAGGCATTAGACTCCCTAAAGTGTTACCTCTTGGGGAGAGAGTTCTAGAAACAGATCACAAAGCCTTGAAATGGCTGAAGAAGATGAAGGACACCAACAGCAGAATCTCCCGCTGGTACCTGGCGATGCAGCCCTTCAAGTTTGAGGTTCATCACATCCCAGGAAAACAGAACTCCACTGCTGACTACCTTTCCCGCTGTCCCAGCGAGTGTCCAGATGAGGGGTAGTGTCTGATGGCCCAATCAGCGGCTCTTCACCAGTGTTAGTATATGTTTGGTCACATTTACACTGATTTTTTTCAATAACAGTTTGGTTCATCTTTTACACTGTTTTAAAAATAACACATAGTCTGGGTTTACATATTATACAGTTTATTTGATTTCTGATAGCATGCTTACTAATTTGGGAGCACACATTTTGGTTAACATTCTGTCAGTTATTTAATTTTGAAATAATACATGTATTTTTGTTCTTACCGAGCTCCTCTAGCAAAAGACCTGAGCTGAGGACAAGATGGCCTTTAAAGCCCAGCCCACAGGAAGTGGAAGCTTCAAATGTGAAGAATGAAAAGGGGGGGGACTTCATATTTAAAGCTTAGTAAAGTTCTCAATGTTTGTTTTCATTATAAATAGTTGACATACAAGTTGTTTTTAAATATTTTCTGATAGCTACGTTATGTTTAGTCATGTATGTTTGTTTTTGAGTTTGTTAAATGTTGAATGTTTCAGCTCATTCAGAATGCTGCTGCTAGAGTCCTAACAAGGACCAAAAAATATGAGCATGTCCCACCAATTCTGAGAACACAGCACTGGCTACCAATATAACAAAGCATTGACTTCAAAATAATGTTACTGGTTTACAAAGCGCTTAATGGTTTAGGTCCTAAATACATTTTACTTGCTTCTATGCTATGAACCCTCTAGACCTCTAAGATCATCAGGGACCAGTCTGCTAAGTGTTCCTAGAACAAAGACAAAACAGGGTGAAGCTGCTTTTACTTATTATGCTACACATAACTGGAATAAACTTCCAGAAGATCTAAGATGTGCCCCAACTCTTGCTACTTTCAAAAATAGGTTAAAGACTTTGTTGTTCACCTCGGCTTTTAACTGCTCCTAACTACATTCTGATTTTTAAATGCACTTTGAATTTGATTGTAATTTTAATGTATTGCACTATCTATGCATTTTATACTGTTAATTTTTTATGCTCTGTTCTTTTATCTGTTTTAATTTTAAATTCTTATGTAAAGCACTTTGAATTACCTCAGTGTACGAAATGTGCTATATAAATAAATTTGCTTGCTTAAGTTACCCATGTGTGTCTGTCATTGGACTAGTCCACCCCTATATAACCCTGTATGTCATTTAAAAGGGGTTCTTTTTGGTCATCTTCAGTTATGTTGCGTTAGGTTGGATCTTTAGTTGCTATATTGTTTACCAGTTTAGGGCCCTGCTTTTTGTAGTTTCGTTGGTTAAGTGTGATGTTATATTATACTTCATTTTTGACCTTGGTTATTTAATTTGTCAAAAGAATTAAAGGAAATTTCCTTTCTAAACCTTTGTCCTTCTGCTATTTTTCTTGATCCCTGACATGGTGTCAAGTGCCTTTAGTAAAAGTAGATTATACTATTATTAGTTATAGGTTATTGAATTAAATTTGGATATCTGCTAAATCTAATTCCCTCCATTCCCTCCAAATTTAGAGGGAATGGAGGCTGCTATCCTCTAGCAACCTCCATTCCCTCCTCCCATCCATCTCTCAAACACATGGAAATGTGTAATTAAAGCATAACAGCAGTTCAGAGAAAAGGCTCCACATTGTTATTACTGTACCTTTATTGTCGTCACCTCTGTCAAAAGAATCAAACAAGTCTCAGATGCAGCTTTGCACAGCCACCAGATAGTCAACAATTATTTCTTAACTAGATATAACAGAGATACCTTCATAACTTATAATAATATATTTATGTTAATAGTCAACCATAAAGCTCATATTTCTGGACTCATTTGAAAGATGAGTCAAAAGAATATGAATCCATTGTAAAGAAACATTTCTATTACCACCATTCCAGTGAATGGTAAAAAAGATTAAATACGATTTTCATCCTCACGTATTATATTATTTTACTTCCAAAAGGCAATAAACAAAAACAATAACCAAGACTGATTGAACAATGATGCAACTGAATGACCTCTGCCAGTCTTTGACTAAAACTATGGTTTTAATTAGATGAAGAAACACTAAGATACAACTCTCCAAACAGCAATTCAATCAAATAAAGTACTGATTTGGTGATTGTTACTGTTTATATGTTGACTGTTTACTGGAAATTTTACTCGTTATTTCCACAAATAACATCTCTCAAACACTTGGAAATAGTAATAAACACAATGTTTAACATGTAGGATACCAAACAGACTCTCCATTGTTACATGCTGTACATTGTGGTTATCAATGTGGTCATCTCAGTCAAAAGAGTCAAACAAAACAAGTCTGAGAGGCGCCAGTGAGAAGCCACTAGATTGTCAACAATTATTTCCTAACTACATATACCAGAGATGCCTTCATAACAATTTAGTCTGACTGAAGGAGCGCAGCTTCAAGTCTCTCTGACAGGTGCCCTGAGGTCGATGCTGGTGCCAAAAACATCACAGTATGGATGTAAGTAACTAAAATCTGATGGTTCTTGGAGAAAATAGCATGACTATGGTGAAATATTTAGGAACACATATGTCAGAGTGTCAGTTGTGGGGCTATGTGAAGGTCAAATGCTACTAATGGACGGAAAAAGCTGAACTTTCAGCGTCCTGGCCATGGTGCGTTCGTTTGATTCAAAACCTCAGAATTTCTATTTTCCAGTGAAACCAAGCATATTATTGTAAATTTAAACTTAAACTATTGTAAACGTAGAAAGGCTCATTCATGCTAACTACCTACCCTACTAATTTTGATAGCTTTATTATCTGTATGTACATGTCTATATCATTCTCTTTCAGTGTACCTTATAATTATCACAATGTAAAGAAAAAAATTGCTGTCTCTGCCTCTAATCACCTCTTTCCCATTCCAAGGGCCACCTGTCTTGAAAACAGCTTTTTGAGACATTCGGCTAACAAACAAACAAACAAACATTAATGAAAACAAAACCTTCTTGGTGTAGCTTGTAACACAATGACATTTTGGTCAAGGGTTTCATAAACTTTCACTAACTCAATAGAGTGCATACCTCCATTAAGGCACAGCAGTTCTTCAGTTACTGTCTCAGAGCCAAATTACAAGAAAAGTTTAAAACACAATTCTCATTTCTGACAGTTTGTTAGAAAATGTTTTTTTGGTCCAATTTGGCAATTCTTTATCTTTGTCCTTAACCGGAAATTTAAAAAAAGCAAACGTGCAAATAAAATATGTTTTTCAGCATGGGTATGATATTATAAGTCAGCCAAAATAAAAAGTGAGAATACAGTTCAAATGCAGAAATGCCAGAATTAACACATTATTTATATAAAGTACTTTAATATAGAAAGTTGTCTTGTATTAGGAAATAATCATATGATTTCATTTCACCAACAATATTCAAACAGTATCTAGAATAAACAGTATTCAAACAGTATCTAGAATAAACCGTATTCAAACAGTATCTAGAATAAACCGTATTCAACAGTATCTAGAATAAACAGTATTCAAACAGTATCTAGAATAAACAATATTAAACAGTATCTAGAATAAACAGTATTCAAACAGTATCCTGTTACAGTTAAAAAATAGGAGCCAAATGCAGACTCAGAGATTTAATAAAATAATATGCAAAATACCAAAACCAAGGACGAAACTTACGTAGAAACTGAGGCAACACAGGGATAACGGAGGACACGGTGCAAAACAGGGAACAGCAGGGATAGGAGGGTAAAGACAGAGCTACACAGGGAATACAGGAGCAAAGCAGGGAACAACGGGGCCGCGCAGGGAATAACGGACAAACTGACATGGAGCGCAGAACCAAACAGACTTAAATACACAGAGTAACGAGACAATGACACACAGGTGGAACAGGGGGGAGGAGAGAATAGAGATAAGTGGAAACACCCGGACAATCACAGAGGAGGGAAAATGCAGAGAAGGGAAAACCTTAAAGAGGAAAACAAGAGGAGGATAAACTAATAAACTAACAAGACAGAGCAAACAAACACAGGGAAAAGGAGCAGCTGGAAACAAAAACATAGAAGACTAAAACAAAGACAGAGGAACCATAAGGGTAAAACAGATCACAAGACAATAAGACAGGAAGTGAGAAGCATAAGACATGACAGGGAGAACTAAACTTACAAAATAAAACAGGAAATGGCAATCTAAATACATAACCATGACATATCCAGAATAAACAGTATTCAAAAAGTATCTAGAATAAACAGTATTCAAACAGTATATAGAATAAACAATATTCAGACAGTATCTAGAATAAACATTAAGACAGTATCTAGAATAAACAATATTCAAACAGTATCTAGAATAAACAGTATTCAAAAACAATCTAGAATAAACAATATTAAACAGTATCTAGAATAAGCAGTATTCAAACAGTATCTAGAAAAACAGTTTTCAAAAAGTATATAGAATAAACAGTATTCAAACAGTATCTAGAATAAACGATATTCAAACAGTATCTAGAATAAACGATATTCAAACAGTATCTAGAATAAACAGTATTCAAACAGTAAATAGAATAAAACAATATTTAAAAACTGTATAGAATAAACAATATTCAGACAGTATCTAGAATAAACAATATTCAAACAGTATCTAGAATAAACAGTATTCAAACAGTATCTAGAATAAACAGTATTCAAAAACTATCTAGAATAAACAATATTAAACAGTATCTAGAATAAACAGTATTCAAACAGTATCTAGAAAACAGTATTCAAAAAGTATCTAGAATAAACAGTATTCAAACAGTATCTAGAATAAACAGTATTCAAACAGTATCTAGAATAAACAGTATTCAAACAGTATCTACAATAAACAGTATTCAAAAAGTATCTAGAATAAACATTACATATCTCCTGGATCTAGTTCCATAACACCGAAGAATCTCTGCTTCTATTTTCAATTAAATTTAATTAAATTTGTTTGTATAGCGCCTAATCACAACAAAAGTTATATCAAGGCACTTTCCAAAGCAGGTCTCGACCGATCTAAAGAGACCCAACAATCCTCCATGAGCAAGGACTTGGCGACAGTGGCGACGAAAACTGCCTTTTTAAAGGCAGAAACATCGAGCAGATCCGAGACTCAAGGTGGGCGGCCCTCTGCCCTGAGCGGAGGGGTGAGAGAGATACAGAGTGAGGAAAGTTGGGGGAGAGAGAGAGAGAGAGAGAGAGAGAGAGGGAGAGGGGGAAAGGGAGGGGGAGGCATAACACCTATTATAATAGAGAGATTTGTTTTTTAGTATTTATAATAACTACTACAATAACAACACTGATAATGATGATATTATTGATCGTGATAATGATAGTAATAGTAAGGGTAATAATAATAATGGAAATGATGATGATAATGATGTCAGAGGGTGTCAACCATGATCCTCGCAGTAGATCGGTCCACGGGGACCTGCGGGATGAGAAATCACAAAGACTGCGGGGAAGAAGTGAAATTAGTTTAATACAATAATAATAATTATTATTATTTGTTTAATACATTCTGAATCAGTATATGAAGATAAAAAATGGTGGTTTCTAAGCTTACTAGTGTTACAGGTATCGGGCTTCAATGCCTATAAACAGTTGATATGTGTCCTGAAATTCAGGAAATAATGATGAGACAGGGAAACGTGACTTGCTTCTGCTGAATCTCTCACGCACATATTTAATCACAACTCAATGTACTGTGTGCAATATCCATTTAACAAATAACCAATATTCACAAATACTGTTCAAATTATTGTCTTTCTCGACACAAGTTCATCTTTATAAAACATATACAAAAACTTTCAATAAACACATTCACAATTTCCATCTTCATTTACTTTACCATAGCTTTAGCTTGATATTGCACCATAAATGCATCGACACACAGACACTATGAAGTATTTCTTGGACTTTCACAAAACAGTACTACTTTACAAACTCTTACAGTTAAACAGTCTTTAACATGACTTGAAGTAAATATACATAATATGAAAACGACCCATGGAGCCAGGCAGTATTTAACCTAAAACAACATAGAATAGAGACGTGTGGCCCAAACTAACATCGTATGATTAGCATGCCTACTATAAGAGCGAACAAGCATAGGCGCCATTTTGTCACTCGTGGCAATGTTACTTTAAGACTCAAACTCTTTCACCACTTATTTTACTCATATACTTGAACTTAAGTTATGCCTCAGCATTAATTAACAAACTGCAGCAGGTTTTGTGTGGGTGTTGACACATTAATAACCTGAAATTCAGGAAATAATGATGAGACAGGGAAACGTGACTTGCTTCAGCTGAATCTCTCAAGCATATGAGGAGGGACAGGGAGACACGTAAGCCTGTACCATACCACACTGCCATTTGCTGTCATAACCTGGTACTACAACAATACTTTACTGACTTACAAATCAGATTTCTCCACAGGAAAACTAAAGAAAACCTTTCTACATGAAAGAGGATACAATTAGACTAAATTTTGAGGAGAAATCAAATATTTATATTCACACAAATGTGATCACACATTAGTGGGCATCGCACTAGCTATGATTGATTCCCATAACATAACATATGTCTGAGAATATATTTCAGTTCACCATTTTACAATTTGGTCTGAATCTGCATCAAATTCCACATGGTTATAGTCCATAAGAGGTTCCTTAAGAGATTTTGGTCTTCATTATGGAATATTACATTTCAAGATATTTATGAAAAAAATCAAAAAATGCTCAAAATATTGAATTACATGAAAAAACAACAACAAAAAACAATAATCCAGATCCTGATTCAGACATTCACCAAAATTTAATGGATTTGTCCCCCAGCCCTACCCCCCACAAAATTTCACAAAATCTGGTTTTAAACCATAGGAGTATTGATGTTGACAAACAAACAGACAAACAAGCAAAAGTGAAAACATAACTGTCATGGGGATAACCCATGCCTGCTAATATGACTGTTTAGCACACTCACCTGTGGAGTAGCCTTTCCTGGTCTGCTGATCAAACCAGAAGTGGTGTAAACCAGTGGTTAATGTAGTTGGGGGGACCATGACTATACCATGAGTGAGCCAAAACACAGGGGTGTTTTGGAGTGGATAAACAGTGATGCCTTTTTAAGTGACTTACATATGTTATTTAGTTTATATGTCTGTATCAATTCACAGGGTTTTAAGTGTTAATATATCCAGAAATGTGTAATTACTTATATGTTCTGTATTTGGGTTAATTGATTTTAATTAACTATGGTTTGGCTGGAGGGAGGGGCTTCTCCTATAAAGCCAGAGCAGTAGGCTCTACTGGGAGAGTGTTTTTGTATGACTTGCATGGAGAAGTGCTGTCTGTTTCAGAGCCCTATAGAGGAGAGGCTGATTTTGATTATTATCTTGTTGTCTCTGCTCTTGAAGGGTATTATATTATGCAGAGCGAGACAGTCAGTTAACATTTAAAAGCTCTTCAATAAACACACAAGGTTTGCATTTTCTTGTCTTTTACTTAAGTCTTCAGTAGGGCCCAAGCACTAAGTGTGCAAGGACCCTACTGTTCTGCAAGGAATTATTCTTCTTCTGCCAAATTAATTGCCTTTTTGGGGACTTGCCCATACTCAAAAACTCATGAAAGTTGGCAGAAAAATTAGTCGGACATGAAATTTACATGTGACATGGTGATTGGAAATGGGTCAAAAATGGCTCATTAGTGCCCCCTAAAGTGAAGCCCCTGCCTCCAGTTTAATGTACATGTACGAAACTTGGTACACACATGTAACTGACCAAGACTGACAGGACCTTCAAACAAACAGGAAGTTGGCCATTTTGATTTTTGTGGCCATTTTTTGAAAATCATACACTTTGTATTTGAACGTACTCCTCCTAGAGATTTTACCCAATTGATTTCAAATTTGGTCAGTACTATCTAAACCCCATGAGGATGGAAAATTCTGAGTTTTTGTTGAACGGTGTGGGCGTGGCCAGGCATCACATTTCGTCAAATTTTGATGGTTCCCCATGAAAATGAAAATTGTCATAACTTCATTGTCTAAGGTCCAATCAGTACAAAACTTCACATGCTGGTTAAGAGTCCCCCCCCTAAAGACATCCATATGACAAAATTTAGTATTAGTCATAGCGCCACCTACTGGCAACAGGAAATGACATATTTTACGTTTTCATATACTACAACTAGGCCATTGAGCATTTTGGCTTCAAATTCAGTGAGAACAGTAATAAGTTGGTAATGCAGGATTTTGAAGCTTGTGCGTTTTCGTGCAAAGTTGTAAGCGTGGCTGTGCGGTGAATGTTGATGTTTCGCCGTGAAGCAGGAAGCTGTAATAACTCTGCTGTCAAAGGTCCAATCTGCCGCAAACTTCACATGTTTGATAAGAGTCCTACCCTGAACACATCCATACAGATAAATTTGATAATAGTCACAACGCCACCTAGTGGCAAGAGGAAGTTTTATACTTCAGAATTTGACGTGCTACTATCAGGCTGTTCACCACAATGACCTCAAATTTAGTCAGTAAAGCCATAAGGCCTTGATGAAGCATTATTATAAATATTGTGAGTTTGGGTCACATGGCGGTGGCTTGACGTTTGATGTTCGCCATCAAACAGGAAGTTGGTGTTGAGAGGCCAGGGAAGATCAGATGCTCACCAAAATTGAGACACTGGTCAAAGGTGGTAGTACTTATGATCTCATATGGTTTACAGGATCGGTTGTGGCAAAATGCCTACATGTATGAAACTTGGTAGATATGTTTAAAGTCCCACCCTGAAGACATCTACATAAAAATATTGAGTAACAGTGATAGCGCCACCTGCTGGCAAATGCAAAAATGTCTCGTGTGACAATTTTTATTTGATTTTGATTACATTTTCATGGTGTGGGCTTCACATGATGAAGTGAAGACCAGTCAAAATTATTAGGTGGTGTCTAGTGCCACAAGTGGACAAAATGAGGCAAATCGCAATCCCCTCCGTCAGTGTCAATAATGCATGCAGATACAGAGCCTTGCATTGATCAAGGTATGCCGTAGTGAGGCTGAAGTTGGCGCACGGCCCAACGGGGACACGCCCCGACGGGCGCTGGAGTGTGAGGGCCCGACAACTCTGCTTGCAGCTTTAATTTGCTTTTCTTTCTTTTGAAAAACTGCAAGATTACAGATAAGAACATAAATCAGTACAAAATATTAACATATGCACATAAATGGTAAATATAATACACATAAACGCCCAATTTTGCTCATAGCATACAACAAGTAGTAAAATATAAGAAAAAAACAGCTCAGCTATCACAACAGCTACAAGTCACACAGTCAAATAGTAAACAGAGCTAGCTCTACTGCTACAAATACAAGTTAGCAGAGCACATGTTTTACCAAACCCAAAGAAAAGCTTCTATCATGTCATTCCTTCGGCAAAATGCAATGTTTGATCATCACATCTATACATATTACTCACAGACACATAGTCTCCAAGGTAGAAGCGTGTCAGAACGACATTCAGCAGCAACATGTATCCAGCTGTCTATCTTGGCTGTCTGTTTTCACCTTAACAATGTGCTCAACTAAGAAAAATCCACCTGTGGCCAGCAGGTGGCAAAAAAGCACATGAACCGATAAAAATAGGCCAAATGTTTTTAATGTTCTAACTTAAGCTCTCTTTTTAACCTATTGAACTTATTAAATTAATTACATAATGACTTAACTTTAAAGGCAGCACAATAACAGCAGTGGTATATATACAATAGCATCATCATTATAATCATAACTGTGTAACCTTATTCACCTTAATGTGCACGTGCACGTTTGTGTGTGCGTGTGTGTGTGTGAGAGAGATTGTCACTGGATGTGGTTTTAGGTTGGGGTCGCTACAACACCATGCCGACCCTAGCAGCCGGTAGAGAAGGACCCAAACCAACATGGCACCCCACAGAGCGAGAAGGGTCCAAGGCTATGTGCCCCCGGGCGAACCACACACCCACACCAAGGGAGCCAGCCAGGTGCTACAGAGGGGAGCGCCCCAGTCAAGAGCTGGCCCACAGTAGGACAGGAGCTGACAGACCCCCAGCCTGACCAGAGGCCAACCCCCCCCCCAAAAAAAGTGCGAACAGAGCCCACAGCCCCAAGACTCCGCCCACCCAAGACCCGCCCAAGCCCCGGCGCAAGGCCCTCTATACGCAACGGAGAAGGCAAGGCCCTCCCGTCAACCACCCCCCAACTGGGGTGGGCCAAGGCCCCCACAGGGGGCCACAGAGGGAGCTCCCACCGCCAGGGCCCGACCTACAGGGGGACAGGGGACAACAGGCCCCAGGCTCAGCCAGAAGCTGACCTCCCCCAAGCAAGAGCTTGACAGCCCCCCTCCGCGCTCCTCCCGTGTACATGATGTTGTGTTGACTTGAGTGTGTAGGAAGGTGTGTGCATGTGTAGTAAGGTGAATATGTGATATGTGGTGCTGCTAAGGTGATGTGATCAAAATTGGGGGCAGTTGGGACATGGACCCCCCCCACTGCTGGCAGACAGTGGGGCTCCACAACATGTCCCGCCTGACCCCCAAGCCCTCAGTGTCTATGGTGCGGTTAAAATAGGAGGGCAGTCAGTCACGCTGGGTAGGATGGTTGGTGAAGCCACAATGAAGCGGCCCCAACCCTCACCCGCGTGGCACCATATCCACCCCTCAAGGTCCACAACAGGACGGGGAGGAGGCAAAGACCCCAAAGGACGAGGCTGAAGCTACCCCGCCCCAAGGTGCCAGCTTCCCGACTGGCCACCACACTCATACCCACCGTCAGCCCCCCCAGTCAAGGAGGAGTCCGGCCTACTCGGCCCAGGGATCCACACCAGAGCCCCCCGGAGCATCACCCACCGGAGCACTGAGACCAACACCGCCCCAACCTCAAAGGGCTAGGCCCAGAGAAGCCCCACCGCACCCAGCATATGCATGAGTCCCATGCCCGGAGACACAGCGGAGTCCCGGGGCCCAGGGGCCAGCAGCCGCAGACCCCCCACCCCCCCAAAGCCACCCCGGCAACGAAGCAAAAAGTTGAATAACTGTTGTACAGTATTTCAATCAAGAGGGACAAGTGAATAAACATGGTATGTGATAATTATTCAGAAATTCTTTGGCACTTAGACTCTTCAGGGAGTTTGTGATTGAAGGGCATCTGCCCTGAGCAGCAGTAAGATTAATTCAGTCCAGACACTGGTGGTGGTGGCAGCTGATGACTCTGCTGAGACTGATGTGGCTGATGAAATGATGAAGTTGGTGAATCTGTGAAGACTAAGCAGTACAGAGAGAATCATATATAAAAAGATAGGCTAACAATGAAGGTGTTTCACTGTGCTGGATAGATGTGACCAGCTGATGATAACTGTAGATTACTCGGTAACCTTTGCTCTCTGAGTGAAGAGACTATCTCTCCACTGAGCTACATATTTATACGTATGGGGCTTCTATCCCATTTGTTCACCATCATGGTGATTGATTTGTAAGACATTTCAGCTGTACTGGGTGCGACTAGGGTGACCAGATGTCCCGCTTTGTGTGGGACTGCACAGTATTTTTATCCTGCGTCCCACATATTGAGGCCATGTCCAGCATTTTGATTAGCTCTAGCTTTGAAAAGTCAACACGTCAGGACAGATGGTTTTCTAAAATCTGGCTTTTATCCAATGGCTGTGAAGAAAGCTAGGAAGCCTTTCAACATGGGGCGAGGTAGATTTGTGTGTGGGGCTGTCAATCAAACTACACACACGTGGGTAAAGCGCAGGTAAACCTGTCACCGTCCATGATGCCTGGACGTGCCCATGGTGGAACTACCGTGGTCCCAGCTCAGGCCAGGCATGTCTGTGTGCCCCTTAACCCCTGGGTGATGAGGGTTGAGCAGTCCACAGAGAGGCTGTTTGCACCTGCATGTGCTGCCTTAATAGCTGCCAACATACCCCCAATGGTAGTTGGGGCCTTCCCTATATCAAGGTGGACCTGCAAGAATTGTAAGATGTGTTGCACCTCGCAGGTGTGCAGGTCAATGTTATTTGTTCTGCACCATGTGGCCAACATATCCAGTGGTGTACATATGCGGCTTTGGTAAAAGAAGCTTATGTACTCTGGAGTGTCTGTACCACCACGGGGGGCAGGCCCAAAGCTAGAAGGCTGGTCCTCTCAGGGGCAAGGCCCAGAGACGAAGCCCTTCAGGGAACTGATGAAACAGACTTCCCTGAGACCAGGAGTTCCCACGGTGTTCCCTGCACCAGATGTGGGATGTCTGAAAACCACATCATGTGGGGCCAGTTCGGGGCAATCAGGATCATCTGCACGTCTTCCATCCACACTCTCTGAAGAAGAGACGGAAGTAGCCCGAATGGGGGAATAGCATACAGAAGGCTCTGGGGCCACGATTGTCCTACACCTCTTCTGACAGAAACAGTGGCAATTCAGAAAATCAAAGTGACTGCGTGAACAGACGTCTATATAGGCTAGGGTCGCACCCAGCACAGCTTAAGTGTCTAACAAATACATCACCATAAAGACTAACAGCTGGGACAAAAGCCCCATATGTATAAATACGTAGCTCAGTGGAGAGAGAACAACTGATATCTCAATGGACAGCCTCAGACAATGACAACAGGAAATTAAGACTGAGCATGAGTGAAAGGTGAATGACCAAATAGTATGAGAAATAAATTATAACCTAAGTGTGCAAAGATAAAGTTTTCCTGACTGAACTTTCACAAGAGCTTAATTATTGCTGTATTTTTATAGTCAATGATTATGTCCTTCTGATTTACTAAAAGCTTTTTCTGTGCCTTGATCTAGAAACTATTTCCTGAATTTTAATTGCAATGGTGTTGGCCTAGATATGCATTGAGTGCTTCCTGATTTTGCAGATGTAATTCATGATGCACAAAAGAATTCAGAAGTCGTGTGCACCCATTATAAATTTGTTCTCAAATCATCTGTGACAAATCTTTAGGGTGTTGAATGATTCATGTACACTCATTGTGACCTATAATGTTGTTACACATTAGACAGCAAAGTAAGAAAAGACTGCAGCCTCGGGTAGACTGTTGCAAATCATCATGTGGTAAATTAAGCTACATGATTTTACATTCAATATCGTGCCGGCTGATGAAAATATAACTTTACTTGCCTGTTGCACACGGTACAGGATGAAATGAAGGCTGACCTTTCTCTTGAGAGGAACGATACACAAGAACTTTCTTGTTGTATGTAGAGAACAAACAGCAGCTTCCACTGACCAGTTCACATGTTGCTGTCATTGCCTGACATATTTTCCTCTCTTATTGTTTCTCCTACATTCTGTGTTTTAGTTGTGAATGTGTTTGATCCTGTTTTAGACACTTTTGTAAAAAGGCCCTCTTTCACTCCCTCTTCTCTGTCTATTTGTATTTACGACTCTAAAGGACAATGGTTTCCAAAGGAGAACCAAACCTGAGGTCTCCGGTGCTGATCTGGACAACGGTGAAAGAGACTACCCTCCACAAATCCAAAAATACCACCAGAGCCTTCAGACCCTCAAACTCTTCCGCTGCTCCTCACCATAGTTAGTGTTTTTGTTGACATTATTAATCTGTTTGGATGCACTTAATCAATTAACTTTAGTGGACAAATAAAATAAGCTATCTATCCTGAAAAAATATAACTTGCTGAGTTGGGAAAACACAATGAAATATGTAGATGCTTTTCTCATGTACAAAATCATATATGGCTTGACCTCTCCTCCACTCAGTTTGTCAGAAGAACAACAATCGAATTACACTTTACAAGAGGTGCAGCAAGAGGGGAGTGCATTATCCCACTCACGAAGTGATTTCATTCAGTCTGCATTCTTTGTTAAAGATGCACTACCAGCAAATATCAGAGAACTGGACACATACAGTGTATTTAAAGCTCATTTAAAGAAATGGTTACTTAGTACTCAACTCTGTCTACATTAACTATGCTGAACTTCTCTTGCTGCTACTTGTCAATCTAACCTCATGTACCTGCTTGCGTGTTTTTGTTGTTTTTCTGTCAGACTAATTTGCTTGTTTTTATATTGATTATGCTTTTATGTCTGTGCTTCTGCTTTGCATGTTTTTAGTCAATTTCTGTTCTAACCTTGTTGCACAATGTTGTCTTTAGTCCATGTTTTATATTAACATTATTATTGTGAATTTGTTTTGCATGTGTTGTTTTATTAGGGCCCAAGCACTAAGCGTGCGAGGACCCTATTGTTCTGCAAGGAATTATGATTAGGGCCCGAGCACGAAGCGTGAGAGGACCCTATTGTTCTGCAAGGAATTATTATTATTAGGGCCCGAGCACTAAGCGTGCGAGGACCCTATTGTTCTGCAAGGAATTATTATTAGGGCCCGAGCATGAAGCGTGCGTGGGCGTGGCAAAATGGCTCGCTAGCGCCACCTAAAGTGAAGCCCCTGCCTCCAGTTTAACGTACATGTACAAATCTTGGTACACACATGTAACTGACCAAGACCGACAAAAAAGTCTCCAGACCAATGCTTTCAAACAAATAGGAAGTCGGTCATTTTGATTTTTGTGGCCATTTTTGGAAAATCATACACTTTGTATTCGAACGAACTCCTCCTAGAGATTTTACCAAATCGATTTCAAATTCGGTCAGTACTATCTAAACCCCGTGAGGATGGAAAGTTGCTCAAATCATGACTTTTCGTTGAACGGTGTGGGCGTGGCCAGGCATCACATTTCGTCAAATTTTGATGGTTCGCCATGAAAATGAAAATTGTCATAACGTCATTGTCAAAAGTCCAATCAGTACAAAACTTCACATGCTGGTTAAGAGTCTTGCCCTTAAGACAACCAAATGATCAAATTTTGCTATAGTCATAGCGCCACCTAATGGCAACAGGAAAGGTTATATTTTACGTTTTGATACACTATTACTAGGCCGTTGAGCATATTGGCTTCAAATTAAGTGAGAAGAGTGATAACAAGTTGGTAATGCAGGATTCTGAAGCTTGTGAGTTTTCGGGCAAAGTTGCAGGCATAGCTGTGCGGCAAATGTTGATGTTTCGCCATGAAGCAGGAAGTTGTTATAACTCTGCTGTCAATGGTCCGATCTGCCCCAAACTTCACATGTTTGATAGGAGTCCCGCCCTGAACACATCCATAGAGATAAATTTAATAATAGTCACGGCGCCACCTAGTGGCAACAGGAAGCTATATACTTCAGATTCTGACGTGCTACTATCAGGCCGTTCACCACTATGACCTCAAATTTAGTCAGTAAAGCGATAAGGTCTTGATGAAGCATTATTGAAAATATTGTGAGTTTGGGTCACATGGCGGCGGCGTGACGTTTGATGTTCGCCATCAAACAGGAAGTTGATGCTGAAAGGCCAGGGAAGCTCAGATGCTCACCAAAATAGACACACTCGTCAATGGTGGCAGTACTTTTGATCTCATATGGTTTACAGGATTGGTTGTGGCATATTGGCTCCACAGCGCCCCCTGGAAAATTTCAAATAAGCATATCTGAGTCTGTGTTTAACCTACATGTATGAAACTTGGTAGGTATGTTTAAAGTTCCACCCTGAAGACATCTACACAACAATATTGAGTAAAAGTATAGCGCCACTTGCTGGCAAATGTCTCAAATAAACCAATAAATAAAATAAAATATCTAATTTAAAGGCTACTATCACTGCTACATGTTTTAACCCATAGCAGAGATTATATTGGCTGATGTTTCCTTGTCTAGCTCCCACCCTGTCGACAATGCAGGTTTCCTTTCCTTTACAACCTTTTCCTGGATGACCCCCATGATGTGGTCCATATTCAGGAATAGGCTGGACATGAGCACCCTCAGCCTGTCACCTTTTGACAAAGCCGACACCAGTGGAGAAAGGTCTGACACTCTTCTTGCTGATTCAGGGGGTGAAATACTTCTCAACTGTCATTTGAATGTACAGTAGATTTGATATATGACAGTTCTAGTTGCTGAAATTCATGTCTGGAAATGGAATCATGGCAAGTGAAACTAAGAACAGGGAATGTCTGTGGTGTATTTCATGAAAGTTGTTGGTGTTTTACTTCATAATGAATTATCCAGGCTAACACTGTTGACTCTGATTTTGTGTTGTGCAGGCTCTTGAGAATCTGGGAGGAAGAAGTGGCAAAGGTTGGCCTGGAGAAGGCCTCTTTGGTTCGAGCAATCGTCCGTTTTCAGAGAACCAGGCTGATTTTTTCTGTCATAATTGGTGTCCTCACCATGGTGGCAGCGTTTCTAGGCCCGGTAATGTTCCTATCAACAGCAACTAATGGCCTCCTCTGAAGTTTGTCCTAACATCACATTTATTGATGGGAGGAGCCTTCAAAGTCTTGGTTAAAGGAATGGTTCACCCAAAAATGAAAATTCAGTCATCCACTCACTGATGTAAAAAACAAAACAGAAAAATAAACATAAAATGACAGTTTGTAAAGCATAATCCAAATCTCTACAGGTCCAGAGATCCCAAATTAAGTTGAAAAAACATAGTGTGCACCCTTTCTGAAGTTGGTGTACAAGCTTGAGCGAATGTACCAGCACTACTATAGACAGTTTAGTGTAGAGGCTACAGTAAAGATTTTAGCTTAAAGAAGGTCTTATGAATGTCTTTGCAATGTTTCTATTAGTATCTTTGTGATAAAATGCCATAGAAACATGCTTTAAATGTTACTTGAATCCGTAAACTCTCCTCTTCCATGTCCTTACTCTATTGAGATGACGTGACTCACAGTTACCTTCACAGGGTGCAGAGAAAAGAGCTTGAAACCCTCATCCTCCTCGTGCCTGATCTTTTTCAGATTTTTATATCAAGTAAACATTTGATAAAAACACAGTTTTTATGCTCATTTTACATTTGCATACATCTTTAAGCTTCACATGTATTATGATTATTCAGTCCAATTTGTCTCAGTCCCTCTAACATTTGGTAAAAGTAGAGTGACTGAAAACACTTTTACTCAGAAAACAATATTACAAAATGCTATTTGAGTTAGTTACTATACATTTACCTATTTCATTCAAATAAAGAATTTCACTGCCTCTGTGAACCAAGGACTTTGATAAAACCGCATTAAGCACCAAAACAGTTCATTCACATAAAGACGTGTTTTAAGAAAATACTTGAAGGATTTCAAATCAGAATTTAACTCTTCAGGTTCACTTTATACATGGGAGCCTCATCTTACAGAAAGATAAGATTGTGCTGTAGATTTTTATTTGAAAAACATTCTGTACCCTTTACTATAGGCAGCGCCCAAGGTTTGTAAACTTAATTCCCTTATGTGAGTTAGTTAACCCTTTATTTATGTTTTTTTGTAGTCTTTTAATATTAGTGTTAAAGGATTATTTTGTAACTTATTTATGTGATTTCTTTACTTAACACTTGGAATGAATCACATGACAGCTATGCTCCCCTTGAATTAACTTAAAAGTTATTAACAAAAAAGATAAAACTTTTATTTGCAAGGAAATGGAATTTACACACCCAAATTAAATCACGGTAAACCAAAATTTGGTATCTTAGTGACCTCTCTCAAAATAAAAGTTTAACACTTCAAACCAATGAATGAAGTGTATTGCTTCTTTAACCTTGTTCTGTACTTAACACTGTCAATTTATTTTTGGTTGAACACAAAATGGTCCCTTTAACCCTCGTTGTTCAATTAACACTGTGAATGAACTTTACCACCAAATACCTTACGTAATATCTAATACACTAAAATGAACTCTTATGGTACCTTTAAGTTTTTATATATATATACTGTATATACACACACACACACACACAACCTTGTGGGCCCACACACACACTCTAACACAAACCAGCAACCATGGAAAACAAAAAGAGAAATTAAACAAACCCTATGTTGCAGGCCTACATATGCAACCACCTTAAAAAGGTGAATGTAAGAGGATATGAAGGAAGAAAATAGAACCTAGAGAGCTAAATCAGTTTGAGATCTTGGCTTGCTGAAATTTGGATCCCACCATTTGAGCTGTTATTTTATGTTTATTTGTCTTTTACATTTAAAAGAAGTCCCCAGTTGTTTCAGTTGTTTAGAAGAACGCTGCAATGCTCCAGAAATATTTTGTGCACCAACATACTTCACCCCACTGTCCATCAGCATGGGGGTGAGTAAATAATGACTGAATCTTTGCTTTGGTTGAAAACTATGTAACAAAATTGGTGGCTACAGCCCAGGAAAGATAAATTCAGTGTATTGTAATCAATGCTGTCATGAATGGCAAAAGAACACAACTGCTGTCAGTGTTTAATGTTCTTTTTGAATATTTTTCTATCTGTCTTCTCAGGCTGTTCTGGTCCATAAGATCCTAGCATATGCTGATCACCCGGAGCAGTCCACATTATTGTATGGTGTTGGTCTGGCCATCGGTTTGTTTACCACAGAGTTTTTCAAGGCCTTCCTCATGTCTTTACTGTGGGCGCTGAACCTGCGCACTGCAGTCAGACTAAAGGGTGCCTTCTCTTCAATGGCCTTTCAGAAAGTGATTTCTCTGCGGGTGCAAACCGGCATTTCAATGGGAGAGGTAAAAAGCCTGTGTTATATAGACGCAGTAAGGATCAGTGCTTATTTGATGTAGTTTACCAACATCTCTCAAGGAGTTTTGCTGAACGATCTTGATTTGGCAGGTCTTCTGAATTGTGGTTGGATTCTACAGCAGGCACATGAGGAGAACTGCTTATCAATTCACTATGTGATTGTCTATAATTTCACTCCAAATAATGTTATTATAATGATTACAAAAGTAGATTGATTGATTGGTTTGGAGATTAGTTATTAACCCTCCTGTTGTGTTCGTTTCTTGTGAACTAATTTGGTGTTCCTGGTCAAAAAAGACTGCTCTGTTCTAGCTGATTATAAATCCATAATAATACATATATTATCACTTTCATCTTTGTACCAGCTGAAGTTCTTGTGAACGTTAGTAGTTTTTAACTTCCATTTATTAATTATGGTCTGTAAGCCTCATTGACCTGAGCTCATACGTTTTTTGTTTTTTTTTAAGCATGACATAGGTATTATTTTGACCATAACAAATACTCAGTTGAAACATATTGTACTATTTATCACAGACTACTTATTTTCAATGTTTACGATGGACATTTTTTTGAAACCATTTAAATAGTGGCACAAAATAACATCTTTTTTGTTCCTGGTAAAAACGATTAATTATTTACTTAGTAAAGAGAAATCTACACATGAAAACTTAAAAATATTACAAACATAATGTCACATTTGACCAGAACACAACAGAAGGGTTAATAATAGTGTAACATTGTGAATAATTATGAATAGTAATAACATTTTTTCTTATTAGCACTGTGCAAAATTATTATCATTATTATTATTCATAATAATAATAATAATATAGTAGACTCTGACAAGTGCAATCTTGTCAAATGTGTATAACCATGTTTCTCTTCTCTCTCCTGCCCAGTTGATCAATGTCTTGAGCAATGATGGCCACAAGTTATTTGAGGCAGTAGTGTTTGGAAGCTTTCTGCTGTCTACACCAGTCCTGTTTTTTGTTTGTATCATTTATTCCTGCTTCGTTCTGGGCTACACCGCACTAACTGGAGTCTTCATCTTCCTCATCTTCATCCCTGTACAGGTGTGTTTATATGTGTGTGTGTGTGTGCATGCGTGCTGTCCAGTTAACTGTGCTATATAGCCTAAATAATGTGCTACAGTATGTCTAACCTTATTTTTCTGCAGTTTGTTCATTTACTGGGTTAATATTTAATAGTATTAAAAGTATTTTCGTGAACTAATTCTGCCACAAATACAGCCCAAAATGCTGCATGTTTTCTACTGTCATTACTATTAATATTGTTTGTTTTCTGCTCTCAGCTTTTAATGGCCAAGTTCATTAACAAGTTCAGATGGAAAGCCATGGTGTTAACTGACAGCCGTGTTCGCACAATGAATGAGATTCTGAGCAGCATCAAACTTATCAAGATGTACGCCTGGGAAGATTCCTTCAAGGAGAAGATTGCAGGTATGATTTAGGCGGCCTCATGCTGTATTCCACTCAGATAGGTTTTTAATTTTTCTTCTATTTCAAATAACAGAGGCATCATTCATACCATCCCCTTTGTGTAAACAGAAAACCAATCCTGAAAGGTACATACAAAATTGTTTCATGGTTCAGAAATGGCACTGTAAAACTTTTCTGTAAATTTACAGTTAAATCTGAACAGTATTCTGCTGTAATAATGTCATACAGTGACATGCTGTAACTACAATGTAATCTGGGAGGAGTAATGTGTGATTACAGAACCTTAAGAGAATTATTTACAGGAATGTGCTGTAAACTTAACTGTAAACAGGAGAGCATCATGGGAAGGTGAAAGAAAAGTTTGGGAACTAAAATTTGGAAATCAACATTCTGCAGTGGAGGCACGGTGTCGCAGTGGGTAGCGCTGTTGCCTCATAGCAAGAAGGTCCTGGGTTCAAATCCACCTGATGACCTGGGACTTTTCTGTGTGGAGTTTGCATGTTCTCCTGTGTTGTTCCTGGATCCAGATGGTGATCTGGATCCAGGAATTTCACTCCAAAGCAAAAGTCCCATGATGTAACCTTCTAAATTAAGTCATTAGAAAGTTTAACAGGAAAAATGAAAACAAAATCTTTGCAATTTATTAAAATCTTTATTTATTGTGGCTGTTAGTTGTTCATATTGTAATCTCACATGAATAAACTGCAATGCCACAACAGGTAATTGACACTTGTAACGCTTGAAGAGTTGTTACAAATCCACACACACAGGCAAGAGAAAAGGAAGTATATTAAAACGGGGTACTGTTACCTCTGATCAAGAAAGATGCGGCTTTGATCAGAAGACGCATGCACGCACTTACGTGATCGCGCTGCATTTGTCTCCACACATAGAACCCCAAACCACACGCATGCATGCACTTACGTGATCGCGCTGCATTCGTCTCCACACATAGAACCCCAAACCACACGCATGCATGCACTTACGTGATCGCGCTGCATTCGTCTCCACACATAGAACCCCAAACCACACGCATGCATGCACTTACGTGATCGCGCTGCATTCGTCTCCACACATAGAACCCCAAACCACACGCATGCATGCACTTACGTGATCGCGCTGCATTTGTCTCCACACATAGAACCCCAAACCACACGCATGCATGCACTTACGTGATCGCGCTGCATTTGTCTCCACACATAGAACCCCAAACCACATGCATGCACGCACCTACGTGATCGCGCTGCATTTGTCTCCACACATAGAACCCCAAACCACACGCATGCACGCACCTACGTGATCGCGCTGCAGTCGTCCTCATACATAAAACTCAAAACCGCACACACATGCAGGAGAAAAGGAATTATATTAAAAGGGGGTAATGTTTTGTTGACATTCATAAGCTGTTATATAGACATAAATCAATTAGATACATTTGTCAGGATGGAGACACTTTACTTTACAAATGTACATGTGGCAGTTTAACCTTTGTGTCGTGTTCGTTTCTTCCCCCTTACTTTGGTGCTCCCGGTCAAATTTGACCGGCCTGTTTTAACTGCTCTTACATTAACACAAAAACCATTGATCATCACCAAATTTTATTTAACTCCCTTTTAAGCTGTAAACAATGTCTCAGACTACTGGTTTACACGAATAACTGCAGTGAATATACAAAGAATAGACACAGAAATTGTAAATTGTATTCCAAAATTAACATTTATTGTAAAAAAAAGAAACAAACAAAAATCAAAACAGAGACCAAATTCACAGAACATCAGAACATCAACATGAACACATCATCTGTGTGTGTGTATGTGTGTGTGTGTGTGTGTGTGTGTGGGCGCGTGTGTCTTCACACACAGGAGTGGCATTTTGCAATCTCCTGGCATCACATGTTGCCCAGATCTTGATCCCATACTTGCCTGGTTTGCTTGGGATGTACTGTTTGAACGGACAGCGACCTCTGAAAGGGACCAGGCGCTCGTCCACTGTCACCTCAGGGCCTGGATTGTACATCAGTGGTAGGCGCTCCACCCACCTGTCCCAAACATTCCTGATGGCAGCCAGTTTGTCGTCTCGCCAGCGGAAAGGTCGTGTAGTTCTGTCATCAAATCGGATAACTCGTGAGAGGACATGAAACTGTTGCAGGGACATAGTTGACCGGAATATAGGCCTCCCTGACTCCGCATCCCACAGACTTTTTGTAGCCTCATTGTTGGACCGATATACTCCTGCTAAAATCAACAGACCCATGTAGGCTTGGAGGTCTACCTGGTCCAATGCTTTCCATGTGTCCCCAAACACACGCCTCCCCTCCAGGTTTGTCATTTCCAGTATAATTTCCACAATGGACTCTGGTAAAAAGAGTTGGAAGCTGGACTTGATGTCATCCACATGAGATGTTGCATATCGTGTTGGCCCTGGCGTCATCCTAACAATATTTTCCACTCTTGCTCTGCCTCCTCTGTCCTGGGTGGATGAATACCAGAGCAAATTGCCATCCTTGGACTGGAATGTCACCTCAGGTGCCTCTTCCTCAGGTGCCTCTTCCCCAGGTGTGTCTTCCTCAGGGGCCTCTTCCTCGCCATCTATTGACTGGTCGGTCTCACAATGGTCTGGATCAAAATCGGGATCGATGTTGTCTTCTATTTCTGAGACATCCTCCTCTATTTCTGGTTCAACTTCAATCCCCTCTTCATCACGTTGAAACAAAAGTTCAAGAGCCTCTCTGACGAGAAATCGTCTGACCGGGCGCCTACTCATTGTGTTCAGAGTAAAATGAGAGCAATGCACACAAAAAAAGCTATATATAAGGGGTCTGTGAGAAGATATGATACATTTTGTATCGGAAAGTGTGGTTCACGTGGGGGGGTGGCCACATAAGCCCGGGAAATAGACAGGTTCCCATAACAAACACCTAATTGTTTACTTTGAAATGTGGAACAGGTGTTATACGTTTAGTCTGGAAGGTGTGGTTCACGTGGGGAGATAGGCACATAAGCGTGGGAAATATGTGGGACGAGGAGACACCTAATTGTTCAGTCTGAAAGGGGTTCACGTGGGGTGGAGTGTGTGTGTGTGGAGTGTGTGTGTGTGTGTGTGTGTGTGTGTGGAGTGTGTGTGTGTGTGCGTGTAGGTGTGTGGGTGTGTGTGTGTGGTGGTGGTTGTGGATTTGTGGTTGTGTACTATCTGATGGATGAACACAATCTAGGGTCACCCATTAATTTCCTATGGCGGTCATTTTTGACCGGGAACACCACAGGTTTTACAAAGTTGACTAAACCACTCAAAATTCAATGAAAGTGGTGATCAGCAATTGTATATGTTCAAATGCCTAGTGTGGAGGATATCATAAGGCCTTGAGACGATCAAATGTAAAACACAATATTTATGATTGATGAAAGTAGGAAATCGGTCAGATTTGACCCGAACACGACAGAAAGGTTAATCCTATAATAATACAAAATGAAAAATTCCTGGATCCAGACGGTCCAAAATCTAATCAATTCTTCCTTGGGCAACTTCCGACATCTCCTGAAAAGTTCATCAAAATCCGTAGTTTAGTTTTTCTTTTATCCTATTCACAAACAAACCAACAAACCAGCCAAAGCCGGCAAAAACATAACCTCCTCCCTTGGCGGAGATAAGTCAGGTTATGGTTTTATGTTCTTTAGACATTTTACAGTGACACTCTTTAATAATCAATAAATACTGTTTACATACTTAAAATATACAGTAATTTACTGATAAAACGATGGTCAGTATTCTATTGTAACTTTACAATCAAACAGTAATGAACTATACTGTATATTTATTTTTAGTAATATACTGCAATTCTAAAATACAGTAAGAAACTGTAAAGAATACAGTACTTTGCAGGTGGAGCTGATGCCAGCTACTTATTTTTTTACTTATTATTTTTTAAAGCAATGGGGAAAATGTGCCCATTTGTCCTGCACCTTCCATATAAACCCGCCCACATACAATGGTGTCCCTGCATGTTGCAAAACAAGTATCTCTGCCCTTTCCTCCACCAATTCAAGTTTTCTTTGTGTGTTGTAATGTGCTTCATGGTATCTATATTCATATCTCATCAGTTTGTCATCATTTTGTCAACTACTGTTTGATGAAGAAGAAGATGCTGCACTCTTATATATGTAGGGGTGTGCGATGTTGCCAAAAAAATTATATCTCGGATGGAGGATGATCCACATCTTGCAACAAAGTCTCATTACATGGACAGCGAGGCTGCTGGTGTCTCTGTTTTGTTTCCTGATACTGGTTGTTCACTCATTCTTCGGTCATGCTAACTTAACTTTGTGGTGTGGTGACCATGTACTTCCTATGCCTACCTACTGTATGCTGTGTTCATGACACACAGAAAAATGATTGGAGATTTTATTGTAGATACACATTTCACTTCTACAGCGGGAAGGGACATAGACAAAAAGAAATTTTAAAACGCACGCGCGTATTAGAAAATGCGCCCATAGTAGTAAAAAGTAAATACTCAGATTAAAGGAGACAATCAAGAAAACATTAGGTTGCTTACATTTAATGAGAAATGCAATTGTAGGTTATTCATGCAACTTCCCGTTTTCCGAAGTGAAGCTCTGGCCAGGCCAGCCAGGATCAAGAACACTGAAACATGTGGTATGGCAGGAGGGCGTGAATACGCTCACCAGTAAATTAATAGGCGCGTTCTATTTTCTAATACATATGGAGCCCGGGAAGGGACACGGATGACAAAAAAAATCAAAACACATGCGCTTGTTAGTAATACACATGAAAAAAATCTTTAAACGCATGTGTGTGTTTTTTTGGGGTTTTTCTGGTCATTTGTGACAACTGGTGTTCTGTCAAGCTATAAACTAAACCTGACTAAAAGATTGATTTTTCCAGGCAACCGATTGGCCATGGATTCTAATCTTTTCTACTTCCCATTTTATGTCAAGTTTATGTGTTTGACTTACTGAAAGCACTATTTTGAGGTAATTTTAATTCTTTAATGGACAGAACTAAACAAGATCAAATTACTCATCTCGCTTTCAGGACATATCAACTCAATTAAAATGACTACCAAGATTCTTGTACTATTTTTGAATGATTTCTATTTTAATGCCCAAATTGTTTTTTAAAAGATTCAATGAAATTATTTCTGCCTTGATTTGGAACAAAAATATTGTGTGGATGCTTAAAACATACCTTCAGAGCCCCAAATCATCTGTTAGGTCTAGCCTTACCCAACCTTTCACATTATTACTGTACAGTAAATATTATTAAACTGTCAGTTTAACTCATCTGCCCTGAGGAGGTACTATTCCATTTTCCAATGGAAAACGACTGACAGAAAAGTACCCGATACCAAGACGAGTCATGTCGAGTCGAGTTGAACCGGTACTATGCAGAGGAAATGCGACTTTTGATTCAAAACAAATACTTCGCTTTAACATCAAACCCTTTTTTAACCCCAACCCAGATAGATAGCATTTAATTTAGGCTAAGAAATGGTCTAATTTTCTTCAAAGACATTCTTTTGTAAATAGCTTATTTATCTCATTCAATACCTTAGTTAATTTAACATACCTCTGTCCCACTTCTTTCAATACTTACAAGATCGAAGCTTTGTTATAAAACATTATACAAGATTTCCTAAATGTTCCTAAATGCCCTTGTCACATGTGCTGAAGACCATGCACTTTAGATAATTTAAATTAGGCCTTATAGGTTTCTAAGAGAAATTATAAATCATATTGAAGATGTAAATAAATACCGTCTATGTGCTTTTAAAACAAACAAATATCCCTAGTCACAGTATAGTGAAGGTGCTCATTGGACAGCCAGGGGCTAAAATGTGTTTGCACTGTGCATCAATGATCAGCAGATTTACCTGAAATACAAGTAAAACCAAACACTCTTCTCCAAATATGTGATTCTGTCTTCCTTGTAGGTCTAAGGGAAAATGAAAAGAACAAACTGGAGATGGTCAGTTACATCCAGAATATGAATGTTAGCATCACCAGCATCATCCCCACACTGGCCACAGTTCTCACCTTCATAGTACACACTCTGTTACACTTAAAGCTCAACTCGACTGATGTGAGTACCTCAGCAGTGCAGTGCATACAACACAACAAGCTTTGCCAACAAGTTAAAAGGTGTATCAAAAAAGGAACATATTAACTTATCAGTATTGAGGTGGTGTTCTTTGTCATTACCAGGCCTTTACCACCATCGCCATCTTCAACTCCTTGAGGTTCTGCTTGGGTCTAATGCCCCTGTCTGTGAAGGCATTGGCTGAAGCTGCTGTATCAACAAAACGACTGAGGGTAAACTCTGTTCAGAGTTTTGAATGCAGCATTCATCGAATTTATCACTGTTGTGGATCTCATTTCCAGTTAACATCTCAACCTCAAAAATATGAAAAAGATGTGTGTATGATGAAATATGTGTGGCTGTTTTTAGAAAATATTGCTCATCCAGAATCCAGAGTCCTACCTGAGGCAGGATGAAGACAGTGACTCGGCCATTGTGATGAAAAATGCGACATTTTCCTGGAGCAACCTGCCGGACTCCCCACCCAGCTCAGCCAATGGGGTGGATGCACACAAAGTGGATGAGGTGTCCCAAAATGAGAAGAATGAAACTTTGCCAGCTCTGAGAAACATCTCCTTCACACTGCCAAAGGTGTGCTTTCACACTAATATGGATAAATGAGTTTGTTAGATTGTGTTAAAGTTAAGCTTATCTGTGTTATTTCCTGAAGGGCAACTTGCTTGGTGTCTGTGGGAATGTGGGGAGTGGAAAGACATCACTGATATCCAGCATTTTGGAGCAGGTTGGCTTCTTTTTCATCTTTTTTTACTTTAATTTTTTTACCATCTTTTATGTGCAGCATTTTTATTGGTATCCTATTTTCTAGCTTTCTTGTTAATTTAATTGTCCACCACTCTTGTTGGGCAGATGTTACTCAATATGATAATCTTTATTATCTCTGCCAAGCATGTTATGTTTTCACCAGCATCTGTTTCAGCATCACAGTTACCATCTGTGCGCACGGATTATGAACCCGTGCCATCGGATTTGCAAACCGTGTGTTCCACGTAGTCTATGTTGCGTTCAAGCCATGTTTTTGTGCAGAACAGGAGTTTTCAGGCATGAAGCTTTTCCAGGCGACCGCATACGCCAGGTAACTCCAATTTATATAGGGTGTATTTTTAACATTAAATCTCATCAAAGTCTACAACAAGCCAACAGGTTACGTTCAGAAGCTGCTGAATGTAGTAGCAACTGACTGTAGCTAAAAAGAAAGGACTCGATATGGGCTGCAAGGTGACCGACAGGGGAAGGGGTAAAAGCTCAGGGGGCCACACCTAGGATGCCAGATGTTGCCATTGAGCTCTTTGGAGGTGTCGTGGGCCTATCAATGAAACCTGTGAAGGAAGGAGCCCACATGATGACCCCACTCAACAAATCAAGGGAGTGCTGATTATATTTAGGGATGATTACAACATGTCCTATGAGCTCAACATTGAGAACTGATTTGCATGAACCTTTATGGAGGGTCAGTAAGATATTTGTAGATTGCTTCATTGAGTACCATTCTAGTTGAAACGTGTTATGTTTAAACAAGATTTAACTGATGCTGTGTGACATACTGTGTTTCTCATGGTTCTCATTTATATTTTAGATGCAACTTCTGCAGGGCTCCCTTACAGCTAATGGGACATTTGCCTACGTTTCCCAGCAGGCCTGGATATTCCATGGAACTGTCCAAGAAAACATCCTGATGGGGCAACAGTTTGACCAGGCCAAGTAATTGATTATTTAACTCTGATAAATGACTTTAATCTGTACCCACAGATTAATTTGAATATGGAAACAATAGGAGGCATTTTTAAAAAGGGGAAACCATGTGTGATATGTTACCAATTGCTCTTTACAGTGACATGGACTATATGGCTTGAGTCTTGTTGTTATGTCACATGACAAATCACACATGAAAAAGTTCCTCTTCTGGCGAGGTTGTCAAACAAGAGCAAAAGTCATCTCTGTTATATGAGGGAAATCTCATTTTGCTGCCAAAAGAAGCAAGAAGCAAGGCTGCTTCCCTATGAACAGTATTCTAATGAGTGATATCAACCAGCTGGCATTTATGAATGTGGTTAGGCTTGTAGTTGTGTTGTATGCCTGAAGTACAGACTGTAGGAATGTAATATGCACTGGACCTGAGCAGCGTTCTCTGACACTACATTTGGAAATGCTGCATTTGTGAGCCTCGCATTTGTTATGAACTCTCTGTCATATTAATTGTCTGTGGTGCTGCAGAAAAAGTCAAATAATAAATAGACCACAAGTTTGCTTGTACATTACCTCTCATATATGTATCACAATCAGCTTTATTGTGCTGACTGTATTTAAATACTTTCCTCAGATTACTTGGAAACATAGTCAGTTACTTAAAACTGGTTACATGGCATTTTTTGTAATTGTAAGCATAATCCACTCAATCAAAAATAAATGTAATCTCATCTGAATTTTTTGAAAATAAAATCAAACTCTAAGTAAAATATTACTGCAACTAATTAGTCACCTGGAAAGGTAAGACACAGGTTAGATACAGATACAAACCCCTAGATGACAGCACAGGAGCCGTCACAGAACTTAAATGTTTGTGTTAGATAAATGTAAATAAAAATAAATGAAATTATCATTCAACATCATTAAAAAACAAAAACATATATTAGTTAGGTCACCATTAACAACATTCAAAACCTGATTTAAAAGATATTACATGTACATTTTTTAGGTTTTCTGTGCACAGAAACGTGGAAAAAACATTTTTTTCACAGATATTTTCCCAAAATGATACACCCCATTTTTTTTCCCCATTAAGAAAACTGAGTTTGAAAAAAATCATGTCTTTAAAATGACTCTTTTGGATACACTATAGCTAGCTGAGTTTCAGGCAATGTCTTGTCTTACTCCACAGATACAACAGAGTTGTGGATATCTGTAGCCTCAGACCTGACCTGAAAATCCTCCCATATGGTGATAAGACTGAGGTAGGAGCTCTCTGCTGTATGACTCGCTGTAGAAATTATTTCTTACAAGTGTCGTGGAACTTTAACCCTCTTATATGTGGTAAGAACTTCTCTTGTGGTCTTGTGGATTCACGAAATGTTAACAATTCATTGCTAGCCACTATACTGTCAGATCGGTAGAAGTATCCTGACTTTAGGGAGGAACAGGTCTGAGATAAGGCTCTGCATAATGAATTGTAGTAAAGCTGCTGATTAATTAGACATGTTCTAACATTCAACATATTGTATTATGGAGTGATGTGTTTTACTTGTTTTTTGTGAAAGTCCTCCTCATAATTCAAAGTTCAGAAGCTCTTTGTGCTGTTCTGTACAGTTTGTCATGGAATCTAGTGACATAAAAACTTGGCTTTCTTTTCTTTATGGTGATTTCTTTTGAACAACACCGTTCCTAAAGTAGAACTTGTTTGCTTATTTGTGTGGTGTAAACATTATGTTACACGTTACGTTATAACAATCATTGATTCACTCTTTTTGTTTTCTTTCTTGAAGTCCATTTTAACCTAGTGGTTCAAGTCTAGATCAAAACTTATTAATCACAAGTTGAATGCCTTACCTAGGGATTTAGTTTCTGCATTGCTGGAAATTAGTGAAAGTAAAACTGGATTCTTGTAGCTGTAGTAGTTGTTCTTTGCAGTTTTCTACTGTTTTGCTGGCAGATTGGAGAGCGAGGGCTGAATCTGTCAGGGGGACAGAAGCAGAGGATCAGCCTGGCCAGAGCTGTGTACTCCAAGAAGGACATCTTCCTCCTTGACGATCCACTATCTGCTGTTGACGCTCATGTGGGAAAACACATTTTTGAAGAATGCATTAAGAAGGAGCTGCAGAGAAAATCAGTCATACTGGTTACACACCAGCTGCAGGTGGGGAAATGCACTTCCGCAGAAAGTGAATCTAAAAAGCTTCGTATCAGTCATGAACATTTTCAATGAAATTTTCATTTAAGTTTTCACATTAACACCTGTCTACACCTCTGGCCAAAATGCTGTGATGGTTTCATTGATGAAGTTGTCCTCATGTGTGTTTGACAGTATCTGGAGTTCTGTGATGGCATTTTGGTTCTGGAGGATGGCGAGGTGCTTGAGGCTGGAGACCACAAGGCCCTGATGAAAGCCAATGGACGCTACGCTCAGCTCATCAGCAACTACCAGATGAAACAGTCCAAAGTAAAAAACACCTTACAGTTCAAACCTCAAATGTACTGTAGCTCTGCTATTTTCGCCATGTGTCTTATTTTATAGTTTTACTAGCTGCAAATGCATTTAACCTGTTTTATGTTGTTTCATAAGCATAAAAACAATTTTTTTTTAAAGTTGGCTGTAAAACAAGGGAAAATTTTCTCCTACTTTCAGTTTTAGTAGGACCAGAAGTATGTCCTTTGCAAAGGCACAAATAAATGGTTTATCAACAGCTGTGGTAAAGGAACAGTAGATCAGCTTATGTAGACTCATTGTTTTTGCTTATCATTTACAAACTCAGAGAGAGGAAGATGAACTGTCGTCCCAAGAAGATGCAGAGCTGACGGAGGTTGAGATGACAAATCCCACAGATGGTGGTATGGTGAACCCAGGTATGGAAACATGCAAAAAGATAAATAAATACTGCAAAAGAAAATGTTTGATAGTGTAATGATTTAAAATGATCTAAAACATTTAAAATGCACTAAGTTGCAGAAATGGATTCCTAAAGCAGCTTCATAGCTAGTAAAAGAGATATAATTAGGAGGAGGTCAAAGGGAGTGTCAGCAGTGCAGTGAGATAACAAAAAGATTACAAAACTTTGTGAAACAATAGACAACAAACCATCTCTGATTCTCAATGTACTGTGATTATGTAATATTTTATGATTGTTATGGCTTCGTTGGAGTCTCCACAGTAAAGAGATGATTAATTTTACCATCATTTTATTTGCATTTCTCCACACTATGTGCTTCCTTTCAGCATTTGACATGTCAGAGGAAAACGATGATGGAACAAACCAAAACACAGGCCTTAAACGTGAGTCTACCACAGTTTTTTTTGTAATTGTGACTCTAATGATGGTGCAGGGTCGTCCACCTCAGATGTATATCCAGTTTCTGAAAGGAGGTTGGGCTTGCATGGCAATCGCATTAATGTTTAGGTGGGATCCTAAAAGTCTGTATACTTAGTTAAGCAGCCAGTATGATTTAAGAGAAGAGTGTGGTAGATGATCTGACCCAACAAGATAATCTGGGAGGGTGTGTCTGATTACTGTCATTCCCATACTGATAAATCGACATTCACACCCACTCTCTCGTCCTCGGCCCTGCAAAAGCACCACCACTGGTGCAGTACAGCTGGCCGACACTGTTCCCTACTCTGCTGACACTACTTCGGCCGCAGCCTCTACCTCATCCGCTGTTGCTGCACCGGCTGCAGTTTCTGTTCCTGCCCTGGTCACCGTCCCTGAGGAACCATGGCTCTGTGTTGGAGCTAAACCCAAAGCCCTGGTCAGCTTGACACCATCACGTCTGGAGCCACCAGCAACGTTGATGGTGTGGCTGATAGGCAAGCGTAAGACCAGAGGAAAACACTCTTCTCCATCCTCTCAGATCCACAGCCCATGACATCCAGCTAGTCATTTGAAATGACATCGTCAATTCAGATGATGGCCTTCACTAGTTGGGAATTTACGGCCTCCTCCGCCTCCCAGGTTCCGGTCTCCAGCGAACTTTACAGTGCATCCGCCTGCTCCATCTAGGTGTGCCATGACTGGACCGCTGTTTCTGGGTGAGCATTGATACCTATTACCTGCAATGGGTTTCCATCCATCGCTGTTACACCTGAAACTGGACTGCTCTCAGGCCAACCTTTGGAAGACAGATGTCACCACCTGTTCTTGGCTACCCTAAGCTGCAGGTTGGTACAGCGATTCAGGGTCTGGCGCCGGGAGAGCAGCTGTTTTGGGGAGTCGAGGAGGCTTGCCATGAGTTGCACATTGGGGCACTGGTTTTGTTGGATGAAGTGCTGCTGCTGATGCTTATGCACCACAACTTCTCTGCAAGCCTCTGACAACAAGCTTGAATTCTTGGTTGTCTACTGCCTGTACTTCTCACGGTGTGGGCTTCCTTGACAACTTTAATACTTTCTGGGAATGAGGGGAACTTTTTGGCCCAAATCCTGTCATGACTGTTTACAGAGCACATCTGTGTCATCCTGCCTACTGCTTTCCCCTGGAAGAAACTGCCCCAGCTCTCTCACCTGTCCCGTTTGTTGCATATGAAGATAGCTCCTCATGTATAGAAGGTCAGAGGGGCCAAAAACTGATCTTTTTTATTGCCCAATCCTTGTCATTACAAAACACAGAAAAAATAAGCAGCAAGCAATCAAGGGCAGTTATCATCAAGGCGCAAGAACCTGTAACCTGCATCCATGTCTTGTTCATATCGAGCCTTCTCCATCTGATCCTGTAATTACTTCTTGCACTTTGAAACTTCCACTGCTTAACGTTGATCTCTAACTAAGAAGACATTTATTGTTAATGACCTCATTGCTCCTCACAAACTGGACTATATGCTGCAAACAGAAACCTGGCTTGATTAATCAGGTAATAAGGAGCTGACTGAAATGTCACCTGCTAACTACAGTACAAATTTGTACACTGCACTTCGGGTGCAGTGGTGATGGCAGGGCCGTGGTGGTGGTGGGGTGTTGCAGTTTTGTATAACAATATTTTTAACTGTAAAACTACTGTATGTATTTTGATGATTACTTGAGTTTTGAATACTTAGGCCTAGTTATCTCTCTGTATCACCTGTTATACTCCTACTTATCGTTTATCACCCCCCTAAACTCAAACAAGTTTTTCTAGATGAATTTTCGGAGCTTCTATCTAAAATCACAATTAAATTTGACAGCACTATAATTTCTGGTGATTTCAATATTCATATTGATAACAGCAGCAACTTGGTTACAAAACAATTAATCAGTCGATTAGATTCATTTGACTTCAAACAACATGTCACTGGTTCTACCCATACAAAGGGTCACACACTTGACATTGTCTTCTCCATTTCAATAACAGCCATTTTAGATGTTGCAATGTCTGTTCACTATATTTGAAGTAACTTGCTCTTATGAACAGAGGACCATTACTAAATTCATTAACAAACATTACATCAACAATAATACAGCTAATATATTTATTAATGCATTTTCAAAGTGTACTTTACCCAACTTACCATCGTTTGATGCCATGGTAGTAATGTTATATCTCAGATCATTGACCATGTTGACGCTGTCCTTTTGGAATGTACAATGATGCCGAAGCTTCGGCCTCTTCACAGATGGTCAGACATTTTCCTCTAGGATTTCCTAATACTTGATGGAATCCATCTTACCTTCAAAACGCTGAGGGTTTCTAGTGTCTGAAGAAGCAAAGCAGCCCAGACCATCACCAAACCACCATCATGCTTCACTGCAGGTAGGGTGTTCATAGCAGTGAGCTTTCTGCTGCCACGGTGTTTGTAGGTTCTTTTCAGCATAAGCTTCATTCTTCCTCCTCCAGACATACCACTGATCCATAGGCCCTAAAAGTTGCAGTTTCATTTCATTGCTCCACAGAACAGCATCCTGAAACATTTGTGTCTTATCTAGATTGTTTTGAGCGTACTGGAGCTGACTTTCCTTGTACTTTTTGGTCAGCAGCGGTGAACGTCTTGGAGGCCTTAATTTAGGCCTTAAAAGAAAAAAAACTTTGGTATTCTACTGCTGAAGTAAGGGGGTTGAATATTTTTTAGACTGCAGTAGAAGGCAAGCAAAACAAAGCATTTTCTGTTGAATGTAGAGAAAGATAAAAAAAAATCTAAACTGTGCTTGTTTGATTTGGTTATTGCCAACAGCTGATAAATAGTATATTTTGTCAATAAACCTCACATACAGTACAATGGGAGTTGATTAATTTAGCCTCCAACTGTACATCTTTATCAATCCAGTCAGTAAAGACACATGATTCTACAAAATTATTTTCTTTGCCTTCAGCTGCTGTCGGTGATCAGCTGGTGAGTCAGGAGACCTCAGAAGAAGGTGCCGTCTCCTGGAGAGTCTACCATCAATACTGCCAGGCAGCTGGAGGTCTGATACAGCATAGAAACATCTGCATGTATGAACTGGCATGATTTTATACAAATCACACATGGCCAATCCAGATAGGAGATTAGCTTCATGGTATAACCCACAAACCCGTAATCTAAAGCAAATAACACAAAAACTAGAGAGAAAATGGGCACAGTATTCCTATAAGCCTTAGCAGAAATGACTTCATGAGCTTCTTTAATGATAAAATTCTACTTATTAGAGACAAAATTCATCACCCCCTGCCTTCAAATGATATCAGTTCGCCTTCAAACACAGGAAATTTAGACACAGCTGTAAGACCTGATGTATATCTGGACTGCTTCTCTCCCATTGACCTTCAACAACTAACCTCTACTATTTCTTCATCTAAACCAATAACCTGCCTCCTAGACCCCATCCCAACTAAGCTGCTTAAAGATGTTTTACCCTTAGTCAGCACTTCTCTATTAGATACGATCAATCTGTCATTATTATATATATCTAACCTCCCCTTCCTCTCTAAAATTCTAGAGAAAGCAGTTGCTAAACAGTTGTGTGATTTTGTACATAATAGCTTATTTGAGGATTTCCAGTCAGGCTTCGGAGAGCATCATAGCACAGAGACAGCATTGGTCAAAGTTACTAACGACCTTCTAATGGCATCAGATGAGGGATTTGTCTCTCTGCTCGTCTTATTAGATCTTAGTGCTGCGTTTGATACCATTGATCATCAGATACTACTACAAAGACTCAAATATTTAATTGGCATTAAAGGAACTGCATTAAGATGGTTTAAATCCTATTTATTAGATCAATCTCAGTTTGTACTTGTTAATGACAAATCCTCCACGCACAGCAAAGTTAATCATGGAGTCACTCAGGTTTCTGTGCTTGGATCAATATTGTTCACCCTATATATACTCCCTTTCGGTAATATAATCAGGAAACACTCTGTTAATTTTCATTGTTATGCAGATGATACACAATTATACTTATTAATGAAACCAGGTGAAACTAATCAATTAATTAAACTTCAGGCATGTCTTACGGATATAAAAAACTGGATGACGTCCAATTTTCTGTTACTCAATTCTGATAAAACGGAGGTTATTGTGCTGGGCCCTAAACATCTCAGAAACTCGCTATCTAATGATATAGCCACTATGGATGGAATTACCTTGGCCTCCAGCTCCACCGTGAGGAATCTGGGAATTATGTTTGATTATGTCCTTTAATTCCCATATAAAACAAATTTCTAGGACTGCCTTCTTCCACTTCCGTAATAAATCAAAAATCAGGCACATTCTGTCTCAAATAGATGCAGAAAAATTAATCCATGCATTTGTTTCTTCCAGGTTGGATTATTGTAATTCCCTATTATCAGGCTGTCCAAACAAGTCTGTAAAGACTCTCCAGCTGATCCAGAATGCTGCTGCATGTGTACTGACCAGAACTAATATAACAGATCATATCTCTCCTGTATTAGCCTCTCTGCATTAGCTCCCTGTAAAATCCAGAATAGAATTTAAAATCCTTCTTCTCACATACAAAGCCCTTAATGATCAGGCACCAACATACCTTCAGGAGCCCTACTACCCATCTAGAACATTACACTCCCTAGATGCAGGGTTACTTGTGATCCCTAGAGTCTCCAAAAGTAGAATGGGAGCCAGAGCCTTCAGTTATCAGGCTCCTCTCCTGTGGAACCATCTTCCAGTCTCAGTTCGGGAGGCATACACACTCTCTACTTTTAAGAGTAGGCTTAAAATTTTCCTTTCTGATAAAGCTTATAATTAAGACTGGCTTAGGCTAGTCTTTAGCTATGCTGCTATAGGCCTAGACTGCTGGGGGACTTCCTGTGATGCACTGAGCTTCTCTCTTTTCTTCTCCCCCTCCTCCTTTGCACACTCATGTCTCATTAATTCATGTTACTAACTTGACTTCTTCTCCGGAGTCTTTGTGCTCCCTCCCTTGGATCTGCTCAACGTTTCTGCCTTTTAAAAAGGCAGTTTTTCGTTGTCACTGTCGCCAAGTGCTTGCTCATGGTGGAGTGTTGAGTCTCTCTAGAATGAAGAGTCGGTCTAGACCTGCTCTTTTTGTAAAGTGCCTTGATATAACTTTTGTTGTGATTTGGCGCTATGCAAATAAAAAATTCAATTGTATTTGGTGTGACTGTGTTGCTGCAGGCTACTTCGTCATCTTCCTTGCCATACTTAACATCTTCCTGATGATTGGATCCACAGCCTTCAGCAACTGGTGGCTCAGCTTTTGGCTGGGGCAGGGTGATGGGGTGAGAAGCATATCTTCACTTTGTCAAACACACACACACTATACTGTATGGTCACAGCATTCACATCTCTAAAAATCTTATATTTTTTCTTTTCCTCCAGTCAAAAAATGCTTCAAGTGAGGGCAACATCTTAGAAAACCCACGACTGAACTTCTACCAAATGATTTATGGTTTGGGGATTGTTGTCACGGTGACACTTGCCGTCATCAAATGCTTCTTCTACACTGGGGTCACCTTGAGTGCTGCCTGTCATCTCCACAACACCATGTTCAAGAATGTAACGTCAACCCCCAACCTTCTATATAGCATCAAACATTTTCACATTACACTTTTAATTATATAATCATGTTTACTTATAATTAGTGCTTTGTCTTTTAAAACTTCAAACCATATGATGATAATGCCACAGTAACATTGTTTTTCTTTTCTTTTCTCAGATTATCTCCAGTCCCATGAGTTTCTTCGACACAACGCCAGCCGGCCGCATTCTCAACCGCTTCTCAAAAGATCAAGAGGAGGTGGACATTGTGCTTCCCCTCCACATGGACCCTTTCTTGAATTTTTGTCTCATGGTCACCTTCATCATTATCATCTTCTCAGGTGTCTTCACCCCCATCCTGGTTGTGGTGGCTGTTTTGGGAGCTTTGTTCACCCTCATTCTCTTGTGAGTTGATGCCAGTTAATGGTGAATTATGCAACATTCACTGCCTCTAGGTATCACATGTGCTCAGTCAATGAAATTAAAAGTGACATCTGAACACACACTCATTTTTGCTCATGAAAATCAGATCAAACTGTAAAATTAGGCAGCGCCGATCAACTATGAATCAAGATTCTGTTACAGCATGGACTATTTCTTGCTTAAAATGTTTTCAGAAACATCTTTTAGTATGCTGTTTACGGATAATTCGAAAATGTCATCTGACCGCCATGGTGGAAACAGACACAAGGCAGAGGGACACAAATACAGGCAGGAGGCTCAACCAGCTACCAAAACGAAGAACAGAGATGATCAGATTACAATGCTTACTTTAGCAGTATGACGTCATTTTCTGCTTTGGATGTTTCCATAGTAAATTGTTGTTTGCTGCTCTATTAATGCTCAAATGATAGAATGATAAGAGAGATTTCTACAGGAATTGTTGGGAAATAGAATCATAGCAATTTATAACCTGGTATCACTATTTCGTTTAGTAACGTTAATGTAATTTGCAAAATTTAGATTGTCAATGAAATTCTCGCATGACTTAAGTTTTTAGGACATGCATTAATTTGCATGAATATAACATAATAAAGAGGTATACTGAATGTCAGTTGTGATTCCTCTGCAGTATATTCCAGAGGAGTATCCGAAAGATGAAGAGGATGGAGAACATCGGTCGCTCTCCCTGCATCTCTCTCACCACCTCTACCCTGCAGGGCCTCAGCACCATCCATGCCTACAACATAAGAGACAGCCACATAGAAAAGTAAGATAACAGCAATCCTTATATAAATTGTTTTTTGTTTACTGACCTTATGGCCTTGCTGAGAATGTACTGTATGCTGTCTCCTCTATTTTACATTCATGCATCAGACGATCTTTCATACGCTGTATGCATAGACAGTATGTTCACAAACCCTGGCATGTCCTTTACCATGTTGTAGATTCAAGACACTGAATGACATCAACTCCAACCACTACTTACTGTTTTACTCTGGAACACGTTGGCTCTCCTTCTGGTTGGACTTCATGGCTGCAATCATGACCTTGTCGGTGTCTCTGTTCGTAGTACTCAGCGATAATGAAATCATCAATCCAGCTTTGAAAGGCCTGGCCATGTCCTACACCATAGAGGTAAATATGGGGCGCAAATGAAAGAGCATTTGGTTTGTTTTTAGAGAGAAAGGAACTGCACCACGTGTTTACAGACTGATTTGTTGTCCAGTTGACAGGCATGCTTCAGTACGTACTGAGCCAGTCGACTGAGGTGGAGGCCAGGTTCAACTCGGTGGAGCGGCTGCAGGAATACATCACGGTTAGAGTCAATATTTCTCTGCCTCAAAACAAATAATGGTATAGGTTCTCCTACCACCCGTATCTATCAATGTCGATACTCTAGACACTGTCCAGTAAATTATTCAAGAAGAGCACCTGCATATGTTATTGTTCTTTTCTTTTCTTTTTTTTAACCAAAGAGGCCAAAGAACACAACTACTGTATGCAGTTAATTATCATCTGACACTGTCACTGACTCTGTTCACTCACTCAAACTAGTTATTAATTATTGTGTACAGGGATGTAAGTCTGAGGCCCCCAGACACACAGAGGATGCTCGAATCCCAGAGGACTGGCCAAAGAGTGGAGCCATCACCTTCCAGGACTATAAGATGAGGTACAGGGAGAATACACCCATTGTCCTGAATGAGCTCAATTTCTACATCCGAGGTGGAGAGAAGCTGGGCATTGTGGGAAGGACAGGCTCTGGTAAGGCTGTTTTCAAAAATGTCAAGTTAACTTAGACCTGAAAATGATTGATTGATTTTAGTGAACGGCCTATTACTAATTATGATAGAGTTGAATCTTGAACAGTCCTGGATACACACAGAGCTTTGACATGTGGTGTGTTAGATCCCTGGTGAGCTTTGTACATGACTACTAGACCAATTCTCCAGTTAAAGGGTCCTATCCTTAGTTCTAGGGATTTCATTTACCCAAATAGCATTTCTAAGGATGGTTGCAAGGAGATTCGCCTAACTGTCTGTCTTCGTCCTGATGTCTAACCTGCTTTCTCTGTAACTGCACACCAATGAGTAGCTCACTTGATTAGAATACAATTACAGACACGCCAGTTAACAGCAGCTCTCCCCTTACTGATCTCAGCACTTGGTTAGTTGCTAGGTGTAGTTTAGCTGTCAGTAAAAAAAACACAAAGATGTTTTAATTACGTTTTGCTAAAATAACGTTTTAGAACCATATATAGTTGTTGAGCGCAGAATCACCTAACCTTTTATTACCCTTGCGATTTTAATAAGTGAATGTCAATTACTCAGCTTACTATTTTTATTCTTTGTGTTTGTAGGGAAGTCCTCTTTAGGCGTGGCTCTGTTCAGGCTGGTGGAGCCGGCAGCAGGAACCATCCTGATTGATGGAGTGGACATTATGTCCATTGGTCTGAAAGATCTGCGCAGCAAGTTGTCTATCATCCCCCAGGATCCTGTGCTATTCATTGGAACTGTCCGGTAACCTCAGCTAATGTCTAACTTTATGTATACACAGAGCGTTCTCAATGTGATGGGTTAGTCAGAGATGAACCTGCTGTGATATTTTGTGTACTTACCTCCAGGTACAACCTGGACCCTTTCAGTAACTACACTGATGAGGAGATCTGGGAGGCACTGGACAAGACTTACATGAAGGACTCAGTATGTTAATAGTACAGTACATTAACAGTCTCAGGCAGTGTGTGGTCATTTATGCAGAACAAATCTTATCAGCCAGAATACAGCATCTACTAGTTTTCATATGTTTCCCAAGAGTTGTGTCATCTGAATTTGCAGTCATTTCAGCAGTAGATCCAGTAGAAAACCACCATCAGTGACATTATTTTTCTTGTGGAAATACCAAACTAATAATGATGCGAATGTGATTCCAAATTCTCGGGGTAGGTTTTCATGGTCAAGGAGTCTTTTTTTTTTTAACCTGTCTTGTCCAGCAAACTTGGCATACAGTTTGAAAGTCTGGATGCCTTACAGTGCCAGACGCCCAACGCCCTTTCCCCCAGGCCGCAAAAAAGAGGAGGGCGGGTGACGAGCACACCCATCCCCCCTGGCCTACCCATGTATATGATATTGTGTTGATTTGAGTGTCTAGGAAGGTGTGTGCATGTGTAGTAAGGTGGGTATGTAGTATGTAGATAACTAAGGTGCTGTGATTAAAATTGGGGGCAGCTGGAGCATGCACACCCGCCGCTGGCAGACAGTGGAGCTCCTCAACATGTCCCGCCTGTCCCCTAAACCCTCAATGTCTATGGTGTTATTAATATTGGAGGGTGGACAGTCTCACAGGGGGGACGGTGAAGCCACAATGAAGCAACAAAGCAAGCAGCGTTCCCCACGATGACGATACACAAGCCTATGACCATCAGCTCTGTGCAAGTTCAATCTGGACTTGTCACTAAATGTGATCTGCCTCCACTGTGCAATACTAATTAATGGTTATACATGATTTAACATGTTTTGGTTTTGAGTCCTTATAAAACTCATTTCCATGTATCACATGCTTGTTTGTTTCAATAGATTACGGCTAGTGAAAGGAAAATACTGGGTTCTTAAAAATATGCATTTTTAAAGTTGCTCAGTCTCAAGGTGGTGTAAAAAGTACTATATTCAGATCCTTTACGGAAGTATTTTCAGCTTCCTATACTGAAACTATCAATGTAAACACCCTCAAAGCAGAAAAATGCACCTTGTGAGTGTTAACCAATATTTGTATGTTTGTATTACTAATGCATTCTGGATAGGTAGCATTTTAGGGTATTAGTTGGTCGACATGGAGCCTATTTGAAATATTTGACATACTGTTTGGAGGTTAAATGTAGAGCACTGCATCATATTTTCATCTGTTTTTTCATATGTATGTATTTGATGTAGCGGAATAAAAATATTGCAATATTTTCTGCTGAAATGTAAAAGTTGATAAAATAAAGCTTTAAAGAAAAAATTTAATTTGTACTTTAGCAGAGTACTTGAGTAAATATACTCAGATACATTCCACCACTGCACACTCCTCTCATGTAACTCAACAAGAAAGTGAATGAGTGTATTTGCTTAAAGGTTAAACTCTTTCTTTAATGGGCTGTTTGATCACCATCAGTCTAGGTTACTCTTAAAAGTGTTAAAGTCTGTAGTATAAATACTGCTGTATGTGGTTTTTGTTTCCTCAGATAACCAGACTGGAGGGGCAACTAGATGCACAGGTGCTGGAAAATGGAGAGAACTTCTCTGTAGGAGAAAGACAACTGATGTGTATGGCTAGAGCACTGCTCCGCAACTCCAAGGTTTGTTCATGTGTCTGACTCATATGATTTATTTTGATTTGCATGCTTTACAAATTTGCTGCTGCTGAACAGCCACTGGATTAATCCTGCTGCATGTCTATGTGTTGCAACACTAAATTAAACTACATGTCGTGTTTAATCATTTAACATATCATCACTATTCTAAATTGTCTTTTTCAGTTCTACATATCAGTTGCACATTGTTTCCCCCCAAACCCTTTCTACCCTTCTTGATCAGCGGTAACATTACCCTGTTTTAATATCCTTCCTTTTCTCCTGCCTGTGTGTGTGGATTTGTAACAACTCTTAAAGTGTTACGAGTGTCAATTACCTGTTGTGGCATTGCAGTTTATTTATGTGAGATGACAATATGAACAACTAACAGCCACAGTAAATAAAGATTTTAGTAAATTGCAAAGATTTAGTTAAATTTTTTCCTGTCAAACTTTCTAATGACTCAATTCAGAGGGTTACATCATGGGACTTTTGCTTTGGAGTGAAATGCCAACAGGGGAAACTGAGCAGCCTTGGCGGAGGTCTACGCTCTCTGAGTGCTTTCTAGTTTTTACTATTATCCACTATGATGCAATTTTCCATTGGTTTAGAAGAAAATGCATGATATTGAAGATATATTTATATTTGGTAGTTATGATCAGGACTGATTTTGGCTAAAAAACATTGTGAAAGTGGAAGATGATATCAATATATCATATTTTATGGCAGCTTTAGAAGAAGAACATTTTCTGTCCCCAAGGACTGTGATTTGTCTGAATCTAATACTCTACAAAATAAATTAATGCATCAAAATCACTCTTCTTCCTCTTTTTACCGCCACTTAGCATCTACTAAATAGACATTTTATATATTTTGTTTTCATAAAAACAGATGCATTATGTACACAAACTACTATTTAAAGGGTTAAAATCCTGAAAATACATTAATATTTAGTAAAAATGATCAATACTGATGTTAGTTAAAAAATAACTCAGTGGAAGTGATAATAATATCAATAAGATATCAATAGCAGTTTTAAGAGGCAGGTATTTCATGTTTCAAGTGGGGTTTACTCTTTCCCTTTCCTGCTTTCATCTGCACTAACTGTCTCTCCTGTTGTGCAACAGATCATTCTTTTAGATGAGGCAACAGCATCTATTGATGCAGAGACAGACGCCTTGATCCAAAACACCATCAAAGAGGCCTTCCAGGACTGTACCATGCTCACCATCGCCCATCGTATCAACACTGTAATAAACTCAGATCGTATTCTAGTCATGGACAAAGGAGAGGTAACAACCAAAACACACAGAGATAAAGTTTTTGTGATCGTGAACCCAGACTTACAGTAAATGTTCTCTCTGACAGGTGGCAGAGTTAGACAGTCCAGAGGTGCTGAAACAAAGACCAGATTCTCACTTCTACTCACTCCTGGCTGCTGCGAACCACTGAGGCTCTGTGATACTCCAGCACCACTACACAATAATAGCTACAGTATAAAAGGATACTAGTTACTGTATTGATTTACACAGCCTTATCTTAAACAGTAATGTCATAATTTGGACTGCTTGTATCAGGTGTAACTGAGAAGTGGGAAATGTTGCTGATGTTAGTAAATAGTGATGTGTTGATCTCTCCTGTCTGCTTAAAGAAATACTCACATTGTTTTTTAAAGCAGTGGATATGATCTGTCATTTATGCTTTATTTAAAACATATGTCTTTGTCTGCTGACACTTTCCAGCAGCTACATCATAAGGAATGCAAAAAGTCTGAGTGAAAACGTTAACTGTAATTCACAAAATATCCTGCAATCAATTGCAAGGGGTTCTTTCACTTGGTCTGAACATGTAGACACTAAATATTCACTCGTTTAGAAGGTGCATCTTTGACTTAGAACCTGGCTAAATGTGGCTTTGGTAAAGCAGTAGTTACATATTTGGGAGAGCAAGTTGGTCAGGGACAGAGTAGAATAAATATCCCCCATGTGCACGACCCCAATAATTCTAAAATAAATAGTGACATGATGGCAGAGAAAATATTATTACAGAATCATTCGTGAAGTCAGATCGGGGAGCAGCTGATTTATATCTTTTATAATAGCATTGATTTGTTTCTATGTTGGAAATGAGTTGAAACAAGTGTAACCTTTGCCAAATTCACAATTTCTACTGTCTTTGAATACAAACAATTTGTTTGAATTTTTTTTTTTATCTCAGATGTATGCTGCTGTGAAGAAAATGTTTTGTTGAGGATGTGTGACAGTGCTTTAAATATCTAAAGGTTTTTTAGGTCAAAGAGTCGTTTAGCTAGAAAAAGCCATCAGGAGCTAAACTGATGAAATTGTACATCTAAATCTGCCTTTTCAATATCCATGTACAGTTAATGTGTGTAATACTAGATGCCAGACAGGTGTGTATTCTGTCACACAACACATCACATCTAAATGATATCATTCTCTGCTTATCCACATTAAAACACTGTTGAGACCATGGAAGCACAGCTTTCTCTCTGCTACCAGCCTGCAGGGGGAGACAGTCAAACAATAAAACTCATAAAACACAATAATAAGTTTTCCCTATGTGATTTATTTCCAAGAAACAGAACTCTAGGCTTTGAAACAACAAAAACGAAAAGACAGTAAGTGGTTTAGTACACATAAACTCTGTAGTTTTGACTTCTTTAGCTTGCTGTTTGTAAAAAGTGTTCCATCTGTCATTTGGATTAAGGACACATGATGGCACCAGAGCTTTTTGTCTTGGCCTCATGACCTCATGATAGGCCAGTGATGGAATGACAATAAGATAAGTTGTTTAAGCATCTGCTTTCAGAGAACAAGTATCAATATTTATGTAATATGGTATAGGATTTCTTACTTTTCTATTTTATTGTACTGTATGCTACCTAATGCTTTCTATGAAATATTTGAAAAGCATGTTTTAATTTTAAACATGGAGTTATGAAAGTAGTCTCTTGCAACAAAGACAAAGCTACAAATATTCTGTTTATTTATTTTTCTCTTTATTTGTAAAATATTTATGAGGTTGGTATTCTAGCTTGCAAAACTAATTCAATGTGTTTTCCATGTCACAAAAAATGGATTTCATTGTTTTCCATTCATATTTAGATGGAAGTGTATGTTGGGGAAATCCAATCAAAAATCACTTTGAAATATAATCGATACTACATTTGCACAAACTGAAAATAAATTTGGACATTCTTTTCTAGAAGCAGGTGAAACTAATTGTGAATTGCAGCTAATTTCGGTACAATGGAATTAATAGGGAGTGAACAGGGTGAATGTAGAAGGCCTGTGGTAATCACAGTGACTCTGCGTGACAGCGGCTTTATTGGTGCTTTAAAAGTAGTCAGACATTTCATGCAAACACTGCAGAGCTGAAAGTTCAGCAAGCCATTATTAAGAGGACGCGTCACTCGTCCAGGATGTAACCACACGTAATTCAACTCTCAACTCACGAAGGCAATGCTGGCAAACTTAGAAACACTGCTGGACCCATGCAGGTGCAGTGATATCCCCATCATCTGACAAATATAATTATTATGTAGGGTTAAAAGGGGTTAAAGATTGTAGTTATGATCGAAATGATCATATATTAATTATCATATTATAAAGCTATTAATTAATCAGACAGGGTTATTAAAAGAATACCTCGAGGAGCACCACCTTCCTAAAGCTATATTCCTAAGGCCGGAAGGATTCCCTAAGAAAGCTGTGAATATAACCCAGATTAATTAATTACTAAATAATAGCGTTGAATCAGTCTCAAATGAAGGAAGTTAAGTCCTCTATCGCAAGAACTAATGATTCCAGCCATCAACACAGAAACTTAGATTGGGTCTAAAAGAATCCATTTTATTATCAAGTTGTAATTTCACACAGCACACAGGAAGAAACTAAAACTTAATCCAATATGGGATTATAACACAGAAAGATAGTCAAATGAAATCAGAGTGAAAGAGAGAAAATCAAACATAGCTATAATAAACAAAATGATAGCGTGGAGATGTGAACCAAACTAAGGGGTTCTAAGGGAAGGCTTAAAGGGAAACTGTCAGGAAACAATTTCCTAAAACATATTAACAAAGAACACAGTAAGGAAACACAGTACACACTCAATGTCTTTACTTGCAAGGGGAGACAGACACCAGCTTGCAAGGGGAGACAGACACCAGCAAAAGAGCTCGGTGAACTTCTCCGCCGATGCTGTCTCTGTGTTGCTGTTTTATTCAGGTAGGCTGGTTATCACACAAATAGGCGTACATAGTTTCGCGAGTTTTTGGCGTGGGTCATTGACAAGTCCTGAGTTATTTGCACATCATTAGAAGAAACAGGCAAGCGGAGACAGTATCTTTCGCTTGCAGTAGATCAACCAGACAGCAGCACATAGTGTAATTTCTGCTTTCTATCTAATTGGCATGCAGTTTCGGTATAGCTGCTCCCGAGAACATCCCGCTCTACTAAGTCTCATAACAAAGATTGAAATATCAAATTATGATGAAAGTCCTTATAATCACACAATATACAAAATGATAACTCACATTCAAAAATGATAACTTATATACAATTATCCTAACAGAAACTAATTTAGATAAATTGTGGATAATAATGCCAGATTAGCCATGACGCTTTCCAAGACACAGAGATGTTCGGGTTAGCTTACTTTTCAGCCGGTCTCCGGGGCAGAGACGAGAGCGCACTCTGGAGAGTCATCAGGAGGGGGTCACCGACCGGATACTCGCGGAGGATGCTGTCGAAGTCCACCGGATCCTGGTCCCGAATCTCAGACGTTGAAGGGTCGCGGGGCATCGTCGCTGGCTGGCGGCTTTGTTAACTTTTGACTCAACGGTCGTGTTCAGCTTGGCCGTGCTTTAACGGCGTTGAAGCGAGTTAACTTGGTTGAATTTAACAGAGTTAAGGTTAAGGTTACCAGGCTGCGCACTCGCCTTTGTAACTATCACCTACAGGATAATGCAGCTCAAAGAAGGGCTTAGTGAATTACCCAGGCGTGAGTAATCCACAGGTGAGCTTCAAATAAGTTAGTTGAAGTGAAGAAATTCAACTATTAGCAGAGATCATAGGAAAGGAATGCTATCTAACTGTATAAGCTAAGTCTAAAAGAAAGGGTATAAAGAATTCTCTTCTGCTGCGGCAGGAGGGCACGGGCTTATCCACGGAGTCACGGGGACCTCCGCGTTCAGGGGTCAGACTTCATGTCTTCTGAGGTGGAGGAAGGAGCAAGCGGAGCAAGAGGTCGAGCGGCTTCGCGCCGTGCCTTTTGGAGTCTCACAGGTGCCGGAAGTAGGGGCGTGTTCTATTTTACTGTAAGATATGAGGTCACATCACCAGCTGACATGGAAACAATGGGCGAGACATCTGAGTCTCCCCACTAGTGGGAGGGATCGAAGCACACATGCAATGAACAGTAACTCAAATGGACACAGGCAGAAAATCATCACTGTGTGCTTATTAACTTCAAAACAAGAAACACCTTATATGAAGGAGTAAAAACACACAATAATAAAGAAAACATCAAAACTGATCCATCAGAAAATGTTTCAGAGTTCAGTTTTTCAGCAATCATGCTTTTACAGTCATGAACACATTTCTTCTCTCGTTTCCGTGATGAGAGGAAGAGGAGAAGAGGCAGGAGGGAGGGTGAACATTTATGCATAGATGGTTGGTTGGATTGTCATTTTTTTTTTATTGATCCATTATTTCCAGATTCCAAAACCATGCAGGATTTTGGATCCTGTAATTTGGAGGGGAAAGCAGTCTCATTGTCTCTTGAGTTGCAGGCTGATACCCGGGTGTGTCTCCGATACTCAGCAAGGGGTCTGGAGAGGTGAAACCAGGTCACATTTGATATGCTAAAGGAGGGCAGATGTTGTGTTGGTACAGCCTTCAAGGTGTGATTACGGGTGTTGTCTTTTTGTGAATTGTGGGGTTGTAACTCCACAATGGTGAGCAGATGGTTGATCAAAGCGAATGACCATGTTTGATCATTCAGGCAAGGCGACACCACAGCTGAAGTCGCAGGACATGGTGAGGTGGGGGTCGACTGACCTACCCTCACCCTACAATTATAATAGTCACTTTATGATAAACATTCCTTGAGACTTTTTATCGAGCCAATTATACGTCTAATTAAGAAATCATCAAAACTAAGCTGAGATGTCAGAGTAAAAGCATTCTGATCCATATGTTGGGACTATCAATAGGGCAAATTTGGTTATTAGAGTATGATTAATGATTATTATAAATGATAATTAATTATTTAATGAATTTGATATTATTACTAAAATTAATAATAATTACGAGGCACCACCCTGGGAACAGGGAAACAATTAACCAAATTCTGTGTAGTCTCAAGGGAAGAGGTCGTGCACTGACCCTCGCAATCAGCCTTTAAAACAGTATCACTGCAAAATAATACAAACAACTTCTCTTTAAAATATAACAAAGTTTATTAAAATTAGCAATATCAACCTTCAGCCAACACACTTCAATTAATCAACTCAGTTATCTACTACAACTACTTACAATCAATGTACATGCAGGTACAAGCAAGCATATGTGTGTGGGTGTGTGTGTGTGTCTCTGTCTGTGTGGAGGTGCTTATATGTGTGTGTGTGTGTCTGTGTGTGAGGATCTGAGAGAAAGAGGAGGAGGTACGTGACGTCACCCAAAGAGGGGTTGCGTCACATGGAGCGAGTAATCAGAGAAGCCCACGAAATTTGAACACTGGCAAATGGCGCTAGGGCTCACCATGCTCTTAAACCTGAATGAGTGTGTGTGTGTTTGTGTGCGGGTTTGTGTGTATGAAGAGCAAGAGGGAAGGAGAAAGAAAATAGAGATGCAGAGGGCAAGAGCGAGCGAAAGAGAGGGAAATCCCAACAATTGAAGCACAATAACAATAAAAACGCTAGCTCTAACAGTTTAAAGCAGCAAAACAGCAAGCTCACAATACACAAACAATCTACTCTGCCCAGACTTAAGCCTCCTACTTTGTTGAAGAAGGGAAGCTGGTGAAGAGGTCCTTTCGTCCTTTACTGTCCGGCTTGGTCCTTCAGTCGCGGGTCCTGACAAAGCGTTCAGTTGCTTTGTTGTCTTGAGATTCAGCTGATCCTCTGCGGGACGGCGTTGAGAGCACCATTAGTTGGCTCGCGCACTGCGACGGAGGAAAACAGCTGGGTTGATGCGGCAGATGAAACATGGGTCGTCTCTGGTCCTTTTGTCTTCTATGAGAACGGTACGAGAGCGCTCCGTGCGTTATACCGTGATCGTTACTGGGACAGGAAAGGAGACGATAGGGCTGCAGCTTGAGTGGAGCAGCGCCGGTCCTTAAGGCAAAAAGGGGGTCCAAAAGCAAGGAGAGGTGAAACCCCAAAAGGGTAGCAAACCCAAACAGTGGAGGAGGGGAAAAAAAGAGAGAAGTGGCTGGAAGGCAGGTGAAGAGCAGGAGCGAGGAGCAGAGCAACAGAGAGCAGCGAGAAAAAGAGAGTAGGTCCAACCTACAGTACCAGTCAATAGTTTGGACACAGTTTCCCATCCACTTGAATGGGAAACTGTGTCCAAATTTTTGACTGGTAGTGTTTATATTCCTGGTAACCTCAGAGGGACCCCTGTGGTTCCTCATGGGTCAGCCAAGAGTCTGGTCAAAGAATTTCACACCTAGGCAGCCTGGCAGCCTGGAAAATGGAGTCTTTTGTGCTCTTTTATCTTAGAAGTTGGCTCCTTCTGGTCTTATCAGGCTCGTAGAAATTTCTTATTGCATGAATTTGACAAAATCATTTGCTTTTAGCTCTGGAGTGCTTGTTATTACAGTACATCGAATTACTTTATTTTATCACCCTCTTGCATCACCCAGGTGGGACGTCACTAACCGTGTGAGAGACTTAACTCATGATGCAATGGTGTTATTTAACTAATCATTTTCTATAGAAATATTTCTAAACAAATCTCTAAACAATATTTCTAAATATTAATTAATTACTGCTTAACTGATAATTATTCAGAGCAAATTTAAACACAGGTTACTTGGGCTTATGGCCTCAAACACATTGTCTCAAGGTATGTTGGAAACTCCACCCGCCTATCCCCAACATGCTACAGTATCTATTTACCCAGTATGCAAAAGCACAGTACGTAGTTTGGTTGTTTCAACTGTCATTAAATATTTATTTTCATATGGGCAAAAAACGTCAGCTACCCAACAACATTCCATGTACAGATCTGAATGTGAATTAAAGATTTTAGAAGCTGGGACAGCAAATACCTGAGTAAAGTTTTACAAAACAAAAGTACCATTTATCCAACTTTTCTCACATAACAAAAGGGCTGTTTCCGATGACAGGTAGTAGAGTACAAGTAGAAAGTGGTATGAATAGAAAACAGGCTATTAAAGTAAAGGAGATCTAATTTGTGGGGTACTTAAGTATAAGAGTAATATACTTAGTTACATTGTGGGATTTAACTAAGTACTGATAAAAGCTAAAGTTCCCAGTACTTGGTTTGTTTAAATGAACCAAACTCAAGTAAACTGAGTTTGACAGTTTTTTAATGGCGTAGTAACGAAAATAAAATGAGTGTTATTAACAAGTTGATAAAAACTGAGTTCGGTCAACACAGTATTTCTAATTAAATTCAAGTATGATTGTACATGTAAGAGAGTATAGTAGTGTGTGTATGAGAGTATGATTGAGTCTGTATGGAATTATGATAGAGTGTGTGAGAAAGTATAAAATATGGCCTAAATGGCCTCTCATAGTTTTAAATTTGATGAAAAAACACTAAAATGCAGCACTTCAAACAGCGATTCAATAAAATAAACTCATGATTTGGCCATCTTTACTGTTTATATGTTGACTGTTTACTGGGAATTTTACTAGTTATTTCCACAAATAACATCTCTCAAACACATGGAAATGGTAATAAAAACAATAATTAATACGTATGATATAAGAGCAGATTACCAAACAGACTCTCCATTGTATGCTGTACAATGTGGTTATCAATGTGGTCATCTCAGTCAAAAGAATCAAACAAAACAAGTCTGAGAGGCGCCAGTGACAAGCCACTAGATTGCCAGCAGTTATTTCCTAACTAGATAAACCAGAGATGCCTTCATAACAATTTAGTCTGACTGAAGGAGCGCAGCTTCAAGTCTCTCTGACAGGTGCCCTGAGGTCGATGCTGGTGCCAAAAACATCACAGTATGGATGTAAGTAACTAAAATCTGATGGTTCTTGGAGAAAATAACATGACTGTGGTGAAATATTTAGGAACACATATGTCAGTGTCAGATGTGAGGCTATGTGAAGCTCAAATGTTACTAATGGGGGGAAAAAGCCGAACTTTCAGCGTCCTGGCCATGGTGCGTTTGTTTGATTCAAAACCTCGGAATTTCTATTTTCCAGTGAAACCAAGCATATTATTGTAAATTTAAACTTAAACTATTGTAAATTTAGAAAGGCTCATTCATGTCAGGAGAAAATATGTGCAATAGCGTAACCACAACTTCTTCTTCCAGCTATTACCTCTGCCTAAGAGGTTATGTTTTCATAGGCGACTGTGATCCAGAAGTGGACCCAGATAAAGTAGTGTATCAAGGATTTTCACTTTGTTTTTGAATAGTTTTTTTTTCACCATTCCCATCTATTATGTACAGAGCCCCATAAGCACCATAAGGGCTTTTTTAATTGTTATTATAGCTGGAGATGTTATATTGTATGGACAAGTTGAAACTTGTGGTAGATGGGTTGGGCATATAGTGAAGAAAACCCATTAAAATTTGCAGTGGAGCTAACGACCTACCCCACTAATTTTGATAGCTTTATTATCTGTATGTACATGTCTATATCATTCTCTTTCAGTGTACTTTATAATTATTATCACAATGTTAAAGAAAAATAATTGCTGGCTCTGCCTCAAAATCTAATCACCTCTTTCGCATTCCAAGGGCCACCTCTCTAGAAAACAGCTTTTTGTGATAGCTTTTTGATACATTCGGCTAACAAACAAACAAACATTAATGAAAACAAAACCTTCTTGGTGGAGGTTGTAACACAATGACATTTTGTTCAAGGGTTTCATAAACTTTCACTAACACAATAGAGTGCATACCTCCATTAAGGCACAGCAGTTCTTCAGTTACTGTCTCAGAGCCAAATTACAATAAAAGTTTAAAAATCTGTGCTCTGTCTTTTTGCTTGGCATCAAAAATAAAAAGTGAGAATACAGTCCAAATGCAGAAATGCCAGAATTAACACATGCTTATTTATATAAAGTACTTTAATATGGAAAGTTGTCTTGTATTAGGAAATAATCATGATTTAATTTCACCAACAGTATTCAAAAAGTATCTAGAATAAACAGTATTCAAACAGTATCTAGAATAAACAATATTCCAACAGTATCTAGAAAAAACAGTATTCAAACAGTATCTAGAATAAACAATATTCACACAGCATCGAGAATAAACAATATCCAAACAGTATCTAGAATAAACAGTATTCAAACAGTATCTTGAATAAACAGTATTCAAACACTATCTACAATAAACAGTATTCAAACAGTATCTACAATAAACAGTATTCAAACAGTATCTACAATAAACAGTATTCAAACAGTATTTAGAATAAACATTACATATCTCCTGGATCTAGTTCCATAACACCGAAGAATCTCTGCTTCTATTTGTTTAATACATTCTGAATCAGTATCTGAAGATACAAAATGGTGGTTGTTGCACATTTCTAGACCTACTAGCTACGATTGATTCCCATAACATAACATATATCTGAGAATATATTTCAGTTCACCATTTTACGACTTGGTCTGAATCAGCATTAAATTCCACATGGGGGGGCGCTGCTGAGCAGGGACGATGTAGGACGTGTTTTGCAGTGGCTCTGCCAAAATGTGAATTATTTTATACTCTTTTTTGCACTATTATGCATCTCTTGTCGATATTGAGCTTTGATATTGCAGCTATTCACTTCAGTTGACTTCCTTTTCAATCGAGGACAAATTACCATGTCAGCTCGAGGGAAAACAGACACTTCAAAACCAGGCTGCGGCAACAATCCTCGGCTATCTCCTGAGCCAGAACTCCAGCAGCAGCCGGGTGCTAACGAGACTCTGTTAGTAAACATGAAGCAGATGATGGACGAAATGCGCTCTGATATTATCAGTAAATTTGATTCCATCGTCTCGTGTGCTGTCAAAAGAGATATAACGGCTGCTCTGGAGTCCATTGAAACCAAACTTGCCTCACAAAACGTGACCATTGCAGACCTCGAGCGCTCGGCTAACAACCACGATAGCAAGCTAACTGACCTTCAAGCTAATGTTAGCATGCTAACCACCCTGGTCGACTCCCTGTCAAAGAAATGCGAGGACCTGGAGGGGCGCTCAAGATGGAATAATGTACGTCTGGTGGGCCTGCCCGAGGGTTTGGAGGGCCCTCATCCTACCAAGTTTACTGCCTATTTCTTACAAGATCTTCTTGGACTTGACGACAAACCTGTACTGGATCGGGCCCATCGTACCCTACTCACTAGGCCCAAGGAAGGAGAACCTCCACGTCCACTTGTCATTCGAGTTAACCTGTTTCAAGTCCGGAATCAGATCCTGAGCCGAGTCTCTCCTCTCTCTTACATGGGCAGGAGGATCTCGATTTTCCCTGATTTCACCCCAGCGGTGGCTAAGAAACGGGCCGCCTTCGCTAAAGTGAAGAAGGAGCTTCATTCCTGTCCGAACATTAAGTTTGGACTTCTCTACCCGGCGACGCTACGTATCACCATACCCGGCAGACAAACTCACAGGTTTGAAGACCCTGCTTTGATTTGTTGAGGAAAACATTAAAAAAGTAGTCAATCCAGACACGGTTTAGCCGATATGCTAATTGGCTATCTAGCCGCTACTGCTAGCCATATGGACGGCATTTCCCAGAGGGCCTTGTTCTAATGGCGCTGTATGGTCTACGGCTGCAGGGTGATGTTGCCACTACTTTTTGTTTACTTTTCCTTTTATGTTTTGTAATCTTAAATTGTTTACTGTTATGACTTTAATGCACCTTTGATGTTTAAAAATGTATAATTTCCTCAGTTTCAGAGTTATAATAACATAGGTGCTACTTTTTATGTCAGCTGATTGTTTGATGTTGCAAGTTCATGCTGCTTGTTTATTCTTTACCGTCTAATAACACTACTTATAATTTTTGATGTTTATTTGTGTATATAACATCCAGTTATAAGCTCCCTTAATTTTGTGCACTTTCATTGAATGCATAAATTGTCACATTTCCTTAGCGGACGCCAAGTAGTTTTTGATAGGTTTACATTAGAGCTACTAAGAGGCGTGACAGTTCTTGTGTTATTTGGGGTTGTGTTGCACACATCACATTTGGAGGGATGCCTCTGCCGGAAGGTGCCTAGTCATGACTCAGACTAACTTAACAGCATTGTCTAATGGGAGGAATATTAAATTCATTAGTTTTAACTGTAAAGGGCTCAATAATCCCATAAAACGTAGCAAGGTTTTACTTCATCTTCACAATCTTGGTGCCAAGATTGCCTTTCTACAAGAGACTCATCTTAAAGCCTCGGACCATGTAAGATTGAAAAGAGGATGGATAGGTCAGATTTATCACTCTGCCATTTTGCTGCATAAATCTGTTGTTTTTATACATTCAAATTTTATTTCTGATCCTAATAGTAGATTTGTTATAGTTACTGGCCAGATTTATAACACTCGTTTAGTTTTGGCTAATGTGTATGCTCCAAATTGTGACGATGATGCCTTTTTTAAACGTCTTTTTTCAACTCTTCCTGATGTGTCATCACACTGTTTAATATTAGGTGGTGATTTTAATTGTTGGCTTAATCCTCAATTGGATCGTTCCTCTTCCAAGGTCTGCTCACCCTCCAAGTCTGCCAAAGTAATCCAATCCTTTATGGAGGAATTTGCTGTTTCTGACGCCTGGCGCTTTTTTAACCCTTCTAAAAGGGAATATTTGTTTTTCTCTCATGTTCATCGCACTTCTACCCACATTGATTTTTTTCCTGGTTGATAATAGACTACTCTCATCTGTGTCCGACCGCAAATAGGATGTGATTGTTATATATGACCACGCTCCAACTTCAATGAACGTCTTTTAAAAAAATATTAGTACATGTGCACCATGGCGTCTTAATACACGCCTACTGTCAAATGAGGATTTTGTCAGCTTTGTCTCACAACAAAATTATTTTTTGGTCAGTTAAAACAAAACACCTGACGTGTCTGCTTCTTTGCTGTGGGAGACATTAAAGGCATATACCAGGGGGGCAATAATCTCATACTCAGGATATGAGAAAAAACTTAGACAAAACAAATTGTTTAGGCTGGCACAAAGCTTTTCTCAACTTGATAACCAGTATGCTTCCTCCCAGTCCTCAGATATCTATAAGGAACGTCTCTCCTACAAGCTGAGTTTGATGTTCTTATGACTCATCGGACCACTGAACTTTTTCTCCAAGCGAGATCCCAATTTTATGAACATGGTGATAAGGCCAGTAAGCTACTAGCACACCAGTTATGCCAGAAATCTTCATCCCATCAAGTTCCCCAGATCCTAACAAATTCAGGTAAAACAACTGACCCCCTAGAAATTAATAATGCATTTAAGGAATTGTATATGTATCTGATCAAGGTTCCATTCTTTCAGATTTTGATAGCTTTGTTGAGAACTTGGCTATTGTTTCCATTGATCTGTCCGTTGTGGAGGGACTAGAGAAGCCAATCACTATTGCAGAACTTGGGCTGTCTTTACAAAACAGAAAATGCCCAGGACCAGATGGTCGTCCTTCTGAGTTTTACAATAAATTTTGGCACAAGCTGGCCGTTTTATTAATGGACATGTTTCATGAATCACTCGTTGTCGGTCGCCTTCCTCAGACTCTTAATCAAGCCTCCATCTCTCTCCTCTTGAAAAAAGACAAAGATCCCTCAGCCTGCTCCTCTTATCGCCCAATAAGTTTGCTGAATGTTGACCTTAAATAATCTAAATTGTTGGCATTACGCCTGGAATCCGTTCTCCCTTCCATAATCTCTCTAGACCAAACAGGATTTATTCGAAACAGGCATTCTTTTTCCAATCTTAGACATTTGTTCAATGTAATTTACAACGACTCTACTTCTTACGCTCAGGAGGCTCTCATATCTTTGGATGCTGAGAAGGGGTTCGATAGAGTGGAGTGGAATTACCTTTTTTGTACTTTAGAGAAATTTGGCGTCGGAAAAATGTTTATTTCTTGGATTAGGTTGCTCTACTCTTCTCCACAAGCCTCAATTAGGACAAATAATATTCAGTCTGACTATTTTTGCCCTTTACCGCTCTTACAAGACAGGGCTGCTCCTTGAGTCCTTTACTTTTTGCAATTGCCATCGAACCCCTTTCGATAGCGCTTTGATCTAACCCCATATCACAGGCATAGTTAGAAATGATATAGAGTTGAAAGTTTCGCAGAAGACCTCCTTTTATACATTTCAAACTTGCCTGTCTCCATCCTTGCTATACTAACCACCCTTAACTTGTTTGGTCAGATATCTGGATACAAACTTAACTTGAATAAAAGTGAGATATTCCCTATTAATACAGCTGCTAAAGATTACCCTTTGCTTACCCTTTAAAATTGCTCAGCATAGCTTTACATACTTGGGAGTTCATGTCACACACAAAATTGAAGACCTTTATAAAGCAAATTTTGCCCCCTTGTTGACTCGAGTTAGAGAAGATTTTGAAGGCTGGTCTGTTCTTAATCTTTCCTTAGTTGCACGAGTTAGTACGGTTAAAATTAATATTCTCCCGCGGTTCTCCTACCTATTCCAATGTATACCACTTTTCCTTCCTCAGACCTTTTTCAGTAAAGTGGATAGTTAGGGCCCGAGCACTAAGCGTGCGAGAACCCTATTGTTCTGCAAGGAGTTTTTATTATTCTCCTCCCAAATGAATCGCCTTTTTGGGGACTTGCCCATACTCAAAAACTCATGAAAGTTGGCAGAAACATCAATCGTGGTGAAAATTGACGTGTGATATGGTGATTGGACATGGGCGTGGCAAAATGGCTCGCTAGCGCCCTCTAAAGTGCAGCCCTTGCCTCCAGTATAACATACATGTACGAAACTCGGTACTCTTATGTAAATGACCGAGACCGACAAAAAAGTCTCTGGAGCAATGCCGTCAAACAAACAGGAAGTTGGCCATTTTGATTTTTGTGGCCAATTTTTGCCATTTTTTGAAAATCACACACTTTTTATTTGAACAAACTCCTCCTAGAGATTTTACCCGATCGACTTCAAATTTTGTCAGTACTTCCTAAACCGCATGAGGATGAAAAATTATCAAAAACCTGAGTTTTCGTTGAGCGGTGTGGGCGTGGCCGGGCGTCAAATTTCGTCAAAGTTTTATGTCTCGCCATGAAAAAAAAAGTTGTCATAACTCCATTGTCTAAAGTAAAATCTGTACCGAACTTCACATGCTGGTTAAGAGTCCCCCCCCTAAAGACATCCACATGACCAAATTTTCCTATAGTCATAGCGCCACCTACTGTCACCAGGAAATTACATTTTATGTTTTGATACACTACTACTAGGCCGTTAAGCATATTGGCTTCAAATTCAGTGATAACAGCTTTAACAAGTTGGTAATGCAGGGTTCTGAAGCTGGTGCGTTTTCGTGCAAAGATGTAGCTGTGCGGCGAATGTTGATGTTTCGCCATGAAGCAGGAAGTTGTTATAACTCTGCTGTCCATGATCCAATCTGCCCCAAACCTCACACATTAGATAAGAGTCCCGACAATCTATATACTATAGATACATTTGATAACAGTCACAGCGCCACCTAGTGGCAACAGGAAGTTATATACTTCAGAATTTAATGTGCTACTATCAGGCTGTTCATCACAATCACCTCAAATTTGTTCAGTAAAGCCATAAGGCCTTGATGAAGCATTATTGTAAATATTGTGAGTTTGGGTCACATGGCGGCATTGCGACGTTTGATGTTCGCCATCAAACAGGAAGTTGGTGTTGAGAGGCCAGGGGAGCTCAGATGCTCACCAAAATGGACACACTTGTCAAAGGTGGTACTACTTACGATCTTATATGGGTTACAGGATAGGATGTGGCAAAATGGCTTCACAGCACCCCCTGGAAAACTTCAATAAGCATTCCCCAGTCTGTGTTTGACCTACATGTATGAAATTTGGTATACATGTTTAAAGTCCCACCCTGAAGACATCTACACAACAATATTGAGTAACAGTGATAGCGCCGCCTGCTGGCAAATGCAAAAATATCTTGTGTGGCAATTTTTCTTTGATTTTGATTACATTTTCATGGTGTGGCCTTCACATGATATAATCGAAGAAGAGTCATAATTATTAGGTGGTGTCTAGCACCACATAGTGGACAAAATAAGGTAAATCACAATCCGTGAGTCAGAGTCCAAGGAGGCCGAAGTTGTCGCCGGGGTGCGAGGGCCCGTTCAACGCTGCTTGCAGCTTTAATTTCATTTTGTAGTTTGTATGGAATAAGAAGGTCCTCAGAATGCGTAAGCAATTTTAACAGAGGCCTAAGCCGCTTGGAGGGATGGCGTCAGCTAATTTTAGATTTTATTATTGGGCTGCCAATATTAGTATCCTCAAATACTGGCTTCAATATGAGGCCTTTGAATCTCCCCCAGTGTGGCCTGTTATAGAATCGAAGTTTTCTAAACCTGTATCATTGAAAGCTTTGTTACACTCTCCTATTCACTCCTCCACCTTCCCCTATACTAAGAATGTGATTGTTAAAACCTCTCTCAGAATTTGGGTTCAGTTTAAGCGCTAATTTGGTTTTCAGTCATTTTCAGCCTATGCTCCACTAGCCACAAATCATGTTTTTTCTCCTTCCCTGATATAAAGTGTCTTTTCAAGGTGGGCAAGTCTTGGCATCAATACTTTTAAAGACTTGTATATTGACAATGTTTTTGCCTCTTTTCAGCAACTTTCAGACAGACTTTCACTCCCAAGGCAACATTTTTTTAGATACAGACAGGTTCGGAGCTTTGCTCACAACACGTTTCCCATGTTTCCCAACCTAACTGATGATTCTATCTTAGATAGTTTCCTGACACCGATCTCAACTCTGAAAGGCTCAATCGCATACATTAATAAACAAATTAATATTTTACACCCAGAGTCTTTAAATGCCATTAAGACCCTTTGGGAGAATGATCAGGGGGAGGTTATATCAGAGGAAATTTGGGCTGAGATTTTAAAACAGGTTCATAAATCTTCCATTTGTGCGAGACATGGTCTTATTCAGTGTAAATTGGTACACCGTGCTTACTATACAAATGCATGTTTATCTAAGCTCTATGATGGGGTGTCTTCAGCATGTAATAGATGTCGGCATTCACCTGCAGATCTCATACATATGTTCTGGCTTTGCCCATCTTTGCACAAATATTGGACAGAGATTTTTAGTACAATTTCTGCAATAAGTGGGGAAAGAATCGTACCAGATGTTTTTGGCGCTTTGTTTGGGGTCTTCCCTACATTACCATCTCTCTCAAGAGCTGCAAAAGACTCCTTGGCTTTCTTCACTCTCTTGGCCAGAAGACTGATACTGATAAATTGGAAGTCACCAGTATCCCCCTCTCATACCCATTGGATACGAGATATTTAATTTTCTCAGTTTAGAAAAAATTAGATTTTCACTGAGTTTCACTCCGCTAATAAATTCCAGATAATATGGGGTCCATTCTTTCAATACTTCAGGAAACTAAATTTCCCATTAATCCCAAATTGATGCAGGTGTTTTACTTGTGGTCTACGGTGTGCGTGGTGTGGCATGTGTAATGCCAATACTTCTGTACTGCTTTAGTGTTTGACTCTACTGTTTGTTTTGTTCTTGTTTTTGTTTTTTTGTTTGTCTGCGACAGACATTTTTTATTTTATTTTTCTTGAATTGTTATTGGTGTGTAACAATATTCCAATTGTCACTTTTCTAAATTTTTATCTGAAAAAGAACTTATATGTATAATATTTGTATATCTATACATATATATATATATATATATATATATATATATATATATATCTATAGATATAGATATATATACAGTATATATATCTATATCTATATCTATTTATTGTAATGCTCTGGTGATGCAACTGTATTTTCTTGAAAACTCAATAAACACAGTTAAAAAAAGAAAAGAAAAATTCCACATGGTTATCGCTCATAAGAGGTTCTTCAGATTCAGATTTTGTTCTTCATGATTGGAATATTACATTTCAAGATATTTATGAAAAAAAATGCTCCAAATGTTGATTTACATGAAAAACAACAACAAAAAACAATAATCCAGATCCTGATCCAGACCTTCACCAAAATTTTATGGATTTGTCCCCCAGCCCAACCCCCACAAAATTTCACAAAATCTGGTTTTAAGCCATAGGAGTATTGATGATGACAAACAAACAAAAGTGAAAACATAACCTTGGTGGAGATAATGAAAAAAAAGCAACATTATAATAGGGAGTTTATTGTGTAATCTGTGTCAGTATTTGGGTCCATGACATGAAAATGTTTGGGAAACACTGATCTAACCACTGGAACAATGAAGCTGCTTCCCATCCACTGTAAAATCTAATAAGTTGAGTTACTTAAAAATATTATTTAAACTCATTGCCTTAGATAAATTAAGAAAAGTAACTTAGACCAACATCTTGATTTTGTGTGTGTGTAATACTTAAATGTGCTTGCTTACTGTTAGTGTGATAACTTAAACTACCAGTATCCTAAAAAGTATTGTAGCATGCTGTAATTTCTTACTGCATGGATTTGACAAAATAATTAGTTTTTTACTCTGGAGTACTTGTTATTACAATACATCACACTACTTTATTTTATCACACTCTTGTAACACCCAGGTGGACGTCACTAACCGTGTGAGAGACTTAACTTATGATGCAACGGTGTTATATAACTAATCATTTTCTATAGAAATATTTCTAAAGAACTAATTAATGCTCAACTTAATTATTCAGAACACATTTAAACACAGGTTACTTCAGCTTATGGCCTCAAACACATTGTCTCAAGGTATGCTGGGAAACTCCACCCGCCTATTCCCAACACACTACAGTATCTATTTACCCATTGTGCAAATTCACAGTGGTTGTTTCATTTATTTTCATATGGGCAAAAATTGATGCAACTAAGTGCTGAAAAAAGTAAAAGTTCCCAGTTTAAATGAACCAAACTCAATTAAACTGAGTTTGACAGAAACTAAAATAAAATGAGTGTTATTAACAAGTTGATAAAAACTGAGTTAGGTCAACTCAGGATTTCTAGTTAAATTCAATCTTACATTTTACAGTGTACATCTGAAGTTATGAGACACTAGACAGTATTTAAAAAGCAGCTGAAAATCCAGTTTTGAAACATGCACTCTCATGTAGACATAAAACACAAACACCAATTGTTGGTGATTTTAACATACAGTACATGTGTGCTGTGAAACCAGACCTCTGGCCAGGGATTTTATGAATCTTATTGACTCTTTTAATAACACTCAGTCAGTGACTGGACCGACTCATGAAAAAGGACACACATTGGACCTTGTGCTGTCCTATGGTCTATGTGTTGGTATTAGAAAAATCTGTCATACATGTAAATCGGATCATCTGCCTGTTTTATTTACTGTTACAGTCCCTCACTCTGGACCGGTTGCATGTGGTCCCTCATGCCACCTGCGCATGATTAACCCTTCAACGGCCTTGCAGTTTTCTACTGCTTTTAAAGATTCTATGCTTTATACCCTCGATGACTGTGATCTCGGTGTTGAGGAACTTGCCACCCTTTTTTAATCTACCTGCACTGATATTTTGGACTCAGGTGCTCCACTCAGAACAGAAAGCACTACGCCACTTTCTGAGCCATGGTTAAATGATACTACATGCACTCTCAGACGTTTATGTAGATGTATTGAGAGAAAGTGGAAGAAAGACAAGCTCCATGTTCCTCAGCAATCTTGCGTGACTTTTTATAAAAATATCAGAAAGCAGTTAAAACTGCAAAAACTGAATTCATATCCAACCTAGTCACCAATAGTAGTCATAAGCCTCATGTACTTTTTAATTATTTTAAATATCTTATTAAACTCTGTGATACAGCTCGCATTGTCCCATCATTCGCACTTTGTGAGAACTTTCAAAAAAATTTTATCAACAAGATTTCTGCTCTTAGATCTCCATCTATTTCCTTAGCCATTGACCCCTCTATACCTCCTATGTGCCCAGCTGTCTTCAAGGAGTTCGAGACTGTATCACTATTTGAGGTTGTGAAACATTTGCGGCCTGCACATTGTCCCCTAGACAGCATCCCTTCTCGTTTATCCATAGAGGTTTTAGTATTCTTGCCTTAATCAATGCTTCTCTTAGTTCAGGATGTGTTCCAGCTGCCTTTAAGCATAATGTAGTGCAACCTCTCATCAAAAAGAATAATCTGGACCCTTCTGTTTTCTCCAACTTTAGGCCAATTTCTAAATGACCTTTTTTGTCCAAAGTCTTGGAGAAACTAGAACTTATCCAATTGCAAGAATTTTTAGACGGTTTTAGTATCTGTGAAAAGTTTCATCTGGTTTTAAAGCTCGCCACAGAACTGAAACTGCTCTTTGAAGAGTTTTTAATGACCTTCTTTTAACTGCTGACTCTGGAAACTCTGCTATGTTGGTGTTTTTAGACCTGACCACTGCTTTTGACACAGTGGATCATATGATCCTTCTGCAGCATCTAGGGCAGTGTGTTGGCATCAGAGGTACTGCTGTTGGGGCTATCAATAGGGCGAATTTGGTTAATAGAGTGTAATTAATGATGATTAAAAATGATCATTAATTATTTAATGAATTTGATGTTATTACTAAAATTAATAATGATTACGGGGCACCACCCTGGAGACAGGGAAAAATGATCATCAATGATCGATTGAATTTAGTATTATTATTAAAATTAATAATAACTACGGGGCACCACCCTGGAAACAGGGAAACAATTAACCAAACTCTGTTCAGTCTCACATGAACGATAATACAAACAACTTCTCTTTAAAATATAACAAAGTTTCTTAAAATTCGCAATATCGACCTTCAGTCAACACACTTCACTTAATTAACGCAGATGTGGCTGGAAGCCAGGTGAAGAGCAGGAGCAGGAGAAGAGAGCGAGAGCAGAGATAAATCCCCACTTATATACTACTGGTGACTTCAGAGGGACCCCTGTGGTTCCTCATGGGTCTCCTCCAATGACAGCCAAGAGTCTGTTGGAGGAATTTCACACCTAGGCAGCCTGGCAGCCTGGAAAATGGAGTCTTTTGTGCTCCATTGCCTTACAGGTTGGCTCCTTCTGGTCTTATCAGACTCTTGTAGATAGATGTAGGCCTGAGTCAGGCTTTGTGGAATCTGCAGGCCTTTCTTTGTTTCAGGGGCCTGTACCATGCGGCCCAACACTGCCCTTAAATGGTTCCGGTCTTATCTGTCAGACAGGAGTTTCTCTGTTTGCCTTAGTGAATTTTCCTCGTCTGGGGCCCCACTTTACTGTGGGATCCTCCAAGGCTCCATCTTAGGTCCAATCCTTTTTTTTTTATATATGTTGCCTGCCCTTGGGGTCCATTTTTAAGAAACACAACCTGTCCTTCCACTGCTTCGCTGATGATGTGCAGATCTACTTGCCCATAAAAGCAAACTACAAAGACTCTGTACAGTCATTACTAGATTGCCAGAAAGACATCAAAGCATGGATGGAAATACACTTTTTGAACCTCAATGACAAACAGAGATTGCTGGCCTCCCTACACTGGCTCCCTGTCCGGTTCAGGATTGATTTTAAAATGATATTTGTTTTTAAGGTTTTAAATGGGTTGACGCCACCATACCTAGCAGACCTTTTACATTTTAAAACTCCTACAAGGGCACTGAGGTCGTCCGGTCACTGCCTCCTGGATGTTCCCAGATCTAACCTCAAAAATAGAGGTGACCGGGCCTTTGCAGTGGCTGCCCCCAATCTATGGAATAGCTTACCTGCTTTAATAAGAACTGCTAGGACCCCGGCAACTTTTAAATCATTACTAAAGACCCACCTGTTTTCTTTGGCTTTTAATTGAGATTGGGTTTAAATTTTTATCATTGTTTTTAGTGAGAAATTTTTTATTGTTTGTTGCTTCTGCTTGTCATGCTGTCTTTTTAATCCGTTGTTTTTCTATGTCTGTTCAGCACTTTGATCTACTGCGGTTGTTGTAAATGTGCTCTATAAATTAATTGACATTGACAATTGACATTGACCATCATTCATTTTATAAAATCAAAAATTAAAGAATGTCTCCACTCGCACATACTGAGTTCAATGAGAGGAAACCCCAAAATGAATTCTTGCACACTCTTATTAAGTTTTTGTTCATTTTCCTCCACACAGGTATAGTTTTTTTCACTCCTTTACTGCAAGACTTTCACTCAAATCAGTGAAAATAAATTTGTATTGTGTAGTTTCTTATTGTTGTCTTATTTAGTTTGGCTAAATCAATTTAGAATTTGGTTGTGTCACTTTTTTAGATTTAGCACCTGGTATAATCAAGTTTAATTTGAGTTTTACTTTATTTATATCTGTTTTGATTAAGGTTATATTATTTATTTATTTAACTTAAGTAATGTTTAACTGCAGCAATTCAGTGTTACCCATTTACAGCTGTGGATATATTTTATGGTTTCAAATATGGTACTGATCGGTATTTTTTTTGTCTGAGTAGATGTTTTGAGATAACTGACAAATAAAGTTACTGGAAATCCAAAGAGGAAATGTACAAAAACGACTCTACTACTCAGTGTTGCGACACTTAGAGTTTCATATGATTGCTATTGTTGAGATAAATAGTTAGGATGAATAGTTGGGACAAAGCTGGATTTGCTGTCTGTGGTTTTGTGTGGGTTTCACTGTTGCTGGCCTGTATTGGAGAAAAAGGAATATACCAAGTCTTTCTTTTAGAGTAACCATATATTTATAATTTTTACATAATGACAGATGCAGGTTTTACAACTCAGAAAAACAAAATAAGTTGCTATTATAATTATCATTATTATTATTGCTATTTCAGGTAAAATATTAAGAAATATTTAAATATACATAATGTATTTTTTTTTTGAATGGGCGTTCTTTCAAAGTGCTCACCCACTTTTAGTATGGATACTTGTTTTCTATTTAAATAATTATAATTCATGTTAATACATGTTGAACAGTATTTCAATCAGGAGGGACAAGTGAATGAACATGGTATGTGATAATTAGTCAGAAAGTCTTTGGCACTTAGACTCTTCATGGAGTTTGTGATTGACAGGCATCTGCTTTGAGCAGCTGTAAGATTAATCCAGTCTCTGCTGAGACTGATGTGGCTGATGAAATGATGAAGTTGGTGAATCTGTGAATACTAAGCGGTACAGAGAGAATCATATTATATAAAGATAGGCTAACAATGAAGGTGTGTCACTGTGCTGGATAGATGTGACCAGCTGATTATAATTGTAGGTTACCTGGTAACCGTTGTTCTCTGAGTGAAGAGACTATCTCTCCATTGAGCTACGTATTTATACATATGGGGCTTCTGTCCCAGCAGTTCACCATAATGGTGATTGATTTGTAAGACATTTCAGCTGGGCTGGGCGTGACCCTAGCCTGTATAGGCGTCTGTTTGAATTCAATTCAATTCAAACAACTTTATTTATCCCAAAAAGGGCAATTAGGTTTAAACAGTCAATCAAGACCATACATACATTTACAAACTTACAGTAGACCACAGACATGAGTGGGCTATGTCAGAGAAAATAAATAGATAAATAAGTAAACAAAACTGGGACACTGGTGCCTTCGTGTGGCCCCCTAAGTAATAAATAGATAATGAAAAAATAGATAATAAACACACTCAAGGTGAGTAAAAGTCCTAATGAACTGTGCATTCCCAGAGACTACTCTCAAGGTTTAGCAGCCTGACACCAGACAGAATGAAGGACTTAGAGTAGCGGTTTGTTTTTGTGGGAGGAGCTTTAAAGCACCGGCATGATGGCATGAATTTAGTGAACAGGACGTGATTGTGTTGGTCAATAATTCCTTTGGCTTTTTGGACCACCCGCTTCTCCCAGAGAGAACACAAGTCTCTCTGCTGAACTCGTTATTTTGGAGCAGACCTTCACAATGCTGTTCAAGCTATTCCTGTCCTTCACCCCCAGACCATTAAAGCAGCATAGAATGAGAAGGTTAAAAGAATTTTAATGAATGACTGGTAAAACATATACAGTATAAAATCTTGTTACACACATTAAAGAAGTTTAACTTCCTCAGTAAATGGATTCTCTGTTGACCACGCTTAACAATAAAATCTGTGTTCGCATAAAACTTTAATTGGGGGTCGAACAGTGTTCCCAAATATTTGTAGGTGTCAACAATCTCAACCTCCTTGCCATGAATGGTATCAATCAATGATAAACTCCTTTGTTTTTGACACGTTAAGGTCGAGGAAGTTTTCATCACACCAATTAACAAAGGCCGGGAGGGCACTTCCATGGTCTGACTTGAACCTTGCGGAAGAGACAGAAGTTCAGTATCATCTGAGCCCGTATTAGAAACAAGAACCCCTGACATAGCTCCATTAACCAAAACCTGCTGTTTTCTCTCTGTTAAAAAAGTTTTAAAGCAATAATAAGAGCTGATCAAGCAAGTTAAAATAAGTAGTGAGGCAATGAATTTAAATATGCGTTGTATCTTGTTAAAAACTTCTGAAAAGTCAGCACATGGGAGTTTGGTTTCTCCAAGTGCTTGCAAATCCTGTCAAGGATGAAGAGTTTTGCATCGTCCACCCCTTTACCAGCCTGATAAGCAAACTGCAAGGGGTCAAGTTTATCTTCAATCAAGGAGACAACCTCATTTTTTAAAATTCTCTCAAAACTTTTCAAAACAAGTGATGTAAGAGCGACAGGTCTAAACTCGTTTAGTTCTCTAGGATTTTTACTTTTCAGAATTGGAATTATAGTTGCAGTCTTCCAAATTCGTGGTAACTTACAACCATCAGCACATATCTGGACGATTTTTTAAAAGACTCCACTGAGCTGGTCGGCACAGTGTCTCAAAGTGTGCCCGCAGATGGCATCAGGGCCAGCTGCCTTCCTGATAGTCGTCCTCTTAAATAAGGCTGTAACATGTTCGTGAGATATTATTAAAGTTTTTTGAGGTACAAGAGAATCCCTGAGGTTGAAGACATTGTGAATAAGGTCAGGCCTTTCAGAGCGAGGGAAAAAAGAATTGAAAGAATTTGGCAGATCAGCATCCTCCACTCCATTAATTCTGATAGGTTGCTTGGTCTTACAAGTATAATGATTCTGGAGACCATTGACTTAATTCCCTGCCATGTCACTCTAATGTAACTGCTACAAAATTGCCTTTCTATCTTATTCTTATAGTTCAGTTTAGCCTTGGCTATTGCCCTCCTCACCTCCCTAGCGACAATCTTCTTTCACACAAAAATAAATGTAGGACGAAACAGTGTCCGAAAGTTCATCAATATCATCATAAGTATTTAAGATACAATCCCAATTGGTGCAGTCAAAACATGCCTGGAGAGATGACACACTGTCCTCTGACCATATTTTTACCTCCTTCTTTCTACACTCAAGGTGCCTGAAGGAGGGTTTGTACATAGGCATTAAATACACACTGTTGTGATAAGATGATGTCCTTCTGATTTACTAAAAACTTTTTCTGTGCCTTGATCTAGAAACTATTTCCTGATTCCTTGAGTTTTAATTGCAATGGTATTGGCCTAGATATGCATCGAGTGCTTACTCATTTTTCACGTTATTTATGATGCACAAAAGCATTCAGAAGTTGTGTGCATCCATTATAAATATGTTCTCAAATCATCCGTGACAAAACTTTGGGTGTTGAATGATTCATGTACACTCATTGTGACCTATACTGTTGTTACACAATAGACAGCAAAGTAAGAAAAGAATGCAGCCTCAGGTAGACTATTGCAGATTATTATGTGGTAAATTAAGCTACATGATTTTACATTCAATATCGTGCTGGCTGATGAAACTATAACTTTACAGGATGAAATGAAGGCTGACCTTTGTCTGGAGAAGAACGATACACAAGATGTCTCTGTTGTAAGTAGAGAACAAACAGCAGCTTCCACTGACCAATTCACATGTTGCTGTCACTGCCTGACATCTTTTCCTCTCTTATTGTTTCTCCTACATCCTGTGTTTTAGTCGTGGATGTGTTTGATCCTGCTTTAGACACTTTTGTAAAAAGGCCCTCTTTCACTCCCTCTTCACTGTCTATTTGTAATTACGACTCTAAAGGACAATGGTTTCCAAAGGAGAACAAAACCTGAGGTCTCCGGTGCTGATCTGGACAACGGTGAAAGAGACTACCCTCCACAAGTCAAAATATACCACCAGAGCCTTCAGACCCTTAAACTCTTCTGCTGCTCCTCACCATAGTTAGTGATTTTGTTGACATTGTTAATCTGGATGAACTTAATCAATTAACTTTAGTGGACAAATAAAATAAGCTATCTTTGTGAAAAAATATCTATATCTATCCTGAAAAAATATAACTTGCTGAGTTGGGAAAACACAATTAAATATGTAGATGCTTGTCTCATGTACAAAATCATATATGGCTTGACCTCTCCTCCTCTCAGTTCGTCAAAACAAGAAAAACTGAACTATGCTTTACAAGAGGTCCAGCAAGAGGGGAGTGCATTATCCCACTCAGTCAGTCAGTCTGCATTCTTTATTAAAGCTGCACTACCAGCAAATATTAGACAACTGGACACACACAGTGTATTTAAAGCTCATTTAAAGAAATGGTTACTTAGTACTCAACTCTGTCTACATTAACTATGCTGAACTTTTCTTGCTGCTGCCTTTTGATCTGCCCTCATGTACCTGCTTGTGTGTTTTTGTTGTTTTTCTGTCAGACTAATTTGCTTGTTTTTATATTGGTCATGCTTTTATGTCTGTGCTTCTGCTTTGCATATTTTTAGTCAATTTCTGTTGTAACCTTGTCGCACAATGTTGTCTTTAGTCCATGTTTTATATTAACATTATTATTTTGAATTTGTTTTGCATGTGTTGTTCCATTAGGGCCCGAGCACGAAGCGTGCGAGGACCCTTTTGTCTGCAAGGAATTAGGGCCCGAGCACAGAGCGTGCGAGGACCCTATTGTTCTGCAAGGAATTATTATTATTAGGGCCCGAGCACTAAGCGTGCAAGGACCCTATTGTTCTGCAAGGAATTATTCTTCTTCTGCCAAATGAATCGCCTTTTTGGGGACTTGCCCATACTCAAAAACTCATGAAAGTTGACAGAAAAATTAGTCGGGTGTGAAATTTACGTGTGACATGGTGATTGGAAATGGCCGTGGCAAAATGGCTCGCTGGCGCCCCCTAAAGTGAAGCCCTTGCCTCCAGTTTAACGTACATGTACGAAACTTGGTACACACATGTAACTGATCGAGACAGACAAAAAAGTCTCCAGACCAATGCCTTCAAACAAACAGGAAGTCGGCCATTTTGATTTTTGAGGCCATTTTTTGCCATTTTTTGAATATCGTACACTTTTTATTTGAACGAACTCCTCCTAGAGGTTTTACCCAATCGATTTCAAATTTGGTCAGTACTATCTAAACCCCATGAGGACGAAAAGTTGCTCATATCATGAGTTTTTGTTGAACGGTGTGGGCGTGGCCAGGCATCACATTTCGCCAAATTTTGATGGTTCGCCATGAAAATGAAAGTTGTCATAACTTCATTGTCTTAGGTCCAATCAAAACAAAACTTCACATGCTGGTTAAGAGTCTTGCCCTAAAGACAACCAAATGATCAAATTTAGCTATAGTCATAGTGCCACCTAGTGGCAACAGGAAAGGTTATATTTTACATTTTGATTAACTATTACTAGGCCGTTGAGCATATTGGCTTCAAATTAAGTGAGAACAGTATTAAGTTGGTAATGCAGGATTCTGAAGCTTGTGAGTTTTCGGGCAAAGTTGCAGGCATAGCTGTGCGGCGAATGTTGATGTTTCGCCATGAAGCAGGAAGTTGTTATAACTTTGCTGTCTATGGTCCAATCTGCCCCAAACTTCACATGTTTGATAAGAGTCCTGCCCTGAATATATCCATGGAGATAAATTTAATAATAGTCACAGCGCCACCTAGTGGTAACAGGAAGTTATATACTTCAGATTCTGACGTGCTACTATCAGGCCGTTCACCACAATGGCCTCAAATTTAGTCAGTAAAGCGATAAGGTCTTGATAAAGCATTATTGAAAATATTGTGAGTTTGGGTCACATGGCGGCGGCGTGACGTTTGATGTTCGCCATCAAACAGGAAGTTGATGCTGAAAGGCCAGGGAAGCTCAGATGCTCACCAAAATAGACACACTCGTCAATGGTGGCAGTACTTTTGATCTCATATGGTTTACAGGATCGGTTGTGGCAAATTGGCTCCACAGCGGCCCCTGGAAAATTTAAAATTAGCATATCTGAGTCTGTGTTTAACCTACATGGATGAAACTTGGAAGGTATGTTTAAAGTCCCACCCTGAAGACATCTACACAATATTGAGTAAAAGTATAGCGCCACCTGCTGGCAAATGCAAAAATGTCTTGTTTGACAATTTTTGTTTGATTGTAATTATATTTTCATTGTGTGGGATTCACATGATATAGTCAAAGACAAGTCAAAATTGTGAGGTGGTGTCTAGCGCCACATAGTGGACAAAATGAGGTACATCACAATCTATCCATCAGTGTCCATAATGCATGCAGACACAGAGCCTTGCATTTAACCAGGTGTGCAGTAGTGAGAACGAAGTTGGCGCATGGCCCGACGGGCACACGCCACGACAGGCGCCGGAGTGTGAGGGCCCGACAACGCTGCTTGCAGCTTTAATTAATCACTGTATTCCATGTTTTAATTAGTGCTTAACAATGTAGTATTGTGTTTCATTTAAGTTTAATATTTCCTCTTCCTTTTGTTCTGCATGCTCACAAATGATGAATAACTTTGCAATTATAATTCTATATTCTGATTTTTAGGGTCACTTTTTAACATCTGTCCAGGGACTACAGATGAAAAATAGCCTCTTGGCTAACTCTGGCATATTTACAGCAATGTTAATTAATATGCATTGTCTGTCCAATAAACCAATCATTCATTGATTAATTCATTTTCTGTAACCACTTATTCTGTGTAGGGTCGGGGGGCAAGTCTCAAATAAACCAATAAATAAAATAAAATATCTAATTTAAAGGCTACTATGGCTGCTCCATGTTTTAACCCATAACAGAGTTTATATTGGCTGATGTTTCCTTGTCTAGCTCCCACCCTGTTGACAATGCAGGATTCCTTTCCTTTCCAACCTTTTCCTGGATGATCCCCATGATGTGGTCCATATTCAGGAATAGGCTGGACATGAGCACCCTCAGCCTGTCACCTTTTGACAAAGCCGACACCAGCGGAGAAAGGTCTGACACTCTTCTTGCTGATTCAGGGGCTGAAACACTTCTCTACTGTCATTTGAAAGTACAGTAGATTTGATATATGACAGTTCTAGTTGCTGAAATTCATGTCTGGAAATGGAATCATGGCAAGTGAAACTATTAAGAACAGGGAATGTCTGTAGTGCATTTCATGAAAGTTGTTGGTGTTTTACTTCATAATGAATTATCCAGGCTAACACTGTTGACTCTGATTTTGTGTTGTGCAGGCTCCTGAGAATCTGGGAGGAAGAAGTGGCAAAGGTTGGCCTGGAGAAGGCCTCTTTGGTTCGAGCGATCGTCCGTTTTCAGAGAACCAGGCTGATTTTTTCTGTCATAATTGGTGTCCTCGCCATGGTGGCAGCGTTTCTAGGCCCGGTAATTTTCCTTTCAACAGCAACTAATGACCTCCTCTGAAGTTTGTCCTAACATCACATTTATTGATGGGAGGAGCCTTCAAAGCCTTGGTTAAAGGAATAGTTCACCCAAAAATGAAAATTCAGTCATTTACTCACTGATATTAAATAAAAAACAGAAAAATAAACATAAAATGACAGTTTGTATGGCATAATCCAAATCTCTGCAGGTCCAGAGATCCCAAATTAAGTTGAAAAAACATAGTGTGCACCCTTTCTGAAGTTGGTGTACAAGCTTGAGCGAATGTACCAGCACTACTATAGACAGTTTAGTGTAGAGGCTACAGTAAAGATTTTAGCTTAAAGAAGGTCTTATGAATGTCTTTGCAATGTTTCTATTAGTATCTTTGTGATAAAATGCCATAGAAACATGCTTTAAATGTTACTTGAATCCGTAAACTCTCCTCTTCCATGTCCTTACTCCATTGAGATGACGTGACTCACAGTTACCTTCACAGGGTGCAGAGAAGAGCTTGAAACCCTCATCCTCCTCGTGCCTGATCTTTTTCAGATTTTTATATCAAGTAAACATTTGGTAAAAACACAGTTTTTATGCTCATTTTACATTTGCATACATCTTTAAGCTTCACATGTATTATGATTATTCAGTCCAATTTGTCTCAGTCCCTCTAACATTTGGTAAAAGTAGAGTGACTGAAAACACTTTTACTCAGAAAACAATATTATAAAATGCTATTTGAGTTAGTTACTATACATTTACCTATTTCATTCAAATAAAGAATTTCACTGCCTCTGTGAACCAAGGACTTTGATAAAACCGCATTAAGCACCAAAACAGTTCATCCACAAAAAGATGTGTTTTAAGAAAATACTTGAAGGATTTCAAATCAGAATTTAACTCTTCAGGTTCACTTTACACATGGGAGCCTCATTTTACAGAAAGATTTTTATTTGTTTTTTATTTGAAAAACATTCTGTACCCTTTACTATAGGCAGTGCCCAAGGTTTGTATACTTAATTCCCTTATGTGAGTTAGTTAACCCTTTATTTATGTTTTTTGTAGTCTTTTAATATTAGTGTTAAAGGATTATTCTGTACCTTATTTATGTGATTTCTTTACTTAACACTTGGAATGAATCACATGACAGCTATGCTCCCTTTGAATTAACTTAAAAGTTATTAACAAAAAAGATAAAACTTTTATTTGCAAGGAAATGGAATTTACACACCCAAATTAAATTACGGTAAACCTAAGATTTGGTATCTTACTGACCTCTCTCAAAATAAAAGTTTATTCAAACTGTTACACTTATAAGAATGAAGGGTCAAGTCCACTCTGGTGCAACACATTTATTTCCTGTTGGAAATATAATTAAACAGTTCAGTATGAGGACCGCTCTCGGTATCGTGCACACTGAAACGCACTCATCACGTACTGACGACTACTTCTACTCTCTCAACTGGTATACTTGACTACCTCGTATTCTATAATCAAGTAACATAACAATTAATAATACCTTTTAAGATGTAAATCACAACTCATACAAAATGGCATAAACAAATTACTCTGTGCCATACTAAATCCTCTTTGCACAGGTTCCCTCCTTGAAATACTCATTTAAGTACTCAATTACATTTCTTCTTCAAGGATTACAGGTAAGTAACAGTAATAGTGGGATTACTCTACCTTATAAGTATAGACATTCACATTACTTCAGGATGTATGACTGTATGAACTCATCTTAGTACTATTTAAACCTCTCATTAATTAAGCTTATGAACTGCCTCAATTTACTTTGACACTGTTTTAAACCAAAATCAATAACTGTACTTCTACAGCACCGCAATGACAACAAACACATTAACATAGTGAGATGTGAACCCTTATTTCCAAAACATAATGAAGCACTCCTTTAAACTCAAGACTTGCAGGGAATGTAACACAGGCTGTAGTGATAGCATGTTAATGATGGTTAGCACTATCAGGTCAGCATATATAGCTGTCTGGCCTGCTCAACCTTGAACATGGCTAAACCACGATGCTCTCATCATTTACTTAGTTAAGCATACTTCACACAGTTTGTTCCAACACCTAATTCTCTACCACATGTAGCCATGAACACCCATTTCACTCACTTTAGCTCACACCGAGAGCTACTGTCTTTAGCAGAGTTGTATCTATTGGGGCGCGCTGTTAGCTACTGACCCGAGGCAACATATTTTTTAAACTACAGTCTAATTCGATGTCTCTTACTGTCACATTCACTTTTGGCTTCCCAAACATGTATTACGTTTGTCTAATACTGGGACTCTGTGTATGGTCAGCTTACCTGTTGGAAATATAATTAAACAGTTCAGTATGAGGACCGCTCTCGGTATCGTGCACACTGAAACGCTCTCATCACGTACTGACGACTACTTCTACTCTACCGTCAGCTACTGATGAACAGTTTAGTGTAAAGCATAGAGCGCCCTCTGCTGACGAGACTGAACATAGCAGGAGTAAAATCACCCATTAACAATACATTCATTCTGAAATACTTAGTGATAGAATAATGCAGGTGAGTGACACGTAATTTCCTGATGTTTTGAGACCTTAGCTTTTACTCAGTTCAAAAATGAATGTGGGGGGGGAAACCTTGTTCAGAACCTTGTTCTGTACTTAACACTGTCAGTGTATTTTTGGTTACACACAAAATGGTTCCTTTAACCCTCGTTGTGCAATTAACACTGTGAATGAACTTTACCACCAAATACCTTACGTAATATCTAATACACTAAAATGAACTCTTATGGTACCTTTAAGTTTTTTATATGTATATATGTGTATATATATATATATATATATATATATATATATATATATATATATATATATATATATATATATACATATATATATATATATATATATACAACCTTGTGGGCCCACACACACTCTAACACAAACCAGCAACCATGGAAAACAAAAAGAGAAATTAAACAAACCCCATGCTGCAGGTATAGCGGGTTCTACATATGCAACCACCTTAAAAAGGTGAATGGAAGAGGATATGAAGCAAGAAAATAGAACCTAGAGAGCTAAATCAGTTTGAGATCTTGGCTTGCTGAGATTTGGATTTCACCGTTTGAGCTGTGTTATTTTATGTTTATTTGTCTTTTACATTCAAAAGAAGTCCCCAGTTGTTTCAGTTGTTTAGAAGAACGCTGCAATGCTCCAGAAATATTTTGTGCACCAACATACTTCACCCCACTGTCCATCAGCATGGGGGTGAGTAAATAATGACTGAATCTTTGCTTTGGGTGAAAACTATGTAACAAAATTGGTGGCTACAGCCCAGGAAAGATAAATTCAGTGTATTGTAATTGATGCTGTCATGAATGGCAAAAGAACACAACTGCTGTCAGTGTTTAATGTTCTTTTTGAATATTTTTCTATCTGTCTTCTCAGGCTGTTCTGGTCCATAAGATCCTAGCATATGCTGATCACCCGGAACAGTCCACATTATTGTATGGTGTTGGTCTGGCCATCGGTTTGTTTACCACAGAGTTTTTCAAGGCCTTCTTCATATCTTTACTGTGGGCGCTGAACCTGCGCACTGCGGTCAGACTAAAGGGTGCCTTCTCTTCAGTGGCCTTTCAGAAAGTGATTTCTCTGCGGGTGCAAACCGGCATTTCAATGGGAGAGGTAAAAAGCCTGTGTTATATAGACGCAGTAAGGATCAGTGCTTATTTGATGTAGTTTACCCACATCTCTCAAGGAGTTTTGCTGAATGATCTTGATTTGGCAGGTCTTTATCAATCAAAATAGTGTTATCCGTTATTTGTAATATCTGCCTACACTTGGGCAGTACAATGTATTGTTAAGACATATATTTTTTATGACAACTCATGACAACTCATTTGTAACACGTCTTAATGTTTTCTGGAGTCAGTTTACCATGTAAACTGGGACCAGTCTGAGACAAAGTCAAGGATGGTAGCATTTCTCCTCAGCTGCTGGCAAGTGCAGTGAAGACAGACATAAAATAATGTGGTTGTTATTGTGTATCTGTATGAAAATATGATAGATGATTTGAGCATGTAGCCACTGTACCATGAAGAAGGCTCTATGTTTATGATGGTTATTACCTCTGCCAAGAAGGTAATGTTTTACTGTTTGTGTGTTTGTTGGTTGGTTGGTTGGATTGTCAGCAGGTTTAATCAAAATGTACTAAACAGGGGGCACAGATAGAGCAGTAGGTAAAGTGCACGCCTCTTGTACAGAGGATATAGTCCTTCTGCGGTGGCCACAGGCTCGATTCCCAACCTTGGCCCTTTGCCTCATGTCTTCCCCCTCACTCTCTCTCCCATATTTCCTGTCAACAAATCTTAAGCTATGCTATCAATTAAAGGCAAACATGCTCCCCAAAAATTACCTTCTCCCCATTACTTTACGTTCATCCTGCAGTGACAACAAGAGGTGAAAACATATGAATAATTTATCGTGTAATGTTTAATGAATTGTGGTTGGATTCTAAATCTGTCACATTTGACCAGAACACAACAGAGAGGTTAATACTAACATTATGAATAATTATGAATAATAATAACAATTATTCTTTTTAGCACTGTGCAAAATTACTATGATTATCATTATTATTACTTTTTATTATTATTTTTAGTAGACTCTGACAAGTGCAATCTTGTCAAATGTGTATAACCATGTTTCTCTTCTCTCTCCTGCCCAGTTGATCAATGTTTTGAGCAATGATGGCTACAAGTTATTTGATGCAGTAGTGTCTGGAAGTCTTCTGCTGTCTGCACCAGTCCTGTTTTTTATGTGTATCATTTATTCCTGCTTCATTCTGGGCTACACCGCACTAACTGGAGTCTTCATCTTCCTCATCTTCATCCCTGTACAGGTTTGTTTATATGTGTGGGTGTGTGTGCATGCGTGCTCTCCAGTTAACTGTGCTATATAGCCTAAATAATGTGCTACAGTATGTCTAACCTTATTTTTCTGCAGTTTGTTTATCTACTAGGTTAATATTTAATAGGATTAAAAGTATTTTCCTGAACTAATTCTGCCACAAATACAGCCCAAAATGCTGCTTATTTTCCATTGTCATTAATATTAATATTGTATGTTTTCTGCTCTCAGGTTTTAATGGCCAAGTTCATTAACAAGTTTGGATGGAAAGCCATGGTGTTAACTGACAGCCGTGTTCACACAATGAATGAGATTCTGAGCAGCATCAAACTTATCAAGATGTACGCCTGGGAAGATTCCTTCAAGGAGAAGATTGAAGGTATGATTTAGGCGGCCACATGCTGTATTCCACTCAGATAGGTTTTTAATTTTTCTTCTATTTCAAATAACAGAGGCATCATTCATACTGTCCCCTTTGTGTAAACAGAAAACCAATCCTGAAAGGTACAAAATTGTTTCGTGGTTCAGAAATGGCACTGTAAAACTTTTCTGTAAATTTACAGTGAAATCTGAACAGTATTCTGCTGTAATAATGTCATAAAGCGACATATTGCTTTAACTACAATGTAATCTGGGAAGACTAATGTGTGCTTACAGAACCTTAAGAGAATGCGATTATTTACAGAAATGTTCTGTAAACCTAACCTAAACACACTTTGTCATAAAACATTATACAATATTTCCTAAATGGTCCTAAATGCACTTGTGACATGCACTGAAGACCATGCACTTTAGATAATTTAAATTGGGCCTTATAGGTTTCTAAGAGAAATTATAAATAATATTTAAAATGTAAATAAATACAGTCTATGTACTTTTAAACAAACAAATATCCCTAGTCGCAGTATAGTGAAGGTGCTCATTGGACAGCCAGGGGCTAAAATGTGTTTGCACTGTGCATCAATGATCAGCAGATTTACCTGAAATACAAGTAAAACCAAACACTCTTCTCCAAATATGTGATTCTGTCTTCCTTGTAGGTCTAAGGGAAAATGAAAAGAACAAACTGGAGATGGTCAGTTACATCCAGAATATGAATATTAGCATCACCAGCATCATCCCCACACTGGCCACAGTTCTCACCTTCATAGTACACACTCTGTTACACTTCAAGCTCAACACGACTGATGTGAGTACCTCAGCAGTGCAGTGCATACAACACAACAAGCTTTGCCAATAAGTTAAAAGGTGTATCAAAAAAGGAACATATTACCTTATCAGTATTGACGTGGTGTTCTTTGTTATGACCAGGCCTTTACCACCATTGCCATCTTCAACTCCTTGAGGTTCTGCTTGGCTATAATGCCCCTGTCTGTGAAGGCATTGGCTGAGGCTGCTGTATCAACAAAACGACTGAGGGTAAACTCTGTTCAGAGTTTTAAATGCAGCATTCATCGAATTTATCACTGTTGTGGATCTCATTTCCAGTTAACATCTCAATTTCAAAAATATGAAAACGATGTGTGTATGATGAAATATGTGTGGCTGTTTTTAGAAAATATTGCTCATCCAGAATCCAGAGTCCTACCTGTGGCAGGATAAAGACAGTGTTTCTGCCATTGTGATGACAAATGCAACACTTTCCTGGAGCAAACCAGACAACCTGCCGGACTCCCCAGCGAGCTCAGCCAATGGGGTGGATGCACACAAAGTGGATGAGGTGTCCCAAAATGAGAAGAGTGAAACTTTGCCAATTCTGAGAAACATCTCCTTCACACTGCCAAAGGTGTGCTTTCACACTAATATGGATAAATGAGTTTGTGAGATTGTGTTAAAGTTAAGCTTATCTGTGTTATTTCCTGAAGGGCAACCTGATTGGTGTCTGTGGGAAAGTAGGGAGTGGAAAGACATCACTGATATCCAGCATTTTGGAGCAGGTTGGCTTCTTTTTCACTTGTTAATTTAATTATCCACCACTCTTGTTGGGCAGATGTTACTCAATATGATGATCTTTAGTATCTCTGCCAAGCAGGTTATGTTTTCACCGGCATCTAATGTTTCACCAGCATTGTTTTGGTTGTTGGCTGGTTGGATTTTTTGTTCTATACAATTGGTGGAGGGATGGGACAGAACCATGAAATTAAATTTTTGGTGTAGATCTAGATAAATTGGCAGATCCAGCTCTTTTTTTCCACTTAAACAATATAAAAGATCACCTGGCAACACTGCAGAGGGCAGACAACCTCAGAATTCGACATAAGAGGAAGAAGAGGACTTGGACATCTCCCTACCTTTCGATTTGTGAAAGGACACTTAAAATCACTTAAAATGTCAAAGAGGGACATTGAAGACCACCTGAAAACCACACATGCTGATGATCAGAGGCAGGAGCAAAGTCATACCTCCAGATATGCCACCCATCCCTCAACCAGAAAATCAACTGGATGATAGACCTCCAAGATGGACTGAGGAAGAGAAAATTGTGAGGAAGGCAAGGGCAGCTTCAGCTCCAGGACCAAATGGAGTTCCATACAGGCTTTATAAGAATGCTCCAGATGTTCTGATATTCCTCTGGAAACAAAAGTATGGCAAAGAGCTGGAGGGATACTAATCCAAAAGGAAAAAAAAGGCTCAAACATCGATCATTTCCAGCAAATCAATCTCTTGAATTTTGAAGGAAAACATCTTTTTAGCATCATTGCTCCTCTGGACAGCCTTCAAAATCTTCCACTTGCCAACGACAATAACGAACCTGGTCAGCAACTATTTCCAAGACCTGCAGTTCTGTCTCAAAACATCAGAGTACACTACAGCAAGGCAACATTTCGAAGGAGGAATGGGTGTGTTGTCGATTAAGAATCCCTTATCTGTAAGTTTCCATTTAATGATGGATATAGTCCTGGATTTGTTGGGGCTAATCCTCATTCACGCCAACTTTATGTTTGACTGCGGGTTTTTCCAACAGCTGCTTTGTACATGCAACTGTTGATGTCAGGATGGTCAAATCGTCCATGTACGCACATATGGGAGGTAGTCACTCTCCAGACTTTAGGCAGTCTCCTCCTACAAATAATTTGGATGCTCAGATGATTAGTTCCACTGCCAAAGTGAAGGCTAGATCAGGACTGCCTGGCAAGAGCTTGGGATGTTGGTACAGTACAAACCTCAAAGACACAGACCAGTATGCCCAAATAAGGGAAGAAACAAACAAAGGTCTTCACAGCATAGACAAGACCTTATTGCCTGGCAAACTAAAGATGTGGTGACTTCCATTTAGGATGCTTCCACGTCTAATGTGGCCACTAACAGTCTACAAGCTTCCCATCACCAATGTTGAGAAAATGGAGAGATCAGTCAGCTCCTACATAAAGAAGTGGCTTGGACTTCCACGTTGTCTCAGCAATATCGGCTTGTATGGGAGTGGTGCACTGGAACTGCCTGTATCTAGCCTCATACAAGTGCACCAAAGTGAGGCTAAGCATGACCCTAGCAGAGTCTCAAGATGGAGGGATATGAGCAATTGCTCCCAAACTGACTGGGAGAAAGTGGACTCCGTCTGAGGCTGTAGAGCAAGCAAAATCTGCTCTCAGGCTTGGAGACATTGCGGGTCCAGTGCAGCATGGGAGAGGTGGCTTTAGTCTCATAACAAGTCATCCCACATGGCACAAAACAACATCAGCCCAACGGTGAAAGCTAGTAGTTGGTGAGGTCCGCCAGCAAGAAGAAGCAATGCAAAATGACAGGGCAGTCTCACAGGCTCAACAGGGCCAATGGACCACATGGGGAAACCTGGAGCGCTGCATACTCACCTGGAAAGAGTTATGGGAGATGGATGATGGCAGAAGTATCTTCATCATCACAGCCACCTACGATGTGCTACCCACTCCCATGAACTTGAACCAGTGGATTGGTGACGATCCTTCATGTTTCTTCTGCAAAGAACCAGCAAATCTCAGGCATATACTTACCGGCTGCAAAACCAGTCTTTTCCAAGGTCGCTATACCTGGAGGCACAACAAAGTTCTCCATCAGCTGGCAGTTATCCTGGAACAAAGAAGGACAAATCAACACCTGTTCCCCCAAACATCTGGCTCCACTAATTCCATTCCCTTTGTACCAGCAGGAACAGTCCCAAAGACTACATCTACAAGGAGGAATCAAGTCTGCTGAACACAGCCCGAGACTGGAAGATGCAGGTGGATCTGGAACCGAGGCTCGTCTTTCCACCAGAGATCATTACAACTAATCTTAGGCCAGACTTGGTCTTGTGGTCCACCTCACAAACGTGCCTATACATTATCGAGCTAACAGTACCGTGGGAGGCTGCAGTGGCATATGAGTGGAAAAAAAATTAAATATGCAGACATAGCAGTTGAGGCAAGACAACGGGCCTGGAGACCACAAGTGCTGCCAGAGGAGGTGAGGTTGCAGAGGTTTCGTGGCCAAGTCAACCATCATACTTTAAAGAGGAATGGGAATCCCAAGGTGAAATCTACAACAAGCCAACAGGTCGCTTTCAGAAGCTGCTGAACATAGATGACTGACAGGGGAAGGGGTAAAAGCTGAGGGGGGCACACCTGGGATGCCAGATGTTGCCGTTGAGCTCTCTGGAGGTATTGTGGGCCTATCAATGAAACCTGTGAAGGAAGGTGCCCACCTGATGACCCCAATGAAGTGTTTATCACACACACACACACACACACACACTCAACAAATCAATGGAGTGCTGTTTATATTTAGGGATGATTACAACATGTCCTATGAGCTCAACTGCTAGGTGTTTTTTTGATGTTTTCTCTAAAAACACAAAGATAACTGATTTGCATGATCCTTTATGGAGGGATGGAGCATGGGTCAGTAAAATATTTGTAGATTGCTTTATTGAGTACCATTGTAGTTGAAATGTGTTATGTTTAAACCAGATTTAACTGATGCTGTGTGACTTACTGTGTTTCTCATGGTTCTCATTTATATTTTAGATGCACCTCCTGCAGGGCTCCCTTACAGCTAATGGGACATTTGCCTACGTTTCCCAGCAGGCCTGGATATTCCATGGAACTGTCCAAGAAAACATCCTGATGGGGGAACAGTTTGACCAGGCCAAGTAATTGATTATTGGACTCTGATAAATGAATTTAATCTGTACCCACAGATTAATTTGAATATGGAAACAATAGGAGGCATTTTTAAAAAGGGGATACCATGTGTGATATGTTACCAATTGCTCTTGACAGTGACATGGACTATATGGCTTGAGTCTTGTTGTTATGTCACATGACAAATCACACATGAAAAAGTTCCTCTTCTGGCGAGGTTGTCAAACAACAGAAAACGTCATCTCTGTTATCTGATAGGTTTATCATTGGAAAATCTTGTTTTGCTGCCAAAGAAGCAAGAAGCGAGGCTACTTCCCTATGATCAGTATTTCAATGAGTCATATCATCCAGCTGGCAGTTACGAATGTGGTTAGGCTTTTACTTGCGTTGTAAGCATTATGCTTAAAGTATAGATTGTAGGAATGTAATATGCACTGGACCTGAGCAGCGTTCTCTGACACTACATTTGGAAATGCTGTATTTGTGAGCCTGGCATTTGGTATGAACTCTCTGTCATGTTAATTGTGGTGCTGCAGAAATAGTCAAATAAGAAACAGACCACAAGTTTGCTTGTACATTACTTCTCATATATGTCGAACAATCAGCTTTATTGTGCTGACTGTATGTAAATATATTCCCATATTACTTGAAAACATAGTCAGTTACTTAATACTGGTTACATGGCATTTTTTTGTAATTGTAAGCATAATCCACTTAATTAAAAAGAAATGTAATCTCATCTGAATATTTGTAAAATCAAATCAAACTCTAAGTCAAATATTACTGCAACTAATTAGTAACCTGGAAAGGTAAGACACAGGTTAGATACAGATACAAACCCCTAGATGACAGCACAGGAGCCGTCACAGAACTTAAATGTTTGTGTTAGATAAATGTAAATAAAAATGATTAAAATCATTATTCAACATCATTAAAAAACAAAAACATATATTAGTTAGGTCACCATTAACAAAATTCAGAACCTGATTTAAAAGATATTACATGTACATTTTTAAGTTTTCTGTGCACAGAAATATTTTTCCACATAGCTTTGTGTTTTACACAGATATTTCTCCCCATTAAGAAAACTGAGTTAAAAAACAAAACAAAATCATGTCTTTAAAATGACTCTTTTGGATACACTATAGCTGGCTGAGTTTCAGGCAATGTATTGTCTTACTCCACAGATACGACAGAGTTGTGGATATCTGTAGCCTCAGACCTGACCTGAAAATCCTCCCATATGGTGATAAGACTGAGGTAGGAGCTCTCTGCAGAATTATTTCTTACAAGTGTCGTGGAACTTTAATTACTAACACCCTCTTATGTGTGGTAAGAACATCTCTTGTGGTCTTGTGGATTTACAAAATTTTAACAATTCATTGCTAGCTACTAGCTTGTCAGATCGGTAGAATTTCTTTGCAGATATAACCTAAGTATCCTGACTTTAAGGAGGAACAGGTCTGAGATAAAGCTCTGCATGAGGAATTGTAGTGAAGCTGTTGATTATTAGACATTTGTTCTAACATTCAACATGTATTATGGAGTGATGTGTTTTACTTGTTTTTTGTGAAAGTCCTCCTCATAATTCAAAGTTCAGAAGCTCTTTGTGCTGTTCTGTACAGTTTGTCATGGAATCTAGTGACATAAAACCTTGGCTTTCTTTTCTTTATGGTGATTTCTTTTGAATAACACCTTTCCTATAGTAGAACTTGTTTACTTATTTGTGTGGTGTAAACATTACGTTACACGTTACGTTATAACAATCATTGATTCACTCTTTTTGTTTTCTTTCTTGAAGCCCATTTTAACCTTATATAGTGGTTCAAGTCCGGATCAAAACTTATTAATAACAAGTTGAATGCCTTGCCTAGGGATTTAGTTTCTGCATTGTTGGAAATTAGTAAAAGTAAAAACTGGATTTTTGAATGCAGATCCTGCAGCCAGTGTTCTTTGTAGTTTTATACTGTTTTGTTGGCAGATTGGAGAACGAGGGCTGAATCTGTCAGGGGGACAGAAGCAGAGGATCAGCCTGGCCAGAGCTGTGTACTCCAATAAGGACATCTTCCTCCTTGACGATCCACTATCTGCTGTCGACGCTCATGTGGGAAAACACATTTTTGAAGAATGCATTAAGAAGGAGCTGCAGAGAAAATCAGTTATATTGGTTACACACCAGCTGCAGGTGGGAAGATGCACTTCAGCAGAAAGTGAATCCTAAACAGCTTCTTATCAGTCATGAACCTTTTCAATGAAATTTACAAACTTACTCCTAAGTTTTCACATTAACACCTGTCTACACCTCTGGCCAAAATGCTAGGATGGTTTCATAGATGAGGTTGTCCTCATGTGTGTCTGACAGTATCTGGAGTTCTGTGATGGCATTTTGGTTCTGGAGGATGGCGAGGTGCTTGAGGCTGGAGACCACAAGGCCCTGATGAAAGCCAATGGACGCTACGCTCAGCTCATCAGCAACTACCAGATGAAACAGTCCAAAGTAAAAAACACCTAACAGTTCAAACCTCAGATGTACTGTAGCTCTGCTATTCTCACCATGTGTCTTATTTTATTGTTTTACTAGCTGTAAATGCATTTAATCTGTTCTTGTTTTACAAGCACAAAATCAATTTTTAAAAAGTTAGCTGTAAAACAAGGGACAATTCTCTCCTAATTTCAGTTTGTAATAGGAACAGGAACATGTCTTCTGCAAAGGCACAAGTTAATGGTTTATCAACAGCTGTGGTGAAGGAACAGTAGATGATACTTTCAGCTTATGCAGACTCATTGTTTTTGCTTATCATTTACAAACTCAGAGAGAGGAAGATGAACTGTCGTCCCAACAAGATGCAGAGCTGACGGAGGTTGAGATGACAAACCCCACAGATGGTGGTATGGTGAACCCAGGTATGGAAACCAGCAAAAAAAAAAAAAAATACTTCAAAAAAATGTTTGATAGTGTAATGATCTAAAACATAATATATGAGATAATATATGATGCTTCACCGCAGCATTAGAGAATTTAAAATCATTAAAAATTAAGCTGGAGTTCATTATAGGTTTTAGTACAAAGACACACCAATAAGTAGTATAGCATATAATGCAGTAAGTTGCGGAAATGGATTCCTAAAGCAGTTCCATTTTTTGTTTCTTTGTGAAACAATAGACAACAAACCATCTCTGATTCTCAATGTACTGTGATTATTGTAATATTTTATGATTGTTATGGCTTCGTTGGAGTCTCCACAGTAAAGAGATGATTAGTTTTATAGTCATTTTATTTACATTTCTCCACACTATGTGCTTCCTTTCAGCATTTGACATGTCAGAGGAAAACGATGATGGAACAAACCAAAACACAGGCCTTAAACGTGAGTCTACCACAGTTTTTTTTGTAATTGTGACTCTAATGATGGTGCAGGGTCGTCCACCTCAGATGTATATCCAGTTTCTGAAAGGAGGTTGGGCTTGCATGGCAATCGCATTAATTTTTAGGTGGGATCCTAAAAGTCTGCATACTTAGTTAAGCAGCTAGTATGATTTAAGAGAAGAGTGTGGTAGATGATCTGACCCAACAAGATAATCGGGGAGGGTGTGTCTGATTACTGTCATTCCCATACTGATAAATCGACATTCACACCCACTCTCTCGTCCTCGGCCCTGCAAAAGCACCACCACTGGTGCATAAGAGCTGGCCCACACTGTTCCCTACTCTGCTGACACTACTTTGGCCGCAGCCTCTACCTCATCCACTGTTGCTGCACCGGCTGCAGTTTCTTTTCCTGCCCTGGTCACCGTCCCTGAGGAACCATGGCTCCGTGTTGGAGCTAAACCCAAAGCCCTGGTCAGCTTGACACCATCACGTCTGGAGCCACCATCAGCGTCGATGATGTGGCTGATAGGCAAGCGTAATACCAGAGGAAAACATTCTTCTCCATCCTCTCATAGAACCACAGCCCATGACATCCAGCTCGTCTGTAAAACTATGTATTTTGATGATTACTTGAGTTTTGAATACTTAGGTCTAGTTTTCTCTCTGTATCACCTGTTATACTCCTACTTACCGTTTATCACCCCCCTAAACTCAAACAAGTTTTTCTAGATGAATTTTTGGAGCTTCTATCTAAAATCACAATTAAATTTGACAGCAACATAATATCTGGTGATTTAAATATTCACATTGATAACAGCATCAACTCGGTTACAAAACAATTCATCAGTCTATTAGATTCATTTGATTTCAAACATGTCACTGGTTCTTCCCATACAAAGGGTCACACACTTGACATTGTCTTCTCCAAAGGTTTTGACATTTCAATAACAGCCATTCTAGATGTTGCGATTTCTGTTCACTATTTGAAGTAAATTGCTCTTATGAACAGAGGACCATTACTAAATTCATAAACAAACGTGACATTAACAATAATAGAGCTAATATATTTATTAATGCATTTTCAAAGTGTAGTTTACCCAACTTGCCATTGTTTGATGCCATGATAGAAAATCTTATATCTCTGATCATTGACCATGTTGCCCCGGTCAGAAATATTAAAATACGGGGACCAACAAAAGCACCTTGGAGGAACAGTGAAAAAGTAAAGATGGCAAAAAGAATCTGCCGGAGAGTGGAGTGAAAATGGAGAAAACACAGCGCACAAATTTATCATGAAATCTATAAAAATGTACTTTATTGTTATAACAAAGAGATGAAAGTCTTACATTTCTCAATTAATTAACAATAATCAGAATAATGCCGCATTACTATTCTCTTCAAAAAAGTGAACTGATAAACTGATAAACCCACCTAAATCTACCCCTAGGGAGTTTCTCTCTACAAATAAATGCAATGAATTTGATGTTTTCTTTCAAGAAAAAGTTTCACATATTAGATACAATACATCATCTTCCTACAGAAACACATCTAGCCCTGTGTCATCCTCACATCAAATTTACACCTGTTAACTCCAGTCATCTGGATGAATTCACAGCCTAAAGTCCTGCACCTGTTCTCTGGATGGCATCCCTACAATATTTTTCATGTCCGTTTTTCATTGTTTAAGAAACGACCTTGAAAGTATTGTTAATAATTCACTTCAGACTGGCATTTTCCCTGGTTCTCTCAAGTGTGCAATAATTTTACCTCTGCGGAAGAAAACAACCTAGATCTATCGGTAATCAGTAATTACAGACACATGTCAAACCTTCCATTTCTAAGTAAAACACTGGGAAAAGCTGTATACAAACAACTACATTATCTTTTAACTTATGATATTTACTGTATGATACATACCAATCAGGTTTCAGAGCCAATCACAGTACTGAAACAACCCTTGTAAAAGTAATCAATGACCATCGACCACCAGCTGTGTACAAGTTAAATCCGGACTTGTCACTAAATGTGATCTTCGTCCACTTTGCAATCAGCCATAACATCTGGAACATCTGTGCTGCACGTGTCTGCCGAGTCCTGACCATAGCATCCCAACTGCCCGTTCACGAAAGTTATTTTGGGAATCGTGGCATCATCAGTTGTTTCAGTAGGACATTAATTAGACCCGGTAAATTATCGCCTTGGCCAGGTCTTTTCAATCATGCAGAGAAAAATCTCACCAACACCATTGTTTACTCTGAAATGCACCAATGACTCTTATTTGTATGTTATGACTAAATGATGGTTATCCATGATTTAACATGTGGTTGTGGGTACTTAAAAAAGTCTATTCATACTTGTTTGTTTCAGTAGATTAGGGCTAGTGAATACAAATTACAGGGTTTTTAAAATGATGTGTTTACATTGTTGCTCAGAAAAATGAATAAATAAATACATATAAATATATAAATATATATTTATATATATATATATAAAAAGTAGTGATAAATGTGGAGGTAGACACGCACGGTAGTGACTTTTTTTGTTCTCTGTCTCATCATCCACACTTTTTGACTTGTAAACACTAAGGCAAAAACCACTAATCTGCACAAAAATGATTTTTCTGTATGGCTAAGGGGGGAATAAAGATGTGTGAACCATAATTTGCCTTTGATATTTAATATGAACAGGATGGCATGACATAAAAAAATATGCGTTTCTACTGTTGGTCAGTTTATATATATATACTGAGCAACAGTGGAAACGCATCATTTTAAAAACCCTGTAATTTCTATTCACTAGCCCTAATCTACTGAAACAAACAATCATTTGATACACTGAACAGACTTTTTTAAGTACCCACAACCAAAACATGTTAAATCATGAATAACCATCATTTAGTCATAACATAGAAATAACAGCCATTGGTGCATTTCAGAGTAAAAGAATGATGTTGGTGAGATTTTTTTCTGCATGATTGAAAAGACCTGGTCAATGTGATAATTTACTGGGTCTAAGTAACGTCCTAGAGAAACAACTGATGATGTGACAATCCCCGAAAAAACTTACGTGAACGGGCAGTTGGGATGCTATGGTCGGAACTCTGCAGACACGTGCAGCACAGATGTTCCAGATGTTATGGCTGATTGCAACATGAACAACACATCACATGAAGTGACAAGTCCAGATTTAACTTATACACAGCTGGTGGTCATTGGCATTTGTACCGTCGCCGTGGAGACCGCTATTCTGCCGCATACGTCCAGGAAGTAGATCGTTTGGTGTTGTTGTCATGAAGTGGGGGGGCACTGCTAATGGATGACGGTCAGAACTTGTCCACATTCACGGACATCCATCTCCAACATACGATTCTAGGTCCATGCGTCATACCAAGGATACAGCAATCAGGCATCACCTTAATGCATGACAATCCCCTCTATGGGACGTTCAGGATCACTGGGTGAGATGGAAAGATCCTGCTCCAGCAACACATGAACAACTTGTCTCATCCCACAAGTCCAGAATAACATCTTATCCTTTCAGGAGGTGTAAAGTAGTGATACATGCTGGAGGTAGACACACACGGTAGCGACTATTTTGTTCTCTGTCTCACCATCCACACTTTCTGACTTGTAAACACTAAGACAAAAACCACTGATCTGCACAAAAATGATTTTTCTGTATGGCTAAGGGGTGAATAAGGATGTGTGAACCATAATTTGCCCTTGATATTTAATATGAACAGGATGGCATGACATAAAAAAAAATGCGTTTCTCCTGCTGGTCAGTATATATATGGGCCATTCTATTGAATTGGTGCAAAGTCAGAGTTGGAAACATCTGGAAAGAAATGTGTTTTTTCCTCAAAGTTGTTTATGTATGTAAATTGTACAATATCCAAGGTACACATTTTTAGTAATTGTACAGTTCATTCTCATATTGTATTTTCAGACAGTTCTCTAATATTTTTCCTCTCCCAAAATTTGTCACCACCAAAACACATTATATTCAAACTAAGGGATATAACATAACATACATTGAACCAAACAATATCATGATATATACTTTATTTTTGATAAAACAACCCAAAAAAACAACCCATGTTTCGGTTGTGACTGCGCAATTTTGGTAGTGACAGTCATGTCTCGGTAGTGACCACAATATTTTGTTTGCCACAACTGGATCAAACTGACAACATTTTATGTTACTAAAAATAACTCAGAACTCAGAAATGTTGTACATTGGCACACATGCATATCTATAAAGAAAATGTTTTATGCCCCCCTGCCAAATAAAGGAATAAATGATGCCTTTTGTCACTACCGAAACAATCATGTCACAACCGAAACTGACACACCAAATGGCAGGGTTGTGACTGTCTTGGTAGTGACAATTTTAGATAATTTTGAGCTTATCTCAAAGATGCTAGTTTGCACATGGTTAGCTTGCACAGTTTCCATCAGGTGTACACACATAAAAACTAAATTTTAAGGAATAACACCCAAAAAAATGTGCTTGATTACAGAAAAAGGGTGCTCGGTAGTGACGCTCCATTAAAGTTACACGCTGATTTTCAGACATTTGAGCACATTTTTCTTCAACATTATGGGAATTGAATTTTTTTTTACTTCACTTTCAAAATACACCAAAAGATCTTTTTAAAAACAATAATGGGAATTTTTACAAAAATCATTTAAGTATGATTTTCATATGTTGAAATTTAGGGGGTAGGGTTTGGGACAACCACCACCTCCCAATTGAAAGTACCCTAAATGATGATGTTATTTATATATTACGCTTACAGCTATCTCAAATATTATTTTGGGGGTTCAATAGATAATAGAAGAATCTCAGTATACATCTAAGGTTTGAATACTTTAGATTTACTTTATAAATTAGTTTTTTGGTTGCGGGACAGAAGTTTGCACCAATTCGGTAGAATACACACACACACACACACACACATATATATATACAGTATATATACGATTGATCGATTTATGATTGAAGAAGACTGTACACGCTTGACCCGGCGTCATGCAGAATTAAACCTCAATCTTTCTATAAATAATAAGGGGTGTGGCAAGTTTATTTAATGTGAATATATTTTTCTGTAGGGATGGGTATTGTAATCTGGTTATGATTGGCACCGGGCTAAATTACCAAAGACTATTGTTAAGCTCCAACATTGTTGCTTTTTTATTGGCAACATTCTGGTGTAATCAAGCTACAGTAGCGAGCGCTCCTCTGCTCTGCGTGTCGGGGATTAGCTCTCCCACACACGCGTTGAGCTAATATCAGAACAGAGAGGTAGTGGAGAAAGTTTTATGCTCCTTACTCTAAGTGCAATAAATGGTTTTTTGCGAGTGCTCTGGGTTGCTCAACCCTTCAGTGCGGGTGCTCTGAAATGGGTTTCCCATTAATGTGCCAGGCACCCCGACACATGCACCCACGTGTACAGAGCGTGCACAAACGCCATACCGGCTCCGTGACGGTAGCAATAAAATTCTAGTGGAGATATTCAGTTCTCATGACACACTCCGGTCAGCCATATCATTATGGCCACCGACAATAAAAATGAATGTAATTAATTACCTCGTTATCATGGCACCTTTCGGTGGGTGGGATAGATTAGGCAGAAAATTAATTTATTTTCCTGAAGTTGATGAGTTGGAAACAAAAAAATTGGGGGAAAAACTGTGAACCAGCGAAAGGATCATGGGCGCCCAAGGTTTATTGATGTGTGTGAGAGAGCTTCTGTAGCAGAAACAGCTGGACAAATTTATGCTGGTCCTGATAGATAGGTGTCAGAACACACAGTGACATCACAGTGACACCCAACACATTAAAAGTAGGACATAATTAAAGGATAAGTTTGTACGTTTTCCGATAAATTAACTCGGTGCTAGACTTACCTGATTTGACACACAATGGCCCATTATTGAGTTTATATAGTGACCTTGTTGTAAACATTACTGTTGCTGCTCTAGAAGCAACATGTAATTAAATTTAAATATAAATAAATTCTTATTCAGTTCTGAATTTATTCTTTTAAAAAATATCTTTGTAGGCCCTCATCAGGTCAAGAAATAGGCAACAAAGGGAAAAGGAGACCCTCACAATCAAATGTAACATGTAACCCTACATAAGTGGTTCAAAAGTGCAGCAAGTCTCATTGGCCAAATTAGTTGGAGCCTGTTAACTTAGGTTTTCTCCTGCCCAGGCTTAGTGAAGTTATCCGTCTCGTCGGACCTTACAAAGTTCATAGCTTTAAATCTCTAGCTGAGCCACCTATTTGAGGATATGTTTGCCTTTTACCTTTCAATAGTGTGATTTATCAGCATAAAACATGCAAATTTGAAATTCAGTCCTGTTACAGTTTCAGTTTATTCACAAATTCAGAAATGTTAAGTAATATTTTATATTATATTCAGAATAGAAATAAAAACTGGTGGAAAAAGTCATACTGCTTTCCTTTTTTTTACATTTATCATCAGAACCCCCACAGGTTGCATTGCAAAATTTGTACTAGTAATTTCTACATTATCAAAATATCATGGGTGATTGCTATAGACTTTACCACTCGCATTCATGCCTCCAAGTGGCAATGCAAGTTTATTTGCACATTGCAACTACAAAGCAATTCAATGTGCATATAAGGCACCAAGACAAATAATACAACAACATAAAGCAATTTTTAAAAATGTACATAGAAATCAAAAAGAAGACTTTTACACTTTGGAAAAGGATTTGTAGCTTGGAGACCAGTTAAAAAAAAAGTTCAGTCATAAAACATTTTCTCACCAGCACCCATGTTGTTGTATTTTGCTATTCAAACTGTGCTTGTTTGATTTGGTTATTGCTAACAGCTGATAAATAGTATATATTGCCAATAAACCTCATATATAGTACAATGGGAGTTGATTAATTTAGTCTCCAACTGTACATCTTTATCAATCCAGTCAGTCAAGACACAAATGTTATGATTCTACAAAATTATTTTCTTTGCCTTCAGCTGCTAGCGGTGATCAGCTGGTGAGTCAGGAGACCTCTGAAGAAGGTGCCGTCTCCTGGAGAGTCTACCATCGATACTGCCAGGCAGCTGGAGGTCTGATACAGCACAGACACATCTGCATATGAACTGGCATGATTGTATACAAATCACACATGACCAACCCAGCTGATGGTATTTGGTGTGACTGTGTTACTGCAGGCTATTTTATCATCTTCCTTGCCATGCTTAACATCTTCCTGATGATTGGATCCACAGCCTTCAGCAACTGGTGGCTCAGCTTTTGGCTGGGGCAGGGTGATGGGGTGAGAAGCATATCTTTACTTTGTCAAACACACACACATCCACACACACACTGTACTGTATGGTCACAGCATTCACAATTATAAAAATCATATATTTTCTCTTTTCCTCCAGTCAAAAAATGCTTCAACTGAGGGGAACATCTTAGAAAACCCACGACTGAACTTCTACCAAATGATTTATGGTTTGGGGATTGTTGTCACGGTGACACTTGCCATCATCAAATGCTTCTTTTACACTGGGGTCACCTTGAGTGCTGCCTGTCATCTCCACAACACCATGTTCAAGAATGTAAAATCAACTCCCAACCTTCTATATAGCATCAAACATTTTCACAGTACACTTTTAATTATATAATCATGTTTACTTATAATTAGTGCTTAAAACTTCTAACCATATGATGATAATGCCACAGTAACATTGTTTTTCTTTTCTTTTCTCAGATTATCCACAGTCCCATGAGTTTCTTCGAGACAACGCCAGCCGGCCGCATTCTCAACCGCTTCTCCAAAGATCAAGAGGAGGTGGACATTGTGCTTCCCCTCCACATGGACCCTTTCTTGAATTTTTGTCTCATGGTCACCTTCATCATTATCATCATCTCAGGTGTCTTCCCCCCAATCTTGGTTGTGGTGGCTATTTTGGGAGCTTTGTTCACCCTCATTCTCTTGTGAGTTGATGCCAGTTAATGGTGAATTATGTAACATTCACTGCCTCTAGGTATCACATGTGCTCAGTCAATGAAGATAAAAGTGTCATCTGAACACACAGTAATAGGCAGGAGGCTCAACCAGCTACCAAAACGAAGAACAGAGATGATCAGATTACAATGCTTACTTTGGCAGTGTGACGTCATTTTCTGCTTTGGATGTTTCCATAGTAAATTGTTGTTTGCTGCTATATTAATGCTCAAATTCTCATACATTGTCCTTTCAGACTAAAATGATAAGAGAGATTTCTACAGGAATTGTTGGAAAATGGAATCATAGCAATTTATAACCTGGTATCATTAATTCGTTTAGTAACGTCAATGTAATATTGCAAGATTTAGATTGTCAATGAAATTCTCGCATGACTTAAAGAGGTATACTGAATGTCAGTTGTGATTCCTCTGCAGTATATTCCAGAAGAGTATCCGAAAGATGAAGAGGATGGAGAACATCAGTCGCTCTCCCTGCATCTCTCTCACCACCTCTACCCTGCAGGGCCTCAGCACCATCCATGCCTACAACATAAGAGACAGACACATAGAAAAGTAAGATAACAGCAATCCTTATATAAATTGTTTTTTGTTTGCTGACCTTATGGCCTTGCTGAGAATGTACTGTATGATGTCTCCTCTGCTTAACATTCATGCATCAGAAGATCTTTCAGGCACAGTGTCTCTCATCCTAGTCTGCATTGTAGAAGCTGTTATTATAGGCAGTATGTTCACAAACCCTGGCATGTCCTTTACCATGTTGTAGATTCAAGACACTGAATGACATCAACTCCAACCACTACTTACTGTTTCACTCTGGAAAATATTTGCTCTCCTTCTGGCTGGACTTCATGGCTGTAATCATGACCTTGTTGGTGACTCTGTTCGTCGTACTCAGTGATAATGAAACCATCGATCCAGCTTTGAAAGGCCTGGCCATGTCCTACACCATACAGGTAAATGTGGACAGCAAATGAAAGAACATTTGGTTTGTTTTTAGAGAGAAAGGAACTGCACCACGTGTTTACAGACTGATTTGTTGTCCAGTTGACAGGCATGCTTCAGTACGTAGTGAGGCAGTCGACTGAGGTGGAGGCCAGGTTCAACTCAGTGGAGCGGCTGCAGGAATACATCACGGTTAGACTCAAGATTTCTCTGCCTCAAAAAAAACCCCAATAGTATAGGTTCTCCTACCACCCATATCTATCTATGTTGGTCCTCTTGACATTGTCCAGTAAATTCTTCTTCTTTTTTTTTTTTTTACCAATGAGGCCAAAGAACATAACTATGCAGTTAATTATCATCTGACACTGTCACTGACTCTGTTCATTCACTCAAACTAGTTGTTAATTATTGTGTACAGGGATGTAAGCCTGAGGCCCCCAGACACATAGAGGATGCTCGAATCCCAGAGGACTGGCCAAAGAGTGGAGCCATCACCTTCCAGCACTATAAGATGAGGTACAGGGAGAATACACCCATTGTCCTCAATGAGCTCAATTTCCACATCCGAGGTGGAGAGAAGCTGGGCATTGTGGGAAGGACAGGCTCTGGTAAGGCTGTTTTCAAAAATGTCAAGTTAACTTAGACCTGAAAATGATTGATTGATTTTAATGAATGGACTATTACTAATTACCATCGAGTTGAAGCTTGAACAGTCCTGGATACACACAGACAACAGCTGCATTGTGTATTTCACCTACATACTAATGAAGATGAGTGACATCTCCATAAATGGAGCACAGTTGATCTATTATCTTTCATGATTATGTGTTTATATGTACAATGCAAAAGCTGACAACCTTGGTTTGCAGCAGCATCTTTCGTGTAAACAAAAGTATTTAGAGACTTTTATTTTGTTAAGCCAGGGTATTCATGGTAACCCTAACTTTGCAAACCATTCAGGTTACTATTTTTAGTCTGTGTGTTTGTAGGGAAGTCCTCTTTAGGCGTGGCTCTGTTCAGGCTGGTGGAGCCGGCAGCAGGAACCATCCTGATTGATGGAGTGGACATTATGTCCATTGGTCTGAAAGATCTGCGCAGCACGTTGTCTATCATCCCCCAGGATCCTGTGCTATTCATTGGAACTGTCCGGTAACCTCAGCTAATGTTTAACTTTATGTATACACAGAGCGTTCTCAATGTGATGGGTTAGTCAGAGATGAACCTGCTGTGATATTTTGTGTACTTACCTCCAGGTACAACCTGGACCCTTTCAGTAACTACACTGATGAGGAGATCTGGGAGGCACTGGACAAGATTTACATGAAGGATTCAGTATGTTAACAGTACAGTACATTAACAGTCTCAGGCAGTGTGTGGTCATTTATCCAGAACAAATCTTATCAGCCAGAATACAGCATCTACTAGTTTTCATATGTTTCCCAAAAAGTGGATCATCTGAATTGCAGTCATTTCAGCACAATGCTTTGAGGCACAATAACAACTGTGTAGTGTAATCCAAGGAGATTACAGTATGTTTTTTTCTGGCATTAGTTTGTTTGAGGGTGTAATGTTTTGATGGTAGTGAACCCCTACAAACAGGATGAGAGCCAGCGGGATTGAGGTGTAGAGTGTGGTGGAGAAATAAGCAGCTTCAGACAAGCAGATTTTTTTCCCAGAGCTCTGATTCTTTTTCCTTTTATTTTGTCCATAAAATAACCAAAGATCCACAATTCCCACCAAAGAGTTGCAGTGATGACAGAGTAGCTTTGCAGGTGCAGCAGATCTCAACAGCCAAAACATTTCAGACTGACCCTCTCAGACAAAACCTCCTCTCCTCTCAAACCTGCCAACTATCCCCATCTTACCCAGTACCATTACAGAATGTGGGGGCCCATAGACACTCCCACACTATATAGAATCTTATACTTACAATTATCCTGACCCTTACATTTCTATATACAATATATAAATGACTATAGTCTAATACAGGACAAACAAAATATATAATAAACTGGAGAAATACTACATAAAAGCCAATAGACAATAGAAAGACAGGGAGAGGAGCGAAAGCAGGGCCCAAGTTCCTGAGAACCCGTGCACCCGAGACCCGCCCAGACCCCCGACATGGGGCCTGCCACACACTAGAAAGACCAGGACCCCCCAACCCCCAACCCTCACCACCGAAGGAGCGGGACGACACCCATCACTGCCACCAGCAACACTCCAGGGGCGTATCAACGCCCATTCCCCCAGGCTGCAAAAAAGAGGAGGAAGGGCGACGAGCATACCCGCCCCCCCGGCCTGCCCATGTATATGATATTGTGTTGATTTCAGTTTCTAGGAAGGTGTGTGCATGTGTAGGTAGCATTTTAGGGTTTTAGTTGGTCGAGGTGGAGCCTATTTGAAATATTTGACATACTGTTTGGAGGTTGAATGTAGAGCACTGCATCATATTTTCATCTGTTTTTTCATAGATATGTATTTGATGTAGTGGAATAAAAATATTGCAATATTTTCAGCTGAAATGTAAAAGTTAGATAAAATAAAGCTTTAAAGAAAAAATTTAATTTGTACTTTAGCAGAGTACTTGAGTAAATATACTCAGATACATTCCACCACTGCACACTCCTCTCATGTAACTCAACAAGAAAGTGAATGAGTGTATTTGCTTAAAGGTTAAACTCTTTCTTTAATGGGCTGTTTGATCACCATCAGTCTAGGTTACTCTTAAAAGTGTTAAAGTCTGTAGTATAAATACTGCTATATGTGGTTTTTGTTTCCTCAGATAACCAGACTGGAGGGGCAACTAGATGCACAGGTGCTGGAAAATGGAGAGAACTTCTCTGTAGGAGAAAGACAACTGATGTGTATGGCTAGAGCACTGCTCCGCAACTCCAAGGTTTGTTCATGTGTCTGCCTCATATGATTTATTTTGATTTGCATGCTTTACAATTTTGCTGCTGCTGAACAGCCACTGGATTAATCCTGCTGCATGTCTATGTGTTGCAACACTAAATTAAACTACATGTCATTTTTAATCATTTAACATATCATCACTATTCTCAATTGTCTTTGCCAGTTCTACATATCAGTTGCACATTATTTCCCTCAAACCCTTTCTACCCTGCGCCATCTTAACCTTTGTAGTGGGAAGAGTCTACAGCTTGTTTTAATTAAAGGAAACAACTCAAGGATTCTCCCACTTTTTCATGGTGGGACAAATGGTTTCATTCCACGGATAAATAAACATATATCAACAACATATCAACCAACCTTTCTACAAAACCCCCCACCATCTTCACATGCACTCCCCCCAAAAAGACAAAAGGCATCGGTTATCTTCCTAGATCATATTTATTCATGTTACATGATTTGCTTCAACTGGGTTGTCTCAGTTCTCTCTCTGAGCAGAGAGAGGCCTTGAAAACTCTTCTCATTTGTGTGCTTTAAGGATATGTTTGACAACTACACAAAGTCATTATTTTACTGTTGTGTTACATTATTACTGTTAATCTTTACAAGATTCCAATCATTTACGTGTTACTTTGATGTTTATAATGTATATTGTATGCTTTAGTGTTCTCTGCTATTAAGAGCCTCATATTGTGTATGATGGTACCACAGTGCCATCTACAGGTTTAGGACCACTACTGACAGTATCTAAATCACTGTTTAAACAAATGGTTCAAATTTAGTTCTAAACTTTATTATTCTTTCTAACTTATTGCTACAATCAAATAACTGTTAGTCCTAGCTATTAGCTATATTAGTGATAAGTATTAAGTGCTCAAATTATATATTTTTTCCCTCCATTTATAAGGCATATTTAGACTGGTTTATATAGGTTAGAAAATGTTTCTCAATACAAAACCTGGCAATGACACTTACATCAACAGTTATGTTGCTTATGGTCCATGATGGCAGATGTTGAGAGATTTTTGAATATGCACAAAATACACGCTACATTAATTAATTTCAGCAGGATGAAGTTCTTACTCTGACAAAGAAAGAGAGGACAAGGTGCAAAAACACTGCTTTCTCCACCCCACTACATTCCTGACACCCGGAAAGCTATATCTTCTACGCTCCTCTGTGCTTACTCTAACAACTCACTCTCTTATTTTGCCTTGTCTTTAAAGCGCACTATTTTTAGTCTGTTTCTTCTGTAACGAGGCCAACAGTTGTAAGCCGAACAAACGTTTTGTTTAAGTTTTCATCTGTAATAAGTCTCATTGATTATTTTGGAAAATTATCGTCCGGCCAACTCAGTATTTTCGGAAATTTTTGCGAGTCTGATTGTCAGTTAAGTTTAATTCAAACCGACAATGCAGAGGAAAAACATCGTTCCTACAGATCTCAGCCCAGCTGATACTGTGAGACCAAAATGGATGGCAGCTGTGAGAGTCTGCTTGTTGACGATCTACATGCCAGGGACAAGACTATTTTGGTGCTGTAGGACAACGTCAGTGTCTGAACCATGAAATGGTTTTGTTGGAGAACTCTTCGCTGACTGATAATAAAGTATGAAGAGTCCATCTTCCTCTGCTCATGTCAAAGGTTGATGTCCTGAATCCAATAACTCTTAAATCTATAGCCAAATTATGCCTTTTGTCCAAATTTGAGCTTTTCTTTAACTTTCTTTACCCAATAAGTTTTCTCTTATCCGTCATCATTGCCCCTCTTCTTTAAACAGTCCTCTATTAGTTAAATAACAAGTTAATTAATGTGTTGAATCTGGTTTCATTCCCACTTCATGTTTCAGTTTATCTCACATTAGTAATAATTCATTTTATTAAATTATTTCAGTTAGACCAAGTACTTGTCTCGTCCGTTCTTTGTTCTATGAGAAACAAGGGTCAATGTGAATGAAAACTACTTGTTTTCAGATACGTACAAGAAAGATTAAAAATATTAATTTAATAATCAAACTGATTAATAAATGAATCTTTCCCGGTTTTGACAGGGTGGTGCTCTGATTAATCAAGGAAAAGCAGCTCATTCCACAACAGCCTTTTGCCTTATTAGGGACATTTTTGTTCTTTCATTTTTTAACTTTATAATCTTGGCTTTGTTAATGCATATGGTATCAATTTTGCCAATGGTTTACATTTTGGAGGGGACTTTATACTTTCAACATCAAATCCTGTATGTCTAGAATTTACTTTATTTAGATCTAGATAGATTCTTTATCTAGAATTTACTTTAAACAATATTGTTACACTCAGCATGTTGCAGCCAAAAATGTTCCAATTTAAATCCATTAAAACTGCAATTTTTTGATCACATAGGCATAGAGCATACAGCCATGTTCCATTTCAATATGCTTTAATTCTGCCACTTCATGCTGAGTGAGGGACAAAATTTGGAGTGATTGCTGTAGTCACATCAGCCAAAATAAGGTTTGTTTAAACAGAAAACTGTTGTTTTAAACAGTTTTCCAGTCCTTTTTATTCCATATTGACATGGTGTTTTATGAATATAGATTCCAGTCATCTGCATGTCTCTGACTGAGAGAGGAAACTGTGTTTTAGCTAAATGAGTACAAACAAAGGCACCAGTAGAGGAGCCAATCACTGTTTTTCCCAGACTTCAGTATTTTAGTGCTTGTTCTTCACAAATGCTACAGTATTAGTGTTAGTTATTTGGTTATTTTTCTTTCCGGGGCTTTTGCCACTGTTAAGGAGGGGAATCAACTGTATGTGTGGCCATTTGAAATGTGCTTTACTGTGTGGTTTGAGTCACCTATAGTTTGCTGTGAATAGGTCAATTTGAGTGCTGTGCTACAGCTTTAATTAGGTTTGCAGTGTTTTGTGGGTAGTGTGGTTTAAATAATTTGCCTATATATTTTTGTGACCAAAATCATTTTAGACCTGACTCTACTCTGACTCCCTGTTGACGCAGTTCAGCCCCACGTTTAATTGAATTTCCTGTTTATTATTTTATGGTTTTCATATATCACGATCTACTTCACCCCTTATGTTCTAGTGTCAGCAATTGACCATATGGTTGAACTGGGTTGCTGCTATGTCATAGTTGTGAGAAAGTTTGTTTTAACAGTTGTCATTAAATTTATATTTTTGTCCTATGAACTGATCATCACTTGGCCACATATGTGTGTGGACAAGTGCAGCGCGATCACGTAGGTGTGTGCATGCATCTGTGGAGACGTACAGCGCGATCACCTAAGTGTGTGCATGAGTGTTTTGGTCAAAACCGCATCTTTCTTGATCAGAGGTAACATTACCCAATTTAAATATTTCCTTTTCTCCTGCCTGTGTGTGTGGCATTGTAACAACTCTTCAAGTGTTACAAGTGTCAATTACCTGTTGTGGCATTGCAGTTTATTTATGTGAGATGACAATAGGAACAACTAACAGCCACAGTAAATAAAGATTTTAGTAAATTGCAAAGATTTTGTTTTCATTTTTCCTGTCAAACTTTCTGATGACTTAAATCAGAGGGTTACATCATGGGACTTTTGCTTTGGAGGGAAATGCCAACATGGGGAAACTGAGCAGCCTTGGCGGAGGTCTGCGCTCTGAGTGCTTTCTAGTTTTTACTCGCATCCACTATGATGCCATTTTCCATTGGTTTGGAAGAAAATGCATGCTAATGAAAATATATTTATATTTTGCAGTTATGATCAGGACTGATTTTGGCTAAAAAACTTGGTGAAAGGGGAAAATGATATTAATATACAATATTTTATGGCAGCTTTAGAAGGAGAACATTTTATGTCCCCAAGGACTGTGATTTGTCTAATATTCTACAAAATAAATTAATGCATCAAAATCACTCTTCTTCCTCTTTTTCCCAGTCATTATCTGTGTTAATAAAAAAAAGAAATCCACTTAGCATTTACTAAATAGAAAAGAACAGATATTTCATGTCCTCACAGAAGACACATTACTCTTTATGAAATAAGGCACAAGGGGTTTACTCTTTCCCTTTCCTGCTTTCTGCACTAACTGTCTCTCCTGTTGTCCAACAGATCATTCTTTTAGATGAGGCAACAGCATCTATTGATGCAGAGACAGACGCCTTGATCCAAAACACTATCAAAGAGGCCTTCCAGGATTGTACCATGCTCACCATCGCCCATCGTATCCACACTGTAATAAAGTCAGATCGTATTCTAGTCATGGACAAAGGAGAGGTAACAACCAAAACATAGATCAAGTTTTCGTGATCCTGAACCCAGACTTACAGTAAATGTTCTCTCTGACAGGTGGCAGAGTTAGACAGTCCAGAGGTGCTGAAACAAAGACCAGATTCTCACTTCTACTCACTCCTGGCTGCTGCTAACACGATGAACACCTGAACCACTGAGGCCCTGTGATACTCCAGCACCACTAAACAGTAATAGCTACAGTATAAAAGGATACTAGTTACTGTATTGATTTACACAACCGTATCTTAAACAGTAATGTCATAATTTGGACTGCTTGTATCAGGTGTAACTGAGAGGTGGGAAATGTTGCTGATGTTAGTAAATAGTGATGTGTTGATCTCTCCTGTCTGCTTAAAGAAATACTCACATTGTTTTTTAAAGTAGTGGCTAGGATCAGGTCATTTATACTTTATTTAAAACATATGTATTTGTCTGCTGCTTTCCAGCAGCTACATCATAAGGAATGCAAAAAAGTCTGTGAAATCTTGAACTTTAATTCACGAAATATGCTGCAATCAATTGCAAGGGGTTCTTCAACTTGGTCTGAACATGTAGACACTAAATATTAACTCATTTAGAGGGTGCGAGCCTGGTTAGAATCTTTTTAAAGTTTTTAAAAAAAATTTTGAGACACTGTATTCATCCCACAGGGGGAAATTCTTTCTCTGCATTTGACCCATCCCTCAGGGATGGGTCAAAACAATATTATTACACTTTAAACAATATTGTTACAGTCAGCATGTTGAACGAACCTGGCTAAATGTGGCTTTGGTAAAGCAGTAGTTACGTATTTGGGAGAGCTAGTTGGTCGGGGACAGATGTGCCCTCTCATGAACAAAGCTCAGGCTATTCTTGATTTTCCTGTCAGAAACACAGTGGCAGCGGTGCTTGGAGTAGTAGTAAATAACAACATGATGTCATACTGACCAGAAGTTGAGTGAGGTTGACAAAGTTTGATTAAAAAAAGATAGATACTGTCAAAATGAAATTAATATAGCATTAGGGTATAAATACCCCCAGATGCATGACCCCAATAATTCTAAAATAAATAGTGACATGATGGCAGAGAAAATATTATCACAGAATCATCCATGAAGTCAGATCGGGAGCAGCTGATTTATATATTTTATTATAGGATTGATTTGTTTATATGTTGGAAATGAGTTGAAACAAGTGTAACCTTTGCCAAATTCACAATTTCTACTGTCTTTGAATACAAACAATAAAAAGTCTTTTTTTGTTTGAATTTTTTTTTTATCTCAGATGTATACTGCTGTGAAGAAAATGTTTTGTTGAGGGTGTGTGACAGTGCTTTAAATATCTCAAAGTTTTTTAGGTCAAGGAGTCGTTTACTGAGAAAAAGCCATCAGGAGCTAAACTGATGAAATTGTACATCTAAATCTGCCTTTTCAATATCCATGTACAGTTAATGTGTGTAATACTAGATGCCAGACAGGTGTGTATTCTGTCACACAACACATCACATATAAATTATATCATTCTCTGCTTATCCACGTTAAAACACTGTTGAGACCATGGAAGCACAGCTTTCTCTCTGCTACCAGCCTGCAGGGGGAGACAGTCAAACAATAAAACTCATAAAACAATAATGAGATTTCACTATGTGATTTATTTCCAAGAAACAAAAACTCTAGCCTTTGAAACAACAAAAAAGAAAAACTGGTTTAGTACACATATAATCTGTAGTTTTGACTTCTTTAGCTTGCTGTTTGTAAAAAGTGTTCCATCGGTCATTTGGATTAAGGACACATGATGGCACCAGAGCTTTTTGTCTTGGCCTCATGACCTCATGATAGGCCAGTGATGGAATGACAATAAGATAAGTTGTTTAAGCATCTGCTTTCAGAGAACAAGTATCAATATTCATGTAATATGGTATAGGATTTTTTACTCTTCTTTTTATTGTACTGTATGCTACTTAATGCTTTCTTTGAAATATTTGGATAGCATGTTTTAAGTTTAAACATGGAGTTATGAAAGTAGTCTCTTGCTAAAAAGACAAAGCTACAAAACTTCTGTTTATTTAGTTATTGTAAAATATTTATGAGGTTGGTATTTTAGCTTGTAAAACTAATTCAATATGTTTTCCACGTCACAAAAAATGGATTTAATTGTTTTCCATTCATGTTGTAGGAGAAATAAGGACGTTTCCCTCATGCCAGCAGGGAATCTGCTTTTCTCTTTGTTTTTTTTAAAGTGATAACATCTGCACCACACCAGGAAATAACACCTAATCCCACAGACATTCACTCCTCTCACCAATTCAGGAAAATGAAAGCTTTCTGTCACAAGGTTTAGAATGAAAACAGAACTGTCTCTTCAATCATCCCAGGATCAAGACCCAAATGGCCCAGTTGAACAAACACACATACACGCTTTACAGCCCAAGAACCAAAAGGTCTGCTGATAACATCCATACTCCCAGAGACTGAAACTCATGTTGACCTGGGAATGAACTCTCCAAAATCAACATCAGAGACAGAACTAAAAAAAAAAGAAATAAAAAAATCCTCTTTCTTCAAAACGATGCCAGTTGATAATTGCTTGTTATATGAATTTTTTTGTAGTAATTTGTTATATTGTATAAGTATTACTGTGTAACTATTAACCTGTGTGAAATTTCTTCCCTAGCTCTCTCTCAGCCAGATGTCTGTAAGCTTCCTTGCCTCCACATTCCACATTTGAGGTCATAAATGAATTACTGCTTTGTCCCCGTCTGAAACTCTTCTGCAAAGACAAAAATTAAAACTGATGTAAAACAATATGTAAGTCCAATAATGTTGCCATAAAGTGATTTAGTAATGTAGGGTGAGGGTAGGTCAGTCGACCCCCACCTCACCATGTCCTGCGACTTCAGCTGTGGTTCCGCCTTGCCTGAATGATCAAACATGGTCATTCGCTTTGATCGACAATCTGTTCACCATTGTGGAGTTACAACCCCACAATTCACATAAAGATAACGCCCGTAATCACAACTTGGGGTCTGTATCAACACAACATCTGCCCTCCTTTAGCATATCAAAGGTGACCTGGGTTCACCCCTCCCGACCCCTTGCTGAGTACCAGAGACACACCAGGGTATCAGCGTGCAACTCAAGAGACAATGAGACTGCTTTCCACTCCAAATTACAGGATCCAAAATCCTGCATGGTTTTGAAATCTGGACATTAATGGATCAATAAAAATTTGACAATCTGACCAACCATCTATGCATAAATGTTCACCATCCCTCCTGCCTCTTCTCCTCTTCCTCTCATCACGGAAACGAGAGAAGAGATGTGTTCATGACTGTGAAAGCATGATTTCTGAAAAAAAACTGAACTCTGCAACATCTTCTAATGGATCATTTTTGATGTTTTCTTTATTATTGTGTGTTTTTACTCCTTCATGTAACATGTTTCTTGTTTTGAATCCAATAAGCACACAGTGATGATTTTCTGCCTGTGCCCATTTGAGTTACTGTTTTATTGCACGTGTGCTTTGATGCCTCCCACTAGTGGGGAGACTCAGACGTCTCGCCCATTGTTTCTATGTCAGCTGGTGATGTGACCTCCTATCTTACAGTAGAATAGAACACGCCCTTACTTCCGGCAGCTGTGAGGCTTCAAAAGCCACGGCGCGAAGCCTCTTGCTCCTCTTGCTCCTCTTGCTCCTACCTCCACCTGACATGAACTCTGACTCCTGAACGCGGAGATCCCCGTGACTCCGTGGATAAGCCCGTGCCCTCCTGCCGCAGCAGAAGAGAATTCTTTATCCCCTTTCTTTAAGACTTAGCTTATACAGTTAGATAGCATTCCTTACCTACGATCTCTGCTAATAGTTGAATTTCTTCACTTCAACTAACTTATTTGAAGCTCACCTGTGGATTACTCACGCCTGGGTAATTCACTAAGCCCTTCTTTGAGCTGCATTATCCCGTAGGTGATAGTTACAAAGGCTGCGCAGAGCCTGGTAACCTTAACCTAAACTCTGTTAAATTCAACCAAGTTAACTCGCTTCAACGCCGTTAAAGCATGGCCAAGCTGAACACGACCGTTGAGTCAGAAGTTAACAAAGCCGCCAGCCAGCAACGACTCGACCCTCCAACATCTGAGATTCGGGACCAGGATCGGGTGGACTTTGAACAGCATCCTCCGCGAGTATCCGGTCGGTGACCCCTCCTGATGACTCGCCAAAGCGTGCTTTCCTCCCTGCCCCGGAGACCGGCCGAAAAGTAAGCTAACCTGAACATCTCTGTGTCTTGGAAAGCGTCATAGCTAATCTGGCATTATTATCCGCAATTTATCCAAATTAGTTTCCCTTCAAAACTTCCCTTAGACCCCCTTAGTTTGGTTCACATCACCATGCTATCATTTTGTTTGTTATAGTTATGTCTGATTCTCTCTCTTTCACTCTGATCTCATTTGACTATCTTTCTGTTATCATCCTATATTGAATTTTGTTTTAGTTTGTTCCTGTGTGCTGTGTGAAATTACATTTGATAATAAAATAGATTCTTTTAGACCAAGTTTCTGTGTTGATGACTGGAATCATTAGTTCTTGCGATAGAGGACTTAACTTCCTTCATTTGAGACTGATTTAACGCTATTATTTAGTAATTAATTAATCTGGGTTATATTCACAGCTTTCTTAGGGAATCCTTCTGACCTTAGGAATATAGCTTTAGGAAGGTGGTGCTCCTCGAGGTATTCTTTTAATAACCCTGTCTGATTAATTAATAGCTTTATAATATGATAATTAATATATGATCATTTTGATCATAACCACGATCCTTAACCCCCCTTTAACCCTACAGTAAACATGCCTGAGTATTTCAAAACAACTCTCATCTTTCTACGTTATGAAATGCCAAAATTACGGAACCTCATTTTAAGTGAACATCTTTTCATGTACCAACATTGCCACCTAGTGGTACTGAAGTAAAAGTATTCAATAATGAGACTATGCTTAGTACTGTAAATGCTAAAAATTACTACATTTCAACATGCTATACAATGTGTTCACAATTCCATCCAAGATGTTTCTTTATATAATCTCATGAGTAACCGTTGCATGCTAAGAATAACCTGAATTATTTGTGTGAAACTAGACTACAAATCTGTAGTTATGAGTTTGATAATACGTAGTTATAAGTTTATCTTAGATTTCTCTGTGTCACATGTTTATATTGAATGATACACTATTATTGATTTTGGTGACCAAAGGTGATTGGATATAGCGCGATTTTCCTTTTTACTCGATAATACAAGCTGGCGAGAATTGAAATTCCAGTTATTTGACTGATGACATCTGAAACCGGGGGGGGTTGAATCGCCGCCCCAGGAAACCAACAAGATAAAAACCCAGATTTTTCTTTGTTCGCTCTCTTGCATCGCTCTTGCATCCGCTCTTAAAATTCTTTTTGAACCCACTTTACGTTATACTTTTGAGCTCATTTTACTTTTATATTTCAATTCATCCACCTGCTATAGTCCATGGGCCAGACCAGATTTTGTGTTGTTGACACTTTGAAGACCCCATGTGACCTCTATATTAATTAGACAGACTCACCACTGGGCAAAAATGAAAGCCATGACTCTACCCTTTAAAATGCTACCAAACATGCCCTCATAAAACATGAGTAAAGGTCCTGAAAATGAGCCTAAATTAGGATATGCACCAGCACCTAGAATCCAATTTATTGTAGGGGTGGTTAACTTCATGTGCTGATAACTGTGACAAAGCTACCACTTAGCAAAGGTTATCATACCAAAATATCATCTATGGACATGTACCTTTTCAAAAAATTTGATTAGAATTTGCCACCTGCAGTGGTACAGATAAGCGAAATTTTGGGCTTTGGCCCATGGACTACTGTAGCTGCTTCCCAGCTTAGCGCTAAAGACTTTGAATCTGTTGCATTCAAAGTCTGTCGTTTTTCTTAGACTTTTCCCTCATACTTCCTTCCAAGTTTTTTTTAGTTGTTCCAAAGTTTTTGTTCCTGATTTTCCAAGTCGTCGGTCCTCCAATTCCAATCAAGTGCCAAAGACTTGACAAATTTCATTTAATTGCATTGTAAATTCTATCGATTTGTTGAGAACCGTAAAGTACCTCAGCCCTGAAGATCTGTCATCAGCCATAACCAAATCGGCAGTGATTTTGATCACCAACCGACTTACCAAGCCCAGCGCCAGGTTCCGCTCTTCACCCAGGTCAACCAAGTGACACCGGGCCTCCAGTCCAAACAACCGCCTCGAAGGTCTCCGGACTCCCGGGTCCAGTGAATTGCATTCTGCCGGACGCCAGCGAGTCCAGAGACAAGAGACGACGATCAGACGGAGAGATTTCCTTTCTGAAGAGATCAAACCAGCGCATCCAAAAGTAGGCTTGCTTCCACCTTATACGGCTGTGAAAAGATCTTGATGTCGGTAGTGTTATTAACTCTAATTCCAAAATCTAGAATAAGTAGTTTATTAACACCCTTCGTTCCACTCACTACTCCAAACACCAAAGTCACCTTAAATCAATGTTGGTCATAAGTCTGCTGAATTCTCAATCATTTCATCATATTGTTCAAATGTGTTCATCTACCTCGTTTAATTCTTTCTCTTATTGATTTGTAATAAATTGCATTTATCATCACAACACTGTTGATCCGTGTTTATTTACTTCAGAGATATAAGAATCCATGTGTTAGTATAACTCCCTACCTTTACCAGATTGTTAGACTGATCATACTTCATTATAACATTAATATTTTCCTTCATAAGAAGGTGGTGCCCCAAAATTGATAATCAATAAATCATCAAATCAAACGAGTGCAAACTTCATCACATATGTCCACTACAATGTTTAGATGGAAGTGTATGTTGGGGAAATCCAATCAAAAATCACTTTGAAATACATTTGCACAAATTGAAATAAATTTGGGCATTCTTTTCTAGAAGTAGGTGAAAATTGAATAAATTGAATGAATTGTGAATTGCAGCCAATTTCAGTACACTGGAATTGATAGGGAGTGAACAGGGTATATGTAGAAGGTCTGTGGTAATCACAGTGACTCTGCATGACAGCGGCTTTATTGGTGCTTTAAAAGTAGTCAGACATTTCATTCACAGTCCTGCAAACATTGCAGAGCTGAAAGTTCAGCAAGCCATTATTAAGAGGACGCGTCACTCGTCCAGGATGTAACCACACGTAATTCAACTCTCAACCCACTGAAGGCAATGCTGGCAAACTTAGAAACACTGCTGGACCCATGCAGCTGCAGCGATATCCCCATCATCTGACAAATATAATTATTATAATAGTCACTTTATGATAAACCTTCCCTGAGACTTTTTACCGAGCCAATTATACATCTAATTAAGAAATCATCAAAACTAAGCTGAGATGTCATGAGAGTAAAAGCATTCAGCTAACAAGAGGTTTAAAACTATGCCACTAAATTATCTGTCAAACTGTAATGTATGAGAATCAGGTTAAATGTTGCAGTGAATGATCCCTCTCCTACGATTTGTTCTCTCCCTCTGTATTCACCTCTTGTCCCTTCATCTGTGACTCCTCATTTGTCTCTCCTGTTTTGTGTCCTTGGCCCTCTTATAAAGGAGATTGAGCTAATGATCTCCTTGGGCATCATACACTGTAAAATGTAAGATTGAATTTAATTAGAAATACTGAGTTGAACTAGCTCAGTTTTTATCAACTTGTTAATAACACTCATTTTATTTTAGTTACTTTGGCATCAAGAAAACTGTCAAACTCAGTTTACTTGAGTTTGGTTCATTTAACAAACGAACAATGTAAACATCCCACAATGTAACTAAGTATATTACTCTTATACTTAAGTACCTGTGAGAAAAGTTGGATAAATGGTACTTTTGTTTTGTAAAACAAGACAGGCACCCACAAACTTACGGCCACAGCTCCAGGCAGCCGCCTCAACCAACGAGGTGCGGAATATAGTCCATTTGGACTCAATGTCCCCACCCTCCCTCGGAATGCAGTCAAAGTTCTGCCGAAGGTGAGAGTTGAAGATCTCCCGGACGGGGGGCTCTGCCAAACGCTCGCACCACACCCTCACTGTACATTTGGGTGCACCAGGCCTGTCCGGCATCCTCCCCCGCCATTGGATCCAACTCACCACCAGGTGGTGATCAGTTGACAGCTCAGCACCTCTCTTCCCCCAAGTGTTCAGAACATATGGTTGTAGGTTTGCTGACACAACTACAAAGTCGATCATAGACCTATGACCTAGGGCGTCCTGGTGCCAAGTGCACTTATGGACTCTGTTATGTTCGAACATGGTGTCCATTATGGACAAACCATGACTAGCACAGAAGTCCAATAACTGAACACCACTCGGGTTCAGATCAGGCAGGCTGTAAATTAGCTTGCTCACTGTTATTGTGATAACTTAAACTACCAATATCCTAAAAAGTATTGTAGCATGCTGAAATTTCTTATTGCATGAATTTGACAAAATGATTTGCTTTTTTCTCTGGAGTGCTTGTTATTACAATACATCACACTATTTTATTATATCACACTCGTGCATCACCCAGGTGGATGTCACTAACCGTGTGAGAGACTTAACTTATGATGCAATGGTGTTATATAACTAATAATTTTCATTTTCTATTGAAATATTTCTAAAGAACAAATTACTGCTCAACTGGTAATTATTCAGAACACATTTAAAGACAGGTTACTTGGGCTGATGGCCTCAAACACATTGTCTCAAGGTATGCTGGGAAACTCCACCCACCTATCCCCAACACGCTACAGGATCTATTTACCCATTGTGCAAAAGCACACTATGTAGTTTGGTTGTTTCATCTGTCATTAAACATTTATTTTCATATGGGCAAAAAACGTCAGCTACCCAACATTGAATAGGACAGCTGCAGAACAATAAACAATAAAGTATGTGTGAATCTACTCTGGTGTGTGCTATTGCCACAATTGTTAAGAGCATTTCATGTAACAGATCTGAATGTGAATTAAAGATTTTAGAAGCTGGGACAGCAAATACCTGAGTAAAGTTTTACAAAACAAAAGTACCATTTATCCAACTTTTCTCACATAACAAAAGGGCTGTTTCCCATGAAAAGTAGTGGAGTACAAGTAGAAAGTGGTATGAACAGAAAACAGGCTATTCAAGTAAAGGAGATCTAATTTGTGAGGTAGTGTAAGTATATGTAAGTATAAGAGTAATTTACTTAGTTACATTGTGGGATGTAACTAAGTACTGATAAAAGCTAAAGTTCCCAGTACTTGGTTTGTTTAAATGAACCAAACTCAAATAAACTGAGTTTGACAGTTTTCTTGATGCCAAAGTAACTAAAATAAAATGAGTGTTATTAACAAGTTGACAAAAACTGAGTTCGGTCAACTCAGTATTTCTAATTAAATTCAATCTTACATTTTACAGTGTATGATTGTTCATGTAAGAGAGTATAGTAGTGTGTGTGAGAGAGCATGATTGTGTCTGTATGAAATTATGATAGTGTGTGAGAAAGTATAAAATATGGCCTACATGGCCTCTCATAGTTTTAATTCTATGGAAAAAACACTAAAATACAACACTTCAAACACCAATTCAATAAAATAAACACATGATTTGGCCATCTTTACTGTTTATTTCCACAAATAACATCTCTCAAACACATGGAAATAGAACAAACACAATTTTTAATTCATATGATATAAGAGCAGATTACCAAACAGACTCTCCATTGTTATATGCTGTTCAATGTGCATATCAATGTGGTCATCTCATTCAAAAGACTCAAACAAAGCAAGTCTGAGAGGCGCCAGTGACAAGCCACTAGATTGCCAGCAGTTATTTCCTAACTACATATACCAGAGATGCCTTCATAACAATTTAGTCTGACTGAAGGAGCGCAGCTTCAAGTCTCTCTGACAGGTGCCCTGAGGTCGATGCTGGTGCCAAAAACATCACAGTATGGATGTAAGTAACTAAAATCTGATGGTTCTTGGAGAAAATAACATGACTGTGGTAAAATATTCAGGAACACATATTGATGTCAGTGTGTCAGTTGTGGGGCTATGTGAAGCTCAAATGCTACTAATGGACGGGAAAAGCCGAACTTTTGGTGTCCTGGCCATGGTGCGTTCATTTGATTCAAAACCTCAGAATTTCTATTTTCCAGTGAAACCTGGCATATTATTGTAAATTTAAACTTAACCTATTGTAAACTTAGAGAGGCTCATTCATGCCAGGAGAAAATATGCATATTAGCGTAACCACAACTTGTTCTTCCAGTCATTACCTCTGCCTAAGAGGTTATGTTTTCACAGCGTCTGTGATCCAGAAGTGGACCCAGATAAAATAGTGGATCAAGGATTTTCACTTTGTTTTTGGACAGTTTTTTTCACCATTCCCATCTATTATGTACAGAGCCCCTAAAGCGCCATAAGGGCTTTTTTTTTTATTATAGCACAAGATGTTATATTGTATGGACAAATTGAAACTTGTGGTAGATGGGTTGGACATTTAGTGATGAAAACCCATTAAAATTTGCAGTGGAGCTAACGACCTACCCTATTAATTTTGATAGCTTTATTATCTGTATGTACATCTCTATATCATTCTCTTTCCTTATAATAATTATCACAATGTTAAAGAAAACAAATTGCTGGCTCTGCCTCAAAATCTAATCACCAAATCAAATTTGCTTACTTACTGTTAGTGTGATAACTTAAACTACCAGTATCCGAAAAGGTATTGCAGCATGCTGCAATTTCTTATTGCATGAATTTGACAAAATAATTAATTTTTTACTCTGGAGTGTTTGTTATTACAATACATCACACTATTTTATTTTATCACACTCTTGTATCATCCAGGTGGACGTCACTAACCGTGTGAGAGACTTAACTTATGATGCAATGGTGTTATATAACAGTAACCATTTTCTATAAAAATATTCCTAAAGAACTAATTATTGCTCAGCTGGTAATTATTCAGAACACATTTAAAAACAGGTTACTTGGGCTTATGGCCTCAAACACATTGTCTCAAGGTATGCTGGGAAACTCCACCCACCTATCCCCAACATGCTACAGTATCTATTTACCCATTGTGCAACACCACAGTACGTAGTTTGGTTGTTTCAACTGCCATTAAACATTATTGTCATGCTGGCAAAAAACGTCAGCTACCCAACATTGAATAGGACAGCTGCAGAACAACAAACAAATATATGTGAATCTATTCTGGTGTGTTCTATTGCCACAACTGTTAAGAACATTCCATGTACAGATCTGAATGTGAATTAAAGATTTTAGAAGCTGGGACAGCAAATACCTGAGTAAAGTTTTACAAAACAAAAGTACCATTTATCCAACTTTTCTCACATAACAAAAGGGCTGTTTCCCATGAAAAGTAGTGGAGTACAAGTAAAAAGTGGTATGAACAGAAAACAGGCTATTCAAGTGTAGTAGCTCTAATTTGTGGGGTACAAGTTACATCGTGGGATGTAACTAAGTGCTGAAAAAAGCAAAAGTTCCCAGTACTTGGTTTGTTTAAATGAACTAACTTTATTTTAGTTTCTGTCAAACTCAATTAAACTGAGTTTGACAGAAACTAAAATAAAATTAGTGTTATTAACAAGTTGATAAAAACTGAGTTAGGTCAGTTCAGTATTTCTAATTAAATTCAATCTTACATTTTACAGTGAACATCTGATGTTATGAGACACTACACAGTATTTAAAAAGCAGCTTAAAATCCAGTTTTGAAACATGCACTCTCATGTGGACATAAAACACACACACCAATTGTTGGTGATTTTAACATACATGTGTGCTGTGAAACCAGACCTCTGGCCAGGGATTTTATTAATCTTATTGACTCTTTTAATATCACTCAGTAAGTGACTGGACCGACTCATGAAAAAGGACACACATTAGACCTTGAGCTGTCCTATGGTCTATGTGTTGGTATTAGAAAAATCTGTCATTCATGTATATCGGATCATCTGCCTGTTTTATTTACTGTTACAGTCCCTCACTCTGGACAGGTAGCCTGTGGTCTCTCATGCCACCTGCGCACGATTAACCCTTCAACGGCCTTGCAGTTTTCTACTGCTTTTAAAGATTCTATGCTTTATACCCTCGATGACTGTGATCTCGGTGTTGAGGAACTTGCCACCCTTTTTGAATATACCTGCACTGATATTTTGGACTCAGGTGCTCCACTCAGAACAGGAAGCACTAAGCCACTTTCTGAGCCATGGTTAAATGATACTACATGCACTCTCAGACGTTCATGTAGACGTGCTGAGAGAAAGTGGAAGAAAGACAAGCTCCATGTTTCCTCAGCAATCTTGTATGACTTTTTATCAAAATATCAGACAGCAGTTAAAACTTCAAAAACTGAAGTCATATCCAACCTAGTCACCAATAATAGTCATAAGCCTCAGGTACATTTTAATTATTTTAAATATCTTATTAAACTCTGTGATACAGCTCGCATTGTCCCATCATTCGCACTTTGTGAGAACTTTCCAAAAAAATCATCAACAAGATTTCTGCTCTTAGATCTCCATCTATTTCCTTAGCCATTGACCCCTCTATACCTCCTATGTGCCCAGTCGTCTTTGAGCAGTTCGAGCCTGTATCACTCTCCTCACTATCTGAGGTTGTGAAGCATTTGAGGCCTGCACATTGTCCCCTGGACAGCATCACTTCTCGTTTATTCAAAGAAGTTTTAGTATTCTTGCCTTAATCAATGCTTCTCTTAGTTCAGGATGTGTTTCAGCTGCCTTTAAGCGTGCTGTAGTGCAACCTCTCATCAAAAAGAAAAATGTGGACCCTTCTGTTTTCTCCAACTTTAGGCCAATTTCTAAATTACCTTTTTTGTCCAAAGTCTTGGAGAAACTAGTGCTTATCCAATTGCAAGAATTTTTAGACGGTTTTAGTATCTGTGAAAAGTTTCATCTGGTTTTAAAGCTCGCCACAGCACAGAAACTGCTCTTTGAAGAGTTTTTAATGACCTTCTTTTAACTGCTGACTCTGGACAGTGTGTTGGCATCAGAGGTACTGCCCTTAAATGGTTCCAGTCTTATCTGTCAGACAGGAGTTTCTCTGTTTGCCTTAGTGAATTTTCCTCGTCTGGGGCCCCAATTTACTGTGGGATCCCCCAAGGCTCCATCTTAGGTCCAATCCTTTTTCTTGATATATGTTGCCCTTGGGGTCGATTTTTAGGAAATACAACCTGTCCTTCCACTGCTTCGCTGATGATGTGCAGATCTACTTGCCCATAAAAGCAAACTGCAAAGACTCTGTACAGTCATTACTAGATTGCCTGAAAGACATCAAAGCATGGATGGAAATAAATTCTTTGAACCTCAATGACAACAAAACAGAGATTATCATGTTTGGACGTCCTGACCAGCTGAATGATTGTAACGTTGTGCTAGGCTCTTTAGCTTCGGTCAATCGTTCCTCTGTCAAAAATCTTGGCATTATTTTTGATAGCTCGCTAAAATGTGATAATCAAATTAGTAAAGTTGTAAAGATCAGCTTTTTCCAACTGAGACTCCTAACTAAGATCAAACCTTTTCACTCACTCACTTAGAGCAAATTATCCATGCACTCATCACATCACGCTTGGATTATTGTAATTCTCTGTATGTGAATCATCTCTTCGCCAGCTTCAGCTTGTACAGAACACCGTTGCTCATATTTTAAGTGGTACAAAATAGCACGAGCACATCACCCCAGTGCTGGCCTCCCTACACTGGCTCCCTGTCCCGTTCAGGATTGATTTAAAATTCTTATTACTTGTTTTTAAGGTTTTAAATGGGTTGGCGCCACCATACCTAGCAGACCTTTTACATTTTAAAATTCCTGCAAAGGCACTGAGGTCGTCCGGTCACTGCCTCCTGGATGTTCCCAGATCTAACCTCAAAAATAGAGGTGACCGGGCCTTTGCAGTGGCTGCCCCCAATCTATGGAATAGCTTACCTGCTGTAAGAGCCATTGGTTTGTGTTTTGATGGTGTGGACCTCCCACCACTAGGGGGAGTAGAAGGCCGTCAAAGTTTGTGGTAATCAGAGGTAATCAGAGGTCATTAAATGCACCGGTGTAATGATTTGTTTGGTTGGAAGGATGACAGAAGCACACATTTTTTGGACTGTGCAAATGTGGCGTGCAATTGTGGAAATATTGTAAGATAGAGCCTTGTTAGCCGTTGTTTTGTTTTGGAGAGAGAGACATTAAAATAAATTACTTTGATTTCATGGAAGCGTGGACATCTTCATTTGTGCGCATTTGGACTATGCTTACCTCCAACCCTAGTGGTGACCTTTTTTGAATAGCGAAAGGGTCACTATACTTGCTTTTATAAGAACTTCTAGGACCCCAGCAACTTTAAAATCATTACTAAAGACCCACCTGTTTCTTTGGCTTTTAATTGAGGTTTAATTCTCAAAGTCGCACACTGACTATTCTTCGTCATACTTATTTACTTTATTCTTCTGAGTCGGCATCTTGATATCTAAAACGGTTTTCACACAATCACAGTTTAAAATTTTGTTTAATTTCTGCTCCCTTTCAGATTTTATAATGAGTGTGTATTGCGCAGAGCTAGAGTGCAGTCACATGACCTAAGAGTGGAGAGCAGATGACAAGTCATCTAGAAATTTCCCAAACAACTCTCCATAAATCCCACAATCCTGACTCCACATCCAAAATATGTACATCAAACCATAGAAAAAATTTATGCTGCTTCATTTAATACCAAAATGGAACCCAACAGCCTTATCGTTGGGCTGCAGAGGACCTAGAATGCCAGGTGGTCCACCAAATTGCTCCATTGACTTCGACTATAAACTTGAGTGATGACTTTAATAAAAGGCTTTTTAACTCTCCAGGCTTTTTAACTCACTCTTAAATTAATATTTTCTTAACTTACTCCGGACAAATTATATACCAATGTTTTCAGCAAGTTCTTGGGATCCCCATCATGCCATTGTTTCAGTGATACGACCTACGTTTCAGCCAGAGCCTCAGTTGTTCAGAGGTTGGTTGTTGGCCAGTTTACTGTGTCTGCTGTCTAAACTGCAGGTGTTCAGTGACACAGCTGGGACTCCTGCACTCATGAGTCTACTTTTAGAACATGCAGTAAAGGCAGAGCCAAAGACATCTAGTTTCTAGAGCTGCGATTTATCATGAATGGAAGAAATTAAAAAGGTAAATTACCATTAGCAATATTAGTATGATCGATATGCACCAAGCACAGGCACACATTGAAATTTCTTGCGAAATTTTCTAGTTATTATTATTCCACTTTTTCGCCACGTAACTAGTCTCGCAGCATTGCCAGCACATGCAGAAGACATACATCAAACCGTGTGGCTAGATGGGTCTGCTATGACTTTTAGTAATGATTGGCAAAACATATTTAGCAAAAAACTGCAAAGAATTTTCCCATAAGAAAAAATGGGAAAAGATCTCAAACCCACCCCGATTTGAGACTCTGTAAGTTCGCCCTCCTTTACGTAGAAATGTCATTAAAAGTTTAAACAAGTAACAACAATTGGGACTTTATTCTTCTGAGTCGGCATTTTGATATAAAAAAACGTCTTTTACACAATCACAGTCTAAGTTTTGGGTAATTTCTGCTCCCTTTCAGATTTTATGAGTGTGTATTGCGCAGAGCTAGAGTGCGGTCACATGACCTTAGAGTGAAGAGCAGATGACAAGTCGTCTAGAAATTTCCCAAACAACTCTCCATAAATCCCACAATCCTGACTCCACATCCATAATATGTACATCAAACCGTAGGAAAATTTATGTGGCTTTATTTAATACCAGAATGGAACCAAACAACCTTATCGTTGGGTTGCAGAGGATGCAGAGTGTGCAGAGCTAGAGTGCAGTCACATGACCTTAGAGTGAAGAGCAGATGACAAGTCGTCTAGAAATTTCCCAAACAACTCTCCATAAATCCCACAATCCTGACTCCACATCCATAATATGTACATCAAACCGTAGGAAAATTTATGCGGCTTTATTTAATACCAGAATGGAACCAAACAACCTTATCGTTGGGTTGCAGAGGACCTAGAATGCCAGGTGGTCCACCAAACTGCTCCATTGACTTCCATTGTAAACTGATGGCTTTCATAACATCTCAGAATCTCCAGGCTTTTTAACTCACTCTTAAATTAATATTAATATTTTCTCTAAAATTAGTATTTCTGTGCTTGTGAGTGTGTATGTGACCTACACCAGCCCTCTTTGAAAGACTAGCTTATTACATTTTATTTGGAAATAATACCTATCTCTCATCAAAGAGGGCGTGGTCCACCATGAGTGAAACAGAGAGACAAAAGAGAGACAGGCACGCCACCAGGGACACAGGGCAGAGGGGGCCCTAAGGGACCATCCATTCAAGCCCATCAGAGGGCCCATTGCCATTAAACCGCCCAGCTCTGAGCCCCCACATCAATGCCAGCCATGCCTCTCCTACCCCCTCCACCAGGATGTCCCCAACCCAGCCCCACATCCACCCCACCCAGGACCAGGAGGCCAGGCAGCAGGCACATTGACGGCACCGCCAGACGCCGGCCGCAGCCCTCGACCGACCCCTGCAGGCCGCCCCCCCAACAGATCCACTTGACACACCCCTGGGCCAGCCCACACCCCCCAAGGACCACCAAGGGCCCCCCTAGGCACCAGGACACGCCCCGAGGGAGCAGAGGAGAGAGAGGAGGAGGAACAGGGGCCCACGAGGACCCGACCATAGTTCACCTACCCCCTGTTACCCCAAACTGGGCCAGGCACCACAAGCCATGCCAACCCTAAACTAGTGGTAAACCCCGCCATGTGTAAGGACAAAGGACAATAATCCGCTCTTTATTAAGCACAGAGATGTGTTACCAAAGTTATCTTTGTAGGTCATATTATATACTTTATAGAATTTCAGAATTTTGCAGATGTTGAAAGTTGAGCACAAGGGACATATATAGTGTCAGTTCAGTTATTTAAATACAGCTGATTAAGGAAGGACTGCATAGCTGTAACAGTTTGCTTGAAAAAGTATGTTAAAAGGTTTAATTAAAGATGGCATTTTTCATGGAAAAAAATTGTGGTCTTTTTATTTGAGAATACAACATTCTCAAAGAGGAATATGAGTAATTGTCTGTGTTTGCAAACATGTGTGTTGGAACTTAAATAACTAAGGAGCAGAAGGCAGGGCTGGAGATAATTCTCATCATGAAGTTACACAAACAAATAAATAGTCTTAATTCACAGGTAGAGAGAGAGAGAGCGAGAGAGAGAGAGAGTAGGGGTGTTTGTGTGGTCAGGTCTTTAAGGAGGTATTTGAAAGAGGCAACAGTAAGGGTAAATGTCATGGAAGTGTGATACTTTATAGCCAATAAATCAAACTTAAATAAAGTGATTATTACATTATCGGCTCCAGTTATTACATTTTTAAAGGATTTTTTAAAACCCAGCCAATAATGTCGTAACTTATTTCATTATGGGCAAAAAGTTATTACGTTATTGGTTCAGAAATTGTATTACATTATTGACACGTTACTACATTATTGGCTTTTATTACGTTAAAAAATGAAAAATTATTACGTTATTAGCAGTTATAACGTTATCGGACGATATTACATTATTGGCTTCAACAACATGCAGTAAAGGCAGAGCCAAAGACATCTATCAGAATCAGAATCAGAATCAGCTTTATTGGCCAAATATGTGTACACATACAAGGAATTTGACTCAGGTTTTTTGCGTGCACTCAAGGTACTGGACAACAAGTTAAACAAAGATATATATATATATATATATATATATATATATATATATATACAGTACCAGTCAAAAATTTGGACACAGTTTCCCATTCAAGTGGATGGGAATGTATGTCCAAACTACTGACTGGTACTGTATATATATATATATACACACACACATATATATACATATATGTGAGTGTCAGTAGAAATATGCAGGACATTAAAATGTACAGGACAGAAAAATATAAGGGACAGACAAATATACAAGACAGAAAATATACAGGATCGAGAAAAATAGTATATAGTATAGTATATGGTAGACTTATGTACATTGTGCTGAATTGTGTTAAAGTGAGGAGTGTAGGGTGGGATGATGCTGAATCACTGAATGTGTGTTTATCAGACTGATGGCCTGTGGGAAGAAACTGTTTTTATGTCTGGTTGTTTTGGCATACAGTGCTCTGTAACGACTACCAGAGGGGAGGAGATCAAACAGTTTGTGGTTGGGGTGAGATGGATCTGCAGCGATGTTTCCTGCCCTCTTCCTGGTTCTAGACATGTACAAGTCCTGAATGGAGGGCAGGTTGATCCTGATGATTTTTTCTGCAGTCCTGATAATCCGTTGCAGTTTGTTCCTGTCCTGTTTTGTGGCCGACCCATACCAGACGCTGATGGAAGAGCAGAGAACAGACTGAATGGTTGCAGTGGTTGCAGTGTGGGGGCGGCTGTGGCTCAGGGGTAGAGCGGTCGTTCACGGAACAAAAGGTCGGTGGTTCGATCCTCAGCCCCTGCAAGTCCACAAGTTGAAGTATCCTTGAGCAAGATACTGAACCCCAATTTGCTCCCCGGGCGCCGCGTGTAGTGGCAGCCCACTGCTCCTCAGGGATGGGTCAAATGCAGAGAAAGAATTTCCCCATGTGGGACTAATAAAGGTATCATTATTAAAACTGACTGAATGGTTGCAGTGTAAAACTGAGTCAGCATCTCCTGAGGCAGGTTGAACTTCCTGAGTTGACTCAGGAAGTACATCCTCTCCTGTGCCTTTTTTATTATGGCGTCAGTGTTGGAAACCCACTTCAGGTACTAGGAAATTATGATTCCCAGAAACCTGAAGGTTTCCACAGCAGACACCATGTTGTTGTGTATGGTGATGGGGGGCAGTGCTGGAGGGCTCTTCCTGAAGTCCACAGTCATCTCCACAGTTTTGAGCGTGTTTAGCTCCAGGTGGTTCTGACCGCACCAGAGGACCAACTGTTGAACCTCCCGTCTGTACGCAGACTCGTCGCTGTCCCTGATGAGGCCAATGACCGTTGTGTCATCTGCGAACTTCAGGTGTTTTACAGATGGGGTGCAGTCATTAGTGTAGAGGGAGAAGAGTAGTGGGGAGAGCACACATCCTTGGGGGGGCGCCAGTGCTGATCATTCGGGAACCAGATTTAATGTTTCCCAGCCTCACCTGCTGCCTCCTGTCAGTCAGGAAATTTGTAATCCACTGACAGGTGGAGGCAGGCACAGTGAGCTGGGAGAGCTTGAAGTGGAGCATATCCAGGATGATCATGTTGAACGCCGAGCTGAAGTCCACAAACAGGATTCTTGCATATGTCCCTGGGGAGTCGAGGTGTTGCAGGATGTAATGCAGTCCCATATTGACTGCATCATCCACTGACCTGTTTGCCCGGTAGACAAACTGCAGGGAGCCAGCAGGGCGCCTGTGATGTCCTTCAGGTGGCTCAGCACAAGTCTTTCAAAGGATTTCATGACCACAAACGTCAGGGCAACATGCCTGTAGTCATTTAATCCTGTGATGGAGGGTTTTTTGGGGACTGGGATAATGGTGGAGCGTTTGAAGCAGGAGGGAACTTCACACACCTCCAGTGATCTGTTGTAGATTTGTTTCTTTCAGGCAGAAGGGTGACACACCATCAGGGCCTGGTGCCTTTCTGATCTTTGTCTCTGAAAGAGCTGACACACATCCTCTTCACAGATCCTCAGTGTAGGTGGGGGGTCAGTAGGGAAGGGTAATGTGCCAGTGTGAGTGGGTGGTTGTGAGCGGGTGAGGGGTGTGAGTGCTGGCCTATCAAACCTGCAGTAGAGAACATTCAGGTCGTTGGCCAGTCGATGGTTTTCCTCAGTGTGGGGTGATGGTTTCCTGTAGTTGGTTAAATCATTCAAGCCTCTCCAAACTGATGCAGGATCGTTGGCTGAAAACTTCTTCAGTTTTTCAGTGTAATCCCTCTTTGCTACACTGATTTCCTTTGTCAGTCTGTTTCTGGCCTGGTTGAACAGAATTCTGTCCCCACTTCTGTAGGCCTCTTCCTTGGTCTGGCGAAGCTTTCTGAGGTTGGCTGTAAACCAGGGTTTGTCGTTGTTGTAGCTGCAGAAAGTTTTTGTTGGCACACATGTCTTCACAGAAGCTGATGTAGGATGTCACAGTGTCAGTGAGTTCATCCAGGTCAAAAACACTCCAATCAGAGCAGTCAAAGCAGGCCTGTAATTCCAACTTTGCCTCATTGGTCCATCCCCTCACAGTTTTAGCAGATTTTATTCTTTGCCTGTATGCTGGGAGAAGGTGTACCATTCAGTGATCAGAGAGTCCTAAGGCTGCATGGGGAACAGAGCGATATGCGTCCTTTAATATAGTGTAGCAGTGGTCCAGTGTGTTTTTATCCCTGGTGGGACATTTAATGTGCTGTCTGTATTTAGGCAGTTTGTGACTGAGGTTTCTCTGCTAAAGTCGCCGAGAATAATGAGCAGGGAGTCTGGATGTTTATGCTCCATGTTAGTTATCAGGTCAGCAAGGTGTTGTAACGCCTCACTAACACATGCCTGAGGTGGGATGTAAACACCCACCAGAATAAACGAGGAAAACTCCCGCAGTGAACAGAACGGTTTACAGTTTATGAAAATGCACTCCAAGTGAGGACTGCATGACTTCTCTAACACTGTGACATCTGTGCACCAACCTTCGTTGATGTAGAAGCAGATTCCGCCTCCTCTCATTTTCCCTGTTAGCTCCGTAACGCGGTCTGCTCGTAGGAGTTGAAATTCTGGCAGATGTAGAGAAGTGATCGGGATGTGCTCACTAAGCAAGGTCTCCATGAAGCACAGGGACTTACCTAAGTCCATGGATGCTCTGTTGAGGAGCAGCAGTTCGTCCACCTTGTTGGTCAGAGAGCAGACATTTGCCAGGTGAATGGAAGGGAGCGCTGTTCGAAAACTCCACTGTCGGAGTCTGACCAGCACACCGGCTCGCCTCCCCCATCTGCGAGTCTTGCGTCCCCGGCAAGTTTCATAGAGAGCTGCTGCTCCTCCAACTAAAGCTCTGTAAAACTTTCCGGATCAGTAAAAACAGGCTATGTTTAAAAGTTCCTCTCTGGTGTGATGTGAACAGAGAGGGAGCGCTGAAGACTGTACAAATAAACAAAAACAGTTGAAGTACCAGAGAGCGCAGAACCGCCATCTTGTTGAAGATTCTCTAGTTTCTAGAGCTGCGATTTATCATGAACGGAAGAAATTAAAAAGGTAATTAGCATTAGCAATATTGGTATGATCGATATGCCCAAGCACAGGCACACATTAAAATTTCTTGCTAAATTTTCTAGTTTTTACTGTTGTTTTACTGAGAAATTTTTTTATTGCTTGCTGATTTTGCTTGTCATGCTGTCTTTTTAATCTGCTGTTCAGCACTTTGATCAACTGCTGTTGTTGTAAATGTGCTCTATAAATAAAATTGACATTGACAAATTGACACTGACCATCATTGATTTTATAATATCAAAAATTAAAGAATGTCTCCACTCGCGCATACTGAGTCCAATGAGAGGAAACCCCAAAATGAATTCTTGCACACTTTCATTAAATTGTTGTTCATTGTTGGTTTTGGTTGTGTCACTTTATTTAGATTTAGTACCTGGTGTAATCCAGTTTAACTTGAGTTTAACTTTATTTTAATCCATTTTGATTAAGTTTATTTATTTATTTAACTTAAGTAATGTTTAACTGCAGCAATTCAATGTTACCCATTTACAGCTGTGGATTTATTTTATGGTTTCAAATATGGTGCTGGTCAGCATTTTTTTGTCTGAGTACTTAATGTTTGAGTGTTGAATGTTTGAGATAACTGACAAATAAAGTTACAGGACATCCAAAGAGGAAATGTACAAAAACTACTCTACTTCTCAGTGTTACGACACTTAGAGTTTCATATGATTGCTATGTTGAGATGAATAGTTACTCTCACTTCAGGACTTCTGACAGAGGCGCTGCTTCATTGTCACTCATGTGTGACAAAGCTGGTTTTGCTGTCTGTGGTTTTGTGTGGGTTTCGCTGTTGCTGGCCTGTATTAGAGAAAAGGGAATATACCAAGTCTTTCTTTTAGAGCCACCATATATTTATAATTGTTATATGATGACAGATGCAGGTTTTACAACTCAGAATGACTCCATCCACTTTCCATGTGAGGCTGTATTGGCTTATGAGCTCTTCATTAATTTTATGATATGTGATGCAATGTCACATGGACACATTTTCAGAAATTAATTTTTTAACACAATATGAGTGGATTTGAAAGCCAGCTGGGAGCATCATTCCTCAGCATGGTTGTGTAATCACCCATGTTTTTTTTCTGTCTGATTGTGTACATGTTATTAACAGATTTCAATTACATTTTGTGGAGTGATAGACCTAGGGCTAAGAAAAACTTTAGTAATTCTCAATAAATAATAAGCCATGTCAGTGAAAAACAAAATGAGTTGCTATTATTATTATTATTATTTTTGCTATTTAAGGTAAAATATTAAGAAATATTTAAATATACATATACATAAATTTTATTTGAATGGGTGTTCTTTCAAAGTGCTCAGCCACTTATAGTATGGATACTTGTTTTCTATGTAAATAATTATAATTGATGTAAATAAATGTTGAATAGTATTTCAATTAGGAGGAACAAGTGAATGAAGATGATATGTGATAATTAGTCAGAAAGTCTTTGGCCCTTAGACTCTTCTGATTGAAGGGCATCTGCCCTGAGCAGCAGTAAGATTAATCCAGTGCAGACACTGGTGGTGGTGGCAGCTGATGACTCTGCTGAGACTGATTTGGCTGATGAAATGATGAAGTTGGTGAATTTGTTAAGACTAAGCGGTACAGAGAGAATCATATATAAAAAAGAGAGGCTAACCATGAAGGTGTGTCACTGTGCTGGATAGATGTGACCAGCTGATCATAACTGTAGGTTACTCGGTAACCGTTGTTCTCTGAGTGAAGAGACTATCTTTCCACTGAACTACGTATTCCCTACGTATGGGGCTTCTGTCCCAGCAGTTCACCATTATGGTGATTGATTTGTAAGACATTTCAGCTGTGCTGGCCGCGGCCATAGCCTATATAGGCGTCTGTTTGAATTCTACTCAATTCAGTTCAAACAACTTTATTTATCCCAAAAAGGGCAATTAGGTTTAAACAGTCAACCAAGACCATACATACATTTACAAACTTACAGTAGACAGCAGACAAGAGAGGGCTATGTCAAAGATAATAAATAAAGAAATAAAGAAAGAAAGAAAGAAAACTGGCGTACTGGTCAGGATCAGGATCAGGATCTCAGGCAGGCAAACTCAGTGACCTCTTTTAAATCTCTTCTTAAGACTCACTTTTATCGCATGGTCTTTTAATAGTTGTCTTATCTGTTGTTTATACTGTGGTGTTTTGTCATTAATGTGTTTTTTACTGTGAAGGACTTTGAAAACTGTTTTGGAAAAGTGCTATATAAATAAAGTTATTATTATTCCTGTCCTTCACACCCAGACCATTAAACCAGCATATAAATGAGAAGGTTAAAAGACTTTCAATGACTGACTGGTAAAACAAACATAAAATCTTGTTACACACATCAAAGGAGTTTAACTTCATCAGCAAATGGATTCTCTGTTGACCACACTTAACAATAAAATCTGTGTTGGCATCAACTTTAATTGGGAGTTGAACACTGTTCTCAAATATTTGTAGGTGTCAACAATCTCAACCTCCTTGCCATGAATGAAGCTAGCTTTAGGTTCATTATTGTTTTTCCTAAAATCAATGATAAGCTCTTTTGTTTTTGACACGTTAAGGTCGAGGAAGTTTTCATCACAGCAATTAATAAAGGCTGGGAGGGTGCTTCCATGTTCTGACTCTGAACCTTGAAGAAGAGACAGAAGTGCAGTATCATCAGAGAATTTCACCAGGTAGCTACCCTCTTTACCAGACCTGCAGCTGTCTGTGTACAAGATAAAGAGGAGGGGTGAAAGAACACACCCCTGGGGGAAACCGTATTAGAAACCAGGACACCTAACATAGTTCCATTAACTAGAACCTCCTGATTTCTCTCTGTTAAAAATTTTAAAAGCAAAAATAAGAACAGGTCAGGTAAGTTTAAAGAAGCAATAAGGCAATTAATTAAAATATTTGGTTGCATCTTGTTAAAAGCTGCTCAAAAGTCAGCAAATAAAAGTCTCACATTGGGACAAGTGCTTGCAAATCCTGTCAAGGATGAAGAGTTTTGTATCGTACACCCCTATACCAGCCTGATAAGCAAACTGTAAGGGGTCAAGTTTATCTTCAATCAAGGAGACAACCTCATCTTTTAAAATTCTCTCAAAATGTTTCATAACAAGTGATGTTAGAGCGACAGGTCTAAACTCATTTAGTTCTCTAGGATTTTTACTTTTCAGAATTGGAATTATATACCGACCAACAGTGGAAACACATAATTTTCAAAACCCTGTAATTTCTATTCAGTAGCCCTAATCTACTGAAACAAACAATCATTTGATACACTGAATAGACTTTTTTAAGTACCCACAACCAAAACATGTTAAATCATGAATAACCATCATTTAGGCAAAACACAGAAATAACAGCCATTGGTGCATTTCAGAGTAAATGATGATGTTGGTGAGATTTTTCCCTGCATGATTGAAAAGACCTGGCCAAAGCGATAATTTACTGGGTCTAATTAATGTCCTAGAGAAACAACTGACGATGCAACGATCCCTGAAAAAACTTAGGTGAACGTGCAGTTGGGATACTATGGTCAGAACTTGGCAGACACGTGCAGCACAGATGTTCCAGATGTTATGGCTGATTGCAAAGTGGACAGAGATCACATTTAGCGACAAGTCCGGATTTAACTTGTAAACAGCTGGTGGTTGTTGGCGTTTGTACCATCGCCGCGGAGACTGCTATTCTGCCACATATGTCCAAGAAGTAGATCGTTTGATGTTGGTGTCATGAAGTGGGGGGGCACTGCTAATGGATGACGGTCAGAACTTGTCCACATTCACGGCCATCCATCTCCGAAATACGGTTCTAGGTCCACACGTCATTCCCAGGATACAGCAATTAGGCATCACCTTAATGCATGACAATGCCCTCTATGGGATGCTCAGGATCACCAGGTGAGAGAGAGAGAGATCCTGCTCCAGCAACACATTCATAAGTTGTCACAGCACTGCAGGAAGAATGGCATGTCATCCTACAAGTCCAGATTAACATCTTATCCATTCAGGAGGTGTAAAGTAGTGATAAGTAGTGACGCTGGAGGTAGACACGCACGGTAGCGACTATTTTTGTTCTCTGTCTCACCGTCCACACTTTTTGACTTGTAAACACTAAGGCAAAAACCACTAATCTGCACAAAATGATTTTTCTGTATGGCTAAAGGGTGAATAAAGATGTGTGAACATTAATTTGCCTTTGATATTTAAATGGACGGATGGCATGAAATTTAAAAAAATGTGTTTCTACTGTTGGTCAGTATAGTTGCAGTCTTCCAAATTAGTGGTAACTTAGAACCATCAGCACACAACTGGAAGATTTTTGAAAAAACTCCACTGAGCTGGTCGGCACAGTGTCTCAAAGTGTGCCCACAGATGGCATCAGGGCCAGCTGCCTTCCTGATATTCATCCTTTTAAATAAGGCTGTAACATGTTCGTGAGATATCATTACATTTTTTGAGGTACAAGAGAATCCCTCAAGCTGAAAGCATTGTGAATAAGGTCAGGCTATTCAAAACAAGAGAAAAAAGAATTGAAAGAATTTGGCAGATCAGCATCCTCCACTCCATTAATTCTGATAGGTTGCTTGGCCTTACAAGTGTAATGATTACTGGAGGCCATTGATTTAATTCCCTGCCATGCCGCTCTAATGTTACTGCTACTAAATTGCCTTTCTATCTTATTCTTATAGTTTATTTTAGCCTTGGCTATTTCCCTCCTCACCTCCCTGTCAACAATCTTCTTCTCAAGACAATCCTCTGTATAAAAGATTTTTTTTTTTGTTGATAACTGTTTTGAGCTCTTATGTCACCAAAGGTTTATTATTTGGATAGATAATAACCTTTTAGTTGGGATTACAGAGTCCACACAGAAAGAAATGTAGAACGAAACAGTGTCCAAAAGTTCATCGATATCATCACAAGTATTAAAGAAACAATCCCAATCGGAGCAGTCAAAACATGCCTGGAGAGATGACACACTGTCCTCTGACCATATTTTTACGTCCCTCTCTCTACACTCGAGGTGGTTGAAGGAGGTTTTGTGCATAGGCATTAAATACACACTGTTGTGATAAGACACAGTAAGGGAAGGCATGGGAAAGGATTTATAAGCGCTGCTCACAGAGCCATAACACCGGTCTATCATAGAGTTCTTTTGAGTCGTGGCGCAAGTCTCATATTGTTCATAATTCCTCAGAGTCTTATTCAGGGTACAATGGTTAAAATCACCAAGGATGAACTTAGGGGTATTTGGGCAGATCGAGTCAAGTTTATGTGTGACGTCAGCGATCAGCTGTGCAGCCATGCAGCCTGCAGCCGTGCAGCCATTCATCCGAGAGCGTTGGCTCTCGGATGAATGGAAACAATTTTGAAGAAAAGTTGTTGAAATTCACGGGGCAGGTAGTAAGGTCAGAGTGAGATGGACAAAAGTTCAATATCAGGGGTACAGAGTTTTTCCCAAACCACGGCAGTGTTACACTACCTCTGATTTCCTCCTCCTCGACTCTTCCCCGTAGTCTCTGGAGACCGGTCCAACCGAAGTGGGCTGCCAAACCCGATTATCACCAGGTCCTCATCCCAGTCCGCTTCATTGAGCCATGTTTCAATGAACGTTAGAATTCAAGTTTCTTCGATCTCCGGCTTGAATTTGGCCCAGGCTTCCAGCTCGTCTACCTTGTTCCTGATAGACTGCATGTTGGATAGTAGGACCATTGGCGGGGGGGGAGCCTGCGGTGATTGTCAAGACTTGAGACGTTGCAGTCTACGGCGTACTCCTCCCCTCCTTCCTCTTTTTCGACAAGGGGTCTGACGAGGAGAATTTTTATTTGGGCTGTACGATATGTACAGCTCAGTCGGTATTCCTGGTGCTAAATCACCTCTGATTGAGGTCCGCAGTGAAAGAAGGAACTCGCAGCTAAGAATGACTCGACTACCTGAGCCGCCATGTAGTCCGTCCGCGTCTTGACAGAAGAACGCCAATAAAAGCGTCAACATGAATAAAACTGCATTAGGCCACGTAAAGGAGCCCAAAGTCCAAATGCTGAGTCTCTGACAAAACTCCCCACTCACAAGACGTTAATAAACAACATAAAAACACTAAAAACAGACTAAAAACAGCAAGGTTAGGTCAGGTAGACTGCTTCGGGTCGCACGCTGAGAAGCATCCCGGAAGTAACTCGCACAGTTTTTCTGATTTTCAAAGATCGCAACTTGGTTCTGAATGACAATGTGGAGGAGAGACAATCTCTTCACTCAGAGAACAACTGTTACAGAGTAACCTACAGTTCTCTATTGTATTGAGACTATCTCTCCACTATTTCTATGTACAGGGACCCCTGTAGGACACTTTGCTAAGAAGCAGTTTCTAGTGTCAAGTGAACTATTTACAAATATACAATATATACAAGACCTCCCCACAGCAGGGTGGCGATGCTGACCGCTGCTGTTTGCATGTTCAGGTGCAAGACTTTGCCCAAAGCATTGCTGGCCCCGCAAGGTGCCAAGGCCAGCCTTCCCAGGGGCTGCTAGGCTGCTAGGCTGCTCAGCTAACCCGCTAGGTGCAAAGCTAACTGATTGTTGGCATGGACAGTATCTTTCTGACCATGAGTGTATTTTTTTTTCTCTTTTTAGTCGCCGCGTGACTGCCCTCAGGAACCACGCAGTGCCAGTTCCGCAAAGGGAGCGGCTGCTGCCACATTTACCCTGTAGTACCTGGTGAATGTGGATGGGGCAACCACATTGCGGCTGCACAGATATCTGCCAGTAGTGCCCCTCTGCACAGTGTCCATGAAGTCACTAGACCCTGAGTGAAGTCAGCCTGTAGACCCTGTGGTGCCGGTACACCTGCTGCTGTATATGCTTGTTGGATCACCTATGTGATCCAGTGAGAAAGTCTCGCCTTGAATAATGGCTTACCAAGGCATGCCGGCTTCCGACAAATAAGAGCTGGCCTGTACGCCTGTGGGCATTGGTTGCCCTGATGTACAGCTCGAGAGCCCTAACTAGTCAGAGCTGGGACCTCTCCTGCCCCAGTTTTCCTTCCCCCTGCGGCTGTTTAAGCATACCTTCGGGTGGAAGGCAGGATTGAGTTGCAGTATGACTGCAGGATGTGTTTGATCCTGCTTTAGACACTTTTGTAAAAAGGCCCTCTTTCACTCCCTCTTCTCTGTCTATTTGTATTTACGACTCTAAAGAATGATGGTTTCCAAAGGAGAACCAAACCTGAGGTCTTCGGTGCTGATCTGGACAACAGTGAAAGAGACTACCCTCCACAAATCAAAAAATACCACCAGAGCCTTCGGACCCTCAACCTCTTCCGCTGCTCCTCACCAAAGTTAGTGTTTTTGTTGACATTGTTAATCCGTTTGGATGCACTTAATCAGTTAACTTTAGCGGACAAGTAAAATACGATATATATGTGAAAAAAACATCTGAAAAAATATAACTTGCTGAGTTGGGTAAACACAATGAAATATGTAGATGCTTGTCTCATGTACAAAATCATATATGGCTTGACCTCTCCTGAATTACGCTTTGCAAGGGGTGCAGCAAGAGGGGAGTGCATTATCCCACTCATGAAAAGTGCTTTCAGTCAGTCTGCATTCTTTGTTAAAGCTGCACTACCAGCAAATATTAGACAACTGGACAAACAGTGTATTTAAAGCTCCTTTAAATAAATGGTTACTTAGTACTCAACTCTGTCTACATTAACTATGCTGAACTTCTCTTGCTGCTACCTGTCAATTTGCCCTCATGTACCTGCTTGCGTGTTTTTGTTATTTTTCTGTCAGACTAATTTGCTTGTTTTTATATTGGTCATGCTTTTATGTCTGTGCTTCTGCTTTGCATGTTTTTAGTCACTTTCTGTTCTAACCTTGTTGCACAATGTTGTCTTTAGTCCATGTTTTATATTAACATTATTATTGTGAATTTGTTTTGCATATGTTGTTTTACTTGGGGTATTCCATGTTTTAATTAGTGCTTAAAATTGTAGTATTGTGTTTCATTTAAGTTTAATATTTCCTCTTCCTTTTGTTCTGCATGCTCACAAATGATGAATAACTTTGCAATTATCTGTTACATCTGTCCAGGGACTATGGATGAAAAATAGCCTCTTGGCTAACTCTGGCATATTTACAGCAATGTTCATTAGTTTGCATTGTCCCTGTCAAATAAATCATTCATTCATTCATTCATTCATTTTTTATAACCGCTAATCCTGTGTAGGGTCGCAGGGGGGCTGGAGCCTATCCCAGCTGACTTTGGGCAGGAGGCGTTGTACACCCTGGACATGTCTCAAATAAACCAATAAATAAAATAAAACATCTAATTTAAAGGCTACTATCACTGCTACATGTTTTAACCCATAGCAGAGATTATATTGGCTGATGTTTCCTTGTCTAGCTCCCACCCTGTCGACAATGCAGGTTTCCTTTCCTTTACAACCTTTTCCTGGATGACCCCCATGATGTGGTCCATATTCAGGAATAGGCTGGACATGAGCACCCTCAGCCTGTCACCTTTTGACAAAGCCGACGTCAGCGGAGAAAGGTCTGACACTCTTCTTGCTGATTCAGGGGGTGAAACACTTCTCTACTGTCATTTGAAAGTACAGTAGAGTTGATATATGACAGTTCTGGTTGCTGAAATTCATGTCTGGAAATGGAATCATGGCAAGGGAAACTATTAAGATCAGGGAATGTCTGTAGTGCATTTCATGAAAGTTGTTGGTGTTTTACTTCATAATGAATTATTCAGGCTAACAGTGTTGACTCTGATTTTATGTTGTGCAGCCTCTTGCAACTCTGGGAGGAAGAAGTGGCAAAGGTTGGCCTGGAGAAGGCCTCTTTGGTTCGAGCAATCATCCGTTTTCAGAGAACCAGGCTGATTTTTTCTGTCATAATTGGTGTCCTCGCCATGGTGGCGGCGTTTCTAGGCCCGGTAATGTTCCTATCAACAGCAACTAATGGCCTCCTCTGAAGTTTGTCCTAACATCACATTATTGATGGGAGGAACCTTCAAAGCCTTGGTTAAAGGAATAGTTCACCCTAAAATGAAAATTCAGTCATCCACTCACTGATATTAAATAAAAAACAGAAAAATAAACATAAAATGTTTTTAATGTAATTTTTTTATGTAACTTGTATGGCATAATCCAAATCTCTGTAGGCCCAGAGATCCCAAATTAAATTGAAAAAACATAGTGTGCACCTTCTGAAGTTGGTGTACAAGCTTGAGTGAATGTACCAGCACTGCTATGGACAGTTTGCCCATAATGTAATAAGTTATTACAATATTGGCTGGTTGTTACCTTATTGGCTGGGTTTTTAAAAATCCTTTAAAAATGTAATAACTGCAGCCAATAATGTAATAATATACTTATATCACTTTATTTAAGTTTGATTTATTGGGTATAGGTGTCACATGATACTTACCCCTCTCTCTCTCTTTCTCTCTCTTTCTCTCTCAATTCAATTCAATAAGCTTTATTGGCATGAATGTAATAAAACAATGCTGCCAAAGCATCATATAATAATACATACAAATTCAATAACAATAGTAATAATCAAAACTAAAGTAATAATAATAATAATAATAAATCAATGGTAATAATGAAATTAATATGAGACAAAGTAATACAAATAATATAATACAAAAAAAAGTGTAGAAAATGTTCAAGGCCTAATGTGCGTGTGTTAAATTTATATATATATATATATTAAATATATATATATATATATGTATATATACTGTATATACATATATATATATATTGTGTGTGTATTTCCTAGGCATTAAGATTATTTATTTGTTTGTTCAACTTGATGGTTAGAATTATCTGTTCACTCCAGTTCCAAATGAAGTGGCAGCACACATGTTTGCAAACACAGACAATTACTCATATGTTGTATGATATGAAATCTATGCCTCTTTAAAGATGTTGTGTTGTCAAATAAGAAGACCACATTCTCTTTCCATGCAAATGTTATCTTTAATGTAACATTTTTATTTATTTTTTTATTTTTACTTTTATTCAAATATCTGTTTGCACGTATACTCATGGTTTGTGCCAAGATTAGGTAAAAAGCATCTCTTTAAAATACATGCATTTTGATCTTGCAGTGGATAATTAGTGTTTCTGTGCTTGTGAGTATGTATGTGACCTACACCAGCCCTCTTTGAAAGACTAGCCTATTACATTTTATTTGGAAATAATACCTATGTATCATCAAAGAGGGCGTGGTCCACCATGAGTGAAACAGAGAGACAAAACAAGACAAACAGGGACGAGAGGACAGGCAGTAACACCAATCAGCTAAGTCGTGGTTTGAGTTCCGTGCTCCCTCAGCCAGCCCAAAGCCTAAAGAGTCCCGAGAACCAAATACAGAGCGGTGATGTTGACCTCAACAGTGACTCAGCAGCCACTGGTGGCCCCAATCAACACTGAAGATCGTGTCATAGTAGATGCTGGTGTGTTGGGTCCGTTACCCCAAACTGGGCCAGGCACCACAAGCCATGCCAGCCCTAAACTAGTGATAAACCCCACCATTTGTGTAATGTAACAACCAGCCAATAATGTAAAAACTTATTACATTATGAGCAAAATGTTATTATGTTATTGGTTCAGAAATGTTATTACAATATTGGGACGTTACTACATTATCGGCTTTAATACATTAAAAAATGAAAAATTATAACGTTATTGGCAGTTATAACGTTATCGGCCGATATTACATACCCGCTAAGCAACAGAGAAGGCAGGGCCCCCTGACAACCACCCCCAATGTGCTTTAAATGTTACTGGAATATGTAAACTCTCCTCTTCCATGTCCTTAATCTATCGAGTTGACATGTGACTCTGTAAAAAAGAGCTTGAAACCCTCATCCTCCTCGTGCCTGATTTTTTTCAGATTTTTATATAAAGTAAACATTTGATAAAAACACAGTTTTTTATGCTCATTTTACATTTGCATACATCTTTAAGCTTCATATGTGATATGATTATTCAGTTCAATTTATCTCAGTCCCTCTAACATTTGGTAAAAGTAGAGTTACTGAAAACACTTTTACTCAGAACACAATATTACAAAATGCTATTTGAGACAGTTATTATACATTTATCTATTTCATTCAAATACAGAATTTCACTGCCTCTATGAACCTAGGACTTTGATAAAAAACCGCATTAAGCACCAAAACAGTTCATCCACATGAGTAAAGATGTGTTTTAAGAAAATACTTGAAGGATTTCAAAATCAGAATTGAACTCTTCAGGTTCACTTTACACATGGGAGCCTCATCTTACAGAAAGATGAGATTGTGCTGTAGATTTTTATATGAAAAACATTCTGTACCGTTAACTATAGGCAGCGCCCAAGGTTTGTAAACTTAATTCCATTATGTGAGTTGGGTTAGTTTATTTAGTAAATAAATAAATAAAGGGTTAGTTAACCCTTTATTTATTTATTTATTTTTGTAATATTTTAATATCAGTGTTAAAGGATTATTCTGTACCTTATTTCTGTCATTTTCTTTACTTATATAACACTTGAAATGAATCACATGACAGCTATGTTCCCCTTGAATTAACTTAAAATGTATTAACAAAAAAGATACAAAATTATCTTAGCAAGAAAATGGAATCTACACACCGAAATGAAATCCCAGTAAACCAAAAATTTGGTATCTTAGTGACCTCTCTCAAAATAAAAGTTTAACACTTCAAACCAATGAATGAAGTGTATTGCTTCTTTAACCTTGTTCTGTACTTAACACTGTCAATTTATTTTTGGTTAAACAAAAAATGGTTCCTTTAACCCTCGTTGTGCAACTAACACTGTTGATGAACTTTACCACCAAATACCTTACTTAATATCTAATACACTAAAATGAACTCTTATGATACCTTTAAGTTATATATATACACAACCTTGTGGGCCCACACACACTCTAACACAAACCAGCAACCATGGAAAACAAAAAAGAGAAATTAAACAAACCCCATGTTGCAGGCCTACATATGCAACCACCTTAAAAAGGTGAATGTAAGAGGATATGAAGCAAGAAAATAGAACCTAGAGAGCTAAATCAGTTTGAGATCTTGTCTTGCTGAGATTTGGATCCCACCGTTTGAGCTGTGTTATTTTATGTTTATTTGTCTTTTACATTCAAAAGAAGTCCCCAGTTGTTTCAGTTGTTTAGAAGAACGCTGCAATGCTCCAGAAATATTTTGTGCACCAACATACTTCACCCCACTGTCCATCAGCATGGGGGTGAGTAAATAATGACTGAATCTTTGCTTTGGGTGAAAACTATGTAACAAAATTGGTGGCTACAACCCAGGAAAGATAAATTCAGTTTATTGTAATCGATGCTGTCATGAATGGCAAAAGAACACAAATGCTGTCAGTGTTTAATGTTCTTTTTGAATATTTTTCTATCTGTCTTCTCAGGCTGTTCTGGTCCATAAGATCCTAGCATATGCTGATCACCCGGAGCAGTCCACATTATTGTATGGTGTTGGTCTGGCCATCGGTTTGTTTACCACAGAGTTTTTCAAGGCCTTCTTCACATCTTTACTGTGGGCGCTGAACCTGCGCACTGCAGTCAGACTAAAGGGTGCCTTCTCTTCAGTGGCCTTTCAGAAAGTGATTTCTCTGCGGGTGCAAACCGGCATTTCAATGGGAGAGGTAAAAAGCCTGTGTTATATAGACGCAGTAAGGATCAGTGCTTATTTGATGTAGTTTACCCACATCTCTCAAGGAGTTTTGCTGAATGATCTTGATTTGGCAGGTCTTTATCAATCAAAATAGTGTTATCCGTTATTTGTAATATCTGCCTACACTTGGGCAATACAATGTATTTTTAAGACATATATTTTTATGACAACTCATGACAACTCATTTGTAACACGTCTTAATGTTTTCTGGAGTTTACCATGTAAACTGGGACCAGTCTGAGACAAAGTCAAGGATGGTAGCATTTCTCCTCAGCTGCTGGCAAGTGCAGTGAAGACAGACATAAAATAATGTGGTTGTTATTGTGTATCTGTATGAAAATATGATAGATGATTTGAGCATGTAGCCACTGTACCATGAAGAAGACTTTATGGTAATGTTGGTTATTACCTCTGCCAAGAAGGTAATGTTTTACTGTTTGTGTGTTTGTTGGTTGGTTGGATTGTCAGCAGGTTTAATCAAAATGTACTAAACAGGGGGCACAGATAGAGCAGTAGGTAAAGTGCACGCCTCTTGTACAGAGGATATAGTCCTTCTGCGGTGGCCACAGGCTCGATTCCCAACCTTGGCCCTTTGCCTCATGTCTTCCCCCTCACTCTCTCTCCCATATTTCCTGTCAACCAATCTTAAGCTATGCTATCAATTAAAGGCAAACATGCCCCCCAAAACTTACCTTCTCCCCATTACTTTACGTTCATCCTGCAGTGACAACAAGAGGTGAAAACATATGAATAATTTATCGTGTAATGTTTAATGAGTTGTGGTTAGATTCTAAATCTGTCACATTTGACCAGAACACAACAGAGAGGTTAATACTAACATTATGAATAATTATGAATAATAATAACAATTATTCTTATAAGCACTGTGCAAAATTACTATCATTATTATTATTATTACTTTTCATTATTATTATCATTATTTTTTAACAATAATAATAATAATAATAATATAGTAGACTCTGACAAGTGCAATCTTGTCAAATGTGTATAACCATGTTTCTCTTCTCTCTCCTGCCCAGTTGATCAATGTTTTGAGCAATGATGGCTACAAGTTATTTGATGCAGCATTGTCTGGAAGTCTTCTGCTGTCTGCACCGGTCATGTTTTTTGTGTGTATCATTTATTCCTGCTTCATTCTGGGCTACACCGCACTAACTGGAGTCTTCATCTTCCTCATCTTCATCCCTGTACAGGTGTGTTTATATGTGTGTGTGTGAGTGCATGCGTGCTGTCCAGTTAACTGTGCTATATAGCCTAAATAATGTGCTACAGTATGTCTAACCTTATTTTTCTGCAGTTTGTTTATCTACTAGGTTAATATTTAATAGTATTAAAAGTATTTTCCTGAACTAATTCTGCCACAAATACAGCCCAAAATGCTGCTTATTTTCCATTGTCATTAATATTAATATTGTTTGTTTTCTGCTCTCAGCTTTTAATGGCCAAGTTCATTAACAAGTTCAGATGGAAAGCCATGGTGTTAACTGACAGCCGTGTTCGCACAATGAATGAGATTCTGAGCAGCATCAAACTTATCAAGATGTACGCCTGGGAAGATTCCTTTGAGGAGAAGATTGCAGGTATGATTTAGGCGGCCGCATGCTGTATTCCACTCAGATAGGTTTTTAATTTTTCTTCTATTTCAAATAACAGAGGCATCATTCATACCGTCCCCTTTGTGTAAACAGAAAACCAATCCTGAAAGGTACAAAATTGTTTCATGGTTCAGAAATGGCACTGTAAAACTTTTCTGTAAATTTACAGTGAAATCTGAACAGTATTCTGCTGTAATAATGTCATACAGCGACATATTGCTTTAACTACAATGTAATCTGGGAAGACTAATGTGTGCTTACAGAACCTTAAGAGAATGTGATTATTTACAGAAATGTTCTGTAAACCTAACTGTAAACAGGAGAGCATCATGGGAAGGTGAATGAAAAGTTGGCGCAGTGAGTAGCCCTGTTGCCTCACAGCAAGAAGGTCCTGGGTTCAAATCCGACTGTGGGCCTGGAACTTCTCTGTGTGGAGTTTGCCTGTTGTCCCCGTGTCTGTATGGGTTCCCTCTGGGTTTTCCGGCTTCCTCCCACCACCAAAAACATGTACTATAGGTGAATTGGTGACTCTAAATTGACTGTAGGCATGAATGTGAGTGAGAATGGTTGTTTGTCTTTCTATGTGTGGCCCTGTTATGAACTGGTGACTTGTCCAGGGTGAACCCCGCCTCCCGCCCAAAGTTGGCTTGGATAGGCTCCAGCCTCCTCCCCCATTCTACAACCTGCTCTGCCTATTGTCAGATGTCACTCTCTCACTCACTCAGTGACTAAAATAATAATACACCAATGCAAACTAAACTGCTGTTGTTCTCCATCAGGCTTATTAAAAACAGTTGGTTCAATTTTCCTTTTTCACGAAAACAAATTTGTCACCGTGACTTACCAAATATTGCTCGTCATTTCAATACATATGTGTCAATCTTTCAAAAGAACAAAACAAGGAAAAGGGCAGGTTTATTCAGTTCTTATTTTGCTTGTGTTGCTTTGTTTGTTGTGTTTACTTTAATAAATATTTGAAAAGGAACTGAACAATGAATATTATCCCTTTGACATATAGTAATAATAATAATAATAATAATAATAATAATAATAATAGCCCTGTGATGAACTGGCGACTTGTCCAGGTTGCACCCTGCCTCCCGCCCGAAAGTCAGCTGGGATAGGCTCCAGCCCCCCCACAACCATACACAGAATAAGCGGTTACAGAAAATGAATGAATGAATGAATAATAATAATAACAACTAAAAAATTTCGCAAGAAACTTTAATATGTGCCTGTGCTTGTTGCATATCGATCATACCAATATTGCTAATGCTAATTTACCTTTTTAATTTCTTCCATTCATGACAAATCACTGCTGTAGAAACTAGATGTCTTTGGCTCTGCCTTTACTGCATGTTCTAAAAATAGACTCATGAGTGCAGGAGACCCAGCTGTGTCACTGAACACCTGCAGTTTAGACAGCAGACACACAGTAAACTGACCAACAACCAACCTCTGAACAACTGAGGCTCTGGCTGAAACGTAGGTCGTATCACTGAAACGATGGCATGATGGCCATCCCAAGAAGTTGCTCAAAACATTGATATATAATTTTTCCAGATTAAGTTAAGAAAATATTAACTTTAGAGTGAGTTAAAAAGCCTGCAGATTCTGAGATTTTATGAAAGTCATCACTCAAGTTTACAATCGAAGTCAATGGAGCAGTTTGGTGGACCACCTGGCATTCTAGGTCCTCTGCACCCCAACAATAAGGTTGTTTGGTTCCATTCTGGTATTAAATGAAGCAGCATAAATTTTCCTATGCTTTGATGTACATATTATGGATGTGGAGTCAGGATTGTGGGATTTATGGAGAGTTTTTTGGGACATTTCTGGACGACTTGTCATCTGCTCTCCACTCTAAGGTCATGTGACCGCACTCTGGCTCTGTGCAATACACACTCATAAAATCTGAAAGGGAGCAGAAATTACCCCAAACTTAAACTGTGATGGTGTAAAAACCGTTTTAGATATCAAAATTGCTGACTGAGAAGAATAAAGTCCCAATTGTTACTTGTTTAAACTTTGAATGACTTTTCTATGTGAAGGGGGGGCGAACTTACAGAGACTCAAAGTGGGATGGGTTTGACATCTTTTCCCATTATTTCTTATGGGAAAATTCTTCGCAGGTTTTTGCGATTTTTGCGAAAACTGTTTTGCCAATCATTACTAAAAGTCATAGCAGACTATTCCCGGTCAAGCCGCACGGTTTGATGTATGTCTTGTGCATGTGCTGGCAACGCTGTGAGACTAGTTACGCAGCAAAAAAGTGGAATAACAATCATAATAAGGCAGAATAAGTATGACGAAAAATAGTCAGTGTGCCTTTGCACAGGCACACAGAATAAGTCAGGTTATGTTCTTATTTTCTGTAGACATTTTACAGTGACACTCTTTAATAATCAATAAATACCATTTCCATACTTAAAATAAACAGTAATTTACTGATAAAACGATGGTCAGTATTCTGTTGTAACTTAACAATAATACAGTAATGAACTATACTGTATATTTATTTCTAGTAATATACTGCAATTCTAAAACACAGTAAGAAACTGTAAAGAATACATTACTTTGCAGGTGAAGCTGATGCCAGCTACTTATTTTAGAGGTTTTACAGTGTGGGATTTTTTAAAGCAATGGGGAAAATGTGCCCATTTGTCCTGCACCTTCCATATAAACCCGTCCACATACAATGGTGTCCCTGCATGTTGCAAAATAAAGTATCTCTGCCCTTTCCTCCACCAATTCAAGTTTTCTTTGTGTGTTGTAATGTGCTTCATGGTATCTGTATTCATATCTCATCAGTTTGTCATCATTTTGTCAACTACTGTTTGATGAAGAAGAAGATGCTGCACTCTTATATATGTAGGGGTGTGCGATGTTGACAAAAAATTATGTATTGGATGGAGGATGATCCACATCTTGCAACAAAGTCTCATGACATGGACAGCGAGGCTGCTGGTATCTCTGTTTTGTTTCCTGATGCTGGTTGTTCACTCATTTTTCAGTCATGCTAACTTTACTTTGTGGTGTGGTGACCATGTACTTCCTATGCCTACCTACTGTGTGCTGTGTTCACGACACACAGAGAAAAATGATTGGAGATATCATCGTAGACGATACACATTTCACATCTACGGAGCCCTGGAAGTGACATAGACAAAAAGAAATTTTAAAACGGACGTGCATATTAGAAAATGTGTGCATATTAAAAAATAGTAAATACTCAGATTCAAGGAGAAAATCAAGAAAACACTAGAAAAAAGCATTTCCTGTAGAAAATGCATGTGGATGTTGTACGCTGAACTGAGTTTCAAAATATTACAGAAAGGCAAAAGGAATTAGCTGAAAATAATCAAAAAGATTAAATTCATTGCAATTGACTGCTGCCTCAATATCAAAAAGATGAAGTGAATAGCTAAACACTAACAGAGGAAACAGCAGAGAAAAGCAGGATAGAGGAGCAGGAAGGATAATGAGGATAAAGGAGGAAGAAGAGAAATTTGAATTCACTAACAGTTTAGAAGGATGGAGGTATGAGCTGAGATGAGTGCTAAAATCAAAATGGCTGACTCCCTTCTAGGTGTTTTTAGGCAGTGAGAGACAGAGAGACAGCAAAGAACAGTTAACCAATCAGAACAGAGGAACCAACTGACTCTAGCTATTTAGCCAATGACATCATCTGTAACTGCCAGTGAGACATTCAGAGAGGGCAAAGGGATTAAATCCATTACCAGCTATAATTAGCGCCAGGTGTGTGAGAAATGCTGAGTCACGCACACACATACTGTAGCGAGCGAGTCAAAAGTCACCCATCAGAAAAGCCCTGCTAGAGTCGAACCATAGGTCGTATCGGTGATATGACCGGACCATGAGCATCTTTAGACCCAGCTGAACGCAGTAGTGTGCTTTTTGTGTGGATTAAGTGAAGATATGACAGACAAATCACAGTTTACGTATTTGATCATTTCTGTTTTTGGGCAGACTGTGAGACAAGATTTAATATTGGTGCAGGTGAGGCAGTTGGAGGGTACTCTTGGTGGTTGGAGGTTCATTTAGCCCAAACCATAGTTGCTACACTTATGTAGGTACATTTAATTGAAGCACGACAAGTTTTCCTACGTTTTCTGTAAGTTTTATGGCTGTAGAGTCAAAATTGTGGGTGTATGGGCAATTTTGGTAGTCCATTTTTGTTTTATTTTCTGTCCTCTCTTCACTCCAGCAGTTCCCAGCTCTCACTCTAAGATTGGGCGAAACGCTGAAACTACATGAAGTTTGAGGAAAGATTTAGTGAAAACTATGAATTATAATGAATTAGTTGAATGATTTTTGACAAGTTGAAACACGAAAAAGAATTTAAAAGCATGTGTGGTTTTTTGAGGGTTTTTTTTTTTGGTCAATTGTGACAATTGGGGTTTTGTCAGGCTATAAACTAAACCTGACTAAAAGATTGTTTTTTTTACAGGCAACCGATTGGCCATGGATTCTAATCGTTTCCACTTCCCATTTTATGGCAAGCTGATGTCTTTGACTTTGACACTATTTTAATTCTTTAATGGACTGAACTATACAAGATCAAATTACTCATCTCTCTTTCAAGACATATCAACTCAATTAAAATGACTACCAAGATTATTGTACTATTTTCGAATGATTTCTATTTTAATGCCCAAATTGTTTTTTTAAAAGACTCAATGAAAATATTTCTGCCTTGATTTGGAACAAAAGAATTGTGTGGATGCTTAAAACATACCTTCAGAGCCCCAAATCATCTGTTAGGTCTAGCCTTACCCAATTTTTCAAATTTTTACTGTACAGTAAATATTAAACTGTCGGTTTAACTCATCTGCCCTGAGGAGGTACTATTGACTTTTTCAATGGAAAACAACCGACAGAAAAGTACCCGATACCAAGTCGAGTCGAGTTGAACCGGTACTATGCAGTGGAAATGCGACTTTTGATTCTAAACAAAACTTCGCTTTAACATCAAATCCTTTTTAACGCCAACCCAGATAGACAGCATTTAATTTATGGCTAAGAAATGGTCTAATTTTCCTCAAAGATATTTTTTTGTAAATAGCTTATTTATCTCATTCAATACCTTAGTTAATTTAACATACCTCTGTCCCACTTCTTTCAATGCTTACAAGATCGAAGCTTTGTCATAAAACATTATACAATATTTCCTAAATGTTCCTAAATGCACTTGTGACATGCACTGAAGACCATGCACTTAAGATAATTTAAATTAGGCCTTATAGGTTTCTAAGAGAAATTATAAATAATATTTAAAATGTAAATAAATATACAGTCTATGTGCTTTTAAAACAAACAAATATACCTAGTCGCAGTATAGTGAAGGTGCTCATTGGACAGCCAGGGGCTAAAATGTGTTTGCACTGTGCATCAATGATCAGCAGATTTACCTGAAATACAAGTAAAACCAAACACTCTTCTCCAAATATGGGATTCTGTCTTCCTTGTAGGTCTAAGGGAAAATGAAAAGAACAAACTGGAGATGGTCAGTTACATCCAGAATATGAATGTTAGCATCACCAGCATCATCCCCACACTGGCCACAGTTCTCACCTTCATAGTACACACTCTGTTACACTTCAAGCTCAACACGACTGATGTGAGTACCTCAGCAGTGCAGTGCATACAACACAACAAGCTTTGCCAACAAGTTAAAAAGTGTATCAAAAAAGGAACATATTACCTTATCAGTATTGACGTGGTGTTCTTTGTTATGACCAGGCCTTTACCACCATCGCCATCTTCAACTCCTTGAGGTTCTGCTTGGCTGTAATGCCCCTGTCTGTGAAGGCATTGGCTGAAGCTGCTGTATCAACAAAACGACTGAGGGTAAACTCTGTTCAGAGTTTTAAATGCAGCATTCATCTAAAAATTATCACTGTTGTGGATCTCATTTCCAGTTAACATCTCAATTTCAAAAATATGAAAAAGATGTATGTATGATGAAATATGTGTGGCTGTTTTTAGAAAATATTGCTATTCCAGAATCCAGAGTCCTACCTGAGGCAGGATAAAGACAGTGTTTCTGCCATTGTGATGAAAAATGCAACACTTTCCTGGAGCAAACCAGACAACCTGCCGGACTCCCCAGCGAGCTCAGCCAATGGGGTGGATGCACACAAAGTGGATGAGGTGTCCCAAAATGAGAAGAGTGAAACTTTGCCAACTCTGAGAAACATCTCCTTCACACTGCCAAAGGTGTGCTTTCACACTAATATGGATAAATGAGTTTGTGAGATTGTGTTAAAGTTAAGCTTAACTGTGTTATTTCCTGAAGGGCAACCTGATTGGTGTCTGTGGGAAAGTGGGGAGTGGAAAGACATCACTGATATCCAGCATTTTGGAGCAGGTTGGCTTCTTTTTCACTTGTTAATTTAATTATCCACCACTCTTGTTGGGCAGATGTTACTCAATATGATGATCTTTAGTATCTCTGCCAAGCAGGTTATGTTTTCACCGGCATCTAATGTTTCACCAGCATTTTTTTGGTTGTTGGCTGGTTGGATTTTTTGTTCTATACAATTGGTGGAGGGATGGGACAGAACCATGAAATTAAATTTTTGGTGTAGATCTAGATAAATTGGCAGATCCAGCTCTTTTTTTTCCACTTAAATAATATAAAAGATCACCTGGCAACACTCCAGAGGGCAGAGAACCTCAGAATTCGACATAAGAGGAAGAAGAGGACTTGGACATCTCCCTACCTTTCGATTTGTGAAAGGACACTTAAAATCACTTAAAATGTCAAAGAGGGACATTGAAGACCACCTGAAAACCACACATGCTGATGATCAGAGGCAGGAGCAAAGTCATACCTCCAGATATGCCACCCATCCCTCAACCAGAAAATCAACTGGATGATAGACCTCCAAGATGGACTGAGGAAGAGAAAATCGTGAGGAAGGCAAGGGCAGCTTCAGCTCCAGGACCAAATGGAGTTCCATACAGGCTTTATAAGAATGCTCCAGATGTTCTGATATTCCTCTGGAAACAAAAGTATGGCAAAGACCTGGAGGGATACTAATCCAAAAGGAAAAAAAAGGCTCAAACATCGACCATTTCCAGCAAATCAATCTCTTGAATTTTGAAGGAAAACATCTTTTTAGCATCATTGCTCCTCTGAACAGCCTTCAAATTCTTCCACTTGCCAACGACAATAACGAACCTGGTCAGCAACTATTTCCAAGACCGGCAGTTCTGTCTCAAAACATCAGAGTACACTACAGCAAGGCAACATTTCGAAGGAGGAATGGGTGTGTTGTCGATTAAGAATCCCTTATCTGTAAGTTTCCATTTAATGATGGATATAGTCCTGGATTTGGTGGGGTTAATCCTCATTCACGCCCACTTTATGTTTGACTGCGGGTTTTTCCAACAGCTGCTTTGTACATGCAACTGTTGATATCAGGATGGTCAAATCATCCATGTACACACATATGGGAGGTAGTCACTCTCCAGACTTTAGGCAGTCTCCTCCTACAAATAATTTGGATGCTCAGATGATTAGTTCCACTGCCAAAGTGAAGGCTAGATCAGGACTGCCTGGCAAGAGCTTGGGATGTTGGTAAAGTACAAACCTCAAAGACACAGACCAGTATGCCCAAATAAGGGAAGAAACAAACAAAGGTCTTCACAGCATAGACAAGACCTTATTGCCTGGCAAACTAAAGATGTGGTGACTTCCATTTAGGATGCTTCCACGTCTAATGTGGCCACTAACAGTCTACGAGCTTCCCATCACCAATGTTGAGAAAATGGAGAGATCAGTCAGCTCCTACATAAAGAAGTGGCTTGGACTTCCACGTTGTCTCAGCAATATTGGCTTGTATGGGAGTGGTGCACTGGAACTGCCTGTATCTAGCCTCATACAAGTGCACCAAAGTGAGGCTAAGCATGACCCTAGCAGAGTCTCAAGATGGAGGGATATGAGCAACTGCTCCCAAACTGACTGGGAGAAAGTGGACTCCGTCTGAGGCTGTAGAGCAAGCAAAATCTGCTCTCAGGCTTGGAGACATTGCGGGTCCAGTGCAGCATGGGAGAGGTGGCTTTGGTCTCATAACAAGTCATCCCACATGGCACAAAACAACATCAGCCCAACGGTGAAAGCTAGTAGTTGGTGAGGTACGCCAGCAAGAAGAAGCAATGCAAAATGACAGGGCAGTCTCACAGGCTCAACAGGGCCAATGGACCACATGGGAAAACTTGGAGTGCTGCATACTCACCTGGAAAGAGTTATGGGAGATGGATGACGGCAGAAGTATCTTCATCATCACAGTCACCTACGATGTGCTACCCACTCCCATGAACTTGAACCAGTGGATTGGTGACGATCCTTCATGTTTCTTCTGCAAAGAACCAGCAAATCTCAGGCATATACTTACCGGCTGCAAAACCAGTCTTTCCCAAGGTCGCTATACCTGGAGGCACAACAAAGTTCTCCATCAGCTGGCAGTTATCCTGGAACAAAGAAGAACAAATCAACACCTGTTCCCCCAAACTTCTGGCTCCACTAATACCATTCCCTTTGTACCAGCAGGAACAGTCCCAAAGACTACATCTACAAGGAGGAATCAAGTCTGCTGAACACAGCCCGAGACTGGAAGATGCAGGTGGATCTGGAACAGAGGCTCGTCTTTCCACCAGAGATCAATACAACTAATCTTAGGCCAGACTTGGTCTTGTGGTCCACCTCACAAACGTGCCTATATATTATCGAGCTAACAGTACCGTGGGAGGCTGCAGTGGCATATGAGTGGAAAAAAATTAAATATGCAGACATAGCAGTCGAGGCAAGACAACGGGGCTGGAGACCACAAGTGCTGCCAGACGAGGTGAGGTTGCAGAGGTTTCGTGGCCAAGTCAACCATCATACTTTGAAGAGGAATGGGAATCCCAAGGTGAAATCTACAACAAGCCAACAGGTCACTTTCAGAAGCTGCTGAAAATAGATGACTGACAGGGGAAGGGGTAAAAGCTGAAGGGGGCACACCTGGGATGCCAGATGTTCCTGTTGAGCTCTCTGGAGGTATTGTGGGCCTATCAATGAAACCTGTGAAGGAAGGTGCCCACCTGATGACCCCAATGAAGTGTTTATCACACACCCCCACACACACACACACTCAACAAATCAATGGAGTGCTGTTTATATTTAGGGATGATTACAACATGTCCTATGAGCTCAACTGCTAGGTGTTTTTTGATGTTTTCCCTAATAACAAAAAGATAACTGATTTGCATGATCCTTTATGGAGGGATGGAGCATGGGTCAGTAAAATATTTGTAGATTGCTTTATTGAGTACCATTGTAGTTGAAATGTGTTATGTTTAAACCAGATTTAACTGATGCTGTGTGACTTACTGTGTTTCTCATGGTTCTCATTTATATTTTAGATGCACCTCCTGCAGGGCTCCCTTACAGCTAATGGGACATTTGCCTACGTTTCCCAGCAGGCCTGGATATTCCATGGAACTGTCCAAGAAAACATCTTGATGGGGGAACAGTTTGACCAGGCCAAGTAATTGATTATTGGACTCTGATAAATTAATTTAATCTGTACCCACAGATTAATTTGAATATGGAAACAATAGGAGGCATTTTTAAAAAGGGGAAACCATGTGTGATATGTTACCAATTGCTCTTTACAGTGACATGGACTATATGGCTTGAGTCTTGTTGTTATGTCAGATTACTTGAAAACATAGTCATTTACTTAATACTGGTTACATGGCATTTTTTTGTAATTGTAAGCATAATCCACTTAATCAAAAAGAAATGTAATCTCATCTGAATATTTGTAAAATCAAATCAAACTCTAAGTCAAATATTACTGCAACTAATTAGTAACCTGGAAAGGTAAGACACAGGTTAGATACAGATACAAACCCCTAGATGACAGCACAGGAGCCGTCACAGAACTTAAATGTTTGTGAGATAAATGTAAATAAAAATGAATAAAATCATCATTCAACTTCGTTAAAAAACAAAAACATATATTAGTTAGGTCACCATTAACAAAATTCAGAACCTGATTTAAAAGATATTACCTGTACATTTTTAAGTTTCCTGTGCACAGAAATATTTTTCCACATAGCTTTGTGTTTTACACAGATATTTGCCCAAAATGATACACCCCATTTTTGTTGTTTTTTCCCCATTAAGAAAACTGAGTTAAAAAAAAACAAAATCATGTCTTTAAAATGACTCTTTTGGATACACTATAGCTGGCTGAGTTTCAGGCAATGTATTGTCTTACTCCACAGATACGACAGAGTTGTGGATATCTGTAGCCTCAGACCTGACCTGAAAATCCTCCCATATGGTGATAAGACTGAGGTAAGAGCTCTCTGCAGAATTATTTCTTACAAGTGTTGTGGAACTTTAATTACTAACACCCTCTTATGTGTGGTAAGAACTTCTCTTGTGGTCTTGTGGATTCACGAAATTTTAACAATTCATTGCTAGCTACTATACTGTCAGATCGGTAGAATTTCTTTGCAGATATAACCTAAGTATCCTGACTTAGGCAGGAACAGGTCTGAGATAAAGCTCTGCATGAGGAATTGTAGTGAAGCTGTTGATTATTAGACATTTGTTCTAACATTCAACATATTGTATTATGGAGTGATGTGTTTTACTTGTTTTTTGTGAAAGTCCTCTTCAAAATTCAAAGTTCAGAAGCTCTCTGTGCTGTTCTGTACAGTTTGTCATGGAATCTAGTGAGATAAAACCTTGGCTTTCTTTTCTTTATGGGGATTTCTTTTGAACAACACCTTTCCTATAGTAGAACTTGTTTACTTATTTGTGTGGTGTAAACATTACGTTACACGTTACGTTATAACAATCATTGATTCACTCTTTTTGTTTTCTTTCTTGAAGCCCATTTTAACCTTATATAGTGGTTCAAGTCTGGATCAAAACTTATTAATAACAAGTTGAAGGCCTTGCCTAGAGATTTAGTTTCTGCATTGTTGGACATTAGTATAAGTAAAAACTGGATTTTTGAATGCAGATCCTTCAGCCAGTGTTCTTTGTAGTTTTCTACTGTTTTGTTGGCAGATTGGAGAACGAGGGCTGAATCTGTCAGGGGGACAGAAGCAGAGGATCAGCCTGGCCAGAGCTGTGTATTCCAATAAGGACATCTTCCTCCTTGACGATCCACTATCTGCTGTCGACGCTCATGTGGGAAAACACATTTTTGAAGAATGCATTAAGAAGGAGCTGCAGAGAAAATCAGTTATATTGGTTACACACCAGCTGCAGGTGGGAAGATGCACTTCAGCAGAAAGTGAATCCGAAACAGCTTCTTATAAGTCATGAACCTTTTCAATGAAATTTACAAACTTACTCCTAAGTTTTCACATTAACACCTGTCTACACCTCTGGCCAAAATGCTAGGATGGTTTCATAGATGAGGTTTTCCTCATGTGTGTCTGACAGTATCTGGAGTTCTGTGATGGCATTTTGGTTCTGGAGGATGGCGAGGTGCTTGAGGCTGGAGACCACAAGGCCCTGATGAAAGCCAATGGACGCTACGCTCAGCTCATCAGCAACTACCAGATGAAACAGTCCAAAGTAAAAAACACCTTGCAGTTCAAACCTCAGATGTACTGTAGCTCTGCTATTCTCACCATGTGTCTTTTTTTATTGTTTTACTAGCTGTAAATGCATTTAATCTGTTCTTGTTTTACAAGCACAAAATCAATTTAAAAAAATTTAGCTGTAAAACAAGGGACAATTCTCTCCTAATTTCAGGTTGTAATAGGAACAGGAACATGTCTTCAGCAAAGGCACAAGTTAATGGTTTATCAACAGCTGTGGTGAAGGAACAGCAGATGATACTTTCAGCTTATGCAGACTCATTGTTTTTGCTTATCATTTACAAACTCAGAGAGAGGAAGATGAACTGTCGTCCCAACAAGATGCAGAGCTGACGGAGGTTGAGATGACAAATCCCACAGATGGTGGTATGGTGAACCCAGGTATGGAAACCAGCAAAAAAAAAAAAATACTGCAAAACAAATGTTTGATAGTGTAATGATCTAAAACATAATATATGGGATAATATATGACACCTCACTGCAGCATTAGAGAATTTAAAATCATTCAAAATGAAGCTGGAGCTCATTATAGATTTTAGTACAAAGACACACCAATAAGTATTGTCGCATATAATGCAGTAAGTTTCAGAAATGGATTCCTAAAGCAGTTACATAGCTTGTAAAAGAGATATAATTAGGAGGAGGTCAAAGGGAGTGTCAGCAGTGCAGTGAGATAACAAAAAGATTACAAAACTTGGTGAAACAATAGACAACAAACCATCTCTGATTGTCAATGTACTGTGATTATTGTAATATTTTATGATTTTTTTGGCTTCATTGGAGTCTCCACTGTAAAGAGATCATTAGTTTTATAGTCATTTTATTTACATTTCTCCACACTATGTGCTTCCTTTCAGCATTTGACATGTCAGAGGAAAACGATGATGGAACAAACCAAAACACAGGCCTTAAACGTGAGTTTACCACAGTTTTTTTGTAATTGTAAACCCCTCAGATGTATATCCAGTTTCTGAAAGGAGGCTGGGCTCGCAATGTTTGACTTTCAGATGGGATCCTAAAAGCCTGTATGCTTAGTTAACTAGCCAGTATGATTTAAGAGAAGAGTATGGTAGATGATCTGACAGTTTTGGAAACCGCTAGCTTCCACACCTTCCCAACAAGATAATCTTGGAGGGTGTGTCTGTCATTCCCATACTGATAAATCAACATTCACACCCACTCTCTCATCCTCGGCCCTGCAAATCACCACCACTGGTGCATAAGAGCTGGCTAATACTGTTCCCTACTCTGCTGACACTACTTTGGCCACAGCCTCTACCTCATCCGCTGTTGCTGCACCAGCTGCTGTTTCTGTTCCTGCCCTGGTAACCGTCCCTGAGGAACCATGGCTCCATCTCGGAGCTAAGCCCAAAGCCCTGGTCACGTCGACACCATCACGTCTGGAGCCACCATCAACGTTGATGGTGTGGCTGGTAGGCAAGCGTAAGACCAGAGGAAAACATTCTTCTCCATCCTCTCAGAGATCCACAGCCCATGACATCCAGCTAGTCAAGAAATGACATCCTCGATTCAGATGGGTTTCCTCCACTTATTGGGAACTTATGGCCTCCTCCACCTCCCAGGTTCTGGTCTCCAGCGAACTTCTGCTGCTGCATCTAGGTGGCTCCACAGCTGGACCGCTGTTTCTGGGTGAGCATCGTTACCTGCAATGGGTTCCCCTCTGTCGCCGTTGCAACTGAAACTGGACTGCTCTCAGGCCAACCATCGGAAGATAGATGTCACCACCTGTTCTTGGCTACCCTAAGCCGCAGGTTGGTACAGTGCACTCAGAGACGATTCAGGGTCTGGCGCCGGGAGTGTAGCTGTTTTGGGGAGTCGAGGAGGGTTGCCATCGGTTGCTCATCGGGTCGCTGATGTTGTTGGATAACGTGCTGCTGCTCATGCTTATGCACCGCAACGTATCTCCAAGCCTCCGACAACACTGATTATCGGGGGACTCAATATTCAAAAAGGTGAGAGTTGGAAAGGCTCATACTCCTGACTACTTTTTTCCCTGGTTCCAAAGTACTTGACATTGCGGACAAAGTTCAGACATAATAAATTCCCACCCAGAAGTAAATTATAATATTATTCATGTTGGCACCAATGACATTCCCGAGCAGCAGTCTGAACTCTTAAAATGTGATTTCACCAACCTGTTTCAGAGTCTTAAATCATTTCACAATAAATTTTACATTTCCAGACCAATTCCCACATCTGAACAAGGAGTGGTGCGTTTCAGCAGGCTACTTAGCTTGAATTCTTGGCTGTCAACTACCTGTACTGCTCACGGTGTGGGCTTTCTTGACAATTTTAATATTTTCAGGGAACAAGGGGAATTTTTGGCCCAGATGGTCTCCACCCCAACAAAGCTGTTGCGCAGTTTCTAGCTACAAACTTATAATTTCAAATCATGTCATGTCTGTTTACAGAGCACAAATCCACTACGAAACCCCCATCTCCCCTTCCTGTCTCATCTTAGGACACTGATTCCTGCGTCACCCCGCCTACTGCTTTCTCCTGGAAGTAGCTGCCCCAGCTCTCTCACCTGTCCCGTTTGTTGCATATGAAGATAGCTCCAAATGTATGGAAGGTCAGACAGGGCAAAAACTGATCTTTTTTTTATTACCCAATCCCTGTCATTGTAAAACACAGAAAAATTAAGCAGCAAGCAATCACGGGCAGTTATCATAAAGGCGCAAGAACCTGTAACCTGCACCCATGTCTTGTTCATATCGAGCCTTCTCCATCTGATCCTGTAAATACTTCTTGCACTCTGAAACTTGCACTGCTTAACGTTGATCTCTAACTAAGAAGACGTTTATTGTTAATGACCTCATTACTCCTCACAAACTGGACTATATGCTGCAAACAGAAACCTGGCTTGATCAATCAGGTAATAAGGAGCTGACTGAAATGTCACCTGCTAACTACAGTACAAATTTGTACACTGCACTTGGACAAAAAAGAAGAAGGGGTTGCTGTTTTGTATAACAATATTTTTAACTGTAAAACTATGTATTTTAATTACTACTTAAGTCTTGAATACTTAGGTCAAGTTATAGAGGTCTAGCACCTGTTATACTCCTACTTACCATTTATCACCCCCCTAAACTTTTTCTAGATGAATTTTCGGAGCTTCTATCTAAAATCACAATTAAATTTGACAGCACTATATTTTCTGCTGATTTCAATATTCACATTGATAACAGCAGCAACTTGGTTACAAAACAATTAATCAGTCTATTAGATTCATTTGATTTCAAACATGTCACTGGTTCTTCCCATACAAAGGGTCACACACTTGACCTTGTCGTCTCCAGAGGTTTTGACATTTCAATAACAGCCATTTTAGATGTTGCAACTTCTGTTCACTATTTGAAGTAACTTGCTCTTATGAACAGAGGACCGTTACTAAATTCGTAAACAAACATTACATTAATAATAATACAGCTAATATATTTGTTGGGGCTATCAATAGGGCAAATTTGGTTAATAGAATGTAATTAATGATTATTAAAAATTATCATTAATTATTTATGAATTTGATGTTATTACTAAATTTAATAATGATTACGGGGCACCACCCTGGAGACAGGGAAAAAGGATCATCAATGATCGATTGAATTCAATATTATTATTAAAATTGATAATAACTATGGGGCACCACCCTGGAAACAGGGAAACAATTAACCAAAGTTTGTTCAGTCTCACATGAAAGATGAAGGGAAGAATACGTGCACTGACCCTCGCAACCAGCCTTTCAAACAGTATTAATGCAAATAATACAAACAACTTCTCTTTAAAGCATAACAAAGTTTATTAAAATTAGCAATATCGACCTTCAGTCAACACACTTCAATTAATTAACCCAGTTATCTAAAAACTAATCCTGGCAATCATGCAGGTACAAGCAAGCATGTGTGTGTGGATGTGTGTATGTCTCTATGTGTGTGGATATGCTTATATGTGGGTGTGTGTGTGTGTGTGTGTGTATGCGTGTGTGTGGGGGGAGGATCTAAGGGAGAGGAGGAGGTATGTGACGTAACCCAAAAGGGGGGGGTTTGCGTTATGTGGAGCGAGTAATCCGAGATGGCCACGAAGTTTGAACACAGCAAATGGCGGTGGGGCTCACCACGATCTTAAACCAGTATGAGTGTGTGGGTGTGTATACGTGTATGTGTGTGTGTGTGTGTGTGTGTGTGTGTGTGTGTGTGTGTGTGTGTGTGTGTGAAGAGAAAGAAGGAGCAAGAGAAGAAATAGGAAAGTAGAGGAAAGGAGCGGGTGGAAGAGAAGGAAATCCCAACGATCAGCATACAACAATCGGTGTGTGTTAACACCGTCAGCGCACATTAACAGCAGCTAGCTCTAACAGTTAAAGCAGTGGAGGGTGTCATCAATGGTGAGGTTGTGGCCTCTAAATGCGTCCATAATCTCAATCTCAGAGTTGTGTCTATCAGAATTGAGATGGTACAGGACAACATCCTCTATATGTATTGTGGCTCCTAGGGGAACTGTTAAGAATACCGTTTGGTTTGATAGGGTCAGTTTGGTGTCAGTGTCGTGGTGATCGTATGACATTAAGGCCTCAGTCGCCGGTGTGCTAACCAACCATCAGTTGCCCGCTCTCTCTACCTTCGTTTCTGTTCCCGCATCCCTAATGGACATACTACCTTGGCACTTTTGCTCAGGGGAGCAAAAGTGCCATGAGGACCCCTCATAGAGTGAGGGGTCCTCATCATGGTAAGCTAAGGTTGGTGGTGTCCTGAGGTGTACATGTGTGTTTCCCTTCCAAAATCCTACATTCAATATAGATTTTAACCTATATATGTTTTGCCTCTCTATTATGGGCAAGTTGAGGATGAATCCTAACTTCAGGCTCTAAAGGTTGACATGAATTGGAATTGCACTACCGAGGCTATATGCCAAATGTAATTGTGAAGTTTGCACAACAGTGGTAGTGGTCGACTTAAGGATTCGCTCGACCAGCTCAAGGGGGACCAAGTAGGCTGGGATTATTCCCCCGCCCAGGCTGTTAACAGAGGAGCTGACCTCCCTGATGAGGTCCTGCATCAAGTCCCTCACTACCCGTACATAAGTTATATCATCCTTAACCACTTCTGACAGAGTTTCTAAGGCATGCAAGGTGTCGTTAAAGAGAGCTGAGTGCAGATTGACAGTGACTATTGTACCCTGAAGGGTTTTACCAAGGCTCTGTAATTGCTCCTGTAAAATCCTATTCCTGCGTTGAGGCTCACCGAGTTGCTGGTCTATCTCGGATGCAAACCCAGGATAGGGTTCCTCTGGTGAGGAGCCTGTTCCGTCACCACTTGGTGTTGGGTCTCCTGGCTGAGTCACGAGGGAATACACAGCCATATCACCTCCAACACCCAAGGTGGCACTGCAGATTGCCTCCGCCTGTAACAACTCGTGACGGCGGATTGCTATCATTCGGCTTGGGTAGGTCAGGAGGACATTGTTCAGTTCACCATTGGCTAGGGAAGGGGGCAGTTCCCCTATGACAGGTACCGTCAGCTCAAAGTCGTGGAAAGAGCTGTCAACCAACATCCCTATAGGTACCCGTGCAGCAACCTGGATTGGAATGTGCGTCAGGTTTTGGACCAGCAGGTAAGCGGAGCGATTGTCCACCGCCAGTAGGGGTGTAGAACAAACCGTCAGGTGGAGCGCACTAAAGTAGGGAAGTGGCTGAAAGAATGCCTGCAAACTGGGAAGTTGCTGCCCTTTGAGAATTATGAGGCAGACAGGGGTGCCGGCTGTTTGTGGGGGAATGGTCAGGGTGATTTCGCTGGCGACCTGGCACTCCTGGGGGATGGTCTGACCCGATAGCATGTTTTCCGGCTCGATGGTTGGGGGGTGGGAGTTGAGGGACTACACTCACCACATGTGTCACCTGTTTATTACCGATCCGTAGGGCAAGGGCACATACCTCACCTGCTTTGAGGCAGGTTTGCGTTGAGAATTCGGTGACTACGCTGTACAAAAGGTGGAGGGGGCCGATGCTGGCACAAGTCCTCGTATAGGTCCTGACTGACCGCAGACTTCTCGGACCAAAGTGCTAGGAGCGCTGGGATCGAGATGCCGTTTATGTGCACGCCTCCAACCAAGAGAGGGCTGTACAGTGCTTGACTCATGTTCTCCAGTGAGCACAAGAAAGACTGATGTTCATGGATCGTGTTTTGATTCCCGGCCTGTGGCGACGGTGGGTCTATGGACCGGTTGGAAGGTTCAGAGCCAGGATCAGACTCTGGAAGTGGCATGCGCATTGGCAAAGGACCTCTGTGCTCCTGAACAAGGGCGAGCTGTCCATCTAAGGGTGGGCAACTGTTCCCTGGACCAAGTGGTCCTGGGGTCTCCACCTGAGCCCAAAGATGCCCCCGGTGGCAGTCAATGAGTGGGGCCAACCTGTCCAGTAGGTCTTGACCGATGAGCAATGGTTCTGTGTCTAAAGTGCAGATATAAATGGGGTGCACAAGACTCATTCCCTGGAATGTGATGTCTCGCCAGGCATGGTTAGTGATGGGCGACTTGTCCTGTGTATAGCTGGTGATGCTGAGATTGCAGGTCTCTGTTTGCAATGGTTTGCCAAGGGAGAGCATCGCTCTTGCAACCTCTGTAAAGGTGTTAGAGCACATCAAGCTAATTTCTGACCCGGAATCAAGAAGCGCAAGGGCGTTGACGCAGCCCCCGACCACTACTGCGGTGTATATGCGTCAGGCATTATCCTTGCGGATAAGGTCGCCCAAGAACGTCAGAAAGGGAGGATGTGGAGTGTCGGGAATGCTAGGTTCAGGGACGGGACCTGTTCCTTGTGATTGTCTACCCCAACCTACAAAGTAGACTTTAGGGAAGAAAGGTTCAACTAGGCCTAGTCACGCAGACGAGGTGCCAGGGTCAGGTCCTTTTGAGGAGTCAGGCGGTCCCAGAGGCGCACAAAACTGCGTCATCACATCTGTCATGCAATTCCGGACCATGAGTTCCATATCTTGCTCCGAATTCTGCCCTCTAGGGCGGGCTGAACCCTTACCCTTACCTCTACCTTCTGGTTCCCATTGCTTGGAACCTTGTTCGAACCGGACCTTACCTTTGGGCACGAAGGTGCCTAATCGTTTCGGTCTGCCTGGTTCTTGGGATGGTGTAGAATCACCGCCCCCCTGGTTATGTTGTCCACCCTGCTGGTGGTGCGGCTGACGCCGTTGGGGTTCCACCCTCTCATCCCCCTTGGTCTTAGGTACCTCGTTACCTTCGAGCTCCAAGTTGTGACTTTCTGCCGCTTGGATTCCCAGGACTCGAGGCTCACCTTCATGCGGTTTAACAGGACGCATGCGTGTTTCCCAGGCCAGTTGTGCATACCCCCAGGTCTCTTGTGTCGTGTATCTATTTTCTCTACAACGAATCGTGACATCATACCGTATGCTCTCATGAAGATTGTGGAGGAAGAGGGACCTAAAGGGGCCACTCTCCTCCAAGCCGGGAGCGTTACGCCCCTGGAAGTACGCACTTCTTAAGCGCCTGTAATATTCTCTTGGTGAATCGTGTTTCTTCTGTGCGATAGTGAGAGCACCAAGAGTGGCAGAGGTTTCGTCAGTGTAAAGTGAATATTCTTCACACAGGGCCCTACACAGAGCCGAGTAATGGTCTCGAACACGGGCTGGGAGGGTCTCCATAAAAATATGGACGTCCCTTACCGTGGTTTTCCAGATCAGCTTCAGCCGTTCCTGTGGTGAGGCATCAGGCAGATCGATGAGGCATCGCTCCACTTCCCGTAGGTAGTCATCTATGTCTGCGTTTCGACAACTGGGGTCAAAGCGCTTTATGTCCCTTGCGAGGGACTCCAGCTGTCGAGTACGCAGGCCCCCATGGCTGTATGAGCCTGGACCCTCAGGGTCCTCAGAGTCGCTCGAGTCGTCATAGTAGGGAAGACGATTTGTTCTACGCTGCGGAGATGGCGATCTGGGGGATTGATGGCGCAACCTCCCTGACGCGTATGATTCTCTCAATTGCAGGAGTTCAAGGTCCCCCCTACGTGGTGAGGATGGAGCACAGGCATAACGGTGATGCAAACTGCGTGACAACGGCAGTTCACCGGGAAGCAGGTGCCTGAAGTTTCCACGATACTGCGGAGATGGGTTCCGGGTATAGCGGTGCTGTGAGCTACGTGACACCGGCGGGTCACTAGACTGCGGGTACCTGAGGTTTCCCCGGTGTGGTGGAGATGGACTCCGGGTAAAACGGAGCTGCGAATTACGTGACACCGGCAGCTCAATGGGCGGCGGGTGTCTCCTCCTCTGTGGTGGGACATCCACCTGTTCAAAAGGTTCAGAATGGCGATTAGGCCTAGACTGATGTGTGGCCCAAGGAGAGGGGGCTGTGGGGAGCGCTCGGTAGCGGTCCACAGAGATGAGGTCGGAAACAATTTCATTTGACATTTCCTGGTGAGGGGGAGCGTCCAGCTCCTTTGACATGGCAGCTCGGGGTTCCTGATGCCGGGAGGTTTCTTTCTGCTGAGCAGCCCGCGTTTCTGGGTACGGCTGGGGTGGAGCGTTCAAGAGAGGGTCCTCTTCAAGGTCAGAGGATTCGCTAGGTGTCTCATGGGAAGCAGCACTATTTACCTGAGCAGCTTGGGTCTGGTTATACTGACGGATAGCCTGGTTCTGTGCGCGCAGGCTTAAATTCTCCTCATGCAGCTGAGCGAGTTGTAACAAGAACATTTCACCCGCCACTCTGGGGACAGTGCGTGCTGGCTTTCCAGCTGGGTTATTGACATAGTCTGCCAGCTCCTGTAGTTCGCTCTCGCATCTATCAACACCGTAGCTGTTCAAGTTGTCTACTTCCTGTATAGAGAGGCGGAGGAGGGCGGCGATCACAGCTTTCATGTCTGTGTCGCTTGGCCCTTGGGGAGCTTCGGCTCTAACCATGTAGGATGCCTGGTCATCCATCTACTTAAGTAGTCAATGCGCTGCGCACAGCGGCTCAAATGATTTATTATAGCAAGGCTGCTATACAACCAACAGTATGCACAGGTGAGAAGCTCTAACCTGTGGCTTACAAGCTGAAATGCTAATCACGCTCTCTACCGCAGTCTATCCTATTCAGATGCAGATGAGGAAGCTCAACACCTCTGACTAACAGCTCTTAGTCTAGTAGAACTCTAAGGATTCTTTACTTAAGCTGGAATGCAAATTGCTCTCTCTACCACAGTCTATCCTATTCAAATGCCAATGAGGAAGCTCAACACCTCTGACTACCAGCTCTGAGTCTAGTGGAACTCTAAGGATTCCTTCCTTAGGGCAGATGACAACTCACAACCACAACTGCATATATGCCTGGTACGTACACAGTAGTTGATTATAAAAAGATTAAGAGCTTAGGAGAATTATCCTCATTATAATCCTTATATTATAATATAATAACTCCACTATTGATTCGTATTATTATGCACAAAACTGTAATAAAGCTGGTATGTTGAGAGCCTCACACGGGGCACCAGAATGTTGGGGCTAACAATAGGGCAAATTTGGTTAATAGAATGTAATTAATGATTATTAAAAATTATCATTATTTATGAATTTGATGTTATTACTAAATTTAATAATGATTACGGGCCACCACCCTGGAGACAGGGAAAAAGGATCATCAATGATCGATTGAATTCAATATTATTATTAAAATTAATAATAACTACGGGGCACCACCCTGGAAACAGGGAAACAATTAACCAAAGTTTGTTTAGTCTCACATGAAAGATGAAGGGAAGAATACGTGCACTGACCCTCGCAACCAGCCTTTCAAACAGTATTAATGCAAATAATACAAACAACTTCTCTTTAAAGCATAACAAAGTTTATTAAAATTAGCAATATCGACCTTCGGTCAACACACTTCAATTAATTAACCCAGTTATCTAAAAACTACTCCTGGCAATCATGCAGGTACAAGCAAGCATGTGTGTGTGGATGTGTGTGTATGTCTCTATGTGTGTGGATATGCTTATATGTGTGTGTGTGTGTGTGTGTGTATGCGTGTGTGGGGAGGATCTAAGGGAGAGGAGGAGGTATGTGACGTAACCCAAAAGGGGGGGGTTTGCGTCACGTGGAGTGAGTAATCCGAGATGGCCACGAAGTTTGAACACAGCAAATGACGCTGGGGCTCACCACGATCTTAAACCAGTATGATTGTGTGGGTGTGTATACGTGTATGTGTGTGTGTGTGTGTGTGTGAAGAGAAAGAAGGAGCAAGAGAAGAAATAGGAAAGTAGAGGAAAGGAGCAGGTGGAAGAGAAGGAAATCCCAACGATCATCATACAACAATCGGTGTGTGTTAACAACGTCAGCGCACATTAACAGCAGCTAGCTCTAACAGTTAAAGCAGCAACAACAGCAAGTTCAACAATACACAAACAATCTACTCTGCCCAGACGTAAGCCTCTTAAGGGAAGCTGGCGAAGAGGTTCTTTCGTCCTTTGCGGTCCGGCTCGGTCCTTCGAGCCGCGGGTCCTCACGAAGTGTTGTGTTGTTCTGTTGCCGTGAGATTCAGCTGATCCTCGGCGGGACGGCATTTAGAGCCCCTTTAGTTGGCTCTCGCAGTATGGCGGAGGAAAACAGCAGGGTTGATGTAGCTGATGTAACACGGGGTCGTCTCCGAACCTTTTTATCTCGATGAGAGCGGTACGGGAGCACTCCGTGCGTTATATGGTGATCGTTACTGGGACTGGCAAGGAGACGATCGGACTGCTGCTTGCATGCGGCGGCGCCGGTCCTCAGGGTAAAAAAAGAAGGAAGAGGGGGTCCAAAAGCAAGGAGAGGTGACACCCAAAGGTGATGGAGGAGGAAAACCAAAAAGAAAAGAGAGAGCGAGAATCGTTCAGTTCCCACTTAAATACTCCTGGTGACTTCAGAGGGACCCCTGTGGTTTCTAATAGGTCTCCTCCAATTACAGCCAAGAGTCTGGTCGAGGAATTTCACACCTACACAGCATGGCAGCCTGGGAACTGGAGTCCTTTGTGCTCTATTGTCTTATCCGGCTACATGTAGGCCTGAGTCAGGCTTTGTGGGCTCTATAGGCCTTTCTTTGTTTCAAGGGCCTGGACCATGCGGCCCAACATATTTATTAATGCATTTTCAAAGTGTACTTTACCCAACTTGCCATTGTTTGATGCCATGGTAGAAAATCTCTGTACTGTTATATCTCAGATCATTGACCATGTTGCCCCGGTCAGAAATATTAAAATACGTAGACCACCAAAAGCCCCTTGGAGAAACAGTGAAAAAGTAAATACGGCGAAAATACTCTGCTGGAGAGCGGAGTGAAAATGGAGAAAACACACCGCACAAATTGCCATTACAGCTGGAAGCAAAATTATTCAGCCTCGTTGTATATTAGGTTTAAAAACCAGCTTTTGGCAGCATTCCTGAAGAATCTTAGTCCATTCCTGAGGAATCTTAGCCCATTCCTCATAGGCGAAGGCCTCCAGTTCTGTAATATTCCTGGGTTTACCTGCTGCAACCGTCTTCTTCAAATACCACCAGAGATTTTCTATGCGATTCAAGTCAGGCGACTTTGACGGCTGCCCTAGAATGTTCCAGGACTTCTTCTGAAACCAAGCTGTGGTGGACTTTGAGATATGGTTGGGATCGATGTCCTTTTGGAATGTACAAGCTTCAGCCTCCTCACAGATGGTCAGACGTTTTCCTCTAGGATTTCCTAATACTTGATGGAATCCATCTTACCTTCAACACGCTGAGGGTTTCCAGTGTCTGAGGAAGCAAAGCAGCCCAGACCATCACCAAACCACCATCATGCTTCACTGCAGGTAGGGTGTTCATAGCAGTAAGCTTTCTGCTGCCACAGCGTTTGTAGGTTCTTTTCAGCATAAGCTTCATTCTTCCTCCTCCAGACATACCACTGATCCATAGGCCCAAAAAGTTGCAGTTTCATTTCATCACTCCACAGAACAGCATCCTGAAACGTTTGTGTCTTATCTAGATGCGTACTGGAGCTGACTTTCCTTGTACTTTTTGGTAAGCAGCGGTGAACGTCTTGGAGTTTGGGCATTGAGCCCTTATGTAAATTAAGGCCTTAACAGAAAAAAACGTTGGTATTCTACTGCTATAGTAAGGGGGTTGAATAATTTTTGGACTGCATTAGTCAGCAAGCAAAAAAAAAAGCAGCATTTTCTGTGGAATGTGGAGAAAAATTTAAATTTGTTGTATTTTGCAACCAAATGTTCTGGATTTACTGTACTTTGACATTTACAAAAGTTGCCAATAGGGACAAAACAAATGAAGTAAAGGAAAATTCCATGTATTGTTACCCTCAAAATCTGACTTATTCTGTAAGCAAGCATTGCAGTAGATTCTGTGTTGCATTCATATTCTTTCAGCCTGCCCTGTCTAGTTCTGCCTCATTCCGTGTTATCTCAATCAAAACATTGTCTAAAAGCAGAATTTCTTTAGTGTTTGAGAAGAAATGAACATATTCTGCCATTAAATGCCTACCACCTATTTTTACATTGGGTAAAATGGGTCTAGAAATATGTATTTAAACTTTGCTTGTTTGATTTGGTTATTGCTAACAGCTGATAAATAGTATATTTTGTCAATAAACCTCATATACAGTGCAATGGGAGTTGATTAATTTAGCTTCCAACTGTACATCTTTATCAGTCCAGTCAGTCAAGACACTAATATTATGATTCTTCAAAACTATTTTCTTTGCCTTCAGCTGCTAGCGGTGATCAGCTGGTGAGTCAGGAGACCTCTGAAGAAGGTGCTGTCTCCTGGAGAGTCTACCATCGATACTGCCAGGCAGCTGGAGGTCTGATACAGCACAGACACATCTGCATATGAACTGGCATGATTGTATACAAATCACACATGGCCAACCCAGCTGATGGTATTTGGTGTGACTGTGTTACTGCAGGCTATTTTATCATCTTCCTTGCCATGCTTAACATCTTCCTGATGATTGGATCCACAGCCTTCAGCAACTGGTGGCTCAGCTTTTGGCTGGGGCAGGGTGATGGGGTGAGAAGCATATCTTCACTTTGTCAAAAACACACATCCACACACACACTATACTGTATGGTCACAGCATTCACAACTATAAAAATCTTATATTTTCTCTTTTTCCTCCAGTCAAAAAATGCTTCAAGTGAGGGGAACATCTTAGAAAACCCACGACTGAACTTCTACCAAATGATTTATGGTTTGGGGATTGTTGTCACGGTGACACTTGCCATCATCAAATGCTTCTTTTACACTGGGGTCACCTTGAGTGCTGCCTGTCATCTCCACAACACCATGTTCAAGAATGTAACGTCAACCCCCAACCTTCTATATAGCATCAAACATTTTCACAGTACAGTTTTAATTATATAATCATGTTAACTTATAAGTGCTTTGAATGTGCGATAATTTCAAATGTCTTTTAAAACTTCTAACTATATGATGATAATGCCACAGTAACATTGTTTTTCTTTTCTTTTCTCAGATTATCCACAGTCCCATGAGTTTCTTCGACACAACACCAGCCGGCCGCATTCTCAACCGCTTCTCCAAAGATCAAGAGGAGGTGGACATGGTGCTTCCCCTCCACATGGACCCTTTCTTGAGTCTTTGTCTTATGGTCACCTTCATCATTATCATCATCTCAGGTGTCTTCCCCCCCATCCTGGTTGTGGTGGCTATTTTGGGAGCTTTGTTCACCCTTATTCTCTTGTGAGTTGATTGAAGTTAATGGTGAATTATGCAACATTCACTGCCTCGAGGTATCACACACGCTCACTCAATGAAATTAAAAGTGTCATCTGAACACACACTGCTCATGAAAATCAGATCAAACTGTAAAATTAGGCAGCGCTGATTAACTATGAAACAAGATTCTGTTACTGCATAGACTATTTCTTGCTTAAAATGTTTTCAGAAATATCTTTTAGTATGCTGTTTATGGATAATTCGAAAATCTGATCGCCATGGTGGAAACAGACACAAGGCAAAGGGACACAAATGCAGGCAGGAGGCTCAACCAGCTACCAGAGATGATCAATTTACAATGCTTACTTTGGCAGTGTAACGTCATTTTCTGCTTTGGATGTTTCCATAGTAAATTGTTGTTTAATGCTATATTAATGCTCAAATTCTCATGCATTGTCCTTTCAGACTAAAATGATGAGAGATTTCTACAGGAATTGTTGAAAAATAGAATCAGAGAAATTTTTTACCTGGTATCATTAATTCGTTTAGTAACATTAATGTAATTTGCAAGATTTAGATTGTCAATGAAATTCTCGCATGACATAAATTTTTAGGACATGCATTAATTTGCATGAATTTAACATAGTAAAGAGGTATACTGAAAGTCAGTTGTGATTCCTCTGCAGTATATTCCAGAGGAGTATCCGAAAGATGAAGAGGATGGAGAACATCAGTCGCTCTCCCTGCATCTCTCTCGCCACCTCTACCCTGCAGGGCCTCAGCACCATCCATGCCTACAACATAAGAGACAGCCACATAGAAAAGTAAGTAATATTTATATAAATTGTTTTTTGTTTGCTGACCTTATGGCCTTGCTGAGAATGTACTGTATGATGTCTCCTCTGTTTTACATTCATGCACCAGATGATCTTTCAGGCGCAGTGTCTCACATCCTAGTCTGCATTGTAGAAGCTGTTATTATAGGCAGTATGTTCACAAACCCTGGCATGTCCTTTACCATGTTGTAGATTCAAGACACTGAATGACATCAACTCCAACCACTACTTACTGTTTTACTCTGGAACACGTTGGCTCTCCTTCTGGCTGGACTTCATGGCTGCAATCATGACCTTGTTGGTGTCTCTGTTCGCAGTACTCAGCGATAATGAAATCATCAATCCAGCTTTGAAAGGCCTGGCCATGTCCTACACCATAGAGGTAAATGTGGACAGCAAATGAAAGAACATTTGGTTTGTTTTTAGAAAGAAAGGAACTGCACCACATGTTTACAGACTGATTTGTCGTCCAGTTGACAGGCATTCTTCAGTACGTAGTGAGGCTGTCGACTGAGGTGGAGGCCAGGTTCAACTCGGTGGAGCGGCTGCAGGAATACATCACGGTTAGACTCAATATTTCTCTGCCTCAAAACAAATAATAGTATAGGTTCTCCTACCACCCATATATATCGATGTTGGTCCTCTTGACACTGTCCAGTAAATTATTCAAGAAGACCACCTGAATATGTAAATGTTCTTTTTCTTTTTCTTTTTACCAAAGAGACCAAAGAACACAACTACCGTATGCAGTTAATTGTCATCTGACACTGTCACTGACTCTGTCCACTCACTCATACTAGTTGTTAATTATTGTGTACAGGGATGTAAGTCTGAGGCCCCCAGACACATAGAGGATGCTCGAATCCCAGAGGACTGGCCAAAGAGTGGAGCCATCACCTTCCAGCACTATAAGATGAGGTACAGGGAGAATACACCCATTGTCCTGAATGAGCTCAATTTCTACATCCGAGGTGGAGAGAAGCTGGGCATCGTAGGAAGGACAGGCTCTGGTAAGGCAGTTTTCAAAAATGTCAAGTTAACTTAGACCAATGAAAATGAATGATTGATTTTAGTGAACGGACTATTACTAATTATGATAGAGTTTAATTTTGAACAGTCCTGATACACACAGAGCTTTGACATGTGGTGTGTTAGATCCCTGGTGAGCTTTGTACATGACTACTAGACCAACTCTCCAGTTAAAGGGTCCTATCCTTAGTTCTAGGGATTTCATTTACCCAAATTGCATTTCTAAGGACTGTGGCAAGGAGATTCACCTGACTGCCTGTCTTCGTCCTGATGTCTAACCTGCTTTCTCTGTAACTGCACACCAATGAGTAGCTCACTTGATTAGAATACAATTACAGACATGCCAGTTAACAGCATCTCTCCCCTTACTGATCTCAGCACCTGGTTAGTTGCTAGGTGTAGTTTAGCAGTTAGTAAAAAAAACACATATATGTGTTAATTTCTTTTTGGTAAAATAACGTTTTAGAACCATATACAGTTGTTGAGTGCACAATCACCTAACATTTTATTACCCTTGATATAACCCTAGTTCTTAACATATTGATTTGTACCTCTGAAGAAAGAAATATATGTCGACAACAACGTAACAATAAATGGAATTTATTACTGATTATCATAAACAGAGCTTAAATGGATAGAATAAAATACATTCACAATATTCTGGTTAAGTGAAATTAATATCTGAAAGACTTTACGATCAATATGAGCTGACTGTTGGGTAAGACGTGTGGATGAGCAAACCGAACGACTGCGAAATGTGATAGCCTGTTTATTCTAAATTTTGGGATTAAAATTTAATAACACTATCCGGACACCAACTCTTTATCAAAGCCACACTTGATGGATACAAGCCTGCTGTGGGTGCGCAGGTTTTGGTCTCTTCAAAAAGGGAATCTCTCTGTCCGACCGTCATCTCTCGTCTCTGGACTCGCTGGCGTCCGGCAGAATTCGATTAGCTGAACCCGGGAGTCTGGAGACCTTCGAAGCGAGTTGTTTGGACTGGAGATCCGGTGTCACTTGGCTGACCCGGGTGAAGAGCAGGACCTGGCACTGTGGCTTGGTAAGTCGGCTGGTGATCACTGCCGATTCGGTTATGGCTGGGATGTTGATATTCATAGCTGGATGTGGATAGTTCACTTGTCTCGACTAACATGTTAAAAAGTCTTGCAAAAATTTACCATGGCAAACCGAAGTTAGTTACAAGGCTATTAAACAAGGTTCATAAAACGGGAAACTTGAACGCACCAATTTTAGAGCACTTCAGAGCAATAGGACAGTGTGACAGCTGAACGGATCACAATTTGTCTGCAGGCCAAAGGAACAAAGAACAAAGGACCACACTGAGGTTTTTATCCTCTGCATTGTCGGGGCGTGACTGCATTCCACTGAGTCACGGATCGAGTGTCAGATAGGGTTAACTTGTTGGCAGAATTAAGTTCTCTATATATCTGCCAATATTAAAACGAGCATAACATCCATATGCCTTTTGTCACTACAGTCAATAAACATTACTTATGGCTTTTCAATATAAACATGACATAAAAGGAAAATGAAACCGAAAGCAAAATTATACTAAATGTTTCTAATCTAGGTTTCACTCAGATAATTAGATTTCTCTCAGCATGCAATGAATACTATGATATTGGGTACCATTAAATTGGGTAAAATCGTGCATAAGTCATAAGAACACATTGTAATTTAATACATTTTAAACGTTTAAAATTCTCTGAACATAAGATTACCTTATGAAATCCTTTTACTTCAAGACCACTAGATGGCAATGTTTGTACTCAATTAAAATGAAAATCTGTTATTTTTACAATTTTAATCACACAGATATCCAATCAAATCTAAAACAATTGAAATCACTTACTGAGTAATATTATATGAATTCTGGTTGAATTAAAAATTGTTTTATATTCAGTTTTGTGTTTTGTTTCATAGAGGAGTTGTTTCTGAGTCTGATAGTTTGAATCAGACCCCGGACAGCAGTGAGATTTATAACACCATTAGAATGCCATCACAGCATGGGTCCAGAGACAGCAGAGCTGGTTGAAAAAAGGCACAAGACTTCACATAAAATTGTGGTTAACATGATAATACATTTAATATACAAATTAAAACACAAGGTCTTTGAGGAGTTCAGGATTCGTCTGGTACCCATTTAGTGGTTTTGAGTGAAGGAGTCACAGAGGGGGTCATTGAGACATTAGCTGACAAAGTCCAGTCTTCTGTGGCTGAGGGTGTTATCAGTAGACCATTTAGTTTCTCAAGTTGTAAGTCTTTGTCTTTAATTCAGGTTGTCATTGTGAACCAATCAGTTTTGAGCTTGGCGAATCAAAGATAAGCCAGTGTTTATACAGACCATTTTGCAGAACTCTTTGCTGGTTCCTGATTGGTTGAATGGGTGAACAGGTGGTCTCTGTGAAAGGTTATAGGTCAAATGTCATAAAGGATTGGGTGAGGAAGCAACTCTCGTCTTCTCCATGTGTGAGTGAAAACAGATTTTTTCTCACTACATATTTTTATTCTTTTTGTTTGTAGGGAAGTCCTCATTAGGCGTGGCTCTGTTCAGGCTGGTGGAGCCGGCAGGAGGAACCATCCTGATTGATGGAGTGGACATTATGTCCATTGGTCTGAAAGATCTGCGCAGCACGTTGTCTATCATCCCCCAGGATCCTGTGCTATTCATTGGAACTGTCCGGTAACCTCAGCTAATGTCTAACTTTAAGTATACACAGAGCGTTCTCAATGTGGTGGGTTAGTCAGAGATGAACCTGCTGTGATATTGTGTGTACTTGCCTCTAGGTACAACCTGGACCCTTTCAGTAACTACACTGATGAGGAGATCTGGGAGGCACTGGACAAGACTTACATGAAGGACTCAGTATGTTAACAGTACAGTACATTAACAGTCTCAGGCAGTGTGTGGTCATTTATCCAGAACAAATTTTATTAGCCAGAATACAGCATCTACTAGTTTTCATATGTTTCACAAGAATTGTGTCATCTGAATTTGCAGTCATTTCAGCACAATGCTTTGAGACACAGTGACAACTGTGTGATGTAATCCAAGGAGGTTACAGTATGTTTTTGCTGGCATTAGTTTGTTTGATGGTCAGCTGAATTACTTATTAACTGATTTTAATGACATTTTTGGTGAGAGGATATGAGAAGTAGGTTATGGCCTGAGGAACAATCACTTAGATTTAGGTGTTGATCCAGATCATCTTCTGGATACAGAATGTTTTTAATAGATTCTTTATCATTACAGGATAGGATCTGGTGATCCAGGATGTTTGTTTTTTTATTTGTAGGGCTCACTAAACACTCATTACTGTTAAATAATTAATAACAATGCTACAGACTTGAACTAAAATCAACTTGTAACTGAAACTCTGCCGATTCAGGTATTAAAATTAGATTTATCTTTAAAAGTTATTGAGCTAGATCCTGTAGAAAACCACCATCAGTGACATATTATTTTTCTTGTGGAAATATCAAACTAATGATGATACGAATGTGATTCCAAATTCTAGGGGTAGGTTTTCATGGTCAAGGAGTCTTTTTTTTTTTTTTACCTGTCCTGTCCGGCAACCTTGGCATGCAGTCTGAAAGTCTGGATGCCTTCCAGTGCCAGATAGATTTTTCTAGTCAAAGGAGGATCCTATCATACTCCTCCTATTGCACAATCTGCTTTTTCTTTATTATTAAGTTAGAGGAGGTGACCGGGGGGTGGGGGTAGACAATAGAAAGACAGGGAGAGAAGCGCAAGTGGGTCCCATGTTCCTGAGAACCCGCACACACGAGACCCGCCCAGACCCCCAACATGGGGCCCACACTAGAGAGGCCAGGCCCCCCATTCCCCAACCATCACCCCTGAGGGAGCGGGACAACCACCATGGCCCACCGGCAACACTCCAGGGGCGTATCAATGACGAGCATACCCGCCCCCCCAGCCTGCCCATGTATATGATATTGTGCTGATTTCGTGTGTCTATGAAGGTGTGTGCATGTTTAGTAAGGTGGGTATGTAGTATGTGGATAACTATGGTGCTGTGATTAAAATTGGGGGCAGTTGGGGCATGCACACCCCACCGCTGGCAGACAGTGGAGCTCCTCAACATGTCCCGCCTGTCCCCTAAGCCCTCGATGTCTGTGTGATTAAATTTGGAGGGTGGACAGTCTCACAGGGGGGACGGTGAAGCCACATGAAGCAACAAAGCAAGCAGCGTTCCCCAAGATGACGATACACAAGCGTATGACCATCTACTCTGTGCAAGTTCAATCTGGACTTGTCACTAAATGTGATCTGCCTCCCCTGTGCAATACTAATTGATAGTTATACACGATTTAACATGTTTTGGTTTTGAGTACTTTAAACATCCGATGGATGAGGGCCTGGTTGTAGTTGGTTACTTTCTCTGGATGTGTTGAGGTCTTCAGGAGGTGCCCAACCTTCACTGAGTGTTTCGGCCTTTATCCTCAATGCTCTCCGAGTCTGCAGGCTGTAATGGTTAAATAATACTAACACAAGGTGGTGTAGAAAGTACTGTATTCAGATCCTTTACAGAAGTACTTTCCTATAAAGAAACTATCAACGTAAACACCCTCAAAGCAGAAAAATGCACCTTGTGAGTATTAACCAATTATATTTGTAGATTTGTATTACTATTGCATTCTGGATAAGTAGCATTTTAGGGTTTTAGTTGGTCGAGGTGGAGCCTATTTGAAATATTTGACATACTGTTTGGAGGTTAAATGTAGAGCACTGCATCATATTTTGATCAGTTTTTTCATATGTATGTATTTGATCTAGCAGAATAAAAATATTGCAATATTTTCTGCTGAAATGTAAAAGCTGGATAAAATAAAGTTCCAAAGAAATAATGAAAGTACAAGTACCTCAAATTTGTACTTTAGCAGAGTACTTGAGTAAATATACTTAGATACATTCCACCACTGCACACTCCTCTCATGTAACTCAACAAGAAAGTGATTGAGTGTATTTGCTTAAAGGTTAAACTCGTTCTTTAATGGGCTGTTTGATCACCATCAGTCTAGGTTACTCTTAAAAGTGTTAAAGTCTGTAGTATAAATACTGCTATATGTGGTTTTTGTTTCCTCAGATAACCAGACTGGAGGGGCAACTAGATGCACAAGTGCTGGAAAATGGAGAGAACTTCTCTGTAGGAGAAAGACAACTGATGTGTATGGCTAGAGCACTGCTCCGCAACTCCAAGGTTTGTTCATGTGTCTGCCTCATATGATTTATTTTGATTTGCATGCTTTACAATTTTGCTGCTGCTGAACAGCCACTGGATTAATCCTGCTGCATGTCTATCTGTTGCAACACTAAATCAAACTACATGTCATTTTTACATTTTTTTACATTCCCATATTTCTCATTCAACACACAGTGTTTCCCCTAGGTTTCAAAATGAAGGTAGGCTATTGTACATTCATTATATATCCATCAGTTATCTTTATCACCCTGGCCTGACAGTGTAGTTGATGCCTCAACTTTAATTGTGGTCTGAGTGCTTCAAGATGTATGGTGTAATTAGCCAGGAGGAGTATTTCCTATCTGACAGCCAAGATGGGTCAGAGCCTGTCATCCTGTGCCTGTCGGTGGGTGCAGCCCTTCTAAATGAGTGGTAGGGGAAATATTGAACATATCATCACTATTCTCAGTTGTCTTTTCCAGCTATACATATGGTTGCACATAATTTCTCCCAAACCCTTTCTACCCTGCGCCATCTTAACCCTTGTTGTGGAAACAGTCTACAGCTTATTTGAATTAAAGGAAACAACTGTCATTCTGGGTGAGACAAATGGTTTCACCCCACAGATCAATAACCATCTATTTCAGCAGACCTTTCTACACAACCCCTCACCATCTGCACATGGACTCCCCAAAAAAGGACAAAAAATGCTGGTTATCTACTAAAATCATATATCATCATGTTAAATGACTTGCTTCAACTGGGTTGTCTCAGTTCTCTCTCTGAGCAGAGAGGCCATGAAAATAATTTTCATTTGTGTGCTTTAAGGATGTGTTTGAAAACAACACTGCACTTTCTCTCCTGTTGTCCAACAGATCATTCTTTTAGATGAGGCAACAGCATCCATTGATGCAGAGACAGACGCCTTGATCCAAAACACTATCAAAGAGGCCTTCCAGGACTGCACCATGCTCACTATCGCCCATCGTATCCACACTGTAATAAAGTCAGATCGTATTCTAGTCATGGACAAAGGAGAGGTAACAACCAAAACACAGATCAAGTTTTCGTGATCCTGAACCCAGACTTACAGTAAATGTTCTCTCTGACAGGTGGCAGAGTTAGACAGTCCAGAGGTGCTGAAACAAAGACCAGATTCTCACTTCTACTCACTCCTGGCTGCTGCTAACCCGATGAACACCTGAACCACTGAGGCCCTGTTATACTCCAGCATCTCCAGATCTTTCATTTATATTGTATTTGAAACATATTATTTATTGATTTTCTATGTATTTGCCTGCTGACACTTTGCAACAGCTACAACATAAGGAATGCAAACATGTCTGAGTGAAATCTTGTACTTTAATTCACATTATATTCTTCAATCAATTGCAAGGGGTGTCACCCCAAATTTAATTTAAAAAATATTTGAAATAAAGGTATTGGGACGTGGGTCTGCCGTTGCTTCTGTTTGCCATTGGTGAATTAGTGAAACCACTGAAGGGTCTCTTGGGTTTAGTCCATTTTAGGCAGTTATTGGGCCTAAAATGAGAAATGGCTCGCAGACAAGCCCAGCACTACATATACAATTTTGGACTGGATGTGAGTTCATTCAGGGAGAAGTTGCATGTAGTTTGTGAACTGGCACGCAGTTCCCTTCCCACTGCAGACAAAAAAACAAAACAAAAAACAATATGATAAGAAGACCCTCAGTCGCACATTTCACCCAGGTGATTGTGTTTTGGTTTTGTTACCTGATGTTGGTTCCTGTCTCCAAGCTAAGTTCAGTGGTCATTACAAGGTTGAGAAAAAATTGAGAGACACAGATTATGTTAATGGACACCAGATTGGAGGAAAAAGTCAATAAAAGTCTATATCGTATCAATATTTTGAAACCACATTTAGTCCGTGAAAACTCCGGCTTGCCGTCTGACACTCCTGTACCTGTATCACGTGTGGTGACTGTGACATGATCACCGTGCAATCCCACGGGTGACAAATTAAGTGAACAGTGTGATTCAGTACCCTGTGCGCATCTAGAGCTAAATTCACTAAATAGTTTTTCTTTTGTAGTTGCTGCATGTTGCAGCGGGGTCAGCGGTGGTGCAGCAGATGAAAGGTGTGCGCCTGGCATCTCCACTCCATCCCGTGAACCCCAACCTTCCAGCAGCGGCCGTGTCCTCACAAAGGCTGTTCCTCAGAGGCAAAATGATACAATCAGTGCAATAAATGAAGTTGCAAAAGAATTGCGAGAAATTAAAAATGTGTTGGGTGAAATTAGCACTTCACTAAAACATCTTACAAATAAATAGTGTCATTTCCATACCTCGTGTCGTCTTTTTACAACTGAAGCATCACATTAACACGCTGGAGCATGGCACCAGCGTTTGCCTCAAACATTTGGGGAAAGGGGTCGGGGTCCAGGCACTATTTTTCTGTTCTACCATTCAAAGCAATATGGAAGCTCAGTCTGGTTCAGCGGCCTTTCAGCTCAACTGAAAGCCAAGATTTTACGGCTCCTGAGAATCTGCTCCAAAGTGGTGGGTCACTGTGGAGAACTCTTTTATGAACAGCTGCACCAAGCATACCATCAAACTGGCTCACAAGATCGCCATGGCCCCTTCTCATGTTTACATGAGGAGTTCCAACTCCTGCCCTCTGGGAGGCGCTTTAGGGTGCCAGAGAGCAGGAGAAACGGGTACATCGATCGATCAATCACTCCTCATCTTTTTATGTAATGTATTTTATATTGTACTATGTATTTATGTATTTTATGTTGTACTATGGCATTTAGGATTGTAAATCATTTTTAAAGCATTCTTTGACTCCTCTGTCCTCACTCATTTGTATATTAGTTTATTGTCCTGCTTGCCCTTCTTGTACTGTAGTTATTGTCATATACTGTAAAAACTGGCAAATGGTCACTGATGCCATTGATAAGTATTGCTTTCTTTAACATTTGAGTATATTGTCAATTAGTGTGGCACAGTGACATGTAATTCTGCTGGGTCTAGTGATTTTAGGACATAGGCTCATGCTGTACATTGTGTTGATAAAGTCTACTCATCATGATAAAGTCATTTTGTATATTTGGTTTTAATAGATCAATGTTAAAATCCCCACAGATGAAGATGACCTTTTGAGGTGATTTAATAAATGTTTCTTCTATCCTGTCTTTGAATAAATCAACATTTGAACCTGGTGATCTATAACTACAGCTGACAATTACGTTTTTCTTTTTTTCCATGCAGATTTCAATTGTTAAACATTCTAGGATGTTGTCAACCACTGTTGTCATTTTCTCCACCACCTTGTAGTTAATGTTCTTGTCCACATAAAAAGCCACATCTCCTCCATTCTTGTTCTTTCTGTTCATCAAAGTTAATTCATATCCATCTAGTTCACAGTCCACACCCTTCTCGGGGCTGATCCAGGTCTCTGTTATTGCTATTATGTTGAATGGTTGTGTTAATTGTCTTAAATATTCTTTTACTGTATTTTATGGAAGTTGGCATATAGGCTTCTGCTATTCAGGTGACTAATTGATAAATTATGATCTGTCCTAATGGTCCTGTTAAACTGATCTTCTGTGTAGTAGCAGCTGTTGTTGATGTTGAAGAGAAAATTATTTTTCGGGTCAATATCATTTTCCATATCCTGTATGTTATGCTCTGTGTATTTCCAGTTCCAGTTCATCATGTTCAGCAATCCTTTGTGTTAACCGTATGCTATCTCCAGATATAGGTGAATGCATTCTATCAGTGTGTGTCATGATCAAATGTAATGTATTGGTCACTGAATAGTAGCGAAGCGAGACGCGGTATTCCTGAAGGAGGAAAAAGACCACGCATATGAAGTGTATTCTCACTTTGATGGCATTACAAAAGATGGTACTGTGTCCATGGCGGACTGCATTATTGACTTTGAGCACCGATACAACCGGATGAAAAAGTACAACATGACTCTTCCAGATGCTGTGTTAACTTTCAAGTTGCTAGACTTTCTCCTCCATGAAATCAGTGCTGAAATGGATTTTCAGCAGAAAAACACCATGCATGTCAAATGGAATACAAGTGAACCAGGATGTACAGTTCTTCACAGAACAAAGACCACATGGAAGAGATAAGCAAAATACAACATTACAGAGTGGACAACAAAGGCCGCCATTACCAGGCACAAATCCACTGGATAGATTAGGTAAGAAATCAAGATGTGCTATTTGTCAGAGCACATTTCATTGGGCTAAAGACTGTCCCAGCAAGTTAACTGAAGATTGAACTGAGGAATGTACATCACAGTGTTTACAAAAGCCACCATGTCTGTCCATCACTCATTACAGGACTCAGTATCATCAATCCAAACCAGGCACTTATTTATTGCTGTAATGTAACTGATTTATATCATTAACTCTTCTATTCTATTTTGCAGTCCCAGGTTCCAGCTCTGCGTCCCTCTTTGCATGCAGCTTCTGATCACCACTGGGGCCCAAGCATGAAATAGCATGGGGGACTGTTTCTTCTGAACCCCGGGTGACCTTTCCGGTCTAATTGGGGCTGGATGTCGGGCCGGTTCTCCTTGGTGGTGGGGACATTTGGGCTATGGGGCCCCTGGTGCCCTGGCGGCCCTGGGGGCCCTGGGCCGACGGATTCCTCCTTGGTCTCGTGGGCGGCCTTGATGGTTGACTGGGGCTCCTCCGGGGGAGTGGGTTGAGTGGGGCTCCTGGGCTCTCCCCTGTCGCCGCCTCCTTCCCTCCCTCCCCTTTTTCCCCCTCTCTGGATCTTGGGGTGCTCCACTTGGCTCAGGGGCCTGAGGGGTGGGGTTGGGTCTGTCCAGTGGGATGGTCTTTGGGCTGTGCAAATGGCTAGCTTGTTTGGGGGGTGATGGTGGTAGTATAAGGGGGTGGGGGTGGGGCATACACAAGCAGTGGACGGGGCTGTCTGCCAGGGCCCCCTACATGTCCTGTGTGCCTGGTCTTCCTGGTCCTCTTCCCTGGTCTCCCCCATCGGCTTGCTTCGTCTTGGTTGTTCATGCGCACTGTGGTCGGGGCCAGGGGGCCTGTGTTGTTGGTGCAGTTCGATGTGTGCCCCGCACTGTCCATTGTGACCCCTCTGCTATGGTTTGATGTGTCCTTGGGGATCACTGGGTGGCTCTCCCGGGACTGTCCTGTGCTCCCAGGGGAACCTGTGGGCTGTGCCCTCCTGGGTCCTGGGCTCGTTGCGGGGGGTGGGGGATCTGACTGCCCCTTGGCCCTCCTGGTCCCTGCCCTGGTTGGCCGGGCACTATGGGCACAGCCCTCTTAATGCACTTTAATCCATTCCACTTATTCCGATACACACCTAGCGGGGTTTTCACTAGGAGATTCTGAAGACTGCATTTTCAAATCAGGGACTTGGTGAATGTGGTCGGATGAAATTGCACAGAAAATACATAGGTGGTGGGGTTATTCACAAGATTAGGGTTGGCATGGCTTGTGGTGCCTGGCCCACTGGGTGGGGGACTGTGGCTGTGTCCTTGGGCTCGGGTACCTCCATCACTTTCGCTCCTCGGCTCTTGCGCTGCGTGTCTTGGTCCCTGAGGGGGGGCCGGCCTTCGGGGGTCCGTGGGGGTTTGGGCTATTCTGGGGGGGGCACCTGTTGGCTCTCGGGGGGGCGGCCTGCTATGGCCGGTGTCTGGTGGTGCTGCTGCTGCTCCTGCTGCCTGGCCTTCTGGCTCTGGGTGGGGTGGGTTTGGGCTGATCTATCAACTTCCTGGGCTCTTGACCTGTTCGTTGTGCCTGGGTCCCTGTGATGCTATGAGTTCTGTGTCCTAGGTGCTCTTGCAGCTTAGAGGGGCGGGCTTGGCTATCTGGCCTCTGTTGGACTTTGAGGGGGGACCCTTTGCACTGGTTGGGGTCTTGCTGCATGAACATGGCCCAACACTCCAGCAACCACTGAGACCCGATCTTCAGTGTTAATTGGGCCTACCAGTGGCTGCTGTGCCAGTGTTTGTGGCCGACATCACCGTTCGGTGGTTCCTGGTACTCTTTAGGTTCTGGGCTGGCTAGGGGTGTTTGGAATTTAAACCACTATCATTAGTGCATGTCTTTTCTATACTACCTGTCCTTTTGTCCTTGTCTGTCTAGTTTTGTCTATGTGTTCACCAATGGTGGATCACACCCTCTTTGATGTGAGATAGGTATTAGTTCCAAATAAAACGTAATAGGCCAGTTTTTCAAAAAGGGCTGGTGTATGGCACACGCACACATTCACACGCACAGAAATAACACTTATCTGCTGCAAGATCAAACTGCATAAATTTACCAATTCTGGCATAAACCATAAATATTTATGCAGACAGATTTAGAAAAGAAAAAGAAAAAAAAGGAATGTCTGTATGGTCTTGCAGATGCATCACTGTATTGGTATAACAAAGTGAGAGAAATCATGCTAAGCACAGGTGGAAAAATATTGCAGGTAGATCCAGCAGTCTTATATTGGCTAGATGAGCAGTTTAAGGTTACTGGAATGCTTGCATGTCATGCTAATGTTTTTCTTTTCTTTTTTCAGGCTCACAAAACTTTTCAATAACTGTGATTCCACTGCTGAAGTCTGCGTTCCATGTTGGATGCGAGGAGCATACAAATTTCTGCTTTGTAGGCATTTTGCTACTGCTGATGGTGAAGTTCAGGAAGTTCAGTTACACTGATAATCTACAGCCTCTTCACATGCGTGCCATACAGAGGGATGCCCCCCCCTAATGACAGTGAAAAGCAGCTTTGATCCAAAATAGGACAAATTCTATGGGTTTCAGTGATGCTTGTGGTGGCAAAAACGCTGTTATCTAGGGTTTAAGATGAATAAAAAATAAAGAGTGAGAAGTGTAGTGAGAACGAATCTGCTTTCACTCACACATGGAGAAGATGAGAGTTTTCTTCCTCGCCCATCTTTTACGACGTTTGAACTATGACCTTTCACAGAGACATTTACGTATTCAACCAATCAGGAACCAACAAAGTAAGATGATACTGTTTAAACTGGCTTATCTTTAATTCCCAAACTCAAACCCGATTGGTCCACAGTGACAATCTGACGTAAATACAAAGACTTACAACTTGAAGAACCAAATAGTCTAATGATAACACCCTCACCCACAAGACTGGACTTTGTCAACTAAGGTCTCAAATACTCCCTTTTGTGACCCCTCCATACCAAACTCCAGAAGACATCTCATAGGAACAATTCCTGAACTTTTCAAAGACAATGAAAAACTATCTTATTAAAACTAATGTAATTTCATAATTGTGTCATACAGAGGTTTCTTGTGTTTTAATTTGTTATATTGAATGTATTATCATGTTAACCATAAATCCTCGTCAACTCTAGCTCTAGCTCTGCTGTCTCTGGACCCTTCTGCGATGGCATTCCAAAGGTGTTATAAATCCCCCTGCTGTCTTGGGTCAGACCTAAACTATCACACTCAGAAACAACTCCTCTATGAGACAAAACCAGAAATTACATATAAAACAATGTTTAAGTCAGAATTCAAATAATATTGCTCAGTAAGTGATTTGAATTGTTTTAGTCTTGGTTTGATATCTGTGTGATTGAAATTGTCCAAATAACGAAATTTCATTTTAATTGACAGTTTTGCCATGGACCAACATTGCCACCTATTGGTCTTTAAGTAAAAAGATTTCACAAGGTGACCTTATGTTCAAATTACTTTAAACGTTTAAAATGTATTAACATACAAGTTGTGTTTGATTTATTCACCAATTCACCCAATGTGATATTATTTAGTGTCATAATAATCATTTGCATGCTGAAAGTAGCCTAGATATGTGTGAAATCTATATTTGGAAATGTTTAGTATAATTTTGTTTTTCTTTTTATGTCATACTTATTTTGAAGCCATAAGTAATGTTTATTAACTGTGGTGACAAAGATGTATGGATGTTATGCTCGTTTTAATACTTTTAGATATATAAGAGAACTAAATTCTGCCAACAACACTAACCCTATCTGAAACTCAATCCGTGGCTCACCGGAATGCAGTCATGCCCCCGACTATACAAAATATAAAACCTTACACGCGGTCATTGTTCTTTGTTCAAATTTGACTGCAGCAAATTATATCCACTCAGCTGTTGCTGTTCTAAATGTTCTGAAACTACTCTAAATCTGTTGCATTTAAAGTCTGTCATTTTTCTTCGTAACTTTCTTTAACTCTTCGTTCCAAGTTTTTCCTATATTGTTTCTAGTTTTGTATCTGATTTTTCAACTCACCATTCTTTGAATTCAAATCAAGCGCCAAAGCCATGACAAGCTTTTGTTTAATAGCCTTGTAACTAACGTCGACTGGCCATCGCCAATTTTTTTTTTGCAAGACTTTTTAACAAGTTAATCAAGACAACTGAACTATCCACCTCCAACTCCCATTCATCAACACTCAAGCCAGAACTGAGTCTGTGCCGTAAACAATCACCGGCCCGACTGGCTACGCCTCAGCGCCAGTCTCTCTCCAGCACACAGACCATGGAAGACACAATCGTCCAACCGTTTCTTGACCTCCGGTTCGACGCTTCAGCGGGCCAAGCCGTTGAAGAGTTGAACCTCTAATCGAGCCAAGACGACCAGAGGGGCCCGGCGGAGAGACAGAGATAGCGCATCCAAGTAGGCTGGAGCCCGGCTCCAAGCCAGTGAGTCGGGCTTCTTACCCATTTAAAGTTTAAGAATAGGTTGAGATCGTTTTCGGCCCAAAGAGATGGTAAAACAGATCATCTGTGGATCACGTGAATGCACTATGAATATAAGTAGGCCAATCATAGATCCCTGATGATTAATACTTATTACCTCCACCATGGACATCATGTTTTTACCCGTGTTAATTTTTTTGAGTTTGTTAGCAGGACTATGCAAAAACCACAGGACAGATTCCCACTAAAGGAAGGAAGTAACCAACCAGAAGAAGTAACCAACTACAACTGATTACCACAGAGATTTATGTTCTTTGGACATTACAGTGGAACCTATATGCGCAATATAACAACACCACAAATCTTGCACATAACAGTCATAATATATCATTATTGTCTGACTATATTATTGTATAACACGTTTATGCACTGTTTGAGGCACCTTATGGTTATGATGTTTCTTTTATTTGCTGTAACTTCTTCCAGTGAAGTGAAGTGTGGTAGTTTGCAATAAATGCAGTGTATTGAGTCATCCTCTCCTTGTGATCACTTTGTTTTAGTGTTTTGCATGGAAATAAAAACTTTGGTGCGGGCAACTATCAGCACTTGCAAGCGGGCCTAAAATAACACTGTTTTACGGTACTTAAAACATCTCCTAGGGGTCAGACAAACTGAGTCAGCTAATTAGAGAAATGTATAATTGGTACTACTCAGGTCCTCGGTTGGGCCTCAGGTCCATAGAACTAAGTCAGACACATGAAAACCTGTACCAGGTGTAATTTGGGTCCTGCTAGAGACCCTCCATCGCCACCATCACAGAAAACTTCACTTGTCTGCAAAAAGTCTGAAAACCAGTTCATGAAGATGACACTGAACACCTTCATGTTCCTCCGACAATGCATCATTTTCAACCCTACTTCCACATAAGCCCCACCCACCTCCATATAAGGCACCGGATGCTCCTATGGGAGAGCTGGTTGAGAACAACCACAGGAAGGCAGAGCACCAGTACAAGGAAGTCCCAGAATGCCATGCTGGCCAGGAGGTAGTTCCAAGCAGACCTCATGTAGTAGTTGTTCCAGACGATACACATTACCGCCATGTTTCCCATCACCCCACCGCCAGCACCTGGCCACGTACGAGCTCTCTGCCAGCGAGTAGTAGGGGGTTGAAGAGTCCTGGGGCATCTTGGTCAGTGCAGGAGGCATTACTTGTTTCCACTACTGCTATATTTGTTCTGTTGAACTCAGTGGGCTGTGGCACTGTCACGAGTCATTCTCAAAGGATTGGCTGAAAGTGGACTGTTGCTCTTTGTTGTTCTTGCCGCAGGCCAAGCGGCGCTGCTGGTCCACATCTAGATCCAGCATTTCAGGGAGGGGGAGGCTCTGGGTGGAGGCATTTAACTGCTTCGAGATCCAGAGGCGTTCCAGTTCGACAGAGGAGGAGGGTCTGCACTGACTGTCAAGGCTCTTTGCATCCGTAAACAACAGCGGCAGACACAGACACAGCCACAGATTGACAGATAGAGTCACGATGCAGGTTTCAAATGTGAAGGTTTCAAACCAGAATTCTTAAGGATTTGTTTTAAAAGGACATGTCGACAGAATAATAGTGCAGCACTTCAATAAAACGCCTTCAATGCTTCCAAATATTTGTTCAAAAGTTCACAAAAATCATAGTTTGTTGGGTAAGGACAACAATTCCAGGGGTTGAAAATTGGCAGCTGTTTACTCAAAATACAAGTTTCAAAATGTTCCTAAATGATGAAGAAAGATCTGTTCAGACATCCACTAGATCAATTTGTAGTCCAAACAAAGGTGAAGGTCTCTCTTCTCTACTCTTCTTTCTTCCCTTTCTGTTTTTCCCATCCATCAGTAAATACAATCAGCTGTAGGAGCTCCAGGAGGAGGAGGGGAGCTGGGAGAGGATTGCTCTGGTCTAGAGGTGGCAGAGAGACAGGGAGCTCTTGTTGTCCCTGGGAACAAGCAGCCCTCTGCAGTATGGCTAGATGAAGCCTTTGTCGGTACACACAGTCACACCGACAGGCCCACAAACACAAGCATACAAACAAAGTTGGCACGCACACAAATACACACATTTGTCTGCACAATCCTGCATGCATACTTTGTTTTGCTCTTTTTGTCTCACACAAAATAACACACTCTGTCGTCTCTGCTGCCCCCTGGTGGTGGTCTTATTGGGAACCAGAGCCAGTTTATTTCATTGCAAGAGACACATCTGACTGGAATACTGATAAAAAACACTTTAATGTATGAGTGAGACCCAACTTCACAAAGAGACAAATTTTGCAGGTTAAGTTAATATCTGTGGACTGCATGAATCTGATTGTATACATTAGGTTTTTCATGAAATAAATTGTCACAGTGATGATGTAGAGGTCTCAGAAACTCATGTATCAAATATTCATTTGGTGTTACATTAACATTGAGATACTTCATGTTAAAGGGACTGATAATATTGTAGCTGATGCATTGTCTCGTGCAGGTTGTTGAGAATCAAACATTTCTTGAGGGGAAGAATTGTTTGATCTTAGGTGGGGGGTGTTTTGACCCTGAGTCATAATTTATACTTGCAATTGTGTTTTGTGTGTTTTTCTCCCTCCCTGCCTGGGAGTGATGCCGTTACCTTGTTTAGTGTTCTTTTGGAGTTGCAGGTGGAGGCTGTGGATTGGACAGGAGACCTTTCAATTGTGGGATGTTTACATTGTTCGTTTGTTAAATGAACCAAACTCAAGTAAACTGAGTTTGACAGTTTTCTTGATGCCAAAGTAACTAAAATAAAATGAGTGTTATTAACAAGTTGACAAAAACGGAGTTCGGTCAACTCAGTATTTCTAATTAAATTCAATCTTACATTTTACAGTGTATGATTGTTCATGTAAGAGAGTATAGTAGTGTGTGTATGAGAACATGATTGTGTCTGTATGAAATTATGATAGTGTGTGAGAAAGTATCAAATATGGCCTACATTGCCTCTCATAGTCTTAATTCTATGAAAAAACACTAAAATACAACACTTCAAACAGCAATTCAATAAAGTAAACACATGATTTGGCCATCTTTACTGTTTATTTCCACAAATAACATCTCTCAAACACATGAAAATAGAACAAACACAATTTTTAATTCATATGATATAAGAGCAGATTACCAAACAGACTCTCCATTGTTATATGCTGTTCAATGTGCATATCAATGTGGTCATCTCATTCAAAAGACTCAAACAAAGCAAGTCTGAGAGGCGCCAGTGAGAAGCCACTAGATTGCCAACAGTCATTTCCTAACTAGATATACCAGAGATGCCTTCATAACAATTTAGTCTGACTGAAGGAGCGCAGCTTCAAGTCTCTCTGACAGGTGCCCTGAGGTCGATGCTGGTGCCAAAAACATCACAGTATGGATGTAAGTAACCAAAATCTGATGGTTCTTGGAGAAAATAACATGACTGTGGTAAAATATTCAGGAACACATATTGATGTCAGTGTGTCAGTTGTGGGGCTATGTGAAGCTCAAATGCTACTAATGGACGGGAAAAGCCGAACTTTTGGTGTCCTGGCCATGGTGCGTTCATTTGATTCAAAACCTCCGAATTTCTATTTTCCAGTGAAACCTGGCATATTATTGTAAATTTAAACTTATCCTATTGTAAACTTAGAGAGGCTCATTCATGCCAGGAGAAAACATGCATATTAGCATAACCACAACTTGTTCTTCCAGTTATTACGTCTGCCTAAGAGGTTATGTTTTCACAGCGTCTGTGATCCAGAAGTGGACCCAGATAAAATAGTGGATCAAGGATTTTCACTTTGTTTTTGGACAGTTTTTTTCACCATTCCCATCTATTATGTACAGAGCCCCTAAAGCGCCATAAGGGCTTTTTTTTTTATTATAGCACAAGATGTTATATTGTATGGACAAATTGAAACTTGTTGTAGATGGGTTGGGCATGTAGTGAAGAAAATCCATTAAAATTTGCAGTGGAGCTAACGACCTACCCTATTAATTTTGATAGCTTTATTATCTGTATGTACATCTCTATATCATTCTCTTTCCTTATAATAATTATCACAATGTTAAAGAAAACAAATTGCTGGCTCTGCCTCAAAATCTAATCACCAAATCAAATTTGCTTACCTACTGTTAGTGTGATAACTTAAACTACCAGTATCCGAAAAGGTATTGTAGCATGCTGAAATTTCTTATTGCATGAATTTGACAAAATAATAAATTTTTTACTCTGGAGTACTTGTTATTACAATACACCACACTATTTTATTTTATCACACTCTTGTATCACCCAGGTGGACGTCACTAACCGTGTGAGAGACTTAACTTATGATGCAATGGTGTTATATACAGTAACCATTTTCTATCAAAATATTCCTAAAGAACTAATTATTGCTCAGCTGGTAATTATTCAGAACACATTTAAAAAACAGGTTACTTGGGCTTATGGCCTCAAACACATTGTCTCAAGGTATGCTGGGAAACTCCACCCACCTATCCCTAACATGCTACAGTATCTATTTACCCATTGTGCAAAACCACAGAACTACAAACCACAAACTGTCATTAAACATTATTGTCATGATGGCAAAAAACGTCAGCTACCCAACATTGAATAGGACAGCTGCAGAACAATAAACAAGTATATGTGAATCTATTCTGGTGTGTTCTATTGCCACAACTGTTAAGAGCATTCCATGTACAGATCTGAATGTGAATTAAAGATTTTAGAAGCTGGGACAGCAAATACCTGAGTAAAGTTTTACAAAACAAAAGTACCATTTATCCAACTTTTCTCACATAACAAAAGGGCTGTTTCCCATGAAAAGTAGTGGAGTACAAGTGGTATGAACAGAAAACAGGCTATTCAAGTGTAGTAGCTCTAATTTGTGGGGTACAAGTTACATCGTGGGATGTAACTAAGTGCTGAAAAAAGCAAAAGTTCCCAGTACTTGGTTTGTTTAAATGAACCAAATTCAATTAAACTGAGTTTGACAGAAACTAAAATAAAATTAGTGTTATTAACAAGTTGATAAAAACTGAGTTAGGTCAATTCAGTTTTTCTAATTAAATTCAATCTTACATTTTACAGTGAACATCTGATGTTATGAGACACTACACAGCATTTAAAAAGCAGCTTAAAATCCAGTTTTGAAACATGCACTCTCATGTAGACATAAAACACACACACCAATTGTTGGTGATTTTAACATACATGTGTGCTGTGAAACCAGACCTCTGGCCAGGGATTTTATTAATCTTATTGACTCTTTTAATATCACTCAGTCAGTGACTGGCCCGACTCATGAAAAAGGACACACATTAGACCTTGAGCTGTCCTATGGTCTATGTGTTGGTATTAGAGAAATCTGTCATACATGTATATCGGATCATCTGCCTGTTTTATTTACTGTTACAGTCCCTCACTCTGGACCGGTTGCATGTGGTCCCTCATGCCGCCTGTGTGCGGTTAACCCTTCAACGGCCTTGCAGTTTTCTACTGCTTTTAAAGATTCTATGCTTTATACCCTCGATGACTGTGATCTCGGTGTTGAGGAACTTGCCATCCTTTTTTAATCTACCTGCACTGATATTTTGGACTCAGGTGCTCCACTCAGAACAGGAAGCACTAAGCCACTTTCTGAGCCATGGTTAAATGATACTACATGCACTCTCAGACGTTCATGTAGACGTGCTGAGAGAAAGTGGAAGAAAGACAAGCTCCATGTTTCCTCAGCAATCTTTTATGACTTTTTACCTAATCACCAATAATAGTCATAAGCCTCAGGTAGTTTTTAATTATTTTAAATATCTTATTTAACTCTGTGATACAGCTCGCATTGTCCCATCATTTGCACTTTGTGAGAACTTTCAAAAAAAAATTTATCAACAAGATTTCTGCTCTTAGATCTCCATCTATTTCCTTAGCCATTGACCCCTCTATACCTCCTATGTGCCCAGCCGTCTTTGAGCAGTTCGAGCCTGTATCACTCTCCTCACTATCTGAGGTTGTGAAACATTTGCGGCCTGCAAATTGTGCCCTGGACAGCATCACTTCTCGTTTATTCAAAGAAGTTTTAGTATTCTTGCCTTGATCAATGCTTCTCTTAGTTCAGGATGTGTTTCAGCTGCCTTTAAGCATGCTGTAGTGCAACCTCTCATCAAAAAGAAAAATCTGGACTGTACTGCCCTCGCAGTGCGTTCTCTTGTGCAGAGCTAGACAGTCAGTTAACACTTAAAAGCTCTTCAATAAACACACAAGGTTTGGATTTTCTTGTCTTTTACTGAAGTCTTGATTTGCTTTTCTTTTCTTTTCATTTCTTTGTAAAACTGCAAGATTACAGATATAAGCATAAATCAGTACAAAACATTAACATATGCACATAAATGATAAATATAATACACATAAACGCCTTATTTTACTTATAGCATACAACAAGCAGTAAAATATGAGAGAAAACAGCTCAGCTACGACAACAGCTACAAGTCCATAGTCAAGTAGTAAACAGAGCTAGCTCTACTGCTACAACTACAAGCTAGCAGAGCACATGTTTTACCAAACCCAAAGAAAAGCTTTTAACATGTCATTCCTTCAACAAAATGCAATATTTGATCATCATATTTATGCATATTACTCACAGACACATAGTCTCCAAGGCAGAAGCGTGTCAGAAAGACATTCAGCAGCAACATGTATCCAGCTGTCTATCTTGCCTGTCTGTGTTCACCTTAACAATGTGCTCAACTAAAAGAAATCCACCTGTGGCCAGCAGGTGGCAACAAAGCACATGAACCGAAGAGAATAGCCCAAATGTTTTTTAATGTTTTAATTTAAGTTCTCCTTTTAACCTATTGAACTTATTAAATCAATTAATTCTGCCTTAATTTAAAGGCAGCACATGGACCCTTCTGTTTTCTCCAACTTTAGGCCAATTTCTAAATTACCTTTTTTGTCCAAAGTCTTGGAGAAACTAGTGCTTATCCAATTGCAAGAATTTTTAGACGGTTTTAGTATCTGTGAAAAGTTTCATCTGGTTTTAAAGCTCGCCACAGCACTGAAACTGCTCTTTGAAGAGTTTTTAATGACCTTCTTTTAACTGCTGACTCTGGACAGTGTGTTGGCATCAGAGGTACTGCCCTTAAATGGTTCCAGTCTTATCTGTCAGACAGGAGTTTCTCTGTTTGCCTTAGTGAATTTTCCTCATCTGGGGCCCCAATTTACTGTGGGATCCCCCAAGGCTCCATCTTAGGTCCAATCCTTTTTCTTGATATATGTTGCCCTTGGGGTCCATTTTTAGGAAATACAACCTGTCCTTCCACTGCTTCGCTGATGATGTGCAGATCTACTTGCCCATAAAAGCAAACTGCAAAGACTCTGTACAGTCATTACTAGATTGCCTGAAAGACATCAAAGCATGGATGGAAATAAATTCTTTGAACCTCAATGACAACAAAACAGAGATTATCATGTTTGGACGTCCTGACCAGCTGAACGATTGTAACGTTGTGCTAGGCTCTTTAGCTTCGTTCAATCGTTCCTCTGTCAAAAATCTTGCCGTTATTTTTGATAGCTCGCTAAAATTTGATAATCAAATTAGTAAAGTTGTAAAGATCAGCTTTTTCCAACTGAGACTCCTAACTAAGATCAAACCTTTTCACTCACTCACTTAGAGCAGATTATCCATGCACTCATCACATCACGCTTGGATTATTGTAATTCTCTGTATGTGAATCATCTCTTCGCCAGCTTCAGCTTGTGCAGAACACTGCTGCTCATATTTTAACTAGTACAAAATAGCACGAGCACATCACCCCAGTGCTGGCCTCCCTACACTGGCTCCCTGTCCCGTTCAGGATTGATTTAAAAATCTTATTACTTGTTTTTAACGTTTTAAATGGGTTGGCGCCACCATACCTAGCAGACCTTTTACATTTTAAAATTCCTGCAAAGGCACTGAGGTCATCCGGTCACTGCCTCCTGGATGTTCCCAGATCTAACCTCAAAAATAGAGGTGACCGGGCCTTTGCAGTGGCTGCCCCCAATCTATGGAATAGTTTACCTGCTGTAAGAGCCTTTGGTTTGTGTTTTGATGGTGTGGACCTCCCACCACTAGGGGGAGTAGAAGGCCGTCAAAGATTATGGTAATCAGGGGTAATCAGAGGTCATTAAATGCACCGGTGTAATGATTTGTTTGGTTGGAAGGATGACAGAAGCACACAGTTTTTTGACCGTGCAAATGTGGCGTGCAATTGTGGAAATATTGTAAGCTAGAGCCTTGTTGGCCGTTGTTTTGTTTTGGAGAGACATTAAAATAAATTACTTTGATTTCATGGAACCGTGGACATCTTCATTTGTGCGCATCTGGACTATGCTTACCTCCAACCCTAGTGGTGACCTTTTTTGAATAGCGAAAGGGTCACTATACTCGCTTTTATAAGAACTTCTAGGACCCCAGCAACTTTAAAATCATTACTAAAGACCCACCTGTTTTCTTTGGCTTTTAATTGAGGTTTAATTCTCAAAGGCACTGACTATTTTTCGTCATACTTATTTACTTTATTCTTCTGAGTCGGCATCTTGATATCTAAAATGGTTTTCAGACCATCACAGTTTAAAATTTAGTTTAATTTCTGCTCCCTTTCAGATTTTATAAGTGTGTATTGCGCGGAGCTAGAGTGCAGTCACATAACCTGAGAGTGAAGAGCAGATGACAAGTCGTCTAGAAATTTCCTAAACAACTCTCCATAAATCCCACAATCCTCACTCCACATCCATAATATGTACATCAAACCGTAGGAAAATTTATGCGGCTTCATTTAATACCAGAATGGAACCAAGCAACCTTATCGTTGGGTTGCAGAGGACCTAGAATGCCAGGTGGTCCACCAAACTGCTCCATTGACTTCCATTTGTAAACTGATGGCTTTCATAAAATCTCAGAATCTCCAGGCTTTTTAACTCACTCTTAAATTAATATTAATATTTTCTCTAAAATTAGTATTTCTGTGCTTGTGAGTGTGTATGTGACCTACACCAGCCCTCTTTGAAAGACTAGCTTATTACATTTTATTTGGAAATAATACCTATCTCTCATCAAAGAGGGCGTGGTCCACCATGAGTAAAACAGAGAGACAAAACAAGACAAACAGGGACGAGAGGAAAGGCAGTAACACCAATGAGCTGTGTCGCGGTTTGTGCTCCATGCACCCTCAGCTAGCCCAGAGCCTAAAGAGTCCCGAGAACCGAATACAGAGCGGTGATGTTGACCTCAACACTGACTCAGCAGCCACTGGTGGCCCCAATCAACACTGAATATCAGGTCACAGTAGATGCTGGTGTGTTGGGCTGGGATCATGCAGCAAAGCCCACACCAGTGCACAGGACCCCCTCCAGAGTCCAACAGAAACCAGATAGTCCGGTCAGTCCCCCCAGCCGTGAGAACATCTGGGACGCAGAACCCACAGCACCACAGGGGCCTAGGCATTTCGTATGAGCCCAGGCCACAGGAAGTTGCCCGACCAGCGCCGTCAGAGGGCCCAGGCATGCCACCAGGGACACAGGGCAGAGGGGGCCCTAAGAGACCATCCGTTCATGCCCATCAGAGGGCCCATAGCCATTAAACCGCCCAGCTCCGAGCCCCCACATCAATGCCAGCCATGCCTCTCCTACCCCCTCCACCAGGATGTCCCCAACCCAGCCCCACATCCACCCCACCCAGGACCAGGAGGCCTGGCAGCAGGCACATTGACGGCACCGCCAGACACCGGCCGCAGCCCCCGACCGACCCCTGCAGGCCGCCCCCCCAACAGATCCACTTGACACACCCCTGGGCCAGCCCACACCCCCCAAGGACCACCAAGGGTCGGCCCCCCCAGGCACCAGGACACGCCCCGAGGGAGCAGAGGAGAGAGAGGAGGAGGAACAGGGGCCCAAGAGGACCCAATCATAGTTCACCTACCCCCTGTTACCCCAAACTGGGCCAGGCACCACAAGCCATGCCAACCCTAAACTAGTGGTAAACCCCGCCATGTGTAATTTCATCCGACCACGCTTACCAATTTAAAAACAAAAGTAACATTTTACAAACAGTTTGAAATTATTTCAACCATACTAGCTATTAACCCCCCTCTTGTAGCAGGTCACTACAGAGCCCTTTATAAGAATGCATTTAATGTAATAATACTGCACAGTATTAGAGAATGTTTAGTTCAAAAAAAAGGACAATAATACACTCTTTATTAAGCACAGAGATGTGTTACCAACGTTAGCTTTGCAGGTCATATTATATACTTTATAGAATTTCAGAATTTTGCAGATGTTGAAAGTTGAGCACAAGGGACATATATAGTGTCAGTTCAGTTATTTAAATACAGTTGATTAAGGAAGGACTGCATAGCTGTAACAGTTTGCTTGAAAAAGTGTGTTAAAAGGTTTAATTAAAGATGGCATTTTTCATGGAAAAAAATTGTGGTCTTTTTATTTGAGAATACAACATTCTCAAAGAGGAATATGAGTAATTGTCTGTGTTTGCAAACATGTGTGTTGGAACTTAAATAACTAAGGAGCAGAAGGCAGGGCTGGAGATAATTCTCATCATGAAGTTACACAAACAAATAAATAGTCTTAATTCACAGGGAGAGAGAGAGAGAGAGAGAGAGAGAGAGTAGGGGTGTTTGTGTGGTCAGGTCTTTAAGCAGGTATTTGAAAGAGGCAACAGTAAGGGTAAATGTCATGGAAGTGTGATACTTTATAGCCAATAAATCAAACTTAAATAAAGTGATTATTACATTATCGGCTCCAGTTATTACATTTTTAAAGGATTTTTTAAAACCCAGCCATTAATGTAATAACTTATTTCATTATGGGCAAAAAGTTATTACGTTATTGGTTCAGAAATTGTATTACATTATTGACACGTTACTACATTATTGGCTTTTATTACGTTAAAAAATGAAAAATTATTACGTTATTAGCAGTTATAATGTTATCGGACGATATTACATTATTGGCTTCAACAACATGCAGTAAAGGCAGAGCCAAAGACATCTATCAGAATCAGAATCAGAATCAGCTTTATTGGCCAAATAGGTGTACACATACAAGGAATTTGACTCAGGTTTTTTGCGTGCACTCAAGGTACTGGACAACAAGTTAAACAAAGATATATACAGTACCAGTCAAAAGTTTGGACACAGTTTCCCATTCAAGTGGATGGGGAACTGTGTCCAAACATTTGACTGGTACTGTATATATATATATATATACAATACCAGTGTCTGATTGTGTACATGTTATTATCAGATTTCAATTACATTTTGTGGAGTGATAGACCTAGGGCTAAGAAAAACTTTAGTAATTCTCAATAAATAATAAGCCATGTCAGTGAAAAACAAAATGAGTTGCTATTATTATTATTATTATTTTTGCTATTTAATTTAAAATATTAAGAAATATTTAAATATACATATACATAAATTTTATTTGAGTGGGTGTTCTTTCAAAGTGCTCAGCCGCTTATAGTATCCATACTTGTTTTCTATGTAAATAATTATAATTGATGTAAATAAATGTTGAATAGTATTTCAATTAGGAGGAACAAGTGAATGAAGAGGATATGTGATAATTAGTCAGAAAGTCTTTGGCACTTAGACTCTTCTGATTGAAGGGCATCTGCCCTGAGCAGCAGTAAGATTAATCCAGTGCAGACACTGGTGGTGGTGGCAGCTGATGACTCTGCTGAGACTGATTTGGCTGATGAAATGATGAAGTTGGTGAATTTGTTAAGACTAAGCGGTACAGAGAGAATCATATATAAAAAAGAGAGGCTAACCATGAAGGTGTGTCACTGTGCTGGATAGATGTGACCAGCTGATCATAACTGTAGGTTACTCGGTAACCGTTGTTCTCTGAGTGAAGAGACTATCTTTCCACTGAACTACGTATTCCCTACATATGGGGCTTCTGTCCCAGCAGTTCACCATTATGGTGATTGATTTGTAAGACATTTCAGCTGTGCTGGCCGCGGCCATAGCCTATATAGGCGTCTGTTTGAATTCTACTCAATTCAGTTCAAACAACTTTATTTATCCCAAAAAGGGCAATTAGGTTAAAACAGTCAACCAAGACCATACATACATTTACAAACTTACAGTAGACAGCAGACAAGAGAGGGCTATGTCAAAGATAATAAATAAAGAAATAAAGAAAGAAAGAAAGAAAACTGGCGTACTGGTCAGGATCAGGATCAGGATCTCAGGCAGGCAAACTCAGTGACCTCTTTTAAATCTCTTCTTAAGACTCACTTTTATCGCATGGTCTTTTAATAGTTGTCTTATCTGTTGTTTATACTGTGGTGTTTTGTCATTAATGTGTTTTTTACTGTGAAGGACTTTGAAAACTGTTTTGGAAAAGTGCTATATAAATAAAGTTATTATTATTCCTGTCCTTCACACCCAGACCATTAAACCAGCATATAAATGAGAAGGTTAAAAGACTTTCAATGACTGACTGGTAAAACAAACATAAAATCGTGTTACACACATCAAAGGAGTTTAACTTCATCAGCAAATGGATTCTCTGTTGACCACACTTAACAATAAAATCTGTGTTGGCATCAACTTTAATTGGGAGTTGAACACTGTTCCCAAATATTTGTAGGTGTCAACAATCTCAACCTCCTTGCCATGAATGAAGCTAGCTTTAGGTTCATTATTGTTTTTCCTAAAATCAATGATAAGCTCTTTTGTTTTTGACACGTTAAGGTCGAGGAAGTTTTCATCACAGCAATTAATAAAGGCTGGGAGGGTGCTTCCATGTTCTGACTCTGAACCTTGAAGAAGAGACAGAAGTGCAGTATCATCAGAGAATTTCACCAGGTAGCTACCCTCTTTACCAGACCTGCAGCTGTCTGTGTACAAGATAAAGAGGAGGGGTGAAAGAACACACCCCTGGGGGAAACCGTATTAGAAACCAGGACACCTAACATAGTTCCATTAACTAGAACCTCCTGATTTCTCTCTGTTAAAAATTTTAAAAGCAAAAATAAGAACAGGTCAGGTAAGTTTAAAGAAGCAATAAGGCAATTAATTAAAATATTTGGTTGCATCTTGTTAAAAGCTGCTGAAAAGTCAGCAAATAAAAGTCTCACATTGGGACTTTGGTTTTCTCCAAGTGCTTGCAAATCCTGTCAAGGTTGAAGAGTTTTGTATCGTCCACCCCTATACCAGCCTGATAAGCAAACTGTAAGGGGTCAAGTTTATCTTCAATCAAGGAGACAACCTCATCTTTTAAAATTCTCTCAAAATTTTTCATAACAAGTGACGTAAGAGCGACACGTCTAAACTCTTTTAGTTCTCTAGGATTTTTACTTTTCAGAATTGGAATTATATACTGACCAAAAGTGGAAACGCATCATTTTAAAAACCCTGTAATTTCTATTCACTAGCCCTAATCTACTGAAACAAACAATCATTTGATACACTGAATAGACTTTTTTAAGTACCCACAACCAAAACATGTTAAATCATGAATAACCATCATTTAGGCAAAACACAGAAATAACAGCCATTGGTGCATTTCAGAGTAAATGATGATGTTGGTGAGATTTTTCCCTGCATGATTGAAAAGACCTGGCCAAGGCGATAATTTACCGGGTCTAATTAATGTCCTAGAGAAACAACTGACGATGCAACGATCCCTGAAAAAACTTAGGTGAACGTGCAGTTGGGATGCTATGGTCAGAACTTGGCAGACACGTGCAGCACAGATGTTCCAGATGTTATGGCTGATTGCAAAGTGGACAGAGATCACATTTAGTGACAAGTCCGGATTTAACTTGTAAACAGCTGGTGGTTGTTGGCGTTTGTACCATCGCCACGGAGACCGCTATTCTGCCACATATGTCCAAGAAGTAGATTGTTTGATGTCGGTGTCATGAAGTGGGGGGGGCACTGCTAATGGATGACGGTCAGAACTTGTCCACATTCACGGCCATTCATCTCCGAAATACGGTTCTAGGTCCACACGTCATTCCCAGGATACAGCAATTAGGCATCACCTTAATGCATGACAATGCCCTCTATGGGATGCTCAGGATCACCAGGTGAGAGAGAGAGAGATCCTGCTCCAGCAACACATTCATAAGTTGTCACAGCACTGCAGGAAGAATGGCATGTCATCCTACAAGTCCAGATTAACATCTTATCCATTCAGGAGGTGTAAAGTAGTGATAAGTAGTGATGCTTGAGGTAGACACGCACGGTAGCGACTATTTTTGTTCTCTGTCTCACCATCCACACTTTTTGACTTGTAAACACTAAGGCAAAAACCACTAATCTGCACAAAAATGATTTTTTTTTTGATTTGCCTTTGATATTTAAATGGACGGATGGCATGAAATACAAAGAAATGTGTTTCTACTGTTGGTCAGTATAGTTGCAGTCTTCCAAATTAGTGGTAACTTATAACCACCAGCACACAACTGGAAGATTTTTGAAAAAACTCCACTGAGCTGGTCGGCACAGTGTCTCAAAGTGTGCCCGCAGATGGCATCAGGGCCAGCTGCCTTCCTGATATTCATCCTTTTAAATAAGGCTGTAACATGTTCTTGAGATATCATTACATTTTTTTGAGGTACAAGAGAATCCCTCAAGCTGGAGACATTGTGAATAAGGTCAGGCTATTCAAAACAAGAGAAAAAAGAATTGAAAGAATTGGCAGATCAGCATCCTCCACTCCATTAATTCTAATAGGTTGCTTGGCCTTACAAGTGTAGCGATTACTGGAGGCCATTGATTTAATTCCCTGCCATGCCGCTCTAATGTTACGGCTACTAAATTGCCTTTCTATCTTATTCTTATAGTTTATTTTAGCCTTGGCTATTTCCCTCCTCACCTCCCTGGTGACAATCTTCTTCTCAAGACAATCCTCTGTATAAAACATTTTTTTTTTTGTTGATAACTGTTTTGAGCTCTTTTGTCACCCAAGGTTTATTATTTGGATAGATAATAACCTTTTAGTTGGGATTACAGAGTCCACACAGAAAGAAATGTAGAACGAAACAGTGTCCAAAAGTTCATCGATATCATCACTATTAAAGAAGTATTAAAGTATTAAAGTATTAAAGAAACAATCCCAATCGGAGCAGTCAAAACATGCCTGGAGAGATGACACACTGTCCTCTGACCATTTTTTACGTCCCTCTCTCTACACTCGAGGTGCCTGAAGGAGGGTTTGTACATAGGCATTAAATACACACTGTTGTGATAAGACACACCAAGGGAAGGCATGGGAAAGGATTTATAAGCGCTGCTCACAGAGCCATAACACCGGCCTATCATAGAGTTCTTTTGAGTCGTGGCGCAAGTCTCATATTGTTCATAATTCCTCAGAGTCTTATTCAGGTTACAATGGTTAAAATCACCAAGGATGAATTTAAGGGTATTTGGGCAGATTGAGTCGAGTTTATGTGTGACGTCAGCGATCAGCTGTGCAGCCGTGGATGCGGTGGCTCTCGGATGAATGGAAACAATTGTGAAGAAAAGTTGTTGAAATTCACGGGGCAGGTAGTAAGGTCAGAGTGAGATGGACAAAAGTTCAATATCAGGGGTACAAAGTTTTTTCCGAACCACGGCAGTGTTACACTACCTCTGATTTACAAAGAGACACACTCCTCCTCCTCGACTCTTCCCCGTAGTCTCTGGAGACCGGTCTAACCGAAGTGGGCTGCCAAACCCGATTATCACCAGGTCCTCATCCCCGTACTCTTCATTGAGCCATGTTTCAATGAACGTTAGAATTCAAGTTTCTTCGATCTCCGGCTTGAATTTGGCCCAGGCTTCCAGTTCGTCTACCTTGTTCCTGATAGACTGCATGTTGGATAGTAGGACCATTGGCAGGGGGGGAGCCTGCGGCAGTTGTCAAGACTTGAGACGTTTCAGTCTACGGCGTACTCCTCCCCTCCTTCCACTTTTTCGACAAGGGGTCTGACGAGGAGAATTTTTATTTGGGCTGTACGATATGTACAGCTCAGTCGGTATTCCTGGTGCTAAATCACCTCTGATTGAGGTCCGCAGTGAAATAAGGAACTCGCAGCTAAGAATGACTCGACTACCTGAGCCGCCATGTAGTCCGTCCGCGTCTTGACAGAAGAACGCCAATAAAAGCGTCAACATGAATAAAACTGCATTAGAACACGTAAAGGAGCCCAAAGTCCAAATGCTGAGTCTCTGAAAAAACTCCCCACTCACAAGACGTTAATAAACAACATAAAAACACTAAAAACAGACTAAAAACAGCAAGGTTAGGTCAGGTAGACTGCTTCGGGTCGCACGCTGAGAAGCATCCCAGAAGTAACTCGCACAGTTTTTCTGATTTTCAAAGATCGCAACTTGGTTCTGAATGACAATGTGGAGGAGAGACAATCCCTTCACTCAGAGAACAACTGTTACAGAGTAACCTACAGTTCTCTATTGTATTGAGACTATCTCTCCACTATTCTTATGTACGGGGACCCCTATAGGACACTTTGCTAAGAAGCAGTTTCTAGTGTCAAGTGAACTATTTACAAATATACAATATATACAAGACCTCTGCACAGCAGGGTGGCGATGCTGACAGCTGCTGTTTGCATGTTCAGGTGCAAGACTTTGCCCAAAGCATTGCTGGCCCCGCAAGGTGCCAAGGCCAGCCTTCCCAGGGGCTGCTAGGCTGCTAGGCTGCTCAGCTAACCCGGTAGGTGCAAAGCTAGCTGAGGGTTGGTATGGACAGTATCTTTCTAACCATGAGTGTATTTTTTTTTTTCTTATTAGTCGCCGTGTGACTACCCTCAGGAACCACGCAGTGCTAGTTCCGCAAAGGGAGAGGCTGCTGCCACATTTAGCCTGTAGTACCTGGTGAATGTGGATGGGGCAACCACATTGCGGCTGCACAGATATCTGCCAGTAGTGCCCCTCTGCACAGTGCCCATGAAGTCACTAGACCCCGAGTGGAGTCAGCCTGTAGACCCTGTGGTGCCAGTACACCTGCTGCTGTATATGCTTGTTAGATCACCTATGTGATCCAGTGAGAAAGTCTCGCCTTGAATAATGGCTTACCAAGGCATGCCGGCTTCCGACAAATAAGAGCTGGCCTGTACGCCTGTGGGCATTGGTTGCCCTGATGTACAGCTCAAGAGCCCTAACTAGTCAGAGCTGGGACCTCTCCTGCCCCAGTTTTCCTTCCCCCTGCGGCTGTTTAAGCATACCTTCGGGAGGAAGGCAGGATTGAGTTGCAGTATGACTGCAGGATGTGTTTGATCCTGCTTTAGACACTTTTGTAAAAAGGCCCTCTTTCACTCGCTCTTCTCTGTCTATTTGTATTTACGACTCTAAAGAACGATGGTTTCCAAAGGTTAACCAAACCTGAGGTCTTCGGTGCTGATCTGGACAACAGTGAAAGAGACTACCCTCCACAAATCAAAAAATACCACCAGAGCCTTCGGACCCTCAACCTCTTCCGCTGCTCCTCACCAAAGTTAGTGTTTTTGTTGACATTGTTAATCCGTTTGGATGCACTTAATCAGTTAACTTTAGCGGACAAGTAAAATACGATATATATGTGAAAAAAACATCTGAAAAAATATAACTTGCTGAGTTGGGTAAACACAATGAAATATGTAGATGCTTGTCTCATGTACAAAATCATATATGGCTTGACCTCTCCTGAATTACGCTTTGCAAGGGGTGCAGCAAGAGGGGAGTGCATTATCCCACTCATGAAAAGTGCTTTCAGTCAGTCTGCATTCTTTGTTAAAGCTGCACTACCAGCAAATATTAGACAACTGGACACACAGTGTATTTAAAGCTCCTTTAAATAAATGGTTACTTAGTACTCAACTCTGTCTACATTAACTATGCTGAACTTCTCTTGCTGCTACCTGTCAATTTGCCCTCATGTACCTGCTTGCGTGTTTTTGTTATTTTTCTGTCAGACTAATTTGCTTGTTTTTATATTGGTCATGCTTTTATGTCTGTGCTTCTGCTTTGCATGTTTTTAGTCACTTTCTGTTCTAACCTTGTTGCACAATGTTGTCTTTAGTCCATGTTTTATATTAACATTATTATTGTGAATTTGTTTTGCATGTGTTGTTTTACTTGGGGTATTCCATGTTTTAATTAGTGCTTAAAATTGTAGTATTGTGTTTCATTTAAGTTTAATATTTCCTCTTCCTTTTGTTCTGCATGCTCACAAATGATGAATAACTTTGCAATTATAATTCTATATTCTGTTTTTTAGGGTCACTCTTTAACATCTGTCCAGGGACTACAGATGAAAAATAGCCTCTTGGCTAACTCTGGCATATTTACAGCAATGTTCATTAATTTGCATTGTCCCGGTCAAATAAATCATTCATTCATTCATTCATTTTTTATAACCGCTAATCCTGTGTAGGGTCGCAGGGGGGCTGGAGCCTATCCCAGCTGACTTTGGGCAGGAGGCGTTGTACACCCTGGACATGTCTCAAATAAACCAATAAATAAAATAAAACATCTAATTTAAAGGCTACTATCACTGCTACATGTTTTAACCCATAGCAGAGATTATATTGGCCGATGTTTCCTTGTCTAGCTCCCACCCTGTCGACAATGCAGGTTTCCTTTCCTTTACAACCTTTTCCTGGATGACCCCCATGATGTGGTCCATATTCAGGAATAGGCTGGACATGAGCACCCTCAGCCTGTCACCTTTTGACAACGCCGACGTCAGCGGAGAAAGGTCTGACACTCTTCTTGCTGATTCAGGGGGTGAAACACTTCTCTACTGTCATTTGAAAGTACAGTAGATTTGATATATGACAGTTCTATTTGCTGAAATTCATGTCTGGAAATGGAATCATGGCAAGGGAAACTATTAAGAACAGGGAATGTCTGTAGTGCATTTCATGAAAGTTGTTGGTGTTTTACTTCATAATGAATTATCCAGGCTAACAGTGTTGACTCTGATTTTATGTTGTTCAGGCTCTTGCAACTCTGGGAGGAAGAAGTGGCAAAGGTTGGCCTGGAGAAGGCCTCTTTGGTTCGAGCAATCATCCGTTTTCAGAGAACCAGGCTGATTTTTTCTGTCATAATTGGTGTCCTCGCCATGGTGGCGGCGTTTCTAGGCCCGGTAATGTTCCTATCAACAGCAACTAATGGCCTACTCTGAAGTTTGTCCTAACATCACATTATTGATGGGAGGAACCTTCAAAGCCTTGGTTAAAGGAATAGTTCACCCTAAAATGAAAATTCAGTCATCCACTCACTGATATTAAATAAAAAACAGAAAAATAAACATAAAATGACAGTTTGTATGGCATAATCCAAATCTCTGCAGGCCCAGAGATCCCAAATTAATTTGAAAAAACATAGTGTGCACCTTCTGAAGTTGGTGTACAAGCTTGAGTGAATGTACCAGCACTGCTATAGACAGTTTAGTGTATAGGCTACGGTAAAGATTTTAGCTTAAAGAAGGTCTTAAGTATGTCTTTTGTTTGTTTTTTAACCTGTCCTGTCCTGTCCGGCAACCTCGGCATGCAGTATGAAGATCTGGGTGCCTTACAATGCCAGACAGATTTTGCTCCACAAAGGAGGAGTCTGTCATACTCCTCCTGTTGCATAATCTGCATTTTGTTTATTATTTAATTAGAAGAGGCGACCGGACCGGAAAGACAGTGGAAAGAAAGGTAGAAACAGAAACAGCAAGGGGTTGGGGAGATAACCACAATAACAGCAAAACAAACATCAACAAAAACAACAACAACAATAACAATAACACCAGTGGTATACAATAGCATCAACATTATAACCATAACTGTGTAACCTTTTTCACCTTAATGTGTATGTGCGTGTTTGTGTGTGTGTGTGTGTGTGTGTGTGTGTGTGTGTGTGTGTGTGTGTGTGTGTGTGTGTGTGTGTGTGTATTAGAGAGAGATTGTCACTGGATGTGGTTCTAAGTGGGGGGTTACTACAACACCACGTCAACCCCCAGCAGTAGTCAGAGAAGGACCCAAACCACCACGATACCCCACAGAGCGTGAAGGGCCCAAGGTCATGTGGCCCCGGGCGAACCACACACCCACCCCGAGGGAAAGCCAGCCAGGGGCCACAGAGGGTGCGATCCGGTCAAGAGCTGGCCCACAAAAGGACAGGAGATGGCAGACCCCTGGCCCGACCAGAGGCCAGCCCCCCGCAAAGCGCGAACAAAGCCCACAGCCCCAAGATCCCACCTACCCGAGACCCGCCCAAGCCCCAGGTGCAAGGCCCGCTAGCAGCCAATAACGTAATAACCGCCGATAACGTTATAACTGCCAATTACGTAATAATTTTTCATTTTTTTATGTAATAAAAGCCGATAATGTCTTAACTTGCCAATAATGTAATAAACTTTCTGAACCAATAACGTAATAACTTTTTGCCCATAATGTAATAAGTTATTACAGTATTGGCTGGTTGTTACCTTATTGGCTGGGTTTTTAAAAATCCTTTAAAAATGTAATAACTGCAGCCAATAATGAAATAATATACTTATATCACTTTATTTAAGTTTGATTTATTGGGTGTCACATGATACTTACCCCTCTCTCTCTTTCTCTCTCTTTCTCTCTCAATTCAATTCAATAAGCTTTATTGGCATGAATATAATAAAACAATGTTGCCAAAGCATCATATAATAATACATACAAATTCAATAACAATAGTAATAATCAAAACTAAAGTAATAATAATAATATATCAATGGTAATAATGAAATTAATATGAGACAAAGTAATACAAATAATATAATACAATAAAAGTGTAGAAAATGTTCAAGGCCTGATGTGCGTGTGTTAAATTTTTTTAAATATATATATATATGTATGTATACATATATATATATATATACATACTGTATATATATATTGTGTGTGTATTTCCTAGGCATTAAGACTATTTATTTGTTTGTTCAACTTGATGGTTAGAATTATCTGTTCACTCCAGTTCCAAATGAAGTGGCAGCACACATGTTTGCAAACACAGACAATTACTCATATGTTGTATGACATGAAATCTATGCCTCTTTAAAGATGTTGTGTTGTCAAATAAGAAGACCACATTCTCTTTCCATGCAAATGTTATCTTTAATGTAACATTTTTATTTATTTTTTTATTTTTACTTTTATTCAAATATCTGTCTGCATGTAAACTCATGGTTTGTGCCAAGATTAGGTAAAAAGCATCTCTTTAAAATACATGCATTTTGATCTTGCAGTGGATAATTAGTGTTTCTGTGCTTGTGAGTATGTATGTGACCTACACCAGCCCTCTTTGAAAGACTAGCCTATTACATTTTATTTGGAAATAATACCTATGTATCATCAAAGAGGGCGTGGTCCACCATGAGTGAAACAGAGAGACAAAACAAGACAAACAGGGACGAGAGGACAGGCAGTAACACCAATCAGCTGAGTCGTGGTTTGAGTTCCGTGCTCCCTCAGCTAGCCCAGAGCCTAAAGAGTCCCCAGAACCAAACACAGAGCGGTGATGTTGACCTCAACACTGACAATCAACACTGAAGATCATGTCATAGTAGATGCTGGTGTTTTGGGTCGGGATCATGCAGCAAAGCCCACACCAGTGCACAGGACACCCTCCAGAGTCCAACAGAAACCAGATAGTCCAGTCAGTCCCCCCAGCCGTGAGAACATCCGGGACGCAGAACCCACAGCACCATAGGGGCCTAGGCATGACGTACAAGCCCAGGGCACAGGAAGTTTCCCGACCAGTGCCCCCAGAGGGCCCAGGCACGCCACCAGGGACACAGGGCAGAGGGACCATCCATCCACGCCCATCAGAGGGCCCATAGCCATTAAACCACCCAGCTCCAAGCCCCCACATCAATGCCAGCCATGCCTCTCCTCCCCGCTCCACCAGGACGTCCCCAACCAAGCCCCATGTCCACCCCACCCAGGACCAGGAGGCTAGGCAGCAGGCACATCAATGGCACCGCCAGACGCCGGCCGCAGCCCCCAACCATCCCCAGCGGGCTGCCCACCCAACGGATCCACCAGACGCTCTCCTGGGCCAGCCTACACCCACCAAGGACCACCAAGGGCCGGCCCCCCTAGGCACCAGGACACGCCCTGAGGGAGCAGAGGAGAGAGAGAAGGAGGAACAGGGGCCCACGAGGACCCGAGCATAGTTCACCTAGCCTCCGTTACCCCAAACTGTGCCAGGCACCATAAGCCATGCCAACCCTAAACTAGTGATAAACCCCACCATTTGTGTAATTTCATCCAACAACGCTTACCAATTTTTAAAAAAGTAACATTTTTTAAACAGTTTGAAATTATTTCAACCACACTATAATAGCTATTAACACCCCCTCCCCCTCCTCTTGTAGCAGGTCGCTACAGAGCCCTTTACAAAAATGCATTTAATGTAATAATACTGCACAGTATTAGAGAATGTTTAGTTCTGTAAATAAGGACAATAACCCTCTCTTTATTAAGCTCGGAGATGTGTTACCAAAGTTATCTTTGTAGGTCATATCATATACTTTATATTTATAGTTCAGAATTTTGCAGATGTTGAAAGTTGAGCACAAGGGACATTAATAGTGTCAGTTCAATTATTTAAATACAGTTGATTAAGGAAGGACTGCATGGCTGTAACAGTTTGCTTGAAAAAGTGTTACAAGGTTTAATTAAAGATGGCATTTTTCATGGAAAAAAATTGTGATCTTTTTATTTGAGAATACAACATTCTCAAAGAGGAATATGAGTAATTGTCTGTGTTTGCAAACATGTGTGTTGGAACTTAAATAACTAAGGAGCAGAAGGCAGGGCTGGAGATAATTCTCATCATCAAGTTACACAAACAAATAAATAGTCTTAATTCCCAGGTAGAGAGAGAGAGAGAGAGAGAGAGAGAGAGAGAGAGAGAGAGAGAGAGTAGGGGTGTTTGTGTGGTCAGGTCTTTAAGGAGGTATTTGAAAGAGGCAACACTGAGGGTAAATGTCATGGAAGTGTGATACTTTATAGCCAATAAATCAAACTTAAATAAAGTGATTATTACATTATCGGCTCCAGTTATTACATTTTTAAAGGATTTTTTAAAACCCAGCCAATAATGTAACAACCAGCCAATAATGTAAAAACTTATTACATTATGAGCAAAAAGCTATTGCGTTATTTGTTCAGAAATGTTATTACATTATTGGGACGTTACTACATTAAAAAATGAAAAATTATTATGTTATTGGCAGTTATAACGTTATCGGCCGATATTACATACCCACTAAGCAACAGAGAAGGCAGGGCCCCCTGACAACCACCCCCAATGTGCTTTAAATGTTACTGGAATCTGTAAACTCTCCTCTTCCATGTCCTTACTCTATCGAGTTGACATGTGACTCTGTAAAAAAGAGCTTGAAACCCTCATCCTCCTCGTGCCTGATTTTTTTCAGATTTTTATATAAAGTAAAATTTGATAAAAACACAGTTTTTATGCTCATTTTACATTTGCATACATCTTTAAGCTTCATATGTGATATGATTATTCAGTTCAATTTATCTCAGTCCCTCTAACATTTGGTAAAAGTAGAGTTACTGAAAACACTTTTACTCAGAATACAACATTACAAAATGCGATTTGAGACAGTTATTATACATTTATAAAACATTTTAAAACAAAAAGAGAAATTAAACAAACCCCATGTTGCAGGCCTATATATGCAACAACCTTAAAAAGGTGAATGTAAGAGGATACGAAGCAAGAATTTAGAACCTAGAGAGCTAAATCAGTTTGAGATCTTGGCTTGCTGAGATTTGGATCCCACCGTTTGAGCTGTGTTATTTTATGTTTATTTGTCTTTTACATTCAAAAGAAGTCCCCAGTTGTTTCAGTTGTTTAGAAGAACGCTGCAATGCTCCAGAAATATTTTGTGCACCAACATACTTCACCCCACTGTCCATCAGCATGGGGGTGAGTAAATAATGACTGAATCTTTGCTTTGGGTGAAAACTATGTAACAAAATTGGTGGCTATAGCCCAGGAAAGATAAATTCAGTGTATTGTAATCGATGCTGTCATGAATGGCAAAAGAACACAACTGCTGTCAGTGTTTAATGTTCTTTTTGAATATTTTTCTATCTGTCTTCTCAGGCTGTTCTGGTCCATAAGATCCTAGCATATGCTGATCACCCGGAGCAGTCCACATTATTGTATGGTGTTGGTCTGGCCATCGGTTTGTTTACCACAGAGTTTTTCAAGGCCTTCTTCATATCTTTACTGTGGGCGCTGAACCTGCGCACTGCAGTCAGACTAAAGGGTGCCTTCTCTTCAATGGCCTTTCAGAAAGTGATTTCTCTGCGGGTGCAAACCGGCATTTCAATGGGAGAGGTAAAAAGCCTGTGTTATATAGACGCAGTAAGGATCAGTGCTTATTTGATGTAGTTTACCCACATCTCTCAAGGAGTTTTGCTGAATGATCTTGATTTGGCAGGTCTTTATCAATGAAAATAGTTTTATCCGTTATTTGTAATATCTGCCTACACTTGGGCAGTACAATGTATTGTTAAGACATACATTTTTATGACAACTCATGACAACTCATTTGTAACACGTCTTAATGTTTTCTGGAGTCAGTTTACCATGTAAACTGGGACCAGTCTGAGACAAAGTCAAGGATGGTAGCATTTCTCCTCAGTTGCTGGCAAGTGCAGTGAAGACAGACATAAAATAATGTGGTTGTTATTGTGTATCTGTATGAAAATATGATAGATGATTTGAGCATGTAGCCACTGTACCATGAAGAAGACTCTATGTTTATGATGGTTATTACCTCTGCCAAGAAGGTAATGTTTTACTGTTTGTGTGTTTGTTGGTTGGTTGGTTGGATTGTCAGCAGGTTTAATCAAAATGTACTAAACAGGGGGCACAGATAGAGCAGTAGGTAAAGTGCACGCCTCTTGTACAGAGGATATAGTCCTTCTGCGGTGGCCACAGGCTCGATTCCCAACCTTGGCCCTTTGCCTCATGTCTTCCCCCTCACTCTCTCTCCCATATTTCCTGTCAACCAATCTTAAGCTATGCTATCAATTAAAGGCAAACATGCCCCCCAAAACTTACCTTTTCCCCATTACTTTACGTTCATCCTGCAGTGACAACAAGAGGTGAAAACATATGAATAATTTATCGTGTAATGTTTAATGAGTTGTGGTTGGATTCTAAATCTGTCACATTTGACCAGAACACAACAGAGAGGTTAATACTAACATTATGAATAATAATAACAATTATTCCTATGAGCACTGTGCAAAATTACTATGATTATCATTATTATTACTTTTTATTATTATTTTTAGTAGACTCTGACAAGTGCAATCTTGTCAAATGTGTATAACCATGTTTCTCTTCTCTCTCCTGCCCAGTTGATCAATGTTTTGAGCAATGATGGCTACAAGTTATTTGAGGCAGTAGTGTCTGGAAGTCTTCTGCTGTCTGCACCAGTCCTGTTTTTTGTGTGTATCATTTATTCCTGCTTCATTCTGGGCTACACCGCACTAACTGGAGTCTTCATCTTCCTCATTTTTGCCCCTGTACAGGTTTGTTTATATGTGTGTGTGTGAGTGTGTGTGTGTGTGTGTGTGCATGCTGTTCAGATTATCTGTGCTATATAGCCTAAATAATGTGCTACAGTATGTCTCACCTTATTTTTCTGCAGTTTGTTTATCTACTAGGTTAATATTTAATAGTATTAAAAGTATTTTCCTGAACTAATTCTGCCACAAATACAGCCCAAAATGCTGCTTATTTTCCATTGTCATTAATATTAATATTGTTTGTTTTCTGCTCTCAGCTTTTAATGGCCAAGTTCATTAACAAGTTCAGATGGAAAGCCATGGTGTTAACTGACAGCCGTGTTCGCACAATGAATGAGATTCTGAGCAGCATCAAACTTATCAAGATGTACGCCTGGGAAGATTCCTTCGAGGAGAAGATTGCAGGTATGATTTAGGCGGCCGCATGCTGTATTCCACTCAGATAGGTTTTTAATTTTTCTTCTATTTCAAATAACAGAGGCATCATTCATACCGTCCCCTTTGTGTAAACAGAAAACCAATCCTGAAAGGTACAAAATTGTTTCATGGTTCAGAAATGGCACTGTAAAACTTTTCTGTAAATTTACAGTGAAATCTGAACAGTATTCTGCTGTAATAATGTCATACAGCGACATATTGCTTTAACTACAATGTAATCTGGGAAGACTAATGTGTGCTTACAGAACCTTAAGAGAATGTGATTATTTACAGAAATGTTCTGTAAACCTAACTGTAAACAGGAGAGCATCATGGGAAGGTGAATGAAAAGTTGGCACAGTGAGTAGCCCTGTTGCCTCACAGCAAGAAGGTCCTGGGTGCAAATCCGACTGTGGGCCTGGGACTTTTCTGTGTGGAGTTTGCCTGTTCTCCCCGTGTCTGTGTGGGTTCCCTCTGGGTTCTCCGGCTTCCTCCCACCACCAAAAACATGTACAATGTATAAATTGACTGTATGAGAATGGTTGTTTGTCTTTCTATGTGTGGCCCTGTGATGAACTGGTGACTTGTCCAGGGTGTACCCCGCCTCCCGCCCAAAGTTAGCTTGGATAGGCTCCAGCCCCCTCCCCCATTCTACAGCCTGCTCTGCCTATTGTCAGATGTCACTCTCTCACTCACTTAGTGACTCAAATAATAATACACTAATGCAAACTAAACTGCTGTTGTTCTCCATCAGGCTTATTAAGAACAGTTGGTTCAATTTTCCCTTTTCACAAAAACAAATTTGTCACCGTGACTTACCAAATATTGCTCGTCATTTCAACACATATTTGTCAATCTTTCAAAAGAACAAAACAAAGAAAAGGGCAGGTTTATTCAGTTCTTATTTTGCTTGTGTTGCTTTGTTTGCTGTGTTTAGTTTAATAAATATTTAAAAAGGAACTGAACAATAAATATTATCCCTTTGACATATAGTAATAATAGTAATAATAATAATAATAATAATAATAATAATAGCCCTGTGATGAACTGGCGACTTGTCCAGGTTGCACCCTGCCTCCCACCCGAAAGTCAGCTGGGATAGGCTCCAGCCCCCCCCCACAACCCTACACAGAATAAGGAGGGTACTCTTGGTGGTTGGAGGTTCATTTAGCCCAAACCATAGTTGCTACACTTATGTAGGTACATTTAATTGAAGCACGACAAGTTTTCTGTAAGTTTTATGGCTGTAGAGTCAAAATTGTGGGTGTGTGGGCGATTTTGTTAGTCCATTTTTGTTTTATTTTCTGTCCTCTCTTCACTCCAGCAGTTCCCAGCTCTCACTCTAAGATTGGGCGAAACGCTGAAACTACATTACACTACAACTACAGATTTTTACTGTACAGTAAATATTAAACTGTCAGTTTAACTCATCTGCCCTGAGGAGGTACTATTACATTTTTCAATGGAAAACAACCGACAGAAAAGTACCCGATACCAAGACGAGTCAAGTCGAGTCGAGTTGAGCCGGTACTATGCAGAGGAAATGCGACTTTTGATTCTAAACAAATACTTCGCTTTAACATCAAACCCTTTTTAACGCCAACCCAGATAGACAGCATTTAATTTATGGCTAAGAAATGGTCTAATTTTCCTCAAAGATATTTTTTTGTAAATAGCTTATTTATCTCATTCAATACCTTAGTTAATTTAACATACCTCTGTCCCACTTCTTTCAATGCTTACAAGATCGAAGCTTTGTCATAAAACATTATACAATATTCCCTAAATGTTCCTAAATGCACTTGTGACATGCACTGAAGACCATGCACTTAAGATAATTTAAATTAGGCCTTATAGGTTTCTAAGAGAAATTATAAATAATATTTAAAATGTAAATAAATACACTCTATGTGCTTTTAAACAAAAAAATATCCCTAGTCGCAGTATAGTGAAGGTGCTCATTGGACAGCCAGGGGCTAAAATGTGTTTGCACTGTGCATCAATGATCAGCAGATTTACCTGAAATACAAGTAAAACCAAACACTCTTCTCCAAATATGTGATTCTGTCTTCCTTGTAGGTCTAAGGGAAAATGAAAAGAACAAACTGGAGATTGTCAGTTACATTCAGAATATGAATGTTAGCATCACCAGCATCATCCCCACACTGGCCACAGTTCTCACCTTCATAGTGCACACTCTGTTACACTTAAAGCTCAACACGACTGATGTGAGTACCTCAGCAGTGCAGTGCATGCAATAGAACAAGCTTTGCCAACAAGTTAATAGGTGTATCAAAAGAGGAACATATTACCTTATCAGTATTGACGTGGTGTTCTTTGTTATGACCAGGCCTTTACCACCATCGCCATCTTCAACTCCTTGAGGTTCTGCTTGGCTGTAATGCCCCTGTCTGTGAAGGCATTGGCTGAAGCTGCTGTATCAACAAAACGACTGAGGGTAAACTCTGTTCAGAGTTTTGAATGCAGCATTCATCGAATTTATCACTGTTGTGGATCTCATTTCCAGTTAACATCTCAATTTCAAAAATATGAAAACGATGTGTGTATGATGAAATATGTGTGGCTGTTTTTAGAAAATATTGCTCATCCAGAATCCAGAGTCCTACCTGAGGCAGGATAAAGACAGTGTTTCTGCCATTGTGATGAAAAATGCAACACTTTCCTGGAGCAAACCAGACAACCTGCCGGACTCCCCAGCGAGCTCAGCCAATGGGGTGGATGCACACAAAGTGGATGAGGTGTCCCAAAATGAGAAGAGTGAAACTTTGCCAACTCTGAGAAACATCTCCTTCACACTGCCAAAGGTGTGCTTTCACACTAATATGGATAAATGAGTTTGTGAGATTGTGTTAAAGTTAAGCTTAACTGTGTTATTTCCTGAAGGGCAACCTGATTGGTGTCTGTGGGAAAGTGGGGAGTGGAAAGACATCACTGATATCCAGCATTTTGGAGCAGGTTGGCTTCTTTTTCACTTGTTAATTTAATTATCCACCACTCTTGTTGGGCAGATGTTACTCAATATGATGATCTTTAGTATCTCTGCCAAGCAGGTTATGTTTTCACCGGCATCTAATGTTTCACCAGCATTGTTTTGGTTGTTGGCTGGTTGGATTTTTTGTTCTATACAATTGGTGGAGGGATGGGACAGAACCATGAAATTAAATTTTTGGTGTAGATCTAGATAAATTGGCAGATCCAGCTCTTTTTTTTCCACTTAAACAATATAAAAGATCACCTGGCAACACTGCAGAGGGCAGACAACCTCAGAATTCGACATAAGAGGAAGAAGAGGACTTGGACATCTCCCTACCTTTCGATTTGTGAAAGGACACTTAAAATCACTTAAAATGTCAAAGAGGGACATTGAAGACCACCTGAAAACCACACACGCTGATGATCAGAGGCAGGAGTAGAGTCATACCTCCAGATATGCCACCCATCCCTCAACCAGAAAATCAACTGGATGATAGACCTCCAAGATGGACTGAGGAAGAGAAAATCGTGAGGAAGGCAAGGGCAGCTTCAGCTCCAGGACCAAATGGAGTTCCATACAGGCTTTATAAGAATGCTCCAGATGTTCTGATATTCCTCTGGAAACAAAAGTATGGCAAAGAGCTGGAGGGATACTAATCCAAAAGGAAAAAAAAGGCTCAAACATCGACCATTTCCAGCAAATCAATCTCTTGAATTTTGAAGGAAAACATCTTTTTAGCATCATTGCTCCTCTGGACAGCCTTCAAATTCTTCCACTTGCCAACGACAATAACGAACCTGGTCAGCAACTATTTCCAAGACCGGCAGTTCTGTCTCAAAACATCAGAGTACACTACAGCAAGGCAACATTTCGAAGGAGGAATGGGTGTGTTGTCGATTAAGAATCCCTTATCTGTAAGTTTCCATTTAATGATGGATATAGTCCTGGATTTGTTGGGGTTAATCCTCATTCACGCCCACTTTATGTTTGACTGCGGGTTTTTCCAACAGCTGCTTTGTACATGCAACTGTTGATATCAGGATGGTCAAATCATCCATGTACACACATATGGGAGGTAGTCACTCTCCAGACTTTAGGCAGTCTCCTCCTACAAATAATTTGGATGCTCAGATGATTAGTTCCACTGCCAAAGTGAAGGCTAGATCAGGACTGCCTGGCAAGAGCTTGGGATGTTGGTAAAGTACAAACCTCAAAGACACAGACCAGTATGCCCAAATAAGGGAAGAAACAAACAAAGGTCTTCACAGCATAGACAAGACCTTATTGCCTGGCAAACTAAAGATGTGGTGACTTCCATTTAGGATGCTTCCACGTCTAATGTGGCCACTAACAGTCTACGAGCTTCCCATCACCAATGTTGAGAAAATGGAGAGATCAGTCAGCTCCTACATAAAGAAGTGGCTTGGACTTCCACGTTGTCTCAGCAATATTGGCTTGTATGGGAGTGGTGCACTGGAACTGCCTGTATCTAGCCTCATACAAGTGCACCAAAGTGAGGCTAAGCATGACCCTAGCAGAGTCTCAAGATGGAGGGATATGAGCAACTGCTCCCAAACTGACTGGGAGAAAGTGGACTCCGTCTGAGGCTGTAGAGCAAGCAAAATCTGCTCTCAGGCTTGGAGACATTGCGGGTCCAGTGCAGCATGGGAGAGGTGGCTTTGGTCTCATAACAAGTCATCCCACATGGCACAAAACAACATCAGCCCAACGGTGAAAGCTAGTAGTTGGTGAGGTACGCCAGCAAGAAGAAGCAATGCAAAATGACAGGGCAGTCTCACAGGCTCAACAGGGCCAATGGACCACATGGGAAAACTTGGAGTGCTGCATACTCACCTGGAAAGAGTTATGGGAGATGGATGACGGCAGAAGTATCTTCATCATCACAGTCACCTACGATGTGCTACCCACTCCCATGAACTTGAACCAGTGGATTGGTGACGATCCTTCATGTTTCTTCTGCAAAGAACCAGCAAATCTCAGGCATATACTTACCGGCTGCAAAACCAGTCTTTCCCAAGGTCGCTATACCTGGAGGCACAACAAAGTTCTCCATCAGCTGGCAGTTATCCTGGAACAAAGAAGAACAAATCAACACCTGTTCCCCCAAACTTCTGGCTCCACTAATACCATTCCCTTTGTACCAGCAGGAACAGTCCCAAAGACTACATCTACAAGGAGGAATCAAGTCTGCTGAACACAGCCCGAGACTGGAAGATGCAGGTGGATCTGGAACAGAGGCTCGTCTTTCCACCAGAGATCAATACAACTAATCTTAGGCCAGACTTGGTCTTGTGGTCCACCTCACAAACGTGCCTATATATTATCGAGCTAACAGTACCGTGGGAGGCTGCAGTGGCATATGAGTGGAAAAAAATTAAATATGCAGACATAGCAGTCGAGGCAAGACAACGGGGCTGGAGACCACAAGTGCTGCCAGACGAGGTGAGGTTGCAGAGGTTTCGTGGCCAAGTCAACCATCATACTTTGAAGAGGAATGGGAATCCCAAGGTGAAATCTACAACAAGCCAACAGGTCGCTTTCAGAAGCTGCTGAACATAGATGACTGACAGGGGAAGGGGTAAAAGCTGAGGGGGGCACACCTGGGATGCCAGATGTTCCTGTTGAGCTCTCTGGAGGTATTGTGGGCCTATCAATGAAACCTGTGAAGGAAGGTGCCCACCTGATGACCCCAATGAAGTGTTTATCACACACCCCCACACACACACACACTCAACAAATCAATGGAGTGCTGTTTATATTTAGGGATGATTACAACATGTCCTATGAGCTCAACTGCTAGGTGTTTTTTGATGTTTTCCCTAATAACAAAAAGATAACTGATTTGCATGATCCTTTATGGAGGGATGGAGCATGGGTCAGTAAAATATTTGTAGATTGCTTTATTGAGTACCATTGTAGTTGAAATGTGTTATGTTTAAACCAGATTTAACTGATGCTGTGTGACTTACTGTGTTTCTCATGGTTCTCATTTATATTTTAGATGCACCTCCTGCAGGGCTCCCTTACAGCTAATGGGACATTTGCCTACGTTTCCCAGCAGGCCTGGATATTCCATGGAACTGTCCAAGAAAACATCTTGATGGGGGAACAGTTTGACCAGGCCAAGTAATTGATTATTGGACTCTGATAAATTAATTTAATCTGTACCCACAGATTAATTTGAATATGGAAACAATAGGAGGCATTTTTAAAAAGGGGATACCATGTGTGATATGTTACCAATTGCTCTTTACAGTGACATGGACTATATGGCTTGAGTCTTGTTGTTATGTCAGATTACTTGAAAACATAGTCATTTACTTAATACTGGTTACATGGCATTTTTTTGTAATTGTAAGCATAATCCACTTAATCAAAAAGAAATGTAATCTCATCTGAATATTTGTAAAATCAAATCAAACTCTAAGTCAAATATTACTGCAACTAATTAGTAACCTGGAAAGGTAAGACACAGGTTAGATACAGATACAAACCCCTAGATGACAGCACAGGAGCCGTCACAGAACTTAAATGTTTGTGTTAGATAAATGTAAATAAAAATGAATAAAATCATCATTCAACATCGTTAAAAAACAAAAACATATATTAGTTAGGTCACCACCACCAACAAAATTCAGAACCTGATTTAAAAGATATTACCTGTACATTTTTAAGTTTCCTGTGCACAGAAATATTTTTCCACATAGCTTTGTGTTTTACACAGATATTTGCCCAAAATGATACACCCCATTTTTGTTGTTTTTTCCCCATTAAGAAAACTGAGTTAAAAAAAAACAAAATCATGTCTTTAAAATTACTCTTTTGGATACACTATAGCTGGCTGAGTTTCAGGCAATGTATTGTCTTACTCCACAGATACGACAGAGTTGTGGATATCTGTAGCCTCAGACCTGACCTGAAAATCCTCCCATATGGTGATAAGACTGAGGTAAGAGCTTTCTGCAGAATTATTTCTTACAAGTGTCGTGGAACTTTAATTACTAACACCCTCTTATGTGTGGTAAGAACTTCTCTTGTGGTCTTGTGGATTTACAAAATTTTAACAATTCATTGCTAGCTACTATACTGTCAGATCGGTAGAATTTCTTTGCAGATATAACCTAAGTATCCTGACTTTAAGGAGGAACAGGTCTGAGATAAAGCTCTGCATGAGGAATTGTAGTGAAGCTGTTGATTATTAGACATTTGTTCTAACATTCAACATATTGTATTATGGAGTGATGTGTTTTACTTGTTTTTTGTGAAAGTCCTCCTCATAATTCAAAGTTCAGAAGCTCTCTGGGCTGTTCTGTACAGTTTGTCATGGAATCTAGTGACATAAAAACTTGGCTTTCTTTTCTTTATGGTGATTTCTTTTGAACAACACCTTTCCTATAGTAGAACTTGTTTACTTATTTGTGTGGTGTAAACATTACGTTACACGTTACGTTATGACAATCATTGATTCACTCTTTTTGTTTTTGTCTTTGACTGTTTTGTAAAGTCCATTTTAACCTTATATAGTGGTTCAAGTCTGGATCAAAACTTATTAATAACAAGTTGAATGCCCTGCCTAGGGATTTAGTTTCTGCATTGTTGGACATTAGTATAAGTAAAAACTGGATTTTTGAATGCAGATCCTGCAGCCAGTGTTCTTTGTAGTTTTATACTGTTTTGTTGGCAGATTGGAGAGCGAGGGCTGAATCTGTCAGGGGGACAGAAGCAGAGGATCAGCCTGGCCAGAGCTGTGTACTCCAATAAGGACATCTTCCTCCTTGACGATCCACTATCTGCTGTTGACGCTCATGTGGGAAAACACATTTTTGAAGAATGCATTAAGAAGGAGCTGCAGAGAAAATCAGTTATATTGGTTACACACCAGCTGCAGGTGGGAAAATGCACTTCAGCAGAAAGTGAATCCTAAACAGCTTCTTATCAGTCATGAACCTTTTCAATGAAATTTACAAACTTACTCCTAAATTTTCACATTAACACTTGTCTACACCTCTGGCCAAAATGCTAGGATGGTTTCATAGACGAGGTTGTCCTCATGTGTGTCTGACAGTATCTGGAGTTCTGTGATGGCATTTTGGTTCTGGAGGATGGCGAGGTGCTTGAGGCTGGAGACCACAAGGCCCTGATGAAAGCCAATGGACGCTACGCTCAGCTCATCAGCAACTACCAGATGGAACAGTCCAAAGTAAAAAACACCTTGCAGTTCAAACCTCAGATGTACCGTAGTTCTGCTATTCTCACCATGTGTCTTTTTTTTTAATTGTTTTACTAGCTGTAAATGCATTTAATCTGTTCTTGTTTTACGAGCGCAAAAACAATTTTTTAAAAGTTAGCTGTAAAACAAGGGACAATTCTCTCCTAATTTCAATTTGTAATAGGAACAGGAACATGTCTTCTGCAAAGGCACAAGTTAATGGTTTATCAACAGCTGTGGTGAAGGAACAGTAGATGATACTTTCAGCTTATGCAGACTCATTGTTTTTGCTTATCATTTACAAACTCAGAGAGAGGAAGATGAACAGTCGTCCCAACAAGATGCAGAGCTGACGGAGGTTGAGATGACAAACCCCACAGATGGTGGTATGGTGAACCCAGGTATGGAAACAAGCAAAAAAATAAATTAATACTGCAAAACAAATGTTTGATAGTGTAATGATATAAAACATAATATATGGGATAATATATGATACCTCACTGCAGCATTAGAGAATTTAAAATCATTCAAAATGAAGCTGGAGCTCATTATAGATTTTAGTACAAAGACACACCAATAAGTATTGTCGCATATAATGCAGTAAGTTGCAGAAATGGATTCCTAAAGCAGTTACATAGTAAAAGAGATATAATTAGGAGGAGGTCAAAGGGAGTGTCAGCAGTGCAGTGAGATAACAAAAAGATTACAAAACTTTGTGAAACAATAGACAACAAACCATCTCTGATTCCCAATGTACTGTGATTATTGTAATATTTTATGATTTTTTTGGCTTCGTTGGAGTCTCCACTGTAAAGAGATGATTCATTTTACAGTCATTTTATTTACATTTCTCCACACTATGTGCTTCCTTTCAGCATTTGACATGTCAGAGGAAAACGATGATGGAACAAACCAAAACACAGGCCTTAAACGTGAGTCTACCACAGTTTTTTTGTAATTGTGACTCTTATGCTGGTGCAGGGTCATCCCCCTCAGATGTATATCCAGTTTCTGAAAGGAGGCTGGGCTCGCATTGTTTGACTTTCAGATGGGATCCTAAAAGCAGGTATGCTTAGTTAAGCAGCCAGTATGATTTAAGAAAAGAGTGTGGTAGATGATCTGACAGTTTTGGAAACCACTCGCTTCCACACCTTCCCAACAAGATAATCTGGGAGGGTGTGTCTGTCATTCCCATACTGATAAATCAACATTCACACCCACTCTCTCATCCTCGGCCCTGCAAATCACCATCACTGGTGCATAAGAGCTGGCTGATACTGTTCCCTACTCTGCTGACACTACTTTGGCCGCAGCCTCTACCTCATCCGCTGTTGCTGCACCAGCTGCTGTTTCTGTTCCTGCCCTGGTCACCGTCCCTGAGGAACCATGGCTCCATCTCGGAGCTAAGCCCAGAGCCCTGGTCACGTCGACACCATCACGTCTGGAGCCACCATCAACGTTGATGGTGTGGCTGGTAGGCAAGCGTAAGACCAGAGGAAAACATTCTTCTCCATCCTCTCAGAGATCCACAGCCCATGACATCCAGCTAGTCAATAAATGACATCCTCGATTCAGATGGGTTTCCTCCACTTATTGGGAACTTATGGCCTCCTCCACCTCCCAGGTTCTGGTCTCCAGCGAACTTCTGCTGCTCCATCTAGGTGGCTCCACGGCTGGACCGCTGTTTCTGGGTAAGCATCGATACGTATTACCTGCAATGGGTTCCCCTCTGTCACCATTGCAATTGAAACTGGACTGCTCTCAGGCCAACCATCGGAAGATAGATGTCACCACCTGTTCTTGGCTACCCTAAGCCGCAGGTTGGTACAGTGCATTCGGAGACGATTCAGGGTCTGGCGCCGGGAGTGTAGCTGTTTTGGGGAGTCGAGGAGCGTTGCCATCGGTTGCTCGTCGGGCCGCTGATGTTGGATAACGTGCTGCTGCTCATGGTTATGCACCGCAACGTATCTCCAAGCCTCCGACAACACTGATTATCGGGTACTCAATATTCAAAAAGGTGAGAGTTGGAAAGGCTCATACTCTCTTTTTTCCCTGGTTCCAAAGTACTTGACATTGCAGACAAAGTTCAGACATAATAAATTCCCACCCAGGAGTAAATCATAATATTATTCATGTTGGCACCGATGACATTCCCGAGCAGCAGTCTGAACTCTTAAAATGTGATTTCACCAACCTGTTTCAGAGTCTTAAATCATTTCACAATAAATTTTACATTTCCAGACCAATTCCCACATCTGAACAAGGAGTGGTGCGTTTCAGCAGGCTACTTAGCTTGAATTCTTGGCTGTCAACTACCTGTACTGCTCACGGTGTGGGCTTTCTTGACAATTTTAATATTTTCAGGGAACAAGGGGAATTTTTGGCCCAGATGGTCTCCACCCCAACAAAGCTGTTGCGCAGTTTCTAGCTACAAACTTATAATTTCAAATCATGTCATGTCTGTTTACAGAGCACAAATCCACTACGAAACCCCCATCTCCCCTTCCTGTCTCATCTTAGGACACTGATTCCTGCGTCACCCCGCCTACTGCTTTCTCCTGGAATTAGCTGCCCCAGCTCTCTCACCTGTCCCGTTTGTTGCATATGAAGATAGCTCCAAATGCATGGAAGGTCAGACAGGCCAAAAACTGATCTTTTTTTATTGCCCAACCCCTGTCATTGTAAAACACAGAAAAATTAAGCAGCAAGCAATCACGGGCAGTTATCATCAAGGCGCAAGAACCTGTAACCTGCACCCATGTCTTGTTCATATCGAGCCTTCTCCATCTGATCCTGTAAATACTTCTTGCACTCTGAAACTTGCACTGCTTAACGTTGATCTCTAACTAAGAAGACGTTTATTGTTAATGACCTCATTACTCCTCACAAACTGGACTATATGCTGCAAACAGAAACCTGGCTTGATCAATCAGGTAATAAGGAGCTGACTGAAATGTCACCTGCTAACTACAGTACAAATTTGTACACTGCACTTGGACAAAAAAGAAGAAGGGGTTGCTGTTTTGTATAACAATATTTTTAACTGTAAAACTATGTATTTTAATTACTACTTAAGTCTTGAATACTTAGGTCAAGTTATAGAAGTCTAGCACCTGTTATACTCCTACTTACCATTTATCACCCCCCTAAATTTTTCTTGATGAATTTTTGGAGCTTCTATCTAAAATTACAATTAAATTTGACAGCACTATATTTTCTGCTGATTTCAATATTCACATTGATAACAGCAGCAACTCGGTTACAAAACAATTCATCAGTCTATTAGATTCATTTGATTTCAAACATGTCACTGGTTCTTCCCATACAAAGGGTCACACACTTGACCTTGTCGTCTCCAGAGGTTTTGACATTTCAATAACAGCCATTTTAGATGTTGCAACTTCTGTTCATTATTTGAAGTAACTTGCTCTTATGAACAGAGGACCGTTACTAAATTCGTAAACAAACATTACATTAATAATAATACAGCTAATATATTTATTAATGCGTTTTCAAAGTGTACTTTACCCAACTTGCCATTGTTTGATGCCATGGTAGAAAATCTCTGTACTGTTATATCTCAGATCATTGACCATGTTGCGCCAGTCAGAAATATTAAAATACGTAGACCACCAAAAGCCCCTTGGAGAAACAGTGAAAAAGTAAATACGGCGAAAATACTCTGCTGTAGAGCGGAGTGAAAATGGAGAAAACACACCGCACAAATTGCCATTCCAGCTGGAAGCAAAATTATTCAGCCTCGTTGTATATTAGGTTTAAAAACCACCTTTTGGCAGCATTCCTGAAGAATCTTAGTCCATTCCTGAGGAATCTTAGCCCATTCCTCATGGGCGAAGGCCTCCAGTTCTGTAATATTCCTGGGTTTACCTGCTGCAACCGTCTTCTTCAAATCCCACCAGAGATTTTCTATGTGATTCAAGTCAGGTGACTGTGATGGCTGCCCTAGAATGTTCCAGGACTTCTTCTGAAACCAAGCTGTGGTGGACTTTGAGATATGGTTGGGATCGCTGTCCTTTTGGAATGTACAATGATGCCCAAGCTTCAGCCTCCTCACAGATGGTCAGACATTTTCCTCTAGGATTTCCTAATACTTGATGGAATCCATCTTACCTTCAACACGCTGAGGGTTTCCGGTGTCTGAGGAAGCAAAGCATCCCCAGACCATCACCAAACCACCATCATGCTTCACTGCAGGTAGGGTGTTCATAGCAATGAGCTTTCTGCTGCCACAGTGTTTGTAGGTTCTTTTCAGCATAAGCTTCATTCTTCCTCCTCCAGACATACCACTGATCCATAGGCCCAAAAAGTTGCAGTTTCATTTCATCACTCCACAGAACAGCATCCTGAAACATTTGTGTCTTATCTAGATGTGTACTGGAGCTGACTTTCTTTGTACTTTTTGGTAAGCAGCGGTGAACGTCTTGGAGTTTGGGCATTGAGCCCTTATGTAAATTGAGGCCTTAACAGAAAAAAAGCTTTGGGATTCTACTGCTAAAGTAAGGGAGTTGAATAATTTTTAGACTGCATTAGTCAGCAAGCAAAAAAAAACAGCATTTTCTGTTGAATGTGGAGAAAAATTAAAATTTGTTGTATTTTGCTATTTAAACTTTGCTTGTTTGATTTGGTTATTGTTAATAGCTGATAAATAGTGTATTTTGTCAATAAACCTCATATACAGTACAATGGGAGTTGATTAATTTAGCCTCTAACTGTACATCTTTATAAATCCAGTCAGTCAAGACACAAATGTTATGATTCTACAAAATTATTTTCTTTGCCTTCAGCTGCTAGCGGTGATCAGCTGGTGAGTCAGGAGACCTCTGAAGAAGGTGCCGTCTCCTGGAGAGTCTACCATCGATACTGCCAGGCAGCTGGAGGTCTGATACAGCACAGACACATCTGCATGTATGAACTGGCATGATTGTATACAAATCACACATGGCCAACCCAGCTGATGGTATGTGGTGTGACTGTGTTACTGCAGGCTACTTCATCATCTTCCTTGCCATGCTTAACATCTTCCTGATGATTGGATCCACAGCCTTCAGCAACTGGTGGCTCAGCTTTTGGCTGGGGCAGGGTGATGGGGTGAGAAGCATATCTTTACGTTGTCAAACACACACACATCCACTATACTGTATGGTCACAGCATTCACAATTATAAAAATCTTATATTTTCTCTTTTTCCTCCAGTCAAAAAATGCTTCAAGTGAGGGGAACATCTTAGAAAACCCACGACTGAACTTCTACCAAATGATTTATGGTTTGGGGATTGTTGTCACGGTGACACTTGCCATCATCAAATGCTTCTTCTACACTGGGGTCACCTTGAGTGCTGCCTCTCATCTCCACAACACCATGTTCAAGAATGTAACGTCAACCCCCAACCTTCTATATAGCATCAAACATTTTCACAGTACAGTTTTAATTATATAATCATGTTAACTTATAAGTGCTTTGAATGTGCGATAATTTCAAATGTCTTTTAAAACTTCTAACTATATGATGATAATGCCACAGTAACATTGTTTTTCTTTTCTTTTCTCAGATTATCCACAGTCGTATGAGTTTCTTCGACACAACACCAGCCGGCCGCATTCTCAACCGCTTCTCCAAAGATCAAGAGGAGGTGGACATTGTGCTTCCCCTCTACATGGACCCTTTCTTGAGTTTTTTTATTATGGTCACCTTCATCATTGTCATCATCTCCGGTGTCTTCCCCCCCATCCTGGTTGTGGTGGCTATTTTGGGAGCTTTGTTCACCCTTATTCTCTTGTGAGTTGATTGAAGTTAATGGTGAATTATGCAACATTCACTGCCTCGAGGTATCACACACGCTCACTCAATGAAATTAAAAGTGTCATCTGAACACACACTGCTCATGAAAATCAGATCAAACTGTAAAATTAGGCAGCGCTGATTAACTATGAAACAAGATTCTGCTACTGCATAGACTATTTCTTGCTTAAAATGTTTTCAGAAATATCTTTTAGTATGCTGTTTATGGATAATTCAAAAACGTCATCTGATCGCCATGGTGGAAACAGACACAAGGCAAAGGGACACAAATGCAGGCAGGAGGCTCAACCAGCTACCAGAGATGATCAATTTACAATGCTTACTTTGGCAGTGTAACGTCATTTTCTGCTTTGGATGTTTCCATAGTAAATTGTTGTTTAATGCTATATTAATGCTCAAATTCTCATGCATTGTCCTTTCAGACTAAAATGATGAGAGATTTCTACAGGAATTGTTGAAAAATAGAATCATAGAAATTTTTTACCTGGTATCATTAATTCGTTTAGTAATGTTAATGTAATTTGCAAGATTTAGATTGTCAATGAAATTCTCGCATGACATAAATTTTTAGGACATGCATTAATTTGCATGAATTTAACATAGTAAAGAGGTATACTGAAAGTCAGTTGTGATTCCTCTGTAGTATATTCCAGAGGAGTATTCGAAAGATGAAGAGGATGGAGAACATCAGTCGCTCTCCCTGCATCTCTCTCACCACCTCTACCCTGCAGGGCCTCAGCACCATCCATGCCTACAACATAAGAGACAGCCACATAGAAAAGTAAGAAAACAGCAATCCTTATATAAATTGTTTTTTGTTTGCTGACCTTATGGCCTTGCTGAGAATGTACTGTATGCTGTCTCCTCTGTTTTACATTCATGCATCAGACGATCTTTCAGGCGCAGTGTCTCACATCCTAGTCTGCATTGTAGAAGCTGTTATTATAGGCAGTATGTTCACAAACCCTGGCATGTCCTTTACCATGTTGTAGATTCAAGACACTGAATGACATCAACTCCTACCACTACTTACTGTTTTACTCTGGAACACGTTGGCTCTCCTTCTGGCTGGACTTCATGGCTGCAATCATGACCTTGTTGGTGACTCTGTTCGTAGTACTCAGCGATAATGAAATCATCAGTCCAGCTTTGAAAGGCCTGGCCATGTCCTACACCATAGAGGTAAACGTGGACAGCAAATGAAATAACATTTGGTTTGTTTTTAGAAAGAAAGGAACTGCACCATGTGTTTACAGACTGATTTGTCGTCCAGTTGACAGGCATTCTTCAGTACGTAGTGAGGCTGTCGACTGAGGTGGAGGCCAGGTTCAACTCGGTGGAGCGGCTGCAGGAATACATCACGGTTAGACTCAATATTTCTCTGCCTCAAAACAAATAATAGTATAGGTTCTCCTACCACCCGTATCTATCGATGTTGGTCCTCTTGACACTGTCCAGTAAATTACTCAAGAAGACTACCTGAATATGTAAATTCTTTTTCTTTTTCTTTTTACCAAAGAGGCCAAAGAACACAACTACTGTATGCAGTTAATTATCATCTGACACTGTCACTGACTCTGTCCACTCACTCAAACTAGTTGTTAATTATTGTGTATAGGGATGTAAGTCTGAGGCCCTCAGACACATAGAGGATGCTCGAATCCCAGAGGACTGGCCAAAGAGCGGAGCCATCACCTTCCAGCACTATAAGATGAGGTACAGGGAGAATACACCCATTGTCCTGAATGAGCTCAATTTCCACATCCGAGGTGGAGAGAAGCTGGGCATCGTAGGAAGGACAGGCTCTGGTAAGGCTGTTTTCAAAAATGTCAAGTTAACTTAGACCTGAAAATGATTGATTGATTTTAGTGAACAGACTATTACTAATTATGATAGAGTTTAATTTTGAACAGTCCTGGATACACACAGAGCTTCGACATATGTTGTGTTAGATCCCTGGTGAGCTTTGTACATGACTACTAGACCAACTCTCCAGTTAAAGGGTCCTATCCTTAGTTCTAGGGATTTCATTTACCCAAATTGCATTTCTAAGGACTGTGGCAAGCAGATTCACCTGACTGCCTGTCTTCGTCCTGATGTCTAACCTGCTTTCTCTGTAACTGCACACCAATGAGTAGCTCACTTGATTATAACACAATTACAGACACGCCAGTTAACAGCACCTCTCCCCTTACTGATCTCAGCACTTGGTTAGTTGCTAGGTGTAGTTTAGCTGTTAGTAAAAAAAACACAAATATGTGTTAATTTCTTTTTGGTAAAATAACGTTTTAGAACCATATATAGTTGTTGAGCGCACAATCACCTAACCTTTTATTACCCTTGATATAACCCTAGTTCTTAACACATTGATTTGTACCTCTGAAGAAAGAAATATATGTCGACAACAACGTAACAATAAATGGAATTTATTACTGATTATCATAAACAGAGCTTAAATGGATAGAATAAAATACATTCACAATATTCTGGTTAAGTGAAATTAATATCTGAAAGACTTTATGATCAATATGAGCTGGCTGTTGGGTAAGACGTGTGGATGAGCAAACCGAACGACTGTGGAATGTGATAGCCTGTTTATTCTAAATTTTGGGATTAAAATTTAATTACACTATCCGGACACCAACTCTTTATCAAAGCCACACTTGATGGATACAAGCCTGCTGTGGGTGCGCAGGTTTTGGTCTCTTCAAAAAGGGAATCTCGCTGGTGTCCGGCAGAATTCGATTCGCTGGACCCGGGAGTTTGGAGACCTTTGAAGCAAGTTGTTTGGACTGGAGATCCGATGTCACTTGGCTGACCCGGGTGAAGAGCAGGACCTGGCACTGAGGCTTGGTAAGTCGGCTGGTGATCAGAATCACTGCCGATTCGGTTATGGCTGGGATCTTGATATTCAGAGCTGGATGTGGATAGTTCACTTGTCTCGACTAACTTGTAAAAAAAATTTACCATGGCAAACCGAAGTTAGTTACAAGGCTATTAAACAAAATTTATCAAGGCTTTACTGGGTAAAACTTGAAACACTTGAGATAGAAAGTTACGAGATAACTGGCGAACGATTTAAAGTTAAGAAAAAGACTTTAACAACTAATGAGAGGAAGCATCAAAAAGAGGTTCATAAAACGGGAAACTTGAACGCAACAATTTTAGAGCACTTCAGAGCAATAGGACAGTGTGACAGCTGAACAGATCACAATTTGTCTGCAGGCCAAAGGAACAAAGAACAAAGGACCACACTGAGGTTTTTATCCTCTGCATTGTCGGGGCGTGACTGCATTCCACTGAGTCACGGATCGAGTGTCAGATAGGGTTAACTTGTTGGCAGAATTAAGTTCTCTATATATCTGCCAATATTAAAACGAGCATAACATCCATATGCCTTTTGTCACTACAGTCAATAAACATTACTTATGGCTTTTCAATATAAACATGACATAAAAGGAAAATGAAACCGAAAGCAAAATTATACTAAATGTTTCTAATCTAGGTTTCACTCAGATAATTAGATTTCTCTCAGCATTCAATGAATACTATGATATTGGGTACCATTAAATTGGGTGAAATTGTGCATAAGTCATAAGAACACATTGTAATTTAATACATTTTAAACGTTTAAAATTCTCTGAACATAAGATTACCTTATGAAATCCTTTTACTTCAAGACCACTAGATGGCAATGTTTGTACTCAATTAAAATGAAAATCTGTTATTTTTACAATTTTAATAACACAGATATCAAATCAAGACTAAAACAATTCAAATCACTCACTGAGTAATATTATATGAATTCTGGTTGAATTAAAAATTGTTTTATATTCAGTTTTGTGTTTTGTTTCATAGAGGAGTTGTTTCTGAGTCTGATAGTTTGAATCAGACCCCGGACAGCAGTGAGATTTATAACACCATTAGAATGCCATCACAGCATGGGTCCAGAGACAGCAGAGCTGGTTGAAGAAAGGCACAAGACTTCACATAAAATTGTGGTTAACATGATAATACATTTAATATACAAATTAAAACACAAGGTCTTTGAGGAGTTCAGGATTCGTCTGGTACCCATTTAGTGGTTTTGAGTGAAGGAGTCACAGAGGGGGTCATTGAGACATTAGCTGACAAATTCCAGTCTTCTGTGGCTGAGGGTGTTATCAGTAGACCATTTAGTTTCTCAAGTTGTAAGTCTTTGTCTTTAATTCAGGTTGTCATTGTGAACCAATCAGTTTTGAGCTTGCCGAATCAAAGATAAGCCAGTGTTTATACAGACCATTTTGCAGAACTCTTTGCTGGTTCCTGATTGGTTGAATGGGTGAACAGGTGGTCTCTGTGAAAGGTTATAGGTCAAATGTCATAAAGGATTGGTTGAGGAAGCAACTCTCGTCTTCTCCATGTGTGAGTGAAAACAGATTTTTTCTCACTACATATTTTTATTCTTTGTGTTTGTAGGGAAGTCCTCGTTAGGCGTGGCTCTGTTCAGGCTGGTGGAGCTGACAGCAGGAACCATCCTGATTGATGGAGTGGACATTATGTCCATTGGTCTGAAAGATCTGCGCAGCAAGTTGTCTATCATCCCCCAGGATCCTGTGCTATTCATTGGAACTCTCCGGTAACCTCAGCTAAAGTTTAACTCTATGTATACACAGAGCGTTCTCAATGTGATGGGTTAGTCAGAGATGAACCTGCTGTGATATTTTGTGTACTTACCTCCAGGTACAACCTGGACCCTTTTAGTAACTACACCGATGAGGAGATCTGGGAGGCACTGGACAAGACTTACATGAAGGACTCAGTATGTTAACAGTACAGTACATTAACAGTATCAGGCAGTGTGTGGTCATTCATCCAGAACAAATCTTATCAGTCAGAATACAGCATCTTCTAGTTTTCATATGTTTCACAAGAATTGTGTCATCTGAATTTGCAGTCATTTCAGCACAATGCTTTGAGACACAGTGACAACTGTGTGATGTAATCCAAGGAGGTTACAGTATGTTTTTGCTGGCATTAGTTTGTTTGATGGTTAGCTGACTTACTTATTAACTGATTTTAATGACATTTTTGGTGAGAGGATATGAGAAGAAGGGTATGGCCTGAGGAACAATCACTTAGATTTAGGTGTTGATCCGGATCATCTTCAGGATAAGGTAGATTCTTTATCATTACAGGATAGGATCTGGTGATCCAGGATGGGTTTTTTTTTATTTGTAGGGCTCACTAAACACTCACTACTGTTAAATAATTAATAACAATGCTACAGACTTGAACTAAAATCAACTTGTAACTGAAACTCTGCTGATTCAGGTATAAAAATTTGATTTATATTTAAAAGTTACTGAGCTAGATCCTGCAGAAAACCACCATCAGTGACATATTATTTTTCTTGTGGAAATATCAAACTAATGATGATACGAATGTGATTCCAAATTCTAGGGGTAGGTTTTCATGGTCAAGGAGTCTTTTTTTTTTTTTACCTGTCCTGTCCAGCAACCTTGGCATGCAGTCTGAGAGTCTGGATGCCTTCCAGTGCCAGATAGATTTTTCTCGTCAAAGGAGGAGCCTATCATGCTCCTCCTATTGCACAATCTGCCTTTTTTTATTATTAAGTTAGAGGAGGTGACCGGGGGGTGGGGGGTAGACAATAGAAAGACAGCGAGAGAAGCGCAAGCAGGGCCCACGTTCCTGAGAACCCGCACACACGAGACCCGCCCAGACCCCCGACATGGGGCCCACACTAGAGAGGCCAGGCCCCCCATTCCCCAACCATCACCCCTGAGGGAGCGGGACACCCACCATGGCCCACCTGCAACACTCCAGGGGTGTATCAATGACGAGCATACCCGCCCCCCCAGCCTGCCCATGTATATGATATTGTGCTGATTTCGTGTGTCTATGAAGGTGTGTGCATGTGTAGTAAGGTGGGTATGTAGTATGTGGATAACTATGGTGCTGTGATTAAAATTGGGGGCAGTTGGGGCATGCACACCCCACCGCTGGCAGACAGTGGAGCTCCTCAACATGTCCCGCCTGTCCCCTAAGCCCTCGATGTCTGTGTGATTAAAATTGGAGGTCGGACAGTCTCACAGGGGGGACGGTGAAGCCACATGAAGCAACAAAGCAAGCAGCGTTCCCCAAGATGACGATACACAAGCCTATGACCATCTACTCTGTGCAAGTTCAATCTGGACTTGTCATTAATGTGATCTGCCTCCCCTGTGCAATAGTAATTGATGGTTATATATCATTTAACATGTTTTGGTTTTGAGTACTTTAAACATCCGATGGATGAGGGCCTGGTTGTAGTTGGTTACTTCCTCTGGATGTGTTGAGGTCTTCAGGAGGTGCCCAACCTTCACTGAGTGTTTCGGCCTTTATCCTCAATGCTCTCCGAGTCTGCAGGCTGTAATGGTTAAATAGTACTAACACAAGGTGGTGTAGAAAGTACTGTATTCAGATCCTTTACAGAAGTACTTTCCTACAATGAAACTATCAACGTAAACACCCTCAAAGCAGAAAAATGAGAAAAGTGAATAAGTGTGTTTCCTTAAAGGTTAAACTCTTTCTTTAATGGGCTGTTTGATCACCATCAGTCTAGGTTACTCTTAAAAGTGTTAAAGTCTGTAGTATAAATACTGCTGTATGTGGTTTTTGTTTCCTCAGATAACCAGACTGGAGGGGCAACTAGATGCACAGGTGCTGGAAAATGGAGAGAACTTCTCTGTAGGAGAAAGACAACTGATGTGTATGGCTAGAGCACTGCTCCGCAACTCCAAGGTTTGTTCATGTGTCTGCCTCATATGATTTATTTTGATTTGCATGCTTCAAAATTTTGCTACTGCTGAACAGCCACTGGATTAATCCTGCTGCATGTCTATCTGTTGCAACACTAAATCAAACTACATGTCATTTTTACATTTTTTTACATTCCCATATTTCTCATTCAACACACAGTGTTTCCCCTAGGTTTCAAAATGAAGGTAGGCTATTGTACATTCATTATATATCCATCAGTTATCTTTATCACCCTGGCCTGACAGTGTAGTTGATGCCTCAACTTTAATTGTGGTCTGAGTGCTTCAAGATGTATGGTGTAATTAGCCAGGAGGAGTATTTCCTATCTGACAGCCAAGATGGGTCAGAGCCTGTCTTCCTGTGCCTGTCGGTGGGTGCAGCCCTTCTAAATGAGTGGTAGGGGAAATATTGAACATATCATCACTATTCTCAGTTGTCTTTTCCAGCTATACATATGGTTGCACATAATTTCTCCCAAACCCTTTCTACCCTGCGCCATCTTAACCCTTGTTGCGGAAACAGTCTAGAGCTTGTTTTAATTAAAGGAAACAACTGTTATTCTGGGTGAGACAAAAGGTTTCACCCCACAGATCAATAACCATCTATTTCAGCAGACCTTTCTACACAACCCCTCACCATCTGCACATGGACTCCCCAAAAAAGGACAAAAAAATGCTGGTTATCTACTAAAATCATATATCATCATGTTAAATGACTTGCTTTAACTGGGTTGTCTCAGTTCTCTCTCTGAGCAGAGAGGCCATGAAAATAATTTTCATTTGTGTGCTTTAAGGATGTGTTTGAAAACAACACTGCACTTTCTCTCCTGTTGTCCAACAGATCATTCTTTTAGATGAGGCAACAGCATCCATTGATGCAGAGACAGACGCCTTGATCCAAAACACTATCAAAGAGGCCTTCCAGGACTGCACCATGCTCACTATCGCCCATCGTATCCACACTGTAATAAAGTCAGATCGTATTCTAGTCATGGACAAAGGAGAGGTAACAACCAAAACACAGATCAAGTTTTCGTGATCCTGAACCCAGACTTACAGTAAATGTTCTCTCTGACAGGTGGCAGAGTTAGACAGTCCAGAGGTGCTGAAACAAAGACCAGATTCTCACTTCTACTCACTCCTGGCTGCTGCTAACACGATGAAAACCTGAACCACTGAGGCTCTGTGATACTCCAGCACCACTACACAATAATAGCTACAGTATAAAAGGATACTAGTTACTGTATTGATTTACACAGCCTTATCTTAAACAGTAATGTCATAATTTGGACTGCTTGTATCAGGTGTAACTGAGAGGTGGGAAATATTGCTGATGTTAGTAAATAGTGATGTATTGATCACTCCTGTCTGCTTAAAGAGATACTCACATTGTTTTTTTAAGTAGTGGATATGATCTTTCATTTATATTGTATTTGAAACATATTATTTATTGATTTTCTATGTATTTGCCTGCTGACACTTTGCAACAGCTACAACATAAGGAATGCAAACATGTCTGAGTGAAATCTTGTACTTTAATTCACATTATATTCTTCAATCAATTGCAAGGGGTCTCCCCCCAAATTTAATTTAAAAAATATTTGAAATAAAGGTATTGGGACGTGGGTCTGCCGTTGCTTCTGTTTGCCATTGGTAAATTAGTGAAACCACTGAAGGGTCTCTTGGGTTTAGTCCATTTTAGGCAGTTATTGGGCCTAAAATGAGAAATGGCTCGCAGACAAGCCCAGCACTACATATACAATTTTGGACTGGATGTGAGTTCATTCAGGGAGAAGTTGCATGTAGTTTGTGAACTGGCATGCAGTTCCCTTCCCACTGCAGACAAAAAAACAAAACAAAAAACAATATGATAAGAAGACCCTCAGTCGAACATTTCACCCAGGTGATTGTGTTTTGGTTTTGTTACCTGATGTTGGTTCCTGTCTCCAAGCTAAGTTCAGTGGTCTTTACAAGGTTGAGAAAAAATTGAGACACAGATTATGTTAATGGACACCAGATTGGAGGAAAAAGTCAATAAAAGTCTATATCGTATCAATATTTTGAAACCACATTTAGTCCGTGAAAACTCCGGCTTGCCGTCTGACACTCCTGTACCTGTATCACGTGTGGTGACTGTGACATGATCACCGTGCAATCCAGCAGGTGACGAATTAAGTGAACAGTGTGATTCAGTACCCTGTGCACATCTAGAGAATTCTAAAATCCCGAATTGCATGAACATTTTTCTGAACCTGCCAAAACTGATAATTGTCACCGCATTCATTCCCATTCCCAAACCCACCCAAACTACTTTATTGCAGCATGATGTAGATGTTGGTGGTCACAAACCCATTAAACAGCACACATACCACTTTAACCCAGTTAAAAGGGCTGTACTGCAAAAAGAAGTTGAGTATCTACTGGAAAATGGTTTTGCTGTGCCCAGCTCTAGTCCCAAAATGAGATGAAACTCCCTGGTTTGACCCTTTCCCTCTCCCATGTATTGATGACTGTGTAGATCGTGTTGTTTCAGAAAAGTACATATCTAAGTTGGAACTGTTAAAGGGATACTAACAGGTCCCCGTCACCCATGCATTAGAGATCTCAGCTTTTGTCTCACGGTCCTCTCTGGTGTCAAACATTTTGATTTTGCATATATTAGTTTTGTTTTGTATCATATTTGATACATCTGGAATTTTTTACAAGGTATTGCACACAGCATATTTTTTTTCTAAACCAGCAAAAACATACAGAATGCAACATTTTTTGAAACCCCTTAATCTCTTTTAGTGTCCTTTAAAATTTTCAAGCAATTCCAAACCTAAAACATTGGAGAAGTGACTGCTTTATTTTTTATGTATTGGTGATAATCAATACAATACAATACAACGTGAGGGGTGGTTATTTTATGCATGAGTGGTGGTTATTTTATGGACACAATAAAAGGAAAAAGAATCAGAGCTCTGGGAAAAAGATCTGCTTGTCTCAAGCTGCTTATTTCTCCGCCAAACTACCTCTCAATCCCGCTGGCTCTCATCCTCTTTGTAGGGGTTCACTACCTTCAAAACCTTTCAAGGGCAAAAAAAGAAACTTCACACAATGTGAAGTTGAAGTTCTTGTCGGAGAGGTGGATACAAAAAAGGCAACACTATTTGGAGGACACTCTGCTGCTGTAACAAACACCAAAATGGCCCTACAATGCAGCAGGTGACTGAAGCTGTTAATGCTGTTGCATCAGAAGGTCGGACTGTGGCAGAGGTCAAAAAGAAGTGGTTCGACCTGAAAGTCGATGCAAAGAAGTGCATCGCATTACACCGTGTGTGTGCCCCGGGCTGTGGAGTCGGGAAACCGGAGCTCATGCCATTCGATCAGAAGCTGGCTGGCATTATTGGGGAATCTCTCCTGAGTGGAGTTGTGACGGAGGCGGAGGGGGACACAGATTCCATGCAGGGCGGATGGCATGTGTCAGGTAGGAAGATTGTATTCATTTGTTTTAAACAAGTGTATACATTCAGGTTGTGTCAACACATTTATGCAGAAAAAAATTGGACTCTATTTACAAGAAGTGAGACTTTATTCACTAAATAGTTTTTCTTTTGTAGTTGCTGCATGTTGCAGCGGGGTCAGCGGTGGTGCAGCAGATGAAAGGTGTGCGCCTGGCATCTCCACTCCATCCCGTGAACCCCAACCTTCCAGCAGCGGCCGTGTCCTCACAAAGGCTGTTCCTCAGAGGCAAAATGATACAATCAGTGCAATAAATGAAGTTGCAAAAGAATTGCGAGAAATTAAAAATGTGTTGGGTGAAATTAGCACTTCACTAAAACATCTTACAAATAAATAGTGTCATTTCCATACCTCGAGTCGTCTTTTTACAACTGATGCATCACATTAACACGCTGGAGCATGGCACCAGCGTTTGCCTCAAACATTTGGGGAAAGGGGTCGGGGTCCGGGCACTATTTTTCTGTTCTACCATTCAAAGCAATATGGAAGCTCAGTCTGGTTCAGCGGCCTTTCAGCTCAACTGAAAGCCAAGATTTTACGGCTCCTGAGAATCTGCTCCAAAGTGGTGGGTCACTCTGTGGAGAACTCTTTTATTAACAGCTGCACCAAGCATACCATCAAACTGGCTGACAAGATCGCCATGGCCCCTTCTCATGTTTACATGAGGAGTTCCAACTCCTGCCCTCTGGGAGGCACTTTAGGGTGCCAGAGAGCAGGAGAAACGGGTACATCGATCGATCAATCACTCCTCATCTTTTTATGTAATGTATTTTATATTGTACTATGTATATATGTATTTTATGTTGTACTATGGCATTTAGGATTGTTGGAGCTTGTGCTGCAATACAAATTTCCGTGTGAACGGACAATAAAGTGTTATCTTAATTTGAATAAGAATGTTTTCATATGCTTTATCAGTATCTTCCTCTTTGTATATTACTTCCCAATTTTGTGTTAGTAAATCATTTTTTAAAGCATTCTTTGACTCCTCTGTCCTCACTCATTTGTATATTAGTTTATTGTCCTGCTTGCCCTTCTTGTACTGTAGTTATTGTCATATACTGTAAAAACTGGCAAAAGGTCACTGATGCCATTGATAAGTATTGCTTTCTTTAACATTTGAGCATATTGTCAGTTAGTGTGGCACAGTGACATGTAATTCTGCTGGGTCTAGTGATTTTAGGACATAGGCTCATGCTGTACATTGTGTTGATAAAGTCTACTCATAATGATAAAGTCATTTTGTGGTTATTTGGTTTTAATAGATCAATGTTAAAATCCCCACAGATGAAGATGACCTTTTGAGGTGATTTAATAAATGTTTCTTCTATCCAGTCTTTGAATAAATCAACATTTGAACTTGGTGATCTATAACTACAGCCCCTTAATGACACTGAAAAGCAGCTTTGATCCAAAATAGGACAAATTCTATTCAAGTGAATAAAGTCATCCCTAAGCTTAAGTCAGAAACGGTGACCCTCAAGTTTCAGCATTTAGGAAACAATGATGCTTTGAACTTGGTTGTTTTCTGTGATGCTTGTGGTGGCAAAAACGCTGTTGTCTAGGGTTTAAGATGAATAAAAAATAAAGAGTGAGAACTGTAGTGAGAACGAATCTGTTTTCACTCACACATGGAGAAGATGAGAGTTTTCTTCCTCACCCATCTTTTACGACGTTTGAACTATGACCTTTCACAGAGACATTTACGTATTCAACCAATCAGGAGCCAACAAAGTAAGATGGTACTGTTTAAACTGGCTTATCTTTAATTCCCAAACTCAAACCCGATTGGTCCACAGTGACAATCTGACGTAAATACAAAGACTTACAACTTGAAGAACCAAATGGTCTAATGATAACACCCTCACCCACAAGACTGGACTTTGTCAACTAAGGTCTCAAATACTCCCTTTTGTGACCCCTCCATACCAAACTCCAGAAGACATCTCATAGGAACAATTCCTGAACTTTTCAAAGACAATGAAAAACTATCTTATTAAAGATCATTAAGGTCATTACAGTGGAACCTATATGCGCAATATAACAACACCACAAATCTTGCATATAACAGTCATAATATATTATTATTGTCTGACTATATTATTGTATAACACGTTTATGCACTGTTTGAGGCACCTTATGGTTATGATGTGTTTCTTTTATTTGCTGTAACTTCTTCCAGTGAAGTGAAGTGTGGTAGTGTGCAATAAATGCAGTGTATTGAGTCATCCTCTCCTTGTGATCACTTTGTTTTAAGTGTTTTGCATGGAAATAAAAACTTTGGTGCGGGCTACTATCAGCACTTGCAAGCGGGCCTAAAATAACACTGTATTACGGTACTTAAAACATCTCCTAGGGGTCAGACAAACTGAGTCAGCTAATTAGAGTAATGTATAATTGGTACTACTCAGGTCCTCGGTTGGGCCTCAGGTCCATAGAACTAAGTCAGACCCATGAAAACCTGTACCAGGTGTAATTTGGGTCCTGCTAGAGACCCTCCATCGCCACCATCACAGAAAACTTCACTTGTCTGCAAAAAGTCTGAAAACCAGTTCATGAAGATGACGCTGAACATCTTCATGCTCCTCCGACAATGCATCATTTTCAACCCTACTTCCACATAAGCCCCACCCACCTCCATATAAGGCACCATGCGACAGGTGATGTAACCCAGGATGCTCCTATGGGAGAGCTGGTTGAGAACAACCACAGGAAGGCAGAGCACCAGTACAAGGAAGTCCCAGAATGCCATGCTGGCCAGGAGGTAGTTCCAAGCAGACCTCATGTAGTAGTTGTTCCAGACGATACACATTACCGCCATGTTTCCCATCACCCCACCGCCAGCACCTGGCCACGTACGAGCTCTCTGCCAGCGTGTAGTAGGGGGTTGAAGAGTCCTGGGGCATCTTGGTCAGTGCAGGAGGCATTACTTGTTTCCACTACTGCTATATTTGTTCTGTTGAACTCAGTGGGCTGTGGCACTGTCACGAGTCATTCTCAAAGGATTGGCTGAAAGTGGACTGTTGCTCTTTGTTGTTCTTGCCGCAGGCCAAGCGGCGCTGCTGGTCCACATCTAGATCCAGCATTTCAGGGAGGGGGAGGCTCTGGGTGGAGGCATTTAGCTGCTTCGAGATCCAGAGGCGTTCCAGTTCGACAGAGGAGGAGGGTCTGCACTGACTGTCAAGGCTCTTTGCATCCGTAAACAACAGCGGCAGACACAGACACAGCCACAGACTGACAGATAGAGTCACGATGCAGGTTTCAAATGTGAAGGTTTCAAACCAGAATTCTTAAGGATTTGTTTTAAAAGGACATGTCGACAGAATAATAGTGCAGCACTTCAATAAAACGCCTTCAATGCTTCCAAATATTTGTTCAAAAGTTCACGAAAATCATAGTTTGTTGGGTAAGGACAACAATTCCAGGGGTTGAAAATTGGCAGCTGTTTACTCAAAGTACAAGTTTCAAAATGTTCCCAAATGATGAAGAAAGATCTGTTCAGACGTCCACTAGATCAATTTGTAGTCCAAACAAAGGTGAAGGTCTCTCTTCTCTACTCTTCTCTCTTCCCTTTCTGTTTTTCCCATCCATCAGTAAATCCAACCAGCTGTAGGAGCTCGCAGGTTAAGTTAATATCTGTGGACTGCATGAATCTGATTGTATACATTAGGTTTTTCATGAAATAAATTGTCACAGTGATGATGTAGAGGTCTCAGAAACTCATGTATCAAATATTCATTTGGTGTTACATTAACATTGAGATACTTCATGTTAAAGGGACTGATAATATTGTAGCTGATGCATTGTCTCGTGCAGGTTGTTGAGAATCAAAAATTTCTTGAGGGGAAGAATTGTTTGATCTTAGGTGGGGGGTGTTTTGACCCTGAGTCATAATTTATACTTGTTTTGTGTGTTTTTCTCCCTCCCTGCCTGGGAGTGATGCCGTTACCTTGTTTAGTGTTCTTTTGGAGTTGCAGGTGGAGGCTGTGGATTGGACAGGAGACTGATGGCCTTTCAGTTTCAGTAGAGGGTATAAATACCCCCAGGTGCACGACCCTAATAATTCTAAAATAAATAGTTGTATTCTATGTTGGAAATGAGTTGAAACAAGTGTAACCTTTGCCAAATTCACAATTGCTTTTCCTTTTTTTTTTGAATATTTTTTTAAATCTCAGATGTATGCTGCTGTGAAGAAAATGTTTTGTTGAGGGTGTGTGACAGTGCTTTAAATATCTCAAAGTTTTTTAGGTCAAGGAGTCGTTTACTGAGAAAAAGCCACCAGGAGCTAAACTGATGAAATTGAACATCTAAATCTGCCTTTTCAATATCCATGTACAGTTAATGTGTGTAATACTAGATGCCAGACAGGTTTGTATTCTGTGTCACACAACACATCACATCTAAATGATATTCTCTGCTTATCCACATTAAAACACTGTTGAGACCATGGAAGCGCAGCTTTGTCTCTGCTACCAGCCTGCAGGGGGAGACAGTCAAACAATAAAACTCATAAAACACAATAATGAGTTTTCACTATCTGATTTATTTCCAAGAAACAAAAACTCTAGCCTTTGAAACAACAAAAAAGAAAAACTGGTTTAGTACACATAAAATCTGTAGTTTTGACTTCTTTACCTTGCTGTTTGTAAAAAGTGTTCCATCGGTCATTTGGATTAAGGACACATGATGGCACCAGAGCTTTTTGTCTTGGCCTCATGACCTCATGATAGGCCAGTGATGGAATGACAATAAGATAAGTTGTTTAAGCATCTGCTTTCAGAGAACAAGTATCAATATTCATGTAATATGGTATAGGATTTTTTACTTTTCTTTTTTATTGTACTGTATGCTACCTAATGCTTTCTATGAAATATTTGAAAAGCATGTTTTAATTTTTAACATAGAGTAGTAAAAGTAAAATAACATTTTGGAGGATTTTTATTCTTTAAAAAAAAGGTTTAATAGGTTTAAAACTGACTGGTAGCGTAAATTATCTGGCAAGCAGTAATGAATGAGAGTCAAGTTAAATGTTGCAGCGAATAATCCTTCCCCTACGTTTTGTTCTCTTTCTTTTGTTCTTAATTCTTAATTTTTGTATTTATTTAACTTTAAACTGGGGTGCAGAAAACATAATAGGCCTACATAAGAAATGTATATTATGTATGTAATGTATATTATTACAGCATATAGAGTCACTTAGAACAGCAAAACTGACAATTAGCTTAGCCACTGAAGTGAGGGCATCTTTAAATGTTGTGTATGCAAACAAGGACAAATCCTACTTATGACTTTAAGCAAAATACAGACACTAGGTACATTGTGTTCCTCTCAAATTCGAACAATTCATATCCATTTTCAACTCTGAAAAAAAATCAATATAATAAGTACTATGATAAAGTTTATTGCTCTTTGATACAGTATGTTTTCATTATTATGATATTATCATTATATCACCTCATAAAATGTTTTTAAAATGACAATAATATCATTTGTCACAATCTTTCTCTGGGACAATATATCATCCAATTAAAGTAGTTACTATATACATACAGCCAATGAAGGTCAATGAATGTGAGGTTTACTAAAGTTCCATTAACAACATTTATTGGATGAAACATGCGTTGTGGGAGAATCTGTGTATGGATTAGAACATTTCTGCATGTATGCACAGGAGGTCAGAAGAGGGTCGATTCTCTTTGCCTGGAAGGTGGGGTGATCAGGAGATGAGGGCTATTGTCTATTGTTTCAGGAGATGAGGGCAATTCTCTTATCAGGAGTTTCACATGAGGGCAATTCTCTGTGCCGAAGGGGGTCAGGTGGTCAGATCAAAGGACAGGTGTTGGTTCTATTGTTCTGTGGAAGGCATGATTTACAGCTGTAATGAAGTATGCTTCTGTTGTCTTGTGGGTCCCTGAGTGTATATAAGCTGAGAGAATCTGAGAGTTGGGAGGGAACACTCTCCTCAGGTCTTCCCTCCATGCTGCATGTATTTTAAGAGATCTGGTTCATCACACCGAGTCTGTAATTCTTCAGAGAATTAGCAACTCTCAAAATTTGACAAGGAAGAATTTCCCTTTCAGCATTTGATCAGGTCCTATGGGAGCAGAATAATTATTCAATGGTTGCATAGGACCCTCTGCTCTTCACTGGGAAATGTCTGGAATGAAGCAAATAAATAAGCCGTAGCTCTTACTGAAATATAAATGCCTCTCCTTTCCCATAAAACAACTGTCATCATAACATGCACAAACAGCCATTACCTTAATGTTGATTATATAACGTTATAGTACAGTAAATGATGGAATGAGATTGTACATATTTTAAATATTTAATTGATAAGACTATAGTAAAGTGACCACCAGTGAGTGAATTTGTGAGCAAATAAAGCTATTTACCACAATTAACTGCTGTATATTCAGTAGATATTGCTGATGTTGTTTTTCAAGGGATTACCTTCTTTTGAAAATAATAAATCCAGGATAAAAGGGTTAAAAAGTGTGAAGAAATGCACATACTTTATATTTATATTTTTCACATTTTATATTATATGTTGAAACAGAGGGCAGCACAGTGGCATAGTGCCTGACAGCAAGAAGTTCCTGGGTTCAAACTCACCTGATTACCTGAAGTTTGCATGTTCTCCCCGTGTCTGTGTGAGTTCCCTCTGGGTACTCCGGCTTCCTTCCACCACCAAAAACATGCAGTATAAAGTAGGTGAACTGGTAACTCTAAATTGCCCGTAGGTCTGAATAAAGTGGCCCTGTGCCTCCCACCCAAAGTCAGCTGGGATAGGCTGACTCTCCCCCCCCTCCTTCAATGGTCCTGATCTCAGTTTCACTGCCATCTGTATCAGCTTTGTGACAGCAGAAAAACGTAATCGTCTTCTGCCTCGGACAGTCCTTAGTTTTCTTTTGCTTTATGTCGCATCACAAGAACGGTAGAATCTCATGCTAAATCATCTGATTATGTATATAATCTCACAAGAACATATGGCACATAATCAAGATGGCACCACAGAACAATGAACAGCCACGTGAAATCAAAGCTGTTTAAGGCCATCTGACGGCATATTTGCCACGATTTTGATATTTTTGGAGTAATTTTATTGTTATTACTGAACAAAGATATTGTTTAATGACATTACTTTCATATTTTTACAGAAAAAGGATTGATTTCAGGAAGACTACATGTTATATTATAGCATAATGTATGGCATTTAAGGCTAAATTAGCATTTTGTCAAGAGGGCACAGCACCCCTGTTATCCATTTTAGAAAAACCCCTGCATAGGAACATAATGATACACCTTCATTGTTAGCCCATCATCTTGCTGCTATCTCTTTAAATATAATTTTCTCTCTGCCTCTAGTTCTTTTATGTTGCTGTTTTGTGCGCCTTTCACCTCCAGGCACCAACCCAGTCTTCGTAGAATTACCAACTTTATCTGCAGCAGAGTTATCAGCCACCATCACTATTGTTTGTCCATGGGGGATTTATCTTGCTGCTGCTAAAGGCAGATGTCCTTAGATCACAATCTCCCTGAAGAGTTTAAGCTCCAAAGACTTTCTGACAGACTTCATTCACTTGTTCTGATGAAATAATCATTAAACCAGTGGGGTTTTATAAATACAAATATAAAACTGACCATCCACCATCATGTCATGACATAAACCAGGTTTTTCTGTGACTGTGACATTATAACATCACCTCTTTGATAAATCAACAGCCCAGCTGCATCATAGATCTACTGAAATCACAAGACAACTCTCTGCTGATGAACACAGACCAGCATGACATGCAGTAGCTTAAACATGGGACACGCCTAATACCTGATGTACCAGTGGAACATGCAGCTTTGCAAACATATCAGCCACCAAGATAAATCACTGAGCTCTCAGTCACAGTGTCATCAGACACAAACAACACGGGAGCTTTAATAAACAGTAATTAAAAAAGCAACGTCATACTGAGGTACACACAGTATATATTGAATGTATAAACAAACAGAAACCCACATTAAATGTTTCAAATGTACATTGTTTCTTGCCTCGACAAAAGCAGCTTTTCCTACCAGAGACAATCTCACACATTGCAGCAAATCAACAATAATGGTTCTATATATCGAAGAATTCAACTTAATTTAAAGGGGTTTTGGAGATAATCAAGAAAGCTGCAGCATGTTGTCCTTCAAACTAAGGGGGAATGATGAAGCTGTACTTTCACTGAGACGTGCTCCAACCCTGAGTCATTTCTAAACTCTCCAGGCACACTATGACTGTTCGATCCCCTTTCATCCCTCTCCTCCAGCACTAATCATCCCACAAAACACAACCTCATCCTATCATTCCAAATGATGTAGCCATTCCAAAAGATCTTTTTGTATTGGACAATGGTGAGGTCTCTGTGGGTGAACTTTGGCATGTTCAACCTCATGACCTCATGACAAGATGCTCTCAGGCTTTCTCTTCTTTCTCCGTCTGCACACCCATTTCTCCTCAGTACTGCCGCTGCCTGACCTACTTTCTCACCTCACCTCACCTGCATCTCATTCCTTAATTAACATTCTCTACATTAACCAGTTGACCTCCTTTTTTTTATCTCCCAGGTCACTAAGTTCCTGTTGCTGTTTTCGTAAAATCATTCAACTCCCTCACATTGCATTTGGATCAAATCTGTATTCATGTTCCCCTGCACCAGCAACAGCAGCAATAGCAACAGCAACCCAGGTGTGGGTTGCCTTTAAAAGCTGTAGACAAGGTGTAGCTCCATAAGAGAGCTAGTAAGGTTAAAAACACATGTGCTCTTGTGCATGACAATAAATATACAGTCAAACCTACAGCACCAGCATGCATCCTGGAGATGGAGACCTTCTGGCCTTTTGGCACCAACCCTACAGGTAAAAAACTGGATAACACCTGTACATACAAAGTGGGCAATGGCCCAGGGACCCCCACACTCTAAGGCGATTAAGTAATGATAATTTTTTTAATTGGAAATTGGTGGGTAGCATTATTAATAGTTACATGGTTTATCCAGTATTATGGCCACTTGAATGAATTATCTATTGAAATAATCAGGATGGTCCCATTCAGTTAGTTGTAAATCCATGGACAGAACAATATTACTGTATTATCTATGATTGTAATGGCTAATAATAAAAATTACATGAATTTAAAACATCCAGACAGTTTTTGCAGAACGAATCCTTTGAATGAAGCCATATTCCAGTCTTTCTGCAGGTAAAACAGCGCTAAAGGCAATGACTCTGATTTTGGTGTGATGTTGGAAGTTCAATAATTCATGATGCTATTGTCCTGACCCTGCTTAAAATCCACACATCTTTCTCTCTGGTCTCTTAATTTATTTTACAGCTGCAGCATTCAGCTAATTTACATGTTAAACATGTTACGACTGGAGGAATGACTAGAAAGTAAGACAAGCTGGATGCGTCATAGCAGTGAATAGGTGTGTCTCAGGAAAAAAGTCACCTTCTGACTCTAGCAGTGGGTCACCAGGTGGGTAATCATGTTTCTGAGGTAACAATGCCAGCCCTTCTGACCCCACCTACAACTACACAACAAAGTATGTAGGCTTTATCTGCCAAATGCTTTCTGCATGCAAATGCAAATGCAAATGCGTTATCTCTAACAATTCCAGGTTTCATTAACACAATAAGCTCAAATAAGCCTTCAGCGCTGGCCAGAAAGGACACAGTTTATTGTAGAAAGAATTACAAAGAATGTATTGCATTAAGGCTTTTTGCTGCATCAGCTAAAGTTTTAGCTTGATAGGGTGGTTGTACAGTAGCTTGGGAGGTTAAGCCACTTATCTGAAGGCTGGTGATTTGATTCCTGGCCCCCTGTTCACATGTCAAAGTGCCCCTGTTCTGATACTGATACTCCCAGTTGGTTATTGGTGGGGGTGGTGACGCCTGGCATGATAGCCTCTGCCACCGCTGAATGTGTGTGTGAATTGGTGAAAGCAAGTTTGTGTTGGAAAGTGCTTTGAGTGGTCAGTCAGACTAAAACGGTGCTTTATAAGTATGGTCCGTTTAACTTTAAGTGAAAGCTCTTTTAATGTTGACAAAGGCAGTTACGCTTGATTTAGTCTAAAAGTCTGAAATGTTTGTTTCCTCCACAGAGGTATTAGGATCCAGGATTTTTTATTTCTTCAACATTGTGAGATTAGGCATTTTTCAACATTTTCTCTAATTATACAAAAACTGCTGAACTGATTTCCATGAAGCTTTGTGGAGAGGTGGGAGTCATGTGGGATTGTTCGGCCTTGGCGGAGGTATGTGTTTTGCTGAATGTCATTCTAGTGTTTGTTCTATAGGGATCTTTTACATTTTTGGAATACCATAACTGGCTAGATAATATCAGGACACTATAGGGGCATTTATGTGTAGTTGGTGCAGCACCAATACATTTGAAGCTATAGGTGAGTTGATGTTTTTCAGGTTTTAGTGTGCTGTCACTGAGGACATAATTTTTTTAAATTATCTTTACATTTAATGTCAATTAATTAATTAATTAATTAATCATTGTATTTATTTATCCAATAAACAGTGACAAGGAAACTTCAATGATCTGCTTTACCAGCAGAACTGAAATGATTAGTAGTTGATTTATTGATTATACGCACTTGACAGATTAATAGGCAACTATTTTGATTATCATTATGTAAATACACTTGCTCTAGCTTCTTAAATGTGAAAAAATGTTTTTGATTTCCAGCCTTTTATCATATTAAACTAAATATTTTGGGATTTTGGACTTGATAAAATAACAAATTTAAGACATCACAATGGCCCCTGGGAATTTACTATTTTGCCAACATTCTATATACAAAATAATTAACTCATTATTAAATATGTAAATATAAAAATAAATCCCTCCCTTAATTAATTATAAAAATAACTTTTAGCCCTGAAAAAAGGCTGCCATTATAATACACACACAAAAAAGCTGTATTTTGAATCAATACTGAGCTGAAACAAGTTTCCCATTGTTATATGCTGTACCTTTATCAATGTGGTCATCTCAGTCAAAAGAATCTAACAAAACAAGTCTGAGAGGCATCAGTGAGAAGCCACTAGATTGCCAGCAGTTATTTCCTAACTAGATAAACCAGAGATGCCTTCATAACAATTTAGTCTGACTGAAGGAGCGCAGCTTCAAGTCTCTCTGACAGGTGCCCTGAGGTCGATGCTGGTGCCAAAAACATCACAGTATGGATGTAAGTAACTAAAATCTGATGGTTCTTGGAGAAAATAGCATGACTGTGGTGAAATATAGGGGAACACATATTGATGTCAGTAGATGTGAGGTTACGTGAACCTCGACGGCTAACATTGAATGGAAAAAGCTGAACGTCTGTCGTCCTGGCCATGGTATGTTCGTTTGATTCAAAACCTCGAAATTCAATCATATTATTGCAAATTTAAACTTAAATTATTGTAAACTTAGAAAGGCCTTAAAGGCCCATTCATGCCAGGAGAAAAGATGATTTGAAAGATTTTTGAAATCGTGAAAGATATATTGTTTGCACAAAATGAAACTTGTGGTAGATGGGTTGGGCATGTAGTGAAGAAAACCCATTAAAATTTGCAGTGGAGCTAACGACCTACCCTATTAATTTTGATAGCTTTATTATCTGTATGTACATCTCTATATCATTCTCTTTCAGTGTACCTTATAATTATTATCACAATGTTATAGAAAACAAATTGCTGGCTCTGCCTCAAAATCTAATCACCTCTTTCCCATTCCAAGGGCCACCTGTCTAGAAAACATCTTTTTGTGATAGCTTTTTGAGAGATTCAGCTAAGAAACAAACAAACATGAATGAAAACAAAACCTTCTTGGTGGAGGTCGTAACACAATTTCATTTTGGTAAAGGGTTTCATAAACTTTCACAAACTCAATAGAGTGCATACCTCCATTAAGGCACAGCAGTTCTTAGAGCCAAATTACAATATAAGTTTAAAACACAATTCTGTTCTCTGTCTGAATAAATTAAGTTTCTGACAGTTTATGTTAGAAAATGTAATTTTTTTGTCCAATGAAGAAATCCCTTATCTTTTTGCTTAGCATGGAAATAAAAAAAACTTGAAGTACAAATAAAATATTGTATTCAGCAAGGTTATATTATAAGTCACCCAAAAGAAAAAGTGAGAATACAGTTAAAATGCAGAAATACAATAAACACATACTTATATAATGTACTTTACTAATTTAAAAAGTTGTCTTGCATTAGGGAATAATCATATGACTTAAATTTCACCTACAAGTATTCAAACAGTATCTAGAATAAACATTACATATCTCCTGGATCTAGTTCCATAACACCAAAGAATCTCTGCTTCTATTTGTTTAATACATTCTGAATCAGTGTCAGCTGTAGTTACAAAAACGGTGGTTGTTGCAGTTTTCTAGGCCTACTAGTTATATACGATTGATTCCCATAACATGATATATTACGTTTCAAGGCAGTTTGAGTGGAGGATCAGACAGTAACTGCAGTTCAGTGATTTAATGACAGAAAGGTGCAGTTTACAGGCAAAATATTGTCCATGAATAAAATAGCAAAATCCAAAATTCATCAGTAAACTGAACAGGACATGTAACAGAAAATCCAAATCAAAAGTTACTTGACCAAAATATGAGACCAGGGAAAAATGAAAACACAGGCAGAGGAACATTTGGGGACCTTTACATGGAGCACAAAGGACACTAGGAATCACAGGAACAACAGCCTTGAATGAGTGATAAGACATCAACAATGGACTGACAATGAACAGGGGGAATCACAGACTAAATAAACTGAGTGAGGAGACAAACAGGTGGCACAGGGAGGAGTAGACAATGAGAGCCAGGTGAAAATAATCAGACACTCAAAGAAGAGGGAAAGATGGAGAGCAAAAACTTAAAGGCGAAGACACAAGGTGCAACAATAAACGAACCTAGATGGAGAATACATGAGCACAGAGGGAGAGAGAATGATCATAACTGACAACAAAGACTGAAAAAAACAGGGGAACCAATGGGACAAAACAAATGGCAAGAAAATAATACAGGAAATGTAAAGCACACGACATGACACGAGAACTCTGCTTAGAAAATAAAACAGGAAATGATGAACTAAATGCAGAACATGATATATGTCCGAGAATATATTTCAGCTCACCACATGGTTCTCCACATAGTTATAGCCCATAAGAGGTTCCCTAAGAGATTTCATTGGAATATTACATTTCAAGATTTTTTTTTTTTTATTGAAAATGCCCCAAATGTTGAATTACATTTTTTTTTAAAACAACCTTGATCCAGATTTCAGATCTCAGATCTCAGACCCCCTCCCTGGAATTTCATAAATTTAGTTTTTAACCTTTTGAGTAATCATGTTGAGAAGTGAACAAAGACAAACAAAAGTGAAAACATAAGCTCCTTGGTATAAAACAGGTAAAAAAAACTAATATGTGTCAGTGTCTGGGTCCTTGACATGAAAATGTTGTGGAAACACTGATCTAACCATTGGAACAATGAAGCTGTGTGGTCTACTGTACGTCTTCAGAATTACTGCTTCCCATCATACATCTGAAGTTATGAGATTCTATATTTAAAAAGCTGATTAAAATCCAGTTTTGACACATGCACTCTCATGTGGACATAAAACACACACACCATCATTTATTTTGTAAATTTAGAAATAAACAAATGTTAATGAATATGGAATTCTTGCACAAGTTTTCATTCTGCATTTGGATTAAACAGTTTTTGTCATTCAGTCTCATGCCATTGTAGTAAGTTGGTCTGATGGATCATATTGTCCTCCAAACAAGTGAGGAGGGGCATTTACCTCTGAACAAATCAACCTTTGGTCTCCATAAATGTGACTTGTGTAAGGTAGAGTAAAATGTTGCTCCATTGTGACTCTTTGATTCATTAACACACTGCAGTGAGACTTCGTTCTCCTCCACACAGGTATAGTTTCTCTTCACTCCTTTACTGCAAGTGTTTCACTCAAATCCGTGAAAATAAGTTTGTATTGTTTAGTTTCTTATTGTTGTACTGTATGAATTTAGTTTCGCTAAATCAATTTATGTTTTGGTTGTGTCACTTTATTTAGATTTTCCTGGTATAATCCAGTTAAATTTGGGTTTAACTTTATTTTAAACTGTTTTGATTAAAGTTATATTATTTATTTTAGCTTTGTTTGGCTGAGTACTTAATGTTTTGAGATAACTGAAAAATAAAGTTACAGGACATCCAAAGAGGAAATGTACAAAAACTACTCTACTACTTAGTGTTACGACACTGAGTTTCATATGATTGCTATGTTGAGATGAATAGTTACTCTCACCTCAGGACTTCTGACAGAGGAGCTGCTTCATTGTCACTCGTGTGTGACAACGCTGGTTTTGCTGTCTGTGGTTTTGTGTGGTTTTTGCTGTTGCTGGCCTGTATTGGAGTAAAAGGAATATACCAAATCTTTCTTTTAGAGCCACCATATATTTATAATTGTTACATGATGCCAGATGCAGGTTTTACAACTCAGAATGACTCCATCCACATTCCATGTGAGGTTGTATTGGCTAATGAGCTCTTCATAAATTTTATGCAATGTGATGCAAAGGTCACATGGACCCATTTTCAGAAATTTAATGTGTGGACAAAATATGAATGGATTCGAGAGCTAGAGAGAGATATCTCTAAATGTTTTCAACAGAATTCCATGAAATTTTGTGGAGTGATGGATGCAGGCCAACGGAAAAGTTGAGTTGACAGATATTTCAACATATTCTCAATAAATAATAAGCAGTAAGTGCCAATGAAAAACAAAAAAGTTAATTTTGCTATTTATGGTAAAATATTAAGAAATATTTAAATTTACATATGTATAGAATGTTTCAATGTAAATGAATTTTTTTCTATATAAATAATTATAATTGATGTAAATAAATGTTGAACAGTATTTCAGTCAGGAGGGACAAGTGAATGAACATGGTTTGTGATAATTAGTCATAAAGTCTTTGGCACTTAGACTCTTCTGATTGAAGGGCATCTGCCCTGAGCAGCAGTAAGATTAATCCAGTCCAGACACAGGTGGTGGTGGTGGCTGATGACTCTGCTGAGAATTCTCTGCAGAATTGATTGGTGGCAAATTGACTCAACAGCACCCCCTAAAATATTTCAAAGAAGCAGTTCCAGGCCGTGCTTTTCACCTAGAAGCATTAAACTAGGTACAGATGTGTATCTTAGGATATTCTATTAAAAAAAGTCTGCTGGAGCCATGACCTAAACTCAACAGGAAGTCGGCCATTATAAAATTTACGGTGAAATTTAGATGTATTTCTTCACCCTTTTCAGGTATGATACTTTGTACTGTCCTCGCTATATGTTCCGTATACAACTTGACAGTCAGATAAACGCTTTCTTAACATCAAGACTCTGAAGACAGCTGTTCTCTCATCCACAGGTTTATTGACGTTGCAAAGGTGAAACTAAAACACAAAGAAAGTTTCATTTACTCCATTTGCTTTTAACATGTACAAATATACAAATTGTAAATATAACAACTCAATCATTAACATAAACTAAATGAATTAAATTCTACTGTTCTACTGTTTTTATTACCCTTTTTTAAACTTCAAACTTAACATTACATCATGTCTTAACATGTAATCATTACCATATTTGTTAATTTATTTGTATTTATCCTACTATGAACTTTCAGTAGCCAAAGAATAATATGGGCGATAGCAACAGTACTTAAGTAGCTTACTCACATCAAACTTCACAAAACGTAACAGCATTCCAAAAATAACCATCTAGATTGCAGATAACAATGAAACAATCAATACATACCCACGATGCTACCAAAGGCTTAAGATGTATGCAGATGTCACTGGATTAACTCAGGTGATTAAACAGCATTTGTCTCTGCCATGCTGACTTACTTCCTGATTACTTGTCACGTGACACAAGTACCTCGCTCTCTATTACCGACAAGCTGTGGCTCTTAAAGGGATAGCAACACAATACAGGAACACATTATTACTTTAGAAAGCAAATTAACTTTGTTGTAACAAAACATACTTCCTCCTACAGTTTTGATCAGATCAACTTCAAATTTCATCATTGCCATCCCAACAAGATAAGGATGAAAAGTTAGTAAGGTTTTTGCATAACTTAAAAGGTTTGCCAAAGGTTTTGATGTTTCGCCATGAAACAAGAAGTTGTTGTGAGTCCACTGTCCATGATCCAATACAACCCAAACTCGTCATGTTGGATGACAGTCCCACCCTGAAGACATCTACACAAAAATATTGAGTAACAATAATAGCCCCACTTGCTGGCAAATGCAAAAATATCTCAGGTGATAAAGTTCATTTGATTTATCTAAAATTTTCATGGTGTGATATTCACAAGATATAATCAAGGAGGATTTAAAATTACTAAGTGTTGTCTAGCACCACATAATTGACAAAAAAAGGTAAATCACAATCCTTTCCTCTGTGTCCATAATGTATGCAGAGCTGTGTTTACCTTTGGGTGTACAGTACCGAGGCCAACGCTGGCGCACTTCCCGATGGGCACACACCCGATGGGCAAACACTCCCGAAGGGCCCCCATTCAACACTGCTTGCTATAGCTGTTTTTCATTGTCATTGATGATGTGCTTCTGATTTACTAAAAGCTTTTTCTGTGCCTTGATCTAGAAACTAGTGCTCCCATTATAAATACATTCTCAAATAATCTTTGACAAACTTTTAGGGCGTTGAATTATTCATGTGCTTTCCTTCTGACCTATAATGTTGTTACGTTTGGCAGAAGAGCAAGAAAAGACTGCAGGTCCAGATACAGACTATTATAAATCATTAAGCTACATGTTTTTGAATTAAATATCGTGCTGGCTGATGAAATTATAACTTTACTTGCTTGTTGCACACGGTACAGGACGAAATGAAGGCTGACCTTTCTCTGGAGAAGAACGATACACAAGAAGTCTCTGTTGTAAGTCGAGAACAAACAGCAGCTTCCACTGACCAGTTCACATGTTGCTGTCACTGCCTGACATCTTTTCCTCTCATATTGTTTCTCCTACATCCTGTGTTGTAGTTGTGAATGTGTTTGATCCTGCATTAGACACTTTTGTAAAAAGGCCCTCTTTAACTCCCTTTTCTCTGTCTATTTGTATTTACGTCTCTAAAGGATGATGGTTTCCAAGGGAGAACCAAACCTGAGGTCTCCGGTGCTGATCTGGACAACAGTGAAAGAGACTACCCTCCACAAGTCAAAAAATACCACCAGAGCCTTCAGAACCTCAAACTCTTCCGCTGCTCCTCACCATAGTTAGTGTTTTTGTTGATGTTAATCTGTTTGGATGCACTTAATCAATTCACTTTAGTGGACAAATAAAATAAGCTATCTATCTAATTTAAAGGCTTCTATGGCTGCTCCATGTTTTAACCCATAGCAGAGATTATATTGGCTGATGTTTCCTTGTCTAGCTCCCACCCTGTCGACAATGCAGGTTTTCTGTCCTTTACAACCTTTTCCTGGATGACCCCCATGATGTGGTCCATATTCAGGAATAGGCTGGACATGAGCACCCTCAGCCTGTCACCTTTTGACAAAGCCGACGCCAGCGGAGAAAGGTCTGACACTCTTCTTGCTGATTCAGGGGGTGAAACACTTCTCTACTGTCATTTGAAAGTACAGTAGATTTGATATATGACAGTTCTAGTTGCTGAAATTCATGTCTGGAAATGGAATCATGGCAAGTGAAACTATTAAGAACAGGGAATGTCTGTGGTGTATTTCATGAAAGTTGTTGGTGTTTTACTTCATAATGAATTATCCAGGCTAACACTGTTGACTCTGATTTTATGTTGTGCAGGCTCATGAGAATCTGGGAGGAAGAAGTGGCAAAGGTTGGCCTGGAGAAGGCCTCTTTGGTTCGAGCGATCGTCCGTTTTCAGAGAACCAGGCTGATTTTTTCTGTCATAATTGGTGTCCTCGCCATGGTGGCAGCGTTTCTAGGCCCGGTAATTTTCCTTTCAACAGCAACTAATGACCTCCTCTGAAGTTTGTCCTAACATCACATTTATTGATGGGAGGAGCCTTCAAAGTCTTGGTTAAAGGAATAGTTCACCCAAAAATGAAAATTCAGTCATTCACTCACTGATGTAAAAAACAAAACAGAAAAATAAACAGAAAAATAAACATAAAATGACGGTTTGTATGGCATAATCCAAATCTCTGCAGGTCCAGAGATCCCAAATTAAGTTGAAAAAACATAGTGTGCACCTTCTGAAGTTGGTGTACAAGCTTGAGCGAATGTACCAGCACTACTATAGACAGTTTAGTGTAGAGGCTACAGTAAAGATTTTAGCTTAAAGAAGGTCTTATGAATGTCTTTGCAATGTTTCTATTAGTATCTTTGTGATAAAATGCCATAGAAACATGCTTTAAATGTTACTTGAATCCGTAAACTCTCCTCTTCCATGTCCTTACTCCATTGAGATGACGTGACTCACAGTTACCTTCACAGGGTGCAGAGAAAAGAGCTTGAAACCCTCATCCTCCTCGTGCCTAATTTTTTTTTCTGTCGGATTTTTATGTAAAGTAAACATTTGATAAAAACACAGTTTTTATACTCATTTTACATTTGCATACATCTTTAAGCTTCATATGTGATATGATTATTCAGTTCAATTTATCTCAGTCCCTCTAACATTTGGTAAAAGTAGAGTGACTGAAAACACTTTTACTCAGAACACAATATTACAAAATGCTATTTGAGACAGTTATTATACATTTATCTATTTCATCCAAATACAGAATTTCACTGCCTCTGTGAACCGAGGACTTTGATAAAAACTGCATCAAGCACCAAAACAGTTCATCCACATGAGTAAAGATGTGTTTTAAGAAAATACTTGAAGGATTTCAAAATCAGAATTTAACTCTTCAGGTTCACTTTACACATGGGAGCCTCATCTTACAGAAAGATGAGATTGTGCTGTAGATTTTTGTATGAAACACTGCACTGTATGCAAACACATTAAAAAGGCAAATCTGAGATGATATGAAGCAAGAAAATAGAACCTAGAGGGCTTAATCAATTTGGGACCTTGGGGCTTTCAGAGCCCAGGGCTTTTCCACCGTTTGAGCTGTGTTATTTTATGTTTATTTGTTTTTTACATTTAAAAGAAATCCCCAGTTGTTTCAGTTGTTTAGAAGAATGCTGCAATGCTCCAGAAATATTTTGAGAATGAATTTTCTTTTTGGGTGGAAACTATGTAACAAAATTGGTGGCTAAAGCCCAGGAAAGAGAAATGCAGTGTATTATCATGGATGCTTTTATTAATGGCAAAAGAACACAAATGCTGTCAGTGTTTAATGTTCTTTTCAAATATTTTTCTATCTGTCTTTTCAGGCTGTTCTGGTCCGTAAGATCCTAGCATATGCTGATCACCCGGAGCAGTCCACATTATTGTATGGTGTTGGTCTGGCCGTCGGTTTGTTTACCACAGAGTTTTTCAAGGCCTTCTTCATATCTTTACTGTGGGCACTGAACCTGCGCACTGCAGTCAGACTAAAGGGTGCCTTCTCTTCAGTGGCCTTTCAGAAAGTGATTTCTCTGCGGGTGCAAACTGGCATTTCAATGGGAGAGGTAAAAAGCCTGTGTTATATAGACGCAGTAAGGATCAGTGCTTATTTGATGTAGTTTACCCACATCTCTTAAGGAGTTTTGCTGAGTGATCTTGATTTGGCAGGTCTTTATCCATCAGAATAGTTTTTTCCATTATTTGTAATATCTGCCTACACTTGTTGGGCAGTAGAATGTATTGTAAAGACTTATATTTTTACAGCCCTGTACATAGCAAACACATCATGACAACTCATTTGTAACACGTCTTAATGTTTTGTGGAGTTTACCATGTAAACTGGGACCAGTCTGAGACAAAGTCAAGGATGGTAGCATTTCTCCTCACCTGCTGGCAAGTGCAGTGAAGACAGACATAAAATAATGTGGTTGTTATTATGTATCAATATGAAATATTGTCAAATGTGTATAACCATGTTTCTCTTCTCTCTCCTGCCCAGTTGATCAATGTTTTGAGCAATGATGGCCACAAGTTATTCGAGGCAGTAGTGTTTGCGAGCTTTCTGCTGTCTGCACCAGTCCTGTTTTTTATGTGTATCATTTATTCCTGCTTCGTTCTGGGCTACACCGCACTAACTGGAGTCTTCATCTATCTCATCTTCATCCCTGTACAGGTTTGTTTATATGTGTGTGTGTGTGAGTGTGTGTGTGTGTGCATGCGTGCTGTCCAGATTAGATTATCTGTGCTATATAGCCTAAATAATGTGCTACAGTATGTCTAACCTTATTTTTCTGCAGTTTGTTTATCTACTGGGTTAATATTTAATAGGATTAAAAGTATTTTCCTGAACTAATTCTGCCACAAATACAGCCCAAAATGCTGCTTATTTTCCATTGTCATTAATATTAATATTGTTTGTTTTCTGCTCTCAGCTTTTAATGGCCAAGTTCATTAACAAGTTCAGATGGAAAGCCATGGTGTTAACTGACAGCCGTGTTCGCACAATGAATGAGATTCTGAGCAGCATCAAACTTATCAAGATGTACGCCTGGGAAGATTCCTTTGAGGAGAAGATTGCAAGTATGATTTAGGAGGCCGCATGCTGTATTCCACTCAGATAGGTTTTTAATTTTTCTTCTATTTCAAATAACAGAGGCATCATTCATACCGTCCCCTTTGTGTAAACAGAAAACCAATCCTGAAAGGTACAAAATTGTTTCATGGTTCAGAAATGGCACTGTAAAACGTTTCTGTAAATTTACAGTGAAATCTGAACAGTATTCTGCTGTAATAATGTCATACAGCGACATATTGCTTTAACTACAATGTAATCTGGGAAGACTAATGTGTGATTACAGAACCTTAAGAGAATTATTTACAGGAATGTGCTGTAAACTTAACTGTAAACAGGAGAGCATCATGGGAAGGTGAAAGAAAAATTTGGGAACTAAACTTTGGAAATTAACGGACATCCTACAGCCTTTTGTCAGATTTCACTAACTCACTCAGTGATTAAAATAATAATACACTAATGCAAACTAAACTGCTGTTGTTCTGCATCAGGCTTATTAAAAACAGTTGGTTCGATCTTCCTTTTTCACAAAAACAAATTTGTCACCGTGACTTACCAAATATTGCTCGTCATTTCAATACATATTTGTCAATCTTTCAAAAGAACCAAACTAAGAAAAGTAAACAGGCAGGTTTATTCAGTTCTTATTTTGCTTGTGTTGCTTTGTTTGTTGTTTTGTTTGATAAATATTTAAAAAGGAACTGAACAATGAATATTATCCTTTTGACATATATTATTATTAATAATAATAATAATAATAATAACAATAAGTCAGGTTATGTTATTATGTTCTTTAGACATTTTACAGTGACACTCTTTAATAAGCAATAAATACTGTTTACATACCTAAAATATACAGTAATTTACCGATTATAACTTTACAATCATACAGTAATGAACTATACTGTATATTTATTTCTAGTAATATACTGCTATTCTAAAATACAGTAAGAAACTGTAAAGAATAAAGTTCTTTACAGGTGAAGCTGATGCCAGCTACTTATTCTAGAGGTTTTACAGTGTGGGATTTTTTAAAGCAATGGGGAAAATGTGCCCATTTGGCCTGCACCTTCCATCTGAACCCGCCCACATACAATAGTATCTCTGCCCTTTCCTCCACTCATTCAAGTTTTCCTTGTGTGTTGTAATGTGCTTCATGGCATCTAGATTCATTTCTCATCAGTTTGTCAACATTTTGTCAACTACTGTTTGAACTCATGTCAGAAGATGCTACACTCTTATATAAGTAGGGGTGTGCGATGTTGACAAAAAATTATATCTTGGATGGAGGATGATCCACATCTTGCAACAAAGTCCAATGACGTGGACGGCGAGGCTGCTGGTGTCTCTGAACAGCCAGCATCAGGAAACAAAACACTTGTTTTTTAACACACTTTTCAGTCATGCTAACTTTACTTTGTGGTGTGCTGACCATGTACTTCCTATGCCTACCTACTGTATGTTGTGTCCATGACACACAGAAAAATGATTGGAGATATCATCTTAGAGGATACACATTGCACATCTCCTCTATTTCATATCAAAATCTTTTGGTCAGTTGTGACGTTTGGTGTTCTGCCAGGCTATAAATTGAACCTGACTAAAGATTGCTTTTTCCAGTTAACCAATTGGCCATGGATTCTAATCTTAAGCACTTCCCATTTCAAGTAAAGTTGATTTCTTTCACTTACTCAAAGCACTGTTTAGACATGATTTTAATCCTTTAATGGACTGAACTAAACAAGATTTGATGTAAAATCTACCAATCTCTCTTTCAGGATGTATTAACTCAGTTAAAATGACTACCAAGGTTGTCATAATGTTTTCAAATGCCTATTTTAATTGTTTTTTAAAAGACTCAATGAAATTATTTCTTCCTTTATTTGCAACAGAAAACCTGTGCGGATTTGCAAATATTATTAAACTCTCAATTTGGCTCTCTACATTCTGAAAATGTGGGGGTCCAGTCTTGTCCACAATTGAATTACATTCAAGTCTACATTCAAGATATGCTTATATCCTTGATTGGCTCTTCCTTTCTGCTGAACTATCCTTACAAGTTCAAAGATTTGCCATGAAACATTATACAATGTTTGCTAAATGTCCCTATATGCACTTGCGACATGCACTGTAGACCATGCACTTTCGATCATTTAAATAAGGCGTTAGGACTGCCAGGGGCTAAAATGTGTTTGCACTGTGCATCAATGATCAGCAGATTTACCTGAAATACAAGTAAAACCAAACACTCTTCTCCAAATATGTGATTTTGTCTTTCTTGTAGGTCTAAGGAAAAATGAAAAGAATAAACTGAAGACTGTCAGTTACATTCAGAATATGAATATTAGCATCACCAGCATCATCCCCACACTGGCCACAGTTCTCACCTTCATAGTACACACTCTGTTACACTTCGAGTTCAACTCGACTGATGTGAGTACCTCAGCAGTGCAGTGCATACAATACAACAAGCTTTGCCAATAAGTTAATAGGTGTATCAAAAAAGGAACATATTACCTTATCAGTATTGACGTGGTGTTCTTTGTCATTACCAGGCCTTTACCACCATCGCCATCTTCAACTCCTTGAGGTTCTGCTTAGCTCTAATGCCCCTGTCTATGAAGGCATTGGCTGAAGCTGCTGTATCAACAAAACGACTGAGGGTAAACTCTGTTCAGAGTTTTAAGTGCAGCATTCATTAAATTTATCACTGTTGTGGATCTCATTTGCAGTTACAATCTCAATTTCAAAAATATGAAAAAGATGTATGTATGATGAAATATGTGTGGCTGTTTTTAGAAAATATTGCTCATCCAGAATCCAGAGTCCTACCTGAGGCAGGATAAAGACAGTGACTCGGCCATTGTGATGAAAAATGCAACACTTTTCTGGACCATACCAGAGAGCCTGCCGGACTCCCCACCCAGCTCAGCCAAAGTGGATGAGGTGTCCCAAAATGAGAAGAATGAAACTTTGCCAACTCTGAGAAACATCTCCTTCACACTGCCAAAGGTGTGCTTTCACACTGATATGGATAAATGAGTTTGTTAGATTGTGTTAATGTTAAGCTTACTCTCTGTGTTATTTCCTGAAGGGCAACCTGCTTGGTGTCTGTGGGAATGTGGGGAGTGGAAAGACATCACTGATATCCAGCATTTTGGAGCAGGTTGGCTTCTTTTTCATCTTTACCTCTGCCAAGATGGTTATGTGATTGGTTTGGTTTGTTTGTTTGTCTGTTTGTTACCAGCATTATGCAAAAACTAATGGACGGATTTGCGTGCAATTTTCACCAAAAATGGAATTTCCTAGAGGTCATTCAATTTTGGTGATGATCCGATGAGAGATGGGACTGGTACTGTTGGAATAAGGTTCTGTGTCCACCAAAGGGTTTTTTTCCAGCTGAAAATGCCAGATGCTCTTCTGAAAACGCCCAGCTGGGAGCACTTGAGAGGACTTTGGAGGCGAAGCATTTTTCAGCTGAGGCACTTTGGTAGCTATGATTCAGAATATCCGTGGAAGTAATTTGTATTGCAAGTACCTAATTTTGCGAATAATTTGTTTCATTAACAAATACTGAGAGCAAAAATGCCAGCACAAGGTAGAGGACTTGCTCTGGCCAAGGAAGAAGGAAGAAGGGAGAGAGGATGGACCCACAGGTCTTTGTTGGTTCATGAGATTTTGTGGTATTTGTCCTGCCCCTCCTCCACTGTGATTGGACGGCTGGGTAAAAAGTGACAGTGATGAGCGCAGCATTTCACCCAAAGTTGAACATTTTTCAATTCTCGCCGACCACCAAAAAACGGCAAACGTGCAGCGCTCAGCGCAGAAAAGACTTTAACTCTTGTACCATCTTTTATGTGCGCCATTTTTATTGGCTGCTAATTTTCTAGTCAGTCTAGTTAATTTAATTGTCCACCACTCTTGTTGGCCGGATGTTACTCAAAATCCTTATTATCTCTGGCAAGCAGGTTATGTTTTCACCTGCATCCATTTGTTGGGTTGTTGGTTGTTTTGATTGTTTGTTTGTTGTGCAAATACTAACGGATTTCTACAAAATTGGTGGAAGGATGGGACAGAAGTATTAAATTAAATAAACATTTTGGTGTGGATCCAGATAAATGGGCAGATCACTTAAACATTGCTAGATAGGGTGTTTTTTCTAAGTTTTCCCTAATAACGCAATGAGAACTGAGTTACATGAACCTTACCTTATCTGACTGGGTATGGGTCAGATAAGGTATAAAGACATTTGTAGAATTGCTTTATTGAGTATCATTGTAGTTGAAATGTGTTATGTTTAAACCAGATTTAACTGATGCTGTGTGACTTACTGTGTTTCTCATGGTTCTCATTTATATTTTAGATGCACCTCCTGCAGGGCTCCCTTACAGCTAATGGGACATTTGCCTACGTTTCCCAGCAGGCCTGGATATTCCATGGAACTGTCCAAGAAAACATCCTGATGGGGGAACAGTTTGACCAGGCCAAGTAATTGATTATTGAACTCTGATAAATGAATTTAATCTGTACCCACAGATTAATCTGAATATGGAAACAATAGGAGGCATTTTTAAAAAGGGGATACCATGTGTGATGTTACCAATTGCTCTTTACAGTGACATGGACTACAAGGCTTGAGTCAGCCTTCCTTTTACTGCTATATCACATGACAACATGAAAGGATTACCCTTATCTTTGTGAGTTTGCATCTGGCGAGGTTGTCAAACAAGAGCAAAAGTCAACTCTGTCATCTGATAGGTTTATCATTGGGAAATCTTGCTTTGCTGCCAAAGAAGCAAGAAGCGAGGCTGCTTACCCATGTGCAGTATTTTGATGAGTCATATCATCCAGCTGGCGTTTACGAATGTGGTTAGGCTTGTAGTTGTGTTGTAAGCATTATGCTTGAAGTAGAGATTGTAGAAATGTAATATGCACTGGACCTGAGCAGCGTTCTCTGACACTACATTTGGAAATGCTGCATTTGTGAGCCTGGCATTTTGTTATGAACTCTCTGTCATGTTAATTGTCTGTGGTGCTACAGAAATAGTCAAATAAGAAACAGACCACAAGTTTGCTTGTTCATTACTTCTCATATATGTTGAACAATCAGCTTTATTGTGCTGGCTGTATTTAAGTACTTTCCTCAGATTACTTTAAAATGTAGTCAGTTACTTAAAGGTATACTCCCACTCAACGAACAGCCGAGGCGTACAAAATGCATTCCACCAAATTGCGGCATATTAATATATTATTTTAATATATTAATAATAAATATCATTTTATTATTCGGTCAAGTTTCAATGTATAATTCAAACGAAAACATGCCTAACGAAAGGGAATTCTGTGGGGAAATTTGTTTGGATTCCCCCACCTGACCGCCATTTCCCAGCAGGTTCCCGTCGCTTATGCGCGTGTGCAGAAGTACAAGCTCTACCGCAAATATAATGGAGGAAGATAACCCACAACCAGTAAGTATGACTGAGTGTTTGTTTGAGTTCATACCACAAAAATAACGACATATTCAACTCGCATCGCCTGCTTCACCAATTAGTGTAACATAGAAACCTGGGAAAGTCCTTGTCACGCGTGACGTCACCGAATTTGAAAATGGCCCATTGTTTACTTCGGAATATTCGCCCCTCAGGGGATTAAAATCGGAATTGTTGTCTGTATTCCGCTGTGCTACAAATATGACTGTTACATCAGGCTGTAGAATAGCATTTGTCCTACTGAATAAAATATCGTGGTTCAAAATTCTTCATACGCCTTGAGCAGGAATATACTGAGTGGGAGTTGCTCTTTAATTTGGTTTCATGGCATTTTTGGTAATTACTGTATTAGCATAATCCATCTCAAAATTTTTGGATTGCATAAAAATAAAATCTTTCTTCTAAAAAAAAGTTTTTTACCATTTAGAAAACTGAGTTTTAAAAAAATCATGTCTTTAAAATGACTCTTTTGGATACACTATAGCTAGCTGAGTTTCAGGCAATGTCTTGTCTTACTCCACAGATACGACAGAGTTTTGGATATCTGTAGCCTCAGACCTGACCTGAAAATCCTCCCATATGGTGATAAGACTGAGGTAGGAGCTCTCTGCTGTATGACTCGCTGCAGAAATTATTTCTTACAAGTGGCGTGGAACTTTAACTACTAACACCCTCTTATGTGTGGTAAGAACTTCTCTTGTGGTCTTGTGGATTCACAAAATTTTAACAATTCATTGCTAGCTACTAGCCAGTCAGATCGGTAGAATTTCTTTGCAGATATGAGTATCCTGACTTTAAGGAGGAACAGGTCTGAGATAAAGCTCTGCATAAGGAATTGTAGCAAAGCTGCTGATTAATTAGACGTGTTCTAACATTCAACATATTGTATTATGGAGTGATGTGTTTTACTTGTTTTTTGTGAAAGTCCTCTTCATAATTCAAAGTTCAGAAGCTCTCTGTGCTGTTCTGTACAGTTTGTCGTGGAATCTAGTGACATAAAAACTTGGTTTTCTTTTCTTTATGGTGATTTCTTTTGAACAACACCTTTCCTATAGTAGAACTTGGTGACTTTTGACTATTTGTGTGGTGTAAACATTAACTTTACTCACAACGCACTAGGGTTTTGTTTTTTTCTTGAAGTCCATTTTAACCTTATATGGTGGTTCGGGTGTAGGTCAAAATTAATAAATAACAAGTTAAATGCCTTAGTTTTAGTTTCTGCATTGTTGGAAATTAGTCAAAGTAAAAACTGGATTTTTGAATGCAGATCCTGCAGCCAGTGTTCTTTGTAGTTTTATACTGTTTTGTTGGCAGATTGGAGAGCGAGGGCTGAATCTGTCAGGGGGACAGAAGCAGAGGATCAGCCTGGCCAGAGCTGTGTACTCCAATAAGGACATCTTCCTCCTTGACGATCCACTATCTGCTGTCGACGCTCATGTGGGAAAACACATTTTTGAAGAATGCATTAAAAAAGAGCTGCAGGGGAAATCAGTCATACTGGTTACACACCAGCTGCAGGTGGGAAAATGCACTTCAGCAGAAAGTGAATCCTAAACAGCTTCTTATCAGTCATAAACGTTTTCAATTAAAATTAAAAAACTCACTCGTAAATTTTCATAGTACCATATTTAGAATTTATTTTAGATCACATCTCATTGTATTGTGATAATGCCCAAAATAAAAGTAAACCACACAATAGGAAGTGATGTCTGGCTGCTGTAGACTGTGTTGGGTATACCTCTGGCCAAAATGCTGGGATGGAGATGAGGTTGTCCTCGTGTGTCTGACAGTATCTGGAGTTCTGTGATGGCATTTTGGTTCTGGAGGATGGTGAGGTGCTTGAGGCTGGAGACCACAAGGCCCTGATGAAAGCCAATGGACGCTACGCTCAGCTCATCAGCAACTACCAGATGGAACAGTCCAAAGTAAAACACCTTGCAGTTCAAACCTCAGATGTACCGTAGTTCTGCTATTCTCACCATGTGTCTTTATTTTATTGTTTTACTAGCTGTAAATGGAATTTTTACCTGTTCTTGTTTTACGAGCGCAAAAACAATTTTTTAAAAGTTAGCTGTAAAACAAGGGACAATTCTCTCCTAATTTCAATTTGTAATAGGAACAGGAACATGTCTTCTGCAAAGGCACAAGTTAATGGTTTATCAACAGCTGTGGTGAAGGAACAGTAGATGATACTTTCAGCTTATGCAGACTCATTGTTTATGCTTATCATTTACAAACTCAGAGAGAGGAAGATGAACAGTCGTCCCAAGAAGATGCAGAGCTGACGGAGGTTGAGATGACAAATCCCACAGATGGTGGTATGGTGAACACAGGTATGGAAACCTGCAAAAAAAGAAGAAAAAAAGGTCCTAAAACACAATATATGGAATAATATATGATGCCTCACTTCAGCATTAGAGAATTTAAAATAATAAAAAATGAAGCTGGAGCTCATTATAGATTTTAGTACAAAGACACACCAATAAGTATTGTAGCATATAATGCACTAAGTTGAAGAAATGGATTCCTAAAGCAGCTTCATAGCTAGTAAAAGAGATGTAATTAAGAGGTCAGAGGGAGTGTCAGCAGTGCAGTGAGGTAACAAAAAGATTACAAAACTTTGTGTTGACAACAAACCATCTCTGATTGTCAATGTACTGTGATTATTGTAATATTTTATGATTTTTATGGCTTCGTTGGAGTCTCCACAGTAAAGAGATGATTCATTTTACAGTCATTTATTTACATTTCTCCACACTATGTGCTTCCTTTCAGCATTTGACATGTCAGATGAAAAAGATGATGGAACAAACCAAAACACAGGCCTTAAACGTGAGTCTACCACAGTTTTTTTGTAATTGTGACTCTAATGCTGGTGCAGGGTCGTCCCCCTCAGATGTATATCCAGTTTCTGAAAGGAGGTTGGGCTCGCATGGTTTAATTTTTTGGTGGGATACTAAAAGCCTGTATGCTTAGTTAAGCAGCCAGTATGGTTTAAGAGAAGAGTGTGGTAGATGATCTGACAGCTTTGGAAACCACTCGCTTCCACACCTTCCCAACAAGATAATTGGGGAGGGTGTGTCTGATTTCTTTAATTTCCATAGTGATAAACTGACATTCACACCCACTCTCTGCTGTGATTGGCCAGGTTTGTTTAGGTACCAAAATAAGCAGGGTTGCAGCTTGTCTCTCAAAATTTCTATTTTCATTTTCTACACAATGATTTAAGTCGTCTTTCATGGAAGACTATGAATTCCTTCCAGGAGAGAAAATGATCTTTGTTTTCCTCATATTTAAGCAGTTATCACATCTATGATGGTATTTTCATACCGCAGCAAGTGTAGCCATTAGGAACAGCTGTAAACACGTTTGCCTCCTGACATGTTGAATAGACTTCATCTCTGCAATTCATTTACACAATAGCAAATGTAGCAAGTGTCTGGGTGATTGGAAATTCGGTGAAGCTAGTGTACATTTAAAGCAAAATCATTCAGCCTTGTTGCATATTGGGTTTATTGGCAAGACTTAATATTTATCAACTCTTAGCAATAGCCAACTCAAAGGAGAACTGTTTAAATCGCTCAATACAACAGATATTACAAATGTTTTTCCCAAATATAACACAAAATGCTTCTATTCCTGACTACTGCAGTCTCAAAATGATTCAACCCCTTAATAACAAGTGTCTCTATTATTTTGTAGAGACCCTTTAGCTGCTATGACCTGCTGCAAACTCGATGCATATCCAGATACCAGCTTCTGGCAGCGTTCCTGAGTAATCTTAGTCCATTCCTCTTGGACAAAGACCTGCAGGTCTGTAATATGCCTGGGTTTACCTGCTGCAACTATACCATCTTCAAATACCAGCAGGGATTTTCTATGCCTAACTCTAGGCAGAGACGTCCAGGTCCAGCAATATGAGCGAGAGAGAGAGAGCAATCAGTTCAACACAAAACACCTGGAATAATTTGCTCTCTCTCCCTGCCCCCATTCCCTGAACCACCCCTACTCCCTCTCTCTCTTCTGTCGTCAGCTAACCAAAACCACTCTGCCACCTACCCCCACCGCCCAACTTAAGCTGGGGAGCCATCTGGCCAAGCTTACAAACACCAGCTGACACTGCCTGTCCACTGGACCTAATGTGACGCACCCCCCAGTCCTGGGGTTGGCCAGGTCTGTGCCGCTGGGAACGAACCACTGGTAATGACCCACCAGCCTCCAGAATGGCCCCACCTCTTTTTTGGTCTTGGGCGGCCGACAGGCTGCAGTGGTCGCTGTTTTCTCAGCATATGAACGCACCTGCCAACGACCGAAGTGGAACCCCAAATACAGTGTTTCCCTCCATCCAGCTGCATGCGTCCCCGAGTTGGTGGTTAACCCAGCCTGCTCCAACGACTTGAGCGTCATAGGTACCTGCCACACCTGCCCCACCCACGTGTCACTGTGGATGACCTCATCTCTGTAAGTGGCAGCATATGCGGCGTGTGGGCACAGCACGTCACTCCGAAAACTGACTGGGGCATCGAACAAATCAACAGGACACACAGCTGGTCCAAACAGTACAGAGTGGAATTGGCTGCATTTCCCTCAAACTCCGTAGACAAGGGAGTCTCCCAGTAGCCCTTTGCTTTATCCAGTGATGAAATAAATCAAGCAGTGTCCAAACGTTCACTGAGCTCATCGTCCCGGGGCATGACATAAACATCAGAGCGTGATACGCTATCTGACTCTTGATAGTTCACCTCTGATGCCCCCACCACTGCTCTGGGGTGAAACAGGCTGTACTGTACAGTGGACTTCGTGCAACCAGAATACACCATGGCATGATACATACCCCCTTGGACCCTTACCAGGACATAGTGTGACTCACCGGGACTTGGGGAGGACACAGAGAGGCCAGCAGCCTGGACTGCCTGACTGACCTCCATCAGCAGACACGCTCTGCGCCAGTGTCTGGGCTGTCGCACCTCTACCACTCCTGCCCTGGCATTTGAGGAGTCCATTGTAGGTTGGCAGCAGCGCTTGTAGCGGCCACTGGCCATGACAGCAGGGTCTCCAGTGCACAGGTCTGTCTCTCCACTTGGGCCTGAAGAACCTAAAGGTGCCAGCGATTACCCTCCGCTTGCTCATGATGCATCGCCGAAAGCCTCTTTAGCATGTAGGCTAGCTCCAGTGCTGGCTGCTCCGACTGTTCCTGTCTCTCCGTCCTGCTCATTACTGAGTCCTTGTTGGGCGTCAGTGTGGCAGTGAGCTCTCTGCTACCACAATGTGTGTGGGTTCTCTCAGTGACGGCACCTTGATGACATTTTTATTTTACCACTACCTAAACTAAACACAACCTAAACACACCCCAGTACGCTTTTCAGCTCCTTTAGTCCAGATGCTTTTCCTCTCTCTCTCTCTCTCTCTCTCTCTCTCTCTCTCTCTCTCTCTCTCTCTCTCTCTCTCTCTCTCTCTCTCCTGTCCTCAGCGGACCAAACCCACACTGCCACAGTGTTCTTTTCAGCATAAGCTTCATTCTTCCTCCTCCAAACATACTACTGCTCCATAGGCCAAAAAAGTTACAGTTGTGTTTCACTCCACAGAACAGCATCCCAAAACTTTTCTGTCTTATCTAGGTGGTTTGGAGCTACTGGAGTCGACTTTTCTTGTGCCGTTTGGTCAGCAGCGGTGAAAGTCTTGGAGTTTGGGCATGGAGCCCTTATTTAGGCCATAACAGAAAAAAAAAGCTTTGGGATTCTACTGCAAATGTGAGGTGGTTGAATAGTTTTTAGACTGCAATAGTCAGTAAAAGTAGCATTTTGTGTTGATTGTGGAAAAGAAGCGGTGTTTTGCTATTTAAACTGTGTTTGTTTGATTTTGTTATTGTTAACAGCTGATAAATAGTATATATTGCCAATAAACCTCATATATAGTACAATGGGAGTTGATTAATTTAGCCTCTAACTGTACATCTTTATAAATCCAGTCAGTCAAGACACAAATGTTATGATTCTACAAAATTATTTTCTTTGCCTTCAGCTGCTAGCGGTGATCAGCTGGTGAGTCAGGAGACCTCTGAAGAAGGTGCCGTCTCCTGGAGAGTCTACCATCGATACTGCCAGGCAGCTGGAGGTCTGATACAGCACAGACACATCTGCATGTATGAACTGGCATGATTGTATACAAATCACACATGGCCAACCCAGCTGATGGTATTTGGTGTGACTGTGTTACTGCAGGCTACTTCGTCATCTTCCTTGCCATGCTTAACATCTTCCTGTTGATTGGATCCACAGCCTTCAGCAACTGGTGGCTCAGCTTTTGGCTGGCGCAGGGTGATGGGGTGAGAAGCATATCTTCACTCTGTCAAAAACACACACATCCACACACACACTATACTTTATGGTCACAGCATTCACAATTATAAAAATCTTAAATTTTCTCTTTTTCCTCCAGTCAAAAAATGCTTCAAGTGAGGGGAACATCTTAGAAAACCCACGACTGAACTTCTACCAAATGATTTATGGTTTGGGGATTGTTGTCATGGTGACACTTGCCTTTATCAAATGCTTCCTCTACACTGGGGTCACCTTGAGTGCTGCCTGTCATCTCCACAACACCATGTTCAAGAATGTAACGTAAACCCCCAACCTTCTATATAGCATCAAACATTTTCACAGTACACTTTTAATTATATAATCATGTTAACTTCTAAGTGCTTTGAATGTGCGATAATTTCAAATGTCTTTTAAAACTTCTAACTATATGATGATAATCCCACAGTAACATTGTTTTTCTTTTCTTTTCTCAGATTATCCACAGTCCCATGAGTTTTTTCGACACAACACCAGCCGGCCGCATTCTCAACCGCTTCTCCAAAGATCAAGAGGAGGTGGACATTGTGCTTCCCCTCCACATGGACCCTTTCTTGAATTTTTGTCTCATGGTCACCTTCATCATTATCATCATCTCAGGTGTCTTCCCCCCCATCCTGGTTGTGGTGGCTATTTTGGGAGCTTTGTTCATCCTCATTCTCTTGTGAGTTGATATCAGTTAATTGTGAATTATGCAACATTCACTGCCTCCAGATATCACACACGCTCACTCAATGAAGTTAAAAAGTGGCATCTGAACACACATTTTTCTGAAAATCAGATCGAACTGTGACATTAGGTTGCACTGATCAAATATGAATCAAGATTCTGTTACTGCATAAACTATTTCTCAAAATGTTTTCAGAAACATCTTTTAGCATACTGTTAACCTACAACTGGAGAACAATTTCATCCGGCCGACATACAGATGGACTCAAATGCAATAACAGGCAGGAGGCCAGACCAGCTACCAAAACTAAAACCAGAGATGATCAGATTACAATGCTTACTTTGACAGTGTGATGTCATTTTCTGCTTTGGATGTTTACATAGCAAATTGTTGTTTGCTGCTATATTAATGCTCAAATTCTCATACATTTGCCCTTTAAGTCTAAGGATGGCTGGCACATGTGACGAGACATAAGCGTCGAACTGGCAACTACTGTAAAGAGGGGAAAACACACAGACTAAATACACTGGGAGATGAGACAGTGGGAAACAGGTTGCACAGGGAGGTGGAGACAATCAGACAATCGCACACTGGAGGGAAAAATTAAGAGGGAAAACTTAAAGTGGAGCAGGACAGAGAAAACCAAAGGGGCAGACAGGTAAAGAACACAGAGAACAAGAAACATAAATCCCAAAGACATGAGAGGAAAGAGACTGGACACGTGGAGAAGGAGTCTGCAGGACCACCACCGACTGGACATGTGGAGCAAAAGTCGGCAGAAGTGCCCCCGACAGAACACGAGGAGCAGGAGTCGGCGGGACCACCTCCGACTGGACATGTGGAGCAGGGGTCGGCGGGACCGCCCCCGACTGGACACGAGGAGCAGGAGTCAACAGGACCACCTTTGACAGGACACGAGGAGCAGGAGTCGGCGGACTGCCCCCGACAGAACACGAGGAGCAGGAGTGGGTGGGACTGCCCCTGACTGGACACGTGAAGCAGGACTTGCGGAACCACCCTTGACAAGAGACGAGGAGCAGGAGTTGGCGGGACCACTGACTCAGAGTCCAAAACAGGGTTCAACACAGGAGTCGGGCAGACCTCTGCAACAGGAATGGGTTGAGACTCTGGGGTACAGAGGAGATGAGATGAGAAGAAATAGAAAGTACAAAAATGCAAGCAAAGAACATGAAGCAGGAACGGAGAGTGTAACAGGGCAAAATAAATAAGCACAGCAAAGACAGGATGTGTAAAGCAAAAAATCACAAGGAAAAAATTATCTGTCAAAATAAAACAGGAAACAATAAACACAGAACAAAGACAATAACCCTACAAAATAAGAATAACAGCAAACCAAGTCCTAAAGCATGACACACGAGAAAACGGATTTCTACAAGAATTGTTGGAAAAAAGGATCTTAGCAAGTTTTTTTAGCAAGTTTTTAGGATATTTGCATGAATTTAACATAGTAAAGAGGTATACTGAATGTCAGTTGTGATTCCTCTGCAGTATATTCCAGAGGAGTATTCGTCAGATGAAGAGGATGGAGAACATCAGTCGCTCTCCCTGCATCTCTCTCACCACCTCTACCCTGCAGGGCCTCAGCACCATCCATGCCTACAACATAAGAGACAGACACATAGAAAAGTAAGATAACAGCAATCCTTATATAAATTGTTTTTTGTTTGCTGACCTTATGGCCTTGCTGAGAATGTACTGTATGCTGTCTCCTCTGCTTAACATTCATGCATCAGACGATCTTTCAGGCGCAGTGTCTCACATCCTAGTCTGCATTGTAGAAGCTGTTATTATAGGCAGTATGTTCACAAACCCTGGCATGTCCTCTACCATGTTGTAGATTCAAGACACTGAATGACATCAACTCCAACCACTACTTACTGTTTCACTCTGGAACACGTTGGCTCTCCTTCTGGCTGGACCTCATGGCTGCAATCATGAGCTTGTTGGTGTCTCTGTTCGTAGTACTCGGCGATAATGAAACCATCGATCCAGCTTTGAAAGGCCTGGCCATGTCCTACACCATACAGGTAAATGTGGACAGCAAATGAAAGAACATTTGGTTTGTTTTTAGAAAGAAAGGAACTGCACCACGTGTTTACAGACTGATTTGTTGTCCAGTTGACAGGCATGCTTCAGTACGTAGTGAGGCAGTCGACTGAGGTGGAGGCCAGGTTCAACTCAGTGGAACGGCTGCAGGAATACATCACGGTTAGACTCAATATTTCTCTGCCTCAAAACAAATAATAGTATAGGTTCTCCTACCACCCGTATCTATCGATGTTGGTCCTCTAGACACTGTCCAGTAAATTATTCAAGAAGACCACCTGCATATCTTTTGACTGACTCTGTTCATTCACTCAAACTAGTTGTTAATTATTGTGTACAGGGATGTAAGCCTGAGGCCCCCAGACACATAGAGGATGCTCGAATCCCAGAGGACTGGCCAAAGAATGGAGCCATCACCTTCCAGGACTATAAGATGAGGTACAGGGAGAATACACCCATTGTCCTGAATGAGCTCAATTTCCACATCCGAGGTGGAGAGAAGCTGGGCATCGTAGGAAGGACAGGCTCTGGTAAGGCAGTTTTCAAAAATGTTAAGTTAACTTAGACTGAAAATGTTTGATTGATTTTAGTGAATGGACTATTACTAATTACCATCGAGTTGAAGCTTGAACAGTCCTGGATACACACAGACAACAGCTGCATTGTGTGTTTCACCTACATACTAATGAAGATGAGTGACATCTCCATAAATGGAGCACAGTTGATCTATTATCTTTCATGATTATCATGTGTTTATATGTACAATGCAAAAGCTGACAACCTTGGTTTGCAGCCGCATTTTTGTGTAAAGGAAAGTATTTAGAGACTTTTATTTTGTTAAGCCAGGGTATTCATGGTAACTTTAACTTTGTAAACCATTCAGGTTACTATTTTTTTTTTTCTGTTTGTAGGGAAGTCCTCTTTAGGCGTGGCTCTGTTCAGGCTGGTGGAGCCGGCAGCAGGAACCATCCTGATTGATGGAGTGGACATTATGTCCATTGGTCTGAAAGATCTGCGCAGCAAGTTGTCTATCATCCCCCAGGATCCTGTGCTATTCATTGGAACTGTCCGGTAACCTCAGCTAATGTTTAACTTTATGTATACACAGAGCGTTCTCAATGTGATGGGTTAGTCAGAGATGAACCTGCTGTGATATTTTGTGTACTTACCTCCAGGTACAACCTGGACCCTTTCAGTAACTACACCGATGAGGAGATCTGGGAGGCACTGGACAAGACTTACATGAAGGACTCAGTATGTTAACAGTACAGTACATTAACAGTCTCAGGCAGTGTGTGGTCATTTATCCAGAACAAATCTTATCAGCCAGAATACAGCATCTACTAGTTTTCACATGTTTAACAAGAGTTGTGTCATCTGAATTTGCAGTCATTTCAGCACAATGCTTTGAGACACAATAACAATGGTGTTGTGTAATCAAAGGAGATTACAGTATGTTTTTTTTCTGGCATTAGTTTGTTTGATGGTTAGCTGGATTACTTAAAAAGTTATTAACTGATTTTAATGACATTTTTGGTGAGAGGATATGAGAGGAAGGGTGTGGCCTGAGGAACAATCACTTAGATTTTGGTGTTTACCTGGGTCATCATCTGGATCCAGAATTTTTTTTTATAGATTCTTTATCTCTTTTTCTCTTAAAGCTTTTTAAGAAGCTTTTTGCTTCTAACTACAGTGCTTGGACAAAAATTACACAATGACATCTCCAGATCTCCCAGAGTCTGATCTGGATCCAAGTAATTTTCCAGATCTGATGATCCAGAACTGTCAAAATAATAATGATACCAATGTGATTCCAGATTTTGGGGATAGGTTTTCATGATCAAGGAATCATATTATGAGGATCACACTATCATGGGACTATTGCTCTTAGGTGCAATGACACCAGACAGAGCTGCCTTGGCAGAGGTTTGCACTCTCTGAGTGCTGTCTAGTTATTCATTGCAATGGTATTCGATATTTTTCAGTGTACGTTGTGTCAGTGGTGCGAGGAGTATTAAACCATTACTTTCAAATATAATATTAACTCTAAGTGGTGTAGAAAGTATTCAGATATTTTACAAAGGTATTTTTAGCTTCCTATACTGAAATTATCAAAGCAAAGAAAAAAAATCAGAAGCAGAAAAATGCACCTTGTGAGTATTAACCAATTATATTTGTAGATTTGTATTACTAATGCATTCTGGATAGGTAGCATTTTAGGGTTTTAGTTGGTCGAGGTTGAGCCTATTTGAAATATTTGACATACTGTTTGGAGGTTAAATGTAGAGCACTGCATCAAATTTTCATCAGGTTTTTCATATGTATGTATTTGATGTAGCAGAATAAAAATATTGCAATATTTTCTGCTGAAATGTAAAAGCTGGATAAAATTAAGCTTTAAAGAAACAATGAAAGTACAAGTACCTCAAATTTGTACTATAGCAGAGTACTTGAGTAAATATACTTTGATACATTCCACCACTGCACACTCCTCTCATGTAACTCAACAAGAAAGTGAATGAGTGTATTTGCTTAAAGGTTAAACTCTTTCTTTAATGGGCTGTTTGATCACCATCAGTCTAGGTTACTCTTAAAAGTGTTAAAGTCTGTAGTATAAATACTGCTGTATGTGGTTTTTGTTTCCTCAGATAACCAGACTGGAGGGGCAACTAGATGCACAGGTGCTGGAAAATGGAGAGAACTTCTCTGTAGGAGAAAGACAACTGATGTGTATGGCTAGAGCACTGCTCCGCAACTCCAAGGTTTGTTCATGTGTCTGCCTCATATGATTTATTTTGATTTGCATGCTTTACAATTTTGCTACTGCTGAACAGCCACTGGATTAATCCTGCTGCATGTCTATGTGTTGCAACACTAAATTAAACTACATGTCGTGTTTAATCATTTAACATATCATCACTATTCTAAATTGTCTTTTTCAGTTCTACATATCAGTTGCACATTGTTTCCCCCCAAACCCTTTCTACCCTTCTTGATCAGCGGTAACATTACCCTGTTTTAATATCCTTCCTTTTCTCCTGCCTGTGTGTGTGGATTTGTAACAACTCTTAAAGTGTTACGAGTGTCAATTACCTGTTGTGGCATTGCAGTTTATTTATGTGAGATGACAATATGAACAACTAACAGCCACAGTAAATAAAGATTTTAGTAAATTGCAAAGATTTAGTTTAATTTTTTCCTGTCAAACTTTCTAATGACTCAATTCAGAGGGTTACATCATGGGACTTTTGCTTTGGAGTGAAATGCCAACAGGGGAAACTGAGCAGCCTTGGCGGAGGTCTACGCTCTCTGAGTGCTTTCTAGTTTTTACTATTATCCACTATGATGCCATTTTCCATTAGTTTAGAAGAAAATGCATGATATTGAAGATATGTTTATATTTGGTAGTTATGATCAGGACTGATTTTGGCTAAAAAACATTGTGAAAGTGGAAGATGATATCAATATATCATATTTTATGGCAGCTTTAGAAGAAGAACATTTTCTGTCCCCAAGGACTGTGATTTGTCTGAATCTAATACTCTACAAAATAAATTAATGCATCAAAATTACTCTTCTTCCTCTTTTTACCGCCACTTAGCATCTACTAAATAGACATGTTATGTATTTTGTTTTCATAAAAACAGATGCATTATGTACACAAACTACTATTTAAAGGGTTAAAATCCTGAAAATATATTCATATTTTGTAAAAATGATCAATACTGATGTTAGTTAAAAAATAACTCAGTGGAAGTGATAATAATATCAATAAGATATCAATAGCAATTTTAAGAGGCAGGTATTTCATGTCCTAAAAGAGGACGCGTTTCTCTTTATGAAATAAGGCACAAGGGGTTTATTCTTTCCCTTTCCTGCTTTCTGCACTAACTGCCTCTCCTGTTGTCCAACAGATCATTCTTTTAGATGAGGCAACAGCATCTATTGATGCTGAGACAGACGCCTTGATCCAAACCACCATCAAAGAGGCCTTCCAGGACTGCACCATGCTCACCATCGCCCATCGTATCCACACTGTAATAAACTCAGATCGTATTCTAGTCATGGACAAAGGAGAGGTAACAACCAAAACACACAGAGATAAAGTTTTTGTGATCGTGAACCCAGACTTACAGTAAATGTTCTCTCTGACAGGTGGCAGAGTTAGACAGTCCAGAGGTGCTGAAACAAAGACCAGATTCTCACTTCTACTCACTCCTGGCTGCTGCTAACACGATGACCACCTGAACCACTGAGGCTCTGTGATACTCCAGCACCACTAAACAGTAATAGCTACAGTATAACAGGATACTAGTTACTGTATTGATTTACACAACCTTATCTTAAACAATAATGTCATAATTTGGACTGCTTGTATCAGGTGTAACTGAGAGGTGGGTTTTGATGCAAACATATTGCTAATGTTCGTAAATAGTGATGTGTTGATCTCTCCTGTCTGCTTAAAGAAATACACACATTGTTTTTTAACGTAGTGGATTTAATCTGTCATTTATACTGTATTTAAAACATATTATTTATTGATTTTTATGTCTTTGTCTGCTGACACTTTGCATCAACTACATAGGACGTTTGGATGAATATGTACGGCATATGTTAAACATTGCTGAATAACTAATGCATGTTATAATAATAATGAAGTGTATTTGGTAATGTAACAATGTCTGAGCGAAATCAATTGTGAGGGGTGTCATCCCATATAACCTCATATAAATCGCATTAAAAAATGTCTGAATTTGATGAAAACATTGTTTGCTTTGTATTTTTTAATCAAAACTTATGCTTGCTTTCTCATTTTGACAGGCTATAGGGCTGCCTATGTTGCATTGACAGTTCTCTTTTTCTTTCCCAATCGACCCACCACCCCTAGTTAAAGGGGTGATGGTGACTAATACTTTTGCATAGTCATTAAATTTGCTGGAGTATCATTTAATAAAGGAAGTTTGCTGCTACAGTTATGGTAACTTTAATAAAAGAGAATTTCACGTATGGGTGTCAAATCTGGCTGGTGTCTTATGAGGAAAAGGGTTTTCTGCTGTGAAATCTTGTTAAGGCGTGACATTCCTTTCAGCTGTGGTTATTGTGTTATAGTGGTGAGGTCTTGTCCCCAGCCTGCTCTTTCAATCCTCTCTTTATCTCTCCACTCTCCATCCTCTCACCTTCTCCTCATGATAAAAACGTGATTTATTAAAATATAGGTCTATAATATCTATTCATGAAGATATAAAAGGATGACTTTCTTAAAAAAGGCATGTTAAGAGCTAATCTAATGAGCACTTCACTCTCAAGCCTTTCTTTTGTTACACAGAAATCCAATTTAAGAAGAAGTTGAAAAAATAAGCGGCTTTATATTTTACTTTATTGCTCAGTTGAAGGTGTTTACACAGACTGAAACACTGGTGCATGGCGTTCAATTTACAGTAACTAGCACAGCACAGTACTGGGCACCAGAGACTGACAGGGCCATGTTTACCACCAATTATTCAAGAAAAATTAAGCTTTAGTTATTTCAACTTTTTTTTAAAACTGAGAGAGGCTTTCACAAACTGAGAGTAAGTGATGAAAGAGCGAGTCACAGTTTAACAAATGAAAATTATTGTGGTTATTTTCTGTGGTTTAATACAATCTGGCGTTTTGGCTCCTTTAGCTCCAGCTGTCATTTGGATTATGGACACATGATGGCAGTAGAGCTTTTTTTTTGTCCTCATGACCTCATGAGAGGCCAATGATGGAATGACAACTTGAAAGGTGTATTAGCTGGTTACTTTCAAAGGCCAAGTATCAATATTCATGTAATATGGCATAGGTTCATTGCTTTTTATTCAACTGTTTGCTGTCTAAGAAATGCTTGAAGAGAATGTTTTAAACATGGAGAAAGTAGCCGCTTGCTACAAAGATAAAGCTACAAAAACTCCTCCTGTTTATTTAGTCATGTAAAATGTATTTATGGGGTTGGAATTTTAGCTTGAAACACAATTTCAATGTGTTTTCCATGCAACAAAAATTTTGATTTCATTCTGTTTTCCATTCACGTTTAGATGTAGAACATATTTTGCCATCCTTTGTGGTGTCGCTGATGAATATGTTTACACCTTTGGTGGAGGAGCTACAGGAGAAAATAAAAACAGTCATACTACAACCTTTTTCCTCATCTTTGGTTCTTTCATTTAAGATTCCTTGCCAAAATAAATGTGAACCCAACAGCTTACATTTTCTGTAAAATGCTACATTCATCAGCACTTAAAAACATTTATTGTAATCCTTTTTTCCTTTTTTTTAAAGGCTCATTCCAGTGCTCCTTTATTAAAATCTTTTTTAAGCTGCTGATAGGCCTGATAGACCTGTATGTCGTTGGGTGGCAGGTTTCTCTGAGTTGTGGCCTTCATGGAGAACACGGACAAGCCAAATGTAGTGCAACCAAAGGGCACTGTAAATCTCTAATGGACGATACTGTTGAGAATTTTATGATCTTCTCAGAGAACAAGATTACATCAGGGGGAAGCGGCCAAATCATAAAAAAACAGATTTGAGTATAGCATAAAATTCTCAATGCTCAAAAGTGTTTGTTTCTCCACTATTCTGTTAAGACGGTTCTGAATTCCCCTTTGTCCAGAAATAGAAAAGTACTATAGGACATGGGAAACGATCTTAGCAAGCATTAATAACTAGATGGGATGTTAATGAATAATAATCTAATAAACCAGTGGCAGACTCGGTTTACCTGAGGGCCAGGGGTAGGTAGTTAAATAATAAATGCATAAATAAACAAACAAAAAGGAATACAGCTGCATGCTGTTGGGCTTAAGGAAATTTGTGATGCATTTATGAGGAAACAGTTCCTAACACTGACTAAAATTAAAATAGTTTGATTAGATGACTCAAATTTAAAGCATAACTATGACACCACTGTAATATAAATGCAGAGGAAGTGTTAAAGATTTTGCGCTTTAGAGGCACATAGAGGCTATAATGTTTTAACAAGTAGGGCAGGCTATTTTTAAATACTGGACATCCATAGAGGGCACTTAAGTCTATGACCGCCACTGCATTTGGATAATTCTTTGTTCTCTGGTGCAGTCCAGTGTAAAAATCATTGAGTTTTATAAGATTCATTCCAAAGCACACACTACATTAACGCCTGAATGACTCACAGAACATAAATGGTATGTAGTTTCACCACACAGCCTTGGTGAATTTAAACTGTCAATGTGAACAGATATATAATTTTGAATGTTAACTAAAAATCAAACACGCTGCACATGCTTGCACAAAGCCTCATTCATGATGATGAAGGAGAGAGGAGTGACTCCTCCAAGCAAATCTTTTCAGCTGGTTATATAAACTTGAACCTGTGACCTTCAGTCACAAGCTTTCTTCTTCTTCCTTCAGGCCAGGGCTACATAAAATATCAATGGATCTGTTATTATACTGGGTTCGAGTAAGGGCTGTGCTGTACGTGCCAGCTGCAAAGTCTGGTGTCAACACTTTTAAAAATGATACTTTCTTTATCATTGTAGTCATGAGCTACAACATGTGAGAAAATCCATCTGAAATATTAGAGACAACTTTAAAACATACTGGCAAAGTCATACTCTGATGGCAAAATGTGCACATTTTCTCACTATCGCTTAAAGCATAAAAACACACATGATGCTTACATTACAAACACATTCATACTCATACTTAGCGCCTGCTCAACACATAAGCAAACTAAGCGACTGCTCAGGGCCCCCGTGGCCACCAAGGAGGTACATATTTTTCAAAAATAATGTCAGCTTCATATTTTATTCTTGAACCATTATTGTTATCTTGTTATAGGTTCATTTGATCTACTCATTTAATATAGTAGGCCTCTTGTTGTTTGTTAGTTGCATTTATTCTCTATTTAAAAGGATACTGTTTATTTTTTTGTGATCAACTTTTTATTTATTTGTTGAATACAAAAGGACAAACAGTATAACAATTACAAAGGGAAATAAAATAACATAGAAAGTTAATAATAAATAATAATTAAAAAAATTAAATACATAAATAGATAAATAAATGGTGATAAAAACTACCCCAGATAACTCCCACCCAGCATAAACCCTGGATCCAGTCCCTGTTAAAGAAATTCATTTATTTAAGAAAAGAAATTTTTCTTTGGAGGTCAGTCGAAAGTGATTGCCAAGTCTCTATGACAGATTCCTTTGCTTCGTGAACTCGGGCAGTGGACAGCTCTAAAATACACAATGTCCAAGAATACCAGAACCCAAGCACAAACAGAGAGGGAGTGAGGAGGCTTCCAGCATGTAGCCACCAGTTGTTGTTTTTTTGCTGCAGTAAGCCTGGCCAATATTGCCCGTCTTTCATCTAAATTTCAGACCCAGATGTGACAAATCACTGAGAATAAGGGTAGTGGGAGAGCAAGGGAGCACAATACCAAACATGCTAGAAAGGTTAGATGCAACTGTTTTCCAAAAGGAAGCCACTGAGGGACATTCCCAAAACATATATAAAAAAAGTGCCAACTGCATTTAATGTGCACAAAGAGCAAGTAGGGTCAGCAATCCTTTTCATCTTGTGAAGTTTTCTAGTTGTTAAATACACTCTATGAATAAAATTGTAATGGATTTGCTGGTGGTCTGGGTTTCTGGGAGCTAAACCTATGTAAATGGACTGTACTTATATAGCACCTTTCTAGTCTGACTGACCACTCAAAGCGCTTTACAACACAAGCCAGTGTTCACCCATTCACAGTGGTGGCATTTGTACCATGAAAGGTGCCACCTGCTCATTGGGAGTGGTAACCATTCACGCAAACATGCACACACCAATGGAACAGCCATTGGGAGCAATTTGGGGTTCAGTATCTTGCCCAAGGACACTTCAACATGTAGGCTGCAGGGGATGGGGATCGAACCACCGACCTTCTGATAAGTGGACGACTGCTCTACCACTGAGCTACAGCCGTCCTGTTAATACAAACTTTGTCCCAATCAAATGCTGGGGTCATATCTGGGACATCTGCCCTCCACAAAGCATCTAATGTCAGGGGACTGTAAGAATGCTGCGACAACACCCAGTAGAGTCTGGAGACGAGGCCTCTGGTGCCTCTGGCAGCGCCTTAGTGCCCTGCCAAGTGGGTGTGGTGTAAGAGGGCCTTGCAGTGGGATCCCACTTGCTCGCAGAGTCGATCTTAATTGTAAGTAGCAGAAAAAGGAGGTAAGTTGCACCTGGCACATAAATCTTGAAAGGGAAGTAAACCCTCGTCTCCATAGATGTCTCCAAGCACACAAATGCCCCTCCCCTCCCAACAGGGGAAATAAATAGGACGACCACCAATCTGTAGTCTCATATTATTAAATAGTGGGGCATGTAGGTCCCATGCAGAGGTAAAAAAGGATACTGTTTATGGTCTTATTTGACTTTATTTGTAGTATAATAGTAATAGTATTTTAGGCCAGTAACCATGTCACACAAGATGGTATAGTGGTTGGTTGCTTCCCATGCAGGTGGCCTGTGTTCGATTCTTGTGGTCAAATTTCTCTATTTAATAACTTTATGATTTTTTTTGCTACTGTCAGAGTTTGTTTGAAACTTTTCGGCATGTGTTTTGTTGGGTTTTTTTTGGCAAAATCTTAAGGATTTTCAATACAAGCCTTACAGGTTCAGCATCTGAAGAGGTTGACATATATGCCATAGAAGGGTAAAAACAGGTCAGGCTGACATTAGTTTGATATAAGCAGTGCAGATACAACTAATAACTAATAATTGGTGTGGGAATGATCAAGCATTGACAGTTGTCAGTAACATTAACGGTGGGGGCTCCCCAAATCATTTTCTGCTTAGGGCCCCATAATGGCTTGGGCCGGCTCTGGCCATACTGTACGTGGGACGATCCAAACACACACGCGCGCACACTCTGGTGGGAGGAGCTGAGCGTCGCGCTGCTCTGAGTTCGTCACTTAGCTAAACACTGCGAATGAGGGGTCTGCTTGTGTGCAGGAGACGGTTGGATAGAGAGCTGACCGTATTTACAGAGGCATTTGGAGAAGGGTAAGTGGAGTAAACTGTCTCTATGTGTGAGAAAGTCTGTGTCGGCTACTGTCTACCTCCTCTGAGGGAGGGGGGGACACTAACGTCAACGTTACCCTTCATAGGGCTGTGATACTCCTCTTTACACGCTATAACTTTGACTGCTAGTTCTTTGATAACGAAAACAATGATAGCAAATGCTCTGTGCGGTTATTTGTTTTGCTGTGATTTTGTAGCTAAGTTGTATTACATGTGAGTACGTGAGGTGCCTTAATAGAGAGCTTCATAAAACTTTTATCAGCTCTGTCACAACACTATCTGTTAGCTGGCTAGCTATCTGACCATTGTCTCCTCGGTATTCTTCCACTGCTGTCGCTACATCTTGTCTTTCTGATTGTAATGGAAACTGCTGGCTCAAAAACAAAATGTAGCTACTTATTTCTACGATTATTTCAAGAAATGATACCAGAAAAGCGGCTATTCGAGTAGCCTAAACATAAAGATGGAAACAAAATTATTCAACCTCTATTGCATAAAGCATATACAACATATACTATTTACCAGCTGTTAACAATAACCAGCTCAAACAAGAACAATTTAAATCTCTCAATATAACAGTGTTTTTCCCAAGTATAACACAAAATTCTACCTTTACTGACGGACTCAAAATGATTCACCCCCTGAGTGACAAGTACTTTGTAGAGCATCCTTTAGCTGCGATGACCTGCTGTTAAAGGGATGCATAGCCAGACACCAGCTTCTGGCAGCATTCCTGAGGAATCTTAGCCCATTCCTCAAGGGCAAAGGCCTCCAGTTCTGTAATATTCCTGGGTTTCTGTGCTGCTACAACTTTCTTCAAATCCCACCACAGATTTTCTATGGGATTCAAGTCAGGTGACTGTGACGGCCACTCTAGAATGTTCCAGGACTTCTTCTGAAACCAAGCCATGGTGGACTTTGAGATATGCATGGGATCATTGTCCTTTTTGAATGGCCTATGACGCCTAATCTTCAGCTTGCTCACAGATGAGATATTTTCTTCTAGAATTTCCTGATTCTTGATGGAATCCATCTTACCCTCTACATGCTGCAGGTTTCCAGTGCCTGAAGAAGCAAAGTAGCCCCAGAGCATCGCCACCGCCATGCATCATGGTAGGTAGGGTGTGGTTTCCTGCATATGCTTCATTCGTCCTCCTCCAGACATACCGCTGATCCATAGGTCTGAAAAGTTACACTTTCATTTTATCGCTGCACAGAACAGCATCCCATAACTGAGCAACTTTTCTTCTAACTGTAATACTGAAAAGTACATTGTAATTCAGCAATGAGTTTGTCAGAAGTCCCAATAAGAATGTCGCCATACTATTACAGTGACTCCATAGCAAAAATAACATGACAGCAACTGCTGGACCACACAGTCAACAGAGTACTGCAGGTATGAATTTAAAGATTATTGATTAAAAATGCCAATACCAACCATATGTCCCTTCAAGGACCTGCAGACACCCTTTAAGAAATCACCAGCAGAATCAGTTACCACAATCAACACCACAAACAACAGCGAATCAAACACTGTCCATATGTCCTGCAATGTATGAACTTTGCACACAGTGTAATGGAATCTGTGGGGAAGTTATGGTAGGCCTAACTACAATTTGCTTTTTGATAAAGGCAATAGCTGTTAGGTCAGATGTTAATTTGTTTTAAAGTAATAGTATGAAAATTTGGATAAAGTAATCTGGTTTTGAAGGCTAGGTTGAAGTTTTTTCAAGTCTTATCATGACCAAAAGTATGGGTGTTTTACCTCCGCCAAGGAGGTTGTTTTCACTCGTGTCCGTTTGTTTGTTTGTTTGTTGGTTGGTTGGTTTGTCAGCAGGATTACCCAAAAACTGAGCTTGGTGGGAGGATGGATCTAGGGCCAGAATAGACCCCATTAAAGTTTGGTGCAGATCCAGATGAAGGGGCTGATCCTGGATGTTTTCTTTCTTTAACATTAATCATTGGCATTTTTCAACAGTTTTTTTTTAATTTCTCAGGGAATAAGGCATGGATCTTGATTAATAAAAAAATCAGTATATGTTTTTGTTTGTTTTTTTGCTTCGGATCCAAATTAAAATCTGGAACTACCAGTATAAAATGTTTGGCCATTACAAATCCAGTAACCTTAAATTATGTTTGCAGGGCTATGAGTTTGATTTTGTGTAAGCAGCCCTCTGAATAGGTGCCAGTGACAAGCGAATGCGGCGTCTAAATATGTTTGCCATATATTTTTTCTGCTAATTTTATTGTATATTGTAAATAATTTAGTACAAACTGCCAATGGTCGTTTGAAGTGATAATTTCAATTAAAGATACATTTTAATTGCTTGAAACAAAAAAATCTACAATCTTCCAAATTACAACAAACTCACTTCAGCTTCTGCTCTGTCTGCTGGTATGCATGGTGATTGAAATAACAAGGCAAATCAACCCTAACTCATTACAGTTTGTCCATGTGAAAAAAATTAAACACTAGATACTGTAAAAATTTTTTTTAAATATTTGTGCTTTATTTTGCTGCTTGTTTTTAGCTGTTGTTTTAAGCAAGGTCTCAAACAAAGTTAATGTTCTTGTGATTCGTCAGTCTGAAAAATGTCAGTGTCAGAATGTTAGAAAGATATGTGGCCTGTGAAAAATTTACTTCTATATTTAGAATCTGTCATACTCTGTGTTCAGGACCTGCCACCAGTCTTTTAAAGTGGTGGGGCAGTGGTGAAACCCTTATGAGACAGATACAGGAAAGAAATGTCTCATGCACATTCAGCTGTAATGCTATTGGGTACTTTAAATTGCCACTAATACCTGCAACAAGTCCCTTTCTAATTGCATGTAAATATGCATACTCCGCATTCCTTTTCATGTGGACTTTAAGATAAATGATAAGCATTGGGGGCAGGAACGTGAGTGAATGAAGGATTCAATACACTTTGTGCGAGGCAAATATAGATTTAGCATTTCAAGTTATTCTCCACTATTATTCAATAAATTCATGGCTCGCAGAGAGCTTTGATTCTTGTCACAGAGCCTTATTTGAAGGCAGTGTGAAGATGGTCCAAGTTGCCCTCCAAACCTGGCAGAGTCTGGGGAAATTCTCTAAAAGTCAATAGCTAGTTTTGGAACTAATGGCTTTGTTTGTTTGCCATTTCATGGTCTTCTTTCTTGTGGTACTGTCCTCTTGAGCCTCGGAACTCTTCATTCAACCAGTTCAGATTTTAGCAGTTTTGAAAATGTTCTCATACCTCTTTTTTTAGAATTAAAACACTATTCTTTTCAGAAGAGGTTGGTTATTCAATAGTGAATTGTTAAGAACATAACCATGCTCAAAGAAATGTTAGTTTTGATGTTTTACTTGCTGTTGCATGACACGAGTCTCAGCCAAATGGGAATGTCTATGTTTTTCCATATAAAAGTTATTGTGTCGTTTTGAGGGGACAGTTAGGGTTAGATCATCATTCTACATAGAACAATGTTTTAAACATCAGATTATTAGGTAAAATGAAAGTGGCTGGTGAATAGACAGAAATTGTCCTACTCTGGAGCCTAGACCTCTTTGTTGCCCTGCTTCCTTGTCTCTGCTCTTTACTTTCATATTTCATTAGCGGGGCTAGCAGCATGTAGCATCACCTTCAATTATCCTCCCTGTCAGCAGACAGACAGTGCTTGTCTGCTGGCTTTAGTGATTACAGGCTTCAGGGGACAGGTAATCAGGTCATGGTTACACTGTCAGACTGCTGAAACCACAGGGAGTGTTTGGGAAGAGAAAGAGGTCTAACATCTCCAGTCAGTTCTATCTTAGCAGACTTAGATATCCTGGATACTGTCTAGCCTGGAGCACATATACTTTCATTTAGTTGAAGTGCAGAGTGAAATGCTAATGTTTCTATTCTTTCAGAGTTAAGTTATCTTGTAAATGGCACTAAAGGTAGGGGGTTCCTATAATCATTCAATGACACAGCCAGAGTTAGCGTTCATGTTCCTTTGCTGTTGCTCATAGACACTGGCTCCATGTAACTTCAAAATTCTTTGCTACAGATATGTTATTATGTGATATGCATATATTTAATTTATTTGCGCTGTTTTCAGTGTGACTATGTTGACATGAACATTTACCTCAACGCACTGTGGTGCCTGGTGGGGATATCTTATATATACCATAGCTAAAGGATTTATCAGGTTGACAGAGACACAACTTCAAATGAACACTTGCAGCTACCAGTGTAAGAAAATAATCATACACTTTCATACTGCAATATTTTATTGTATGATGTCAACTCTCAAAAACACTGTATTGATTTTTATTTAATACTTTATATACAAAAATTCATGGCAGAGGGTCACATTTGCTTTTTTACAAGGACTGTAAATGCTAATGTAGATCCAACTAATTGAATAACCCATTTTTTGCTAACAGCTTAGCCTTATCAACACAGACTCCACTAACTCCACAACAAATATTAGGTAATGGCTAAAATGTTTGTCTGATGCAGTTTTACAGATAACTTAATAGTCTTCCATATCATAAAGTAATCTTGGATTAAGAGTAAGACCCACAACATCTTGTGTTTTGAGGTTTGGAAATGCATGAAACTTTGAAGGTGACAACATCACATACACTTAATTACACAAATTAGGTCTTTGTCTGTGAGGTACTCTAAAAGCCTAAAGGTACACTATGCATTGTAGCAAGAACAGTTCATTGCATTTTGTACATTATGGGTACATTAATTTATGTTTCAAGTGTTTCAAATTAGTTAACTTTCATCTCCTCATAATAGAACAGTGTCACAGATGAATGCAACACAAAGGGACTTTACCCTTGGCCATCTCTGGATCATTCAATATGTCAGACCGTTAACAAAATTATGAGCATGTGGATAACAAAGCGGGAATTATTTTAAGTATGTATTAAGATACATTCTTTGCCGTTTGCCAAAATGAAAGAGGACACCCTTCAAAAACTGTTGAGCATACCCTGCAAAGGTTGGTGGATGTTTGATATTGTTTCATTAGGTTGACAATCAAAACTGTACAATGTAATCTGGATGGAAACATTTCAGGGAACCCTGCCCAGTTAATCTAATGCACTTGGTCTTTTTGCTAGAGGACTGGGAAAGACTGTAAAGATTTGATGTGTGCCATTTTTGTTTGCTGGTGAGTGTGTTTTGTTTTTTGGCATTGTGGTTATACTGACAGGTCTGAGAGTTTATGAAGTCACTCTAAAGACCTGAGTTTAACATGTGAGCTCAATTACAGAAGTGATTCATGACAGCTAATGCCATTTTGGTTGAAGGGTGATAGAGGTTTAACTTTATTTGAGCAGAGAATATAAACTGAAATGAGAGAAGAAATTCAGACATCACAGAATAAGTGAATTAGGAGTGGAAAAACAAATAAAGCACTTATTACGTGAAGGGGGGGGGGGGGGGTTGGCCTATAGAGATTGAGATGTCTTGGTTTCACTTTTCTGGAGCTCTCATATCATCCATCTTTATTTTACAGTCTTTGGTTTAGTCACATTCATCTACTTTCTTCCTGACTCTCTGACCCTCTCCCAGAAGTCTTAGCGACAGGCAACAGCATGTTTATGTTCATGTTCACTATCAGTGTAGCTCACTACCCACCATGCTGTTTTTCTTTTCTTCCAAATTTGGGGTATTTATTGAATCAGTTAGTGATGGAGAGTGGAAAGAAATGGTGATTTCTTACAAGAGGAGAGAAAATATAACTTTTGTGACATCTGTACAGTCTGTGAAAACAAATTTCCTCTAACCAGAGGACAATTAAGTTTGAATCTGCATCTGAATCTTTTATGTTTATGGACACATCATGGAGGTTGTTACCAGTAACCAGTAGCATGACAGTACACCCTGTCACTTAGGTTTCTTTTGTGTGGCTAAATGGAGTCCATGTGTTCCCCAGTGGTATTTCCTTTGCTTCCTAGTTTTCCTAATGTTAGATTTTTTTGGGGCCTTGTGGTAAACAGAAATAGCAACACTTTTGAAGGACAGACTTCTCTTTTTGCACCACATGCTGTAGAAATAGAGGTTGCACTGTGTGTGTGTGTGTGTGTGTGTGTGTGTGTGTGTGTGTGTGTGTGTGTGTGTGTGTGTGTGTGTGTGTGTGTGTGTGTGTGTGTGTGTGTGTGTGTGTGTGTGTGTGTGTGTGTGTGTGTGTGTGTGTTTATTGAGAGGCTATTTCAAGTTCTCTGACTGACTGACTTAGTTTTTTCAATTACATGGCCTGCTTTAGCCCAAACTAATGCAGGCCAGTGTTCCAATGTGGAGTATTGCATTTTTTTAAAATCCATTTTGATTAGCTGCGGCGATGCCTGGATAAACCAGTGACATGCTGTATCACACAGAGTGGAGAAAATGAGATGATGAGCTGAGTCTTGTTGCCATGGAGGCTTGTAGTGTGCTTGTTACCTGTCTGTGTTGATGCTAACCTCCAGACTGATGTGATTATGGAACAGCAGTTCATTTAATTTGGTCTAAGGCATTGAACTCTTTTCAGACAAGTTACATTTTTAAGACTCACATGGAATATCCATGTTCTGTTTGATGTAATTATACAGACATCGTATCTGTTTTGAAAAAAATATGCTAGTATTTTCACTGAGTGTCATTAAGGAACAGTGTGCTCACTTGTGTCTACATGTGATGACTCATTTGAAAAGAAAGGCAGTGTGCACTCAAAGGGAGAAGTGCTTTTACGAGGGCAATTACTGCTCTGATTTAATCTTCGGAATAACAGAACTGCAGCCTCAATGTCCTCCTTGGCTGACTAAAGAACACATATTTGTCAGCTACAATTTAAATTTAAGATTTCAACATCTACTTTTTCTACTTGAAATCATGACATTTAGATTCAAAGACTTTTTCTTTCAGAATCTCAGAGCCAGAGGAGGAATTGCAGTCTCGTCTCCTTCAAGTTTGAGTGTGAAGAGGAGTTACTCCTCCAGTCAGAGGACATACTAAACAGTTTCACAGGGTTTTTCTAAACCAGGTAACGGTGGCGCTGCACCCAATTACTTTCAATGTGCGCCCTCTTACCAAAACATCTATTTAGCCTTGTGCTATTACACAACATGTAGTTTTCCTCACAACAATATTTTGTTTCTGTAAAAAAGTAATGCCAGTAAACAATACGTCTTTTCTTTAAAAAATTGCATTTTTATTTGTCCTATTGTTGTTCATCGGTCCATCTTGTTTATGTGCCACAGGACCAGCAGATGTAGAGAGAGATTTTTGCGTTCTTGTGACCTTTCACCCATAGCAAGAAGCCAAGACAAATAGCCATGGACTGTCCAGGGCAGAAGAGTATTAAGTTTTTCTGCTGTCACAAAGCTGATAAAGATGGAACTGAAAGTGAGATCAGGACCATCAAAGGATTGTTTGAGCAACAATACAAGAAGAAACAATAATTTCCCCCCTCAGGTAGCCTTAGAATGCTTCATTTTCACCCCAAATTTTCAAAAGCTCCACACTGCACCCTCATACTCACTCATTCCAGAAAAAACCCTGATTTCAGGTCATATTTGATAACTCTTAACAAGATCCCTTTCTTTCTTAAATTTTTTGCAGGAGGTCTTGCAGAATCCAATCCAGGTGTTTGTTTTTGGGTCTTCCTTTTCTGGCTATACTTGTGCCATATCTTTGGGTATTTGGAAAACTGTGACTAATAATCACAACCATTCATTTTGGTTTTAATGCTCTAAAGCTATAATTTTTTAATGTCATAAAACCACAATTAAAGTTAACTGAAACAAGCCACAGCAAGCCCAGTTCTCATCAGTGCAGTCCTCCACAGAATCTATTAAAATGTTCAGAATTGCATTATACAACTCTGGTTGTTCTGATTGAAATTACTTGCAGACAGTGTTGAGGGGTCAGGGGAAATATACAATATGTTGGGAAGTAAAATTGAAATCATGATTACTGTGTTGAGCAATACCTTCTAGCAGTGACAAACTTGGCAGATCTCCTCTCTTCTCCTCTTCCCTTGATTTATGGAAGCGCTTCTAATCTATTGAACTTGAGACCTTTTCCTTCAGGATCGCCCCAGTAATTAGGCCTAAGCTGGTCCTTCCAAAAAAGTCAAACATCTGGCTGCCTACTGTCTGACCGCTGGGCCACACACCCACACGTTTGATGCTAAAAATGCTGCAGAGGAGCTCAGAAATTACACTCAATAAATACAGAAATCAAATACAACAATTTCCAAATATTATCCTTGCAATCTACGTTCCTGCAGTCATATAAAAACTGTCTTTGTGCTCCCAGTAAATAGTTTTCCCTTTGCCCTGCCAAGTTAAACCGTAATGTTGGGTCAATGGCAGTGTGGCTTGGCTTAATTAAACTCGGTGTTGATTTGCAGAGACAGGGTCCAGACCAGAGAGTGGTTTGAGTCTGCCCAGAGTACTGACACTGTTCTTAATAGTGCCAACACTCCATTAATGCTGGCTGTACATGAAGAAGCTCTGTCTCCTTCCTGAGTTGACAACTAGGTTATACCAGTAACTTCAACAGACTACAGAGTTAAGAGTATGTTTGACTTAGAGAACTCCTGATTATAGAACAACTAAACTTTAGGTCACTAAGACTTCATGAGGTCACTAATAAAAAGAGGAACCAATTAGGCTTTTATTCCTCTGCAAAAATGGTCTGCTGTCAGTTTGCTGGATGGACAAGCTGTACCAGCTCCTATCTAATTCTTATATCATGCAGCCATTTTATCAAGGATTGGACGTTTACGTTATAATAAGGTGATATGTTTATATGTGTGCAGGATTTGCGCTGTCTTTGGAGTGTTCTATTAAATGATACTCAAACACTGAACAGCTGCCGGCTTGAATTGTGGCTTTTGAAATATAGTGGTTTTATTCTTTACAAAGAAAACTTCTCTGACTGCTCCAGCAGCACTTCATTGTCATCTGTACAGGATGCATGGTATGCATTTTTCTCAACCAATGCTGATATTGATAACCAGTAACTGATAATTCCCTACTTTTTTGGCTGATGTCTGATAAAATAACCAATAGTTTCGCAGTTTTGTATTTGACGTTAGTTTAAGCACACCTGAGGGGGCAAAGGATGTAGTGAGCAATATTTAATATATAATAAAATGAATATTCAGTATTGTTTTGTGTTAAAACTCTTTAGACTCTTTCCCTCCTCTCTAATCCTTTTGGAACATGTTAAAAATTGCAGTTGTTTTCTATTCCTTAGAAACTGTAAAAATACGCAGATGTCTTCTAGTTTATATTGCATGGTTCTACCTAGGTGCAGCAGTTTGAGATGATGAGTGTGAGTCGTGACAGAGCATCGGAGTGAATAGATTTGGCTAATTTGGCTGCATTCATCTGCAAGATTTCATTATCGCCTTATAACTAATAATATAGGCTACACTTTGGGTCGTCAATGTAATGTTTTTTGATGTGCATTAAAGTTAAAATATACTCAACAATTCAACGCAAAGCACATGAGTCACCACTTTTTCCCTTAACCGAAGTTGACTCCCAGGTTGCAGACACAGGCCCTCTCCACAGCTGGTGCTTTTGAAGTTGTTGCACCTGTAGAGATGAGTTTGTGTGTGATCGGGCCTTACTGGAAATGCAATTTGCAAAGAGCAATTTTTGATACTTGTCTATGCACCACTTAGGTGAGATTCATGCAGAAATAATGCATATGGAAAGCCTTGTATGATAGTTCCAACTGAACTCTTACATACATACGCCAATTTGATGAAAGCGCCACTGTTTACCCAGTAATCTGAGAGAGAGCAGTGGTAGTGTTGGAGTTTGTGTATATATGTGTGGGGGGGTGCAGAGGTTGGGGGATAGGAGATTACATGAAGGGCCCTCAGGATAGAGGCCTCAGATCTACTTACCATCTCTTCACAACATTAAAAGGATGATATTACTTTGCTGAAAGCACAGAATTTCAATGAGAGCAGGAACAAACAAAAATGTTAAAGAACTCATTATAATATCATTTAGTAGATCAAAAGATTGGGCTGAGGGTAGAGATAGTTCTCTGTGATGAGGTTACTGTTTGTGGCTCTGCAAACTCATCTGCAGTCAGTATAGAGCAGGAGAGAAGCAAAGATCGGCTGTGCAGCAGAGTAGTATACAGTGTACTGTACTCTATGTCGGTCTGTCTATCAACTTAACCTTTAGAATTGGTGTCAAGACATGTTTAATGTTCCAAACTAGGATTTAGTGGTCCCCTGGAGTCCACCATATCAGTGTTTCTCAAACTGTAGGCCTGGACCCCAGGGGGCGTAGGGACTGTAGGTGACAGACCACGCATGGCCGAAAAATGTGAGGAATTAAAGTTGAATGAATCTGTTTTTGTTCAAACACCTAACAAACAAGACTCCTTTCAAGCTAACAATGGAGTTATGAAGTGGATTTGCTGCTTCAGGAAATGTTTTCCCCATTCCCTGTTCTCTTTTTAAGTTTTTTCAGCTCATATTTTCAATGTTACTCATCATCGAAACACAGAAGTCTTCCAGATATTGTAACATCCAGAGTTATAGTTTTAATTATTTATTTCAACTTTGTTTTAGAAAAGTGGGTTTTTTTCCCATCAACTTGCCATGGCAGGACTAAATACTACAATATGAGACATGAGTCAGAGCTGTTGTTGTTGTTGTGTTGCAGAATCTATGTTTTGGCTACTTGTGGCCAGCATAAGTTGTAAATACAATATCGACATACTGCATAATCACCAAAGTTGATCATCCAGCAGTTACAGAGCAACTAACAATTGTTTTAGAGTTTTCAGTGTACCAATTTTCACTCTCTTTTAACTTTGTTTTTGTTCTCTAACAACTCCAGATGGATGGATGTCTTAGCTGCTAAATACTCCACTATGTTCACCAGCTAGTCATTGGCTGTGCCTGTCAGTGGTCTGGTGCTGACCAGATTGTGTAGAGTGGGTTTTAGAACAGAAACCAGCTGCCTGCTTCAACCGATAACGACACTACAGACATTCTAACAAACCTTTTCAACTGAGGACCCTCACTTCTACTCTGGAGTAGGTACTCTACCAGCACAAGAGGAACCTTGAGAGATGTTAAGATGTTTTGTTCAGACATAAGTCTACATTGATTGGTTGAACACATGGGCCAATGCAGTACCATCAACCTCCATTATTAAAACACTAGCTGGGTTTACATGGACCTCTTTATTTAGATTAAATCAGTTTAAAAGCTCAATCAGAATGAAAATGCATTCCATTTAAAAATTCCATTCGGTTGCAGAGGGGTAATATAAACCTTTTCTCAAACTGATCGGAAGAGCAACCGTACCATGGAATGGGATATCTACTGGTCTCTTTCATTGCTTCCAGTATGAGTAAGACTACGTTACTATCATGCTGCAGCTTTATTAAAAGCACCCAATAACAGCAAAAATTGCACCGATCATCTTCTGGTAAAACGCGCGAAACATACGTCACTTCCATCACTTCTGCGCATGTCACACAGCTGTTCCGATTAAATGTGGTGGTGCATGTAAACAGCAGATCGTATTAGATCACAACTCATGTAAACAATTGAGACAAAACCTTCAATCGTAATGATTTCAATCAGAATGAAGAAAAGTGTCCATGTAAACCCAGCTACTTTGAAGTGTTAGCTGTGTAAACACTAGCTTGGAATGATAGGCTTAAAAAATGGATCAAAACACACACAATTGTTGTTGTATGTCACCCAGAAGAGACATACCAACCATCGGCCAGCTTCCACCACTTCAGCGTTCTCATTGGTAGTGTGAATGCAAGACAAGACGAGGCGGTTGAAGATTATCAGTTCTCAGAGGACAGCCAGCTATTCCTCTATTTGTTTGTAGCGGGTCCAGTTTTCAGCAAAGTCTTACTTTACTGATAAACCATCAAATCGTAGAGTAACTTTGGGCTATCCCGTCTACACTGCTGTCTATACAGATCATGCCCCATGTCTCTCATTCACATGAGCATTGCCTCTCTCTCTCTCTCTCTCTTATTTAATTAATACCCTGCCAAGTCTCCAAGCTGTAGATTCCAAATTTAGTTTATAATCAACTCGATAACACATCCTAAGTGTCGCTGGACACAGCAGTAATAGCAGTTACTTTATAACCTCTCTCCGAGAGTCAGTCTGATCCTGGTGTCTGTTATTTGGACTCCTTTAAAACCCCTCAATGTTTTTGTGTAATTGCCAACATAAGAGATCTAGTGTAAGACATCTGATAATGCGCTGATAAAAACAAATCAAATTCACAGAAACCTGCATGTGTACTACACATACAGCCAATGTCCCAGTGAGACAGGGGAAAGCACTATAGTTTTAACACTATATTTAGTTTTTAATCGATTAATAATACCCACTAAGACTTATTTTAGTTTGATTTCTTTATTTTCTTTCAACATCAGCAATTTTTAGCTTTATTTTTTTGTTACTGTTGTCAAAGTATTGTAAAAAGTGTGTTTTCAGGGGGCTTTTTGTTTGGGAGCATTTGTGGTTGGAATTTATTTTATATTCTTGCCCTGGCAGAGCTGGAGTCTCCTTTGCTTCTTATAAATATTATGCTGTACATGCTGCATGATTACAGTTTAGAAACGAGGCATGTTGCCAAGACAATCACTTCACCTCCGTATCATGGCTGAGAGATTTGCAGGGAAACACGTCAATGGCAGAGAGCATTTATCAGTATTTAAAGTTCAGCTGAAGACTGATTAGTGTTTTTTATGAAAAGAACAGAGAGTATGGAAACATAGCCATATTTTACAGGGCAGCTTGTGTTTCAATCTGTGTTGCAGGCATGACATCAGTGTCTCACTGTTGAGACAGGAAAATCTTATCCAACTCCCACTGTCATAAAAGCAACACAATAATGAAATGACATCACAGTGGGCCAGTAATTAAATGAGCAGACTGCTGCCTTGGAGTTTTTATAAGGCTGGGAGATTGTGAGTAACAGTGCAGCATGCTGGAGAATAGGATGTCGGTGAATGCAGCCCTGAAGCTATGGGCTTGTTGAGTGTGAAATTCACTCATTTATTGTTATGTTTTTTGTAAAAACATTGTGTTATCGTCATGCCTTGACCTAACGTTTATATCCAAACACTCACATAGATTTTTCGATACCCTTATCTACTAATAACGACTCATAATTACAATGCGCCTCAATTTGATCACTGAGTTGGGTGGTATGGCAGATGACAGTTTAAGTCATCTAATCTCTCTGGCCTTCAGCCTGGCATTAAATAGCTGGGCTGCTGGTGGAAGGAAATGAATTTGATTATTTCATTTCAGGCAAAAACTCATTAGCTCAGTAACTGCCAAGCAGCAGAGGCCAGCATCGATACTCAGGCTGCATGATACAAAAGGCTAGGCTGTCTGAATGTTGGTGATGAATTAATCGAAGTCCACACTCCTGCCAAGCCTGGCAGCAGACAGCAGCTGCACTTGGTTTTCTTGCTCCTGCCTTAGTCATGAGAGACATGTCCCTGCCTCAATAAGACACAGAAAAGGGTTAAGTATCATTTCAAGACAATGACTCTCAGGTTTTGTCATTGGGCAGATTTACAAGGAGACTCATTTGCAGCTGTCGTTGTTGGTTGTCAAAGATTTTGCATCGTGTCAGAGCATCATTTGCATAAGAAAATGCTAATTTCATGCATTCATTCTTTTAAGTAGCTGCAGCTCCGTTATGTTTTTACATAAATTGTCATTCATTTTCTCTACATCAAAGAAAACTCATGTTCACAACGTGGGGAGGCTCGGCATATTGAGCATTACTCTAAAGAGGGAAGCGTTAAACACTTCAGCCAGTAAACAAGTCCGCTGATCGCACTCCACCTCCCTCAGGGAACACGTCCACTGTACAGCCTAACTGTTAGCCATGCATAAGTTTCCCTAAGAACTTTTATAAAAACTCCATTTATGAGAACTTCAAAGAATGTCCGGGCTTGCTGTTGGGAGGAAGAATTTTATATCAGTCCGCTTCGTTATGCCTTGAGCAATAAACTCTCGCTCTCTCTCTCTCTCTCTCCCCTCCTTTCCCTCTCCCTCTCTCCCGCCCTCTCTCCCTCCCTCCCTCTCCTTGCTGATGGATACGATGCAAATAAGCTGCTGGAGGAACAAGGGCAAGATTTAGCAAAAAAAAGGGAAGTACAGGAGAGCAAGGCAACGAGCTAAGATGAAGGGAAAGTAAAGTGAATGAATGTGAAAAATGAATAAAACATGTAATCTGTGTCATCAGTCCCTAACACTTTTGTAAACAGTCATGAAACTCTTTCATCTTCCAGCAAGTGACTAAAAATCTCACCACGACTGTTTCCATGCTGACAACCGGTTCAGCTCTATAACCTTCAAAACCAAAATTATCAATCTTGCAAGTCTTGGAGACAGTCACTTTATTGGTTACTTTATTCTACTGGTAGCAGAAGACTGGGAGAGTTGCTTAGTGGTGCATGCTGGGAAGCAGCAGCTTGAAGTCTCACTGGTTCACTGTTAGAATGACTGGGAAGAGGTCACAGTGGGGTCAACACAATTAGAAATAAACTCATGGTCTTTAATGAGGAGGAGGGATGAAAGCCTTGCCAATTACTCTGTGCTGCTTGGTACTGAAAACAACCTGGTGTTATTAAGACTCAGCATGATTAACCTTCTGCAGCTCTGACTTTGTTTATTCTTTACATGAGAAGACATAGGGAGGGGGTTAATTAGTACTCATGATGTTGTAACTGTTTTCGATCATTTTTACACTTATGCTGTCCTTGTATATTTGGATTTATTTTGGTCTATGGCCTGGGTTTGAGGAGCCCTACCATGTTCTCTTGTTGACTGGATGCTAAGGATGAAGTGCATGGTACTGTATGTGTGTGTCTGTACATTCAAGAGTTGCCAAACCATTATATGTTGAAGAATTAGAAGATTAGTTGCCTAAATGTTAAAAGTAGTCGATTGAGACACATTTTGCCACCAATTTTGGAGACAACTAACTTTTATTACTGGGAACACCAGTGCAATTGTGCAGATATATGACAGCCATTTAAGTTTTTTCATCATCATGTATTGTTTGAATCAAATGAATCAGCTTTATTGGTCACATACAATTATACAAAGTACAATGTAGCAAAATTGTCCTTTGCATTTGACCCATCCCTGAGGAGCAGTGGGCAGCCCTTGCGGCGCCCGGGGAGCAAACTGGGGTTCAGCATCTTGCTCAAGGATACTTCGACATGTGGACTGGAGGAACTGGGGATCGAACCACCGATCTTCTGATAAGAGGAACACCGTTCTTACCACCCAAGCCACAACTGCCACTACCACACCACACCAAAAAACAAACAAAAAAACAACAACAAAAAACATGATTTTTATTACTGAAAACTTTTATCACTAAATTACTCTTGTACTTCACTCTGCAACACTTTCCTTTAGAATTAAAAAGCAAAACTTATTTTTAGTAATGTAAATTGTCTATTACCAAAACATTTATCAGTAATACACCTAAGATTGATAAATATGAATATGTTCCATTGCATGTGGGCTCAGTATACTTTAAACAATTATAATACCAATACCAGTTCCCTTAAAATTATACCGATGCCAATAGAAGAATTTATTTAAATTTTTAAAAACAATTTGTTTTCATTCGTGTCCATCGGTTGGTTAGTTAGTTGGTTTGTTTGTCAGCAGGAGTACTTAAAAACTATAGGAGGAAGAACTTGGTTTATGGATGGGATGCAGGCTTTGGATAAAGGATCGGATCCAGGCATTTTGCTCCACATTCTTTAACATTGCTAGATAAAGTATTTTTGACATTTTCCCATTGGGGGAAACACACTTATTTGCTTTATTGTAGAGAGTTTTATGAGTAAATTTATTCCACCCCAATGTTTGTGCGGTAAATATGAAGCTACAGCCAACAAATTGTTAGCTTAGCATTAAGACTAGAAAGAGGAGGAAATGGCTAATCTGTCCAAAGGTTACAAAATCCACCTACCCGTACCTTCAGTTGTCATTAATTAAATCATTTATGATATCTCATTTATTTAATACATGAAGTGTAAAAATGGAAAAGTGTGGGTTTATTTGAAGTCATGTGCTGGACCATGTCTTGACTATACACTCAAACTTCCTGGCAACCTCTCAGCGATAACAAGATGCATGTTGTGTCTTTTGCACAGAGCCAGGCTAGCTGTTTCCCCCTCCTCCTCCAGTATCTATGATAAACCAAGATAACCATCTCCTTGTTCCATTTTACACTACAGATAACCTAACCTAACTCCCAGTAAGAAAGCAAATAAGTGTATTTCCAAGAAATTCAAACTGTCCTTTCAAGCCTACCATAACCACGCCTTGGGTTGATGTGTACAGACAGAGTGTGTTGTAATGAGAGAATGAGTTGCTACATGGGTCAATATATGTGTTTCCGGTACCGGGTCATGTATGTTTTTAGCCCGCGACCTAATCATGTTCAGCTGTGTTAGCATTGGTGCACAATGTATATATGGTGACCGGTTTGTTATATAAACGGAGGTTGAGCATTCAAAACGTGTGTGGTTTTTGTGAGCGTCTGAAGTTACCACAGAGTGCATTGTCAATTTCTGTGATTGTAAATATCTTATAGATGAAATAAAGCCTTAGTGAAAGTAGTAACTGCTCCAGCTGTCAGACAGTTTTTAGCAACCAGAGAAGAAAACGTGTTTGTTTTCTACTCATCATACAGTCGGGTACAAAGTTCAATGTTCTTAATGTGTTGAGAAATGTTAGATGTTTAGATGGAAACCCTTAGGCTCCATTTAACAAAACTACAAGAAGTGACACTCTGCTGTTGTATCGGCATGGCAGATATAAAATCCCATGCAACCTAACCTTGGAACAGTGTGTTTCACAGCCTCACAAAGCTTGGTCATGCTTCCAAAGATCCACAGGAATTGGATTTCATGGCTGAGATAAAGAGAGGAGCATTTGGCTGTGAGGTTTGCTCAGGGGGCTTAGCACTTATTGTTAAGAATACATCCTTTGTGTGTGTGTGTGTGTGGGGGGGGGTGGCTTTGAGAAAGTCAGAGTATGTATAGATTAGAAAACAACTGAGTTGTTTCATTGATGTTTGATAATTTTTCAAGCCTTTGGAAAAATAAATATAGAAATTAATTATATTAAATAGAAAATACATAATGTGTAAATACCAAACTATTATTTTACAAGCTGAGGACCACAGATTTGAAAAAACATCCACCTTGTACCATCAAAGGAAAATCATATATGAATCATACAGACTCATGCAGTACGTGACCCGTGTAGATTTTGCTTCAGGCTTTTGAGTTTACTGTGAAACTGTGTGGAAAAGCACTACATCCATTTTAATAAATCATGTGAAGACACTTGAAAATTGCCAGAGGTTAACTATTCAATAATGTAAAGAGACACAAGAGGATTCAGTCCTGAATTACCATAAAAATGTTTTCAAATTGTACTGCTTATTTTAGTAGATTAGGTGTGACTTTAATTTTGAATGTAATGACATTACACTACATAGCTCAGCCTTGCAGATGATTGTGAAAGTACTGCAGCCTGTTGTCTCATCCTGTGGTTTGTATTGATTTTTACGTCAGCCAGATAGAGTTTCTGCCATAGTAATATATTACATCTGCATTGATCAGGACAACTTGTCTGGGAAGCACATCTACAATAGAAGGTTCTGTCATTGCTCCATAGACTCGGCACCCTGAGACACATTTATTATCATAAAAAGAGAAAATAGTCTATAATCAGTTGTGAAATTTGTAATCAATAAGTACTGTATATAGTCTGTTTTTAATTACAATAAGTAAACAGTTCTGTTCTTCCTAGGACGAGGTGATACAATCCCTTGGTAGTTACACTATCCTGATGGCATCTGGGCTTGTGGGTGGGAGACAGTGGAGCACTTTGATTAAATTCGGTTTTTCAAGCCGGCAATTGAATTCAAGATGATTTCATTTATATCTCAGTTTGAATGAATTTGATATTTAGAAACCATATTCAATATAAAAATGATTGGTTTCTGTTGTATATCCTTTTAACAAGCCTTTGCAAATATGTGAAACTATAATGAAACAGGACTCTGGAAAAAAATATTTCTGTTACAGTATTTCACTATATATAACTTAACATGAGACATAAAACCAAAAACATCAGAAGAAGACATCAGACTGTTTGTAACAAACAGTGTTGTCAAAATGGAAGACTAAGGATCCACACATCTAAATATTGAATGTCATCTTTCCTGAATAAATAGCTAATTAGAGTAAGTACTTTTGACATGAACAGTAGTTGGCAGCATCAGTGGTACTTGTGTCAGTCCCAGTTTCAGCTTTTGAATTCTGGAAGACAAGGGTGTATAGATTTACTATGATTATACGATTCAAAATGCATCAAATCGATGACGGCTATTTCTTTATGTAATTAAGTTGCTCAGCCCATTATTACCATCAAAATAACCCAGTTCTTGCACCCTGATCATGTCTGTTACAGAGGTGCTCCTCATTAGACCAAAGCACTGTGGTGTGACTTTACACTACTCCAAACATTTAGCTCACAAATATAACTTGGCAAAATAACATAGCAATTAAACTGAACCACCACTCAAGACCACCTGCTCAAAGAAATGGTTGTTGTCTCCTTCCTCATGGAAATAGCCACACAAACAATTTAGGAAAGGGTTTTTCTCTTTTCCAAAAATATTTGCATCTTGCCATCAAATCATCCAGATTGCAAAACAGATAAATCCTTGTGACCTTTAAATCCCAAATATGCAAGGAGTCTTACAGTGTGTACCCTTAACTGACCTGGCAGGATCAGCTGGAATCTGGGCTGGTGGTGAACTGGATGGGTTGGAGCATAACATGCAGTCTCTTGCAAAACAATTGCCATTACATAAAATGTAGCTCTCAGTTGTTCAAGGACAAAAAAGCAAAATATGAAATTTAAGGGTGACAGTGTGATTTCAATTGGAAGCTCTTAGGGAGAAGGCCACTATGCTGTAAATAGCATCTTGGTTTTGAATGTGTTATAAATCAACATTGGATTTTCTATTTCATTTTATTTATATATCTTCATGTATCTGTTGCTGTACAAACCATTTACAAATTGGCACCCAATAATAGTATATTTTACCAAATATAGAGGTAATTTAAGTTAGTATGACAATTGTATTTGATCCATCTCCCAACCCTGTGAACTGGGTCTGCAGTGGGGGTATTGATGGCTCAGCTCTGGTATCCACATACTGCAGTAATCCAGGGAGGTTTAGGATAAAGCCTGGCTTCGCCTCACTCTCTGCCTCCTCCCAGATCCGATGAGATTAGGAAAGAGCTAAGGAGCTCTGGGGGATTGCAGCGCTCACAAGCACTAGCACAGAGGAGTGGAGGGATGCAGCAAAGCAGGTGGGCACTCCTGCAGGAGGAGAAAGCAGGACAGCTACTCAAGACTACATGGCTAAATGTTTATGTTGGTGCACGGGAAGACATGTTGCTGTGGAAGACAGTTTGAAGACAGATGAGCTGTGTGATGAGGTAGTTTCACTATTATTCTCTTCTTTTTTAGTAAGTGTGCTCTTGAATTCCTCGATGTGTGTTGAATGGAAGTCCAGTAGTCAGAGATTAAATTCCGAAGCAAAAGACTACTGAGATCATTAAGACTTTGGAAGACAGTGTCAAGACTGAAGGAGAATACCACTTGTGTTTGTGATTTGGAAACTGGGGAGAGATCATATCCTTGTCACTAGATTAGCAGGTCCTGCTGGTTGGTTGGTCAGTGAACCTTGGTGCACTGTATGCCCTCCTGATGAAACTCCTGGCTGTCAGATGAAAAGAAACCGCGGAGTGGAATTAGCAGAGACAAAGACTGTGGTGCAGCGGAGTGGAAGAATGAAATTGAGGAGTAAAGTGACAAATAAGAAGACCCCTTTCAGGAATGACACATCAGGTCCTGCCAAGCGTACACAGAAAGGGTTGTTGTTGTTAATTGCACAGCACAGAATCATTTGTAATAGCGCATAAAAATGCCCCCAACAAACAAATGCCTTCTTCATTCACCAGAACAATATCTCATTTAGTTCACCCCACATTGTGAAGATGTGTCCAAGTGCTTAATATGGTTTGTGGTTTACTGCCCTCCTCTAGGACATTTTTTAAGTGATGCTCTTGAGAATATAGAATTTGTTCAAGTATTTGAATGCATTTGCCAAATATAACTGCTTATTTCACTGTTCATACCGTGATGTCTGAGTGTGACATTGGAATTAAGTTGATTTTTTTCTCAATCTTGCTCTTTTTCAGCAAGCCATGCCAAGAGCCAAGAGTGGAACTATGTGTTAAGGACTGTCTGTTGAAATATCAACTTGCTGGAGCTCACTGATAATCTTCTTTGGCTGTTAGTGGAAGTTCTTTTGGCAATGGGGAGGAAGAAGATCCAGATCACCCGGATCGTAGATGAGAGGAACCGCCAGGTCAGTGTCTTACTCTTCTGTCATCTTAGTATACCTTTTAGTTGTATAGTTCAGGGAGCGCAAACCTCCGCCAAGCCATCCCATTTTCCCCCATTATGTCATTTGAACCTATAAGCAACAGTCCCATGATAGTTTGACCATGATAGTATGGCTCCTTGACAATGAAATCATTGGTATCATTATTAGTTTGACAGACATTCAAGAAAAACAATATCTCACTAATGGTGGTTTTCTTCAGGCTCTAGCTAAGTAATGTTTGAAGACGTGTTATATTTGACAGCACAATTTTCAGCTACAGTTTTATCTTAGTTCAAGTCTATAGCATTATTATTTGTCATTTCTCAGTGGTGAATTTTCCATGAATCCTGTAAATTATAAACATTCGGGATCATCAGAACTGAAATATCAGTTGGATTCAGATCAGACTTTGATGTGTGGTAGATCTTATGGGGATGTCCAAGTATTGTAGGCATTATCCATGAAGTTAGAATCATGTAAGGCCTCTATATCCCACACTAATTCTGGATCCAGATGATGATCCAGATCACCACCAAAATCTAATGGATTGTTCCTTGGGCCATACCCTAACTCTCCATACAATTTCATCAAAAAAGTTTCTGAGTAATCCTGTGAATAGACAGGCAAACGGGGCAAAAACATTGCCTCCACAAGGTGACAAGGTGTCCTTTGGATTCAGGGTGACATTTAAGAATAATTATAACCCATGTAAGGAGTACATTCCTTATAGAAGAATTATGCCTTGTGTGTTTTCTGCACAAAATCCTTTGGATAAAATGACGCCTGTGTACATAAGCTTCTGTACTGTATAAGCTCCCTCTCCCTGACACTGTTGCTGCTGAATGTTTCCCCACTGTTCTGTATCATAAAATCCATCCTTACAAAAGCATGTATGTTATGTCTATATACAGTTTCTGATGTGGTAAGCAACATCTCGAGGCAGTTTGGGGATTTTGGGTTGTTATTTTTATGATATCTGATGTGTTGATGTGTGGCTCCTGAAACCTGCCAAGTTCCTGCTGTAACAACTAGGGATTCTTAGTGTTTATTCCAAGAACCAAAGGAACTGCAAACAGAGCTGGAGTTGACATTCATTAAGTTGCCCTTAAGGAGGGCCTGTAGAAAGACCAAATATTTTGTGGATGTGCACCAAGGTCATGAACATCTAACAAAGGGAACCTCTTCTGTTTATCCCTATTGTCTCAATCAAAAGAACTCCCTAAACTTCCTCTACTTTAGGGAGTGTAGTGGTCACAGCTCGTGGCGAGTGCAGTAATATAGGGCCAGACTGCACCCTGTCATTAGCAGGGTGGGTCAGTTTTAAGGACACACAGTGGCCCTCTCTGCTCACCACCTCCTTGCGCAGCCACACTGCTGCCCACTGGAATCCTTCTCTGTCTGTCTTCTCTCTCTCTCTCTCTCCCTATATATATATATATCACCCCCAACAGCACAACAAATACCAGCCTGTCTGGACGGAAGGCACAAGTTCTGAAAATAGGGATGTGGCTGGAAAATAAATATCTGGAATGATGTTTACATTTGATGTTTGGTTGTCTTGGCCATAGTATTTTTTAGAATGACACTGCTTTGGCTGCCGGCCATGCATCACTGGAGCCTGCTATATATTTCAATTGTTGTACTCTATTTTAGTTGATTTCTATTTATTTTTTATCTGTCAAGTGTTTTTAAGTGGTTGTCCTCATTTTTAATCTATAATATTATCACACATTATGCAGAGTATGTACTTAAAAAAAATGTATAGCAGTGGAGGCAAAATATAACATTATATCACCCCAATGGGAAAATGTTACAATTTTTAGAATACATATACTTTTATGACCAAATAGGAGGTTAATTACTGATGAAGGAGACATGTCTTCCTCTGTCTGTCCTTCTGTAACTGACACAGTTTGTCTTATGAAAGCTGATGGTTTTCATATTCCACTGAGGCCAACATTGAAAGAAAAATTATATTTTGCAAGCAGAAGTAACAGCAGATTAAGGGGATGTTTTTGTGACTAGTAAATGCCCAGTGATGTGTCCCAGTGACCAGACGAGGTCGTGCTATGGAGAGTGATACAATTTTAAAAAGCCCATAAATGAAGGAATATGGAAGAGATACCGGTTGAACAGATTTAAAATCTAAGTGCAATGCACACACACTTGCTTGAAACACCACTGCAGAAAACTGCCAGTGTAGTTTCTGCTCTTCCTAACTCCTCCTCCTAGCTGTCCTTACAGGGGAATTTACACTTAACCTTAGTGAATTGCAACCTCCAACTTAAATGTGGTGAAAGTGAGAACTGGGAAAGCTTGTCGTTCGGTTCTCTTGTTCCAGAGCAAAATAGGAATTTCTCCGATATTTTGCAGAAAGGCATTTTTAGTCCTGGTTCACTTGGTGTTCACACTGGCATTTTTAATATCAAACCAGAAGATACAAAACAAAAGGCACAGATGAGGTCACAGCCTAGTTGTATATTATGTGGAACGGAACTTGCCACCTTCCAAAGCAATGCTGTGTGCTGGGCTACATGCGCTTGTTGGATTTGTGTGTCTATGGTGGTATGTTTACCGACTGAGAACTCACAAAGTGCTTATAAAACATACAAATGAATCAAAACAGTGCCAGGAATTCCTCCGGTGCTCACACAAACGAAAGTGTCCTGCAAGGAGATGGCGATTCCTGTATTTGGTCTTTGTTCCATGCTGTGTTCATGTTGCAGTCAAACAGTACCAGAGTTCGTTTAGACGTGGACCAAGACCCATCTGCTCAGGAGATCTCTGTCCGCTTGTTTGGTGTGCACCAAAGTTCAGGTGGCAACGTTCACACTTGTTCAAATGAACTGCACCAACAGAACAATTCTATCAGAGTTTGTTTTAATCAGAATAAAATTGCAAAGTGTGAATGCACCCTTGCTTTCTCAGGGACAGCTTATCAGTATTTATATTTCATGTTGGTAATATTGAATGAAAAGACTCTTCATTCGTTAACAACCTCTGATACAGTGATTTCAAACGAGTACCTGAAGCACTGAACTGCTCCAGTAAGATTCCGTCTGGGCCAACACCAGAGAGCTGTTTGAGCTGCAGAACTTAATGTGTGGAAATATGAGAACACGAAGCAGACAGACAAGGACCAAAACACATGATACTGAACATGTTGGAAACCACTGAAGAAGGAGTGAGAATCCACAGCGGCTTTTACATACAGTATGTGGTGGCATGAATCAGGATCCCAGAAGCAATGATTGAAGGAGGACATACCCAGATAAACACAGTGACTCACTGCAGGGACTTGGCTGCACACCAAAAACATGGGTGACATAGTATGAATGTGTGACCAGTGGGTTAGGTGTGGGTCTAATGTGAACTGTTAATGGTCCACTTAAAACATTTCTTATGAGCAATATGGCAAAGAATGGTGCTTTTTATGATTTAGGGGAAGTTGGATGTCTCAAGGATGATTGGTATCATTTTAGATGCTGTAGTACAATATAAAACTACGTGCTTGCAATGTTTCTTAGCTGTATATCTCCCAGAAAAGGTTGGTGACATATATGGAGTTACAAGTAATATGATGATAAATAAGGCTGAATACCTTGGAGAGGGAAAACATCACTCAGTTGATTTTCCCCACCCACATTTCCCACACACTCAACCAGTATCATTCCAGTAGAAGCCAGTTTTTGTTAGTGCCTCCCTCTTTCGAGAATTTAGTGCCAGATCTTGCTTGAGAATCACCCTCCTTCCATTTTCCCCCTCCACTTTATCTCCTTCCTGACACACTTTGAATCATGTTTCTTTTCTCTGTACACTATACTTCTGTCAGCAACTGGCTGACAGAAGTATAGTGTCAGTTCAGTGTCCGTTAATTTTGTGCCTATTTGATGGTTATTTTGATTTCGAATTATGACGCCTGTTCCTCTCGTGGATTTATGTCCCTAAAATGTATAAAATTTGTGTTCTCTGCCAAAAAAAGCCACTTTTCAACCCTTGTCATGCCAATTATCGGTTTGTAGTATTGGGGAGGACTTTGGATAACCCTCCTTGCTTCCACCTCCCCTTATGTTCATGTAGCATTGTTATTTGTTTCAAGAACGGCTCCTTAGATGCTTTAAGTAACAGAAAATTAATAGAAAAAAGGAAATATATGCAGATGACCTTTCAAAAAAATTTAGGAATGCAGTTAGTTCTGCTTTTTTTTTTCAATGGCAGAGGCATACATTTTGTTCTCCCTGCATGTAAACTGCTAGACAAGGACAAGGACTCCTCCTAGTTCTTCCCTCATTCTTTGACATCACAGGACAGGAGAGGAGTTTTGACTAAAACTAGACTGATTCTTGTCTTTCTAGGTGACTTTCATGAAGAGGAAGTTTGGTCTGATGAAGAAGGCCTATGAGCTGAGCGTTCTGTGTGATTGTGAAATCGCCCTCATCATCTTCAACAGCTCCAACAAGCTGTTCCAGTATGCTAGCACCGACATGGACAAAGTCCTACTGAAATACACAGAGTACAACGAACCCCACGAGAGCAGAACCAACTCTGACATTGTAGAGGTGAGTGACAGTGTGATCAAATTAAAATGGTCGACTCCATCTCATGTCAAAATGTCAGTGTTGGTGTTTAGGGCTGATATTAACTATAATTACCTGCTTCACATGGACGACAGAAATAAGATGAGGGATAATTTTCATTTTCAGTTCAGAACATGCAGATTGATTTTTTGAACAGCCTAAAATGCTTCATTTTCCAAATTTTTGGTCAGACATGGGTTTTAGAGTTTTAAAAAAGAACCTAAGTTGATCAGATGTGGTATACATACCAAAATGTGTGAAAAAGTTTGATACAAAGATTATGGGTAGCTGTGTATAGCATATACGCAGTTAATTTTTTAAAGTTCGTATTTGCATGTTTTGTGTATTCAGGAAGTGATACAAGTCAATACTTTCCGTTGCTGATGTAAAATGGACATAACTAATAATGAAGATAATTTTTTTCATGTCATGAATTTGCAGAAATCAGAAAGAAATACATTTGTAGTGACTGCTAGTAGGTTGGTCTTCCTTATAATGGCTGGCCGACAGGAGACATAGATGTTTTGAGTGATAATAACCAGCCATTCTCCCATGTTGTGCGGTCCTGCAGTGTCATCGGGTTGCTGACACTAGTACTGTTGCTTCATGGTCTCTGAGCACCACTATCCCGTCTCTCGCTGCTCATACTCATTGCGTCTGCCACTAAAATTGAACAGTCATCATGAGCCACGTTTTTACTCTTTATGTAGCCTGCCTCTCTCCCTCCCTCCCTCATTCACACACACACACACACACACACACACACACACACACACACACACACACACACACACACACACACAGAGCGGTTCTTTACCAAATGCAAACTGTCAGATGTAGAATAAGCTAAACTTCCCAAACTAATTTTGTTTATTTTCAAATGCTCTGTCTCACTTCCAAAATCAGTGTTGTAGTTTGTTTCAGGAGAGTCCAGTCTAGCTGCTTTCTGGCCTCTCTCAGTGTCCTATAGCTTGCTAAAATGACTCTATACTTCTCAGGTAAATCATTGTTTCTAAATCTGACTGGACTGTAAATTAAGTTCAGGCTTAAAGATGAACAGCATGTGAAACAGTAAAGCCTCTCCTAAGACCACCACCACCGAATGCTTAATTCGTCCTCTCTGATGTAGTGGTAGAGCTTGTTTATATGAATCATTAACATTACCCATCATGATTCTAAATAAGATACTCATTGTCTCTTCTCCTGCTCTGCAAGCTACTGTATTAGCCAGCCTTAATTTGCCTGCTTATTTGTTTTTTCCCCACAATTGTAATCCAGCTTGACAAGCTATTAAAACAAAGCCGAGAAACTAAAAGGTTGATCTTTTACATGTTGGTCAGTCCATTTGCAACATTTAGCATGACATTTGACTATGTGTTAAGTAATACTCCACTGGCTGCATCAGACTTCCAAAGTTGCGAGGCACTGGCTGAAAGCTTCCTTGCATTCATTGTTGTTTTTTCATGGAACTTGTTTGCTGATGATCTCTCTGCCAAAAATACATAAACAGCTCACACAGCTCCACATGGGTATTAATATATCCGGCAAAGACTGTATTTTTGTACTTTGTTTGGTAGTTTAACTTTCAAGTTGACTGGAAACAATTGATGAATCGTTCACATGGCATTGGTTGACTGACATCTGAGAGCCAATGATGCTAGCAGACACTCTGTCATAGCTACTTAGCTGCCGTGTTGCATTACTAACCTGAGATGAGTCACATTGTATAGTATGTTAGTACAAAACACCCCCACCCACCCATTTTTCAACAAGCCCTCATTAGCCCCTTTCTGTATGAAAAGCCCCGTGTCCACCACAAAGGACCGGCTCTACTTGACTCGACTCGACTCTACTCGCCTTTTTTGCCTTGCCATTAGGTAAAAGGTACCTGGTACTACATTTTTAGTACCACCTCCATTGCAGTTCCAAGTGAGCCAAGCAGGTACTAAAAGGTCACATGACATGTTACAGACCACTGATTGGTCAATGCCTGGTACACATGGAATGTCCTGCGCAGCAATGAAATCAATGGCCGCCACACTCAAAACAGCCAAGCTACTCTAGTGGCCTTAACTCTTTTTTTTATTGCGGCCGCTAAATTCAGGAGGCGCAGACGTTCCTATCTTAAACAGCTGAGTAGAGGATCATGAGAGGTTGAGTAGAGTAGAGCTGGTACTATGCAGTGGAAATGTGGCTATAGTTACGAAGGTGGAATATGAGGGTCATTATTGTTGCACCTCTGAGCTTGCAGTGGAGGTAGTAACAGTGTAGAATTGTCATCTGTAAAAAGTCCAAGCCTACAAGGCAGTTATACAGGATGGAGGTGGGGGGGGGGGGGGGGGGGGGGTTAATGATGTTTTATGGGATTTTAAAAGCAGTTAGTAGCAATTAGCAGCCAACTCAAAGACAAAATAAAATAAACCAACAGTGTCTTCAAATTGAGGTCTGGTAGCTCCTTGCCCTCCGAACAGAGGACGAGTTCAACCACAATTTAACAGGGAAGGTAAATGATTGTTTTGGCTGTGTTACATTGTGTTTACAAAATGCTAAACAATGCATTTGTAAAATGCCACATCAGACGGCAATGATGCTGTGCAATTTTTCCTTGCAGAACGTCGGCATGCATTCTAAAATCACCCACTGACGTGCTGATTTATTCAGTATAAATAACCAAAGACAGTGTTAAAAAGGGTCTTCCTTGCCACTATTGCACAGTCTCTGTATGAAGGGCTATAGAGTTAGATATCCACTATTTGTGTTACAAAGGAAGCATACAACATCTGTGGGAATGTGCGTATTGGCTATCATGCTGGAAGTAGAATAGAATATTAATGCCACATGTCTGTATGGTTAGCACTGTTTCCTCACAGCGAGAAGGATCTGCATTTGAAATCGGACCTGGGGCCTTTCTGTATGGAGCTTTCATGTTCTCTTTGTGTCTGTGTGTGTTCCTTCTGGGTACTCCGGCTTCCTCCCACAGTCCAAAAACATACAATATAGGTGAATTGGTGACTTTAAATTGCCTGTAAGTTCAAATTTGAGCATGGTTGTTTTTCTCTCTATGTGTTGGCCCGGTGATGAACTAGCGACCTGTGTACCCCGCCTCTTTCCCAGAGTCAGCTTAGGCCCCCCCCCATGCTCATGCAAAAGATAAGCATGAACAGAAAATGGATGGATGTGTTTTAATGAGAACTATTCCAGCACACAGAGTCCATATAACTACTGAAACTGGTATGATATAAGATGTTTATTGTTGGTTGTTTTGTCCAGTTTTGCTGGTCTGGTGTACAAGCTTAATCGAATTCACTTCCATGCAAACCGACTGAACGAGCAGGACTAGATGGACAAAGCTAGCAGTATGCGGCTAATTAGCAGGACTCCCTGGACATCCAATTAGCTTGGGGCCACTGGATGTTGCTTCCCTGTGTATTGTTGTGATGTACTAGAATTTAAAATTTTGCACAGTTGTGTACTGCTCTAACTCATGTACACAAGAAAGAACTGTCATCAGAAACAAGTTGGTGTAGGTTCATGATAAACGCTACAATACATTAGTATGAACTTAATTTGTGTTAGTTAAGCTAACAGGCTGCAAGTTGTAGTTCCATATTTACTGCAGATGTGAGAGTATTAACAACCTCAGTTTTGTCAGCTTAGCAACTTTCTCACTAGATTCTGCTTTTGAGACTCATTAAATCAAGTATTTTTTTTTAAAAACCCACCTAGTGGATAATCAAGGGACTTGACAGCAGACGTGACCTTAAGTAGAGTCGCCAATATTTTTAGTGAATGTGCTCAATAGTGAGTGTGGATTTCTGTCTGATCAGTTGGAGCAGCTGCACATGTGGTTGGATCCTCTCTATTCATTCACTTTCACAGACAGCCCTCATAAAAGTCTTTTAAATTACAAGTAGATGTAGATACATCATGATGGCAAGATAGCAGCTTCAATTTCAAATGAGCTTACAATGCCATCTCGAAAATTCTGGTGATTTTTCAAGTGGCCTTTTGCTATCTCCGTTGAATATACTGTAGTTAGCAATAGAAAGCAATAATTAAACTTTTTCTTCAAGCTGTTTGTCTCTTGACAACATTCAGCATTTGGTAATGCTCATACTGTTGGTAAGTTTGTATTCCACCAGCAAAACAAAGATAGCAAGATAGGCTAACTAACTTACACGTAGATGGAAGGTCGTTAACTTTGCTTGTCTTTGTTGGCACTGATTGCCACCAGGTGTTACTTCTCATTCATATTACTTTGTTTATTCCATATGATACAAAGTAAAGTACAAAGTTTAACTAGCATTAGCTTTCATGGGTCCAGTTGTGGTGAATCAAAACACACAGCAACTAGTCCTGTAGCCTCAACACTTCAGATGTTACACATTATTTGAATTATGACATTGAGTAATATTTATGGTTACTGATTTTGAAGCAAAACTGAATTTTAATGTAATTGTCAACTTTAAACAATAAGTCTTTTGAAATGAACAACAGATCTGTTTCAATATGGAGTAGATAAAAGTGTTATGTCAACAAAAATGAAGATAGAGGCCAGGAAGACTTTCTTTTAATGATGACGCTCTGCCAGTTAAAACAACTACAAAGACTTAACTGGACAGATAATCGCACTGACAGATTACCTTTGTCATAATAATGGGACAGGTTCGTGTGTAGAAGACTTGAATTTCAACAACAACAGAGCAGCTGTCCAAGGTATGCAGCCTGCAGAACCCAGAGATGAATAAGTCTCATAACAGAAAGTGAAAACTACAACATACTGAATACAGTGTGGCATACAGCAGAATGGGTGATTTGGTTCAGTTCAAGTCCAGTGTAGTGCGATAGGGAGCCTCATAACAATTCAATCTGTTTCTGACTGTGAACTGGCTTTTGAAAGTCTGTGATCTGAGATTATCTGCCAAAGATGTGTCATCTTACAAACACTCACGTGTCTGTCCTATTCTTAGCCTGTAGGACAATCACCCAACTGGAAAAGACTCACTCCAGGGAAAGAGCAGGCTTTATTTTATCTTTGATGCAGCCCCAACAGAAACAAGACATCACCCTCACATGTTAAGATGCTTAATGTTGCAGCTTGTGCCTCATGGTGGCAATGATCCACATGCCTCTGGAGATCCACTAAAACCCACTTTGACATTTGAGATGATAAGGAGACACACGCCCTCAGATCCTCTAGCAGACCCTTTAAGATAGTTGTCAGTGCCCAGACATGATGTAGTGTTTTAAACCAGCATCTGTGGAGCCAGTTATGGCCCCGTGGGTCTTGGACCAAATCCCACAAGACCCTCCTCTCCTGGGTCTGCTCTGTGTCCCTCTGTACCCTTATACTGTCCACTGTCTGGTCTCTAAAGAAAACAACTGCTTTCATTGAGGCTGGAACTCCCCCATATTAAAAGTCAAATAAATGTCAAAGCTTCCTGACAATGGTGTGAAACATTTAAAGAAGTGATGACTGCATTATAGGTAACAGCTGTCACTAAGGTCAAGCAGAGTTTAGACCTAATTCAATGAGTGTCTGAAGAATAATTAACTCCTGATGCTGTACAAATAAAAACTTTCCATCTGTTATTATTTGGCTCATTTCTCCTCACATCATTAATAATGATTGCTGAGTCATTATATGTCAGATATCATAGCTGGAATGCTTCATTTGTCTCTGGAGTTGTGTCACCTTATTATGATGTACTATCAGGGCTTAGATTAACCTTCTCATGCAAGTACTTTAAAGGTTTACACAGACTCATTCCACTGTTAACAGATCTTTGTGTTAATCTCAATACAGGTTACGCATCAATGTACTCGCCTGTGGTAAACATGCTGTGATTAAACTGATACTTGATGCAGTGCTTCAGTGTAACAGAAGCAGGACCTTTACTTCCACTGGACAGTTGCATTGAATACGAAGTGAATGTCGTGAACAGTACAACCTAATATTAGAATGTCAAACGTTTTTGTCTCTACTCACCTGCCATTGGCATCTGATGGCTGAAATGAATCAACAGTGGTTGATGATGATCGAGCTTATGTTTCTCGAGGAGTTTTGAAGAATGTAACTGTCTAAAACTATATAAATGTGACCAGTGTGTGTCATTGATGATCCTTTTCACACTGTAAAAAATATTGTAATCCTTTTTTCTTTACCATGTGTGTCAGAATATGTCAGGACCATATTATCTTTAATTAATACAATTTCTGAGTCAGTGATGGATAATGCCTTTGCCACCTGACATTTCTTTAAATAGTATATTTATTATGCTTTCTTACAAAAACACAAACACAGATAGCTCCAACTATAAACAGCATAAGAACCACACCGCTGATTGGGATCTGTGTTGTGTGATGCAGGTAGCTCTTCATATATTCAATAAGATAATTGCACAGTCACAAAAATATGTTGTGGAAGCATAAATGGAAAGCGTGTATGTACCGTACACATACACTGTTGTTTACCATCCTATAGTTAGACAAAATAGCATAATTGCTGTATAATGGATTCTCTAACAAACTGGAAATTTACACTGGCACTGATGTTTGCCTGAGTGTGGAAATAATCGGCTTTTTAGTTGAGCATTCAGTGGTGGTCACCAGTTATTAAAATGTAGTTTCAGGCCTGTGGTGAAAATAGACTTGTGGTCATGTTTAAAGCTCATAGTAACTACTAGTGTCTGCGAATGCGGAGGACATGTGGTGGACAGACAGTCAGCTGGTGTGTTGGTCTGTCTGTCCGTCCTTTTCATGCTATGACGTGTTATTAAGGAGGAGCAGTGATGAGATGATGGATAGCAGAGAAGTGATGTCATCATCCAGACTTGGTGATGATGTCAATATGATTTTATTACAATGATTCTGTCAAAGTCCAGGTGCTGTAAATTATCATCCATCAATTCATCTGTCCATGCTCTAAACAAATTACCTAAACTTAATCTTTCTAAACCACCTGAACAATGACATTTCTTTATTTGACTTTGTTTCAATAGCGATGAGAATTATGTTTTAAATATAATACATTAGATATTTTAGAATTTAAATATTTTGAAATACACCATCACAAAATGTTTTTTAATCTACATTAGACAGACACACCCTTATATGGGACCCTCATTGATAATTTGCTAGGCCTTAACCTTGCCAGCTTAACCCCAGCCTTCACCTAAGGCTTGATCTAAATGTGAGTCTATACTAACCTGAGCTGATGTTGAGATCAGGTGTTGAAGACAGCCTTTCTGCAGTGCTGTTTATGTAAGGTGTTCAGGGATGCATTAGCAAGCTGCCTTTTTTTCCCTGTCTATCCACCCTACACCATCATAAATATCCCACCAAAACCAGAGTTGTCTCCGGCTTGCTATAAAAAAATATCTGTTTACTCTAGTCCACAGTGTCATAAAAGGCTGGCTTTAAGTACAGATGAGTAAAGCAGTGATGTGGAGCATAGCATGTCTGTAGGGAAAGTCTACTGTTAACATCTGTTCTACTCAGACCAGCTTTTTGTCCGTCACACAGCTTCAAAGCTCATGAAGGCAAACAGACTGTAAGAACAATAATGTTCACTGTGTAAATGCAGATGACATTTGTATAAAGCACCAATACAGCAGTTCAGCTACTGCAAAAGCAAAACATTAAAGCTCTTCTCAAAGTAGACAACAATTGCACATTACAATGGTTAGTGGAGGCCATTATTATTCTGATTTATGCAGAATACTCTGTTCTCTGCTCATAGTGTGAGCACAATGTTGAATGTTGGTACTGGTGTTTTTATGGTTTTGTCATTTTTATTGTACAGCATTTGGGGCAGCTATTGTTTTTAAATTTGCTTTACAATAATACATTTGGATTAGATTGAATAGGTCACCTGCGTTGAAGCAGGGCTCACAACCCAATAAATAAAACATAAAAAGAATAAAAACAGACTTAAAGCCTAATAATATGTTTTAGGCCATGTTTACATGCATCAATTGAGAGTTAAACATGAGCTGTTCTGCAGTTTGAACTGATTAAAACAGAGGTGCGTCTCTTCTGTCAGATGAAGATGGATGAAAATATGGCTGAAACGCCTCCCATGTAGATGCGCCATCAGAGTGTACAGCCGCCATTCTAGCAGCTCTATGAGCCCATACTTAGGCTAAATATTATAGTTAGCATGCTAACATTGGGATATCATTAATTTTACATGTATACAGTAGAAGTGTGTAGTGTGTAGAAGTATCTGTATACAGTGTGTAGAAGTATCTGCATACAGTGTGTAGAAGTATCTGTATACAGTGTGTAGAGGTATCTGTATACAGTGTGTAGAAGTGTCTGCATACAGTGTATAGAAGTATCTGTATACAGTGTGTAGAAGTATCTGTATACAGTGTGTAGAAGTGTCTGTATACAGTGTGTAGAAGTGTCTGTATACAGTGTGTAGAAGTATCTGTATACAGTGTGTAGAAGTATCTGTATACAGTGTGTAGAGGTATCTGTATACAGTGTGTAGAGGTATCTGTATACAGTGTGTAGAAGTATCTGTATACAGTGTGTAGAAGTCTCTGTATACAGTGTGTGGAGGTATCTGTATACAGTATGTAGAAGTATCTGTATACAGTGTGTAGAAGTCTCTGTATACAGTGTGTAGAAGTATCTGTATACAGTGTGTAGAAGTATCTGTATACAGTGTGTAGAGGTATCTGTATACAGTGTGTAGAAGTCTCTGTATACAGTGTGTAGAAGTATATGTATACAGTGTGTAGAAGTATCTGTATACAGTGTGTAGAAGTCTCTGTATACAGTGTGTAGAAGTGTCTGTATACAGTGTGTAGAAGTGTCTGTATACAGTGTGTAGAAGTGTCTGTATACAGTGTGTAGAGGTATCTGTATACAGTGTGTAGAGGTATCTGTATACAGTGTGTAGAAGTATCTGTATACTGTGTGTAGAATTATCTGTATACAAGTATCTGTATACAGTGTGTAGAAGTCTCTGTATACAGTGTGTAGAAGTATCTGTATACAGTGTGTAGAAGTCTCTGTATACAGTGTGTAGAAGTATCTGTATACAGTGTGTAGAAGTGTCTGTATACAGTGTGTAGAAGTCTCTGTATACAGTGTGTAGAAGTATCTGTATACAGTGTGTAGAAGTGTCTGTATACAGTGTGTAGAAGTCTCTGTATACAGTGTGTAGAAGTATCTGTATACAGTGTGTAGAAGTGTCTGTATACAGTGTGTAGAAGTATCTGTATACAGTGTGTAGAAGTATCTGTATACAGTGTGTAGAAGTGTCTGTATACAGTGTGTAGAAGTCTCTGTATACAGTGTGTAGAAGTATCTGTATACAGTGTGTAGAAGTATCTGTATACAGTGTGTAGAAGTGTCTGTATACAGTGTGTAGAAGTCTCTGTATACAGTGTGTAGAAGTATTTGTATACAGTGTGTAGACGTCTCTCTGGAGAATCAGATCTGATTTCTAGTCATGTCTGTGGTTGGTTGTCCTTCCTGCTCTTTAACCATCTATTAGATGTGGAGCAACCAGAACCATACGCATCCTGTATTCTGCAATACCTCAGCATGTGACATGGACCAATGTTATTAATTAAGTTTAAACTGATCAGCCTCATCTTTAGACTTCAGAGTTTTTATCCTGCCTGATTTCTGAAAGTATTTTAAAGATGTATATTCTATGTAAAAGGTACTGTGTTTTAGACATTGTGGTTTATAAGGATGGACTTTTCCATTGACAAGAACTCATAAATAATTTAAATATATGTAAATCATTTTTAACAAAGTGGCTTATTGTGCTTTATGAAGTGCTCTTTTCTCTCCACAGTCAGCGTACCGCTCTCTCTAGAGCCATGTTGCTTTATTATGAATCTCAACTACAGGCTGCTATAAGTCGTGCCTGTTGATGTTATTGCAATTTCTGCTTTTAAGCAACAAGTCTTTCTAAACTCTATGTTTTCCTCCTGCATTTATTTCACCCACAGGCCCTGAACAAGAAGGAGCACAGAGGCTGTGACAGCCCCGATGCTGATGGCTCCTACATCCTCACCCCCAGTACTGAGGAGAAATACAAGAAGATTAATGAAGAGTTTGACAACATGATGAAGAGTCATAAAATTGTAAGAGAAGCACAGAAACAGAAAACAACAGGGCAAAAAGATTGTATCTGATAACACTGTCTCCTGGTATTGATCGAGGTCATGCTGACATGTCTCTGTCACTTCCTCTCCAGTCCACAGGCCTTCCACAGCAGAACTTCATGCGTGTAGCACCAGGCAACATGTCATACAGTGCAGGAGGGGAAGGAGGAGGTGCGACCTCCCAAGCTCTAGCTGCTGCCACAGCAGCTCTGGCTGATAGTGGGATTCTCTCCTCGCCTCACGCACACCTCCACAGAAACATAAACTCTCCACAAAGACCTCCCAGCACTGGAAGCACAGGTGTGTGTGTGTGCGTGTGCGTGTGCGTGTGTGTGTGTGTGTGTGTGTGTGTGTGTGTGTGTGTGTGTGTGTGTGTGTGTGTGTGTGTGTGTGCCTGTGCCTGTGCCTGTGTGTGTGTGTGTGTGTGTGTGTGTGTGTGTGTGTGTGTGCTCGATAATCCCCTCACTGTGTGCACACTGAGCTGATGAGTCAGTCATAGGACACAACACTTGTTGCATTTAAATGTAGAGGATCACCCTTTGTATGAATGGAAGTTAGAATTACAGGAGTACAGTAAGCAAGTAGCACCACAAAAACCTGTTTGTTGGGTGCATGTCAGTGGTTACAGAACACAAAGAAATATAATCAAAATCAGTGTGTGTGTTTCTGTGTGTGTGCATAGGTGGCCTACAGGGCAGTTCTGACCTGGTTCTGCAAAATGGGTCTGGAGCTGTTGGTATGTATCTCTCTCTCAGGTGTCGTACAACCACACCATCAACATAGGTATATAAATATGTATTTCAAATTATTATGGACCAAAGAAATTGACATGACAAAATTATTCATAGATAAATATGTGGTTCATTCATTTTTTTCTTAATTTTCTACATACATGAATGCATGACTTTAATTTAAATCTGGACACTCCTTCATTACCAGCAGGGATCGTCTACAGTGGCAGAAATTCTTTCTACCACCTGTCGTCATACAACACCTACAACACCTCTTTATCAGTCATGATGCTTTAAGGGGCTCAGCAACTACCATGACAGCCTGACCTTTCTGCTTCCTGTTCATTATTCATCTGATCCTCCTCTCCTCTCCTCTCCTCTCCTCTCCTCCATTTTAAAAAACAGTCTGCATTTATAGAAAATATGTAAAGCTGATGTAGTTGAAGTGGTTTAACTGATGTTTGTGGAAATGTAAAAATAGGTGTAATTTCATTTGAAAGGTGACTTTAAAAAACCCTTCACTGTTTATGATTTATCAAAAGAGTGCAACCCACATATACAGTTATGCACAGTGCCCCAGAAATTGACAATGTTCTGCTTTATTTTGCACTCATTGTTTGGCTATACACATGTAATCCTAAAAGACTGTCTGGTTGGATTTGATTTGCATAACAGTCATTTGTATTAAATGTAAATGTGTATGACCATGTATTTTCATTTGATCACATTCATTCTGAAACTACACTGAAGTTTGTTGTTTAACGTCTCAGTTTCTCAACCTTTTAATTTGTTTGAGACTCCTTAAAACAAAGCAATACTTTCTTGTCACCCCTTCTCACTAGTTGCATGTTTGCTGTTTTGAGGAGATTCTTATAAAAATAAAGACCAATTGTCTGTAAGCCTGAAGAGGTGAAAGATCATTGGGCAAAATGAGAGGAAATAAAAACGGAATGTAATTTTATGTTGTCTGTATCTTGTCCTGTTAATACTTTTTAACCCCTCACATTTATTTTCTGACCCTTTGTGTGGGACAGATTGGAATCCCCGAACCCAGAGGGTCTGTCCTGAAAATGTATCGAGTTTGATCTTTACTCTTGAGTAAGCTACTGTACTAGTGGAAGTCCTGTAAGTGTTATTCAGAGCGGTTTCATTTTCAGTGACTTCCTGATATTTCGTTTTCAAATTCAAGTCATTACGTCACGTCAGAACATTTGAACGGTTTCAGCGTACAAAATAATGCTAGTTTAGGCATGTGCGTTATTGCAGGAGTCTGGATGCATGCCAGCCTTGTTTATTACTGGTTTATGTCTGCTATAATTATTATGACTGTTGGCTCTTCAACCTTCGCTACAAGCTGTCCTCCTTCCAGACTTTCTTCACTGTCATCTTCACGTTCTTTCTCCTGGAACAGCAAGTCTCATCTGAGCGCTGTCATTATGTAATGTCAAGAGCAAAAAATATAAATTATTCATTACTATCTCTTGTATAATGTATAGCAGTACTTTCTCTATTCTAACCCTCTAACCTCCCCCCATTTTTAACACAACTTTTAAATCCTCAAATATTTCTACGTTCAGATGTATCGTGCTTTCACACTAAAAATACAAATATGTCTGGAGGTCTGTAAATATAAACAGTTTTTTAAACTGATATGGGGCTGCTGGTCCATGTAGAAAAGCTCATATTTTCCATCAGCCAGTCAGGCAACCTGTCCCAAATGTCCATGAATCTCTAACTTTCTGTGTTCAGTGAACGGCTTTGTGGGTTCCCCTGGTGGAAGCACCTTGGGGAAGATCATGCCACCCAAATCTCCACCTCCACCTCTTCCACCTCCTGGGAACAATATGGTCCCCTCCAGCCGCAAGACGGACCTCCGTGTGGTCATTCCTCAGTCGAAAGGAATGATGCAAACGCTGGTAAGTATGTGTGTGGGTGGTTAACAATAACATGAAAACAATAACCACGTTAGAACCAGAATATAAATTTGTGCTTTTCGAAGTGTTGCACCTCTCAGTAACGCTGTAAAAACGCATGCCTTATTGCTTTCAGTGCCTGTAGGAACCACAACAGTTTGTGATGTTTTTCAAAGCAACTGCATAGAACTTTCATTATATGTTGATTTTGGCTGTGGACAAAAGCTGTTGTGTTTTCCAGAGGGAAGACTGCATCTTCCATGAGCATCACTGCCTTGTTGTAAGGCTCTTCATTTGGCTAGCCTCTGCTTTTGGTTTTGAAACAAAGACACAACCTGTTTTTGATGCTATTTAAATTTTTTCTGCCCCTGCCAAAGGAATAAAGTGTTCCGCTTTGTAAACCTAACCTTATGTAAAGTACATACGTCCATATGTGATGGATGATAGTATATCCACATCTTTTCAAAAAGTGCCTGATAGAATTCAGTGAAATTTCACTTATGCTTTGTAGCGGCCCTAAATGTGTGCATCTCATAATTGGTTTCTTCAATTTGCCACCACCAATTTGCCACCACCAAAATCATGTACTATAGGTGAATTGGTGACTCTAAATTGACTGTAGGCGAGAATGTGAGTGAGAATGATCATCCACTTTCAGACAGGCATTGCGCATCAGTGCCAAAACGAATTCTCTGTGACCCCTTCGATTTGTTCAAACTGGACCAGTCCAAGGCGTCATAATGCCACCTCAGTGTGTGCATTGACAGTGTATGTCGGTGTTCTGCAATGTTATGATGCAACAGCCAGCATAAAAGCTGACATATTTCACTATCTCCGCAGTGTAGCGTTCATTTTCTGTGCTTGTTGTTAAAATAACGGATTTCCTGTTGCTACCACATTGTTAAATCCCCCGTGGTAGGTCGCACACCGGAACATGTTACTACAATGTCACACCTGTTCTGCAACACCGGGGCACTTCTTTCATACAGACGCCTGTTTTAGGTACTGTTACTACCTCCCGAGGGGTCACATAGGTGAAACAAACTGACACCCCACTACGCCTTCATTGTGTTCAGACACGCTGGGGCGGAATAAAGGCGCAACAGGCATGGAATGAAAATGCTGTCTGAATGGGGCTGTTGTTTGTCTTTCTATGTGGCCCTGCGATAAACTGGCAACTTGTCCTGGGTGTACCCCGTCTCCCGCCCAAAGTCCACTGGGATAGACTCCACCAGAATGTTGTGTTTGGACAAAATTCCTCTAAGTTCCTCAGATTCTCCGACCACATATGGGATGACAATCTTGTTGCGAAACAATGTCATCACATCATTGCCATCCCATCACAATCAGCTGTGCTCTGCTCCACCTGCAGGTAAAAGTTGCCTTAGAGAAGGTAAATGCTTTGTGAACTCTTGGCTCAGAGAGTTAGAGGAACGCCAAGGCTAACCTCTGAACAAGTCAGGTCAGGAAAAAAAATGTGAATTATATTGTTGAATTGACCTCACTGTGAGCATCTCAGAAAGTTTGCTGAACAACAACTTAATTTCCTTGGATTAAGTCAGAAATGTGAACATTACAGAAAATTGCTAAACTAGACCTGGCTCTCCTCTAGAATTTTTCCACCTCATTTAAAATGGGATGTTGTAAGACAGACGGTTGGTATTATTGGTACTCAAGGTTTCTAGCTTCTATAATAGCATGAATAGAAGCAGTGCAAATTGTCCCGTGTTTCTATGTGAAAATTAATGATATAGAGTAGGGCCACATCAGCTTTATGGTTGCCCTCAAAGGGCCGGTTGTAACTGTAAGACTATATAAATGTATACTCTTTATCATATTACATAATTGCCTCTGCATTCGATTATTATTGGTTTTAGTAATAACTTTATTAATGCTCTCACACAACGTGATAAAATCATACAGCTGGTTTGAATCTGACCGTTCGGACAAGGGTTTTCCTTTGCTTTGCATGAAAAGAGCCTTGTCTTCCCGAAGCTCAAAAAACGTACTACTTGTATGGTACGGCACATCTCATGCTACATGCCCACCTCCCTCAAAAATAGTTGGAACTGACAGTGGTTCAGGCCCCGTGCCCAAATGAAGCACCGTTTTCCTGACTGTAGTCATTACGTTATCCAGTTCCAGAATTTTGCCACAGAGCTTTTTGGTTGATAATGCAATGGTAAACTGTCAGGGGTGTGTAGCAGTTACTTTTTTGCATTTTCTCTTTCACCAGTCCAACCAAGCCAGTTCTCTCGCCATACATTGCAGGTGCACCATCAGTAGTCAGCCCCACCAACTTTTCCCAGGGTAATTTCATTTTACTTGCGGACTTTTCCACCGCAATGAAGATGTACCTCCACATCGTCGTCCCGTGCATGGCGGCCACATCCAGGAGCTCCTCACTGACAGACAAGTCCATCTTCACGCCTCTTAAAAAGTGGCTAGCTGTGCCGTATCAGTCTTGTCAGTGCTTTTGTCAACAGCTAATGAAAACGCCAGATAATTGCGTGCTTCTTCAGCCAGGTGTGTCGTCTGACTCAGTGTGCGATAGTGTTTCTTGAAAAGCTGGCATTGTTAAAAGCCTGTTTCTGGTCAGGGCACACCTGCTCACATACCTTCAGCATACACTGCTTTAAAAATGCACCTTCTGAAAAACACTTTTTTATATTGGGTGATTTCTTCAGCCACAATAAAGCTGGCTTTCACTGCTGCATCATTTTTGGCTGTCACATATTCTGTTGAGAATGCAGGCTGCATGTTAATTCTTGGACCTTTTGTTGCTTTTCTTGGTGGCTAAGGTTAGCATACTTTGCTCCGTGTCCGCTGTAAATTGTATTCCTCGGGCAACGCCACTGCCTTGTAGCAAAGATGGCCTACTGGCTTGTCTAGATTAAGCACAAACATGTATGTATATCTAGCGGCTAGACCAGGGCTAGATGCCTTCAGTGCGCCACTGTACTTCCGTAAAGCAGCATAGAATTGTATTTTAAGTAAATTATATTCTTTGCAAGCTCTCTTGGGCCACAAAATGAGGTGGCGGGCCATATTTGTCCTGCGGGCCTTGCGTTTGACATGTCTGATACAGAGTGACAATTGAATATTTTTCTTGCTTTCTCCACACTTACCAGTCTAAAATCTGAGAATGTGTTGAAATGGCATGAAACATAAAGTCTGATTATGTAAGAAGTTTGAATGATATGGAAAATATAAATTACCATCAGAAGAGTTTTTATGAATGTTCTAAAGTTTGAGTGGAGTTTCTAGCTGAAAGCATGAATGACTATAGTGGGATACTATGTGGGATTTTGGAACATTCCCTCCATTCATGTTTATGGAGAAAAGACTGGTTTGAAAGTTTGAAAGGTATTAATGAGAGAAGTAACAACCAGAATATCCTACCTGATGAAGTATCTATGTTGAACAATGTGTAAAGATTTCAAGCTCAAGTCAGATTTAGACACACCAGAACTCAAAAGCAGAAATAATATGATGTTGTATTTCTACTCACATCTCAGATTGTAGCAAAAATAAGGCCTCATAAAGTGCACAGTACAAGAGGTTTGAGTGATTAGATGCATGCCATGTAACAGAGTTTGTGGTTGACGTGACTCCCTGCTCTGTCATTCAGAGCTTCTTGAGTCTTTCTCCCTTCAGACTGTACATTCTGCTGTGTTGTGTTACTGAACTTATTGATTTGCCATTAACTCCCTTACTGTTGGCCTTTCCTCTAACACTAAACTTAAACATGATGCAACGATTAGCAAACAATGCAAACGGAGAGGCTTTTTTTTAAATGTATTTTTATTTTTTTTATGATGACAAGGTGGCTCCAACTAAGTACATTTACTTGAGTATAATTTGAGGTTCTTGTATTTTACCTGAATATTTCAATATTTTGCTCCTTTATAATTCCACTCCATTTCATTTTGGAGACAAATATTGTTCTTTATACTTCTCTGCTTTTATTTGATAGCTTAAGTTACTCGTTTCCTGCCTACTTTTCAGTGTTAAATACCAACTTTTATGGGTCGACATTAGTGTGAAGTTGAAACATGCAACACAACTGTAAACAATGACATGTTAACATCTCCACAATGTTAAAACCTGCAGATGGTCGCTACATGTAAGATAACATAGATTCATTTGGTCACTTTGAAAGAGCCTTTCACTTTCTCCTCTAGTCATTGAAAAGTGTACACACTTAACTGTATGAACTGTGTGTTTTACACAATCTGGTAAAAACTCTTTTAGATCGTTGAGTTTTTAATAGTTCTTGTTGCTTTAAAGTAATAATCATAAAGAACTGAGAGGGTCGACCTCTCTTCATAGTCCACATTTGTTACCCATCATCAGTACATGCTAGCTTGAACTTGAATTTTCTAGTGCGGCATTTGTCACCTATAGTGACAGGAAGATGAAACGATGAGGAAGAGGAAGAAAACACAGTGGGTTAGCCTTGATGACATGTTAGTTCTAGGCCCGCATCAGTTTGTTAACCCACTGAGTGAGTGTTGAGCAGTGAATGACTTCATTGAGGCTGATGTCATTGCTGACATTATCAAGCTGGAATGCCAACACCCAGAGGAAAACAACATCAAACTTCTAATTACTCCTAGAAAAGTGTTGATTTAAAGAGCCACCAGTCTGATTCCATGCAGCTTTACACAACACACATTAAGCCTGCCAAACCAACCTGAAGAATGAATTGCCTGTTGGTATTTAGTGTTTGTTAAATTAATTGTTAAAACAATTAATTCATATGACAGCATTGAGTTTGTAGCAGTCGACCTCATTAAAATTCCTTAACAAGACTGCTTTCAGTTTATATGCAAAAGATTTCATCTCTCAAAAGAGCTTCATTTAATGCAATAATGAAATATTTTGAGTAATGACTATCAGGTCTTTGGATTTACAGAATAATATTTAAAGATTAACTAAATACATCGGCAGGTTTTAATCAGTTATTAGTAATGGACAACACCATCATCCATAAGCAGCTTTTTGCTCTGTTCAGCCTTTTATAGTGCAGGACACTGAACCCCAGCCAGTTTAGACACACTCTGGAAGTGGGAGGCATTCTGGGAAATGTAGAAAAATGTCAAGTAAAGCATGAGTAAATGTCGCAGGTCAATAAAAAGTGGACACGATCTTGTTAATTTTACATCCTGCCCAGAATACAAAAGTATCGAATATATGAGCCTGGACTTTTCCTACAGTTCTCACTTCCGCTGAAAACTAAATGGGAAACAATTTAATACTGACATCATGTGGTTGAAACTGGGCATTGCAAGCTATGTTCAGCTGTTTCACTGACAAATCTTAGCATAGCAGAGCAACAGCCTTTAGATTTTAGACTTGTCAAAATTCAATAAATAAACTTAATGACTGTTTTTATTTATTTTCAGAATAACCAGAGGCTGAGCGGCAGTCAGTCCAGCCAGCCTCTGTCCACCCCAGTGGTCTCCATCAACACGCCCAGTCTGACTCACCAGGGTTTGGTCTACTCCAGCATCAGCTCTGCCTACAATAATGGTACCTTATACTGTGTTGCTGTCATTAGTGTGGATGAGTATCGACCTGAGAAAAGACAAGAAAATGTTGTTTTCCTTTATTTATGTTTTTGCATCATTTAATGGATAAGTTACATAAACATTACACAACATTTCAAATGAAAAAGCAAGACAACCAGAACAATACACAATAATATATATCTTATTTTATACATCTTATAACCATTGGCTCAGATATTCCTAGCATTAAAGGAACTGTTCGCCCAAAAATGAAAGTTTAGTCAATATCTTCTCGCCCCCCATGCAGGTGAAGTTTATTACAAAGGCTGCTCATTCAGACATTTTATGTCAGTGTGTTAATGTGAGCAAAGTTTCAAAGCTTTTTAGCCTCATAATGAAATTGTGGGAAGGAAGGCCAATATTGACTCTTATTTGTCAGTCTAAAGCTTTTTGTGTGCCATGATTGCTCTCCTCTTTGTTAGATTACTCTCTGAACAGTGCAGAGCTGTCAAGCTTCAGCTCCCCTGCAGGCACATCTCTGGGCTCCATGGCAGCATGGCAACAGCAGCAGCTGGGCTCTCTGGGGTAAGTAACTGACAGGTACATTTCTCTTGTCATGGCTTTCACAGTGTGTTAACACTGTATCAGTAGCTGAGATGTTTATTTACAGCACTTTAAAAATCACTTGAGATATATACAGTTTGTATATATCTACAGTATGTGGGTTAGACTTGGAAATGAAAAATTAGCCTAATGACTTAAGTGATCATCTTTACATATGGAAAAGTATGTGACTGTGTAAGTTAAAGAGAGCAGCAGTCAGTGTGGCAAAAAAGTATTACACATATTAAAACACATTACACCTAAATAGAAAAGAGTAATGTAAGAAATGTTACAATAGCAACTACATTTTTCTCATATAGTTAATAGTAGCCATCATTGGCTACTGGTCATCCTAGTCAAATCAGGCTATAGCAGTAAAACCACTGAGTCTACTGAACTGAGCAAAGGTGTATTTTTATTCTCGTGTCAGATTTTTCATTTGTAAAATGAATAATGTGTTGTCCTCTCCATTCATAAATTCAAAATATTATTTTAAGTATTGGAATGTATTTATAACATGTACTTAAAGTATCTAAAGTAAATGCAAAATGATGCCTCCTGTGTGTGTTTTATTATTAAGGGTTTTAGTTATGAAACTATTTTTACGAATGGATTAAATTGTAAATTGCATTTTTTGTTGAATTAGATTGAAGCTGATATTATTTTAACTCATTTATGCCCTGTTGAATTGTTAAATCTTTAAAATACATAATTGTTTAGAAGCTCATATGTTTTATATATGAAATAATATTTTTACTCATATCTCCTAAAATAAAGTAAAAAGTACAATATTTGCCTCTTAATTGTGATGAAGTTGAAGAATCAAGTATCATAAAATGAAAATGCTCAAGTACAAGTACCTCAAATGAGTACTAAAGAGCAGTACCTGAGTAAATGATATATTTCATAATAAGCCAGTTTGTTAGTTTCACCACTAGGTGGCGCCTTCACCCTACAGGCACATTCATAAGACATCCTCCTTCCCTCTCCCTCTGTAGGTCAGTGAGTTCCAGTCTCTCCGTCAACACCAACCACAACATCAGCATCAAAGCTGAGCCAATCTCCCCACCCCGCGACCACCTCAACCAATCAGGTTACATGACCCAGGCTCATGCCCCTCCACCTCATCACTCCTCCACCACCAGAGTAGAGCTGGGAAGGTCTCCTGCAGACAGCATCAGCTCCTCCTGCAGCTCCCACGAGGGTGGCAGCGACCGGGAGGAGCAGCAGAGGCCTGACTTCCACTCGCTCCCTGTGAGTCGGTCAGAGAGTCCGACGGTCAAACGAATGAGAATGGACAGCTGGGTGACCTAAACTCTAGAGTCACATGACCACACCACACCAGGGCAAACACATGGACACTTAAGAAAATTAAATGTGGATTTTTATTGATGCATTATTTTAAATAAGGCTGAGTTGAGCAAAGTCATCGGAACGTTTTTGCCTCTGTCAGAATCATCTCATCAACTTTCAGAAAATCCTCAGTGATACTTCAAACACAACAGGATGACTTTTTAAAATATTAATCATTTTTGAGCATCACAGACTGATAATGTGAGTCTAATTGCAGTACAATCCGTCATTTTGTAATCCAGTGGGATGCAATAGAGTGCACAGAAGAATCCAGACAGGTCAGACTAGTGTTGTCTGTCAGTCTTTTGGTTCCATCTTTTCAGGTTTAAAGCAGTGAACTGCTTCTGGATGTCTCCCACTGGGTGCCACTCAGTTCATTTCTGATCTTCTCAGGGCTTTAAACATTGAATGAGTCCAACACAAAAGCAATACTCCATCTCTGTTACTCCTCTTTATAAAAAAATACACTTATTTATATCAACCAAAGCAGTATGCTGTTTTTATGTTGCTTGTTTTTATATTACGCACACAATGTAGTATTTCATTGACTCAAAACTGAAAGCCATGGACACTTGTTCTGTATGTACTACCGAAATATGTCATTGTTTTGTATATATATCTTTAATATATATCACTTTTTGTGTAACTATATATTGTCTGTTATATGTGAAATTCAACACCTCCAGCAGATGTCACAGTATATTTTGTGAATGATTGTCATACTAACAAGGCATCGGCCTTTCCTTTCTCATCAAGTGTCTGTTGGATAAATCTGTTTTGTGTTCAAACCAAGTCTCCAAAATATACTGAAATGCAAATGCAGTCTGGAAAACATTTTAATGAACAAAACAAATTTAGTTCATTAAAAATTGAGAAAAAGTGCTAATAAAGACAAAATATGAAATTGCCTGATATCCTCAACTCTGATAAATCAGGGAAAATAACTGATTTGAGGGGTGAGGTGAGACTATATGAGCTCATATGTGACAGGATAAAGTATGCTTTATTAATTGAATGAGCCACAGAAAATACAGAACACAGAGTACAAAAGTCATGTGGTTGTGCATTTAAACATGAGGTAATTTCTTCTAGTTTGTGTTTAAATGCATGATGAAGGAATCAAAACTAAAGAAACAAGTAAATTGGAACAGAAAGCCATTCCCTGGTGGATATTGATAGAGTTATAAGGTATAGTAAGGATAGGTATAGTGTTAAAAGTTCATGCACACAATTCTTAGCCTACCACAAAAGTAGTAAACTGAAATATATAAAGACACCGATGCTTTTTGTCATATGGACTGATGTACAACAGTATGAGAGAGAATCAGTTTAAAGGAGGCACAAGTTGGATAAATGAGGTTTTGTGATATTCTTGGAGATGGAACTGTACTGAACGGTAACATGATTTAATGCTGACGTGACCCGACACTGTCTAAGGGGGACAGTTATGTCTCTAAATCAGCCTATGGGCCGTGATGGACCTCAACGACAATAATGTGGACACAAGCTAATTTTAAGGGTTCACAAAGAGCACGAGGCGCGTACTCCCCGCAGCTCGTCCCTCTGCCTAAAAGAAACAAAACAGTAGTGAGACTCAGTTAGTTCAGATTCACAAGGGTTTAAAAGACAACATAATTATTCAAATTAAATCAGACTGTCAGACCTTGAGACAATATAATCTAGAGGTTCTCAACAATAATAAATAGTGTACAAGGTCTACAGTCAGATGGAATTCAAAAGGTTGAACAGCCAAACAGCATGGCAAAATCAATCCAGCCAAAGCAGCAGTCTGGCACTAAACCTGAAATAAAACACAACAGGTCAGTCATATTAACTGGCCACATTATACCTCAGAGGGAATAACCCTCCTACATTACCGGACTGATTTACTATAAGTTACCTCGCTCAGGATGGGGCACCTGGGGCCTCATTTATAAAACTGTGCGTAGGATTGGCGTCAGAAGGTCAAAAATACGATGGAGGGTGCGCACAGAAATATTCGGAGTTATAAAACAGTGCGCACGCACGTCGTACGCTGATTTCCCTTTATAAATCACAAACTTGTTTTAATGTTTTAATTGTGGCGAACCTGTGCGAGCTTCATGGCACGCCCACAGTTGCCTATAAAAACCCAGTGAAACGCCCCTGATTAATATTCATGATTACTGAATTAATTAGGAGCATCACGGAGAAACGGCAAAAAGAGAAACTTCACACAATGTAAAGTTGAAATTCTTGTCGGAGTGGTGGAAACAAAAAAGGCAATATTATTTGGAGGACACACTGCTGGTGTAACAAACGCCAGAAAGGCCTCACAATGAAGCCGTTAATGCTGCTGCCTCAGAAGGTCGGACTGTGGCAGATGTCAAAAAGAAGAGGTCCGACCTGAAAGTCAATGCAAAGAAGCGCATCGCGTTACACCGGCGGAGTGTGTGCGCCATGGGGGTTGGAGTCGGGAAACCGGAGCTCACGCCATTTGATCAGAAGCTGGCATAACTGGGGAATCTCTCCTGAGTTGTGACGGAGGCGGAGGGAGACAGATTCCATTCAGGGCGGATGGCATGTGTCAGGTAGGAAGATTGTATTCATTTGTTTTAAACGAGTGTAAACCAGATACATTCAGGTTGTGTTAACACATTCATGCACACAAAATTGGACTCTTTACAAAAAGTGGAACTTTGCTCAATAAATAATTTCTCTTTTGTAGTTGCTGTATGTTCCAGCGGTGGTGCAGCAGAGGAAAGGTGTGCGCCCGGCGTCTCCACTCCACCCTGTGAGCCCCAACCTTCCAGCAGCGGCCGTGTCCTCACAGAGGCTGTTCTTCAGAGGCAAAATGATACAATCAGTGCAATAAATGAAGTTGCAAAAGAATTGCGAGAAATTAAAAATGTGTTGGGTGAAATTTGCACTTCACTAAAACATCTGGCTAATAAATGGTCATTTCCATACTTCGTGTCATCTTTTTTTCTTTTTCTTTTTTTTTTTTACAACCGATGCATCACATTAACACGCTGGAGCATGGCACCAGTGTTTTCCTCAAACGTTTGGGGTAAAGGGGTCAGGGTCCGGGCCAACGCGACCATGGGGGGTAATGACACATACTTCATCTGTGCCACGTTGTGAAGGACAGCACACGCCCTCACAATGATGCACACGTTTACGGGAAGTATCCTAGAAGGTTATTGAACAGGTTAGACAACTACAACAGTGAAAAGATAACGTGTCTAAGATTTTTTACATTGATTATTCTTACCTAGAAGCCATCCAACACGCACAGCTCCAGCATCAAGATTGCGCCCAACACTGTCTCAATATAAATGAGTCGTGGGTTGACCCAGGCCACCGAGCCACTACATCTCTGAGTAACATGTCCGCATCACTTATGATTTGGACATTGAATTAAAATGTTTGCGCTTGATGAACGCAAATTCGTTTTCACTCGGGGCCCTTATAGCAACATGCGTGCAGTCAATAGCGCTGATTACATTAGGGAAACCGGTCTTTGCTGCAAATTGCGCTTTTTTGTTTGCCTGTTCACGCTGTAAGGCAACTTTATGTAGGCTACAGGTGCGACAAAGCAATTATACCAGCTAAGACTTCTGGCATAACACGGCTGAAAGTTGGCTGGGATATCCCTGACCTGTCAGCCAGCTCCCTCTGAAAAGTGCCGGTTGCCAGAAATCCGAGCGTTGACAGAATTTGAATTTGGGCTGCACGGGATGGTCCCCGTGGGTGCGTCGCTGTAATGCTGGGCCCAGTGCAGCACAGAGATCCAAAAGGACCGCTCGTCATCATTGGCCAGAAGGTCCTGATGGTCCCTGAAGAATCGCTCCCTTCTAAGTCGTCCGTTCGCCACATCTTCCAACAGTGCCAAATCCGCCATTGTGCGTCATTACTCCTTGTGATAAGACTCCTTTTTATACCCAGCTATTTGATGGAACCTAGGTTCCAGGTACAGGTGTGGGAATTATCCGTATTGTAAATGACAATCACTTCTGTGCGACATGTTAAAATATTAATTATGATAATAATAATGATGATGATATTGGTATAGCAGCTGTCAAAGCACGGTTACAAAGCCCACTACACAAAACGCATTTAAAACTTAGAGATAAATCGAAGTAAGAGCCATAACAAGTGAACACACTCTGAAACAAAAATATACTATAGTCTATATAAAACCAAGAAATGAAACTGTGCACTTGCATCGGAATGTGGCATCGAAAAAGACTTCCGTGTCTTTTGACTGACGGTTTACTTTTTTATTTATGAGAATGAATTTCAACAACATTAATATTGTTTTATGTGTTCGTTTGCAATGACACATACATGCATATCTGTTTGTATTTATTCTCCAGGAGGATCAATCAAACAGCTGCTTAATTATTTGTTGTCAAATTGGCTTCGAGTGTTTATATTTGGATTTATTTCACACACTGGTATTAATTTCACACTCCGTTTCTCCGTTTCATCCTTTCACCACCTGAGTCGTAGTTTCCCCGTTTCTCCATTTCTGTGCGTACGGATGGGTCAGAGTTGCGGTGGAGGACCGCACATTCTCCCGTCAAGTTTGCTTTTTATAAATCCCACGGATTGCGGAGAAAGCGGCGTGCGCCTTCTTTCGTGCGTACGCAGCGTTTATAAATGAGGCCCCTGGTCTGTACTGAGGGCTCAACCAGGAGAGATGAACGCTGGCTCTTTTCCTAAAGAGTGAAATTATATTACATATGTCTGCAGTTGAACAAAAGAACTAGAGTTAGGCTACTTATAACCTACATCTTCAGCATGGGGCTACAGAGAATAGGACAATCTGGCTCCTTCAGGACAGCAACACCACAACTACAACTAGATGTATAAAAAGACTCATTAGCTTTCTGATAACATAGCCCATCTTTTCTCCAAATCTCTGCTTACCTGCCCAAACACAGGAGTCCTGCCACACATCTACCAGGCCTCAGCCCAAGAGGCACTAATTGCCTTCACCTGTTCTTATGAAGGTGGGAAGCTCTCTGGCCCCACCTACCTGGGCGGTGCTTTAAATCTGGATGGCCGCTCTCACACTGCCAGAGTGGAACGTGCGGGTAAGCACAATGTAGCACATGTGGTGAGGAGTGCAAAAGCTGCAAGAGTAACCACAGTAGTTCCTCTGAATGACAGCGTGGACGGGCTTGAACAGAAAGAAAGAAAGATGAGAGGAGGTTTTGTAGGCCTTAACGGAAAAAGAATTGGGTCAAAAAAAAAAACAATGACAGTATGTCAGAAGCATCAGTCCACTCCAAAAGCAGTGCTGTATTTTAATGATATTAGCTTTATGTAAAAGGTGTCTGTGCATGGCAGATGTTGAGGTGACTGTGAAAATAACATCTACAAAGGAAGTTATGGTGCTTGGTTCATGAGAATACAAGAACGAGAAGAGAATTGAAAACAGTCAGTTCAGCTCTTACAACACATCAACAGCACCAGTATGTTCTGGATTGGACTGTTTTGATGATTAGACTATAGCCTGCAGGAAATGCAGTCCACAGAGGATGCACTAAGTCAAATACCATCCGTATAAAGCATACCTGGCTTTCACAATCAGGGTTGTGTGGTAGAGAACTATAAGAGATAAATTAACTACACCCCAGCAGGAAGTCAGGTGTGAATGGAGAACAGGAAGTCAAGGCTTCCAATCATTGTTGTGTAAAAAGATGAAGTCTAGACCTTGGAGGAGAAAAACTGTCACGTGTGACTGACTTAAAGCAGCACCATTGATAAATAGTCATACACTGTATACCATCTCATGTTCTAAATTCAGAATTTTGATCACTTATTAAAACAAATTTAACAGTAAAACATTTAATATTAGGTCAATTTTGTTGATGAGCCACATTTTAAAATTAAAACCATTGTGCAGCAATGAGCCGGGACCAGGCTTTTAGAGGAGGAAGAAGACTGATGTTTACTCTGCATGAGTCTTGAACCCACAACTTTCACCACCATCATTTTCATTTTGAGCTATCTAGAGTGCTGTACACATGTCTGTCCATGTAAGAGGAAAATGATGGAGACAAATGACAAATACATGACGGTTCATCAGCAGAATTGCCCAAACCCATCATTATTTAGGTTCTTAGATTAAAAATATCTTTGAAATAATTTGTCTTTAATGCAGTGTTTCTTGCCCTGCATGTTTGAAATGTTTCCCTGCTCCAACACACTTGATTGAATGAATGGTTTGTAAGCAGGCTTCTGCAGAACTTAATGACGAGCTGATCATTGGAATCAGGTGTGCTGGGGGAAGGAAACATGTAAAATATGCAGGGCAGGTGATCCCCAGCACAATGCTTGAGTACATATAAGATGCTAGTCTGCATTCCAGCTGGGACTCAAACTCACAGTCTCAGACACAAAGGGCAAGTCATGATCTTCCTGAGCTACCTGAGAGACCATAGATGGCCTCACATTATGACTTAGGCATCACCAGTGATGGATGGAAGGGCAGATTTCTGAGAATTTGTGTATTTTATCTTGACAACATAGAGATGTCTGTAATTTATTTTTACAAAGATCGATTGCTCCATAAGTGAGAAACTGGTGTTTAAAGATGCTCTCTTATGCCATTGTTCACCTGATGACAGAATTCAAAATTCTGTCAAAAATTCAGTTTTTGAGATGCAATTTTGAAATTCAATACACTGCATCACCCATGATCCCAACATTTTGTCATTTTTTTCATGAACATTGCAGGTTTCTTATGCCAGATTTTGCAGGATGACTGTTTACAGTAAAACATTTCGATGCACTGTGGGCTCAATTTTTGATAATTCAAAAATCTGACTGGATTGATTGTGTCGGACACTCTGAAGATGCAGTGTAGCAAGTTAAGTGCCGATTGAGCAAATAATGTGGGAGGAGACAGGTTTAATAAGTTTTATAGTTTTTGAAAAAAGTAGTCATATCCTTCATAATTGCTACCAGATCAAGCATGGAGAAGTTTCTGCTCAATTTGGGCTATATTTTGGTGAAAGTTGCAAAGTTGTAGCACATATGACTGGTTGTTTTGAAGCTTTAAACTTCACTGCTGTAGCACCACCATCAGGAGTATTGACACAAAAAGCCAGTTGAGGATGTTTGGCATAAGACTACACCTACCGTATGTGCAAAGTGTGGTTATTTTTGATGCATGGGAAAGCAGATTTCCTAGGAAGAATAATAAGAACACTGAACAAAACAAGAGGGACCAGCAGCCTAGCTGCCCAGTCCCTAAATATCAGCTAATGGCCTAACTGCGATTAACATGTATGATTTAGGTATGATAACCAAAACACATGAACTAATCACAGTTACTGTAAAGTGTGTCTGCCTGTAGGAACAGGATTAAACCAGTTCCAATGAAGAGAAAACAACTGCTCCAGGCCTCGCTCACCCAGTATACTGGTGGAGAATAGTAGGCATTAAATGCTCCAAGGTTAATGGGAATGATGAGAGCCAACAACTGGAAAAGGTTTATGTGAGCTATAGTAGATTGTGTAAGAAATAAGTATAGCAAATAAAAAGGAGCATTTTTATATTTCTGGTGGTCATATTAGTATGAACAGCTGACTTCAGCATGATTTGTTTTTTTATGAGGCCAAATCTGGGGGTCCAAATTCCCTAAGAATAGACTTACATGATTACACAGCTGACTCCTTTAAAAGGATTCAGTATCCTACTCTGTGGAACACTATCCGAATAGATTTTGGCTGTTTGAAGTGACTTCAGGAATAATCAAACAGGGGCTGCTTCTGCTTATAGGGCTATAAATATTTAGTGTATAAAGTCTGTGGGCAAATTTTTGTTCCTAAATCAGTGTAGTCCAAAGTATGAGACATATCTGTAAATCAGAATTTCCACTTAAATTTGAGTGGAGAAGATGATGTTAAATATCTGTTGCATATAAGTTAATATATAATATATATGTTAATATATAAGTTACAGTGGGAAGTATGCCATAACTGGGATGACTGGGAGTAGAGCAACATGGGTACATCAACATGGCAATAGCAAACAAGAGAGAGAAGAAAAAAACAGACAAAAAATTGACACACTGTGAGAACTGAACGTGTTACATCAAGTGTAGCAATGAAGGAAGCAGGTAGGAAGACAAAATGAAGAGATAGATAGAGAGGAAAAGACGAGACAGGAAGGTGAGATGGAAAAGAAATAGAGAGAGAAAGGAGAGAATTATATGGGTGAAAAAAGAGAGAAAGGAAAACTAAGCTGAGACTTCTTGGCAGAGGTGGCTAACGATTTTTTTAAATCAAGTTATGAGAAAGGAACAGGAACAACTGACTCAAACATAACAGGGGTTCATTTATCCCCTGTCATGAAATGAGTGTATGACAGAGGAATGGGCTCCACCCTCTGTGCGTGTCTGTGTCACACTTCAAACTGTTTTCTCAAAAGTTTTCTCAAAAGTCATTAAAGATAGGAGAATTAAATTATGTGGAGAGTTTTATTTTGTGCTGTAGCCAGATCCCGTGACAGGAACAATCAAACAGGTCTATAGAAACAAAAACCCAAAAGAAGCGACTCTGCTCTTAGAAAAGAAGTCAAAAACAGGTGATTTTGCATTTAATAAGCAACTGTTATAGAAAGCTTTGCACCTGCAAATTTTACATTTTATTCTCTCGTAGGCGACAAGTGTGTCTTGTCCATTATGACACTTTTCGAGTATGACTCTAAAGCTTTCAAATTTTAAATTCACAGATTTATAATTGAAATTAATTATATATATATATATATATATATATATATATATATATATATATATATATATATATATATATATAATAGACCACCAAACTAATTAGTTTGCATCTGAAGGTAACATTGTGTAAATGGATGGATTGAGAATTGACAAAATGAAAGGAGTTGAATACTTCTACAAACAGCGTATTCTGTTTTTCCTTTTCTTAACCAATAGACGATCCGACGGCCCGCTGATGTCAGAGCGCATGAGCGAAATACTTTGTGGGATAAAACTCATGTCACTTACTAGTAATTCATTAAAAGTATTAATGTGGTAACTTAAAGTATCATACAAACTGAACACTTTTGCAGGGCACTGTATGCATGTCACATTTTCATTATGGGCTGAGCCCCCTCAAGGTCTGATCTTAGAAATGCCCCTGGTTGAGATTGGATTATTTTAAATTTAATACTTGATTTTATGTTTGTTTACAATGTACATTGTGCTGCACTGTATCATTCATGCCAATCCTTCTGGAAAACCCATAAGTCTTACAGATTTTCTGCATTTCAGAGTCCCTACAGGACTTCCATTGATTTCTTAAAGGAAAATGAGGAGGCCGCCCATGTTGTCATTAGATAAAAGGCTTATTTTAGTCCAGTAACCATGTCACAAAGGATGGTCTAGTGTTTGTGTTTTTCTCTATTCAATATTTGAATGAAGTTTTGTTTTCTCAGGGTTTAATTCTGCATGTGTTATTTTTATTTTATTTTTAAGTCTTAGGGCCATTTACACAACAACACTGCTTACATAAAGCTGTAAACGTTTGTTTTGGTTTGGCCGTTCGTTTTCATGACCATGACGTTTTGGGGGCCTGAAAACAAACTTTTGAAAACGGGTTCCAGAGTGTAATCTTTTGACAATGCAACCATGGCCGTCATTGTGTAAACCAGCAAAACGCATTTATTTATTTATTGCAAATAATGCTCTTCCAGCAAACTGTAGACTTTCAGTGATGTTGATTTTGAAAAGCTATATTGCCAACTATTGGCCTGGCATGAATGCTGCAGCGCTTTAGGTTGTTTTGTGCACAAGGACCATTTTCACAACATTATAGCGTGAACATGGAGCTTTTTCAAAACACAAAGGAAAAACTTTTTAGGTTGACACATATGCTGTATGCATGTCACACTCTCATTACCCTCCTAAAGGTCTGATCCTAGAATCGCCTCTGGTATATTTATATATGTATGTATGTATCCGTAGACGTGTATTAGTTTCCATTGGTGCAAGGCGCTCGCCGCGGTGCTTTTATTTTGAAGGTCCTGCTTTAACTAGGCTGTGTTGCATCTGGTTTGATGAACAGAGAGGAGGAAGTCCAGCAGTCACCGCCGTGTTTTAATGACGATAACCTGAGCTGCTGCTTCTGTTTTTCTTTCTATCCTCCTCTTACGTGTGTGTCGCATCCATGATGTCGATTTCAAACACTCGTCGGAGGTTTCTCATCCACGGATAAAGGTAAGACTCCTGTCTTCCTGGGAGAAGCAGAAATTCAGGTTAGCTTACCTGTGGTGGTCTTCGAGGTGGGGCAGCTCAGGTGAGCCTGTTCCTGGCCGGAATCTTCTCCTCTGGCGGACAGGTGAGAACAGCTCAGCTATTCTTACGTATTAAATTCATGGGGATCTTTTAAGTGCTTACAGCTGCAACCCTGCAGCTGTAAGCGTGGTTTTATGGCAAAACTTAAAACCGTGTCGTCAATGCGGCTTTAATTTCAATGAAATGCTCTCAGCCTTCATTTCTTTTGGTTTGCTGTCAGCGTTGTGACCTTATTATAGAGCAGAGGGTCATGTTTAAGAAATATCCTCGCTGCGAGTGGACGCCGTGGCTGTTTTAGGTAAGGTCTAGAGGACTCCTCTTAGGAAAATACCCTTATTAGTAACCTCAATTAAAGGTCCCACCTTTACTAGCTCTGAAAGCAACTTGAAACCTCTTTGAGGTCAAATTCGGATTCTTAAAAGGACATTATTTAGCCACCAAAAAACGTTCAGCATGTTAGGCACGTTATGGTTTTGTTTATGATGTGGCAGCTTTGCAACCACTCAAGTTACAAAATCATAGATTAAAATCTGCAAAAATCTGAAATCTCCTGGAAATGTCGATTTTTAAAAAATTCATGCAGACCTACTTTTTCTTGTGTGTTTTCTGCAGCGAGTCTTGCCCCATATCAACCAGTGAAATACTTTCAGGAAACAGCTTCTTCTTGTTCAGACAGGGCTGCTATGCGGTTGCATAACTTGGCCCACCGGCTTACTGCATAGCAATAAAGCCATATTAAGTAGAAGAGGTTAAGGGTGCAACGGGTGTTTAAAAATTAGATCATGTTTGATTGTGATGTTTAAAAAAAAAAAAGATTATTTCGTATCCAGGTAATGTCGAAATTGTCCAGGCTTTTTATTTAATTTTACAAGAACCACCAGATGTTTCTTGCAAGAAAAATGTATTTAAAAAACCTACATTCTTTTTATGTCCCCACCAAAGGGGGCATATAGGGCCCTTGTTCGTATGTAAGGGCTTATAGGTTCATCCACATCACAAAAACTGCTGGATAGAATTCTGTAAAATGTCAAACATGCTTTGGGGCCCTAAAAGTGTGCATCTCATAATTGATTTCTTCAATTTTTTTTTTTTTTTTTTTTACATTTTTAAGCACATCATGACTGTTTGCTCACTTACACCTGTAATAGAGATTATCTTTAACCTCCAGCACAAATTGAGTTTTTCCTTGCAGCGGGGGCATCTGTGTCCTTTGACACAAATCTTCTAGTTAAATGTATGGGAGCCTTTATTTTTTCAATCATAGCATGACGGGCACAGTTGCATTTTGTGCAGGAAATTAGTAAATTAAGGAAACTTGAGTTTCTGGCAGTTGAAATCACTATGAAGTGAATTGTCAGTGCACAGTAGAATTATGACCCTATTGGTGTATACATTGGTTTCCTATAAACCTCACTTTCAATGCTATTTAGTCAGCCACTAGAAACGTAGGAGGAGGAAAACTGTCTGTTTCCACTTTAAGAGCACAATACAAGATGTTTATTTCAGACACATGGCCCACCATTAAGTTTCAGTTCTGGCCCTCTAATGTAAAAAAGTTTGAGTCCCCCTGTTTTATATGTTTTGGTAAGATGAAATCTTTGTTTATTCATCTTTCAGATCTCTATGTATGTAGAGGAGCCAGTCTGCATCAGTGCTTTTATGTTGAACAACAGATTAACCCAGAATCATTCTCAAATGCTGTCATCTGTTTGTTGTATTCTATGAGGTATTATAAAAAATCTGTGTCTCTTTTATTTGATTCATTTTTTAGTACTGACCTGATTTGGGAATTGAAGTAGAAATATATACATGGTTGTCAGCGCATGTGTGTAAGCCTGCTCCAGCATCTGTAATAACAGTGACTCAGGCGTTCTGTATACAGGATCCAATCATTCAGAAGTTTAATGGGGAAAAAACCAAAACATAATTCTCTCAACTCAAACATGCATGTGCTTTTCTCAGTAGAATCATCAGTCATTGAAGGCAAATGTATATTTTATTTAGATGGATGCATAGAGTAAGTCTGAATATTTCCTGATTTTTGCTTTATATTTTATTAAATAAAATTATGCACTTATTCATGTAGATCATTTTTCATATATTTCAGGTACTGTGGTTAAACCAGTTTACCTGTCTAGCATGCGTCCATATTATCATGTTCTCATATACTGTCACTATGATCAACAAAAGCTATTTACTTTCTTACTTCAGAGCAGAACTTTGTTGCATTTTGTGTTTTGCTGCTGTGATCTTTAACCTCTTCACTATTGGCTGCCTGTTTATTGTGATCTCATATCAATTTATTCTGTTTTTCTTGGCAATCTCACTAAATAAATTTGCATAAGAGAGCCAGATAAATGGCTAGAAGGTGATGAAAGAGAGGTTTTTAAGATAGATTTCTGGACAAGGTTGCCTGCAGAAAGGATGGATGCGTCATCAGTGTCTCCTTGAACTGGTCAGGCTGTGTGCCGACAGCCCTCATGTGTCCACAGACTGCTGGCATTGGGGATGTACTTTAAAAAGGACGTGATGCCATTTAAACAAGAGCTGGCTGATATTTTTAAATCAAGCCTTGACGAAAATGTAGTCCTTCTCATTAAGATATCGGGATCAAGGCTGGCCAGCTGGCAGGCTGTGCATTTACGTGTTTTTAATGTTTTTTGGACCACACCAATTTACACTTAGCTCCTTCGATAGTGAAGTCAAAGGTTGCTGTGTTGCTCAATGACTCTTCAGTAGCACTGTGTACACATGGTTATCGTGGTCATTTTGTGTTCCCATGATGCCCTCTGTAAATCCTTCTGGCTGTCGTAATGGTTTGTAACTGGGATTTTGATATTGGGAGAATTCCCAGTTAATTATTGATGTGGAGGCTCTGCCTTTAGAGACTACAGAGTGTCATATACAGAGCATGGCTCAGGTACACTAATGCAGTTTTGATCAAACCTCAGTCAGTAACCAAAGAGTGCTTAGGAATAACCGTCACGTTGATATTGGTGAGAGCCGACTCTGCAGCAAACAAACAGATTCCTTGGCTAAAGCTGCTAAATGCCTTCAGTTTATAAAAACCTTTTCTCCACGATGCCTTGTTTCTGGACTTTTTACCAGTGATGTCTGAGTTCACACTTCATAAGACTGAGCATGAAGTTCAGGTCACGCGCATTAAAATAGATTGGTTCACCATGGTATTTCACAATTCTGAATCTTGACCGAAGTTCACTGTCCCAATGAATGAGTTCACGTTCATTTCTTCCACTTGTTTGAGATGCTTCTTTTTCAATATATCTCCTCTTATTCATCTCTCCCCAGTCCTGCATCATTGTCTCCAGAATTTGGGGATAACGAGTCATAATCCAGCTCTGAATGTCTTTGGTGATTATTATTATTATTTTGGCGTTTAAATAGTTATTTTTGTTTTTAGTTTGATTGTCAATCATCCATTGGTAATCATGTGGTGCCTTGGGTTGAATCTATCCAATCAGCGGCTTTGTTTCATACCGAGCCTTATTAGTCTACACTGTATAAAATCCCCACTGATGTTTACACTGTCTGGGGTCAAAGACATATGTGCTACTTGCTCCTTCTAGGAAGTTAAGTGATCACCTCAGTGTGTCTGTTTGTCTCTGTTGGCAGGAGTATAAACTACCTGATGGATTAGGATGACATTTTGTGGAACGATTGGGCATGTAGCAAAGAAGAACCAATAAAAGTTTGGAGCAGATCCAGAAGGGATCCCTGATTCTTAACATTTTAACTTTTAAAAAGGCTCTAGACAGATTTACATGAGACTTTTAGAGAGAGACAGCAGTGATGGGAACAGTTTTCCAACAGGAAATGCTTCTGGATCAGTTGTTTCAAAAAGTTCTGGACGGATCCATATTCTTGGTGCATGTTGTCATGGTGACAGAGTCTACATACAGATGTTGCGTATAAATAGGAACGAAATTTGTGGGGTGAAGCGACCCTTTGGAGGAATGCTCAGTCTGTTTTCAGACTAAGTGCTACAGACTTGTGCTCCCCCAGGCTTTTTTCCATGGATAAACTGGTCTAACTAATGTAGTCATACATCTTTCTGTTGAAACTTCATTAACCACGAGTTTAGTTCCACAGAAACACAAAAAAAAAATCAAACATATTTAAAGGATCGTGAATAATGAGTTCATAATTTTTACGAAGCTACAATTGTGTGCTCAAGATGTAATCACTTGTCTTATCTGTTGACAGACTGGTTTGATCTTTAAATATATTTAATTTCTTTTGTAAAACTGTCAGCCTTCAATGATGTCAAAATGTAGTGCTTGTTTCAAGTATACTGAGCAACAGTGGAAACGCATAATTTAAAAAACCCTGTAATTTCTATTCTCTAGCCCTAATCTACTGAAACAAACAAACTTGATTCACTGAAAAGACTTTTTTAAAGTACCCACAACCAAAACATGTTAAATCATGAATAACCATCATTTAGTCATAACATAGAAATAACAGTCGTTGGTGCATTTCAGAGTAAACGATGGTGCTGGTGAGATTTTTTTCTGCATGATTGAAAACACCTGGCCAAGGCGATAATTTACCGGGTCTAATTAATGTCCAACTGACGATGCGACGATTCCTGAAAAAACTGCTAATGGATGACGGTCAGAACTTGTCCAGATCCACGGTACATGGACAGCCATGCGTTACCGAAATATGGTCCTAGGTCCACACGTCATTCCCAGGATACAGCAATCAGGCATCACCTTCATGCATGACAATGCCAGACCACATGTGGCTCATGTCTGTCAGGAGTACCTGGACCAGAACAACGCTGTCCTTGCTTGACCAGCATATTCACAGATCTCAACCCAATAGAGCATCTGAGGGATGTTCAGGATCACCGGGTGAGAGAGAGAGATAAATGGTGGCGGTAGACATGCACAGTAGTGACTATTTTTGTTCTCTGTCTCACCACTCACACTTTTTGACTTGTAAACACTAAGGCAAAAACCACTAATCTGCACAAAAATGATGTTTCTGTATGGCTAAGGGGTGAATAAAGATGTGTGAACCATAATTTGCCTTTGATATTTAATATGAACAGGATGACAGGACATTAAAAAAAATGTGATTCTACTGTTGGTCAGTATATAAAAATGTATTTATTTTAGCCTTCCTTTAGAGTCAGAGATGATGTTCTTAAACCTCCAATAATTCTTTATCATTCTTTGTGGGTTGGTCACCATGAGTCATTTAAACCACTGCTAATGTAAAAATATTGAATAGATCAAAAGATGTGAAAGCAAAACATAGACTTCTCTGTTTTCAAACAAAATCACATGTAATCAGAATATTCTGAAAGATGCTATAATCACTGCATGAAATATAAAATATTTCTGCACATAGTGACCATGAAAGTCACAATGAAGTGGAAGGTCCTTCACCTCACACTAAAAGGCATATATGTAACAAGTGGATTAATAACACCAAGACACAAGATTCTACCTTTTGAAGTGTGTCATTCAATGCTGCTTCCAACATGATGCATCCATTGAAATAATCGTAGTCTAGTTTAGATCATGACATGATTGTGCGCTTCAGATAAACCACAGATAAATGTTTCAGTGGCCCTCGTCCCTTTCCTCTGCCTGCTGTCTCTCATCCCCTCAGTCATCCACCATCTAATCCTTGTATTTGGGTCAGGCTAGAGAATTCTGAATCCAGGCTACAGATATCTGAGTCATGAACTCGGTAGAGATAAGTGGTTGTAGAATAAGTGACAGGAATGCTAATTAAGCTCCCTTTTAACACTAATGTCCCTTTTGAAACCTTTGAATGCCTATTGTTATGGTATATTGTGTTATCGACATCTGACGTTAAATGCTTGGACTCTCAATGTTTAGCTGTATTTTCACTTTCTCTCCTGTCTGTCATCATCTCTGCATGTTCTGCAAACACTGTTTCTTATCTTGTCCCCTGATCAGTCACTACCTCCCGTGTTCCTCCACTTCCCTTCACCAGCTGATAAGATGGCAGGTCATAAGTCACAATACAATACAAAGACTAGTTGTAAGAGGCTTATGGGACCATGGCATGTCAGACGCAGCAGCGCCTCGGAGCAGGTTTAGTATTGCAGAGATCATTTAGAGAGATGACAGCTTTTAAAGCATTAATTAGTGGTGCATTATAGTATGCATAGACTGTTTTGGTTACCTGAGGTTTGCTCCTGTGAAATGGAAATCTTGTTCTTGAGTGTGATTTTGCAGTGGCTGTACTCCCAAAATGGGATTAGATCTTAGTTACACACCGTATTTGCACTAATGACCACATAACCAAGAGGGAGGTGCACAGAATACCTGTACAGTACAGCACATAGGTGTTCAATGGCATGCTTTTTATAAAGGTAATAATTAAGACCCAAACTATAAATTGCAATGCATAATAAAAAGCAACTGTCAACTTTTTCCTTGAAATTTTTTATCATTTTGTTATTGTTGCAGTTTTGTAAATGGCGTTAAAACTAGGGGTGCCATGATTCTCCAAATCCATGATTCAATTCAGACCATTTTCAGCACTGACAGCTATGTCACTGTCAGATTATTGAGTATTGACTTGTAAATGTCAACAGTCCATTGGTTTTATGCTCTGTAGCCATTCATACTTTATTTATACTCTATGAAATTATTCCTTAAAAAACTAGTGTCATGATATTTACATGGTTATCAAATATGTATAAAAACATATTTTTTGGGGGTACCAGACAAAAAACATTTGGTAATTTATTTAAAATCTATTAAAAACAAATCGGTCATCAATACGTTATATGCTAATTGCAAAATTCACATAAAGGTCCATAAGTCGAGTAGAAAGTGTTTTTGTCAACAATTTTTTACCTCAATCTAGTACTACATACATAAATCTTTAAAAATAAATAAATCCACAAAATGTAATTAAACTATCAGCGATAATTCAGTTTGAAGAATGACACACACACACATGGATGGACAGAACCCACCAGTCAATTGTGAACACACTGTTAAACACAAAAACAAGTGTCCCTCGATGGCAGACCTTCAGACAAGACCATGATTGATCACATAAAGGAACGTGTCAGCAGACCTTCATCAAAGCAAAGGCCATAAAGTAACTTACACAAAGGAAATAGAACGTACATGAACATATTTGCGGTGTTATTGTGACAAACAACCATTTTCATAGTTTCTGCATAATCACACGTCATAAGTGTCATTTATGAGAGATGCAGTTATGAACACAAAAGAAATCTACCAAACAAACCCGATGTCCATGTGCCCATAGAGAGAGAGAAAAACCTGCTGGAACCACCAGCTTATATAGCTGAGGAGCAGCAGGTACAGGTGAAATCAATTCCCTTGATTTCACCAAACAGGAAGGGCAGCCCAAACAGGAAGGGCAGCCCAAACAGGAAGGGCAGCCCAAACAGGAAGGGCAGCCCAAACAGGAAGGGCAGCCCAAACAGGAAGACAAGAGGGTTGTCACACGCCCCTCCATAAGATCAGTGTTCGGCCCTGTAGACTGAAAAACATTCAAATTAATAACGTCATGCCATATTATGGAACGTGAAGTATTTCTGACAGTCACTAGATCCCCAAAATTAGGGGTCCCTTATCAGAGCAATATAATTGCTCACTTTACCCAAACAACCACAACCAATAGGTTTACCACCACCTCTTTTTCCAAAATGGTAATACTTGAGAAAATAGAGGTTGTAAGGTCAGGAGACCTTAAGGCAAAGTGGCACGAGATAAGGCATCAGCAACAAGATTGGCAGTGCCCCCAATATGTTGTATATCCAACTCATAAGGCTGCAAGAATAAAGCCCATCTCATCAACCGTTGATTTGGGTTTTGCAGTGACCGCAAAAACGTAAACGGATTGTGATCTGTAAACACAACAAGGGGAGCGCCCGACCCAACATACACATCAAAATGTTGGAGGGCCCAAACAAGTGCAAGAGCCTCTTTCTCTATCACAGAGTAGTGCAACTGATAAGACTTAAACCTTTTGGAGAAGTAGCTTACAGGTCTCATTACCCGGAGGTTCATTTGTATATCTGTTGTGTCTACATATTGGACTGCATGTTGAACAAGGGGACAGTATGTGATCTTTTGTGGCTCGTGTCACAGCCCGGCTCCAGGGAAGGACAAAGAGGAGAGGACAACACATGACTTTTAACTAATAGTTTATTTAACAGAAGATAATTAACCAAAGACAGTATAAATGTGTGTAGATCAGTGATATAGAATGGACAAAGCATATGAACACAAAAGAAATCTACCAAACAAACCCGATGTCCATGTGCCCATAGAGAGAGAGAAAAACCTGCTGAAACCACCAGCTTATATAGCTGAGGAGCAAGCAGGTACAGGTGAAATCAATTCCCTTCCTGTTTCCCTCCTAACAGGAAGGGCAGCCCAAACAGGAAGACAAGAGGGTTGTCACACTCGTCTCATATCGATGGAATAATCTCCATCGAGGTTACAAACAGCTAGATGAAAAAGTGTTTAGAGTCACGTGTTAAAGATGCTGTCTAGATGTTCTACAGTCATAAATAGAGGAGACTGAAAAAACAGATTATGATTTGTGTTGCTTGGTTGTATCTCTTGTTTGTCGGGCAGGATAATAAATATGTTAAGTGGGTTGACAATTTTATGATGAGTAATGAGCTGGACTATTTCTCAGCTGGGCGGATTGACAGAGGAGCTGCAAAGTCTCCTCATAAACCACAACTTATTATTATTAAATTAATCAAAAGAGACATAACTTGTTAAGTCATGAGCTTTACAGGTGGATTTACCTTTGGACAGAGCAGGGCTTGCTGTTTTCACCTATTTCCAGTCTGCTAAGCTAACAGCTACTTGGAGTAAATTTACAGTTTACAATCTACTGTATTTAGTCTCTGCAAGCTAGTGAATAAGCACATTTCCCAAAATGCCAAACTATTACCTTAAATCACTTGAGAGTAGTTTTGCTCCATGCTTTGACTCTTATTCGAGCTTATAAGGTATAATTTTAAGTTACAGTTCATGAGAAAATTCCTCTTTTCATTTCCACATACAGTAAATGCAGTCATCCTTTTGATGGCTGTAATTTACTTGTGGGCTGATGCGTCTTCATACAAATTCATGTCAGTTACATAAAAGATATGTCTGCTAGATGTGAATGACTGTAATTCTAAGAATGTGACACAGACACTGATGAATTACAGTTTGATGAAAACCAAAGCTATAGACAGTGACTGACTTCATGTCTCTGCTATTTTCTTTACTCTAGCTGTCAGTGATGTCCAGATCTTAGACTCAGACTAGCCCTCCCTCCCATCATGGAATCCAAGAAACCAGGCATGCTGCGGCATCTCCGCCACAAGATGCTTCCACACCTTTGGCGAGGCAAGATGAGGCACGGTAAGACGCCTGTCCAGCTTGAAGAGACCATGGACCATCGGATTAGCTCCTCTGTTCCTGACATTAGGCAGGAATATGCTCACGTCTCCTCCAGCATGCTGCTCCATCACTACAACTCCCCCAGCTTCAGCAGCCCCTCCTCACCATTAGCTCAGCCTACTAGAGGACTGGAAATAGATGGGAGTGGCCTGAAGATGGGACCTGTTGCTCGAGCAGCTGTGAGTAGTGACTACAGACAAAGTCTGCCTGCAGACTGCACAGACTGGGATTTTTCGCAGGAGTCATTCAACAGTCTCAGCGAAAAGGACACAAACTACAGATCTGCCAGGGTCATGGAGCCTGAGGAGCTGGCCCTGCCGGAGATGAGGACCGTCTACAGCCCAGACCCTCCCTCTGTGGAGGTCTCCAGGGACAGCTCACAGGTACAGACACTGCATCAGGAATGTTGAATCAATATCAAATAGAACAGATCAGTCTTACAAACATCTTTTTTATAATATAAAGAAGCTTTAAAGTGTTTTTGTTTGCAAACATTGGCCATTGCTTGGATTAATATGGTTGAATATATTAATATTTATAATAATTTTAAAAAAGAGAAAAAATATATCTATCTCTATATCTATCTATATATCTAGCTATCTATATATCTAGCTATCTATATATCTAGCTATCTATATCTTTCTATGTCTATATCTCTATATCTCTATCTATCTCTGTATCTATCGGTCTCCATATCTATATATCTATCTATCTCTATCTCTACATCTATCTAAATATCTAGCTATCTATCTATCTCTATATCTATATCTCTATCTCAAGCATACGTACACACACAAGGATTTTGGTCCATTGTCCAGTTTCGAGCAGTTTTAGTAGAGTCATTAAGCGTCACATCAGAAGAAGCATGTATTTTGCTTCCCTGTGGTACACAGGGAAAGAGATAACATACTTTTGGTGTACACTGGTGGGTGTGATGTGTCAGGTGTATTTACACAGGACTTACAAAGGAGGAGCTGGATGAAAGCGATATTGGATATCCGTCCAAAATCAATATTATACAGAAAGACTTTTCAAACTATGTTTGTATATTTACAGAAAAGGCGTGGGATTAATGACTCACAACTTTTGGGCGATGTGGCTCTGATCAGTAACAAGGATGTGGGTTTTAGCTTGGCTGGCACACTGGCATGGTCACGTCTAACACCGAGTACACTTTAATGTTAGAGAATTGAGCTTTTACTACTCAGAAGGGTCAAATCAATTAGACATTTTTAGGAGCTCATATTTACAGCTATTAATTTATCAGTGACTAAATATTATTATCCTCTTAGTCAGGAATGTTTTTTTATGGTGGACTAATATGATAACAACAGAAACAGGATCCTTTAAAAGTAACTTTTGCATATACAGAAGTTTATTCTTTTAAGGGTCAAAAACAAGAATAGACAAATACACTCAGTTTTGTTCTGGCTAAAGAGTATATTTCATTATTGTCTAAAACATGACAAAACTGTCTGTCACATGTAAACATTGTTTGTGACATGACATTTCCTAGAACATCACATCTGCTTCCAGTTGATATTTACCTCTGCCAAGGGAGGAGGTTATGTTTTTTATTTCTTTTTTTTTTAAACTTCTTTTTGTTATGATGGGATGTTTTAATAGACTTATTTGCTCTTGGACAACAGTTGGCAGATAGGCTGCCTGTGAGTGAGCATTAGCAAAATCAATAAGGATGTGGAAGCTGGTCATACTGCATATCTGTAAATTGCTGTTTTTTTTAATTCTAGCATGACGTCGGACTCAAATTGATAAAATTCATTCTTGAATTGTTTCGAGTTGGTCAAAAGATTATGCTGAATTGCCTTCTCGTCTCTCGGGCTCAGTGTCTGGAAGGATGTATTTACTTTGTCATAGATAACAAACCACACCCACTGTCAGACACCGAGCAGACCTCTCCATAATGGTTATTCTCTAACAATAGGTGTAAAGGTAAATCAACTTGATACATTTTTACAGCTGTCAGCAATTTGCATTGAAATCCCTGTTTTGATCATTGCAGAGATGTTCAGTCAGTGGGCAGCTATATAACCAGGGGTGTACATCAGTGGTGCACATGCGTTCAAAATAAAAGATGCGCGGCATATACTGTATTAGAACAAGACGTGCTTTTGCGTACCACCATTGTGTACTTGTGTCTGTCTAACAACAAGAGAGATAAATTCATAAATTCAGGTGTGAATAGAACGACACAGGACATAGTGAAGGGGTTCTGCAACTCTTCCATGGTTGTGGTTTATGGGATGAGTGGAAGATGAAGTTGGTTTCAGTCTGCACAGACGGAGCTGTAGTCAGCGTTGGAGTTTACAACGGGGTCATTCCCAGATTGAGATGGTGGTGTCTGAGGATTCTGTTGTGCATATTCTTTGTACCGCTCACATCCTTGAAAACTGCACCAAATCAGCTGATCGCATGGGCCGTACTGTGAGACTGTGGAAAATATGGAGGCTATTATACCTGCCATTCAAATTCAAGTGGCTGCAAGTGATGACCGTGACCTAAAACATGTCTGCTTCATGCAGGGCAAAAGATGAGCACCAAGCAACATCTTCAGGTGCTCCTTTGAGAACCAGACCAAAAATATTATGTGCACCCAACTCTTTAAGATTCTGTTGTTATTGGTGTTACAAGGGAGGAATATTGAGTATTTGATTTCGTCAAATGTATTTTCCGTATTCTTTTACTGGTCCAGTTGATATGGCCCTCACATAATCACTATGGACTTAAATTAAGGCAAAAACAATTACTGCCACATTGAGACATATATAACCTTTATTCACCTTCGGATAAGAGGACCAACCTTCAGACTCCCCTGAAACATGTTTCCATGGAAACCGCACAAAATACAATTAGTATAAATATCAAAAAACACAACTACATAATATGGCAAATATAAAATTTAGTGAAGCTAGTACTTTATGTATAGTTCAGGAGAGTTCACACCATGACTATATACCCTGTCATTTCATGGTGGACGATAACAAAACACATATTAAAAACACATGATCATAATCATTATTATTTTTTCCTTTGTTTCTTTTTTTTGGAACGTGCCTTTGGTGCACAATGTCCACCTTTAGGTTTATAAAAAAAAAAAAGCAGAAGCTGATGTGAGCATGCTGTACCGTGTAGCAAGTACCAACTTTGTTCCAAATAAAAATTTGAATACAAAGAAAACCAACCCATATCATATAATCAGAGACAAAATAAGAAATAGATTTGAATCCATGCATCACAGGCAGTGAGTGTCTTTTCATTTGATGTAAATTTCAGTCCAACTTTCACTGACTATTCAGTAGTCACATTTATATAGCTTTGCCAATGAAAACGTTGCTATATAATGTAAAGACTTATGTCATTCAAAAACATTTCCATACAATTAAGAATCGGAGCAGAGCTAATGCTCTGTGAGTTAGCCGTCTCTGTGTCACAGTTTACATTGTCCATTAGGAAAAATTGGACACAAGGGCTCATTTAATTCATGATCCAATATTACCTTTATTTACTTACAGAACAAAGTTTAGAGACACTTGAAATAATAGTTGTATCTTCATGTAAAGCTCTTCAGTAAATGCATGAATAAAAATAAATAATTGTCCATCTCCACTTACATTACATTCCCAGTCGCTGTCAGTGAGGGATGAGTGACTCCTTTCTCTTTTTTAAAACAACAAAAAGTAGACAGCTTTTTTAATTCCCTCAAGTATTTCTTGCTTGGCTGTGGTTTGGATGGTACAGGGTGTGATCAGAGTGGTGATGGCTGGATTACATAAGGCTGTTATTGGTTCTCCACAGATGAAAATGACTGAACCAGATGTGTTGGTGAACAGTGAAAACAAATAGGGAATGTTGTATAATGACTTTGTACCACACCCTTGACATATCACCATGATGACATGTCATCATGTCAGAACTTTACTGCTGAAACCTTTCTCACAAAATCAAGGAAAGGAAACATCAATGATCATCCAGTGAAATATTTCAACATCAAGCACATGGATTTTTATAGAAATATATCAAAAGAATTTTGGACAGATATAATTTCTCCCTCAGTATGAATTGAAATGACTTTAGTGGTCCTTTAGTAGTGTGCAGCAGTGAAGGAGGACGCAACGGGGAGTGTATTGTTTCCAATTAAAACAGTAGAATCTGTTCTGACGGTTTCGAGTTAAAATGATTTAATCAGTTTCAACTTAAACAGGATGGCTCTATGTTTTTGTCCCAGACACCTGCCTCCTGCACCACTGCACTTTAAATGCAATCATAGTTAAAATGAATGGGAGGACGCATGTTTTTGTCTCAATGCTTGATTTGGTCTGAATGCAGCCTGAATCTTGCACCTTCATCTGGTCAAACTTCTTTCTTTTTTTCAATACTTTGGATTTTAAACAGTTACATATAAACTGCTATTCTTTTTATTTAACGCTGTGTAATAAATTATAGCATGTCAACATGAAAGAGTTAATACTTACATGGTGTGTATTTCTAAATTACGTTGTGTTTGCACCATAGGAATACTGTTGGCTAGTTAGGTCAAATAAAATTGACTTGACATGGTCTTACTCACTGTACACAGAAGATAATGTATTGTACACCGTGTGTAAAACCAGAGCTTTAATAGGGTATTGGAGCTCATTTTGTCCCTGGTGACCCAGAGCAGGTTAATCCAGCCTCAGCCTTTAACCCTGTGCTCTTTGTAATTTCAAACATGAAACACACAACAAACCAGAAAGTCACTATTCTTGTCTTTATTCCTGTAACACTGACTTTTTGCAAATGCACATTTCTTTGGCCAGTAAACACATGCAATTTCTCCGAGTTTTGTTACCTGTCCATAGCACACATTAGCTTCCCAAAGGATCCATAAATAGTGAAAATATATGGGATAATGCTCAGTCCCTCATGGTATAGAGCATAATTTAAAAACTCTTTCAGCATTTTCTTTTCTTTGCTTTCTTTTCAAATGGGAACTTTTTGTTACATCGGCAATTAACAAGAATTTCAATTAACTGGGAAACTTTATCGACTTCTTTCTAACTCTTTCTTAAATTAAATGCACCACTGACAGGGGATCCTACTCGTTTACTGTTTTCTACTAAAAGAAATATTTCCACAAATAATAACATCATTTTGAAAAGGAGAGTTTAGGCTGTGGTTTTATATCTGTAGTTAAATGGGATGTTTCAAGTTTTATTCAGTGTCATGCAGAATTCTGTTTTCACTCATACTCATGTCAAAGTTTAATTCCAGATTATTGTGTTGTGTTCAGGGCATGATGGGACAGTAGGTTGTGTGTGGTTCAGCGTTCATCCTGGCTTTTGTGGCCTGTCAGGGTTGGGACACTAAGCAGGGTGATTTTAGGCCTGCAGGGTTTAGTCTCTGAAAATACTTGGTTTGGTTGAGAGGCTTAGTAGTGATTAAATAATCCATTGCATGGACAGGACACAGCATAGAACTGCATAAAGACTTCCATTGAGTGTGCTTTTTATATTGTATAAAAAACATTAGAAAATGTTCAACACAGTAGAACAAAAAATAGTAATAGTCATAAGTAAATTTCACTATGTGAAAAACATTTGACTTGAACATTAAATGAAAAAAATGAAAGAGGAACAAAACACTTTCTGTGAGGAAAAACTCAAAGAAGCTTTTGTTTATGTGGTTGTCTTGTGTTGCCATGGGGACAATCTGAATTAATTTTACATTATTATTATTGTTATTGTCATTGTTATTATAATAAATAATGATAAACAAACGCAAAATTAATGTTGTGCCCAAACCTATATTAACATCTTATTGTAAGTTTTAGAATTAGCATTAAAAGAACATCATTAGACAAAGGAAAATATAGCAACCTGTGATATGATACTGTATGACTCACTGAAGGATAAAACTATAAGCATATCAAATTGGAGAATTTAAAGAAATGAAAGAAAATATGGAAACCTTTTCCTTATTTGGCTGCATGTCTCAAAACTCCCTCTGCAAATACTGAGTGAAATGTGTTTGTGGCACCAAAGCTGTCAACTGTAGAAGTCTAGCATTAGATGTCCAGCCAGATTGTAATTTACATTTTCAATTTTTTTCTATCAGAGATTTCCTGCTCAAAATCAAAGTCATTAAAATTTGAGAATTATCTATTCCATTGTAAATGGACTGTTTTGCAGGAAACCATGTTTGTATTGAGGTCTGGTGGGTTATCTAAAAAAAAGGTTAGGTTTAGTAGCTGTACTGAAGATCAACCACAGAAAGTCTGTGTTCAACAATATGTCCCACTAGTAGTAGTACAATAAATGACAATAATGCATTGGTGTGTGTGCCCAGAGTGAGATAGGCAACAAGACCCTGACTGTGTCGGAGAACATCAGGTCACCAAGTCCCAGATCCTTCCTGCTCACCATCAACCTGAAGGAAGGACGCAACCTGGTCATCAGGGACCGCTGTGGTAAGAACCTCATCTTACTGTTGCTAAACAGACACATACCTCATGATACTACACTGTACATTACAACAGGGATGTGTAAAAAAGGACACACATTGCTTAACGTACAACAGAATAAATATATGGTATAGTTACTCTCTTTGTGTATTCATGTACTGCATGCATAAGGTTGCAGCTGCACCATATGGTTCTTCTTAGTACCTGTCTTGTCTTTGTACTGTAATCAATTGCATTTGTTAAAAAGAATTAGCATATAATTGCTGTTGACTCTACTGATCAGTAGGCAGATGGGAGAGAGATGAAAAAGAACAAAACTTAGTTAGTTAGTAGGCTGCATTAATGGAATAAGAAGGCGTAGAGGAGGAGAGATTAGTTCAGTGTATCCCCAGCTGTCTAAGGGTGTAGCAACATAGCTAAAGGCTAGGTTAAGCCAGCCTTTAGCTATGAGCTTTATCAGAAAAGAAAGTTACTGTTAACTGTAGAGAGGGTGTCTGCCTCTTAAACCGATACTGGGAGATGGTTCCACAGGGGAGGAGCCGGATAACTGAAGACTCTGGCTCCCATTTTTTGGGCTATCGAAGGAGCAAATTTGGTTATTAAAATATTATTATTAAAAATAGTCAATAATTAAATAAATTATTATTAAAATTAATATTAATAATGGGGTACCAAATGCTTGGTGCTAAGGTAGGACAAGTTTGGTTGCAAGGAAAATTATTAATGGTTATTAGAAATAATCATTGGTCATTCAGCAAGCTGCTATTATTATTAAAATTAACAATTACTATGGGGCACCACTTTGGAGACGGGAAACAATTAACCAAATGGTGTGAAGTTGGACGCCTCCAAGAAAACACTGGTTGTGCTTGCCCTTTTGGAATATAAACAACTAGTAGCCCATACAAACACCGTAGCAACATATCCACCGACTTTCAGAGTCGGAAGTTCGACATCGGGGGCCGTTCCAGTTGAAACATCCGACTGGGAATTTGGAAATTCCGATGTCCCAGTACAACTGGAACGCACCATTATTATCAGGCTTCCAAAGATGCATGTAAATGCAGTCAGGCTTTTGTGGGCATGCAGGCCTTTCATTGTTCTGGGGCCTGAACTATGCAGCCCAACACATTCTACTTTTGGAGAGTCTAGGGACCACAAGTAAACCTGCATCCTTGCCTCTAGTCGCTTTGAGCTCTTTAACATATGATGGTAGCTGAACATTAAGGGCTTTCTTTGTAGGTGAGGATAGTATTTTAAATTCTATTCTGCAGTGATCCAGGGGAGAGGAGCTAATGTGGGTAAAATATGATCTCTTCTACTTATAGTTATTTTGTATATAACACTTATCAAAGCTAACTTTACAAAGTTGTTTACAATAAACACATAAACACAAAGTTAAAATATACAGTAAGTTATGACTCAAAAGAGGCCGACATAAGGAATAAAAGCAGAATAAAACTTAACATGGATTATAGATGATTAAAACCACAAATACAAGGATAAAAAGTAAAAACAACTGGATCCATGTTGTTCCACAGCCAAGGAGCACAAATAGTAAAGGCTTGGCCCCATTGATTCTTAAAGCATGAGCTGGAGGCAGTCAGCAGGTTCCTGCCTGAGGCTCAGTTCTTGCCAGTACAGGTGCGGCAGCATGCTGGATCAGCTGGACACTTATTGGGCTGCCTAATAGGGAAATGCAATAATCATGCCTGGAAGTAACAAATGTGTTGACTAGTTTTCCTGCATTTTTTCTGGGGACAGGATATGCCTGATTCTTGCAATGTCATGTGGGTGTAGGAGCAAATAATACTTTTAGCATGTTAGGAAATACAGCAGGAACTGAGAAGTGTAGCAGAATGATTTTACCTTTCTGTCCTAAATCTGAAAGTCAATGTTTGGTGAAAATGTTCTTCCTTCTAGTTGCTCTGTCTATATGAATTATGAGCCTGGGTGTTAAATGAATACTATAGCTGCTTGTGCATTTACTTTAAGCAGTGCTGCATTCCTCCCATGTCATTTAGATCTTGCAGCTGCAGTAGACAAACTGGTCTCACTCTTATAATCCTGTTACTTCTGATACATGGGTTCACAGTTTGTCACCTAGCTCTTCATTTATCAAGTGCTTATGCATTTCTGTCCCTTTGAGTAAGTGTTACTACTGTTATTAGTTTTTCTGCCTGTTATGTTTTCATGCTTACTGGTGCTTGATTTTATTGTATTCTTTTTCATAGCTAATTTTTCATGTCCTTTTTAAACTAGAATGGCACTCAGTAGAGCTCATGACTCTGACACAGTCGTATACATGTCTACATAGATTTCCTGACCTATGCCTCATCCAAGATGTTGAAAAATGCCATGTATAGCAATATTAAAGAAATAGGAAAATAATTACGGCATCCACACTAAATTTAATGGGTTCTTTCATGGTCCATGCCCTTCTTTACACTAAGTTTTAAAACCGTCCACTAGGTTTTTTTTTTTTTTTTTTTGTAATCCTGCCAACAAACTAACCAACCAACGTGGGTTGCAAAGGCTGGAGGTTCCCACGGTATGATAACTGTCTCAGAAAATACCAGATACACAGTATTTCACTATTACTATTAGTAGTAGTAGTAGTACAAGTAGTAAGTATCATTATTATTGCTAGTAGATCAAACTATTATTTAAGTAGAAGTCTGACTAAAACGCCTCTCTTTTGAAAATAAATTAAATAGATTTGAAAGCTGTATATCTCCTGTTTGAAAATAAATTAGGAGCAAAAAAGGAACAGGGTCTTTAAAAATATCGTTCTGCTTAGAAATAAATAACCAAGCTGTTCTTCCCTTTGATCAACATAAATGAGAGAGAGAGAGAAAAGAACTAGTTTCTTTGTTGGGGCTTAAAGTCATGAATGGGACACATACTGTGATCTGACAGAGGGCTGATGTTCGTGAAGATGAGTCAACTCGTTGGACGTGTTTCCTCTTGTAACGATACTTTGCAACCACATTTCTGATGAACTGGGTATCCGTCCTCGAGGACAGATCCTTTTCCAGATATCCAAAGTAGTCCCATGTTACTGATTTGACTGATTTTGGGGGGAATGGAGATCAGTAATATCTGTCTCACTTCTCTCTGCCATTTCCTCTGCTGCCTGTCTGTCAGTGAGTCCCATTACGCTGTGACAGGCAGTGAAGGAGTAATGGAAAATCCCCCCATCTTTTTTACAACTTGTAATAAGCAAATGGTAATAATAACATCATATTTTATACCATGGTATACAATTAAACAGGTAACCACTGCAACCCTGAAACCAACAAAGATGCCGTCTCTCCTTATCTTACTTTACTTTTATGAACACAAAATGGTCTGTGCCAAAATGAGTGTTCTCTCATTTGAACCCACTAGAAGAGCTGTGTCTTCTGCTGGGGTGTGTTTTCACTTGCACATGTCATCAGTTTGTTTGTCTAGCCTTGGTTTACTGAGACAGGTAAGCTCTTATGACAGCCAGGGCAGGATTCCACACAGCATATTAGAGCCAGTCTGAGCCACACCTAGTATTCATTACAACAAGCCTTTCACTCTGGGCATGAATTTGGCTTACGTTTTTCTTTTGAGTGCTTTTATATATTTACACAACCAGGCTCTGAGTAATGATAACGCAGAGAACAAGCGCCAGAAGGATTTGGTTTCACTGCATCATTGTTGACCCCATATGGTCCTTTAAAGGCAGTGCATAAACAACCTTTAATTATTTAAAGACTGCATGTATGATATGCTGTGCTAACAGCTGATGGACAGCAGTGGTTTGTTAGGTAGTACATTTGTAATCTAATCCTTAATATTTTACAGCAGAGCCAGAATCAGGCAGGATCAAATGGACGTGGAGTACGAGCTGATGGTCCACAGCCTGCTGTCCTCAGCAGGACGGTTGACAGGACAGCCATAAGTCACAGATTGTTGCATTAAAGTGAAAATTATTTGACAGAGCAGCAACAAATGGAACGTAAAAATACAAAAACACATTAATGAAAGCTAATAGTAAAAAAAAGAATCACCCGTTCTTCTGTCTACATGTAAGAGAGAATACTCGTATGCAAATAAAAACACAATGTTCTGCCATCACTTTTCACAGTGGAAGCTGAAATCTGATTGGCTCATAATTCAGGAAGTTGTGGTCCCTTCAGTTGGGGAGGTAAAAAAAAATAAAAAAAACACATCCTCCTCACAAACACATGAGATGACACACTGGTCCTCTCTCTTACTGGAAACCAGTACATTTCCCTAGCTGTGAAGAAACCAGGGTAATTTACTTTTGAAAGGTGGAGTGAAAAGAGGAATGATGGATTAGGCATTTCAGAAGCCAATAGAAGAAAGACAAATAAATTAAGATTTTAGTTATCTCTAAAATATTTCATCAACTATGTGGACTGATAAAAGTGTCATTTAGCAAGACACCCCTCCTCCTCACCACCTGTCAACCCTGTGCATTTGTAACTTCCATGCTGGATTATTGCAATTCACAATTATCAGGCTGTCCCAGAAAGTCTCCCAAGCTAATCCAAATTCTGCTGTGACCAGAGCTAGTAAAAGAAATATCGCTTTTCTGCACTTGCTCCCTGTAAAATTTAGGATAGTTATAGAATAGTTTAAAATCCTTCTTCTCACACACAAAGCACTTAATGGTCAGGCATCAACATAACTGAAAGAGCTCATAATAACGCTAAACTCCCAGGATGCAGGGTTACCTTTGGTCGCTAGAGCAGTGGTCCCCAAACTTTTTCTGCGGGGCCCTCGTTCTGTAGATGAAAATATTTCCGAGCCCCCCAATACACAAACACAAATATACACTTATCCACCCACATAATGAATGACACACTCGCATTTTCTTTGCTTGCACACTCCAACAGAATTTATTTGAAGCATTGTATTTATTATAGAAGACTAGTGTCTTCTATATAAATAAAAAACCTAAGTAAGAAACAGGTCAACATTTAGAATGGAAGTGAAAGTGATACTGTAGTATGCATCTTCTAAATTCTTATCTGTACTTTGTCTTAATAGAGGCAACTGAAGACAAAACCTATCTCACACAGGAAGGATGTGGCAAAAGGAAGGAGTGTGGTCAAGGCTCTCCTGCCTAACAGTGCATAGACCTTTTCCACTCCAGTCCAAAATGCAGCCAATGTCTTGGACTAAAGAGACTATGCACGCACCAAATTTTTGGTTATATTTTTCCATGCAAAACACTTGAAACAAAGTGATCAAAAGGAGAGGATGACTCAATAAACTGCATTTATTGCACACTACCACACTTCACTTCACTGATGAAGTTATAGCAAATGAAAGAAACACATAGAAACCATAAGGTCCAAAAACTGAGCTTGTTAGTGGGGTTAGGGGCATGCCCCGAATAATTAAGTTAAATAATTAAGTGAAATTCTATACACCTTATTTATTTCATCTTTGTGTTTGAGTTTGCATCATTTTGAATTTGAATTACGTGTCTCAAACAGTACATAAACATAAGATGTGTTATACAATAATATAGCCAGGCAATTATAATATGTTATGACTGTTATGTGCAAGATTGATGTTGTTATATTGAGCCTATTGCGGTTCTGCTATAATGACCAAAGAACATAAATCTCTGTGGTAATTAGGCCCACATTGTTATAATGTGATCAGCTCAGTTTGTGTTGAACAGCACAGGAACATAATGTTGATTCTATCATGGTCACAGTGGGCAGTACCTGCTCTTCCTCTTTCATCATCACCATCTCTCTTTCCATCTGTCTCATCATGTCCTGTTTCACATCCTTAATCAAACCTGAGTTACAGCCTTGTTTTTGTTGTCGCTGAGAGTTGAAAAATGTCCGTTAGGTGAAACGCAGCGCTCGTCACTGTCACTTTTTACCAAGCCGTCCAATCACAGTGGGAGGAGGGGCGGGACCCACATAGACCTGCAGGTCCGTCCTCTCTCCCTACTTCCTCCAGCCTTCCCTTCATCCAGAGCCAGGGCCAGAGCAAGTACTCTACTTTGTGCTGCCATCTTTTACACTAGCTACAAAATTAGGTACTTGCAACACAAATTGCTTCTGTGGATATTCCGTATCATAGCAACCAAAGCGCCTCAGCTGAAAAACGCTGCCCTTCCAAAGAGCTGTCAAGCGCTCCCAGCTGGGTGTTTTCAGAAGAGCACCTGGCATTTTCAGCTGGGAAAACCACTTTGGTGGACACAGGCCCTTAATGTTAGCTAACAAGCTCGTTAATTAACTCACAAGAACTAGCCGGCATCGGACGCCATTGTTTAACAGCGCGACCACACAGGAGCTATTTGACAGCTGATGTCTGGAGAAGATTGTCATTAAACCACCTGCAGTCAACTAGTTAACTTCTGTAGTTACTGTGTCACACTAAGCACAAGATCGTTCACTCCACGCATCCCATCACAGCACTTTTCAGAACAGCGCAGTATAGAGACAAAAAGCACAAACACAAATGATTATTTTCGAATGAATGAATATTTGACTATATGTGTCATATAAAAAAAGATTTTGGGCTTGTTGTTGGCCTGGCGGGGGTCTCGTTGGCCTGGCTGGGGGTCTCGTTGGCCTGGTGGCCCGCCAGGCATGTAAAATGGTAGGGGAAACCCTGAACCTCATTGCTGAATAAGAGTTGACATCAATGAACTCAGCAGGGGTTTTTGCACTAAATGGGTCTCTGATCCAGTCATATTCTGCAGGATCCCGCACTGGAAAATAAGTCTGAAAATGTTTCTGTAAGGCCCGAGATATGCATTTTCATACATGGGATCATTTTGTTCTGCAACTTGCTGACCTCGAATGATTTCAGGCTTTAGATGAGTCTATATTCCACTCTTTCACTTGCTCCTCCCACATCTCCAGTTTTCTTGTGAATGATGTGATTTTATCTGCCAGCTGTGGAAGGTGAGCGTTGGTGCCCTGCATCTGCAGGTTTAGCTCATTGAAAGTTTTCTGAAACCTGTATGCAAGTTTCATGAGGAAGTTATTATTGTTGAACTTGTGGGCAAATTCATTACCCTCTTCCTCCAAGAAGATTCTGATCTCATTCCACAACTCAAACACCCTGGATAAAACCCTCCCTCATGACAGCCATCGGGACTCACTGTGAAACAGAACAGCTGTGTGATCAGATCACATTTCTTCGCAAAGTGCGGAAAACATTCTGGCTTTGGTGGGTCTTGTTTTGATGTAGTTTACTGTGGCAATAATATGGGTCATTACATTGTTCAGCTCGGGACTCAGCTGTTTAGAAGCTAGTGCCCCTCTGTGTATCATGCAGTGTGTCCACTGCACACTGGGGGACACACACATTTGATCAAAAAAGCAACTCCTCCCTCAAATCGTTTGCATCAGTAAATCTGCTGTATGCTATCAATAAAGTCTTTGTTACTGTCAGTCGCTTCATCCATCTGCAGAGCAAAATGGTTATTTCATATCCTGTCATTAAAGCTGCTCCTCTATATCTTTTGACATATGTCATAAATATGCCTCGCAATAGTATTGTTTGACAGGGGAATAGCCTTTAGTTTGATATATAGTCTTTGATATATATGATATAGTTGAAACCATATCAATAGCGAAAGGAAGTATTAAGTCTAGGGGTGTAACAGTACACAAAAATCACGGTTTGGAATGTACCTCAGTTTTGAGGTCACAGTACGGTACGTTTTCAGTACAGTGGAAAACATTTAAGATTTTTGTTTTTTTGTTTTTGTTTTTTTTTAATTCAAAACTGGTTAATTGAACAGACTATGGCTGTCTCTTATCTAAAAAAAAAAGAGTAAATTTTACAAAAGTAAAACAAAATAAACATTCTCTCAAATAAATAGAAATAATGAAATAAATATCCATTAAGGCGCAGCATGTAAAAAATTAACTGTGCTGTTGTAACTGTACTGTTATTGTATTCAAATTAACAACTTTCAGCTTTAAAAACCCAATATTTTCCTTTCACCAGCGCTAATCTACTGAAACAAACAAGTATGTGATACACTGAAATAACGAAATGACTTTTTTAAGTACCCACAACCAAAACATGTTAAATCATGAATAACCATCATTTAGTTATAACATAGTCATAACAGTCATTGGTGCATTTCAGAGTAAACAATGGTGTTGGTGAGATTATTTTGGGCATGATAGAAAACACCTGGCCAAGGCAATAAAATCCCAGGTCTAATTAATTCCCTACTGAAACAGCTGATTATGCCACTGCTTCTGCAAAACTTAGGTGACCAGGCAATTGAGATGCTGATGGTCGGAACTTGGCAGACGTGTAGCACAGATGTTACAGATGTTATGGCTCATTGCACAGTGGAGGCAGATCACATTTAGTGACAAGTCCAGATTTAATTTACGCAGAACTGATGGTTGTAGGCGTGTGTATCGTCACCGTGGGGAACACTATCCTGCCGCATACATCCAGGAACTGGACCGTTTTGGTGGTGGCGTCATGATGTGGGGAGTCATTGCTAATGGATGGCGGTCAGACCTTGTCCACTATCCGTTACCGAGATACGGTCCCTTTTGATAGCCTGGCTAGCCCATAATTATGCTGCCATAGGCAGACTTCCTACGGAGCTTCTGTCTCCTCCTCTCCCTCTGCTTCTCCTCACATTCATGTTACTAACTTGGTTTCTTAGCCGAAATCTTTGTGCTCTCTCGTCTCCAAGGTTCCCATGGATTGTGGTTGGACTTAGTGCTGTGTTCCCATTTGGCACCCACTTATACTTTTATCGTTGTTAGTCATATTATTGCGTTCTTATTCTTATTTATTGGATATGGTTTTAGTGGTTGTTTTTATGGATTCTACTATTTGCAATATTTCTTTCTTTTATTGTAGCTGGTGTTGTTGTTGCTGTACATGCTGTAGCTGTAGCTGTGTCTCTCTTCCTCTCTCCCCCCATCTCTCTCTCTCTCTAGCCCCCTTTACAAAGGCTGTTCAAGGCGGGACTGCTGCACATTTATTCCCCCGAGATATTCTGTATAAACGCAATGAAGACATAGTGGGGTCTTTGTAGTAACAGCGCTTAATCGGACCTCTATGTAAACACGAGGCGGAGAGGCAGGACATGGTGACGTTTTGACGATGTATTATGTGGCAGCCCACGAATGGAAGACTTAAAAAGGAGCTAGTAGCACATAGCAGCTAACTCAAAGAAGAAGAAAATCAACCGAAAACTGGCGAGACAGCCCGAAGCCCATGAGAGTCTTACTGTCTGAGTAGAGGAGAATAGGTAACAGAGTAGGTGAATGAGTGTTAATCCATTGTATACAAAGCACTGCCCAACGCATGTGTAAGCGATTACACTGGACTTCAACGCTGCTGTGTTGTACATCACGCCTCTTGCTCGTGCCGGCTCACTATTTAAAATCACACACTGGAGTGGCGTGTGAACAAACATAAGGCGTTGTAGAGAAATGTCTTTGTTACGGCACCGATCTCTGTGTAAAAATGGCTTTTGTCTCTCTACCTCTTTTAACCATAACCAGTCAAGACAGAGGACCATCCACCTATAGGCGGGGTCTCCTGCGAGGTTTCTGCCTGTAAAAGGCAGTTTTATCCTTGCCACAGTCACCAAGTGCTTGCTCATGGGGTAATCCTAGATAACCAAGAAAGTAAAATAAAGTGTATGGTCTAGAACTGCGCTTTTGTAGAGTGCCATGAGATTTTATTGTGATTTGGCACAAAATAAATAAAAATTGACTAAGAACATATTATTTTCAGGTACCAGTGACCCCTATGTGAAATTCAAATTGGACGGGAAAACGTTCTACAAAAGCAAAGTGGTTTATAAAGATCTCAACCCCACATGGCATGAAACCTTCTCCCTACCTGTGAAGGATCTAAACCAGAAAATCTACATCAAGGTAACTTCATACTTTTTATGAGTGAAATGTATTATGTGCTGGAAAAAGTTTATTATTCTACCATTACTGTTGTGTTAGACAAAGGAAGAGCACTGAAAAAAAGATGCTAATGTTATGTTTGATTTGTCATGTGGTCAGTCAGAATCTTTATACAACACTGCTCAGGGTGTTTGGGGGTAAATCCAAACATGACTTGGATATCTAATTCAGCAACTCTCTTACTGACAATTTTGCTACTCCAACAGCATCAGAATATTTAATCTGTGAAATACATTAACATGAAACAACATGAAACTTTGTGTTTTAGTGTTAATACCAAAATCCACAGCTGGTCAGTGTGTAGACACCACCATCACCACACAGTAACAAACTAGAATGGCACTCAGTAGGGCACGTACCTCTGCCAATCAATTTAATGAAAGCTATAAAGAAATTAAATATCCTTCCCATCATCCAAATCTTCACCAAAACCTAAGTTCAAGACCCATGTCCCATCCTTCCACCAGGTTTTGTGGAAATTTGTCCAGTAGTTTCTGCCTAGTCCTACTAACAAACAAACAAATGAACACAGGTGAAACCTTAACCTCCATGGTGGAGGTAACAACTGATCATGGTGTATGAGGTTCCCAGACAGTAGAGCAATCAATCACTCACTATGTCAATACTTGTGTCCATGATGTCTTCTGCATTTACCGTCTCTTTGTGTTTCACATGACAGGTATACGACCATGATCTCACAACTGATGACTTCATGGGCTCCACAAGTGTCACCCTGAGTGATCTGGAGATTGACAAGTGAGTGTCTTAGAGAGAGTATGCTGCACTCTGAGTGTAGTACGTGTTGGAAACAATTTGAGTTTGCTCATAAACTCATACTGCATTTTTGAGGCCCATACTGATATCAATATTTGGCAATTTATCTTTCTTTCTTTTATCTATCTTTTAAAGAATTGTTAGCATGATATGTACCGAGTGCAACAGTTACTAGGCAAAGAAATAAACTTGTCTGTGACATCTGGTGGACAAAATATGCAAGAAGCTACTTTTCAAAATTACCTCAAACATGCATACCCTAAGTATTTCTCTACTGGAGTGTTTTGTTACTTATTCCCTGACATCTATTGGCCACTTTATCACTCAAGTACACCTATTCATTTGGAGTACAGTGGTTAAACTGAAGGAGTTCCTTCTCATCTGTGAACAGTGCAGTTTTAACTTCATTGTATAATTTAAGTTTAGTATGTACTAGACCAGTAGTTCCCAACCCTTTTTGTTCTTCAACACAAAGATTTGTCACAGAATAAGAAAAAGAAAAGTGACCAGGGCCTTTATTTATTCCACTTACAGATGGTACCAGGCCTTTATTTGAGCAGACTTGTATTAGAGGCAGGCCTTTATTTCTATAAACTCCCTCTGTTAAATGAGCGTAATTGGTTTGTTTACCTTTGTAATGCTTTTCTAAGATGCTGTGAATACAATTATAAATTTGTTTCATGTCTCAGCTGACATAAACACTTAGTTTCTTGGCTTTTATTTTGAAACATTTTGCAGGAATACAACATTTAACAAGAGGTGGACAGGAAATACAGCACTGCCAAATATCTGTCAGTCAGATTTAGATGCAAAATATATACTTGGAAAAATTGTGGTGGTGAGAAAATCCGTTGTGAAAATCGTTGACATCCAATCTCCATCTGAGTGCCATGCTGCTCAAGTTTGCTCTTAGCTGTTTTGTTATAAATTAAGTCAACTGCACTGAATAAGTCATGAGAGCAATACTCATGATTGCCATGATTACTTGAAATGTAACAACTGTCCTCTATTGGCACTTGTATGTTACTACAAACTACTGTTAGCTGAGACAGTAACAACAATAATATTCAAGATGAGTAATCCAGAACAACAAAGTGTTGGAAATAGTATGATTATATTGTTGAATTTATTAAATTAAAACAGTAGAAATGTACGTAATACTTATATGACAGGCTCCAGGAGTTTATCCTTTGTTTGTGTTGAGCCTCTGATAACGAATCCAGTCATTATCAGATGCCCTCAACAACCTTTCTTTTTCTTTTTTAAAAAGATGGTATTTCAATATTTGGTATTCATTTAAAAATTCAAATTGTTTTATTTTGGCCTCGTGTGTAAAATCACTTTGTATTTCACAAGCAAAAATGAAAGATCAGAAGTAATTACAAATTTAAAAAAAAATACATTTTATAAATTTTTTGTAAGGGAAATGCATTTTTTTGTCCTGCTCATCATCTCACAACCCTTCTGAATACATTTACAGCCCCCCATGGCATACATCTGTCATCTCTGACCTGTTTACTCTCCTTATTTGATGCTGAAATGCTGTTTTACAGGGTGAACGAACTTTCTCTGCCCTTGGACGATCCCAACAGCTTGGAGGATGACATGGGGGTCGTGCTGGTTGACATGAGTCTGTCATACAGAGACAGCAAAAGCAACCATGTATGCCAAGCCACCTTTATATAAGTACTGCATGTTATCTAGCAGAAGGGGGGAGGGAGACTGGCTGCTGATGCATTGACTTTATTACATACACATTTGTTTTCATCCAATATTTTTGTCTATGTCCTACTAACCACAATATCATTTTGTTTTGCACCTAACATGCATGCTCCTGTTGGCAGAGGTGGCACCAAAAACCAAAACGAAGTATTAGGGTAAGACATGAAGGAGGAAACACACTGGACAGATGTTTAGTAATATTTACTTTGGATGGCATTTTACAGAAATCCACCAGATATAAAAGAGACATGATTACATCAAGGGTAAAAACTGTCAGATGAAAAGAGAGAAATATGAGCTTTCACTCAGATCGCAGCTTCTGAGCTTCTCCACTCAGGCTATGGCCTCTATTAACACAGTTAGAATTAGACAAACTGGTAGCATTTACCTGTGCTTTGAGTTTATCTCAATTATTTTTGTTTCATTGCACCAGAGGGCAGCAAATCACCACGCACAAAAGATGTCTTTAGTAAGAAATGTAGATGACAAATGTATGTGATGTAATTAGTAATTCTAAGATTAAACATTAAGAGACACTATGTAAACAGCTGGTGGTCACTTGGGTAATATATATGACTACCTAATAATAGTAATCATAATAATAATGGTAATGATAATAATAATTACAGTAATAGTAACAACACTTTTTGCCTTAAAAACAGTATAAGGTCTTTGAAGTATTCATTTAACATTGAAGTACTTTCTTTATACAATCATGTGTTTCACATAGTTGTGAACTTCACCCCATCCTTGCTGAATAGTTCAACCTTTCGAGGATTCCCCATTCATATCCAGTCATGATACTCTACATGTTACAAATTACCTGTGTTTCAGACAGGGATTTTTAGAGCATTAAACAACGTTCCTAGTCTTTTATTGCCCCTGTCCCAAATTTATTGAAATGCGTTGCTGAATTCAATTTCAGAACAAACATATATTTACAAAAACAATGAATATGATGAGGTAAAGCATGAAATATTTGTATTTGTACTGTTCAAATGAGTCAAAAACATGTTTTTATTTATGTTTTACGCAGCTTCTCAACCTTTTTGGAATGGAGGTTGTATATTTTTCTTATTGTCAATAAATCCCATTAAAAAGATCAAATCCAGCATGAATTGGCCCCATTATGGAATCTTGTCTGTGCTTTAAAAGCTTGATATACTGATATATACTTTATTCTTCTGTGTTGTAGAGCTCCAGACTTGTCCAAAATCTGAACAAGATGAACATGAACACTGTATTTTATTTTTTTAATTGATCTTGCATAAACTGTAATAGACATGCAAATATTTTCCAAGGAAATGTTTTTTTATGTAATGCTAAGGTGTCATTTATTGGATAATCATAAAAGTTAAAATGGTGCAAGAGGTGCCCAGTAACGTTGGGTAATGATATCAGATAGAGTTTACCAACATGAGTCAGCATAAGTAAAACTGTAGCAGCAAAACCATTGAATGTGCGTTCAACTTTCCTAAGTGTCTCTAAAATAATGACAGTGTTTTTAAGGATTTACGTCCTCAGTGGGAACCAATGGGTTAGAACCATTGATAGACAGACTGACTCACTGTTGGTTTTATTTTTTTGTGGGATTTGTTGACAATAACAAAAAGTAGAATATTGGCAGCCTTATCTATTGAAGGAGTAGGTCACTGTGTTCTGACTTCTTGATGAAGTGTTTTCACCCACAGATCAGCTGCTGAATGCATGCTGTTTTTTTTGCTTTTCTGTTTGCTCCCCTCTGTAGTGCATGAATTTGTGAATCTGGCATTTCTTTCTTTGCTTAGATTGGTCAAAAAAAAAATCTGACCGTGTTTGCATGTTTATAGATCGAGTCTGTGTTCGGTGTTTTTTTGCATTGCTAAATAGGTCCTTGCCATGTGAATGCATGTTCCCCTGCTGCTTCAGATAGTTATTGTACTCTGCCAAGGGTGGTCTGTTAATTGAAATGTGATTTGAAGCCATTGGTTGTGGCAGAATATATGCAAACGGTGTGTCAGTGTTGGTTTGATCTGCATTGATTAATTCTGTGTAAAATGTACCTCTATTGTGCTGTATCTTTATGGAGGCTCCGCTAATTATTGTAAAGTATGTCTCCCTATTATATCGAAGAGACACTACATTGTATTGACCGTAGGCTAATCTCCCACTGAAACAAAATGAACAATTTCATTCTCTGTTCACTGCAGGAGAAAGATGATGCAATCTTATTGAGCAGTTTTCCATAGGTTGTAATGGTGTAATGTCCAAAGCATTGATAAGGAACATCTTGTCGTCTAATATAAGCTTTATATAGCACTTATAGTATATTGTCAGAAACGAGATACCTCCCCCGAGGCCCAATAATCCTGCACATCTGTTAGCTTGCCTGTCTGATGCCCCACCTCTCCACAAAGTTTCATGTAAATCAGCTCAGTATGTCCTGAGATTTTTTTTAAAAGAATTCCTGGATCTGCCCCTCAATACATATCTGTTCCAAAATGTAATAGAACCTTTCTGATCTGTGCCTTACCACTCCACAAAGATTAGTTGAAATTGGTTTAGTTGTTTTTGTGTCATTTGGGGAAATGTTGAAAGATCCCATATCTATATTTATAGTAAGATAATAATATCTACCTATAATAAGACAGTGAAAAAATAATTCCCAGATTTGCTGCTGTACTCGAATCCGCACCAAAATTGAATGTGTTCTTTCCCGGCTTATGCACCATCCTTCCACCAAATTTTCGTAGACATCCCTCCAGTAGTAATCCTGCTGAAGTTCAAATGTAAAAAAAACAATTTAAATTAGTTAGATTTACTTGAATATTGTGATATTGCATGCAAGTGAATTCCATATTTTTTCCACCATTCCCCTTTGAAATCCCTCTCCTCCAGGCGGGAGGCTCTTCTCAGCACTTTCGTCTGTCTGAGACACTGAAGAAGAGTCAGCTGTGGACGTCTGTTGTGTCAGTGACTCTGGTCGAGGGTCAGGATCTGCCCATGGACACTCAGGGAGGTCAGCTCTTTGTTCGCTTCAGACTGGGAGAGCAGACATACAGAAGCAAGGTACTACAATGGAGGAGGACAAATGCTTTTTGTCTCCTCCACTCCCTTCCTCCTCCTCTTGAAATACTTTTGTTATTCTTAATACTTCTCCATTGCTCTTCCCCCCTCCTCTCCTTTCTCTCCTCCTCTCCTCCTCACACTTCTCTTCCTCTGCTCATTTTCTCTTCTTCTTTACAATCCTATACACATCTTTATTATGTCGCCCCTTTCTTCAGCCCTAAACTCATGTTTTTCTGATATTTCTCCTGTCACAAGTGTGTATTGAAAATGATTCTTTGAAACCAGGCATTTTTTAAATCGTATATTTATTATTGTTATATTATGCCCACCTTGAGATTCACATTATTGATTAGAATGTATTTCATACAGCAGATAATTTTAGATTCTCATTTGTTATAATAACTGGTACTGTGTCTAGAGTGACTCATAACTAATACAACAGTACAATAATCTGTGTCGAAGTGCAAGGCCTTAAATCCCTGCTAATCTCTGATGTGACTGCAGATCATGTAAATAGAAATTCTGTGAAAGAAATGGAAAAATGATGAAATAATATAAATGCCTGAGGTCTAGTCGCTGCTCATCCTGACAGCTGGATGATGTCTGGCAGTGATGCTCACTTTCTTGCACTGCTGACTTTGTCCCTACTGTCACTGATGATTATCTCACACTTCTGCAACGTCATCCACATCAAAGCTGCAATCTAATGAGAAGCATTGCAGCTTTTCTTCTTCTTTTCTTATAAGCAGGTTCAAAGTGACAGTAATTACTCTTGATGGCTTCATGGGGGACTGTTGAAAAATTAAATTCACAAATGGTTTAATTTCTTAAATATTAGCTGTGAAGGCTCATCTAGGCGACAACAAGCTTGTTCTAAAAGTCTGTGTTTTCTGGCATTTGACTGATTGAGTGTTGAGTCTTTTGTGTTTTGTCTCTGATTCAGAATCAAAACAGAAGGTCTAATCCACAGTGGAGGGAGAGGTTCACGCTGAACCAGTTCATGGACAGTCCAAACTTCCTGGAGGTGGAGCTCTGGTCTAAGGAAGGACGAAAGACTGAGGAGTGTTTGGGAGTGTGAGTCTGCGTTTGGAACCTGTGTGTTTGGACTTTCATTTCAAATGCAGTTTTGGGTTCTCAAAACAAATATTGGGATTTGCCCTGTCTCAAAAAATACCGAAACACAGTAAACAAAAAGATGGTGGCTTTTTAGAAGCAATTTGACATTTCCAGAGGAGCTGCCATTTTCATTAAATTGGAAGACCACTTTACCTGAGTGAGAGGTGTGTTTGTGCAGTCAGCTGTTAGTGTCTAAGTGAACAGTCTTCATATTGTTGCTCCCAAGTGAATGCCTGCTGAGCCCTTCTACACCTCAATGACCAATGTGAAAAATGTACACTTATTGTTTGTTTAGCTTGTGAATGTGCATGCATGTATACACTCGCTTTTATGCCTGTATGTGTGCATACTATTGTCTGTATGTGATGTATGTGCATGCATGGATGAATGAATGAAACCTTTATTGACCCCAAGGGGGTATTTGCTTTGCACAGGAAGCATACACAACACAAAATATAACATAAAAACATGAACATGACATCAGACAGAGCATAATAAAATATCATCAGGCATCTTCAGTGAATAAATAACAAAGTGTAGATTTAAAGTGCCATTGTTCAGAGTTTGTTGAGCAGCTGAATGCTGAACTACATGACTACATGAGTATACAGTATGTGAAGGCCTTTGTATGTCTTTGTGCAGGTGTGATGTTGACCTGTCCAGGGTTGCTGTCCATCAGAGGCAGCTGTTCACACACTCCCTGGACCAGGGGAGAGGACGCTTGGTCTTCCTGCTTACAGTGAACACATGCAGCGGCGTCTCCGTCTCTGACCTCATGGACGCACCGCTTGACGAAGCTCTTGATCGGGAGAACCAACTGGAGAAATATGTTAGTGTACCTGTATTCTTCTATAGTCTCTATCTGTACTGTATGGTTGCACATCAGTACATCTGACACCTTTAGTCGATTGTCATCAGATATGAGACAAGAAAGCAGCTGGTGACGGGCAGAGATGAGATAATCGGCCAATCTAAAGTTTGTTGATTAAAAGCCTCTTACAATAGGCTAAGAGTGAAGGAAAAGGCATACAGTAAATGGTGGTCTCAATGATTATAATGTGAAACCTCAGTGTTAAAACATGTCTAGATTTAAAGGATGAGTTCACCCAAAAAGGAAAATTACAATAGAATAGAAATAGAAAGAATAGAAAACCTTTATTGTCATTATACAGTAAACAATGAAATTAAAGGGCAAACTCCTAATGGTGCACACAAGATAAATCAAAAACATTATAAATATCAAGATCTATAATATATATCAAGATATATAATATTCAGTCATTATCTACTCAATGTACTATCAAGTATCTGTCTACCATGCTGACGGAAAATCATTTGAAATTTCTTAGTCTGCAAATCATTTCTGGATCTTCACAGCAAAACAGCGTTGCTGCTTTTCTCCTGAACAGCAGAAGAAAATGGAGACTTGTTTTAAAATGTAAAAAAAAACAAAAACAATCAGAACATCCTTTTTCAAGCGTAAATCTTCACTGTAGCCTCTACGTTAAAAGCGTTGCGGAGCAACCAATGAGGAAGGTGGACAATCTCAAACACGTGAGATGATGTTACAAGACAGCTGCTTTCTAAGGCAGAGTGAAAAATGTCACCTGAATCTGTGTTTAATCTAAAGACCAAAATGCTGTTTTTGTTAAAACAGTGTGCAGTGGTCATTTTTTCATTATTTCACTCCAACAACATATTTTAACTTGCACTAGCACTTCTTGTTGGTGGTTGTCTGTTAAGTCCCAGATGTCACAGTTACCCACAAATGTATTTTCAATGCCTTTACAACATTTACCAGAATTTCTTTAAATTGATTTGTTATGTTAAAAGTGTACAGATTATTTGGCTCTGAGTTGGGAAACTGCATACACAGATTAGTACAGGTCTACTGTGCATGCTGCAGATTTATCTATTTTCTAAGGTGCAATTACTATCGATAACCTGGCTAGTGTGTGCATATTTTTTAACAATATAAATATATATTATTTGTATCTGACATCTGATTAAAATGAAATCTAATGGGATTATTTTTATTATGACTTTTATTAAAATAGAGTTGGCCTCGTGTCCACAATGATAGTCTCTTGATGCTAATAAACTATTATTTAAATAACAAATTCAGAGGGTTGTGCAGTCATCAGTACATGCTCTCTGAGTGTTTTCTAAACTCTCGTGTTTCCTGTCTGCTTCTTGTCCTCACAGAATTGGAAAAGGTCCCTGAAAAACTTTTGTGATGTTGGCTTCCTTCAAGTCAAAGTTCTCAAGGCTGCAGATCTGCCGGCTGCTGATTTAAATGGTACATCTCACCCCTGGATTTAAGTTCTTTCTTTGTTGAAAGAGGGAGCATAGTGTGAAGGCTTTTTTTTGTGTTCTGTAGGCAAGAGTGATCCTTTCTGTGTGTTAGAACTGGGGAACGACAGACTGCAGTCCCACACAGTCTACAAGAGCCTCCACCCAGAATGGAATAAAGTCTTCACACTGTCAGTTTGAGTCTCTTTTTTTCTACTTTATACTGCATTATGTGTGCTGAGCCACATGTATGTTGTTTGACGGCCACATTGGACATACAGTAATGTGTGTGCTGCTTTCTGAGGAATATCTGACCCCCTTCTTTGTCTCTGCAGCCCTGTCAAAGACATTCATGATGTTCTGGTGGTGACTATCTTTGATGAGGATGGAGACAAGGCACCAGACTTTCTGGGAAAAGTTGCCATCCCCCTGCTCTCGGTACTCACCACCTCACTAAGAGTTTGTCACACAGACAATAGACTAATCTATTTACACTCTATGTCTAAATGAAAGTGAAGAAGCGATAACACTCCAGCAGGTTGAAGACTTGCAAAGATGTAATGCAGCATGACTGATGGTCACGTTCATGGCTTAGTTCAGCACCTGATGCCCTTTCTGTCCTACAGATCCGCATGGGACAACAGATCGCCTTCCCGCTGAAGAAAGAGGACTTGGGTGGGCTGTCGAAGGGGAGTATCACTCTGGAGCTGGAGGTTATTTTTAACCCTGTAAGTAAAAATGCAGCCTGCAAAGAGGACACCAGTGCATGATGGCTATGTAAGATATGCCTGATTCTGTCCTCCTCATGGCTTCATGGCTTTTTTTCATCAGGTCAGAGCAAGTTTACGAACCTTCCAACCAAGGGAGAGAAGATTCGTGGAGGATAACCCCAAATTTTCCAAAAAGGTTTGACAGCTCTGATTTATTTACTGTATAATCCAGGATTTCAGAATCATCAAAAAAATGCAGCACACATTGTACACTTAAGTGTAGTGTAGTTTTTCTATTTATATAAAATACCCTTCAACTCCATTAGAGCTGAATTGATTACTCTGAATTAGTTCATCAGCAGAAAATTAATTAAAAACTTGCTGCATTTTTCTTACTTATTTTGTAGTAAACTGAAAATTGTTGATTGTTGGTAGAATAAAACAAAGGTTTTGACAAATTAGATTCTAAGAATTGGTGATTGTAAAAATTAGATATTTTTAAATGTTTTATTGATATTTTTAAGACCAAAATATCCATCCATTTTCTGTCCTTATCCACTGGCGGAGATATATATAGGAGATATTGCCCATCCCAGCTGACATAAACCCTGGACAGGTTTAGACCAAACAATAATAATCAAGAAAATTACTGGCTCATTAAAAAGTAATGAAAATGCTACTTTGTTGCAGCCTCAAACTCAATAACATTAGCTGTCACAAGCAAACAATAGTAAAGAGGGCAAAGGTCAGAGGTCACTGCACTTTTGACAGTAGCCCTATGATGCTTGAATAAATGAAATTTCAAAGACAATTTTCAACAAACACAGAGTGGTAGAAGACGAGTTGCACAAATGTTAAATGTTTTTTATCAGTCAACTCTTTATGAACTGGAAAACTGGAACAATTTTCTCTGAAAAGCATCTACTGCAAAAGCAAAGACTTTCCTCTGCCTGAATTAGTTGAATCGAGCTTTAATTGACCCCAACTGTGACTGAGTTCTGTTCTGGTACGTTAGTTTGATATACAGTGTACAAGACAGGGTGCCTCACTGTCTGTACTTCCCACAAAGCCCCTTTGTTGTCAGACTATGTTGCTCCATACCATCAAAATTGTCTTACACACTGACGACTCGATGCTAACATGCAGGGTTTCCTTATGTTTTAATGTTCAAAGGTTAGTTGACAAAATCAGGTCAGATTACAGACATGTTTTGCCCCCTGACCACAGATATATCAGATATATCGTATAAAAGCTGAGGACCCCATGATTAACAACACTTCCATTGGTAAACAAATGCACATAGCAAAAGAAGATTAACACAGAAAACATTTGGTAGGACTAGTATTTACCATTACAGACCAGATGACGTATATTTGGCTTTCTTACACTAAGTCTATTGTTGGACTGCTTTTAAGAATTACCAAGAAGTGTTTCCAACTCATTTGTCAACCTATGACTGATAATTTATGATAATTAGTGTAGAGCTTAATGTCACTCATTCACAAGCTGACTGGACATCTCATGTTTGGTTTGAATAAATTTAGCTGAATTCAACCTCTGTTCAATAAACACATCAGTCAGAGCCTGCTGATCCATATTTTAATCATAACACCTCTAATATTTATGTGTTTTTTTCTGTGTAATGTGTATCTTTCAGGCTCTGGCCAGGAACGTGCTGCGTGTTCAGACACTGTGCAGGGCTATCATGTCGACTCTGCAGTACATCAAAAGCTGCTTCCAGTGGGAGAATGTTCAGAGGAGCCTGCTAGCCTTCCTGGTGAAGTGCTTTAACTGCTTATCAACACGCTATCTGCATTTCCCTCTGTTTTCCCTCCAAGCTGTGGAAGACGAGCACAGTCTGGCCAGCCCCTACTTGAACTCTCCCAGCGAGAATCTTAATCAATGCGGTGGTGGGCTCAGCAGAAGCGCAGGGTTGGCCTTGGTTCTGTGTTGGAGTGGACGCTTTCAGTGCTGCGTGTCTTGTGGATGCAGAGTTAAGCCTCAGCTGGAGAGAGTAGAGTCCCAGTGGAGTCGATACAGAGTCTATTTTTGTTCTACTTCCCTGACAACTCATTAACCCTCTGTCCGATCTGTGTTCAGTTGATTTAGACCCCCTTGTGCAGACTGAAGTCCAATTAAAAGACTCTTCAGAGATAAGGCTTTTTCTTCATCCTGGCATTGTTGAATACAAGTGTTCAGCAAGTGTGAAAACAGAAACTCAGGAGAAGCCTCTCAGCCTTGTCTTTAAACTGCAAAGTGGAGTGGATGCTGATGTTTTCGTCATTATAATCTCCAAAATCTAGCGTCATTACATATAGCTTGTTTTGCATTAACTATACAGGCAATCAAGGTCATGCAAAGTTCCTTTTGTTTTTGCTGCTGATGTCCTGTAGAGGGCACTACAGTTTAGTTCAGCATCCAGGGAATTTCCTATGAAATTGATAAAGAGATGCTGTTTGCCAGTTTGTTGTGAAAACTGGGTGCTGCAGCACAGAGGTGTTATCTGAATAGAGGAGTCACACATTTATTATTATTTATTTTTTAATTCAGGATCACTTAGACCTAAGAAATGTGTCGTCCAGGATGTGGTCAGGAGTCGGTGTTCTTCTATCAGAAACAATGACAATGAAAATATTCAAACCATTCTGAATGCATATAGGCACTCATAACTGACCTCTACCTACCGGTAATTCTTCAGAATGCCCAGTTCCCCTTGTTATCGTGTTTAGTGTTAATTATTAGGGACATAATATTTTTGAAACGAACTACTACACAAACTACTTTAAACATCTGCTAATTGTCAAATATCTTTGTGCTAAAGAAAGGTGGTGGCACTTTTCTTTGACTTTTCTTTGACTTTTGAAATTTAGCACAGGAACTGTAAATCAGAAAAAATGATGGCCTACTTTGGAATGGAATTTTCCCAATTTCCCATTCCCCCCTAACCCAAAGGAACAAAAAGGGCCACTTGGAATACAGAATGGCTTATTTAGACATTAAGACAACAGCGAGACAAAAACAATAATTTTGAGAGAGGGTCCAAAAACACAACCCCCACATGGAATGCAGTGTCATCAATGTGTTTCCACCCTCTCCTTTGACATATAAAAGAAACACTATGTAAGTACACAGCCTTACTTCAGGAAAACATTTCCTTTCATGTGCAGCGACTTCTCTGAACTCTTTCACTTAGACCTTAAAAGACAACTCCTGTAAATAAGAATAGAAACTGCATGTCTAATTTTAGCAACATGACGGTTAGTCTTCATCCAAAACTGTGGGCATGTCCACATATTGCATGCACCAGGCTACATTATCTATGAAACAGAGTGGGGTCCAGTAGCAACGATGTAAAATTAAGCTGTGCAACTACTGTAGATATAATTACAAAAAAATATTTTCTGTTCCTCAGAAATGGGAGCTGTATAATAACTTACATATGTTTGTATTCATAGTAAAAGTTCATCACCGGCCTTATTGTCTCAATAGACGTGTACCTCAACTACTACCTGATTTTATCTAACTTCTCAAAGATCCCACTCCACTTTAGTCTTACAGCTAAAATGATGAATTAATTAGCTTCAATACACTGAGGACTTTTGCAGCTCTGTACTTCATTTGTCTGGTATGTCCGTTTTGCTTACTGCCCTCTCTCTTATGCTTACTTACAGTGGCTAATGTGTGCTAATCTTAGCAAAATTGGGTAGATATTATTGTCCACTGACTTTATAACTGTTCTCCACTTGTAATATATACTACGACATTTTAGAATTTAGCATTATCTGAAAATGTTTAGTTGTTGTTAGTGATTTCTGTGTTCTTGGATTACCGCTGTGCCTTGCAGACCCTTCCCCGAGTATTGGTGTGAAAATCCTGCTGCGTTCTGACATTGTGCAACCCTCTAGTTCAGTAGCTCTCCTGACATTGTGTAGCCTTTAATTTTTTTCTTCTCTCTGATCTGGATTGTATTTCCAGAACCCTTTCTCCTGTTGGAAGCTCTGTAATGCCTCTCAAGTTGAAATGGGCTGCAATTATCACAATCTTTATGACCCGAGTATACATTTCCACCAAACGTGACTTAGCTTTCCCCCTGTCTTTGCTCTCCCAGTCATTAAAATATAACCCTACCAGTGAATAACTGGTTACATCTCCTGTACCAGGCCCTGTTTTGACTTGTGATAACACAGACGATACCATGCTTGACTTTTTGCACATTAAAGCTAAGGTGGTGGTGGTGGGATTGTCTGGCATCTTTTATGTCAGTTGGTGCCTTGTAGGTGAGTAATGTCTTTACCAGATGTTTATTTTATTAGCATATAAAACCTGTCCCCACGCCTTGTGGCTGCTTGCCATTTTGGCGAGCGCTGCCTCTCTGACAGGATTATTTTTATAGTTCCATTTATCCATGCGACTGAGACATCACAAAACATATTTCTTTATCCTCTAATCATTTTTCACCTGAGGCATGCACAGGTGAAATGTGCATCACAAGTGCCATTACGGATGTTAATGATATATTCACATACAGGTTCCCTGTCGATGGATTAAATCGTGTGGTCTGCTTTAATGTACACAAGATGAGAGAGGCAGAGCAATTAGACGTATGTGGTTAATGTCAATGCATATGCAGGGGGTGGAGGGAGAGACAGTCCAGCTGAGCGGAGTGGTCACCCTGCACAGAATATTCACAAAAAGTCTTCATAGGAAGAAAGGTTTTGATAATGGCAGGGCAGCCTTCATCAGCTTGACCAGTGCTTATGTAATCAATAGCAGATTGGATCAACCTTTAGCTAGCAGGGATTCGAAACTATTGAAAATGCCGTTGGATGTGACTTAATGAAGAGCAGTTCGTTTTATCCTCCCACCCCCCTTGTGTCTCCCCTCACTGATATGTGACCTCTGTGGCCCTCTGCCTGCAGGTGTTTCTGATGACAGTGTGGTACTGGGAGTTTTACATGCTGCCCTTCTTCCTGGTCCTGCTCATCTCGTGGAACTACGTCCAGATCTACTCCGACTGTGTCAGTCATGACATGGTGAGTCCAGAGCAGCTTCTTAAACCTAGTCCGTCTCCGTCTCCTTCAGCCTGATGACCTGCTATTCACGCTCCTTTCTCTTTGTTGCAAAGGAAAAAAACTGCTTGCTCTACCACAGTTTATTCTCATAAGTAAAAGCTGGTTTGTTTCCATAGCAACCAGCTGCACCTAGCTACGTGATACATCATCATAAAAGAGTACATAATAAATAAGTATAGAAAACTGACTGAATAGACTAATGAAACATTTCATTTTAGCCTAAGCTAATTTGCAGTGCTTGCAGTGTTCCTTACTAACACTGCTGTCTTTTTGTTAAATCTGCCTGGAGTTATTGTCCTGAATCCTGTCTCCTCTTCATTGTAATTGGACTGTTGCCCTCTTCTTATTGTGACTGGGTAAATTTGAAAAGGTTTAGAGAAAGGCCCCTGCTCGAAAACAGGTCATAATTTACAGAACTCTGTTTTTTTCCCCCACTATGACCATTCTCTGCTTCACAGAAAAAGTGATGTATCTCTTGTCTGTGCTCAGTGTGCAGTAACAGCTGTATTTACTGAATACAGTAATGGCAGTTTAACACAGACTATAGGTTATAGTAAATTACATACACAGCACACTCTTCAGACAACAATGTACTTCATTATATAGTGAAATGTGTGCTGATTTACAACCATGTAGGACTGCAACTAAATATTATTTTCATTATTGAATAATCTGGCAATGATTGTTCTTCATTAATTGTTTTTTTTTAGACTGTATGTGTTATATTGATAAAAATAGCCATTCACTTGCTCCCAGAAACCAAAATTATAAAGTATTAATTATTATAAGAATATAACACTCATCTAATCTGCTTCATCAGGGCTGTGAGGTTTATGTTTTCTCATTTTGGCCACACTCTGAATCAAATTCGATCAAACAGCCTCACAAATGTCATCGAATATTGATTCAAATGTTGCTCAACCCTGATTGGTTGATCTGACATCACTTAATTCCCTTTAGTCATTTTTTCACAGCATTGTACAACAGTACTCTACTCTCTTTAACTCTTCCCTGCTTTGTTTTGCACTGCAGACAGTGGAGGTGGGGTACTTTATGGAGGTACAGCTCCCTCTTCACTTTTCCAGAAGTTGGGAAATGGCACACAGGATCATTACTTTGGTCTCGACGCTGCAGCTTTTATTCACTAACATACTGTTATCTACACTGTACATTTTCTGCTAAACGCACGTCACTGTTAACCTTTTCTCTGCTCTGTCTGCTGCCACTCTCTCTCTCTCTCTCTCTCTCTCTCTCTCTCTCTCTCTCTCTCTCTCTCTCTCTCTCTCTCTATCTCTCTATCTCTCTCTCTCTCTCTCTCTCTCTCTCTCTCTCTCTCTCTCTCTCTCTCTCTCTCTCGCAACCAAGCACTCACTCGAGCCCGCCAACAGAAATGGCCCGGAGGGCTCTCCCCAAATCTGCTTTTTCTCTTATCAATGCTTTCTCTGGTGGTTGCATTCAGGTGATGGTGGTCCATCACTTACACTGTAACTTTAGCTGTAATCTTTCACCTCCTCAGTAAACTGTCAACAGATTTCTGAGCTGACTGAAAAAAGTAGGTCATTCCAGTATTTTCTGTGTCGAATGCTGCATTGAAGATGACAAAAAATCGAAATCTCATTAAACCTCTGAAAAAATCAAGTCAGATTATAATACGGATGTCTGCAGACAAATCTTTGCACTTTGTTGCTGTCTTTACAAGGAATGTATTAGAAGTCCTGATTCAGTGGCAAATAATCCCATTTTAGTCAGATTTGTAACAGGAGTGAAGTTTATTGCCTCAGCGATGTTTTATGCACGTCAACATGAGTCTGGCTCAGTATGTATTAATAAAAATATACAGTATATCCTGGCATTAATGGGAAATTCACTCCAACGTTAACTAGTCGTTAGTTTAGTTCAGTAAATTTTGATGTTGCATACAAGCAAATGATTCATAGCATGGGGGGCTGTGATGAGGAAACAGGCTACATTTTAGTAAACCACCAATAAATTACTTATTGGTAATAAAATTAGGTTTGAACTGCTTATTAAACTGAACATGATTACTGCTGGCCTCCAAGACCAATTACTCGTACTCACAATCCTAAAAGAGGTATTCTATTTGTTTTTTTACCTACAGAGTCCATTCTCAGTGGTTGGGCTCATATCTTAATATTATTAGTATGGAGCTTTCAGTATAGCTAGGATGCATGGTGCTAAGGAGAAAACCATATTATCCTGGACCAGTGCCTTAAGTGTAATACAAAGATACAGGTAATGTATTCTCTATGTGACGCTTCATGCTAGCACACATTCCACTATGTCATTTTTAGAGATCTATGTGGGTTTGGAGGGGGTTCTTTTTGCTTTGTTCAATATTCTGTGCTATGAGGATTATGATGAATTTAGGTTTAGAAAGGCTATCATCTTCTGTACACACCCTCAAGTCCTTTGATTTAATAACATTTAATAAATTAATAAAAACTAATAGAAATTTGATCACAAAAAAACCTACAGAGTCCATTGAGAGACACATCGGGACAGAATTTTGATGAATTACAATTCATTTAAAATATGTCTGTTGCTTCTGTCCCCCATGTGTGGAGGCCGAGTCCTTTCACAGGTTCAAGTCCGTCTGTGCCCCTCTGCCGCATTTACCCCACACCCCCACACCTCCCGCTCTCTCCCACGTCTCCTCTTCAGATTTGCTGTCCAAATAATAAAGGCTGAAAAAGCTCAAAAAAGTAAAAACAAAGTATATAACTTGGACTATGTTTTAGGCCATCCTGGCCAGCAGAAACTAGCAGTGAACAATTAGAATTAGCAATTAGAGAACCACATTATCATGCATTTGGAATCATGATTCAAACATTCATTCAATCTTTACTCTGCTTTTTGCTCAGTTTTTTGTGTCAACCTATTCCTGAACAAATACACCTCTAACCTCCCAAATGTTCTGCCATGTTCACAAGCTTCTTGTTAACTTTGTCTGCCGTTTGGTTTTTAGTGCACAGATAGTGCACCTAGTTCTTCTGCTGCTTCCTGCTGCTTAAAATGAGGCTATGAGAGTGATGAGACTAAACCAAGGCAAAGCGGGGATAATTCTCTTTATGATGACAAGTGATCTTTGTGATCACTGTCAATAGAAAAATATTGATCACTGACACTTTAAAATGATCTGGTATAGACCTTCAGTTGCCTCGGCTGATTTTGAAAAAAAGACCTGACCTGTCAATCAGCTTTCCTGCTGCTGAGTGTTTGCGGAGGTGGACCTCAGGGTCACTACTGATCCCTGCACTTTGTCAGATGACGACCCCATGAGCAGACTGGAGTTAATGCAGAGTCCACTGTTTATAATGTAGAACCCCTCAGAGTCACTACATTCTCCCCTTTATCTATAATACCACTCTTTTTTTTTTTTTTGCAGGACAGTATGGATTTTGGGGATGAGGATGAGGATGATGAGAAGGTATGTAGCTGTTTTTTCTTGTTGACTGAGCAGCTATTTCAATATGCTGATGAATTGTATTATTTGTACCTGCTTACAAGGATTATCTGTTATTTCATTCTGTTAGGCTTTTTATTCAGTGCTGAATCTTCTGATGCGTTTATATTCCTGATGATCAATAGTTGTATTTATTCGTAAACTTACCAAAAGAGATCTGTGCTTAATGAAGACTTCACCAACCCGTTTCCACATGTCACAGCACATTCATATGCTAATAGTGGGTGGGGAAAGGGTTCTGCTGCATTTTGGAACGTCCGTCAGCTTAACACACCATATAATACCATGAATATGGAACTAATGACGGCACTTAGACATGCTTTTCAAGGCTTGTTTTGTAAGTTTGTGCTGGAAGCATTACAATGCTTTTAGGCAATGAAATATTTCTTCAGAATGACGGCAGTGTAGTGTAAAAGTTTTGAATGGCCTGGGTGGACCTGATGTAAAGTAGTTCTCATACTGGTTGCAATGGGAACGTGACCCTGAATGGGGTTGAAGTGGTTTAAATGGCCATTTGACTGAGGTGAGCGTAAATTGTCTTGCATGTGGTTTTTCATACTGACTGTGAATCTGGAATATCCCAGGTTTGATCCCCTCCTCAGCTCTTTTCCCATGCTCATCCGCAATGTCTGGATGGCTTTGAGCCAGCAATCACTCGGAGCATTTCCAAGCAGAAGCAAACATGTATCACAGAGATCACATAGTGACAAAGACCATGGTTTTGGCCAGTAAACAGTCCCCCAGTAATCACTGCTTCCAGCCCACCGATCATCCTCACTGACCCAGCTCCTCTCTTTCGTGCTCTAACCCTCCGTCAGTCTCCGTGTTTGATGTGGACATATGGCCAAGTCTCTGTCTGAAGTCTTCAGAGAGTCTGGTCTCCTCTGTTTACTTTAAAGATCCCTCCTGGGATCTGGACTAGCGTGAGAATGGCTCCTCGTCTCATTCATAATGTGAAGCCTAGTCCCCAAACATTCTGGTGTCTTTCTCAGAGCCACTTGGAGTGGACACTTAGCAGTCATTACTATTACGTCTTGTAGGGATCAGACATGTGTTCTTGAGAGTGACTCAGATATGTCTGACTAGATAAAGCAAGAAAGGGTAAAAGATATTTTGTAGTGATCGTTTTTGATTTTTTTCCCCTGTTTTTAAAGGCTTTTAATTTTACAAAAAAGCTTTAATGTAGAAAAGCTCTGTTTAATCAATGTAATAAATGTGTTTGAATTTTTATTTAATTTTAAAATCTTTATTTAATTTGTCAGGAATTTTCTTTTACACTATCTCATTTAAAAAAGGCAATGTAAATTTATTTCTATAATTGTAGCCTGACATCACTAGGCATCTGAATTAATCTTTTTTAATTTCCAAAGAGTGTTATCAACGGGCACAGACCAAAATTCTTGTGGAAATAATTGTATTGACCTACAGCTTCTGCAGGGAAACGTGAGTTAAGGTGCCGGCAGAAAATACACAGCTCAAAGATTAAACTTATGCTTGTTGACTCTGAAGGAATCATAGTTCAGGGAAGCTAAATCACTACTTCTCACCTTAATACCAAGAACCGTGTGAATTGTTTTTTTCTGGTGGTGTTAATGCCTTCAACTGAACATTACACAACTACTGCCAAACTCGCTTCTATCCATGGTATCCACAGAAGATCACTCATTAGTTGCAGCACAGTAGTTTCCTCTCCTTGCTAAAGTCAAAATAAACTTGTATATTAGGGCTCGTAGATCTAATCTGAGTGAAGCTTCAGAAACTGGGTTTCTTATTTCTCACGCCAAATTTGTTCAAAAACAGATTTTGGTCGACTAACGAGGTGAAAACAGTCAGTATTTCATGTAATGGAAACCCACTACTCATAACATATCAAATGTGTATAACGTAACATACAAAACTTACCCAATATTAAATTAACTGTTGAGATTGGCCAGACTCAAACCAGGATGGAGAGAACTCTATTTTAGCGGGAGATGAGCTCCCAGATTCATCTCATTCCCAGACTACCTGTGTTAGAAATTCACCTCCTTTTCAAACATGCATTGATTTATTATTTGATGTTGATACTAATACAAAGCTAATGATGTCTGACAATCTATCATTAGGCATTATTAATGGCTACTCTTTTTCCAAACCTTTTATTAGACAATCTTTTATTTCTTAAATTTGTGTTTTTGTTGAGCTTTTAATGCAATTAGCTCCTGAAAATGATCTGCCATCCCGGACTGCATGAATTCTTTCTGTTCTCCAAATCTCCTCTGCAGCTCGGTTGTTTTGTTCTCTGCTTTAGGAGTCGGAGAGAAAAGGGCTGATGGAGAAAATCCACATGGTCCAAGAACACATCATCACTTTTCAGAACCTGCTGGATGAGATCGCCTCTCTGGGGGAGAGGATTAAAAAGTAACAATTAAACATCCATTATAAAATTACAGCCGAGTACAGTTGAATAACAATTTTTATCTAAGTTAGAGGGATCTCATATGTTTCTGATCAAAGTGCTGAATGGGTTGTTATTAAACTTTCTTGAAATGCCCTGAATATGTAAATATTTTAATCGTCCTCCTGTGATTATGTAGCATATAAGAGGAAAGTCTATTTTCGAGGGGCCTCGGTTACCTTTTAGTGCTGTGTTTTGTCTAAATAAAATTGTTTCTACCCTGACTGATTTTTATGATTTTATTACATTGATGTTTGGCAGCACTTTCAACTGGTCGGTGCCATTCCTGTCCAGCCTGGCTTTACTGGTCTTTACCATTGCAACCATCCTCACATACTACATTCCTGTACGCTACATAGTTTTAATATGGGGTGAGTCTCCATCACTGTTTGTGATGTCTGGTTACTTCCATTTTAGCTGCTTTGCACAGCAACCATTCATCTGCTTTTTTTTTTCTTTTTTTTTTTTCATACACAGCATCTTTCTATTATCCATGACGTAAACAAGGACAGGTGTATTTGCTCCCATATTTTCTTACGTATGTGTTTAACATTAACAGCTTATAATGTTAGTGATGTATGAATTGAAGCATATTCTATTTTACTGGAAAAGATTATCGCCTTAATGACCGGAGTGTAAAATCTTGCAACTCTTCCAGCCTAAAAAGGTGAAAGTAAAACATTTTAAGGTACATGTACTCCAAGCAAATATCATGGTCAGCATGCATCTCTGCAGGTTTTTATTTGTGTGTAAACAAAGAGCGCAGCAGCAAGAGACTACTGTTAATAATATGTTGGTGTGAATTTCTGTTTTAGGTATCAATAAATTCACCAAGAAATTGTGGAACCCGTACAGCATCGACAACAATGAAGTGCTTGATTTCCTGTCGAGGGTGCCTTCAGATGTGCAGAAGGTAAGCCCCACTGGATCAGCCGGCCAGGAAGCCCAAAATCCCAGACCCCTCCAGCTTTGCATTTTACTAAAACAACTCCCAGGCATTCATCACTCTTGTCTGTATAATTAGCTTCATATCTATAATTATGTAGCCCTGTATAATTTCTGTTGTGTTTTGGTCATGATACATCCCTGGGGGAGGTCTGCTGCTTAGCTGCTTTGCAACGCAAGCTGTTCCCAGGCTGAGACAGGAGACGACGCTGCTGCTGGTGTCTCCTGTATGAACTCACCAGCCTCAGCAGGAGCAAAATATCAGTCAACACACTGCAGCTCCTTCAGCTCACTGCAACCAAAATTACTAAGTAAATTTAGCTGGTTTTGTAGAGTAATCTGACCATCAAGAAAAGGCTTCTTTTTTTTCCTAAAAATAAATCAAGGTTGCAGGAATTTGCAATGAAAGTCGAAAATGGAAACCGTTTGTCCATAAAGCAGAGATCTTTTTTAAGTATGCACTCTTCACAGAAAATCAATTTGCTTTTCTCTCTTCTATCTCTGCAGCCCTGGCCTCCCTTCTCTTTTATTCCCTCCCTCTTCTCTTTTTTTCATCTGATGTTTTTCTCTCCTCCGCACCCTCTCCTTTTCTTTCTGAGCTGTTTGACCCCATTTGCCTCCTCCCTCTCCTCTTCAATGCCCTTGGGCCCTCTGGGTTTAGTGACGGTGACTCTGCTTTCCTCGCTGACCGCTGTTATTCTGTCTGTATGACTACGGTCATCCTGATCAGTGGTGGCAATACTTTGTCATACATATGCCTCAGTGAAAATGTTGTGTGATTTCTATTAGTAATTGAATAAAAGCCCTATGAGATGAACAAGATGTAATGCATCACTGATAAAAATACCCATATTCACTGAAGCCTCACACTGTAGTTTCTCTGTGAGTAAAGTGAATGTGGTTCTTATTTCCTGCAGGTTCAGTACAGTGAGATTAGATGCAGCAAGAAGAGGAAAATCTCCTAAAATGTTGAAGGACGGTTTGTGAATTGGACCTGATGCTGCTGTTTGTGGGCGTCCTTCCAAAAACCTGCTTCCAGAGGATTGTCGGTTTTTGGTGGTGTGTGGTATGTTTGAATCTTAGTTCTTTGTGTCGATGCACAGTTTAGCCACGCTACTCGACCAGCACCTAAAAAAACAACCTGCCAACCAAAGAAGTTCATACAGAGGCCGCTGCAGAGATTACTCACCACACGAGTGGAAAGAAATGTGTTTATCTGGAACATTTTGTAATATTGTTTCCAAAGACTGTTTAATTATATGTACAGTTTGATCTTTAAAATTATTAATTAGAAGCTGCTTTATTTTAAAGCTCCTCGCCCCACTTTGTGAGACCAGCTGAAATGACTTTTTGTGTTGTACTGAATGTTTGCGTTAATGTGTAACATATATGTGTATATTTTTACACAATTTATGTTGACAGATGTGATGACATCAATTCCAAAATGGATTCTCCCCCATTCGAAAAAAGGGTCACTAACAAATACGAGTCATCATACCGTGTTTTCTTTGAAAATAATTATATTTTTGAGTACAAGATCTTTTTGTGTTTTAAAGTAGTGAATATAATAATTTCTTTTTCAAAGTGAGCCTTTTATATGTCTGTATACAGCATCATATTGAAAGTTAAGCAAAGAAAGTTAAGTTTTGTGTATGATGTTCCTCTGTTTCTTATTTACCTTTAGAAAAGGAGAAAGGGCTATGTGCATAGGATATTGATACTTATTTTACTTAAGAAGTTATTTTTACATATAAAGATAAGTGCCTGTTTGTTTGTTTTTTAAATCATCCTACATGGAGGATGTGCTTTATGTTGGATATAAGTCTTCTGAGTAGAATGGGACCAGATCTGTACTCTTATTTTATTGATTACAATCACTGATGAAGACTTTCTGTCTCATTTCTAAATGCAATAAATGCACACAATCATGTTCTGCCTCTGTCTCAGCTCTGAACTGCGACTCTTTGAATTCCACTGCACGCCATATTCGTCCTTTCTTTGCTGCAGGATTGTGGGCGTCTAACAGCAAGGTTTCCAAGCCCCCTGTCTTCATTAGGCTTTCATGAAGCGAGGCGAGGCTATGTGAGACCTCGCCGGCACCCGAGCTCCCTGCTGTGTTGATGGCCCTTGGGCGTTGCCGAGAGCAGGAGGACCTCGGCGACCTTCTCTTGGCTGCTGTGATGAGATGCCTGCAGCCAGCATCCTATCAAGCAGAGCAGCCAGACAAACCTCCGGTACCAGGCAACACAACACTCAGGAGCAGGAGGAGGATTTTAAAACCAGCCACAAGCAACAACAGCGGCACCAATTTAAGGATTGGAGATTCAAAGTAGTTAAGATGTTGGCGGTCGGAGTAATACCCTGAGATTTGTGGCTTTTAAGTTAGAACGCGTGGGCTCTCAGTCTGCGATCTCTTAAATAAGAAATGAGGAAAATTGGAGGAGAACTCATGAAATGCAATAAGAATTGTGCCATTTTTGGATCACATGCTGTACAAATGTATTGCATGTGATAGTATTTGATGAGTAAACTGGTAGATGTCAACATTTTGAGTAACATTGATGTCTATTAACATTGTATTACTTGAGAAATAAACTCTATCCACTCAGTGAAGTATACAAATCTTACACAAAGCTCCACCATATGAAACAATTTCATGATTTGTTCAATTGTCTTGAGAACAGTGGAGTGGAGAATGTGGCAGAAGATGACCTGTATATCTCCTCATCTAGTTCTAATGTTGACTTAGGTATCAATATTAATAACCCGCTGTCAAGGACACTGGAAGGACATCTCAATCTGACACTTATAGGCTTAGCATGAATATGTATAGGCAGTGAGACTCTTGAAAATTACCAAGTAAAATCATGGTTCACACGTGCGGACTAATGTGATGTGGCACATGCATTCTGATGAGCCACAAATATCACAGCTGATCGGTCTCAAAAGGCTTGTTATAACTCAATATCGGACCTGAGCATGTCCAGCTGTGTGTGTGTGTAGACCGAGGTGCAGCATGTGAAGCTCTGTAGAGGTTGTAATTGTCTATTATCCATCAACAGTGTTTATCAATGCAATAATAACAAGAATGGCTCACTGTAGAGCAGATGCCTTCATCAAGGCCGAACAATCCAACATGTCTGTTTAGCCTGCCTCACCCATGCCCCACCTCTGCACAAAGTTTTTATGGAATTCATTTTTGTAGTTTTTGTGTAATTAGGAGAAATGGCCCATGCCCCATCCTGCAACCAAGGTTTTTGGACATCTGTCCAGTATTTTTTGCGTAATCCGTCTGACAACCGATCATCGGACACTGCTGAAAACGTAACCTGCTTGGTGGAGCTAACTACATCCAGCATGGAACATTCGCGTGTGCGAGGAGATTGGATGGAGGGGTCTAATTGGCAACATGGTGTTTGACTGGTTCCCAACATAAATCATTGCCAGTGAGCAAACGGCAGAGCAGCAGGAAGCTGTTTTCACACTGACAGCAGGCTTGCTTGGTTGGTTGGTTTGCAGCTCACTTTGTCTCTATTTCTATGGCACTTCACCTTCAAATTCTGGCTTCTGGTGGAAACTGGGGGCATTGAATTCTAAGTATGAATTTTCATGAACAAGGTAAAGAGCATGGCATTGAGCACAAGTATGGTTAACCTTCACACAGGAAGCTGATTAGTTCAGAACAAAACACCATTCAGATGGCTTTGAGCCGCACAGTCATGTTTTCAGTAGATTCCAGAGTGTTAGGATCATTTCTGTAAATGTCTCTCTGTTTCCAAACATCACTCATCTAAAGAGGTGTCATTATCATCAAATTAGTCTGATAATGAGAATCATTGCTAACCTCTCACTAGCAACTGTTAAACTACAGATATTAAGTGAATAAGAGTATTTCACAAAATGATTATTCTTTTTTTTAATCAATGTGTTGTCTACAGTCCAACAGCACCAGGAATTATTTTATATCTGTGATCAACGGTTTCTCACAATTGCCCTATTCTTGTTCAACATTCCTTACTTTCAACAATGAGCATGATTTTGACCATGTGGATGGTTTACAAGCCCACCCACCTCTCACCATAATGCTAACAATCCTTCAGGGAGTCTGGGTCTAGGTAAATCACAGGCACAGTGTGTACTAGTGGGCTGCTGCCCAGAGGCTGTGTGGTGACTGTTGTCCTGGAGCAGGACGACATCAAAGCCTCGATCCAGAAGAGCCTGAGGCTACGAACAGCCGACAGCTCTGACTGACAGAGGAGACATCACACTGTTAAAAATTTGGCCTTTCTTTTTTAAAAATCTAAAAATGTGTAGAACATAAAATGTTGATATATAAAATAAATTATATTTATATATCATATATATATTATTTATATATATTATATATTTATAATATATATATTAAATATATATGTAATGCATATATATCTAAATATTTATATATTATATATATAAAATATATATACATATATGTTTTATGTATGTATATATATGTATTTATGTATATATATATAATATATATATATATTTTATGTATGTATATTATTATATATATGTATATGTATATATATATAATTGTTTTATCTTAAAATATCAAGTTTTTAAAAAGTGTACTTTTATAATTGGTAACAAATCCCTTGAAACTACCAAAGCTGTCAGTATTTTTGGGACTCCCCAGCTTGTCTGTAGCTCTCAGTTCTGACTTTGACATGTATAGTTTCTGCTTCAAAAGCAAGGCGACATGCCCCAAGACAATGTACAAGAATATCATAATATGACATACCCTTCTTTCCTTTGGTGAGCCTATAGCAGTACATATCGTTTTGGATCTATGCTGGAGAAGAGCACCAACCTTAAGAGTCACCTCTTTCCACGGGAAACTGAAAAATCAAGATTTGTGGAAAAAAAAACAATATCAAAAGGCACAACTACTCTTCATGGTTAATTCAGTTGTAACATTTGGTGAAGCTAGAATATGTAGTTTGCGAGATATGCTCCGGACAAAAAGTGATTACGGACATACTGACGACGATTTCCCCAAGACAGCTGACAGCTGTGCTCTGTAGCAAACAAACTTTAGGGCATTTGTTATGGAGCATTTTCAGCCCTAGATAATTACAAATTCAATCCTCTAGTGCAGTGGTTCCCATTTGAAAATAAGAAACTGGATTTTGCTGCAGTATTTTCGTCATTCACCTGAATTGTTGGTGTTTTAGTTTAGTTAAATCAGTAATTACCATGAAGAGGGGCTGAAGCTTAATTGTTTAACAATTTAAATCATTTACAGTGTCTGTTAGCTCAGTGGAGGTCCTAGACCCTGAGAGGCCCCAGGCAAAGAAGGCCATCACTGCCTTCTTTTTCCTCTTGCTCTCTTTTCAGAATGCTTCAGTAGGTGTCCAAACTAACGATATTTCTGTTTTTTTTTTGGAGGGGCCCAAACATTTACCTGGTTGACCTCTCCAGACAGTGTGCCCCTGTATTAGCCTTTAACAACTTATCTATTATCTCTTAGCCGACGTTTTGTTAACTATTTCAAGCATTTATCCACCATGCTTCAAATTCTCTGCTTGTTAGCAGTTTTCACACCAGTTCAAGTTTTAGAACTGACCCCATACTGTATGTGGATAGTTTTGTCAAATGAAAGTTTTTTCTACATTGTCAAAAAATGTCCACATACCCCCTGCAGAAGTAGTGTTGGCCTACTTTGGAACCGATTCTTTTGGGAATCACTGATCTAGTATGGCAGCAGGACAGTGTATGTGGGACTGACTTAAAATAAATGACAGTGTCCATGTTCACAGAACCAATGTGTTTCTATCAGTTGGTGAACAAAAATGGAGGTCTATGAATGAGCTATACAAGGCAACACTGACAATATTTGATCAATTCATTGTTGACTTGTTGAACAGTTCTAGACTTGTGCTTTTGGCAGAAATGTTCACAGGTTAGATATTTCTAAGTTTTATTCACATCATATTTATCCATGTTTGTGGACTTTGTTCCTCACTCTCTGACCCTCGCCAGAAATTAAAGCAATAGACGACCAAATTAAACAGAACCCAGAATGCTCTTGGTTTGAACATTGTTGGAAATATTGAAATTTGGGAAATTGTTAGTATACGACTCTACTAAATATTTTAGAGACATTTTGATGCGTAAATACTTTTTTAAGCATGAAGAGGTTGGATTGAGATTTTATTTTGCAAGTCAAAGCCTTATGCAGTTTTACAATTTTGACAATGTATGCGTGAGCTGATTTACATGAGTAACTTAAGTTCTATAGGTGGCAATAAATGAATAAATGAGCAACAGAAACAAAACTTGATCACATGCTTAGGTATTATTACAAATAGTATGAGAGGTTTCACATATTCATTGAATTAAATAATTAAAAGATTGTAAGATGACAACTTTGAGGGGTGATGGTTTCCTTCCCTTTGTTGATGGAGAAAGCTGTTCTTCCATAGTGCATGATGGAGGTGTAGTCGTAGGGAGTGTTCAGGTTGTTGGTGGGCTGCCTGAAGAAGTTGTTGACCTTCTTGGGGTTGATGTTCTCCCAGTTGATCCTGACATATTTGTCCCGGTCGCTCCTGCTTTGTTCATGATGGAAGCCCAGAGCGTGGTTGATCTCATGCTGGATGACGCCGTGGTAGAGGCAGCCCTTCCTTTTGAGAGAGAGCACCTGTCTGCCTCCCACTCTGCCTAGATAGGAGTAACACCCACCTCTGCTCTCAATGCTGATGTAGTTATACTCATTCTGATGGGGCACGAAGCGGATGCAAGTTAAACTATGGAAGGTCTCCATGGCGTCTTCAATCTTCTTCCTCTCTAAGCTGGTGAACTCACCGCTCACAGTGAAGGGGATCATCACCGAGCCATTGGCAGCTTTCTTCCACAGGCAGTTTTGGTACCAGCAATTCATGGCGTTTCTGGTTCTGGGAGCCACCAGGTTTCCTTCCACCAGGAGCTCATTGGTGTTGTTGGAGGTCAGAATCCTGGTGGTGATGTCGATGGTGTCTGGGACTTCTTCTCCTTCCTCCAGGAGAGGTTGAGCCTGACAGAGGCCGAGCAGAAGCAGCAACAGCAGCAGGCTGGCAAAGAGAGTCATCTTCAGGGTCAGTCTGGAGCTGCTGTGTAGAGACTTCTTGAAGCTTGATGTTTGACTCCGTTCAGTCCAGGGTCTTTATACTCTCCTCTACAGGTGTGTCTGCAGGAGGATTATGGGTTGAGGTTCACACTGCTGGGCCTAAATAAACCAAAACTCCTCAGACAAACCTTCTTCTTCAACATAATATCTAATCCCCCAGAAGTGTCTGTCCATATTGTTAAATATTGGAAGCTCATCTTGTCTTATTTCCTATTGTTTTACAAATGGCTTTTTTTTTCAAACTTTACCAAAGAATATACAGTACCAGTCAAAACTTTGGACACAGTTTCCCATTCAAGTTGATGGGAAGGTATGTCCAAACTATTGACTGGTACTGTATGTTAAAATTAAATTTGTGTGACCCAAATACTGTTCCTTCACTCTCTGATGACCTGCGTAATTGAGATCCCTGCGCTCCTTTTATGACAAGCTGTTGAAGTTGTAGAAAAAGCTGCGTGTCCCTTTGTGAGGATGATCGACGGCCTATTGAAACTCTTGCATATGTAGGGGATGTTAATAGGTTCCTGTGGGACATGTTGCTGTGGCCGTGCCCGAGACGACTCCCCAGTAAAAAAAAGATGAATACTAAATTGTATGAAACAGCACAAGCTATTGTTCAAACCCGTCATGCATCCCTGTCCATCAGGGACACTTAGAAGGTATCCAGTAAAATGTGTTCACTGATTCACACATGCTAATTTATTTTGCATTTCTCTAGTTTTCTATTTTTATCTTGTTTAAAAAGATAATTAGGCAAAGTCAAAAAATGTTTTTCAGTTCAGATATCATTTATTGGTATTTAATGATGTTCCTCTTGTCTCAGGGAAATATGGACTCTAATTAGTTCAATACAATTTAAAATATAAACCGAGTGTATCTCCTTTGAATCCTGGCCTCAAATAAAGTGTAAAGATGAATTGTGAAAAGAATGTGTGTTTTCTCTCAAACGCTCCCCCCCTCCACCCCTCAATCTCATCAGCCACCGTGATTAAGTTTTGGCATTGGGGATTGTGCTGTCTTTTTGGAGAGATATTTCAGCTGCATTTCTGACACTCTGAAAGGAGAGGAAGATAAAGGAGGCGTCGGGGAAAAAACCCCTTCCCGTTGTGTGAGTCCTAGAGAGGGCCTTGAACCCTGCCATTCACGCCTTTCTCTCCATCAGCTGAGTCTAATTGCCAGAGAGGACAGGAGACCCCAGGCCTGATCGTTCCTTATCCTCTTTAGCGCTTTCAGGCGAGTGAAAGGCGAGCTTCTGCTTTTGATCTTTTCTCTGATTCGCTTTTTCTTCTCTGTCATCCCTACCATCCTCTCCTCAGGAGTGACACCAGCTCCTTTCACTGCTGCCCTCGTCTCCATCTGCCCAAAATAATGACCAAGGCCCAGGCATTATTAAACAGAGGTGGAGAAGGGAGGTCAGCACTGGGAGAGGGAGGTCTGGGTGAGGACTCCAAACTCGTCTAAGAAGGGGTGCCCCTATTTCAAATCTACTCGGTAGCCTCTCTGTGTTCCCCTAAATTTGTCCCTTACAGTTTTCATGGCCTTCGCTTGGAGAAAGCCCATTCTTTAACACACCACGGACGTGAAGGCTCGTCCTTTCCCAGAGACGCAGCTACAATAAGACCCCAGGCTGCTTGAGACAATGGCGCCTGTGTGATCTCTCAGCCAGACTCGGGATGAGACGATGCCTTCCTTGCCAGTCCCATGGGAGGGTAGACCCAGTGGTCATTGTTGACAGCTAATGGACAGCATCTTTCCAATAGCAGGCCCCCCTCTGTAGACTGTGTCATTTTAGGTTGCTTAATAACAACACTCAGGCTGGATCGACTGAGGAATTCTATCAAGAACAGCAGTTTGTTTGCAGATGAAAATCATTCCCCTCACAAATCTCAAAAGCTAACACTGGGGGGTGATTGGATGAATGCAGCCAACGAGCATAGACAGCATTCAGCTGGGGGGGAATTCAATATAACTTATGAAAAGAGAAACTGGTAATAAGTCTGAAAAGACTAGAATTAGAATCACTTCATTCAACCGGAACAATAATACAGGCATTTGTTTTTCTAAGGCCAGAACAGAGACATACTGACAATTGATAATAGAGCCAAACATGCTGACATACGAGGTGTAGAGCAATGCAAGACATCAGGAAGAAAAGACTTTCCATATTATTCTACAATTCTGTGTTCAGCATATATAGCTGTTTGGTATTATTCAGATCAATGTTAGAGATGCCTGAACAGCTGCTGCTCTAGGCTTAGTCATAGGCGATGAGTACATGGTGTCCCAGTGAGAATAAAGGCGGAGAGGGGAGGACATGTACATTCCTTATTATTTTTTATTCATATGGATGATAACTCTCACAGTACAAGTGCACTTTTGAAGCTATTGAAGCCACAGTGGTGTGGACTGTGCTGTTCTTTGAGTTCCTTTCACACTGTTCATTATTAACACTGAGAGGCTGAGCGCTGAAAAGGACACATAAGTCTGAAGGGCAAACATGTGGCATAATTTCTATTATGTGTATCCAAAATCCCAATAAGACCCAAGAAAGCCATATTACAAGTGTGACAAGGATTCGTTACTGACTGCTGGCAGCACCTGGTCACACATAATCACACTTTTCCCCTCTGTTTGTGGTGAGTGCATGCACCATAACATGTCATAAATGACTCATAATCACCCATAATTCACATCTCTTGCAATGAAATACTATTTCTGAGACAAAACACACACGGAGAGAGTTTTCATTTATTAACTACATATCTAGTTCATACTTGGCCTGCTACTTTGTTTGAGGTTCCTTTTCATAGTGCCAGGATTCAAACCAGAGTGTCAGTCAGGTGCACTGGATTAGAGGGTAATTTAGATTATTGATGAGATCGTGATATGATTGGTTATGAAGTAAATATATGTTTAAATAGATACTGCAGATTTGAGTTGTTTTGAATGAAATAATGCATGAAATTAAGTTAATTAATATGCTCAGCAGTTGGTTGGTCCAGAGGGCGGAGCTTAACCTATTTAAGCCTCTGACCATCACAGCTCACGACAAAGACATTTTGACACCTGATGTAGACCAGAAGTGTGGTAAGAGAGTTTTTTTGTGGTTATTGGAGATTGTTCCTTGATACTTTATTTTCATAGGCTACAGTCTCTGGACATGTTTTGTTTACCTCACATTTTCTGTCCTGTAAATAAAGGCACCTCAATATTTTGCAGCTCCAGCCAACTTGTCATCATTTTTGAGACAGTGACACAGTTTTTGTAACATCAAGTCTTGCAATCAACATCTGAATATATGTCATCATTTTCTAAACTTTTTCTAGGTGTTAAATATTAGTTTTACCATTATAAGATAATAATGTTGACTACTCAGTAGCAATCAGGCTACAAGAATGTTTTCACATGCATAAAATCACAAAAAAATGTTCTATGATTTTCCTCCAAGTCTGTACGCTGAGAAGAAAAATCTCATCAATAAACAATTTTACACAGTCCTTAATACGGCTAAGGAGGTTATTTTTCACCCATGTTCAGTTTGTTTGTTCATTTCTCAGGAAGATTCAGCAAAAACTACTGAACAGATTTCCATGAAACTTGATTGGAGGAAGGGGCTTGGGCCAGAAAAGACCCCATCAAATTTTGGTGCAGATCCAGACAAAGGGATGGGTCAAGGATTTTTTTAATTTCACTGTCATTTAAATTGCAAGCTTTTTTTTTATTTTATTTTTTTAGCATTTTCTTTAATTTCTCAGGTAACAATGCATCAATCTTAATGAAAAAAATTCTGATAGATTTAGGGGGTTGGTGTTTACAGTATTGGTGTGTGCAGAAATAAAAATCCATATCACCAGATTTAAATATGTTTCCATAGGGTTTAGTCTGCCTTGTAAATTTTGGGCACAATGCTATGAGTATAATTTTGGATAAAGTTTGATTGAATTAAAGAGGACTGTTGGGCCTTGGAGCTCTATCCAGTGCCATTGTAGTTCATTCTGGTGGTTATATTTCCTAAGTGTGTTCTTACAATCCTCTTTCTCTTTTGATGCCTCATATAACATCACATATGATGCCCGCAGACCCTAAAATAACAAGTGCTTTGGCTCCTCTGTTTCTATGTGTATCTTAATGTCTTTTTTTGTATATGAAAGTTGATAAAAATAAAATGGGAAATACTTCAGCAGGAACTAATCTGCTAAAGGCACCAGATGAAGAGTCAGAGGATCAGCAAAATATAATTTATCTAGATGGTAATCCATCGAATAGTTGTGGAGATATTTTAATTTCATTGACGGACCAACACTGGCATCCAGAGAAAAACTCCACTAGCATTCCTAAAAATGCACATTTTAAAAAAAAAAGTAATTCTGTTCATACCTGACAGTAAAGTAGGCCTCAGGCATGAATGGGTGGTAATTTAGCACTTTATTAATCCCACATTTTTAATGAGCATGATATGACTTAAGTGTCCCTGTCTAGATTTAAACACACCACCACTATATAGTAGATAGATTCCCTGGAGATACCTCTTAGAAATGTCTCTCTGAGTTGGGAAAAAAAAGAGTGGACTTATCTAAATTACTATGAAGAGCTGGAGGCAGTTAAGTGTTTATTTCATGCATTATCTTTTAAAGAAAATATTTCTTTGTGTTTTATTCCTTTTATTTCTTATAATGTGTAATGGTGGGCTGGTCAGGCCTGAGTGTGATGGATCCTGGAGTGCAGGATGGGGAGGGAGGGGAGGAGGGAAAGGGCAGGGTGTTAGGTCAGCCTGATAGAGATGTCAGCACTGCTTCAGTAATCTTCTGACACCTAAGAGAGTGGTATAAAAAAAAGCGAGGAAGGGAGCAGGACGGCTGAAAGACCAGCAGCTTGGTGACAGCAGAAGCAGAGACCACCCCAACAACAGCAGCAGGGGGATGCTGGGAGGGAAGGGAGGGCTGGAGGAGGAGGGTGGAGGGGGTGTGAGAGGGGAAGCCAGAGGAGGAGGGTGGAGGGGGTGTGAGAGGGGAAGCCAGAGGGGGAAGCTGATCTTCAGTTGTATAGCTGATAGTTAACCCTCCTCCTAACAGCAGTGTGTTAGACAGAGAGTGGTGAGCCAGTTATCAGCGCAGTGGAGGATTTAAGCCTTGTCCACCTCATTCAACATCTCCAGCAGAGTAGTGCTAAATGTAATATACCTCATGGAAAACACAAATACACACCCTGGCAGAGGATTCATAGGAGAGCCTTCAAAATAAGTGAAAATGGATTCTGGGAAAATATTAGATCTTTTTTATATGATGATTTTTGATTTGCTTAAATGTGGAATATGAATGCATTTAATTAGGTAAATAGCTTTAGCCTCTATGCACATATACACATGCTTATGGACTACCTTACATTCCTAATATGCACAAATACATAGTCACTTTATTGCCTATGTCATGCACTCTCATATGCATTAAATCTAATACCATGCTCTGCATCAGGCTGTAAAAGTTGAATCCATTGTTCTGGTAAACAAGTGACCCAGTAGTGAAATGTGATTCATGTTGTAGATGCTTATCTGCAGTCAAATATCTCTCCCCACTCACAGACTGCAGCCCAGACGTCGCCTTCTGCTCGCTCCTGCCGCACAGTATGAGTCGCTGTGTTTGGCTTTTTGTCTGGGACAATTATGTCATCCATTAACAAGCTTTCTTCTGTTATAGTCCATATCAATTAGAGGTGGATGATAATTAGAGCTGATGTAGGAGGCAGTGCAGAGAGATTTACTGGGGTTGTTGTGGCCTATGAGGGTTGATTCATGCCACAAAGACGTTGGGCGCTTTTGACACTGACACCTCTGAAGGCTCTTCTTCTCTTATACCAGACCCATGGCAGTCTAAGACCTCAATGCAGGACACTGTCAATAGTTGATCTTGGCTTAACTTTTGTTGCAAAGAAATGCAGTGAAATGCAAGCCCTATTCCTCAAGAATAACTAAGGGAATTTTACCATTCATCTCATGATTGTAGAAATGTCATCTACAGTGATTTGACATTCAGAGTTGTAAAATCCTCCATTATAGCATTCTGATAACCCTCTAAACTAAAATGATGTCCTGATACTGAAAGCATTGGTTTGGTTTCAGGAGTGGGAGGTGACAACTTCAGAGGTTCTCTATTCAAATTATATAATGCTGTTTCCGCAACTCTATATACATTTATATTAATCTAGTAAGGAATAAATTATAATGACATTAGTTACTGTGAAGAAAACTGAAAAAATTGTTGGTAAATGTTATGTAATATTATTATTAAACTACAGCATTAATGCAATAATCACTCCTAGTGTCTAGGATAGAACCCTGATACGTTATGCTAAATAAGGTTCTACTTTTGTCTTTAGAATACATAACATTGTCCGTTACTGCATTACCTCTAACGTTTTATGGTAGCATTGTTTTACAAGATTATTAAATGGTAAAACTGGATTAATCTGCATATCTCTCCCAAATCCTTTACCAAGAGGACACACAAGCCAGAGGAGCAATATCAAACAAATGTCAGCAAAACACTCTTCAGCTTCAGATGTGTGTCTACATTTAAATGTTTTGAAACGTCCCCCAATACCATGACAGTAATTATACTTTTTACCCATCTGTGGTAGCAATGGTGCTTCTGCTTCTCTGTGGCACAAATGACACCTCATACTTGGGCAGCATTCCAGCACTGCAACCTGCTCCATCCTCTTTGTCTGAGCTGCAGGGAGGCTGCAGGATGCCCATCAGTAGCATGGCTCAGATAATGACTTATTGATAGAAAAAGATGCTGGATGCCCCATATTTATTAGCATAAAGCCAGCTGCTGGCAGCACCACAGCTTCACCACACATCCTATTGATGATTCAATGACCTGTACAAGGCCTGTACATTTTCTGTCATTTTATATTTCTTAGTCTTGCCAAGCACTAGCAGTCTGCAATTAAGAGCTTCATTTTGTGCTATGAATCAGGTACCAATAGAGTACTTACCAGTCCTTACTGTTACTTAAATTTAGGTCTATAGGGAGCAAAATATGGGTCTTTGTAAATGTTTACTGGGGAAAAAAATAAAGTTCTGATAATAATACTGATATTTTGAGGAACCCTTAAAGGTAACATTATAGTGTAATATCTGTCATACTTTTAATGCTACCAAACTGTTTGGTACAGTAATAAAATGAAAGTAGCTGAGGAACATATAAAACATGGATATGGGATACGTTCCCAACAATGTTTGGGTACGAAGTTTAAATGATGAGGGACTTCAATCAATTATACAGCAGCATACTTACAGTGGAACTAGATAGATGTGTGTGTATATATACAGTACCAGTCAATAGTTTGGACACAGTTTCCCATCCACTTGAATGGGAAACTGTGTCCAAATTTTTGACTGGTAGTGTATATATATATATATATGTATACATATATATATATGTATATATATATATATATATGTATATATATATATATATGTATGTATACATATATATATATGTATATATATATATGTATGTATACATATATATATATATGTATATATATATATATATATATATACATATATACATATATATATATACATATATACATATATATGTATATATACATATATATATATACATATATATATGTATATATATATATGTATATTATTATATTGCTGTTATTGCTGTTATATATTGCTGTTAAAGATGAATTTATTGATTATTATATTTGCAGAAAAGGCTCATAAAACAAAAACCAGTTTAGAGGAAATACTGCTGCATCTAAAACAGAATAATATAATTATTATGATATTTTATGTTTATTTCTATGCATTTGTGTTTATATTTAGATATTGTTCAGAAATAAATTTCTGCTTAATTTCTCCCACACAATAAAACACAATGAGAAAAACAACAGCCGCAAACACAGATGCTGTAACGCTCTAATGCTAAGCAATGGAGAGTTCCCACATGCTGCCCAGTTGACATCCTTGTACACGGGGATGAAAACATATCTAACAGAGCCACAGAAATGATTGTGGCATATCAAGGGAAGGAGGGGAGACGGTTGCTGGATTCCCAGCATGTCCACATATGACAGTCCTTCGCCGAGGGCTGGCCAATGCAGCGACATTGTACGCCTGTCATAGCTGCCCTTCAAGAGCAGATGAAGCTGTCAGCAGGACGATGACTTTATTCTGACAGCCGCTCCGCCCTCTCTCTTCAGAGCATTACAAATAAATATGTTGGGTTTCAAAGCTGCCAAGGCCAACGTTGGACAGTGGGTCAGGGGGCCAAATGCAGAGCAAAAAGCATTCCCTTCCCCTCCTAACCTGGTCTCAATGAGTCTGGTCACCTCACCGGGGCACCCATTCAGCGTGAGCCGTCCAGAGGGCCCCAGGGCCCCAGATCTCACACACTGCCTGCCGGGGGAGGTTCTGTGAGCCTCTCTCGCCCTCTGACAGCCATCACTCTCTCCCCCCTGTCTGTGCATCTTTGTGTTTACCACAGTGGAGAGCCAAAAATATCCTCAGCGGAAAGAAATAGCAAGAACACCAAAGAGTTCAAACTGTTTATGACAGAATGTGATTCAGTCTGATGAGGATAAGCGACCTCTCCTCACTGACTCTGTGAAGAAGACAAATATTTTATTCATGAAGTTTCTCAAGTCAAGATTTCATCATCAGAGTTTCATGCAGGTTAAAGAATAAACACTTGAGTTGCTTGAATGGAGCTGACAGGCCATCTGCAGTGTGAGAGCTTCTCCTCCTCCTCCTCTCACCTCCTTCTCTTCCTCTGGTGTGAGACACAGAATCATGACTCTCTTTTCAGATGGCTTAATATTCATTTAGCAAATCATAATGTAAAAACACAGCAGTTTATGTTGAACTGTTATTGTATAACACATATTTACAATAATTCATACAAAGAGATTCTAGTAATGATCTGCAAAGGTTTGTTAACATCCAACAGATGATTAGTTAATTGATACAAGTCATGCAGGCCTATGATTGTAAACTGAATATTTTTGGGTTTTGGAGTTTTGGAAATTTAGTGATCATTTATCACTATTTTCTGACATTTTAAAAGGTTAATCACCCAAATATTACAGCAGATTAGTCACCAATGCAAATTATTTTAGTTTATCCCTAAAACCCATCACTTTGATTCATAAAAAAACCACTTGAAGTGTAGTGTTTCCTGTTTGCAGTCTCTGTTTGCAGTTCAAATAATTAAATTTTTGCCTTTATCTGTTGAGGGTTAACCCTAAATTGGACTAATTAAACAACGAGTGTCCGATATTCCATTTTAACCTTTGGTATCTTACAGATGTTAAAGAGAACAAACACAGTTGGCTGTGAGATCAAAACAAATCCCAGGACCCATTGATTTAAGTGCAGTACATCTCACTAACTCTGTTATTACATAACACAGTACAGCCTCCTATTACATAACACAACTGAATGGAGAGACCCTCTTTGCACGCAATCAAATGCAAAACAGCTCGCTTTTGGTTTATGACTCTTTTCCCTTCATTTGTTTGACTTAACCTGGACACTTATAGATAATATTATGGATATAATATGTTTACACCACTAAAAGAAACATTGTAAGTGCTTTACATATTATTACGCTGAGAGATAAAAGTGAGACACTTTTTAAAATGTAGAAGTAAAGCTTGTCACAAATCATTTACTTTATGTAAAATCCATGCTGTCATTAAAGTAAACCTGATGTCATCTCGACAGATTAATGCCTGAGTTTTCATCCGGACACATTTGGAAATACAAAGTGTTGAGCTGATTTACCTGTAAAGATATCATTATTGTATTTACCTGTTGAGGCTGCACTAAACAATCATTTCCTCTGCAAGCTCATGAATAAGTAGCTGCAGCTGAGATGTGTGTCCCATCTCCAATAAAACACTGAAGACTCTCCTGATTTAGCCAGATAAGAGTCTGATACCACTGGGATCACTAGTGGCGACACCACTCTGCTCGGCACGGGACGACTTAAGATCCACAGGAGAAAACCAGCATCATTCAGGTGGTTTAGATCCATTTCATCCTTATTATATGTAACATACAACTTCAAAACTGTTCATAAATGCGTGTACAAAATTTAAATTTAATTGTTAACCTGCTTTTACCTTGATGAAGAGACATGACTGTGCCACAAAGTCAAGGAACATTTTGTGTGTTAACTTTATTAAAGTGTCTCTGATTTATTAAAGGTTTATTCTATATTTTACAGACCTTGTTCATCCAATCTGAGTCTGAGATCTTCTCACACACAATAAAATAACTAGACAGCAGTCAGAGGGTCCAAACCTCCACCAAGGCAGCTCAGTTTTCATCCAGATCCCCACCAAGATTTTAATGGATTCTTCCTTGGGCCAAATTCTACCTCTCTAAAAATGTCATCGAAGTCCATTTATAACTTTCTGAGTAATCCTGTAGACAAACAAACACCAGGAAAGGTATAACCTCCAAAAGGTGGAGGTAATGATCATCAGGGAGATGATGAGGCCTCTATACTCAGTCTGATGGAGAAGCTTTGTGATACATGCTGCGGGACAATGAATAGTTATAAATGGCTTCCTGTGAAAGTACGAATGAGCCATGTTATCTATGATCGTAATATCTATGATATCTATGACCATAATATCTATGACCATGATATCTATGACCATGCTGACTGCTTATCAAGATAAATATAAAGCACAAGAATAATCTGAACCACTGATTCACTGAGTAAACAGAACAGTGGGAATCCTTTATGATCAAAAAAATCTCCCACTAATCGACCAGCTGAGGCTACCTCGCTTGTTTTTAGAAAATTCAAACTTATGTTTTCTACAGTTTTAGGCATTTGCTTTATATTAGATATTGCTTTAAGTTCAGCAACCTCTAAGCTTACTGCTTGTGACACCCAGCACCCAGACTCCCAACCCCCACCGCAGGTCTCCAAACTACAGCCTCAAAAAAGAGAGAAAATTAGAACAAACCGAAACCATTTGAATTAAAACAAGTGAAACTTGAGGAATCCTGATGATTCTCCGATCCATTGTTATCAGATATCGTCGATCAGCAAGATTACTAACAGCTACTAGTCAGGAGATCAAAAGGTCAAAGGTCACAGCACACGGACAATATTCCTGTGACCCGTGAATCATCACAGATGATTAAGGAGTGCTCAGAAGGAAATCATGGTCTTTCTGTCTTTGTTAGCAACAAAGCTACACGATAGGAAACAACAAACACAAGAGAAGAATGCACACTAGAATTCCTCTGTGTTACCAATGAGCTACATGCTAATGTTAGCTCATATCCCTGCAGCTAAGGTAGACGGTACAAATTATTCATTATTCCCTGGCTTCGATTTTATGTTGAAAATATACCCCAGATTTCTAAAGGCTTTTTCTTATAACATCAAGTGATTGTGTCCATCTTCAATGGTCCCCAAGACAAAACAGAAAGGCTGAGCTCCAACTTATATATCATACTTTTCATTTACTTGATGGAATTATATGACACTTTAAGAAGTCACAACATTCATTCATTTTCTGTAACCTCTTATCTTGTGTAGGGTCGCGGGGAGGCTGGAGCCTATCCCAGCAAACTTTGGGCAGGAGGCGGGGTTCACCCTGGACAAGTTGCCAGTTTATCGCAGGGTCACATAGAAAGACAAAGAACTATTTTACCTACAAACAATTTAGAGTCACAAATTCACCTATATTACATGTTTTTAGTGGTGGGAGGAAGCTGGGGAACCCAGAGGGAACCCATGCAGACACAGGGAGAACATGCAAACTCCACACAGAAAAGTCCCAGGTCCTCTGGTGGATTTGAACCCAGAACCTTCTTGCTGTGAGGCAACAGCGCTGCCCACTGTGCCACCAGGCCACCCTAACCACAACAGTACAGAGTTTATATTGTTAATTGGTTTGATAGTTTTTGCATAAGTAGGGAAAATGTTAATACACCCTATCAATTTGTAATCTGCACCAATAATGGGTTCTTTCCTGGTCCGTGGCCCTTCCTTCTACCAAGTTTTATGGCAGGAGATCCAGAAGTCCTGAAGTTTTTGTGTAATCCTGCTGACAAACAAACCAACAACCAATGGACATGGTGAAAACATGACGTCCTTGGTGGAAATAACTGTACCTTATGCTGAAGGACTGTGCTGCATCATGCTGTAATCCCCATTCTGCAGAGAAATGGTCCCTGTAACTCAATATTTCAGAGGAAGCGTTAATCTATTGCAGCTGGTCCAGGTGGAGATAGTTGTAGCTGCATGCAGATAAATACTTTAGTCCATCTGTTCCCAAACTAGGGTCAGCCCCTTCTGAATGGTCACAACACAAATCTGAGGGATCATGAGATGAATAATGGTGCAAGAGAGAACAAATAAGATCTGTATTTTTGCGATGTTTTTCTAATCTTTTTTGTGAAATATTAGATAATTACACCTCTTTGGGTCTCAAACAATTATCTAAAGCTTGCCTGATCCATGCCTCCACAAAGTTTAGTGGAACTTGGTTCAATAGTCTTTGCATAATAAGGACAAATAAGGACAAATAAGGACTGGGCAGCTGTGGCTGAGGAGGTAGAGCGGTCGTTCACGGAACAAAAGGTCGGTGGTTAGATCCCCAGCTCTTGCAAGTCTACAAGTTGAAGTATCCTTGAGCAAGATACTGAACCCCAATTTGCTCCCCGGCCGCCGCAATTTAGTGGCGGCCCACTGCTCCTCAGGGATGTGTCAAATGCAGAGAAAGAATTTGCCCACGTGGGATTAATACAGTATCTCTAAAAAAGAAAAAGAAATATTGAACTAGAAAGGCACTCAGTAGAGCATATATCCAAAGCCCAACAGTCAGGACATGTGTGCCATCAAAATAGCTGCCCTCAGGGTTCTTGTATGTTAAAAAACAGAGAGAAAAAAATCATGGATCCACCCCTTAATCCACATCTACTCCAAAATTCAATGATTGCTTCTCTTCCACACAGTTTCATAGTAATCTGTCAAGTAGTTTAACCTTAATTGAGAAAAACGGTCAAAAAACCTTATCTTCCAATGTTCAAAAAAGTGGAAAATAATTCCTGACTCCGCCCCTTTATGTGGATTAACTCCACAATTTTCCACAAAGTTCATTCCTCCTACATGACCGACGCTTCTGCCAAGTTTCCTTAAATCTGATTGTTTATGTGTAAAAGACAGAAATTATGAAAAACGCCTTATGTCACAATGTTCAAGAAAGAAACAAAAAAATCCTGGATCCGCCCCTGTATTCGGATCCACGCCACAATTTAACGGATTCATCCCTGCTACATAACCAATACTCCCAGCAAGTTTCATGGAAATATGTAAAGTATTTTTGTGTAATCCTGCTAACAGAGAGACAAACAAACTTAACCTCCTTGTTTAGATGGGAAAAGATTCTTTGGTGAATCTGAAAAAATCACTGACATCACAGAAAATGACAAGGAATTCAATGTAGCTGTGAATGTAAAAAGGACATTTTAATTGTGATGGAGTAGTATGTGCAGTAACTTAAAATGGTTTATACTCAAGTAAAATACAAGTACGTCACAATTGTACTTAAGTAAAGCACTTGAATACATGTTCACTGGAAGGAAGTGTCAACAAAGATCATATAGATTGATACACTGATGTTCCAAGAACTTTATTTGATACTTAGGTTTTTATTACATCCGCAGAGACTTTGCTGTGGCCTGTTTTTGTCTCTGCACTGATTTACATGTTGGCATGGTTTTTTCACAGATTTTTTTTTTCACTTAAAAAAATTCCAAAAGAAAATATAGCATCTAACTGGGTGTACTTCTGCAGCAGTATGCATCAATAAAACAAACACACTATTTAACATGTCAGATTAATATCCATTCCAGGAGGCCTGTTTCGATCATTTTTAATCAACAGATCACTGATAGCAGTGTCTTAGAGGGGGATTAACACGATTTCACCCTCCTGTCTGTGCACAATAAAGCTTTAATCTGGGCTCTGACTGGGAGGCTGCGCTGCCAGGCCGGGCCAATGAGGTGCCTTGGTGTCTGTAGCATATCCCCGCCCATGGGTGTCTCCTGTGGTGCTGGTGGTGGTGGTGCGATCGGGCCTTGCAACAGACACAGTGACAGACGCACCCCTGGGATTCCACCTGTCAGCTGCACACACACTAATCGACAGGCCTCGTATAAGATGAACTCTCCGTCACCTCCCTGTCAAACCATCATCTTCACGTTCAGCTGACGGATTCCCTCTGCCCACCCCCCACCTTCATCTTATCCATCCCAAACTCCGCCCATCTTCCAGCTCTCATAAAACACCCCAGCACCAGCCCATCAGCCCATCTCTCATGCAGAAAAAAGGCTGGTTTTTGCTTTAAGGGAAATCTGAAATTTTCTGTGCAGCTTCTTACTACTAGTAAAAAAAATCCTCCACCTCCCCTCCCCCCTCCACCTCCTTGCCTTTCAGCTCTAATGTGACAGAGGTCGGTTTTAATGTTCTCTGATAATTGGGTAGGAGAGGGAGAGACTGCTTGGGAGGAGGAGGAGGAGGAGGAAGGGTCATGGTCAGGTTTCTCATGGAGGTTACTCTGCATCTGTCTCTTAGCAACGGCAGACCGCTCTTTGTACAGTCCTTTAGTTGATTGGTGTGTTTTTTTTTCCACTCTTGGTTGCTAAAATGTTTTGGGAGGGGGCTCCACAGCAGACAGGCGTCCTCCCACAGTCTTTTAAGAATTTGTTCCCATGAGCATCAGATGAGCACGATGAGGCGTGGCACTCACTGTGGCTGAGCCTCTCTGCAGGATAAATGTTCATTATCCACAAAATGACAGTAAAAAAATCAAGCGAAGCACAAACTGAATCCTGTCAGATCAGCAGCCTTTTAAAGATCTTTAGGTCTTTAGGTTTTTAAGTTTAGTTAAATGACATTTAGTCAAGTGACGGTAAGAGTTTGGTGGTTTGAGGCTGCAGCTCATCATGCCTGAGCATCTCACCACTATCATGTCCCACTTCTCTTAAAGCAGTGTAAGGGAAAGGGCAGCCCGGGGTCAAAGGTCACTGGATGGAGCCAGACGAAACTCTTCATTCACAGTATAAGACAAGATAGATAGATAGATAGATAGATAGATAGATAGATAGATAGATAGATAGATAGATAGAAAGAAAGATAGAAAGATCACGTTTTTTTGTCTGTTGAGGTTTTGTGTTAACTGTGTCCAAGATTTGTTGCTTTTAAAGGTTTTCTGAACAAAATGTCAAACTGGTTCTCAGATGTTTTGCCTGCAGGTCTGGCTTTCAGACAGATGGAGCTTCATGTCAGGAATGAGAGTGCTTTTTATTCTCCTGAGTGTACAATAACATCACATTCAAATCAACAAATTAATTTGCTCAGGGACGTCAGAGCAACTGCACTTTTATTGATTTATACAATATTTAATGTGGTCCTATGTGTAGAGTCTGGTAGTAAAAAGCCCTCAGCAGAATATGACTGGATGTGTTTTTGAGATAAGATTCTGCTCTGATTAAAGGCATTAAGTTACTGTTCACTATCACTGCACACAACTATTCACTGAATAGAATAAAATTCACAACTCTGGTGCTTTTGAACATTTCTATTCATCACGATAAAAGCAAAAAATAGCATAACTACCTAAATAAGTCAGTAGATAGATAGAGAGATGGTTAAATGAATGAATGAAAGAATGGACAAATAAATAAATGATTAATTGATTAATTAATTAATTTTCATCCCATGAAACTCACTCTGGGTGAATATAATAATTATCTTGTTTTTTTTCCTTTTTGTTTACTCATTTATTGTTTTCCCAATCTACTAATGCTGTTTTTTATTATTAATTAATCCCAGCTTTATTGTTAACAGACAGCGATGATATATCTAACCTGCTGACTTATGTTTTAATTTAAATTGAAAGTGTTTAACTGAGAATTTTTTTTTCATTTAGACTTCCTTTTAACAATAGAAACTTGAGACAGACATGTTAAAAATCTAGAAAAACTAATTAGTGACAAAAGAAACATGAGATTAAAAACGAAAACAATAAGAACATTTTAAATGTTGGCTTTTAACAGTGTCAGAGGAGCTGAGGAAGCGCGTAGGAGGAACGAAAACGTGTTATAGAAGATAAGCTGGAGGTTTGTTTCTTCTGAAAAAGGAGTAACTGCATCAATCGTAAAACTCTAATCACTATATAAATGTATAAAAAATCTCTTAATGATAAAACATTATTAAACATCAAGTATAAAATACTTTCAGCCACAACTATTACCACAGTAGTCCTGTTTATTTAGGAGCGGCACTTATTTGTTCGACTATATGTTGGTTTCCTGTTAGATTATTTCCAGACAAGAACCTACAGAGAGACATTCAACTCAACTATAAGCTATTAAAAAAACAGATAAAAATAAAAACGGACAATGTTTTCATTATTTATTCGTTGATTTTTAAGAAAAGTGGCAACAACAAACTATTTAGGATGTTTACGCTCTAAACGAAGCGCTGTAAGAGCTTTGAGTGAAGAAAAACGTGATAAAACTTATTTTGATTTTTGTAAGACAAGCTTAAAACTGAGTTGCTCTCTATTGGCCCGATTTACTTCACACCAATAGGTCTAATGTTCCTAAACGTGTCTTATCTGAATGTCAATTAGATTTCTGTAGGTTAGTAACTATTTTCATAACTGTTCAATTATTTCTAAACATTTAAAAAATAAAAATAAAAACAGTCAACATGCTCCTGTTGAAACTAGATTTTTCGGCTGATTGAGCTACCAGAGGGAAAAGTACTGGCTTGATGTGTGTCACTGAAACGGCTTCAAAACCACACACCAGTAACCTGACTAAATAGCCTGTTTCTTGTATGAACAGTCATACTTACAGGCTATCTAACCGACTTTAATTGACAACTCTATTATACAAGCTAAACCCTGTAAAAAAAAAAAAAATTAAGGCCTATTAATGGAAATAACTATATCCTACACATTTGACGTCCTATTTTTCTTTTAAACCTTAAATAGTCTGATAACTATTAAAATAATTTCAATTGTTAAAAGTAATTTTCAGTCTAAGCTTATTTGTTTTGAGCACATTTCACCGTTTTCATCTATAGGCCTACAAAAAACAGGTTAAAATAAATTTCATTCATTCATTTTCTGTAACCTCTTATCCTGTGTAGGGTCGCGGGGGCGCTGGAGCCTATCCCAGCTGACTTTGGGTGAGAGGCGGGTTACAGCCTGGACAAGTCACCAGTTCATCACAGGGGCACATAGAAAGACAAACTACCATTCACACTCACATTCACAATTTAGAGTAATCAATTCACCTCCACTGCATGTTTGTGGTGGTGGGTGGAAGCTGGTAGAACCCGGAGGGAACCCACGCAGACACGGGGAGAACATGCAAACTCCACACAGGAAAGTCCCAGGTCCTCAGGTGGATTTGAAACCAGGACTTTGTTGCTGTGAAGTAACAGCGCTACTCACTACGCCGCTTAAAATAAATGTGTTTAATACATTTTTACTTTGCTGTATTCAACCACCAAAAGGTTGATTTGTATCGCAAACCAGCTCAATTTCATCACCACACAAGAAACATCTGAATTAACAGATTGAAATTATTTTATTTCATAAATACTATTTGCTATTAGATTAATTATATTATTTATAAATCTAATATCATCTTCATTGAGTCATCAGGTTGAATAATATATATATATATATATATATTAATATGTTGGCTACAATTTCTACATTATCTAAAAAGAGATCTGATTGGCTGCACACTTTCATTCCTGAACGCTGATTGGCTACTTCTAAGCCCGCGCTGTATACCTGATCCAGCTTCAATTCCCCACAAAGAGGCAAACACTCCTTGCTTTCTTGTTTATGACTCGGACCGCGCTGAGAAAAATAACCTAAAAAAGCGAACGGAAATCATTTGAGCAGCAGTTCTGGTTCTTCTCCTTCTTAAAGCTCAGTCTCAGCCGGAGGTGCACAGATTTTCGTCCTCCACTGCACCATACAAGGAGCCTCCTCCTTGGTATTTTCTTTACTGGAGATGTACGTGTGTGGGAAAATGCTCCATTGTTTTACGTTGGCCCTTTGGCCCAGAACACCCAGGGGCCGTCGAGCGCCCAGCTTCACCCTCCTCAGGGTAAACTGTTGTGACAGAGCACTCAGAGGCCCCTCATTAGCTCTCTGTCCACTAAGAAGCAAAGAAGCTGTTTTAATCCTCTCTGTCATCCTCAATCTGGCAACATGGACACGATTATAACTCCAGTTTCATTCTGCTCGTTGGTTTTATGGAGTTTAACCACCTTCATGAATGAATATAACATGTTCGTTAAACAGTAGGCTATATTAAATATTGGTTTAACTGGTTTGACGAAAATAGATTTACCAAAATTTACAGCACCATCTGTGTTAATCTGGTCTACTCATTATAGGAACATGTTAATTGTTTGGTTTTTTATACATTTTAAATAGTGATTAATGAGCAAAGAATCATTTTGCTCTGATAAATGTTACACAGATGTCTCACTGCAAACCTGCATTTGTGCTAAAATCAGGTTGAACAGTGTGTGTGCTGTCTGTTGTGCATTTGTTAGCATTTGTGTCTGTTGTTTACATGAACAAACCCAGTGTCACATGATTGCAAAAAAAATGCTCCTGCTTCAGGTCAAAAAATAAGACAACTAAATAAATCGTGACATACTCACAAGGCCTGTCAATGGAGAGCAATTAGTTTGATTAAAAAGTCTGATTAGTGACAAAAGGCTCCAGACACTCCTGCTCACTTTCACTATGCCACTCATGCTCCTTCATACACTCAGATAATCACATGTTTTTTTTAAGGGGGGCAGTCATAAACAACATGGAATGGCAAAATAAGCCAAGTACACTTTATTTATAAATCTTGAGTTATAATTTAATATGGTACCAATATGTTAACCAATATGCTTTCACAGTACATCAGAGTGGTTGTCAAAAAGAAGTAAACAACAATACACACACACACATGCACACACACTTTCAGTTGAGCGATACCCTGTAGTGGTCTACTGTGCCATCAAGCAGCATGGGCTCATAAATGCATGAATTATAATGGAACAGATTTATAGACTCGACCCATGACGTTGTGTACAGTTTGTTTACCCCATGAAGAAACAGTAAACATCAGGCCCAGCGCTCCTTAAATCTCTCTGAGACAGTGTCAAAGACGTCATTCACCAATCAGAAGTGGTTGGTAATGCATTGATCATTCATTCGGAAATCTCATTACTTTTCTGTGTAACAAGTTACCAGTCAGAAGGAAACGGCTTGACTTAAACTGCTCTCCATATAAGAAATATTAGATTAATGTATGTATATTATATTTATATGTCTATTCTGCCTTTATCAGTTTGTGACACAATTATCTGTGACATCATCTCTGTTTAGATGAGAAATAACAGAACATTAATTCTCTGAGTGGCAAAATTCACTAATTTGATAGGAAATAAACATGATGTTCACGAGCTTCTTTAGAAGACAAAAAAGAGGAGAAAAAAAGCAAGAGGAAATAATTATATCTGCCTGGAAATATTACCTTAAACATTTAAGGAAAATGTTTGTGTAACAAAGTAACAATATTACCTATGAAAAGAGGAATGCATTACTCAGCACCCTGATCACGAGAAGTGCATTTTCCAAAGTTCTGGACAACTTCTTTCTGCTCTGTTTCTTCTCATTCTTTGTACGTAGACAATGCAAATAAAATAAGGATCCACAGTAACTAAATCAGAGCATTAATCTCTCAATACTGTCTGTACAAATTTGAGCAAATAGGTTTAAGTCAGATGATGTTAAGATTTAAACAACTGTATTAAAACTTTCTGAAATGTTCTTTTAGTCCAAAGTGCCATGTCTGGAAGGTATGAAACAAAAACAACAAAAAACAAAAAACGGATCAACACAAGACAATCCCTGCAGTTTTCTCACTGTCTGGGGCAAAAGTACGTAAAACATTTAAAAAAAGGAGCCGAAACATAATTTACAAGCACGATAAATATACACACAGGGTCCAATAAATATTGTTTGTTATCCCATAAACCATAGACTGTGAGTGGTCACCACACTGCAAAAAATGTCCACTATAACCAAGTCATTTCCTTTAATTAAATATTGTTTCTCTTAAAAAACGAATTCTGCCAGTAGTGTTAAATGTTTTAATGCTGACAAAATAATTCATTTCTGCGATCTTTTGAGACAAACAGGGAAACAATACAAAATAAAGCAAAAGTCCCTTCTGGTATTGAGACAATAGTGGTTGATGCAAGGAAAAAATATGAATGAGGATTTTTTTTTTTTACCTTGGAATGTAAGAGCCTCATTCCACTGGCAGTTTTTTCCCTTGTTTGAAACAATAATGATTTTACACCACATTGAAATGACTGGACTTGAGGTGTGGGAATCTTCCTGACCTTAGTTGCACCTCTGTAGCTTCTTCCTCTATTGAATTGGCATGTAGGGCCAGTTGAAGCTGCTTCCAGACAGCAGCATGTCCCTTATCAGAGTTTCTATGGGGGTTTTCCCCACCAGACGGACGAAGAAAAGCTGCTCTATGACCGAAGACGAGACGGTGCGGAGGGAAGGCAGGCGGAGCAGCAGCTTCCCAAACCTGTTGGGCTGGTTTGGATACTGGCTCCTCACATACTCCTCCAAAGCACACTGGGATTTCTCCTGCAGACCCTCCACATGGGCAACGTCCGACAGACCACAAGCATCTACAGGCAGAGAGAACAACAGCCAGACAAAAAGCAGACAGGAGAGGAAGCGGTCAAGACCAGTCGATCAAGGTAGGGAAAGAAATGCCAGCAAAATGAGGAATAGTTTCATGATGGAGGTATTTCACTATGTTAGCACATAACAGCTCACAGCAGCAAGGGAGACAGTACAAATCAGGAGTGTTGTATGTGAACTATACTGTATGATCATCACAAAAAAAACAACAGTTTTTATAATGAAAGTTGTTGTTTTCCACTTCTTTACTGCATCACTGATTCATTGAAGAGGCTGGATTGCTGACTAGTTAAACAGTTCATTATCTTTTAACAACCTAATCAAGGTAAGGTAAAGCATGAACACACAAAAATCCATGTGAGGATTATTTAACAATAAATGAACCAGTCAGGGAGACATGGTCAGGTGATAAGACAAGTCCAAAGCTGTCAAAATATGTAAATATGTTCATTTACAGTCATGATGGGTGCTTAGTGAAAACATGACACCATATAGCACCATATAGCTCTTGTGTCATATTAATGTCTCATCAGTCTCATGATGGAGCTTCTCATTACAATCTAAAATAATATGCTCAGAATGAGAAATACTGAAACTAACCCTTAATGTATAATAAAGCACATGTGTGTACTGCTTTACAAAGACATGACACTGTTTGTGCAGTATTTCTAAAAACAGCAGAGCCCTCTGTTTGCACTGTACCGCTGCAGGCCGGATGGCAGCAGGGGTTAAAGAACAGTTTCTGTGTCCCAGTTTAAAGCCACGTGTTCAGATGTACTCATGAGGACTAAAATAGCCCTACAGGAGATCTTTTCTTTATTTTTTACTCTGCTTCTATTCATGTTTTTGGGTCTGTTCACAATCCAGACATCAAAACATCACCCCGAATCATGCTAAAAGGCTATGAGATAGTGAGTGTGCATTTTGTATGGTGAACCAAGAGTTTCACTTATTTTAACATCTTTTTTTTTGTTATACGTCAACTTTAAAGGTGTAGCAACTAACGATAAATACAATATTTATTTATTTCACTTATTTTCTATTTATTTTAATTAATAATTTAAAAATGAAATACAAGCCTCCTGATTGACTTTGCTTAATTTAACAGCTTTATATTTTGGGTTTAAAATCAATAATAATAAAAGGTGATCAATAAGATAAAATAGTCTGTTTTAATTTTTGCTAGTGTGTGATTCATACAAAGTGTTTTATATTTTAGGGGCTACAGGGATTTCATGCTGTTTGTAAACCCACAAAACTCTGATTAAATTTATAATACTGATAAACATGTTCATTTAGAGACTGACAAACTTTTCACATCCTTGTTAATAATTACTTAAGTTGAAATAATTTTCAAAAGGAAACTTTGTTTTCTGTCTTTTTGTTTTGCTTCATCGTGACTGCGGACGTATGAGATCTGACTAAATAGATATTTTTTTTAGGAAAAAATAAATAAAATGAACGTTTTGCAGCTGTTTCTTGTTTCTTTTTCTTCTTGTGAATATTTGCACTGCTTAACGGAACATATCCCTAAACGATTTATTTTAACAGAGAAGGTGTTGGTGCGGATTTTTTAAAATTTATATTTAAGTAGTAAAAACGCAGGATAGGCTATTAAACAATTCTCACTCGTGGTTTTCCAAGAAAGCGACAATTTTCTGTGAAAATAGGCTGTATGTGGAGATTTAGGCAGATAATTATTTCCCACTACACCAATGCTACGCTTATTCGGTTTATATTTAGGCCTACCTGGTGGTGGTCTCACCTATAAGGCGGTCTTTAAGGAAACTTGGTCTTACAGGTTTTTTTAAATCTAAATAAAAACAGTTACTTCTTCATTTGTTTTCCACTGCAGTCGACTTATGACGTCTTTTTTAAACAGATTCTTATTTTGTTTACAATAAATACAACTAAGCCCAGATTTCCGCCAGCCCTCTGTGTTTACCTGTGGAGAACAACACGATGGCCTTGATGCAGCTGTACTCTGCTGAATCCACGTGCAGCACCTTGAGCTTCTCCACCTGCTCCTGAAAGACCCGGATGTGGTCCATGAAGGCCACCACCCGGTCCGCGGACATCGGGGAGGCGTGGAGACCGGCGGCGGCTAGCAACGGGGCGACGTGGACTGGCATGGAGCACTGGGCTGCGTTCAGGACGAACAGTTCGCTCCAGGTGAGGCGGAGCAGGGCCACCTGGTCCGTTACCTGCAAGTCCGGGAAGAAAGGGATGTTGCGGGCCCACTCCACGGCGCTGAAGAGCATCCGGGCTGCCAGCTCACAGATGTTCTCTATGCCCATGATGTTGTTGCTCTGCAGGCACTGAGAGCCGAACCTGGAGGTTGGGTAGGGCTCGGCCCGCAGCAGAAGAGAGATGTATCCAGATAGGTAGGAATGGCACTGGAGGGGGTCTCCGTTTGTCAGAGCAAACTGGCCGTGATAGGACTGGGTAGGTAGTCTGCCCCTCTGAACAGCTGCAACACAAAGGAGTAGAAATGTTAACATCAAGCTTATAACAAATATTATATTTAAAGAAAAACAGTTGGATACATTTAGAGCAACAGATATATCAAGTAAAAGAGGAGGCCCATAACATGTTAAAAACCCACAGGCCATTCGTAGTACTCAGCACAGACTACATTTAGGGCTTTAAGCATAAGTTTGCTTTTTGCTATTGTCAAAATATTTCTTGGAAATAGACCTATATTTTGATTGAATCCCACCTGATGGTCCTTTCCGTTAGAATACGCCTCAAACACCGATCTCTTAATTCGTAATGATGGGATAGCTCTTCAAATTTAGACAACTCCAGAAAAGACATGCCACATTATGGGATCTCTTTTCATACGCAACGACCTGCAGATCATAGCTTTTGAAGAAAATTTATTTAATTTAAATTTATATATTAATTTTAAAGTTTTAATTTATGGGCAAAACTGTCGTATATTATCAGATACTTCCTGGTGAGTAACTTAGCCTGGCCCACTCTGATATAGCCTATATACCTGTGTTTTCCCCCTCATTGTCCTCAACTTTATTCCCAGTTAAAATAAAAGTGTTCTTAATACTCTAAAATGTCTCTCAGTTAGTGATGTTGGAAGCAGTTATAAGAGGCAACAGCGTTGGGCCTCCAGCGCGCCTGATAAATACGAGGAGACACACATTAGAACACATAATTTAGCAGGAAGAAAAAAATCATTAAAACAAATGCTACAATTTAAATTAAAAAAGTTCTAATTTAATCTAAAATGTATCAGAATTGCTGTCAAACTTGAGCACGTGACATTTAAAGAAGCTCCAGGCTGTTAGGGCCACACAATGGACACGTAGTACGGACATAAAGCAACACAATAGGCTACTAAACATGCTACAAGATGCTAGCTGGAACACACTAATCTGTAATATCAAAGGCTGGACAATCATGACGCCAGTATAGTGGAATATGAATAGAATATGAGTAGGCGGAGGAAACATATCTCACGTTATAGCACGGACTAGACAAAGGAGACATAAATGGTCGTGTCCAAAAATAAATGAGATTTAATGTAGCATGAATAATATTTATAGTTTATAGGACATACATGTGTGTTCAAATAGGCCTGGATAAATATAGAGCAGTGTGACGCTCAGTGTCATAGACCGCTGATAATATGATGTGATAATACCGATAGCATCAACAGGAGGATGCCAGCCCGTACCTTCCCTTCTCATGCCGACTTTGAGGCATTTCTTGAGGCGACAGTACTGGCACTGGTTGCGGTGGTGCTGGTCCACGGGACAGTTCCTGTTGGCCCTGCAGGTGTAGGTCAGGTTCCTCCTGACGCTGCGTTTAAAGAAGCTCTTACATCCCTCACACGTGAACTGTCCGTAGTGCTTCCCGCTGGATTTATCCCCGCACACGATGCACTCGATCTGCTGGTTCTGGTGTTTGTCCATGGACGAGGAGGAGGAGGAGGAGGAGGAGGAGGTGGTGTTATTGTTGGTGGCGGTGGTCGCGGCGGTGGTGCTGGACGGATTGGGCGGCGGTACGCCCTGAGCTGCTGCTGCCGCCGCGGGTAAATCCAGAGAGGGCACCGAGTTCATGTGTCCTGTCAGCTCCCTGGGCAGAGACAGAGGTGCAACCTGGGACACCGAGGAGGAGAGGCTGCCCTGAGTGTCCCCGACGCCCTCGGTGTTTCTCCACGCCACCATAGCCATATCGACCGTCTCCAAAACTTTAGGCGCCCAACTTTCCTCTTTTTACACTAAAATGAACGCACAAGCTGTATCTACATGAATCACACACAGGCTACACAGTCAAGGAAACTGCGACATCGTCTGACTACTTACAAGTTACGTCTCACAATACTAACGGAGCTCATGAAATAACGATAATATGATTATAACGCGCGACTTCACAACCTACAGAACGCGCAGTCACCCTGAAACACGTCGGCGCCGTGGACATCCAAAAACAAAGCGTCATTCAGACCGAGATTCAATATAACATCCAGAGGGGGGGGGAGGCAGAAAACGCTGAACCAAAATCCACGAAGATAAGAAGCGTTGTCCCAATAAAATATACAGTCTGATCCTTTCTGTCCTGTGTCTCCAGTTCTAATCAGAACCCTGTGCGAGCAGATCCTACAGATGGAGTCGCAGGAAGGAGGCTCTCCAGGCGCAGATAACTCACAAGTTGCATTAAAAGACAACGGAGGAGGGAGAGAGAGAGAGAGAGAGAGAAAGAGAGTGTGATGGATGATGAATTTTATGATGCTTTGCTCCGGGACGGAGGAGGAGAGTGGTGAGTCGAGACGTCATGGTCTGTGACTCGGTGACGTCATGGCATTGGGCGGGGCTTAAAGCGGCAGTGAGTGGCTCCAGCTGGATTTCTGTTGATACACACTGCTTTGAGTAGTGTGTTCTCACCTCCCCCTTCCCCTGGTATTTTTTCTGGTTGTCTTTTCTCAGTGTGTGTGTGTGTGTGTGTGTGTGTGTATTGTGTATTCCTCAGTATGTGTGTTGCACAGATTCCCTCCAATACTCCGCCTAATCATTATCTCTGTCTCACACTCCAGAAGCAGTAGATTCTAACTGCAGAAATTTGATGCCACCTAGTGTCGCCAGTTAATTAAACAGAAAATGACCTGTAACTACAGGAAGCTTGAGGAGATATATATCTACTATATTTCTCATGAATTGTCTTCAACATGCATGTAATTTAAAGTGTCCATCAATGAGAAATATGTTTTATTCACTGCTCCCCTCTCTCCTTTATTGCAGTAATATATGAATGATAATTAAAAAGAGAAAGCATCTAGTTTTGTTGAGTTGTTCATCCCTGCCCTCACTATAGTTCAAAATGTCGCTTTTCATTGCTTTTAATCTAAATCTCAGTCTGGTCTAATCCACCCTAACAACTTCAACAACATATAAAATGTATTTCAAACCAAAGGCACTGTCATAGAGATATTGTTCACCCAAACTCTACAGATTATGTACAGCTTCAGACTTAATGTGTGCACATGTCCTACTAGTTGTAATGATCCCAATCAGTACATCGTACATCTTATATCATCATCGTTTTTATCTTATCATAATAAATGGTTTTATACAGTGTAACTCTTTCATGTGCATTTTTCTTCTATTTAGAGATTAAATTATGTCGCTGGGGCTCTTGGTAGCAAATCATCACCATGTGGAAATGTCTGCATGGACATTTCACTGTGACTCGTGCCCCATGAGTCCTGAGGCTGAGTGTGCCATCATGTTCTTCCACACAGCCAGCTTTGCAGTGATTTGGTGACTGCTCACACAGAAAACAAGCTCGGCTTTGCCTGTTAAAATAACAAACGGCTGATGTTAAACACAGTGGAAGGTCAAGGCTAAAGTGTTTATTACACTGGATGGGAATGATGCATCCATCCACAGTTAAATACACAGAACTCTCCCCTCAGTGCTCTATAGTGACAAGTCCAGTTAGCATTAATGTTGATCTAGTGATATACAGAGGGGAAGAATGGCCAGGAGAGACCTGCTATGTGTATGAGACCACCTGGATGTGAAGCAGCTTGCAGAACCGAGAGAAGCAGCGCTAACTTGCTGCTCAGAGAACTGCAGGTTCAAGGTGGCTACATAAACATATATAGTTGAATTCTAGCTCCCCACTAAGCTCTTTACCCCCTTTAACCTCCATATGGTTATCTGTTAAATCCACAGAGTGTTTATTATTAGGACACGTACAGTAGAAGTACATCGGGTCTGCTGGAGGTGAGTAAGATTGGGCAATGACAGCCTCTGACACAGACTGGAGGGCCAAAACATTACCACAGGATCATCTATTTGAAAACATACTTGTAATCTAAAAAAATCCATTAAAAAAAGTGGCATTACTTCAGCTGAAAGCTACCTCAGAGTGAAGAGTTTATAGGACTGAGTACATTATGGTCCCCTTGGACAATACAGTAGCCTGTTTTTGATATTCATGGTAAATTGCCATGTTGTAAGCTCATTATGTTAATGAGATTAATGGTTGTGATCTAAAAGTATACGGCTGGCTGTCTCATGTCCTGCAGCAGGCATCTCCTTTAAGTGAGTGTGCAGATCTGGGAATGTCTGTAGGCCACAGCAAAGTAAAGGAAACACATGAAAATCAAACAACCGGTCTCAGGCAAGCTTCTTGAAAAGTCTAGTGAGCTAAGCTACCAGTTACATTAAATGAAGCTTCACTACACTGAAGAGAAACATGGCAACAGTTTACAAAATCAAAGTTGTTTTTTTTTACATTGGACCACCTTCATTCCAAGTCAATGCTATCTCAGTCTCAGTGATCAATAAAACAGTAATAGGCATTTATGGTTGTTGTTGTCAGTTGTTACGTTCAACGCCTGTCTGCCAAATCAATGCAAGCCAACGTTCCCTCTTGTGGACCAGTGTGTAGTTTTCATGGAGAATCTCGACTAGTTAGAAACAAAAACAATCAGTTTCCTCCATCTTGGCTCACTGAGAGAAAAAAAACAACTACATTTAATGACCAATAGGGATCAACCACACACATCTTTGCTTTTAAAAGAGGCTGTGCCTCAAAGATCACCAAAGTTGAACTCCATGCAAGACCAAGATGCAAATTTGCTTTGCCTCCATAAGGGAATCTTTTATTCATCCCTTTGTTTTCATCCAGTAGAAGTGAACAGAAAGGGAATATTCACCAATGCTAATGTTGTGCATCTATGGCCTTGTTCTAAATCAGTTGTAAAGATGCCAAACATGGATGCTGGGATGGATCTCCTGATCTCTGATAAACTCTTTGAATAATAAGAGCAAATTATGTTTTGTTTTCCATTGATAACAAGCTGATTATCTCTTTATCTAAAGACAGAATGATTCAACTTGTGATCTTGATGTAATAGCATATCAAAATAATAACAACAAAAAGTAGGTGTCGATAGTTTGTGTGTATGTTCATGATGTTACTGTGTGTGCGTGGTGCACCTGTGTTTGTATGATTAATTTAGACTCGGGCCCTCTGTCCTCACGTCCACCATCTTTGAGCTCACATGTCTTGTATTTCTCAGTAGCAGAGGTGAGGTAGGCATCACCCTTATAGCGTGTTCACATAGCGTGTTGCGATTGCTGCAATGTTATTCACGCTTTCGCATGAGTTGAAAATTTTGAATATGGGCAAGAAATTTGTGTGATGCTGTGTTGCAAAAGTGTTGAGATTCTCCAGACGTCACACATCGTGTGTAGGATGCTGATGGGGAAGTGGAGGACAAGCTTACCGTAGATGTATCTGACACCCCGAGCTGTTCGACACAACTTTGTGTACCTTCAGATAGTGGACCATACTGGCTTTGCAAAAAAGTCAGCGAGGAGGTTGGACTATCTTCTTAAAAATATGTTTTTTCTCTTGATTCCAGCTTCCAGCTCTTGGTTCGTGTTACTCACACGAGTGATGATCATATGGTGACATTCATGTGAGTAAAGTGAGGCGAAAATTTCCTTTGTGCTGAGTGTGAACACACCATGAGAACTGATATGTATGTCACTGTCATACATGCAGTACTGTTGGCTACACATACACACTCATGTATGGCAGTGGCATCAGTTATTGATGCTTAACAGTTTTGTTTCACATCGCAGCAGAAAGGCTTGCCATATTTGAACTTCAGAAATGCTTGGGAAAATGTAGCTTGTGCAGATGCTACCACAAGACTTGATCGATAAGAAAGCTAAGCTACGGTAAAGCTATTAGATTCAGGAAACAGCAGTGCTACCTGCACTGTATTGAGAAATAGAATCAAACTAGTTACTGTCCAACACTGCAAACACCGGCGTCTATTAATAACAACCAAACTAAACAGAACTAGGTGTAGTCAGATGGAAGAGGCAGCACAGCAGTGACAGAGAGAAAGCTGTGAGATAGCTGATCTCAGATATATTCTGGGAGACTGGCCAGATGCAGCCAGCTGCAGCATGAGGAGGACGTTTGACTTCAGGGCTTTCTGCCAGAAGGTCTGAGGCCGTAACAGTCCACCTGTCTATCTCATGCTCTATTTTACCATCACTTGTGAACAAGATCCCATGATACTTAAAATCTGTAGCTTGGGGCAGTAATTCACTCCTAACCAGAGGAAAGCAATCCACTGTTTTCTCTACCAGTAGATATCCCATCCACCGTTTACATGGTACAGTTATTCTACCGAACGGTTTAAGAAAAGGTTTATAATACCCCTCTGCAACCGAATCGGTTAGGGCGTTTTTATTCCAAATGAGGTGTTTATATGGAGCATTTTCATTCTGATTGAGCTTTTAAACCGATTTTAATCGGAATAAAGGGGTCCATGTAAACCCAGCTAGTGTGAGCTGAACGTTACAGTCTGATGAAGCCAATAGAAAAAAGAAAAGAGCAGAAAACGCAGAAAACGCAATTTTGAGGTCCCTAACCAGGACCAGGACTTAATCCTTGAGATCCAGTTGCAACACCCAACACCCAATGAAAACATGTTAAGAATATGGACGTGTAAATTTCCCCACTGTGGGACTAATAAAGGGATATCTTTTCTTATCTTATCTTATAGCTCTCACTTTGGTTGTCCCATGGGTCAAAGTCCAGCAACCACTGTGTGGCAAGTTCCGCCCCCTGGTCTGTCTCTAGGGAGGGACCCTGTTTCACTCTTCTGGGCAAGGTGCTGCTCCGAGTTGGCAAATTTATAGAGTCTATGAATTGGCCCTCCACTGGGATCAATTTGACGCCCTTCACCACATTTAGGTGGTGATTCTTGGGAGGGTAAGCAAACAGATCAGGTAGATTGTTTCCTTGCTGCTGCCCCATTGCCAGGCATTGAAACAAAGCCGGAAACCTTAAAAGCAGGGTCAACTACTGGGCAGAGAGCAGCAATAACTTGCCAGTATTAGTGCACCTCAGCCACTGCTTCACCTGCGGCTGCTGGACCGCCTTTCACCTTTCATTAATCCCAGGCTGCTGACCTCTGACTCCTTCAGGGCTGCTGCAGAATTCATCATGAGGTAAATTTCATGCTTGAAAGACACATTGTGCTACATGCCAGTGTGCAATGACAACGCACCACTAACGGTTTTAAACAGAGCCATCCTGGCAAAGTGTAGGGATCCTCATTAGGACTTGTACAGAGCCCTACTTAACCTTTGACCTCGCTCAGACAAGAACTCATTATCTGGCACAAGATTAACCCACATAGCTGAGTAAATGTTAAAAAATACATACAACTTAATTTTGAATTGAAAGGAATCTTTACAGTTACATAATTCAGATTCAGAATAATTCAATTTTCTAATGAGTTTTAAGTAATAAAAAAATTGGAGACTATTGTTATCCTTTAGATTTTTTTTAACATCTATTCATTGTTCCTTGATGCACAAATATGATAAGTGAAAGAAACAAATGAGGAAAAATGCACCTTTTGGAGAGGCGGGCTAAAAATTACCCAGCCGGTCTGTTTTTTGTTTGTTTCTTTTGTTTTTGTTTTTGTGTGTTTTTCCTTTTGTTCTGTAGAAATTATTAGGCACCGTTCCTCATCAGTTACTTTTATCAAATACAGTATGCAGTAAACGGTAGATGTTCTTCAATATTACTGTTGATAAGCTGTTGCCTAAATAACTGAATATGATCCACTGGATGTTACATTGGTTAAGATGTCTTTGTGAAGGCCAGGAAGGACACGGACAGTTCATGGATAGCTGAAGGCTCGTCTGAATGAAACAGAAACTCAAAAGTAGAGTCTTTTTTGGTACTTTTCAAGTTTAGGTTGTATAAATGACTATAATTCAGAGAGACTTTCCCTTTGCAGCTGTCTGCATTGGGAATAATTTTCCATCAGGAGGTACTGTATTTGTAGTCCTTAAAAACAAGCATTATGTATTATTATGGATGGAAAGTTATAGTGTAATGGTTGTAATTTGCAGGCAGAAACACACCAAAGACGTCCCTTTTAGGTTTCTACCACAGGACCAAATGTCGTTCAAAGCAAAGACACTTTCTTTGTCCTTCACCACGGCACATTTCCTCAGACTGAGAACACTGTCCGCTATTTTGATTGATCATATATTTGTATCTATTCAGAGGCCAAATTCATCATTCCAATTTGTCAAGTTGCTGGAGTGCTGAGTTAATTATGTGGAAGAGCCAGAAAAAGAGGACAACCTCCTGTTTAGACTCATCTGAGGTTTCTCCAGCTCACCTCAGCTCCAAATGAGCAAGCAGAGCTTCACTGGAGCTACAGGAGCTGCTTGGCACCATGGGTAATTAGTGTGATGAATGCTTTAGTGGTGCAAATAGTGGCAGTCGCCTGTCTCGCTCATCGTGCGGCTGTGCTGTCGTAGCTCAGGGGCTGCAGGCTCATCAGGGTAATGGATGATTCTGCAACAGGACTATCCCTCAACCAACAGTGCCACTACTGAAGAAGGAACAGTTTTTTTTACAGTTTTGGCTTGAAGCTGTGCTTTACATTTTCTTAAAGGCATCTGCTGCTGGTTATGGATGTCAAGTGCTTATTTGGAAGGTTGCTTAACAACTATTAAGTCTCAAAATATGTAATCAAGAATTTTCACATTATTATAAATATGTTTTGTGATTTTTTTCAAAATAGCCTCTCAGGACTGCATAGGCGAATATGCAAACATCTTATCCTCAGTGGGATTCCTTTCCGTGGCTGGGGTGTAGAGCCGTCGCTGCTGAAATGATGGATCACATTATTAGATTAGAGGAGAGCAAGGACAGCCAGCAACTGGATTTGCAATTCACTGCCTCTTTTCTATGAGGATCTCTTTTGCATGAAAGGGATAATTGGACCGTTGTCACTGAGTCAAAGATTGTTTTTTTAACAATGTGGGGAACCTTGCCATAAATCAGGTCAGCTGTCGGAGTCACATCACAAGACAAGGCATTAGTCAAATATGCAGAAGAATCCCTTTGCATACAATGTAAAGATGAATATATCATCATTTATTTGAAGTGATGCAAGTCCAGGTATCCCAATTTCTTCCAACAAATTAAGGTCATATGGTGATTTTGTCTTCTGGATGAATCTGGTGGCAGAGGCAGCCATGAAGGTCTGGCTCTTTATGCTGTCATTTCAGTAGCAGCTAATGGCCTGTGCTTACTCTGTGCCTTGACTTTTCAACCCACTGTGACAGTGAATAATATGCTGCACACAGGGCTGGATTCCCTGCCATGTCATCCATGTAGCGGAAGCTGAATAGGTTGTCTGCCACAGACAGGTAATCCATGGCTATATCAGTAAAAAACACAGGTTCAGTGAAATGTTTCGATAGCAGCCAGACCCACAGCTAACAGAGCGTGAAAGACAGGCGAGGTTGTCTAAAGGTTATTTCTGGGTCCAGGAGGTGAGACTTTGGGGATGTGGACACGTCAGTCCAGCAGACTTCTCGGGTCAATGTGAAGACAAGTGGAAGACAGATTTCTCTGTCAGCACGCTGAGAGCCTGCACGGGTTCAGGCTTTGTCGTGAAGGCCCAAGTCATTGAGTCAATAGCCAAGGAACATGACACAACCTTTCACAGTCACTCGCCATCAAGTGGAACAGGGAATGGCATGCTTTCCATTTCACTGCACTGTGGCCCTGGCAAGACCCTGTCTGCACTCGAGAAACAGGAGAGCCCTCAGCCCTGGCTCCCACATAAAAGCAATCTTTGGAACCTGCCCCCGAACACATACATTGCTCCCTGACAGAAGCGGTACAAGGTGATCCACCGGTCAATCCATAACCCCGGCTATTATCTCTGCTGGCTGTTGTAGCGCGGCAGGGAGGCCTGGGGATAACCAGAGGGCTTGGATGACAAGAAATGAGATCATGGCAAAGTACAAGCACATTTCGATTAAATTGATGCCAGGATTTATCTTCTTCTGTCAGTGTGTTTTGATGAAATAAGAAAATGTGACCTTTCACTTTATCAGCCCAAGCATTGACAAAGTTAATACAGCCCTTTACCATAAGAATGACTCATGTCAAACTATATCATATTATCCGTCCATTGAAAATGTGCGAACAAAATGAAGTATTCTGTATTCAAAACCGAATAGAGATGTTACCGATCATTTTACTTGGACTCTTACAGACAACACATTTTGACTAATGATCCCGTTTTATGAGGGCCATATGAACCGTATATGAGCTGTGACCAGAGTAAAAGGGTGAGGTTCCTTTTTGAGATTGTTAGTTTGTAATCAAAGTCCTGAGAAAGTAAAAGTATCCAGTGGTTCAAGAGCTAGAAGCAAAGATTTGTAAACAGTTAACATAATTTTAAATGTATTTTATTCTTCACTGTAAAAAACAACAACAAAAAAAACAAACACAAACGGAAAAAAACAGTCAAATGACTGGCAGCAATGGCTGCCAAACAAAAACCATAAAATTAAAGAAAAATAACTATGTTCAAATGAAATACAAAAACTACAAAGAAAATGTATAGAAAATGTTCCTAAATTATTACGATTAAACAGCTTCAACAAAGTGACATCACAAAGAATTCAACAGAGAATTTTACAAGTTACTGTTATTTTACATTCATCCATTTTTGTAACCACTTATCCTGTACAGGGTTGTGTGGTTGGCTTTTTTGCCTATATCCCAGCTGATAATGGGGGAGAGGCGGTGTTGATCCTGGAAAGGGCATGCTATTAATGACTATTAATGATGTTAAGTATAGTGCTGTAAAGTGGCTTGTGGTGCTACCAGAGAGTGCTACCAATGCTACTACTTAAATAACGGTGTTTCACAACAATTGAAGCAGTAAAAAATGATCTAATGGACTGATATTTATTGTATTAACCAATTATATCAAAAACATAATTAAAGTTGACAGGAAAACATTTTTCTCCATAAACGTTTAATTTTGGGGCTTCTGCTCCATAGGACCCCATTCATTTTGGACTACCTCGCAAGCGCCTCCCATACACCCAGAAGTTCTGAGAGTGGTATATCTCTATTATTAGAATATCTCTGGTATGGTTTCAAAGGTCTGCTTGCATGGTTGCAGACTCTGAGTTCTGATGCATAAATATTATCTGGTGAAAAGCATATTCTGGTTGTTTAATGGTGCAGGTGTTTGGTGGATGATTCTGCCATAGTGAAAACCACATCAGAGTGACACAATAAGTTTTCAATAATAGTCAAGCAGAAAAGGTCATATTTAAAAACAAAAATAGTATATTTAATGTATTTACAATAAACATACAATCATGTAATCTTTTCCAAGAAATATACAGAACATAAAGCTTTTAAATATAAATTCATATAATTTAAAGAAAGAAAATAAATAAAGCGATAGAGCATATCTAGAAACCCTTAGTGATGCTTTGAAAATATAGGTGATATTTTCCTATTTCAATGATCTTTTATTCACAAAGATCCTTCTTAAGTCAAGAGCCATGAAATTCACATACCACTCACAATATGAGCAAACACATCACTCTAAAACCATCACTAACATGGTTAGCACAAGGTTTTATCTTAACATGCTGCCTAAAGGCTCAAACCAAAGGATTATCTATCTATATACGAAGAGTTTGCTTCCAAAATCGCATCCATCATTTAAAAAAGTAACTATCTCTAAGAAGTAATTAATAGAAAGAAAAAATATGCACTATTTATAGGATAACTGTCCATTGATGCTGAAATGTTACAGCTTTTTTGCCCAAAAAAATCTTGCATTTTGTCAGTAAACTCTTCATATGTCAACACGGCTATCACTAACGATCTGCTATAAAAATCAACCTGCAGTTATCACAAGGCAAGGTCATGAAAAGAAAGTAATGAGAAAAATAGGATGTAAAATTTATGCTCCAAAGTTATTTTCTCATCACAAGGCAAAACAGTCCTGTCGCCGCAGGTGAAGACATGGTCAAGTGAGCGCTGTCACACGTGACAGAGCAAGAGACAGACCTGGAATATGTTGGCTTCTTCTTCGCGAGTGTCGAACGTTACAGTGCACAGGTTGATATGGCACAACATAGGCTTCCATAGGAAAGTCTCAGAGTAGAGTTTACTATCCAGGCACAGGTACAGGACTGATGTCAGTTAAGTTTGGCTGATTCTCTACAGTCGACATGATCTACTGTACAATATCAGTCTATAGCTTAACACTGGTGCCATTGATTTCAAGCAAAGTATTATTTTTATTTGGACCAAAGCAACAAACAGTTATCAGCTTTGCCACCGATGGAAAGAGAGATTAATCTAAATTAGACGATACCTTCACTAGTAGAAAAGTCCTACATTTTAACAGTTATTACATCCTAAAGAGTACTGATATCTAGACCCATATACAATATCATATAATCAATATGTTTCTGGGACATCTTTCTATGATATGGTGAAAGTAAGTGGAGGGATATCACAGAAAGGCTACATACAGCTGGAGGATCTTCTCCAGCATGGTGAGACAAAGGTCTCTGCAGGACATTACAGAACACTTCTATAGTGTCACTTTGGCACTTTTATGGCACTATTATATACAGAGGAGTCAGCACTATGACACACTGGACGTTACAGTTATCAAAGATAGCGCCACCTGTTGCTAAGAAAGAGATAATGGCCAGCTGGTAATGTTAGTTAACACCCTCCTTGCAGATTGTTTGCTCATCTCAGCATTACGTCCAGCTGTATCTCCTGCTAGGAGCTAATTCTCCCATCAGGGACGGTCACATTTGGAGCTTAGATAATGTTTCAATCACTACCTAAACTGGAACCACAAAGTTCTTCCATTTGATGAATTTAAGTCTAACTGCAGTGTTAAAAATCTGTTTTTAGACTCTTGTAGTTCAGGTCAAACCAAGCACACACTACACGCAGTCTGGTCTGGTTAGGCATGTCTAACAACCACCTGTTGTCTCCATTTGATTTAATATTCTCTTTATATTTCATGATGCTGAAACACCATCAAGGTACGGTTAAATCTTATAGTATTATTTTCTAAAATAAATACATCACATGAGAAGTGTAGACCCAAAATAATTTCTCCATTCCAATAAAATGACTCCTAAAAATTAGTGGCAGTATGAAAATGAATCATCATATGTGGCTTTAATTAACTCAAAAGAATGTTTTATCACTTTTTATGCTCATTTGCATTCTTGCTGATAGTTACACAAGAATATAAGTACCAGTCTCATGTCTGTCTGTTAAATATGGAGCTACAACCACTCCTGGTTAGTTTAATAAAAAAACAGACAGAAAAAAGAAAGGAAAGCCTGGCCCTTGTAAAACAACCCATCTACAAGCTCCTCTACATCTAACCTGTTAAAACCAAATATTTCATTTGTTTTTAGTTAGAAAACCAGGTGAAAAATAGACACGTTTCATTTTTAGAGGAAGTTTTGTGCAGGATGATTCTTTGGCAAACCCCGCCTCCAAACCTTTTGGAAATTAAACCTACTGGCTGGAAAAAAGTTCATATTTTTGATGCAAAACATATTTAATACTTACAAAGTAAGGCAGGAAAACAATATATTCTCTATATATACTGGATTAGTCAGAAATCAGAATCTCATAGAATTCCTAAAAAAAAAAACATTATTAAAAAATCTGTTCAGACAATCACTGCAGAGGGAGATATTATGAGTGATTGGAGTTTTTGCTAAAATTATCAGCATCACAATGCAGTATGCATTATAAAGTTTTCCATGGTCTAGAACAGGATTTGGAGGCCATTAAAGTTACCGTGGACACCAAACCACAGAGTCTGTGCAGCTTAGTGACACACTGAATAGTTCTCATTATTGCATGCATTACCAGCATGCTTTTAAATACTCTCATTCTGGCTGGACAGCGTGGCTCATGCTATGCTGTCTGCTGACAAACCCACCACAGTCTGTCTACTCTGACCTGTCTTTATACTCAAGTGAGCATTGCAGTTCTTACTGCTTCTGTTAGTGATGGACTTTTCCCCTACAGCTGCTACCTGCTTTGGCCCTACTACACACATGTACCCTGTAGAGTCTTATTCGCTTGTTATTTATCATGTTGCAATGTATTCAATGCATTACTGCTGCAGGGTGCATCCCCCAAAGTAGAATTAAAGCACCGAGTCAAATTATTTCTGTCTTCTTTTTCCATTCCATTGAGGGTTCCTGTCAGAGTTCTATGAAATATTTGAACTAGTCAAATCAGTGGTTAGAGACATAGACATGCCACTGAATGCTGCACAGGTTCAGTCACTGAATCAGGTGTGTCCTGTCCAATAATTCACAGGTGTGCCATCTAACTCGTATATACTCTTTTGTATTTTGTTGCTTTTGGTAAGATCATCAAATCATTTTTTTAAACTTTGGTTGCACTTTTCCTTTTTTTTTTTTTTAAAGGAAAAGACTACATAAAATCATCAAAATGGTCTGAACAAAAAACATTTCTGTGGCTCTGAAAAGGAACATTTGTCTTGATTCTCGTCCAGCATTCAGGACAAAACTCCAGATTATGACAAAGTAAAGGGATTGCTATTACATGCATGCTGAACACTCCTCTACTCACGCCAAATGTCCGATAACACCCAATAGAACAGGAATGGGCCAATCAAACTGAAAGCCATTGAGAAAGACTTTGAAAGTCTGAACATTACTCAAATCAAAACAATGAGTTTGGTTCCGAAATGGAATATCGACCCTTTGATGCACAGTCACATCTACTCAGCAAAAAGAACTGGTCGCACAACTTGCGAAATGAATCAGTTTCTACATATATTCTTGGAAACTTCATTTTTGGGTCATTTTGAGAGGAAACTGGACAATAAATTACCAACAAGACTGATTTTCAAAACTACATCTTCCATTCATTTTCTGCTACAAACTACATCAAAATCAATGTGTTTGGTTTTATGGTAGAAGGTTTTTTGTCTTTTTTATATTGTCTATGCTCATTTTACATTTTGACTCCATCCTGTCCTGAACAGAAACAGGGAGTTGTTACATCTCTGGAATTTTTTTGTTATTACTGTTGTGCCTGTTTTGGGGCCTGTATTTGTGTTTCGGGACTCTCCATAGTATTTCTGTATTTCCTTATTCGTTATGATTAATTATCTTTTTTAAATACCATTGATTGATGGAACACAAGAGTCAGTTAACATGTCTATAGAAGGTTTGCCTAGTAGTTGTCTCTGTCGTCTTATGTTTGGGAATGTGCTCCAACCAAGAGTTTAAATATGCATCATCTGATGATGAATAACCATATTAACTGTCATTGTTTCTATCTAACATCTGCACCTGAGAAGTTCTTCCCACTAAAGGAAAAGAAAAGTGTCTGATAAAGCTTGTGAACAATCAAAATCTCTAGCCTTGTAATAAATCTACACGTAACATGACTGCAGTTTTAAATGAACTATTAAGGAAGTTGAACGAAAGCAGATTATTCCAGGAACACATTGGATCGTCTACATTTCAGCTGGAGACATTTGCAGCACATCAATCCATCTTTCTTTACCAATGTTTGCTGTAAATATATGTTGTGCCCTCAAATTATTATAAAAAATAAATGTTATGATTTTATCTGACAAAATGGACCATATATCATCTGTATTTCAGAAAGAAAACAAAGTGCAGTGTGGATATAGAGCCTTTGGGAAAATATTTTTTCATTACATCTGATGTTTTGGGTTAGACGAAGATAAGACCCTTTCTGAGAACATTCTTCTAAGCTGATACAATACCAAAGGAACATATCAGATCAGTTAACAACCTCATCTCCAGTCTGCAGTGCCAGTGCAGACCGCCACTATAAAACTGACTCCATGTTGTCACACATCTCCTGGTCCTCCAGGTTGTATATGAATTTTGTCCTGTTGGCTGGGTTCTGGGTGATCTCCTTACCCAAATTGTCCAGAGTCACGTTGGAGGCAAAGAGTTCGGTGGGTGTGAGATAGCCCTCGCTGTTCTTGATGTATTTCCTGTAATTCTTTCTCAAACACTGCCATGTGGTGGTATACAGAATGAAGGCCGAGGACTTGAGCACTATGGCGATGCTGACATACAGGTGCCTGTAAGCCACGTTGTCGTACAGCATGCAGGCTCCCTTCTCGCCGCAGACGGTGCTCCAGAACAAACAGGTGGAGTCGATGCCCATGCCAAAGATCAGAGGGGGAGGGATGAAGCCTGGGTGAGATTGTGGACAGACGAAAGGTCGAAAGGTAAAAAAAACATGCCAGTTTGAGACTGACCAATGAAGTTCATCTCAACCAAGGCGAAAAATTACTCTGACATTTACATCACAAAGCAAAACTACAAGGAAACGTCATGATAGGACAAAAACGGCAGTTTGAGAGTTATTTTAGAACATGTAACAAAACTAATAAAGAACCAGTAATTGATTTTCTGCAGATATGAATGCATGACAGTGAAGTATACAAAGTGAACATGTTAAGGTGATTACCTATCAGCCTCAGGAGCAGGAAAAGGACCCCAAGGGCATAAGATTTAAGCTCCGGACTTACAGTTCTGAAAACAAAGAATTGGCATGAATGGTGTGTACTGGTGAGTCCTCATTCCCAGTTAGATTAAGCAAGCTAGAACCCCTCAGAGCTGTACTCCATGGATAAACTCCTGATGATTACAGTTTAACATGGATCAGATTATTTTAACTGTGGCCATCATTTCTTTATGTTATGACAACATTGTTCGATTGATTCAATCACAACATAAAGAAAGATGACAAAGAGCTAGAAATCGAATGAATTAAAAAACAAACAAGAGTTTAGCCAGAACATCAACCACTTTATTTGGAGATAAAACTGAAGTAAGCACACCCAAAATGTTTTAAATTTTCCTCATTACACAGGAAAAATAGGCTCACAAATACAGTAGGTGTTGTAATTGGTCTATAAAATGTGCTGGAAAGTTTGGAAATTACCTGAAAAGTTAGCTTAGCTTAGCATAAAAATCTGTAGTGTCACTAATTCTTGTCCGCCAAAACCCCAAAAACTATTAAAAAATATTTTTGAACAAGCCAGGCTAGGTGTTCCCAGGTTTCCAGTCTTATGCTAAGCTAAGCTAACCAGCAGCTGACTGTCATTTAAATATCTACCAAAAGCAAACAAGAATGGTACAGATCTTCTAAATCCAACAATAAGCATGAAAGGAAACACAAACCCTGCAGCTATTTGTACTGTAAATAAGCCCCAAGCAGCAAAGTATTCTTTAAAATGCATCATTAACTATATTAATGTAGAGTGATAAACAATGTTCTTTGACACTCTATATAACTTAACGTCATCCTGAGTGTCAGATTTTCTCTGCACCAGAGAGAAATAAAGTGACTCTGATCATTTCCCTTTGCCTCAGCCTTAAATGTCAACAGCTCTCTCTAGTGGGCAGTTTATGTAAAGCAGCCAGTGTGCTTACCTGATGAGGATGATGACAGAGGGAGTCTGGGCCATGGCTCCGATCATGCTGCACACACAGATAACACATAAGAATGTGAGGAAGGCCTGCTGACAGCCTGGACTGGGGCACTTCCCTGGTAAAGCCACTGCATCTTCACTGGTGCTGGATATACACGTACAGCTGGTCAGGTTCTGGCAAAAAGACAAGAAATTAGATCAGAATGTTGTTGACCTGTTGTGAATATAGAGATCCAAAGCAGGACTGCTGTGTTGTATGTATATTTGTATGCATTTATGTTTCTTCTATGCCACCATTGTTTATTATGAGCTCTCCAGTGTCCCAGTCAGCCATGACACTGCTTGTTTCAGTTAGTGTTCACTCTTCCTTCACTCACTGGTTTGGTGCAGCCAGCGAAGCAGGCTGATAGGTAGGTGACTCCATTGGAACCACAGACAGGGCTCACAGATGCTGTGTAGCAGTTACAGTTACTGATGCACGCTGCCTCAGGTCGCTGCCAGGACTGCAGCGTCCTATGGTGGAGGTCAAAGGTCATGTTAGGGAGTATATACAGTATCCTCTGTGTTCACATCCAATGGAAACGACCACAGGAACAATTCAACAATGAAAGCTGACTTTTGCATCATTAAGAGTAAATCAGCACATGATTACATATGGCACTCGATGTGCTGAATATTCAACCATTGTACTCCAACATCACAATGTAATCAGTGATGTAAAAGCAAAAATTTCTGACAGCTGTCAAATGCATTACAAGAGTTTCAACATGCTTGAAAGGTTCAACCCATAGAGGACATTTTCTGCTCTGGGTGATTCAGTGCAGAATGATCTTTTACACCATAGTATGAAAGCATCAGTATATTATCTGTCATTTAAGACATCTTATAAAGCATAGGTGACAAATTACGGTGCAACAAAATCTCCTAGTTTGATCATATTATCTCTCATTAGCCCCTTTTACACAGCATATTCAGGGCGGGACTATTCTATTCGCAGTTAGCAGCTAACTCAAAGACGGAGAAAATCAACTGAAGACAAGGTTAAAACAACACGAGGTCCAGGAGATCCTTACCCACTGAGCGCTGCTCAATGCATATGTAAAATGTCACACTAGATGTTGATGCTGCTGTGTTATATGCCACGCCTCTTTTGCACGCCAGCATGCTATCTATAAATCACACACTGGAGCGGCAATACTCCATTGTCTTGTCATGTTCAGTGTAAACAAACAAAGGCAGTGTAGAGAAGGGTCTTCATTGTGGCCTTGTTGCAAGATCTTTGTGTAAAAAGGGCTACAGACTAATGAAAACATAAAATAGTTAATGGTAAGAGCTGTGTGGCTATAGAAACAAAAACAAAAGTGTACTATTAATTGTATTAATTGTATTATGCATATGCATAAGACTCTTCATTCACATCAGGAGGTTCCTGCTTACTCGTTGCTGTAGGCGACTGTGACCCCGGCTACAGGCCCAGTGTCGCAGCCCAGGAAGAGAAAAGAGACGTAGCACGCAGTGGATACCAGGTTGACCAGCATGGCCATGCGGACGGCGCCCAGAGCTGACAGGTTCAACTTCTTCACCAGCAGCCCCCCGAGGAAGATACCCAGACAGGCACAGGGGATGGCCGTCATACCTGGGGAGGAAGAAAAACAACAGTGTCCAATGTTTCCCCACAATTACTTTATAAGGCTAAATTCTGTGGCCCCTTCTGTTCAATATCTATATGCTCCCAATAGCTCAGATTATAGAAAACAATAAACTATGTTACCATAGTTATGCAGACTACCCACAAATCTATATAACCATATCACCACCACTATAATCCCATACGAGATCTCAGTAAGCGCATTGAAGAAATCAGTAATTGGATGTGCCAAAATTTCCTTCAGTTAAGCAAAGATCAAACTGAAGTAATTGTTTTTGGAGACAAGGAAGAACAATCAAAAGTTACCACTCAGCTGCAATTGGTAAATTTAAAGATGACAAACGATGCCAGAAATCTGGGTGTAGTCACTGACTCAGACCTGAATCTGAACAGCCACATTAAGGCCATCACAAAATCAGCCTACCTTAAGAACACCTTAAGGATTAAAGGACTGATGTCTCAGCAAGATTTGGAAAAACCAGTCCATGCATTTATCTTAAGTCGGCTTGACTACTGTAATGGTGTGATTACAGGTCTCCCTAAAAACTCAATCTGACAGCTGTAGCTGATTGAGAACGCTGCTGCTCGAGTCCTCACTAAAACCAAGAGAGTGGATCATGTCAGTCCAGTTCTTAGATCTTTACACTAGCTTCCTGTCTCTCAAAGAATCAATTTCAAAATTCTGCTGTTAGTTTATAAAGCATTGAATGGTTTAGAGCCAAAGTACATTTCTGATTTGTTGTTCCATTATGAACCATCCCGACCCCTCAGGTCATCTGGGACAGGTCTGCTTTCTGTCCCGCGAGTCAAAACTAAACCTGGTGAAGCAGCATTCGGTTTTTATGCCCCACATATCTGGAGCAAACTTCCAGAGAACTGCAGGTTTCAACTCTCAGTTGTTTTAAATCAAGGCAGAAGACCTCTCTGTTCGCCACTGCCTTCCATTTAACCAATTAATTACTCAGTTCTTACACTGCACTGTAACTTTCACTCTGCTGTTTCCTATCTTTCATTTTCTTTTTAAAATATTCTTAATCACTAAATGCTTTTTATGTTGTTTTATGATGTTTTAATGCTCTTTTTTCTAAAGCATATCTTATAAAGCACTTTGAATTGCCTTTTTGTTAAAAAGTGTTATACAAATAAACCTGCCTTGCCTTGGCTTGCCTTAATTTATATCTTTTTATTTTTTTAACATGCCAACGGCCCTGTTTAATAGTAAAACACTTTGATTGCAAAAACTTTCGTAAAAGACTTCAGGAACTAAAGAGATTTTCCCTCCACTAGAGATTAAATCATGATCCACCTACCTAGCAGCTGATTAGCAGAGGAAGTCGTGAGGTTGAACTGCTGCTCCAGGTATTTTCCCAAGAAGGCAGCAAAGCCAGCAACCACGGCGATCTCCATGCAGGCTGCCAGAGTGATGCAGCTGAACACCGGATTAGAAAGAAGGTGCCTGGTAACTCTGGGGATTACTGGAGAAAAAGAGGATAATAATAAACTTTACTTCACAGGGAAGTAAAAGAACTAAAGGACAACAAATGAATCAACACAAATGAAGAACAGCAGATAAAATACTAAATTAACCAACACAGGGATTACAGAACATAAGGGGATAGAATAAAGTTATGAAAAATATACTTGGCAAGACTAGAATGATAAAACACCGTAACTTATATATTTGAATTCACAAACACCCTCTTATAAAAGAAGGATTTAAGAGAGGATTTAAAAATGCTGATGTAGCCTGCCTTAAAAGCAATGCTTGAAATGTTAATATGGAATCAAAATAAAATAGATAGCTAGTTTAAGTTAGCCAGAACATTAATGTGTTCGTATTTCATGGTTAAAATTCATGTGGGAGCGTTCTGCACCAGTTGGAAGTTGGTGCAGGGAATTCTGACAAATACCAGAATTGAATTTTGTTAGTTTTCAAGGTGAAAAAATAAAAGCACGGATAACTCTGATCTGATTTTAGACATTTTCTTTAGCAGAAAGAACTTAATATGAGCCTCTAAACAGAGATCAGTGTCCATGATTACTCCAACATTTCTTTAAAGCTGCTTAATGCTTTTGTTCAGTTACAGGCTGGTGGAATGTGTTTTTTCATTATATACTTACTGACTGGCTGACTTTTCAGGATGTCAACATTTAACATCACATAATTAAATTAGTTCTTGACTTATTAGATTGGAGAGGGACATGTAGCTGTGTATCATCCACATAAGAGTGATGAGAAACACCATGGTGTTTGGATTAGCTGGGAGAAGGAGCATGTATAGAGAACAATAGAGGGGCCAGAACGGAACCCTGAGGCACCCCACGGTTAAATCATAGACGGAACAATTGTTATTAGCATAACTAAAAGTGCTAATAAGTATGGATGCAGCAGTTCTAGTGCTGTACGCTTAAAACCGACCCATGTTGCAAGGAGGACAGCATGATAAACATCGAAAAGCAACAGGACAGAGAAGTCACCTCTATCAGCTGGTAAAAGTAGGCCATTACAGACGTTCACATTGGCTGACTCTGTACTATAGCAGACTCTAAAACCTGACTGGAAACTGCTAAATATATTGTTCTGCATTAATTTGATTAACTGGGTTGGAAAAACTTTCTCCAGAACCTTGAATAAAAAGATACGTTAGAAATTGGTTTTATGATTATTTAGTGATAAGGATCCAGATGTAAGTTTTTCAGAATTGATTGAGTAACTCCATGTTTGAAACAGAGATCAGACAGGTGTTAATAAGCAATAAAATATAAAGACTGTCAGTGTGGAAAATTTCTTTTAAAAACCTGTTTGGGATGATATCTAAAACTCAGGTGGAGGATTTCATCTAATAAATGAATTTACTGAGGTCTAAGATGTGAAAGGCAGGATTATTGTTGACAGAGGGCAGACGATGTAAATCATGTGAATTGTTAGACTGAATTAGATTGAAGGATGGTCATAAAAATGATAGGATGGATAGAAGAAAATTAAAATTCCTGAGATTTCATTCAAAATCATATATCCAAATTTTCTACCCATCTTCAACCTTTATGTATCAGGATCTCCTCCTCTCTCTGTTCCTCCTTACCTCTCAGATGCTGACAAACTGAGAGTCCGCTGTTTATATCAAATCCATGAATGGCCCCGTTGGGTTTAGCACCCTGGTACTCCAGGGCCAGGGAAGAAGGCAGCATGGCCTGCTCACTCTCACCCCCACCATCCATGTCCTGCTCATCCAACGCCTGGGGGAAGCCGAACATGAAGAGGGCCGACAGGAAGAGTAAGGCACCGCAGAGGAGGAAGCCGCCCCACCACGCCCCGATCCAGCGAGGATCATCTGGTGTGATGTCCAGCTTACCTAGACAGGAGGTGGGTGAATTTACCACAGTTGGTTTACCTTGAATGATTTTGTTATGTGAAATCTTACAGATCAATGTGAAGAAGAAGAAGTAAATATCTGCTGTTTTCTAGTGTGGTATATTATTGTGGGGTTTTCCCATTAGAGTCAATACAAGGATAGCTAATGCGATTAAATGAACAAAAGGCAAGGATGCAACTGAAGAAATAACCAACTCACTAGTGTCGATGAAGACAGCATCAACATAGACTTTGGTACAGACAGAACCTAAGATGAAGCCACAGGCTGGGCCAAACACTAATGTTGAAAATAAAATACCTGCAAGACAAAAACAGACAGAAAAGAGAGCATTCAAGCATTATAAAATAGTCATTTAAAATGTAGTAGCAACAATATTTCAGTGGTAGTGTCATTAAGTCAACATTTATCTTTGTAGAATTTTAATTTCCTTTAGCGTAGTTTTACAGTGATAAGAATATTTTAAAATTAAAATAAAAAATCTACCTACTGGCAATCAAGTAGATGTGCATTTCACCTCATCACCAGCAGATGGGAGCATTGTACCAAGGGTCTATTCTAGGCCCTTTTATTAAATATGTGGTAACATGAAGCTTCCCACCTCAGGGAAACCTGACTGAGACTAAATGTGTTGTACTCAAGAAAAGATTAAGTAGCTATTGAATTCATGCCAAGGGATTTTAAAATTCATCATGTATCCCACTAGCAAAATTGATTTCAGACTAGATTATACAGCAGGATCATAAATACTCACGCGAGAAATGGGATATTGATGTACCGTAAGAGCAGTGGGAAACTACTGATCCAGTAGCTCAGATTAATTTTTTTCCTGAAAGCAATGCTCTCCTTTTTGGCCCAGAAATTCAAAGGTTTCAAGCAGCAGCAGACTGTGGAGGACTGTTTATCTGTGGCAGTCACTCAGTTAGCCTGACTGCTAATAACCAAGCCCAGAGCACAGAAGGAGAGAACCAGTAACTCTTTCTGTTAGGGAACTGATGATTAGTGTGGCTCAATTTTTCTTATCAATTCTCCAAAATATAAGTGACAATAAAAAAAATGTTTCAATTAGCCTTCTTTAAATTATGGTCTCCATTTGAGAATCTGTTTCAGAACAAAAGCAGATCATCTTTAATCTTTTTCAAAGGATCTTTGGGAAACTTTTATTTATTAATATAAGAGGTACACTACAGAGATTTGACAAGAAATGGGGGATATTTAAAGCCACGATCAGCACCTTGGTCATCAAGGACAGCATGGAGACCCATCCATATTTCTTTTAATGAGTTTATCTGTAAGTGTTGCAGTGAGAACAAATCTGTTTTCACTCACGTAGGAGAAGATGAGAGTTTTCTTCTTCACCCATCTTTTACGACATTTGAATTATGACCTTTCACAGAGACATTCACGTATTCAACCAATCAGGAGCCAACAAAGCAAGATGGTACTGTTTAAACTGGCGTATCTTTAATTCCCAAGCTCAAAACCAATTGGTTCACAATGACAACTTGAATTAAACACAAAGACATATAACCTGAGAAACCCAGACGGTCTACTGATAACACCCTCACCCACACAAGACTCAACTAAGGTCTCAACGACTCCCTTTGTGGCCTCTCCAAATCAAACTCCAGAAGACATCTCATAAGAACAATTCCTGAACTCAAGGACAATGAAAAACTATATTATTAAAACTAATGTGATTTCATAACTGTGTGTCATACAGAGGTTTCTTGTGTTTTAATTTGATATATTGAAAGTATTATCATGTTAACCACAAATCCTCCTCCACTCTCGCTCTAGCTCTGCTGTCTCTGAACCCTGCTGTGAGAACAATTAACGCCCGGTCGTAAATACCACTGCTGCCTGGGTCTGAACTATCAGACTCAGAAACAACTCCTCTATGAGACAAAACCCAAAATTACAACAAGTGCACAACATAACATATTTATGTTACAGTGTATCTAATAATTCAAGTCAGAAGCCTTAGTCCTAACCACATTATATAGATGTTTGTATTCATATGCATAACGGTGGACAAAACAGTTTTGTAAATATTTCACAATATCATCAATTCAGAAAATGAAGAACAGTGGAAGAAAACCAGAGAACACATTCAGATTGCCAGTTTTCAGATTTATGTTTTCAATAAGACGGAGCCCGCTAGCAGCCTGTAAGGCTATACTTCAGCACAGCAGTGCTTTGAAATAAACGCTAACAATGCTGACATTCTGTTTGTCAGGTGTACTATTCTCACCATCTCAGGGTAGCATGTTAGCATGCTGACCTAGGTTAAGTAACACTCAACACAAAGTACAGCTGAAGAGATGTTATGACTTGTTTTACGGGTCATGAAAAAAAGTATAGGATGATTTAAAAATTTGACCTAATGATGGTGCAACATGCAAATCATCCTTAATAATAATCAATAATGTCTGTATAAAATTCAATGGCAATTCATCCAATAGTTGTGAAGATAATGTGGAATGGCCAACTGCCGTTTCCACCAGAGCCAACTAGTTTGCTACAGATGGCCAGTATGTAATTGTGGAGTAGCCTAAAATCCAAAAATAACTAGAAACCTTGGCAAGTGTAAGGTAAGATTATGTAATGAAAAATAGAGGACATAATGTACAGTAATTGTACTGTTCTGATTCCTGGACTATAGTCAGTAGATAGCAGAGGCAGACCTATTCATCTGGATAGACTGAATGTTTTTTTGGCACCAGGGAAGCTCAACTGTAACAGTAGAATTACTGACTGAAAAAAAAAGGCTACCACTTATTTGTTACTTCCAGATTTCTTTTTTAAGCAATCCAGAATTTTTAATTTGTTTAGGTATTTATTACTTTGATTTAGATGTTCAGTTTAACAATTATCCTTGTTCCAATTGTATCCAATTATCAATTAGCTTCCAATAAAGTCAAATATTGTTTATTTCCATAAGAGTACATTTTTTGAGGGGGTGAGGTGATCAGCTGATTTTATTTTTTTTTGGTGTACAAACTATCATTATTACATCAGCCTTTGAAAAGCCACACATCGGTGGTCATTGCAGGATTCTAGCCCTATTTGTTCCCATACAACAGCTGGGAAAAGACAACTCCCTATGAATGAAAACATCTAAATCTGGTGGATCCCGATCTTTATTTGGATCTGCACCAATTTGCACATACTGGTAGATATCAACCCACTAAATATTCCTTTTAACAAGACCCATGAATTGTTCCTCGTGAAATTAAAGAATAGGTTGTAAAACAGCCAACATCTTTCCCTTTATGCAGATCGGTGCCAAAATTAGATGGGGTCTATTCTGGCACAGGAACCATCCTCCCACCCTCCCAAGTTTCATGGAAATCCATCCTGTGGTTTTTGTGTAATCCTGCTGACATTCCAATCGGACACATCAATATCCTTTACATGCCATTATCAGTAAGCTATGCCATACTAAGATACACTAGACTGTGACAGCCTCTGTTACACTCTGACCAATAGTCTCCCACTCTCTGTCTGACTTTCTCTGTCACCTAGATGCATTATGCTCATCATGTCACTGAAAGGTTGAAGTCAGGTGAGAGACGAGGTCTTGGGTTACAGCAAGGCACACTCAACAGGCAACCAATGAAAAAGCTCTACTCTCCAACTCTGCTTTTCATGACAAGTACAGGACAATACAACTAATTCACAATGTAAGCCAATGTGACGCTGGAAAAAACACACAGAAACACACACACACATACACACAGTGCACCAGCGAAATGTTGGGTCCCAGCCAATCTTATCTACAAAACACCAAAGCTCCATATTGCCTAAATGTCCCATCTTTATTGTGTCACATATACAAGAGAGCCTGGAGTGGCCTTTAAAGTAAAAGAGCGGATGACAATAGCAGCAATAAGCATGCTGATGGAGAACTACCAGTTAGCATTGTCATGCAATGAGAAAAGCTCATAATTCTACAGCTGCTGGACGGCCATCAGGAGAAGCATTCAGGGCTGATACCAGTCTGTGGTTTGGACTCAACATTTCCTCAGAGACCTTACTGAAGGCTCATGGCTGTAGTTAGGGACTGGAGCTTTAACCATATAGTTATATATTTAGATATTCCTAGCATAATATTACTATTCAGAAATAATAACTGGCAGACTACTTCAGAGGTTATTTTGCTTAAAATTGTTCTACAATTCAAGATGGAGACCTTCAGGAAACACTTTTGAGATGGATATTTAGATATTGTGTGGGATTATATTTTTATGATGCTGTAAAATGGTAGATTTATAGATTATTCAGCAAAGGCTGTCAAAAATGATCTCTACTTGTAAAGAAACTCAAAAGAAACTCTTTGACTTTTCTGAAATTAAAAAATGGTGCCTTGTAATTTTATAACATGCAAACAGAAACTGCGACAATGTTGGAATTTCGATGTGCACACGTTTTTAAAAGCATTAATTCTAAAAAAAAAAGAAAAAAGAAGAAGAAAGAAAACGCCTGCTGTGATCATTAGATTTATTGAATTTCAATGCAGTTTTGCATTGCAGATGTGTAATGGCAAGAATCCAATCCCACATGTCTCATCATACAGGGGTTATGATTCAACACATTCCAATATTTCTTTTAATCAAACTTTAGTAATTTGACAAAATATAAAGAACACACAACCATATGCATAAAGATTATGTAAATAAAAGTTATCCTCTGATTCAATCACAACAGTTAGATCTGTATTTGTATTTATCACAGTACCTGTATCATCCGTCCGTCCATCCATCTTTAACTGTCTTTTACAAACTACCTCTCTCACTTAAAATATAATGCTGTCAGTCATTTTAAAGTCTTCAAGGTTTCCTAAACAGTCGTATTTTAAAAAACAAATTGTAAATTTGTGATTAGACATAAAAACCCCATAAATGTTTGCGCTGCTATATCCTCAGCCATAGAGGCTGTGGGAAATTAAACAGATTTATGTATCTCAAAATTATGAAACCTTTGCAAAATAATGAGTAACTTTGTCAAGTTATTGACTTATCTAAAAAATAATGACTCATTCATCTCAAAATAATGACGTAATAAATACAATAATGACTTTTCCATTTCTCAGCTGTAATTATTCTGAGATAGTCTCTCATTATTTTGAAACTCTGAGTCGTTATTTTAGGAAAGTTTCTTATTATAATGACTAACGATCTTTTTGTCTCATCACATGAACAGAAATGGACTTCATACGAATCTTCAGAGCCATCAAAACACAAGAAGGATCTGTAACAAAAGGTAAATGCATAGGATTTAAAAGGGTACAGAAGACTGTTGGTTAACATGGGGGAGTTAAACGTGACACCTATCAAATACACACTACATGCTGTTTCAGCAGAACATGCTCTGCCTTGGAGATGCTGCGCACGCTAAAATATTTCTAGAGAGAATCTTAATGGATTTTCATTGTTTCTATGTAAAAAATAACAGACTGTTGTTGCATCCTTCTTGGCACTACCTTATACTGTTGTATCTGTGACAATGAACACACGCACAACAGCAGATAGACATAAAGGTCAAGGTACAGTCCTGGAGTCCAACTGGACAACAGAATAATAGAAGATGAGTTTATTTTCTCCTGTACACTTACTTCTTATTTCTGTAACACTTTTGCACATACAGAGGCTGTCTATCTGTGAAAGTATTGAGATAAATTAACCTCACTTTAAGAGAAATGTATAACTCATGTACAGAGGGACTTGGAGCTTTAGGGATGACTTAGATGTCCCTGTAAAACTCCCTGGCAGTGTGTTTGACTCAGCCATTTAGAAATGACAGGTGATACTCCACTTAAGCCGAGAGCCTGTTGACAATGTGACATTGTGTATAAGAGAGTTTAATCTATAATAAACTATATAGAATTGGGTTTATTCCTAAAACATAATTAAATGTTCTGACATTTTTACTTTCAATTTCAAAATTACAATTATACTATATATGCAAAAACAATTATCTGTGTATAAACATGCACAAGGAGTGATGTTAAAATGTCACACAAAATAAAGAATATTAGAAATGATAATGTGAATAATAATATATATTTTATATGTTTAATAATACCCACAATTATCATAAAACTGTAACTAATTACTATAAACACATGTTTTGTTTTCCTGCCCATTTATACTATATTTATGGAGAACCAGAAATATTACAACATTGAAGGTTGTCACCAGAATTTAAAATTTTATATAATACTAGTAAATATATAAACAAAACTCTATACCTCTGAATACCACATGTAAAAGAAAAAGAGTTAAAGGCACAGAAAGCAGTTTTTTTTTTACTTACAACCTGAATACAGTGGTGGTACAGAAAAAGTAACTGAGCACATAGAAATACATTTGTAATAATGTTAATATCTGTGCTGCCTTGGGTTGAATATTTGATTCGAGATCTGTTTTTAACTGATTTTGGTACTTTTGATACTATCGAATGCAGATATGGCATCATTTTAAATAAAAAAAAGTATTAAAAGATTCAATTTAATACAATCATTGGAAACAGCAACACAAATTACAGCCTCAGTTAAATCAACATATCTCCAAAAACAGTTTCACAAATGTGCTGTTATTAAAGTACTGATGTATTGGATCGTATTTTCAATTATTCAGATTTGCATGTTGGTTTAGATGCTGTAATACAGTTTCAAAGCCTACATTTATATGAATATTTCGAATGACAGAACTACAATAATCCTCAAATTTGTGAGAAAAAAAAATGACCTCAGTGTCCTCAACAGCCCTCATTACAATGAATGAGTACCAGTACCAAAACTGATCTGTATAGACTTCTTTTAAAACGACTATATATTAACAATAGTGACCTGGTCGTTTTTATTGTTAATATTATGACCTTTAGTTTGATAAAAAAAAGAAGTAATAAAAAAATATAATTGCTCACTCAGACTCACATTATAAAACTGTTCAATCACTGGCATTCTGGCAAAGGTGCTCCTAGAGGCTGCACCTATAAACCAACCTGGGTCGGTCTGAGCAGACAGTGTGTGCTGAGTCACCATCCATACCCTCCTCTGCTGTCCTACAGTGGAGGAGCAATAACTCTAGAGGAGTAAAAACATTTTGCTGCAGTGGACTCAGAGATCGCAGCCTCACAGCGCTTCATTACACGCATTAAAGCGATGAATAGAGGCTGAGATATGAAGCAGGCAGAGAGACGCTGACCCAGCGGCTTCAGAGCTGCACCCCTCAGGCTCTGACTGCTCTTTTACTTTGCGGTTATGTTATGTACTATAGGTTACTGTACTTTACGCCCCATTACTGTAATATAATGCAGTGCTGCTGAAGAGCTACGACCTTCCTGCTGCTGTCCAGCCTGTTCTCAGGTATATTTGTGCATTTACATAAAAATGGGATGGACTAAATGAGATGTGCTGAACAGCAAGTCATATGTTAGTCAAAGCTTAACAAATTCCTTTAAATGGTTAGTTTGACAAACTACACATAAGTAATCACAAAGCTAAGAGTTAAACAGAAACACAACTAGATCTGTGAGGATAGATTTTATAGCAGCTAAAATCAGCATGCTAACATAAACTAACATGCTGATGTTTAGTTTACTGTCTTCTCCACCTTTGTTAAGCATGTTATTCTGTTAATATTTGCTGATCAGCACTAAACACAAAGTTCCTCTGAGGCTGAAGGGAGAGTCTGTAGCTTTGTTGTTCTTAAAACAAAGTATTACACAAAATACAATTTTGACCTGACGATGGCGCTGGATGAAAACATCAGGGATCAGCTAAGTGATTCGCTTACAATAGCCTACATCTGGAGGCGAATATGAATGTGAAGACCAAATGTGAAGCATTCAGCAGCTGCTGTGACATTTGAATGAAAACCACAAATTTAAACCTGATGGTGATGCCAGAGGAAAAAGTGAGGGGATCACAACAGTCGTACCAAAGTACATGTTAATAGTCGAGATGTTTCATGCTCAACCAGTGATGGACTGATCAACAAACATACGACTAAAAATAAATGTGATTTTCCAAGACTGATTTTGCAAAGCTTCTTTTTTAGCGGGAATGTGCTTTTCTTACACAGAAGACAGATTGGAATGCATGGAAACCAAAGGTACTCGAGTTGCTATACTGACCTGACTGTACAGCGTAGTGTTGCTATGGTGCTCAGTAGGTCTGAAAGTAGACCAGGGCTGAGCAAATACTTGGCTAAAATGAATATCTGGTACTTTTTATGAGTATCATTTGACTAAAATCTGTCAATGTCTGTAGTTGTAATGAATAAAGAAAATCTTCATTAAGTAGCTGATTAATGTTCATTCATTCCACTTTATAAAAATGAAATTTTGGCTCAATCCTGAGGTTGTTCTGTACTTAACTTTCTTATAAATAATAAATACAGCAAGTTCTGATCAACCTATCGATGACAGGCTTAAACGCTTGGTTAGCCACACCCATTTGGACTACCTATATATATATATATATATATATATATATATATATATATATATACATATATATATATATATATATATACATATATATATATATATATATATATATACATATATATATATATACATATATATATATATACATATATATATATATACATATACATATATATATATATATGTATATATATATACAGAGAGAGAGAGAGAGAGAGAGAGAGAGAGAGAGAGAGAGAGAGGAGGAGGCGGCAAAATGTCTCACCAAATCCCGCCTCCAGAACAAAGTGGCATTATGCATATGTGCAGACAGGACTGGATATGGAAATTAAATGGCACATAATTTGTTCTAACTTCTTTTAACTAAAAGAAATTAACTTGTTTTAATCAAGAATATTACATTTTAAATTTAATTAAAAAGATCAGTAGGATTTAAAAGCACATTAAAATGTATTAAAATTAACCAGATTAAAACATTTACCATTTCAAAGGGGTCAGAATCTTTTTTTGTGTGCACTCGTCATCCTACTGTTTAGCAATTTCTCCACTTGTGGGAAACATTTACGCAGCACCACGTTATTCCATTACGGAGCTACGGTTCCCTATTAAGGAGCAAAGCAGGAACTATTTTGGGCTACATTACTGAAGACACAGAACATGAATACTCTAATTGAAAAGCTGCTTTTCTGTTAAAGGCTCTTTAAGCGCTACAACAGGTACAAGGGTTAGTTGCCTTCGCCTGGGGTATCAGTCAAGCAGTAGACAGCAATCAATAATCCAATTACAGTCCAGCTTAGACATTATACAACTGTATAGTCAACAGAGCTCAGTCAAAGGTTGGCCGTGTTCTCACAGCAGATCATATAAGCCACGGGTCAAGATTTAAAATACTAAATATACACACAGTAATATTAATGTGTGAACGTATGCACACACACACACACACACACATTCAACATCATGTGCATGCACTTTAGGCATTGCAGCTTTTATTACAAGAGGGGCTTGGCTCCATAATGTTGTGTGTCCACCACTTTCTCACTGAGATATCTCAACAACTATTGGACGGATCACCAAAACATTTGGTACACATATTCATTGTGTAGCATACTGTAGGTTGAATGCTAATGTGTTTGGTGGTTCCCTGACTTTTCCTGTAGCGCCACCATGAGGTTCACATTAATGGCTATATGAGATAAGACGCTTTATTGTCATTGTAAGAATACAACGAAATGTTGTTCTGTGCTTCTCAGGTCAACAGCATCACATAGACTAAATAAGAACATGAAGTTAAAACACATGACAAGGTAAGAACAAGGTTAAAAACATCAATAACAAAATAAAACAATCACCAACAACACTAAGAATAAATATAATGTGTGAATTGAGTGAAATATCTTGAGATAAAATTAGGCTATGTTCTATGTAATGCACCAAATAAATTTTAATAACTCTGATGACCCTCTTACTGTAATCTAGTGTCATCAGTCATTCCTACAGACTCAGGTTTACTTTGTTTTAAAGGGCTAATTAGCAAATGTTAGCACTGGATCATGCTAAAAATAAAATGGTGATAAGTGCAAACAGTATAGGTGCCAAACATCAGGAACATTGCTTTGTACTATTTGTGCTGACTTAAGCATTTGGCTCAAAGGACTGCAATGTCTGAGTAAGCCTCAGTATGTCTAAAATGGCTGTAGACCCGTTCCATCACACAGATCACCACCCTTTTTATTGCCTGTGCTGCAGCAAATCACTGCTGCATTATTTACTAACACTTTTAAATCTAATTCAGTTTCCTCTAAACCACCAGAAGTCACAATAATCTCATGGCCGGCTAACTGAAAAATAGTCTGACTCTCTTTTCTGCTCCCTGATCTGTTGTTCACATTGATGAGATGGACACACATATAGAGAGGAGTGAGTAGTCAACATGTGAAAAGCAGGCTGCAGTACTGACACAGAACAGACACAGGACAGGTGCATGCTGAGGGATTTGTGCCATGACAACTGGGAAGTGCTTCCTGGTTTGCTCGAGTGTTCCTAATGTCCTGGATCATCAATCATCATCATCATCATTCATGCAGTATGGATCTATGTAGGGTGAGGATGTGGCCCCCACAGAGTAGCCTCTCCTTCAATCATCTGGTGTATTAGCGAGCCTTTGCAGAGCTGCTGCTTTAATATTTAATATATGGTTAGATGTTAGCTGAACATCTTCTAACTGCTCCTCTGTCATTATTCAGGGGTTTTCTTACAATGCTGCTGTTTCTTCACACATCAAGCTCATCAAACAAAGGCCACGCCTAGAGACTCTGAAAAGGAAGCCGGAGAAAAACTACAAAGCAGCAAATAACAAATATGTACTAAATGCAATTACTGAGCCACAGCAGATGACCCAGCAGTCACATTGTATGAGGTAACCAAGGCAATCAATAAACCTGGGCTGCCAAATAAAAAATAAAACAGAGAGGGCTGGTGGAGAGAAAAGAAACAGATCTGTAGGAGTCAAAGGAAGAAGCCAGGGGGATGTTATGAGAGAAACAGTTCCTTATAGAACTACATAGAACAATGAGCATGAAACCAAATCAGAGTTAAGATTTCTGTCCAAAATGCAAATACAAATACGTTTTTAAGGTTGCAGTTAAGAGATGCCATTGGCTGACTGATTGGACTGTCAGAGCCAGTCCATCACAGGGCTAACACCAACAGACAAACACAGTCAGATTATTGCTTATAGGCAGTTCTGACTCTTAGATTCCAACTGAAATCACAGTTAGTCATTCCTGGTTGCTGTCAAACATCATGTCAGAGCACTTAATAAATTGTTTTGGTAATGTTGTTCTGTCAGATTTCATGGACGGATTTCCTGAAACATTTTATGAGCCTACAGACATTCATGGTCCAGTGACAGTGAATCTTTCCAGGTCTTTCCACTTTTTTGCAAAATGAAATGAACAAATGTCATTGCTAGTTTCCGACTGATGCACTTGTGATGCCCAGTGCCCACATTGTGGCCCATCTGTGCGCTCACGGGCATGTTGATCTTAAAATGAGGAATACACATAGTAATGGCACATTACTATCTTGCAGCAGCAGAAAGCCACCGTACCATTGACCAACAAAAGACAATTCTAAAGTCAATGGTCCAGTGCTTTTTTTAAGGGTGCATTAGATGCTAAGATGTGCCTACATAGGCCAGTTCACAAACACAACAGTGATGCATTGATAGGTTCTGACATCATTCAACTCCATATGTACGGTTTAATCCACCCATCACCCACAAAAAATGTTGTATTTTCTGTGATTGACTCGCACATGCATCGACATTTCACTGCACCTCTACTGCTGGATGGACAGACTTCACTGGATGGACCTTTAGGATGTGTAGAAGAACATACAACATTAATTAACATTAGATAATAATGAACATATAATAATGAACGAAATGGAGCTGCTGTGCCTTCTGCGTAAATGGCACAGACGAATTTATCGTTTCTCCTGCTGGAGGATCGCTACAGGTCATATCATTAATATTTTTGTCATTAATGATGGAGTATATCACAAATTTGCATCACTATTAATTAAATAATGCCCAACCTACAAAATGTGATGCGTGTCTATCACTAGACTTATTACTCAAACAGGCATGCACAGCAGCCCTGAACCTGGTCAGTTTACTTATTGGTGTATTGGCTCATATGCTCAAAGAAGTTGCTGATGGGACAGAGGCTTGGTACATGGTTGAGGTTTTTATAGGGAATGAGAGAATAAACTCTGATCAAACACACCTATGATATATTATGAGATAAATATAACCCCTCTGCACCTTGGGCCTTACTATGCACCTTGATTTTACGCCATTTAACTTGCAAAGGGGAGTTGGACAGGCCCCCCTGTAAATGCATGTGCACCATGAACTTTAGACCATGAACTTTAGATCGTGTAAATAGGGTCCTAAGTGTTCATTAGACAATCACGTTCCACTCTGGATGAATTTTAAGTTAATTTTAAGTTTGGTGAACGATTTAATTTTGATCTGGTACCTTCCCTTCTCAGTGGTGATATGATTAAATACAGCAACAATATTATATTCCCAACAAACTCTGCCGGTGCAAATTAGCAAATGTTAGCAAGCTTACCACACACCACACTAAGATGGTGAACATTGTACAAGCTACACATCCGCATGCTGGCATTATCATTGTGAGGCCACTGAGGTCCTGAACCAGTAACTCAAACACACACATAAACTACAATCCACCCACCGGCCATACATCACTGTCACACTGGCACCACCTTTAATTGCACCGGTTATACTCACCATTGCTTTATATTTTTCTAAAATGCACACTCAACATTGAAATTCATCACTGATCACATTGTTCATTCATTCATTTGACTCTATTTTATGTATTATTTCCTCTGTTTGCTTGGTTCTTTTCCACTTTATTGTTATATTCATCTTTACTTGAATTACAGTATCTATTTTTAGACTCGTTCTGGAGAATAAAGAATTTCACTGTGTATGTGACAATAAAACTAGATGTGATTTGGAATTGGAAATTTAAGAGCTGTTAAATATGTGGTTGTGTTAAAGGAACATCGCATTATAATGAGGCAATGTAAGATTAGTGAAGTACATTTTCTCAAATGGGCAAGAAATATCAAGTATAATGTCTAACATCAGGCATCCAGTATGGGTTGGCCTCTAGCCAAGAGGGGGGTAGGGTGCTGTGCAAGGCCTGTTTGCCCTCCTCCCTCTCCTCCAACCCCCTCCTCCATCCGTCATCCCATCCATCCTCAGTGCTGCTGGCAGAGACTGTACAAATCAAAGCATGTACAGAACAAACCGCAGGCCTGCTCACCCTGCAAGAGGTTTGCACTGAAACGTAAGAGGGGACGTGGTAACTAGCTGAGGACTAGCAGAGAGGGCTTTGAGGAGATGTAACTAGCCACATTGTAGGCAATAATCCAGTGTTTTTATTCTATTTTTAGAGCCTTTCTGGTTCTCATATTGGCAAACTGATGAATCCACAAGAAGAGAAGGTTAAAGACAGAACAAGGGCTGACTGTAAGCAATCAACTACAGTTATGTTTCAACATATTGCTGCATCAACTCTTTAAGGTTTGATGGTGATGTTACTGGTATACATTATCATACAATTATTAAATGTCTGTAAAATGTACTGCGAGTGTGAGCTGACAGAGGATGAGATGCACTGACATGGAATTTCAGGGTTATTACCAATGTAGTATTCTTGCATTTGCAAAGATGCAAAAATGTGAAGAGGACAATAAAGTGTCAGTGAACTTTTTGTAAATAAATTGGAGTTAAGCTTTTTATGAAAGCATTCTTGCAAAAAAATACCACCACCTCCCTTCAGGCCTCCATCCAAAGCCACCTCTCTGAAACACATGACGAGATATGTGTGAACTGTAAGGTCACCACAGTCAAAAGGCTCTCTTAGCTTTTTACTGGAGTTTAATAAATACATAAATTCCTCCATGAAGGCCAAACTGTACCTTTTAATTTAATTAAACCCTAATTCAAATCCCAACAATTAACCTTATCTTAGTTTCATGAAAATGTGTCAGGCAGTTTATGTGTAACAGACGGTAATGATGAAAAAACTCTTATCTCGCTTTTGTTTTTTAAGTGAAAAAATATTCCCGGATCCACGTTTTTATCCAGATCCATATCAACCTGAAGTGGGCTGTTCCCCGTCACATGACCAACTCTCTCACAAAATTTCATGAAAATCTGTTGTGTAGTTTTTTGTGTAATCCTGCTAACGTAACATAACAAATATAATAATGCTTCTGAAATAATTCACCACTCCTAGCTTTAACAGTCACAGAAGAAAAACACAGATTTCATATGATCAGATTTAATTATTGGCTGTAATTCGAATATCAGAATAATAAAAAATACATTTTTACATTTAAATTCCTTATTTTAGCAGTCATGAGAGTGTATGTCTTTTGTTTACTCACATCCTGTCTCATTTTCTGTATCTCCCCAGATGGAGCTCTGCAGTGTGTTGAGCAGTGAGAAGGACAGGAAAATACTGTAGCCTCTGTGCCTGTCTCTGTACTGTTGCCAAGGCAACTTTGGTAGACAAGCTATAATGTGTATTATGTGGACGTCTTGGTTTCTGCTGTCATTATGACTACAGTCCTCTGCTGCTGGCCACGGAACATTTGCTGAGGTTAGAAATAAAGTGCTTTGCGTACTTATGCAGGATCACACCCACAAATTAACCAGCCAACCCTGATAATGCAGGGAACACTGTGTGTGTGTGTGTGTGTGTGTGTGTGTGTGTGTGTGTGTGTGTGTGTGTGTGTGTGTGTGTGTGTGTGTGTGTGTGTGTGTGTAAAGAGAGAAAGAGAGAGAAATTTATGTTTTTCTTCCAGAATTTATTTATTTTTTTAATATTTATACTTTTAAGTAAAATATTAAGAAATATTTGAATTTATGTTTAGAATATTGATTTAATGTCTGTCTTACACTCCAATTTTTTGTATGGATACTTGTTTTCTATGGAAATAAATCTGTTGAATGTGTATTTATCATATCCTTTATTTTACCAGGTAAAAAATCCTCATTGAGATTAAAAATCTCTTTTCCAAGAGTGACAAATGTTGTATAGTTGTTTTTGCAAGTCATTGATGATATGTCTCTGCCCTTGAGCAAGGCCTGTAACCCCCAACTGCTCCAGTGGGGCTGCTCAGTACAACCACAGTCTTATTATCTGTGGTGGGAATGTGACCAGGCTGAAAAGGACAGCATTGCTCTCAAAGTTCAAATGAATAAATACTTCAGGAATGAACAATTAGTGTTTTCATCTGCATCACTGTTTAAATACACATCATTTAAGAAATAGTTTAACATTTTGAGCATATGCTTACTCACTTCCTTGCTTTGCTTAATAACTATAAAAACATGACTTTTCGGACCTTTTAAAAGAAATTTTGCACATCGCAGAGACAGGACATGGAGCTTCCGAGTATTATTCTATGCTTATATATAAATCGGGCTACAAAACCACCTCAGCTCTGAAAACTATGTGGGAAAAGGATTTGGGCAACTCTTTTGTAGAGGGTGAATGGGATAAAATTATTGTCAATACTAAACAGGTATCTAGAGATCAAAATAAGATTAATACAATTTAAAATCCTCAATCGGTATTACTGGTACCCCTACAGGTTATTCAGACTTGGTCTGAAAGAAACTCTAGACTGTTGGAGATGTAAAGGGATGGTAGGGCACTTAGTCCATGCATTATGGTCATGCCAAAAGGTTCAAGCCTTTTGGATCAGAATCCACAAATATATCACAAAGATAGCAGGGATAGATTTTAAATTCTGTCCTGAGTTATATGTACTCTGGAGCCCTAAATCCATCGACCACATGATAAACTCCCCAAGCTAACTGGGTTCAGACAAGTATCATGATTGGCAAACAGATAATAATGAAAAAGTGGAAAGCGGCAGAAGGCTCATTATTTCAGTAGTTGATTTCAGAGGGGAAGGTAGCAGCCTTTGAAAAAAATATGATATAACCTGATTAATGAGGTAGAAAAATATAACAATAAATGGGGAATACTTCCGTGATTTCACTCCTTTCACAGGACTGAATGAACTCAGTGTTTTAACCTCTGTGAATTGAATGTGTTTCAACATATTTTCTTTACATCTGTAAATATTACTCGCTGAGCTGGTGGCAGTTATGAATGGGGGAGGATGGATGTGGTGATGGTGCAATAGAAATGAACGCATGGACCTTATTATATGGGCACTTTTATTCTTCAATGACTGTGATTCTTCATATGACAGTGGTACAGTGGACAGGTTTACCGGACATCTCAAGTGTTGATGTGGATATCCTTGTTCTAGTCAGACATTTTTGTTTTTGCTTTGTTGTATTTTTTACTCCTTGTTTGCCTTTTTCGTTTTTTGGAGTTGATGTACAATCCAAATCATGATAAAAACATGACATTTAGCTTACGTTTCATTTCACAGTAGCTGAGTGTCACTCACCTATATACAGCGACGAGTCCTTCCTGTGGACATGGTCATCGATGTAGGACACTCCCAGAGGCTGGACAGGAGTGGCTCCGATGCCCAGCAGAACCTGGGCTCCGATCAATAGAAGGTACATCATGTTGGTGTTGGCTCTGTTGCTACATTTTAACCCAGAGTCTCTGTTCTCTGACCTGGAGATGTTGGAGCAGACATCCCTGCCGTCCTCAGCGTGCCATGAGTCACCAGCCTCATACTCATACTGATGAGTCAGGAACTCCGGGAGTGCCGAAAGCAATGCCCCCAGTGCCATGACAATCCCACCACAGCCAATCAGGCGGGGTCTGTGGGCCTTGGCGCCAAAGTAGCTGACAAACAGGATGAGGGCCAGGTTGCCAATTTCGAAGCTGCTGGCAATGACGCCCACATCGGCACTCTGGAGGTTGAAGCGTCTCTCCAGAGTGGTCAGAACACTTACCTGCAAAGAAAGAAAGAGATAGGGGGCGGAAATATTATAAAATGTTTTTACAAAAAGCAGCCAATAGGACTGCTAATGACATCATGACCAAGCAAGCCAATTTTAATTCATTCTTTTTTTCTCTATCACACTTTTTTATACTTGGTTTTATATAGTTTCAACACTATTAATTGCAGTAAGAAGTATAGATTTGATGTTTTCCATTTAATTTTGTGTAAAATAATAAATCGGGGCATTAAGCTTCAGGTGTTGTTCAGTAAAAGCAGGTATGAAACAGCCATCTGCCACTTGAACAACAGCAACCTGTTACTGGCACAGAGTAACAGAGCTGCTCTGCAGGATGAGCTGCTTCCAACGTCTTCATCCCCTCCTCCTTCTTCCAAAACAAGCCTGAGGCTTGCCTGATATCAACTTGGGAAAAAATAATATGTGCATGTGTGGGGCTTTAGGCGAGAAACCTCATGCAGCTGTTCTAATTATCTTACGGACATAAACACATGGTACCAGCTGTGTTCTGGGTGTGTGTCCGTGATGGACTGACACCTAGCATCAAATGTGAGATGAATCATGTCCAGGGCTGATGATAAAAGGTGCAGTATAGGTCTAATGACATCTTGAAGCAATTCCAGATAATAAAGGAGGATGTAACCATGACTAGTGAGATCAGATGGATCATGATGTATCCATTTATCTATTTTCTAATTATTGTTCATCCTCTTACACCAAGGTCCATTGAAAAATACCGCAACTTCCTTTTGAGGCGGCTATTACAGCCTGCAGACCCGGATAAGAGGGGCAGTGACCAGGCCAAAACACTCGGTGAAGGTTGGGCACCTCCTGAAGACCTCAACACATCCAGAGGAAGTAATCAACTACAACCAGGCCCTCATCCATCGGCCGCACCCCCTCCAACACAACCGACTCCACCGTCACCCACAAGCCTCCCACAAAGTCTCCCACAAGCCAAGATGCCATCAGGATAGTGTAACTACCAAAGGATTGAATCATCTAGTCCTAGGAATAACTGACTTGTTTGTCAAGGGTCGCAACTAGTGATTATCTTCATTATAGATTAACGTGCTAATAATTAGATGGGCTGTTCTAGTTTGTTAAATGTGCCAGTCATAGTTTCTGAAGCTCAAAATGACAACTTTAATATTCCTCTTTGCTACCAGCAGTCCAGAAACAGCCCCAAAGACATTTGATTTCCTGTCACATGAAACAAAGAAAATCTTCAAATCCTAACAGGTGAGATGGGAACTGAGAATGTTTGGCATCTATTTCTTAAAAAGATGTGACTATATTTATGCAGAAGGTGAAATTAAGGTGAACGTTTTTGAGTCCCTAACATACATCTGTCACCTCTTTACACTTTCTTTGTTCCAGATTTCTACAATTTAGTCTAATCCACTCCTACTTTTACAGACAATGTAAAATGTTTTGGAATTTCAGAGAAAAGAGAAAACCTGCAATTTTCAGTTTGATAAATACAGACTTAGCCACGAAAAAGCTTTTATGCAGGTGCTTAGCTGACTGTAATGATCTTCAGTCATTACAGCCTGGTCCTGCTTCTTTGCAAAACAAACTTGCTGCTGGAAAAAGAGGCGAAATGAAGGCTGTGAATTAAAAAGAGACAGAGAATGAAAGATGATGACAAACAATACTTTGCACAGGACAGGATGGGCTGTGCGTCTGGTGCATTTGTCTGCAGCAGGACTTGCTTAAGGTGCACTTTTGGCTTGGGATGCTGCTTTAAAGGAGGAAGTTGAATTCCCCAAGGTAAACACTAATGCACTTTAATTTTGTGACTGGTGAAAAACACATCGAACACAACTCAGCGAAGTTTTGGCCAATGTGTCAGCTAAGTGGTCTTTCAAAAAAAAGCATCTTTTTCATTAAATACAGATTTACAGTGAGTGGTTTGGGCCTCATGTAGGTAGAAATCCCACACAAATACATTAACAACTGCTGTGGTTGGTTTTGCCACAGCGTTAACAGCTACACTCCCACTGTACAGTACTTCAAAATTGATTCAGATATTACATATACCTTTGCTGCTAATGAAGATGCTTCAATTTCACATTTGTATCACGGATTGTGCACAAAAATTTACAGTTCTTATTTTCTTTTGGCTCTCAAACTAATTTTAATTTATCTCCTGAATGAAGCTTATCTCTGATGTTACACCCGTCATATCATATCATTGCTTAAAATAGCACATTATCTTGATTGAAGTACCAAGGAACTGTCAAAGGAAGCTTTTTCTGCAGCAATATATAAGCTACTGTCCTTCTGTTGTGGCAATCACGATCACAAGCCTACGTCCTCCAGTGTCGAAGGCCTTCTGCGTGCATTCACGAGGCATCCTGGTGCAGAACACAGCAGAGCCGGCCGGCAGGCAGGATGAAGTCCCTGCACCAGCGTTTCGTAACCTGCTTTCCAACAGCCCATCCACATACGCATAAAATTTCTCCAGCTACAACGTGGAGACTACGGCCGCTGTGACGCGCTTTGTGTCATGCAGATGGTGCATTGGCCTGATGGATATTACGCAGCATGTCATCAATCAGTGAAAGCACCGCGTCCCATGGTCGCTGGAGGATGTGATTACACTAATGTGATCAGAATAATATGATTATTAGCCGGATCAGCTACTGCACCGCATCGTTACGCACTGTCTGACTGCGCCGGCATGAAGGGCGCTGCGTTAACCCGATGTTACCTGAGATACACTGAGACACGATGATTATTCGGACCAACATTGTCTGTTCTGTAGAAACTCACCAGATATGCGCCCACTGTGCCCTGTGCCAACATGAGCGCACATTCCGACACCAGGAAAATCTTAATGTTCGAAAAACACGAGGTCTTCTTCTGGTTGTCATCCTGCTCCGGGTCGTCGGTGCTGCTCCGCTCTGTGCAGATCTGGTTTTTAACCTGCATCCTTCGGCTCAGGCTCCGGTCGGGTTGGACGGCATGAAACTGAGCGGGTCCGGGCCGGCGGAGAGCATCTGGTTTAAACGACGAGCTGCACTGCAGAGGGAGTGCGAATCTATTTGTCAATAGCCCGTCTAGGCTTAAATATACAGCGAGAAGTACTGTTGTCCGCTCAGCATTACGCACAGTCCGTCTGTGACCGCGCTTCACCGCCCGTCCAGCAAGTGCGTATGGGCTACATTATATTTAAATACGTAGGCTACGCATGGAGCTACATGACGGTATGACGGCGTATGATACACGACGTAAAACTACAAGACGTTATTTCCCCACATCCGGGATGTTATATTTCCACCCAGGACCGGTGTGCACTACTGACTGGACTTGTTTGCTCGGCCCGGTTCCGACCCACAGGTCTGCGTCCTTCACATAGATTTATGATGCTCCTCCTCCCCCATCAGAGCAAAGCGCGACGAGGGAGGTGTAGCCCTGTAATCTCGCTCGCGTGCCCCTCTCTGTCATTCTCCCATCATCATTTTACTCAGACACACTTTCAAGTTAATCATTGCCACAAAAAATGCAACATTTAATCAAACCAATCACTTAAACATCCTCATCCTCAGACTGACAAATCCACTGGATATGTTGTAGATTATCATTCATCCAGGTCATGGTAATCCTTGAAGGTTGAATCTAAAACAACTGTTTCAAAGCCTAAATAGAAGTCCAGTTGCTCCAGATTAAAACAATAAATAAATAAATCAACCGGATATTTTAAGATGAAAAAAATATAAGCATGAGTAGAGAGTTGAAGGACTTTGGGGCTGCAAAGAGCCTTCATAATCAGATCCTTGTGTTTTTGGCCTTCATGCCACTAAATTAAAACAACCCCAATTCCATAAAAGTTGGAACATAATGTTAGTCAAATCCTTGCAAATCCTTTTTAAAGTGCAATTGAATAGAGTACAAATACAATATAGGCAATGTTCAAACTAATAAACTTTATTGTTTATTTTATATAAATATAAGCTCATTCTGAATTTGATGCCTGTATAACGTGTTTCTAAAAAGTTGTGACAGGTTCATGTTTACATCATCTTTTCTTTTAACAACTCTCAGTTAGCATTTGGGATGAGACAACAGTATTTTTTTAAGTTGTGAATGTAGAATTCTGTCCCGTTTTTGCTGGATATATGACTTCAGCTGATCAACAGTCCAAAGTTCCCTTTGTTGTATTTGCTGCTTCATAATGCTCCACACATTTTTAATGGGGGACAGGTCTGGACTGCAGGCAGACCAGTCTAGTGCCCAGACTCATTTAATTATAAGCAGGAATGTCCCTGAAAAAGATAACGTCTGGATGGCAGCATACAATATGTTGTTGCAAAACCTGTATGTACCTTTCAGCATTAATGGTGCCTTCACAGAAAAGCAAGTTACCCATGCCATGGGCACTAACACTCCCCCATATCATCACACATGCTGACTTTTGAACTTTGCACTGCTAACAATCTGGATGGTCCTTTTCCTCATTAGCCCGTAGGCCACAACACCATGGTCGTACCCACCATTGAGGTCACCGAGGTCTGGACCTCTGTATTTTGTGTAGCCTACACAATAAAAGTGAAATAATTGCCTTCTGCATCGGATCACCTTTGATGTCTTTGTATGTGTTTGTGTCTGTGTGTTGGTGCAGGGAGTGAATTATCTTGCCTTTACTGCAACTCTTTGTTCAACACGGTGGGTCTCTGATTAAGTCAACAAACCGGACATGCAGCTGAATCCACCGAAGCACAACACAGGTAAGTGCAGAAGTGTATTAGTGGTCTGCTGGTAGTTCAGTGACAGTCTTCACAGTGTGATCTTCCTGTGTGGCTAGAGGCCGTCCATCATGATGCCGGCTGGTTCACGTGAGTTAATGAAGGAGCTCATTAGCTAAATTTAATTCATGCATTCAATGTCAGACTGGTAAACTTAAACAAAGGTTTAAATGCTTTTCTGTTAATTCAGTTTGTGTAAAGGGTTTAAATGCATGGTAAAATGAGGTACTCATTTATTTTTAATTTCACTGTAATATTAACCAATTAGAGGTCGGTAACATTTGCTTTTATAATATAATAAACTTTATTTATATTGCACTTTTCAAGACAAAGTTACAAAGTGCTTCACAAAGTTAAAACAATGGGTTCAAACAATTCATCATGCACATAAAGTTAAAATGTAGCGATAACATATAGACCCTCAAAACAGCAAACCCCAATATTAAAGTGCAGATGGAAAAATATTGGAATAAATAAACAAGGATTACATACATGTAAGTAAATTAATAATGAATTCAATACACTAAAAACAATAACCACAATAAATAAATAAATAAAGTAATGTTAATAAAAGGCTTTTTTTAAAAGATAAGTTTTAAGAAATGATTTAAAAGAATTTACTGATTCTGCTAGTCTCAGATCCTCAGGCAGTGTGTTCCAGAGCTGGGGGGCCCTGACTGAAAAAGCGCGGTCCCCTTTAGTCCTGAGTCGAGACTCAGGAATAGCAAGCAAAGCCCTGCCTGAGGATCTGAGGCTGAGCGCTGGCTCATATGGGAGTAGTAATTCTGTAATGTAACTAGGGGCTGAGACATGAAGTGCTTTAAAAGTAATCAGTAAAATCTTAAAATCAATTCCAAAAGTGACAGGTAAACAGTGAAGAGAGGCTAAAACAGGGCTGATGTGATCTTGTCTTTTAGTGTTAGTTAGGAGGCGAGCAGCAGCATTTTAAGCCATCTGGAGGCGTGTGATAGTTTTTTGGTTTAATCCAGAATATAAAGAATTGCAATAATCTAAACAAGAAGTTATGAAGGCATGGATAACCACCTCTAGGTTGGGCCGACAGAGGAATGATTTTATTTTAGAGATGTTTCTCAGGTGGTAAAAACATATAACCTTGCTTATTTGCTTTTCGAAAGTAAGGTCGTTGTCGAAAATCACGCCTAGATTTTTGGCTGCGGGTTTAATGTTAGGAAATAGGTTGCCATTGTATTTTTGAAGAGTAGTTGTAGATTTAGATGGACAGAATAAGATGATTTCTGATTTATCGTCATTGAGTTGAAGGAAATTGTGGTTCATCCAGTTTTTGATCTCAGACAGACAATATAACAGATGATTAGAATTACCTTCTTCACTGGTTTTTAAAGAAATGTATAAAATATGTTATGTTATGTTATGTTATGTTTTGTAATGTTATGTTATGTTATGTTATGTTATGTTTTGTAATGTTATGTTATGTTTGTTATGTTATGTTATGTTATGTTATGTTTTGTAATGTTATGTTGTTTGTTATGTTATGTTATGTTGTTATGTTATGTTTTGTAATGTTATGTTATGTTGTTATGTTATGTTATGTTTGTTATGTTATGTTATGTTATGTTATGTTTTGTTATGTTATGTTTGTTATGTTATGTTATGTTATGTTTTGTTATGTTATGTTATGTTTTGTTATGTTTTGTAATGTTATGTTATGTTTGTTATGTTATGTTGTTATGTTATGTTTTGTAATGTTATGTTATGTTATGTTATGTTTGTTATGTTATGTTATGTTATGTTATGTTTTGTTATGTTATGTTATGTTATGTTTTGTAATGTTATGTTATGTTATGTTTGTTATGTTATGTTTGTTATGTTATGTTATGTTATGTTTTGTAATGTTATGTTATGTTATGTTATGTTTGTTATGTTATGTTATGTTATGTTTTGTAATGTTATGTTATGTATGTTATGTTATGTTATGTTTGTTATGTTATGTTATGTTATGTTATGTTTTGTTATGTTATGTTATGTTTGTTATGTTATGTTATGTTATGTTTTGTTATGTTATGTTATGTTTGTTATGTTATGTTATGTTATGTTATGTTATGTTATGTTATGTTTTGTTATGTTATGTTATGTTATGTTATGTTATGTTATGTTAGGCTTTGCTATGTTACTGTTTTAGAAGCTTTAGCTGCAGGAATCTATCTTCATGCTTAACTAAAGTGTGCTCAGATGGATTCAACATGGTTAAAAATTCACCAGTTGCCACAAAAGAGCTCTATTACACACATCAGCAGCCCACTGGATTGTACTGCTATACCTGTTTTATGCATAAGTACTATGGTATCACTTTGGTCAAATACTTAGGGGCCATTACAATCCACACCATATTTATTTTATGATTTTTAATGTACTTAAAGGTTTAAGCTGCTATATAGTGACACTCAAGGTGGTATTAATCTCCTCCTTAGAGGACAATACCAGACTGACTGGTATTGTTGGTGCAGTGCAAGGTATCCAGTTACCATTCAAGTAGATGTCATTGTTGGAAAAAGAAACTGTACATACATGTTATCATTTTGGATATAATCATACGTCATGTTATCATTTTGGATATAATCATATGTTTTCTGACTAATGCACGAACACTCTTCTGCGTCAGAAACTCCAGCGATTGAAAGGTTGCAGAGAGTGTTCAAGGTCCTTGTGGAGGAATAATCTTGTGATATGTTTGTAAGATTTCTCTGGGAACAGAGAGTTGTTTTGTAAGATTTCTCTGGGAACAGAGAGTTCATAAACAAGGGTGAAGAAGATGAGCCGAATAACAGACACCTGGCATAATAAGATTGCATGAAAGAATCACTCCCACATATCCTTCTCACACACCGCCTAATAACTGATTTCTACTTGTGTTTACTTGTGTTAACCAATGACTATACGATCACGTACCTTGTAATCTGTTTGTGTGTAAAGAATAAAAGAGCTGTGCAAAGGGAAATCGAGGAAGCTTCCGTGGAGCAGAGTGCTAACTACACATCTGACCGGACTTCCCTTTGCATGCAAAGATCAGAAGAACCTTGTTGTCGTTGCTTTCTTTCACTTGCCGACCGCTCAGAGGCTAGTTGGGTGTTTGGACCTGACAGTCATGTAATTCTCTATTGCGCTATTTAAAGTTAAGGCCTCCTGGGAAAGGCGGCATGGTGCCGCTGCGGGTAGCGCTGTTGCAACACAGTAAGAAGGTCCTGATCTTGCGTTTTAAATGACACTGGTTGTTTGATAATTCATTAAATCACATTTTACCAGGTATAAAATGCAAACACTAACTTTGAGTCCTCGCCCCATTTTTAAAATTATTTTAATACAAAAGAAGCCAAGTGTTTGTGCGGATCAGGGATTACTCTGATGATGCTGATCCACACTGAACTTTGTCATGCGGAAGAATTTAAAATAGCAGCAGATTGGCACAGAGGCCACGTTACAAAAAAAAAAAAAAGAAATCCCCCATCATTACTATGAAATAAAAGCACAGGTCTCAAGGTCTTTTACAACTCATCCCACAGCTTTTGGCTTACAGTTCTCCTCCGACCATTCAGATGCTCTATAAAGACCCATTCAATAGCATCTGAAGCAGCACAATATATCAGGAAAACTGTGGACTCAGCAGGAACAGTGCCTATTTCTCATGGAGTCACTCCAGCAGCCAGGCTGATTTAAGATCAGTCACAGTGCCTGTTGATGCAATGCAAGCCCACTGATGACATTATTTTAGGATGCCTCTTAATCACAATGTCCACAGAAAGACAAATGCATTTTGTGCATTTATCCTGTAAGACACAAATAAATGAACAGAATCAGATTCAAATTATATTATCAAGTATATATTTAATGCTAAAACCTTTTGTGTCCTTTGCAGGTTTTGTCTTTGTCTTTTGAAACAAGTACATTTTTGCTGATGTTTTCTTTTTCTGACTTAACAAGAAACGTTCATTAACCCAGAATAACAGTGATTTTATTTTATTCTATTTTATTAGTACAATAATAAAACATAATTAATCCATGGAAAAACATGCTTTGAAAATTGCCCACCTCTAATAAATAAACATTTTTGTACTTCTGTGACCTTTTAGAGTCAACATCTTTCTGACTGTGACCTTCTACTGTTGGCTTCCTGTCATGTTGATGATAAAGGTCATTCTACTCTTGACCTCATTGGACATTTCAGAAATTGAAAGCATCAATAAAATGACTTGCATAAGTTTTATTTAATTAGACAGATTTGAGATTTATGATAGAATCTCTATGGTGATCCAGTTTCTATTTTAAACAGCCAAATTAATTTCTATGAGAGCAGTAGGCTATAAAACAACTCAGGAGATCTGTGGACAAAAGCTTTACTTGTTACCATAGTGCACAAGTTATTAGAATATCGCTAAAGAATGACAGTGGTACACCAGCCTAGTAATTTGGCCCAAACCTCAGATCAATGTATGTTTTAACCTAAGCTTAAAGCCCCAGTTAACAATTACTTTCATCACCACGTACCTGCAGTTATTTTCTTGATTAATTTGACAAACTACAAATTCCACTCACAGTTTCTTAAAGCTTACAACAATGTTATTAAATTACTTCAGAATCAGTGATCCAAATGTAAACAAAATAATACTCTCGCTCTTGAAAACCTGAACCAAGATTGGAACTCTTGACTTGACAGCTGCCTTTGATACCATCGATCATGCCATTCTCCTAGATAAGATTATATAACTGGGTCGACATTGCCGGTACAGCCTTAAGCCCCATTCCGACAGCGTTTTCATTCCGGGCCTGTTGCGCCTTTAATCTGCCCCGAATGCCTGTCTGAATGCATTGAAGGCGTAAGGGGATGTCAGTTTGTTCCACCTTTGAAACGCTTCTGTGAAGCATTAACTGCTTTCATGATGTATCATATCAATGTGATGCCGACTATATTCCGACCACCTACTTTTCAGCGAAACCCAATAACCTGAATCAACTCTCCACCCTTCATGATTGTTAAGCTGCCATCAATGAATGGATGTTACTTAATTTCTTTCACCTAACCCTGAATAAAAAAGAAATACCGGAAGTTAGACCAGATAAGTTTGCCTATGTTGATCAGTTTATTGGTTGCTTTCACTCAAACATCACACCCACCGTAAAGAACCTTGGAATCATCTTTGACTGTTACATGTCTTTTGATCACCATGTCAATAAGGTTGTCCAGTCCTGTTTTTTTGTGTTTCTCACAAAATTCGATTGTAGCTTTTTTAAGCTATTTCCCCCAACCCTATGGAACCCTCTTCACCAATCTGTCAGATGTGCTGAAAATCTGGACTGTTATAAGCAGATTTTTTAAACTCACCACTATGACCAAGCATTTTTAATTGTCCTAAAGTGTGGAGAGTGTATGTATGTATGAGGGTGTGTGTGTGTGTGTGTGTGTGTGTGTGTGTGTGTGTGTGTTTGTGTGTGTGTGTGTGTGTGTGTGTGTGTGTGTGTGTGTGTGTGTGTGTGTGTTTGTGTGTGTGTGTGTGTACATTTGTGTGTATGCTTTGTCCCTGTGGATCTTACATTTTACCCTGTGTTTTCTTTGTGTTAAAATGTTTGCCTTGTTGTTTATTTATGCTCTTATTTGTTTATTTATTTCTTTTCTCATGTGTATGCAGCACTCTCTAACTGTGTGCTTTAAAAAGTACTCTGTAAATAAAGTTTTACTTTCTTACTTACAATGTCAGATGTTAAGTTAAAATTCCCCATCAGATGACCAGAGATAACAAACAATGTTTAAGAAGTGGGTTTGTCTGTGGAGTCCTCCCTTTTTGGTTTATTTAGGCCCAGCAGTGTGGACCCCAACCCATGATCCTCCTACAGACACACCTGTAGAGGAGAGTATAAAGACCCTGGACTGAACAGAGTCAGACATCAAGCTTCAAGGAGTCTCTCCACAGCCGCTCCAGACCGACCTTGAAGATGACTCTCTCTACCAGCCTGCTGCTTCTGCTCCTGCTCGGCCTCTGCCAGGCTCATCCTTTCCTGGAGGAAGGAGAAGAAGAAGAGGAAGACCCTGACACCTTCGACATCACCACCAGGATTCTGACCTCCAACAACGACACTGATGATATGCTGCTGCAAGGAGACCTGGTGGCTCCCACAACCAAAAATGCCATCAGTTGCTGGTTTCGAAACTGCCTGTGGAAGAAAGCTTCCAACGGCTCGGTGATGATCCCCTTCACCGTGAGCAGTGATTTCACCAGCTCAGACGTGGAGAAGATCGACAAAGCCATGCAGGTCTACCACAGAAAAACCTGCATCCGCTTCATCCCCCGTCAGAATGAGTATAACTACATCAGCATTGAGAGCAGAGGTGGGTGTTACTCCTATCTAGGCAGAGTGGGAGGCAGACAGGTGCTCTCTCTCAAAAGGAAGGGCTGCCTCTACCACGGCGTCATCCAGCATGAGATCAACCACGCTCTGGGCTTCCATCATGAACAAAGCAGGAGCGACCGGGACAAATATGTCAGGATCAACTGGGAGAACATCAACCCCAAGAAGGTCTACAACTTCTTCAGGCAGCCCACCAACAACCTGAACACTCCCTACGACTACACCTCCATCATGCACTATGGAAGAACAGCTTTCTCCATCAACAAAGGGAAGGAAACCATCACCCCCATCCCCGACCCCAACGTCCAGATTGGCCAGAGGAAGGGCATGTCCTTCTGGGACATCATGAGGATCAAATTCCTCTATGGCTGCTTCTAACAACACTGATGCTTAAGATTGTAATTTCTTTCACCATATCATTTCACATGTTCAGACCCAATATATGATCTCCACATGCTGAAATGATCTGTAATAATAAAGGCAACGCAAAATTACTGATTGCTGTCATGTTCTTTTTCTCTATTTGTGAGCCTGCAAACAATCTTAGAGCCTAAAATCATGTTTTAGTATTCTAGCATGCTAACATTTGATAATTAGCACAAAACACAAAGTAAGGCTGAGTATAAAATTAATGACATCAGTTCTGGAGGTATTAATTCAAATGTTTTGACCGAATGGAAGCTTTTTAAAAAATCAGAGGAACACTTTAGTCTCTGCAATTCATCCTAAGAGAGACATGAACATATGTAGAAAATTTCATTCCACCACAGTCAATAGTTACTGAGCCATTTCACTCAGTAACATAAATGTTACTTAATGGTGGCTCCAGAGGAAAGACAGGGGTTCACCAAAGTCATTAGTGTTTATCCTCTTGGGACTGTGAATGATCAAATTTTGATCAAATCCATCAAGTGGATGTTAATATATTTTAGAGTATAACATAAAGCTTAGCTGCTGGAGCTATGAGAAAGGTCAGGGGATCAACACAGTTATTAGGAGTCATTCCCTCACAGACATGAATGTCTCTACAATATTTTATGACAATCCATCCAATAGTTGTTGAGACATTTTACTCTGGAAGTGGTGTAGTGACTGACAGGCTAACATTGTCATTCTCCTTTGAATTATTTGTCTGAAACTTACCTCTGTAATCAAAATGTATTGGTTCTTCATGACAGGAACAAAGTGGGGCCAACTTTTAGTGAAGTTCAGACTCAATAACTTGGAAGTTTTAAGCAGGCTTGTTGCTCAGTGCAGACTAAAGCTTGCACAGCTTTTATTTTTATCTTATGATCTGAACTGAAGCTGTGATTTCACAGTATACGGAAAATCACAAGCTAAAGTTAGGGACTGTCTCCAAAGTGCATGAATAGAAACCAAGAAAATTTGTCAGATTTTAGTGGAGGCAATTTAAACCAACTTTATTTTCATCATAGTTGCAGACACAAATATGCTAGTTTTACCTTATCACAGTCATAAAATCAATTTATAGTCAGTATTAGATGAAACCATCAAACAAATACTGTAATTATGAATTCTAGAGTAAGACATCAGTGTAGAGCAGAGTTTAATAAACAAACTAATATATTAATCTTGATATGTTACAAGATTATGTCCCCTCATTGATCTGACATTTCAGCAAAACAACTATGCCAGTGTGTGTTATTCTTTTTTAATTTGTTGGTGATTTTGTATAATAACCCACTAATCTAATCTAGTTTTTGTTTATATGTAATATATATTTATATATATTTATTTAAATATATATATATTATACACAGTATCAGATGAGAAGCTCTCAATTTAAAAGCTGTTGTGTGTTTCAATTTAAGATATGTTTTCACAATTCATTTCCTCCAAGACTAATTATTTGTCACAATTTGGGGCAGCTTTATTTTACACATTGTACAACATCATTGTTGTATTTTCATAATTATTGTATTTCTTGATCTGGGCATTTTTTTCTCATTGGCTTTTATGTCAGTCCTTAAAGGTGGAATAGATTCCTACTGGCCAACAATGAGCAATCAATGCAATCAAAAAGAAAACATATTGGAGCTGAAGTTTGTTCCCTTTGTTGTAGCGGTGCTAAATTCTATAGGTCATTAATCACCAGAGGTGTCATATACGTGATGTATTCATTTTATGTTGTGTATGTCAATGATCTGAAATTTAGAATAATGCACACTACATGGGTACGTTCAATTCTGTATTTTTGTTCTTGTGCTAATGTTTTCATAATGTAAAATGTTTGCCGGCTCACAAATAGAGAAAAAGAACATGACAGCAATCAGTAATTTTGCGTTGCCTTTATTATTACAGATCATTTCAGCATGTGGAGATCATATATTGGGTCTGAACATGTGAAATGATATCGTGAAAGAAATTACAATCTTAAGCATCAGTGTTGTTAGAAGCAGCCATAGAGGAATTTGATCCTCATGATGTCCCAGAAGGACATGCCCTTCCTCTGGCCAATCTGGACGTTGGGGTCGGGGATGGGGGTGATGGTTTCCTTCCCTTTGTTGATGGAGAAAGCTGTTCTTCCATAGTGCATGATGGAGGTGTAGTCGTAGGGAGTGTTCAGGTTGTTGGTGGGCTGCCTGAAGAAGTTGTAGACCTTCTTGGGGTTGATGTTCTCCCAGTTGATCCTGACATATTTGTCCCGGTCGCTCCTGCTTTGTTCATGATGGAAGCCCAGAGCGTGGTTGATCTCATGCTGGATGACTCCGTGGTAGAGGCAGCCCTTCCTTTTGAGAGAGAGCACCTGTCTGCCTCCCACTCTGCCTAGATAGGAGTAACACCCACCTCTGCTCTCAATGCTGATGTAGTTATACTCATTCTGACGGGGGGTGAAGCGGATGCAGGTTTTTCTGTGGTAGACCTGCATGGCTTTGTCGATCTTCTCCACGTCTGAGCTGGTGAAATCACTGCTCACGGTGAAGGGGATCATCACCGAGCCGTTGGAAGCTTTCTTCCACAGGCAGTTTCGAAACCAGCAACTGATGGCATTTTTGGTTGTGGGAGCCACCAGGTCTCCTTGCAACAGCATATCATCAGTGTCGTTGTTGGAGGTCAGAATCCTGGTGGTGATGTCGAAGGTGTCAGGGTCTTCCTCTTCTTCTTCTCCTTCCTCCAGGAAAGGATGAGCCTGGCAGAGGCCGAGCAGGAGCAGAAGCAGCAGGCTGGTAGAGAGAGTCATCTTCAAGGTCGGTCTGGAGCGGCTGTGGAGAGACTCCTTGAAGCTTGATGTCTGACTCTGTTCAGTCCAGGGTCTTTATACTCTCCTCTACAGGTGTGTCTGTAGGAGGATCATGGGTTGGGGTCCACACTGCTGGGCCTAAATAAACCAAAAAGGGAGGACTCCACAGACAAACCCACTTCTTAAACATCGTTTGTTATCTCTGGTCATCTGATGGGGAATTTTAACTTAACATCTGACATTGTAAGTAAGAAAGTAAAACTTTATTTACAGAGTACTTTTTAAAGCACACAGTTAGAGAGTGCTGTATACACATGAGAAAAGAAATAAATGAACAAATAAGAGCATAAATAAACAACAAGTCAAAGATTTTAACACACAAAGAAACACAGGATAAAATGTACGATGCACAGAGACATAGCATACACACAAATGTACACACACACACACACACACACACACACACACACACACACACACACACACACACACACACACACACACACACACACACACACACACACACACACACACACACACACACACACACACACACAAATGCCCTCATACATACATACATTGCATATTGCAGGCCCATGAAAATGCTTGCTTATAGTGATGAGTTTTTAAGATCTGTTTAAAACAGTCCAGATATTAAGCTCATCTGACAGATTGGGGAAGACGGTTCCAAAGGGTTGGGGTGAAAATAGAAAAGGCATGATGAGCTTTTGTTATGCAGTTAGAGTGGGGAACAGATAGGAGAAGATTCGAGGAACATAGTGGTCGAGATGTTGAAAGAGGAACCAGAAGATCAGTAATGTAACTCTGGCACCCAAAATAGGTCTGTACATGTCAAACAATAAGAAATTGAGGTATGATGGACTTTGAGCCTGACGTTCTTACACTGGTGCTGCACTGACTGGACACCATCAACAGTGTCCGCAGTTTCTTGAGGAGAGTGATGTCACAGTTCTGGAATAGTTTGCAATGAGCTAAATCCCTTTAAATCATGTGGGGTTGGTTGAATGAGTAAATGTGACAGTGAGAACATCCTCAGCAGTAACACTTGTAAGTTCTGACTGAACTGTGGGCCACCATCCCCCAGGATGACATCTGGAGGTTGTACCAGTCTATGAGGAGGAGGATTACTGCTGCAATCAATGCTGATAGTCCTTATGATTTTAGGTTTTGTTTTGTGTCTCTGCTTTTGTTACTGATTAAACTGATGATCCTTCAGAAAAAATAAAACATGTTGGAGCTGAAGTTTAGTCCCCTTCGCCATAGTGGTGTTGACTTCCACAGCTCTCTAATCACAATAACACTGGGTGTCCTGAGCCCCTTTTCCACTGCGTAGTAGCAGCTCCACTCCACTCCGCTCGACTCGACTCGGCTTGGTTTTCTGCCGGTCGTTTTCCTTTGCCGATGGTACCTCCTCAGGGTAGATTGGGGCCACGCGAAACTGGCATGGTGTAGTCATTAACACGACACACACTTCCTGTGATCCTATCATCAGCTGTTTAAGACAGGAACTTCTGCACCTCCTCAATTTAGCAGCTGCAATAAATATAAGTTACAGTCACTGAAGTAGCTTCACTGTTTGAGTGTGGCGGCCATTGATTTGTGCTGTACAAGATACTCCGTGTGTGCCGGGCATTGACCAATCAGTGGTCTGTAACATTTCACTTGACCTATTACTACTTGCTTGGCTCGCTTGGAACCGCAACAGAGCAGGTACTAAAAAGTAGTACCAGGTTCTTTTTACCTAGTGGAAACGCAAAAAAAGCGAGTTGAGTCAAGCTGGTACTATGCAGTGAAAAAGGGACTTTATACATGTATTTACTGTTTGCTGTTGTATTTAAATGTATCTGGAGGCTAGAATAATGTACACTCTGTAGTAATACATTTCCCCTCTGCGTACATAAAAAGTCCATTTTTTTGTGCTAATATCTGCATGATGTAAAATGTTTGCAGGCTCACATATAGAGAAAAAGATCAGGACAGCAATCAGTAACTTTTCATGACCTTTATTATTACAAATAATTACAACATATGGGGTTAAATAGTTTGTTGTCTATACATTTGAAATAATATGGTGAAAGAAACTACAATCTTAAGCATCAGTGTTCTTATTACAGAAGCAGCCATAGAGGATGTTGATCCTCATGATGTCCCAGAAGGACATGCCCTGCCTCTGGCCAATCTGGACGTTGGGGTCAGGGATGGGGGTGATGGTTTCCTTTCCATACCAGTTGGAGAAAGCTGTTCTTCCATAGTGCATGATGGAGGTGTAGTCATAGGGAGTGTCCAGGTTTTTTGTGGGCTGCTTGTAGAAGTTGTAGGCCATCTCCGGGTAGATATTTTCCCAGTTGATCCTGACATATTTGTCCCGGTCGCTCCTGGTCTGTTCGTGCTGGAAGCCCAGAGCGTGGTTGATCTCATGCTGGATGACGCCGTAGTAGAGGCAGCCCTGCTTGTTAAGAGAGAGCACCTGTCTGCCTCCCACTCTGCCAAGAGAGGAGTAACACCCACCTCTGCTCTCGATGCTGATGTAATCGTACTCATTCTGATGGGGCACGAAGCGGATGCAAGTTAAGCTATGGAAGGTCTCCATGGTGTCTTCAATCTTCTTCCTCTCTAAGCTGGTGAACTCACCACTCACAGTGAAGGGGATCATCACTGAGCCATTGGCAGCTTTCTTCCACAGGCAATTTTGGTACCAGCAATTCATGGCATTTCTGGTTCTGGGAGCCACCAGGTCTCCTTCCACCAGGAGCTCATCAGTGTCATTGTTGGAGGTCAGAATCCTGGTGGTGATGTCGATGGTCACTGAGACTTCATCTTCTTCCTCTAGGAGTGGTTGAGCCTGACAGAGGCCGAGCAGAAGCAACAGCAGCAGGCTGGCAAAGAGAGTCATCTTCAGGGTCGGTCTGGAGCTGCTGTGTAGAGACTTCTTGAAGCTTGATGTTTGACTCATTTCAGTCCAGGGTCTTTATACTCTCCTCTACAGGTGTGTCTGCAGGAGGATTATGGGTTGGGGTCCACACTGTTTGCCCTAAATAAACCAAAATGGGAGGACTCCACAGACAAACCTACTTTTTAAATATGCTCTTATTTCTGGTCATTAGGGGGACGGACACAGCTCTACTATGAGGTTTACTAGATGGAATTTGTTCATCTAAACATTAAATTGGTTTTCACCCAATAAAACATCATATTATTCCTGTCAGACCAACTTTTATTTGTGTGTATAATGAAGAAGTCATGGTGTAAATAAAAACCATTAAATTATACATACACAAATAAATAAAATATTCTTAACAGATCGAACACCATCTGGATATTTGCAGTATAATTTTGTTTTTCCCCACTGATTTGTCACTGGTTTGACACAATTTGACACAAATTTCACCTCACTTAACACAATCAAAAATACACATATATATAGATGTGCTGCAACGACTAAGAGAACTTACTTGTTATAGTGGTGATCGGATCCCTGATGTACTGTAAACAGAGCAAAAATGACCACTATTTAGAATAAAAGAGAAATTTATTATTTTAGCTCTTCTTTAACTTTTTCTATGTTTACAATCATGTTTTAGTATTCTAACATGCTAATATTTGACAATTAGCACAAAATACTAAGTAAGGCTGAACCTGAGGGGAATATCATTAGTTCTGATGGTATTTGGTCATAAACCAAAGTCATGGACTAATTCAGATATTGACAGAATGGCGCCCCAAAATTAAATATCAGATGATTACATAAGTCAGCAATTTTCAACCCTTTTTCTACCACTATACCCTTTCAAAGTATGTAAAATTTTGAGTCAACCCAGTTTAAAATGTTTTTAAAAATCTCCGCTCTGCATCCCTTTGAAGGCCAACACATGCATGCACACACAGACATTGACTGTACTACCATGGAACTTTTGATCAAATCCATCAAGTGAATGTAAAGACATTTTAGAGTATAAGACAAAGCTTAGAGCTGCTGCTGGAGCTATGAGAGAGGTCAGGGGATCAACACAGTTATTCGGATTCATGACCTCACAGTCATGAATGTCACACAATATTTTATGACAGTCTATGAATATTTGTTGAGACATTTTACTCTGGACCAAAGTGGTGTAGTGACTGACAGGCTGACATTGTCATTCTCCATTTAATTATTTGTCTGAATCTGTGATCAAAAATTTACTGGTTCTTCATGAGAGGAACACACTGGGACCAATTTTTAATGAGGTTCATTCTCAATAACTTTTGTAAGTTTTCAGCTGGCTTGTTGTTCAATGCAGGCTAGAGCTTACCTGATTACAGTGGTCTATGTTTCTTATGATCTGATACTGCTGTGACTTCACAATAGACGGGAATAAGCGAACAAGCTAAAGTTAGAGACCGTCTCCAAAGTGTGACCAAGAAAATGTTTTTGGATTTCAGTACAAAACCGTATATTTAAAAGCTATTGTATGTTTCAAATTAGCATATGTTTTCAAGATTAATTTCCCCTTATATTTAGCATTTGTTTCTATTTTTAGCAGTCTTATTTACTTACTGCATGACATTATTCTTATATTTTCACAATTATTGTATTTCTTGATAGGGGCTATTTTTTTTCTCATTCACTTTTATGTCAGTCTTCAAAGGTGGAATAGATTCCTCCTTGCTCACAATGAGCAGTCAATGTCATCAAAAAGAAAACATGCTGAAGTTTGTCCCCTTTGTTATAGCAGTGCTAAATTCTGTAGCTCACTAATCACAATAACACCATAGGTATCACATACATGATGTGTTCATTGTATATTATTGTACGTCAATGTATCTGAAGGCTAGATACACTACGTGGGTACATTAAAATCTATGCTTTTCTTGTGCTCATATCTGCATAATGTAAAATGTTTGCAGGCTCACAAATAGAGAAAAAGAACATGACAGCAATAAATAACTTTGCTTTAGCTCATTATTACTTTTAGAAAACATGTTGGAGCCTAGTACCACTAAAAGAGTAAGTTCTCTTGGTTTTTGCAGTAAGACACAGGACATAGGCCTATGTGTGTCTTTTTAATTGTGTTAAGTGAGGTGCAGACCAGTGACAGATCAGTGGGGTAAAGGAAAATTATACTTCAAATCTTCAGATGATGTTTAATCTGTTAAGGACATTTTATTTATTTGTGTATGGATAATTTTATTGTTTTTATTTACATCATGACTATTTCAGTGGACACACAAATAAATGCTTGTCTTGCAGGTATAATGTGATGTTTTATTGGATGAAAGCCTATTTAAAGTTTGGATTAAAAAATTCCATCTAGTAAACCTCATAGTAGAGCTGTGTCCGTCCCCCTAATGACCAGAAATAAGAGCATATTTAAAAAGTAGGTTTGTCTGTGGAGTCCTCCCATTTTGGTTTATTTAGGGCAAACAGTGTGGACCCCAACCCATAATCCTCCTGCAGACACACCTGTAGAGAAGAGTATAAAGACCCTGGACTGAAATGAGTCAAACATCAAGCTTCAAGAAGTCTCTACACAGCAGCTCCAGACCGACCCTGAAGATGACTCTCTTTGCCAGCCTGCTGCTTGCTAATCCTCCTGCAGACACACCTGTAGAGGAGAGGCTGGTACCAAAATTGCCTGTGGAAGAAAGCTGCCAACGGCTCAGTGATGATCCCCTTCACTGTGAGCGGTGAGTTCACCAGCTTAGAGAGGAAGAAGATTGAAGACGCCATGGAGACCTTCCATAGCTTAACTTGCATCCTCTTCGTGCCCCATCAGAATGAGTACGATTACATCAGCATCGAGAGCAGAGGTGGGTGTTACTCCTCTCTTGGCAGAGTGGGAGGCAGACAGGTGCTCTCTCTTAACAAGCAGGGCTGCCTCTACCACGGCGTCATCCAGCATGAGATCAACCACGCTCTGGGCTTCCAGCACGAACAAAGCAGGAGCGACCGGGACAAATATGTCAGGATCAACTGGGAAAATATCTACCCGGAGATGGCCTACAACTTCTACAAGCAGCCCACCAAAAACCTGGACACTCCCTATGACTACACCTCCATCATGCACTATGGAAGAACAGCTTTCTCCAACTGGTATGGAAAAGAAACCATCACCCCCATCCCTGACCCCAATGTCCAGATTGGCCAGAGGCAGGGCATGTCCTTCTGGGACATCATGAGGATCAACATCCTCTATGGCTGCTTCTGTAATAAGAACACTGATGCTTAAGATTGTAGTTTCTTTCACCATATTATTTCAAATGTTTAGACAACAAAATATTTAACCCCATATGTTGTAATTATTTGTGATAATAAAGGTCATGAAAAGTTACTGATTGCTGTCTTGATCTTTTTCTCTGTTTGTGAGCCTGCAAACATTTTACATCATGCAGATATTAGCACAAGATATAATAAATAGACTTTAATGTACGCCGAGGGGAAAAGTGTTACTATGTACATTATTCTAGTCTCCATATACATCAAATTCAACAGCAAACAATAAATATACGTACAGGATACCCAGTCTGTTAATGTGATTAGAGAGCTGTGGAAGTCAACACCATGATGGCAAAACTTCAGCTCCGACATGTTTTATTAATTTTTTTCTTTTAATGATCATCTAATTTTATCAGTAACAAAAGCAGAGGCACAAAAATAAACTAAAATCTAAGGACTATGACACAACTGGAGTAGGCCTACAACATTTAACACAATGGTTAATAAGTGGGTTCCCCATCAGCATTGGTTACAGCAGTAATCCTCTTTCTCAGACTGGTACAACCTCCAGATGTCATCCTGTTACTGGTGAGGATGTTCTCACTGTCACATTCACCCATTCAACCAACCTCTTTGGATTTAAAGGGATTTAGCTCATTGCTAACTATTCCAGAACTGTGGCATCACTCTCCTCAAGAAACTGCGCACACTGTTGATGGTGTCCAGTCAGTGCAGCACCAGTGTAAGAACGTCAGGCTCAAAGTCCATCATACCTCAATTTCTTATTGTTTGACATGTACAGACCTATTTTGGGTGCCAGAGTTACATTTCTGATCTTCTGGTTCCTCTTTCAACATCTCGACCACTATGTTCCTCGAATCTTCTCCTATCTGTTCCCCACTCTAACTGCATAACAAAAGCTCATCATGCCTTTTCTGTTTTCACCCCAACCCTTTGGAACCGTCTTCCCCAATCTGTCAGATGAGCTTAAAATCTGGACTGTTTTAAACAGATCTTAAAAACTCATCACTATAAGCAAGCATTTTCATGGGCCTGCAATATGCAATGTATGTATGTATGAGGGCATTTGTGTGTGTGTGTGTGTGTGTGTGTGTGTACATTTGTGTGTATACTATGTCTCTGTGCATCGTACATTTTATCCTCTGTTTCTTTGTGTATTAAAATCTTTGACTTGTTGTTTATTTATGCTCTTATTTGTTCATTTATTTCTTTTCTCATGTGTATGCAGCACTCTCTAACTGTGTGCTTTAAAAAGTACTCTGTAAATAAAGTTTTACTTTCTTACTTACAATGTCAGATGTTAAGTTAAAATTCCCATCAGATGACCAGAGATAACAAACGATGTTTAAGAAGTGGGTTTGTCTGTGGAGTCCTCCCTTTTTGGTTTATTTAGGCCCAGCAGTGTGGACCCCAACCCATGATCCTCCTACAGACACACCTGTAGAGGAGAGTATAAAGACCCTGGACTGAACAGAGTCAGACATCAAGCTTCAAGGAGTCTCTCCACAGCCGCTCCAGACCGACCTTGAAGATGACTCTCTCTACCAGCCTGCTGCTTCTGCTCCTGCTCGGCCTCTGCCAGGCTCATCCTTTCCTGGAGGAAGGGGAAGAAGAAGAGGAAGACCCTGACTTCTTCGACATCACCACCAGGATTCTGACCTCCAACAACGACACTGATGATATGCTGCTGCAAGGAGACCTGGTGGCTCCCACAACCAAAAATGCCATCAGTTGCTGGTTTCGAAACTGCCTGTGGAAGAAAGCTTCCAACGGCTTGGTGATGATCCCCTTCACCGTGAGCAGTGATTTCACCAGCTCAGACGTGGAGAAGATCGACAAAGCCATGCAGGTCTACCACAGAAAAACCTGCATCCGCTTCACCCCCCGTCAGAATGAGTATAACTACATCAGCATTGAGAACAGAGGTGGGTGTTACTCCTATCTAGGCAGAGTGGGAGGCAGACAGGTGCTCTCTCTCAAAAGGAAGGGCTGCCTCTACCACGGAGTCATCCAGCATGAGATCAACCATGCTCTGGGCTTCCATCATGAACAAAGCAGGAGCGACCGGGACAAATATGTCAGGATCAACTGGGAGAACATCAACCCCAAGAAGGTCAACAACTTCTTCATGCAGCCCACCAACAACCTGAACACTCCCTACGACTACACCTCCATCATGCACTATGGAAGAACAGCTTTCTCCATCAACAAAGGGAAGGAAACCATCACCCCCATCCCTGACCCCAACGTCCAGATTGGCCAGAGGAAGGGCATGTCCTTCTGGGACATCATGAGGATCAAATTCCTCTATGGCTGCTTCTAACAACACTGATGCTTAAGATTGTAATTTCTTTCACTATATCATTTCACATGTTCAGACCAAATATATGATCTCCACATGCTGAAATGATCTGTAATAATAAAGGCAACGCAAAATTACTGATTGCTGTCATGTTCTTTTTCTCTATTTGTGAGCCGGCAAACATTTTACATTATGAAAACATTAGCACAAGAACAAAAATACAGAATTGAACGTACCCATGTAGTGTGCATTATTCTAAATTTCAGATCATTGACATACACAACATAAAATGAATACATCACGTAAATGACACCTCTGGTAATTAATGACCTATAGAATTTAGCACCGCTACAACGAAGGGAACAAACTTCAGCTCCAATATGTTTTCTTTTTGATTGCATTGATTGCTCATTGTTGGCCAGTAGGAATCTATTCCACCTTTAAGGACTGACATAAAAGCCAATGAGAAAAAAATGCCCAGATCAAGAAATACAATAATTATGAAAATACAACAATGATGTTGTACAATGTGTAAAATAAAGCTGCCCCAAATTGTGACAAATAATTAGTCTTGGAGGAAATGAATTGTGAAAACATATCTTAAATTGAAACACACAACAGCTTTTAAATTGAAAGCTTCTCATCTGATACTGTGTATAATATATATATATATATATATATATATATATATATATATATATATATATATATATATTTAAATAAATATATATAAATATATATATATATAAAAAATATATATAAATATATATATATAAAAAATATATTAGATTAGTGGGTTATTATACAAAATCACCAACAAATTAAAAAAGAATAACACACACTGGCATAGTTGTTTTGCTGAAATGTCAGATCAATGAGGGGACATAATCTTGTAACATATCAAGATTAATATATTAGTTTGTTTATTAAACTCTGCTCTACACTGATGTCTTACTCTAGAATTCATAATTACAGTATTTGTTTGATGGTTGCATCGATTTTATGACTGTGATAAGGTAAAAATAGCATATTTGTGTCTGTAACTATGATGAAAATAAAGTTGGTTTAAATTGCCTCCACTAAAATCTGACAAATTTTCTTGGTTATTATTCATGCACTTTGGAGACAGTCCCTAACTTTAGCTTGTGATTTTCCGTATACTGTGAAATCACAGCTTCAGTTCAGATCATAACATAAAAATAAAAGCTGTGCAAGCTTTAGTCTGCACTGAGCAACAAGCCTGCTTAAAACTCCCAAGTTATTGAGTCTGAACTTCACTAAAAGTTGGCCCCACTTTGTTCCTGTCATGAAGAACCAATAAATTTTGATTACAGAGGTAAGTTTCAGACAAATAATTCAAAGGAGAATGACAATGTTAGCCTGTCAGTCACTACGCCACTTCCAGAGTAAAATGTCTCAACAACTATTGGATGGATTGTCATAAAATATTGTAGAGACATTCATGTCTGTGAGGGAATGACTCCTAATAACTGTGTTGATCCCCTGACCTTTCTCATAGCTCCAGCAGCTAAGCTTTATGTTATACTCTAAAATATATTAACATCCACTTGATGGATTTGATCAAAATTTGATCATTCACAGTCCCAAGAGGATAAACACTAATGACTTTGGTGAACCCCTGTCTTTCCTCTGGAGCCACCATTAAGTAACATTTATGTTAGTGAGTGAAATGGCTCAGTAACTATTGACTGTGGTGGAATGAAATTTTCTACATATGTTCATGTCTCTCTTAGGATGAATTGCAGAGACTAAAGTGTTCCTCTGATTTTTTTAAAAGCTTTCATTCGGTCAAAACATTTGAATTAATACCTCCAGAACTGATGTCATTAATTTTATACTCAGCCTTACTTTGTGTTTTGTGCTAATTATCAAATGTTAGCATGCTAGAATACTAAAACATGATTTTAGGCTCTAAGATTGTTTGCAGGCTCACAAATAGAGAAAAAGAACATGACAGCAATCAGTAATTTTGCATTGCCTTTATTATTACAGATCATTTCAGCATGTGGAGATCATATATTGGGTCTGAACATGTGAAATGATATAGTGAAAGAAATTACAATCTTAAGCATCAGTGTTGTTAGAAGCAGCCATAGAGGAATTTGATCCTCATGATGTCCCAGAAGGACATGCCCTTCCTCTGGCCAATCTGGACGTTGGGGTCGGGGATGGGGGTGATGGTTTCCTTCCCTTTGTTGATGGAGAAAGCTGTTCTTCCATAGTGCATGATGGAGGTGTAGTCGTAGGGAGTGTTCAGGTTGTTGGTGGGCTGCCTGAAGAAGTTGTAGACCTTCTTGGGGTTGATGTTCTCCCAGTTGATCCTGACATATTTGTCCCGGTCGCTCCTGCTTTGTTCATGATGGAAGCCCAGAGCGTGGTTGATCTCATGCTGGATGACGCCGTGGTAGAGGCAGCCCTTCCTTTTGAGAGAGAGCACCTGTCTGCCTCCCACTCTGCCTAGATAGGAGTAACACCCACCTCTGCTCTCAATGCTGATGTAGTTATACTCATTCTGACGGGGGATGAAGCGGATGCAGGTTTTTCTGTGGTAGACCTGCATGGCTTTGTCGATCTTCTCCACGTCTGAGCTGGTGAAATCACTGCTCACGGTGAAGGGGATCATCACCGAGCCGTTGGAAGCTTTCTTCCACAGGCAGTTTCGAAACCAGCAACTGATGGCATTTTTGGTTGTGGGAGCCACCAGGTCTCCTTGCAGCAGCATATCATCAGTGTCGTTGTTGGAGGTCAGAATCCTGGTGGTGATGTCGAAGGTGTCAGGGTCTTCCTCTTCTTCTTCTCCTTCCTCCAGGAAAGGATGAGCCTGGCAGAGGCCGAGCAGGAGCAGAAGCAGCAGGCTGGTAGAGAGAGTCATCTTCAAGGTCGGTCTGGAGCTGCTGTGGAGAGACTCCTTGAAGCTTGATGTCTGACTCTGTTCAGTCCAGGGTCTTTATACTCTCCTCTACAGGTGTGTCTGCAGGAGGATCATGGGTTGGGGTCCACACTGCTGGGCCTAAATAAACCAAAAAGGGAGGACTCCACAGACAAACCCACTTCTTAAACATTGTTTGTTATCTCTGGTCATCTGATGGGAATTTTAACTTAACATCTGACATTGTAAGTAAGAAAATAAAACTTTATTTACAGAGTACTTTTTAAAGCACACAGTTAGAGAGTGCTGCATACACATGAGAAAAGAAATAAATGAACAAATAAGAGTATAAATAAACAACAAGGCAAACATTTTAACACACAAAGAAACACAGGATAAAATGTACGATGCACAGAGACATAGCATACACACAAATGTACACACACACACACACACACACACACACACACACACACACACACACACACACACACACACACACACACACACACACAAATGCCCTCATACATACATACATTGCATATTGCAGGCCCATGAAAATGCTTGCTTATAGTGACGAGTTTTTAAGATCTGTTTAAAACAGTCCAGATTTTAAGCTCATCTGACAGATTGGGGAAGACGGTTCCAAAGGGTTGGGGTGAAAACAGAAAAGGCATGATGAGCTTTTGTTATGCAGTTAGAGTGGGGAACAGATAGGAAAAGATTCGAGGAACATAGTGGTCGAGATGTTGAAAGAGGAACCAGAAGATCAGAAATGTAACTCTGGCACCCAAAATAGGTCTGTACATGTCAAACAGTAAGAAAATGAGGTATGATGGACTTTGAGCCTGACGTTCTTACACTGGTGCTGCACTGACTGGACACCATCAACAGTGTGCGCAGTTTCTTGAGGAGAGTGATGTCACAGTTCTGGAATAGTTAGCAATGAGCTAAATCCCTTTAAATCCAAAGGGGTTGGTTGAATGAGTAAATGTGACAGTGAGAACATCCTCAGCAGTAACACTTGTAAGTTCTGACTGAACTGTGGGCCACCATCCCCCAGGATGACATCTGGAGGTTGTACCAATCTATGAGGAGGAGGATTACTGCTGCAATCAATGCTGATAGTCCTTATGATTTTAGGTTTTGTTTTGTGTCTCTGCTTTTGTTACTGATTAAACTGATGATCCTTCAAAGAAAAAATAAAACATGTTGGAGCTGAAGTTTTGTCCCCTTCGCCATAGTGGTGTTGACTTCCACAGCTCTCTAATCACAATAACACTGGGTGTCCTGAGCCCCTTTTCCACTGCGTAGTAGCAGCTCCACTCCACTCCACTCGACTCGACTCGGCTTGGTTTTCTGCCAGTCGTTTTCCTTTGCCGATGGTACCTCCTCAGGGTAGATTGGGGCCACGCGAAACTGGCATGGTGTAGTCATTAACACGACACACACTTCCTGTGATCCTATCATCAGCTGTTTAAGACAGGAACTTCTGCACCTCCTCAATATAGCAGCTGCAATAAATATAAGTTACAGTCACTGAAGTAGCTTCACTGTTTGAGTGTGGCGGCCATTGATTTGTGCTGTACAAGATACTCCGTGTGTGCCGGGCATTGACCAATCAGTGGTCTGTAACATTTCACTTGACCTATTACTACTTGCTTGGCTCGCTTGGAACCGCAACAGAGCAGGTACTAAAAAGTAGTACCAGGTACTTTTTACCTAGTGGAAACGCAAAACAAGCGAGTTGAGTCAAGCTGGTACTATGCAGTGAAAAAGGGACTTTATACATGTATTTACTGTTTACTGTTGTATTTAAATGTATCTGGAGGCTAGAATAATGTACACTCTGTAGTAATACATTTCCCCTCTGCGTACATAAAAAGTCCATTTTTTTTTGTGCTAATATCTGCATGATGTAAAATGTTTGTAGACTCACATATAGAGAAATAGATCAGGACAGCAATCAGTAACTTTTCATGACCTTTATTATTACAAATAATTACAACATATGGGGTTAAATAGTTTGTTGTCTATACATTTGAAATAATATGGTGAAAGAAACTACAATCTTAAGCATCAGTGTTCTTATTACAGAAGCAGCCATAGAGGATGTTGATCCTCATGATGTCCCAGAAGGACATGCCCTGCCTCTGGCCAATCTGGACATTGGGGTCAGGGATGGGGGTGATGGTTTCCTTTCCATACCAGTTGGAGAAAGCTGTTCTTCCATAGTGCATGATGGAGGTGTAGTCATAGGGAGTGTCCAGGTTTTTGGTGGGCTGCTTGTAGAAGTTGTAGGCCATCTCCGGGTAGATATTTTCCCAGTTGATCCTGACATATTTGTCCCTGTCGCTCCTGGTCTGTTCGTGCTGGAAGCCCAGAGCGTGGTTGATCTCATGCTGAATGACGCCGTGGTAGAGGCAGCCCTGCTTGTTAAGAGAGAGCACCTGTCTGCCTCCCACTCTGCCAAGAGAGGAGTAACACCCACCTCTGCTCTCGATGCTGATGTAATCGTACTCATTCTGATGGGGCACGAAGCGGATGCAAGTTAAGCTATGGAAGATCTCCATGGTGTCTTCAATCTTCTTCCTCTCTAAGCTGGTGAACTCACCGCTCACAGTGAAGGGGATCATCACCGAGCCATTGGCAGCTTTCTTCCACAGGCAATTTTGGTACCAGCAATTCATGGCATTTCTGGTTCTGGGGGCCACCAGGTCTCCTTCCACCAGGAGCTCATCAGTGTCATTGTTGGAGGTCAGAATCCTGGTGGTGATGTCGATGGTCACTGAGACTTCATCTTCTTCCTCTAGGAGTGGATGAGCCTGACAGAGGCCGAGCAGAAGCAACAGCAGCAGGCTGGCAAAGAGAGTCATCTTCAGGGTCGGTCTGGAGCTGCTGTGTAGAGACTTCTTGAAGCTTGATGTTTGACTCATTTCAGTCCAGGGTCTTTATACTCTTCTCTACAGGTGTGTCTGCAGGAGGATTATGGGTTGGGGTCCACACTGTTTGCCCTAAATAAACCAAAATGGGAGGACTCCACAGACAAACCTACTTTTTAAATATGCTCTTATTTCTGGTCATTAGGGGGACGGACACAGCTCTACTATGAGGTTTACTAGATGGAATTTTTTAATCCAAACTTTAAATAGGCTTTCATCCAATAAAACATCACATTATACCTGCAAGACAAGCATTTATTTGTGTGTCCACTGAAATAGCCATGATGTAAATAAAAACAATAAAATTATCCATACACAAATAAATAAAATGTCCTTAACAGATTAAACACCATCTGAAGATTTGAAGTATAATTTTCCTTTTCCCCACTGATCTGTCACTGGTCTGCACCTCACTTAACACAATTAAAAAGACACACATAGGCCTATGTCCTGTGTCTTACTGCAAAAACCAAGAGAACTTACTCTTTTAGTGGTACTAGGCTCCAACATGTTTTCTAAAGGTAATAATGAGCTAAAGCAAAGTTATTTATTGCTGTCATGTTCTTTTTCTCTATTTGTGAGCCTGCAAACATTTTACATTATGCAGATATGAGCACAAGAAAAGCATAGATTTTAATGTACCCACGTAGTGTATCTAGCCTTCAGATACATTGACGTACAATAATAAACAATGAACACATCATGTATGTGATACCTATGGTGTTATTGTGATTAGTGAGCTACAGAATTTAGCACTGCTATAACAAAGGGGACAAACTTCAGCATGTTTTCTTTTTGATGACATTGACTGCTCATTGTGAGCAAGGAGGAATCTATTCCACCTTTGAAGACTGACGTAAAAGTGAATGAGAAAAAAAATAGCCCCTATCAAGAAATACAATAATTGTGAAAATATAAGAATAATGTCATACAGTAAGTAAAAAAGACTGCTAAAAATAGAAACAAATGCTAAATATAAGGGGAAATTAATCTTGAAAACATATGCTAATTTGAAACATACAATAGCTTTTAAATATACGGTTTTGTACTGAAATCCAAAAACATTTTCTTGGTCACACTTTGGAGACGGTCTCTAACTTTAGCTTGTTCGCTTATTCCCGTCTATTGTGAAGTCACAGCAGTATCAGATCATAAGAAACATAGACCACTGTAATCAGGTAAGCTCTAGCCTGCATTGAACAACAAGCCAGCTGAAAACTTACAAAAGTTATTGAGAATGAACCTCATTAAAAATTGGTCCCAGTGTGTTCCTCTCATGAAGAACCAGTAAATTTTTGATCACAGATTCAGAAAAATAATTAAATGGAGAATGACAATGTCAGCCTGTCAGTCACTACACCACTTTGGTCCAGAGTAAAATGTCTCAACAAATATTCAAAGACTGTCATAAAATATTGTATGACATTCATGACTGTGAGGTCATGAATCCGAATAACTGTTGATCCCCTGACCTCTCTCATAGCTCCAGCAGCAGCTCTAAGCTTTGTCTTATACTCTAAAATGTCTTTACATTCACTTGATGGATTTGATCAAAAGTTCCATGGTAGTACAGTCAATGTCTGTGTGTGCATGCATGTGTTGGCCTTCAAAGGGATGCAGAGCGGAGATTTTTAAAAACATTTTAAACTGGGTTGACTCAAAATTTTACATACTTTGAAAGGGTATAGTGGTAGAAAAAGGGTTGAAAATTGCTGACTTATGTAATCATCAGATATTTAATTTTGGGGCGCCATTCTGTCAATATCTGAATTAGTCCATGACTTTGGTTTATGACCAAATACCATCAGAACTAATGATATTCCCCTCAGGTTCAGCCTTACTTAGTATTTTGTGCTAATTGTCAAATATTAGCATGTTAGAATACTAAAACATGATTGTAAACATAGAAAAAGTTAAAGAAGAGCTAAAATAATAAATTTCTCTTTTATTCTAAATAGTGGTCATTTTTGCTCTGTTTACAGTACATCAGGGATCCGATCACCACTATAACAAGTAAATTCTCTTGGTTGTTGCAGCACATCTATATATATGTGTATTTTTGATTGTGTTAAGTGAGGTGAAATTTGTGTCAAATTGTGTCAAACCAGTGACAAATCAGTGGGGAAAAACAAAATTATACTGCAAATATCCAGATGGTGTTCGATCTGTTAAGAATATTTTATTTATTTGTGTATGGATAATTTAATGGTTTTATTTACACCATGACTTCTTCATTATACACACAAATAAAAGTTGGTCTGACAGGAATAATATGATGTTTTATTGGGTGAAAACCAATTTAATGTTTAGATGAACAAATTCCATCTAGTAAACCTCATAGTAGAGCTGTGTCCGTCCCCCTAATGACCAGAAATAAGAGCATATTTAAAAAGTAGGTTTGTCTGTGGAGTCCTCCCATTTTGGTTTATTTAGGGCAAACAGTGTGGACCCCAACCCATAATCCTCCTGCAGACACACCTGTAGAGAAGAGTATAAAGACCCTGGACTGAAATGAGTCAAACATCAAGCTTCAAGAAGTCTCTACACAGCAGCTCCAGACCGACCCTGAAGATGACTCTCTTTGCCAGCCTGCTGCTGTTGCTTCTGCTCGGCCTCTGTCAGGCTCAACCACTCCTAGAGGAAGAAGATGAAGTCTCAGTGACCATCGACATCACCACCAGGATTCTGACCTCCAACAATGACACTGATGAGCTCCTGGTGGAAGGAGACCTGGTGGCTCCCAGAACCAGAAATGCCATGAATTTCTAGTACCAAAATTGCCTGTGGAAGAAAGCTGCCAACGGCTCGGTGATGATCCCCTTCACTGTGAGCGGTGAGTTCACCAGCTTAGAGAGGAAGAAGATTGAAGACACCATGGAGACCTTCCATAGCTTAACTTGCATCCGCTTCGTGCCCCATCAGAATGAGTACGATTACATCAGCATCGAGAGCAGAGGTGGGTGTTACACCTCTCTTGGCAGAGTGGGAGGCAGACAGGTGCTCTCTCTCAAAAGGAAGGGCTGCCTCTACCACGGCGTCATCCAGCATGAGATCAACCACGCTCTGGGCTTCCAGCACGAACAAAGCAGGATCGACCGGGACAAATATGTCAGGATCAACTGGGAAAATATCTACCCGGAGATGGTCAACAACTTCTACAAGCAGCCCACCAAAAACCTGGACACTCCCTATGACTACACCTCCATCATGCACTATGGAAGAACAGCTTTCTCCAACTGGCACAAATCAATGGCCGCCACACTCAAACAGTGAAGCTACTTCAGTGACTGTAACTTATATTTATTGCAGCTGCTATATTGAGGAGGTGCAGAAGTTCCTGTCTTAAACAGCTGATGATAGGATCACAGGAAGTGTGTGTCGTGTTAATGACTACACCATGCCAGTTTCGCGTGGCCCCAATCTACCCTGAGGAGGTACCATCGGCAAAGGAAAACGACCGGCAGAAAACCAAGCCGAGTCGAGTCGAGTGGAGTGGAGTGGAGCTGCTACTACGCAGTGGAAAAGGGGCTCAGGACACCCAGTGTTATTGTGATTAGAGAGCTGTGGAAGTCAACACCACTATGGCAAAGGGGACAAAACTTCAGCTCCAACATGTTTTATTTTTTCTTTGAAGGATCATCAATTTAATCAGTAACAAAAGCAGAGACACAAAACAAAACCTAAAAACATAAGGACTATCAGCATTGATTGCAGCAGTAATCCTCCTCCTCATAGACTGGTACAACCTCCAGATGTCATCCTGGGGGATGGTGGCCCACAGTTCAGTCAGAACTTACAAGTGTTACTGCTGAGGATGTTCTCACTGTCACATTCACTCATTCAACCAACCTCTTTGGATTTAAAGGGATTTAGCTCATTGCTAACTATTCCAGAACTGTGACATCACTCTCCTCAAGAAACTGCGCACACTGTTGATGGTGTCCAGTCAGTGCAGCACCAGTGTAAGAACGTCAGGCTCAAAGTCCATCATACCTCAATTTCTTACTGTTTGACATGTACAGACCTATTTTGGGTGCCAGAGTTACATTACTGATCTTCTGGTTCCTCTTTCAACATCTCGACCACTATGTTCCTCGAATCTTCTCCTATCTGTTCCCCACTCTAACTGCATAACAAAAGCTCATCATGCCTTTTCTGTTTTCACCCCAACCCTTTGGAACCGTCTTCCCCAATCTGTCAGATGAGCTTAAAATCTGGACTGTTTTAAACAGATCTTAAAAACTCATCACTATAAGCAAGCATTTTCATGGGCCTGCAATATGCAATGTATGTATGTATGAGGGCATTTGTGCATGTGTGTGTGTGTGTGTGTGTGTGTGTGTACATTTGTGTGTATGCTATGTCTCTGTGGATCTTACATTTTATCCTGTGTTTCTTTGTGTGTTAAAATCTTTGACTTGTTGTTTATTTATGCTCTTATTTGTTTATTTTTCTTTTCTCATGTGTATGCAGCACTCTCTAACTGTGTGCTTTAAAAAGTACTCTGTAAATAAAGTTTTACTTTCTTACTTACAATGTCAGATGTTAAGTTAAAATTCCTATCAGATGACCAGAGATAACAAACGATGTTTAAGAAGTGGGTTTGTCTGTGGAGTCCTCCCTTTTTGGTTTATTTAGGCCCAGCAGTGTGGACCCCAACCCATGATCCTCCTACAGACACACCTGTAGAGGAGAGTATAAAGACCCTGGACTGAACAGAGTCAGACATCAAGCTTCAAGGAGTCTCTCCACAGCCGCTCCAGACCGACCTTGAAGATGACTCTCTCTACCAGCCTGCTGCTTCTGCTCCTGCTCGGCCTCTGCCAGGCTCATCCTTTCCTGGAGGAAGGAGAAGAAGAAGAGGAAGACCCTGACACCTTCGACATCACCACCAGGATTCTGACCTCCAACAACGACACTGATGATATGCTGTTGCAAGGAGACCTGGTGGCTCCCACAACCAAAAATGCCATCAGTTGCTGGTTTCGAAACTGCCTGTGGAAGAAAGCTTCCAACGGCTCGGTGATGATCCCCTTCACCGTGAGCAGTGATTTCACCAGCTCAGACGTGGAGAAGATCGACAAAGCCATGCAGGTCTACCACAGAAAAACCTGCATCCGCTTCACCCCCCGTCAGAATGAGTATAACTACATCAGCATTGAGAACAGAGGTGGGTGTTACTCCTCTCTTGGCAGAGTGGGAGGCAGACAGGTGCTCTCTCTCAAAAGGAAGGGCTGCCTCTACCACGGCGTCATCCAGCATGAGATCAACCATGCTCTGGGCTTCCATCATGAACAAAGCAGGAGCGACCGGGACAAATATGTCAGGATCAACTGGGAGAACATCAACCCCAAGAAGGTCTACAACTTCTTCAGGCAGCCCACCAACAACCTGAACACTCCCTACGACTACACCTCCATCATGCACTATGGAAGAACAGCTTTCTCCATCAACAAAGGGAAGGAAACCATCACCCCCATCCCCGACCCCAACGTCCAGATTGGCCAGAGGAAGGGCATGTCCTTCTGGGACATCATGAGGATCAAATTCCTCTATGGCTGCTTCTAACAACACTGATGCTTAAGATTGTAATTTCTTTCACGATATCATTTCACATGTTCAGACCAAATATATGATCTCCACATGCTGAAATGATCTGTAATAATAAAGGCAACGCAAAATTACTGATTGCTGTCATGTTCTTTTTCTCTATTTGTGGCATCAAGAAAATTGTCAAACTCAGTTTACTTGAGTTTGGTTCATTTAAACAAACCAAGTACTGGGAACTTCTGCTTTTTTCAGTACTTAGTTACATCCCACAATGTAACTAAACTTTACTCAGGTATTTGCTGTCCCAGCTTCTAAAATCTTTACACATTCAGATCTGTACATGGAATGTTCTTAACAGTTGTGGCAATAGAACACACCAGAATAGATTCACACATACTTGTTCATTGTTCTGTAGCTGTTCAATGTTCGGTAGCTGAGGTTTTTCGCCCATATGAAAATAAATGTATGACACTTAAAACAACCACTGTAGTTTTGCACAATGGGTAAATAGATACTGCAGCATGTTGGGGATAGGTGGGTGCAGTTTCCCAGCATACCTTGAGAAAATGTGTTTGAGGCCATAAACCCAAGTAACCTGTTTTTAAATGTGATCTGAATAATTACCAGTTAAGCAGTAGAAATATTTCAATAGAAAATTGTTAGTTATACAACTCTCACATGGTTAGTGACGTCTCACCTTGGTGATGCAAGAGGGTGATAAAATAGTGTGATGTTTTGTAATAACAAACACTCCAGAGCAAAAAACAAATAATTTTGTCAAATTCATGCAATAAGAAATTACAGCATGCTACAATACTTTTTAGGATATTGGTAGTTTATCACAATAACAGTAAGCAAGTTAATTTAAGTGTTACACACACACAATCTAAGGCAATGAGTTTGCATAATATTTTTAAGTAACTCAACTTATTAGATTTTACAGTGTCCCGTTGGATGTACTCTCTGATTGGTTTATAGTTTACTGATGTATCAGCAGCTTATGTTACCTTATGGTCCTTAAACATAATTTATAATTCAGATCATATTCAGAGGAATAATTTCACCATGACTTCTTTGTATTATAATGACCACACCCACAACAAATTGTGTTTTCTTTTTATATTATCTTCAATCAGCATCAAATCACAACAAAAGTCATATCAAGGCACTTTCCAAAAGAGCAGGTCTAGACCGACTCTTTATTCTACAGAGACCCAACAATCCTCCGTGAGTAAGTACTTGGTGACAGTAGCAAAGAAAAACCTCGAGCAGATCCAGGACTAAAGGTGGGCGGCCCTCTGCTTTGACCAGTTGGGGTGAAAGAGATAGAGAGAAAGAAAGATGGAGAGATAGAGAGAGGAACAGGGACACAGACATGTGCAACTACTATATATTAATCTATTCATAATATAATTACAACATATTTACTGTAATGGTTTGTGTTTGGAACGTTTTGTGTTCTGGAAACAGAGGACAGAGAACCTTCAAAACTCAAACCATGACATTTGCAGTCTGTTTACAATGTATTTACAGTCTATTTCCAATATCTATCAGCAATATAATCACAATCTACTTACTATATATTTACAATATGCTTAAAATCTACTATATACATTCTCCAACACGAGGTTGAGGTTTCCGTCACACCTGCAAACAAACTAAAACATTGATGAGAATAACTTCAATGTTTGAAGTCCAAGTGTCTTAATTTTCTCTCCACATGCTGAAATGATTGTAATATCAGGCTAATATGAACTAGCTAACTAACGTAGGCTAATTACAGGTCTGGTAACCGTAAAATCCTGAATGATTGTTAATTTTCTGAGGATATTTTCGATTAGATAAATTTTTTTGGATGTCGCTGCAGAGAAAGAGGAGCAGAGTGCAGATGGAGGTGGAGGAGAAGGAGCGATGGAGCTGGATGAACAGTCGCAGGCGGGGCAAATCGAGACAGTGGAGATGGACAGGCAAGAGACAGGCGAAAGACAGGAGAGCCATGGAGAGGAACCTGAGGGAGAGATGAACACAGTAGCAGCAGAGAACATTAGACAGTAGACCTATTTTACTGGGGCATCAACCCCCTATTGATCTGCTGTGACCCAGCAAAATCTTAGATTCAAGTTTTAACGGACTCAAATATTTGGCAATGGGTTCATTTAGATAGATAATATCCACAAAGTTAAAGCACCACAGCATTACCTAAAATACCAGCTCTGAGGCGGACACCTTGATGTCCAGGTCTGAACAGCAGAGCGTGACCATTCATGTATCTATTTGCAGGTTTGGCAAATGTAAAAAGATTATATGAACTTGTGGAGGTTATACACTCAGGGTTGAAAACGCTAACATTGGATTGTTTTTAATCCAACCGCTGGGTAAATAGACCAAATAAGCACTGGCCTAGTGGTATTACACCAGAATGACACTTATGTGGTCTTTAACATTTGACATAAGCTCTCGAGGCCAAGCATTATCAAATATAAACATTATCATAATGACAACTAACATTGGCTAATATTAACTATCAAAAACAAATTGCTTGCAAGCTGCTATAGTAATAATAATCACTAAATCTTTTGCTGCATAAAAAAGTAAGAAATAAAGCTTTATTTGTATCTGCTGGGTAGCACTTCGTTTACTTTTAGATAATATATATTTTTACTTAATTTTAAATTGGTGAATCAAGTCATGAAATGATTGTTTAATTGAAATGTTCTTTGCTCTAAAATGGTTATTATCAATTATTATTGTGGAATGTAAAGGAACACAAATATGTCAGTTTAATATCTTGAGCCGGGTTTTATTATTTACATATTTATTGTATTCATTTTATGCGAAATACATGTTTTCATTCATTTATCAGCACGAAAATGTGATTTGAACATGGGGGTAGAGCTGTATGGCTAGCAATGCCCGGGGTAGTAGCTCTGCACTGGGTCGGCCTTTCTCTTCTTGTGCTACACAGAAACAAACACAGGAGACATTTTTCAGTGACTTTGTTTCATCAGCTCTGGTGTATCGATGGAAACATGTTGAGTTTAATGTGAGCACAGTGTACACACACACACATATACGTACACTGTTGGGGGTCCAGTCCGGGAACTCCTGCTGATGGAGCCGTCTCAGCCTGTGAGCCTCCTCAAAATACCTGTCCTGCCCTGCTGTGGACAGCGCCATCCACTGTAAACACACAACCACACACTGTCAGCACTACACACACCTGCAGACCGCCTACTGCCTATTAACATATTAACAGATGCATAAATATAGACACAGATCTTAATGAATGAGTGCAAACTTCAACAGTGAATTTATGTCATGAAATGCTGGAAATCATCAGTTTAAATATCTTCTCTGTACATGTGATATTGAATGTAAATCATTTCTGTAAGCAAATACACTGACCCTTTCTCCCAGGGCTGTGGTGATTGACCTGCTGTCCCTGGTGCTCAGCTCGGCCTTAACGATTGATCTCTGCTCTTTGCTAAATAACATGAAAGCATTTGGTGGCTTTTTGACGTATGACCCCTTGTCATCCTGTTGATTCTTGCGCCTTCTCTTCCTAAAAGAATACAGAAAAATACAGAGAAGGTGGACACATGTTAAACTGTCAAGTTGA